>JAJMJE010000001.1:56070-1256070 GCA_030568915.1 Starmerella powellii | reverse complement strand
TTCCACCAATCAAGAAACCCAATATTTTCACCCAGCCTCGCCTGTGGTGGACTGCTTTCAAGCGTAAGGTGCAAGTTGTGGGAGTTAATACTTACATGGCTGTGAAGCTGCGCCGTGAGATTGGCAAGGACCGGTTCCAACCGCTCGAGTGGAAAGAGCTGGCTATAGTCATATACCAGCGCACAAACGAGTGTTTTGTGCGCAGAGACTTCGCCGGGCTGCAGAGACTCACAAGCCGCTGGGTTTACGGCCCACTCTCGAATAGGGCGAAGGAGCTTGCCCGCGACTACCGGTACGACTGGAAGCTTTTGCGCTATCAAACAAGACCCAAGGTGCTCAGCATGGTCCCGCTGTCCATGCCTAATGAGCCTACTCGGTTTGTGCAGGTGGTTTACCAATTTCGGTCGAAGCAGCAGTTATCCAAACTGAAGCTCGGTACCAAAGAGGTAGAGCGTGTGGAGCGGGACGTCGTGGATAACATAGCGTTTATCTTCGACACCGAAAAGAACCCCATAGAGGGCCGGCTGATCGGCTCGCTTTTTGAGACGCCCGTCACTGCGCCAATGCCCGACCCGTCAATGACGCCGCAGTCGCGCTCGGTGGTTATGCAAGGCATGAGCGTTCGGGGAGACATTTTCCGACCGCAGCCAGAATACGTCGCGCTTAAAAAGGACTAACCACTTGAATAACTGTATAACTGTGCAGGTAATGTAAATAAACTCAACTTTTCAGAATGTGACTCCCTATCGTGTACGGAGAAGCTTCTCTCAATAAGACTTAGGATAATCTACATGTTTACTATACAGGCAAGCTACAATGCAGCACGAGTCACTTAAGGCCTTATATTTTGCCCTTCAAAAGGTTACCGATCATATGCTGGGCACTGAGCTTCACAGTCTTGACGAAAGTGCCGACATCGAATGTCGACGTGAGAACCTCAATCATTCCGAAGGGAAGCATAGTGGGGATGTACCCCTGGCACAGCTCGAGAGCAAACGAACCGCCGGGCATCGCGTACTGCTTGTTGACACCATAGGGGAGCCAGTGCTGGTCGCCCGGGAGATAGCGCTCCGGCTTCGTCGCATTCGGCAAACCCGCGAGTTCCTCACCATGCAGGATCGTGAAGTAGTTGTTTGCGAAATGGGTACCTGTGTGCCCCTCAGCGCCAATGGAAGTTCCGAAGAAGATTAGGTACTCAGTGATCGACGTGTGCAAGATGAACATCGTCCCCATGGCATTTCCAGCGTTGTTGAACACCCAGTCCTCCGAGTTGAGCTCGGCAATATAGTCAGGATACTCCTCGCGGAGCTTCGAGTGAACAAGCGTCATCACCTCGTCAGCCGACGCGTCGATGCTCAGCGAATCAAGAGAGTCTTTCACGATCTTCTGGATATTGTCATGGTCGAACACGAAGAAGCGATCAAGGTGATTCAAAAGAATGAATTCAAGGCCCTTCAGGAGAAGAAAGATCGCTGGAATCAGCGCCGCTAGACGCAAGAGCTTCATATCGTAATCCCGTAGTTGTATGGAAAGAGAGTGTCTATTCACCGTTTTTATATGTCATTCATTACGGCCATCCCCCCGCGCTAGGGTTCGATGGGTTCTTAAATAGACACCAGCCAAAATGTCGACTCTAATTGAGGATGCTTATGGGTGAATAGTGTGCTTTTGAAGGCGCTATACGGGCAATATGGCTCTTACGAAGCTAGACTCGTAACATGGGTGGAACATTGTTTAAATGCGCATCCCATATATTGCACAGCCATCACATCTAATGTCATATTCTCGCGAGGTGTACACATGCTTTCGGGAGACACGGCACCAGGGCTAGGCAAAGGCTTAGCTTCGAGGCTCAAGTTTGCATATGCGAGCGCGAGACTGTTGAACTCGGCTTCCCAACCGAGAACAACGGTTGCCAAGCGGGATCAGCGGGCTCGTTACGGCCTCGGTGCTGCATATGCGAACCCGACGCGTTAACTAGGGTACCATGTAAAAATCGGATCTGAGTGAAAAACTGTGTGAATATTTAAGTAGAGTGTAGCAGCTTAAGTTTCAGCCTCTCTGGGACTACACACATATAGTTCTGCCATATTTAGCGTGCAATTTCTCTGGGTCTCCACCGCGTTCAAAGCGTGCCGTCCTGCCTCATTTAAGGCGCACGGTACCTGCACGCGAGGTAGTTTGCTGACCAAATACCTGTCTTAAAGGTCCAGCATACAAGCATGGACGTGGTGGCTCTACGGCAACGACTAGATGCTCTTGACCACAGGCTGGAAAAAGAAATAGGCGGCTTGTTGCAACACGTCGCTGAAGACTCGGTAAAAGAGCTGGACTCAGGGCTCGACAGCGACAAGGATGTCACTCTTGATGAAGAGTTGCTCAACCAGATACAGGCCCTACACAGTGGTATTAAGAGTGCCGAAAGCGACTTCGAAGCCCGAAATTATGCTTCATGCATACAGAATCTCGAAAGCCAGTCGGTGAATGTGAGTAACCTTGATATTTCGTATCCGAATAGTCTTTTGGCGGTGGACATTACGCGACGCATTCGTGAGCTGAAAGAGAAAGCACTCAGGGCTTCGGCAGATCTTTGGAGCAAATCCGTTCAGCTAGAAAACCAGTCTTTCCGAGTCAGCGCAGACAGCAAAGAGCAGGCTACGGCCATCATTGAGGCTTGCCCTCAGCTAACAAACTCTCTTGTCAAGACTATAGGCAGCAAAGTCATTGAGCCATTGATCCAACAAAACATGGAGATCAGCCTTGTGCCCGCGGAAGCTCACAAAACGGGGTACGCTGTCGAGCTGAATTGGGCGGCGGCTCCCACCCCGTCGCTGGCATTGCTTTTCTCGAACCTCAACGCTCTTGTTACCTTTACTGCATCTTTGCCTGCACCGCTTTCTGAAATGATTCCTCACCGGTGGGGGCCTCATGTTGTGCATGAACTTGTTAATAACACCATTCCCATGCTGTACCCCGATAGCTCCACGGCCACGGAGTTCCGCAATGAGCTGAATCAGTTGGAACAGGTAGAGCAGAGGTTCAAATCGAATGGGTGGACGCATTCCAATGAGCTTTCTCAGTTTGCTTCTTCTTTCGATCTCCGCTGGCCGGAGGTTCGCCGCGACGTTTATTTGACGAAACTGCGCAGACTATATCAAGACGCAACGCCTCTGACGGCATCCTCGCGGCAGGCACTCGTTGGTTCCGAGCTCGAGGATGAGGAGGAACCACAGGCAGTGGACGAGGAGACGATTGATGAGACTAAAGATGAATGGGATTGGGATGGCGATGACGATGATGACGATGACGGCCACGACGAGGGCGCTAGTGAAGATGCTAAAGAAGCGGCCGCTGCCGGCGCCGCTGTGAGTGGCTCTGATGAGTTGGATAATGCTAAGCACTCGGGTGAAGGTGTTGAAACTGGTTCTGCTGTTGAGCTTTGGAGACAGTATTACGCAGAGTTAGGCTCTAAGGAGCCGGAGCCATTCTTCGTACTGTTCCGTGCTCTGGCAGATTCGGCCTACGGTGACAACTATCTCTGGATATACGCAGACACGCGTTCCTTCATCAAGCACTTGCGCCGTTCCGAGAATAGTGTAGACTTGTCGCAGCTTGAAGATTATGCTAACAGACAGCTTCACAGGTACGCCGTTGCGAACGTCGATAGGTTCGACCTTGAACTACTGCCTCTTGTATTCAGCCGAAACTCCTCCAAAGCTTTGTCTCAAATCAAGCTCGAGGTCGACCGGATCGCTGTAGACACGAACGATGCAGGAGGAGTCGAGCTAAGGGAGTTCGTTCTGAGCCGGATTGTGGAGCAAATATGCGTGTTCATCATCCGGACCGTACTGCAGATGCGAGATATTGGAGATAACGAGAGCATGGCGTATGCCGCCACGATATCGAAGCTTGAGTCGCTTGCCGTCTACTTCGCGGACGTCATTGCCTCTGTACCTTCGTGGACGAAAATGGAGAGGCTGAAAGACATTCTGTCTGGCAACCTCACATCTATTCGCGATCTCCATGATCAAGGTATGCTAGCCGACTTCGGACCAGAGGAGCTGAGTGCTCTAATTCAGGCGTTGTTCGTGGAATCTTCCCAGAGACAGAGGACGATACGTGAGGTATGTGCGCAGAGATAAGCGCAGTCGTTATAGGTAATAATACAGATATTTTCTAAAATTACAGCTATGCATTATATCCGTGCGGCTATGACTCGATCCTTTGCGGGGCAGACACAGTGCGGTGCAGTCGTGGTGCAATGCGCATTTGCGGTGCCGTCCGGTCGCGCGTCGGGCTGATGTTACAAGGTTATCCGTGGTGGCACGGGTAACAGGGATTCTGAATTAGACGAATTTGTTCGTTACGTCGGCGAGGGGCTTCTTTTTCTCGAGGACTCTGTCGTATGCTGCCTGCAGCTTCTTCTGCAGCTTCTCTGCCTTCACGCGTGACGCCCTCTTCGCCTCCAGGCGCTTCAGCACTGATTTTGTAGGCGACGAGAATGATGGCGCAGGCTCTAGCACTTTATGAGGAGAGAGGACCGAAGTGTGAATTTCCATGTTGAACGGTTTGCGTAGGCGGTCACGAAAAAGCGAAGCTTGGGGAGTTACACTATAGAGGAGACGTCCTGAATTCCTCGAGAATACCACCCTTACCTCCAAATCACATACCGCCGCAGCATCTATAAATATCTAATACGAAAACTATGGCGGGAAGCCTGGTGTCTAATTTGATGATCCCTCTCAATTGCTACGCATAGTGTATACAGAAGACTTTTTATGTATAATACGGCGAGTCTCACAGAGCAGACTGAGTGCCTCGCGTCACCTACTAACGCGCGACGCGGTTCAGGGCAAGGGGTGCACATACACAACGCGAGCCAGGATGACATCAATAAGGTACTGCTTAGCATACTGTAGGCTCCTGAGAAAGTGGACGCGAGCTTTAGGAAAATTTGGCTTCACAAAACTCGTAGTCAGAAAGTAGAAAAGAGAACTCTAACTTATTTGGTACCTACTCATCTATCCCATACTGAGCTCGCCTCATCTGAAACTTGTTTAAGCGCCGCCAGATCCAGCTTAGCCAAGCTTGAATCCACGCAGGCCACACACACATGTTGAGGTGCGACCCCGACCCTAAAATCGTCCAACTCTATACCACATTCCCCAAGCCCTCGTCAACGGTCTAAATGGAGGATGGCCTGTCAGGTACCCCCCTCTTCGTCGGGGCCGCCGCTTTCTAATCAAGGGCCGTCGGTCCGAGCGATAAGGGGCGAACGCTAGTCGCCCGATCTTTAACAATGAAAGCATAACAAATAAGACCATGCGTGTTCATTAACTCGATGGAATACATAGTGTTTTATCTGCGCCTCTATAGAATTCTCATGATCGGAGGGTCGGAACCATGATCGTTACAACGTGTCTCTGAGGACAGTTAAATGATACACTAAGAGCCACATCCGATAGACAAGGGCAGGGGTTTATGCGAGAACGGTACTGTGGGGGCGGAGCTACTTAACGAATCCTGTTTAACATCTATGTCCACCAGCTTATGCCGTCCTCTTGGTCTCTTCAGGCTGCTATCTTACATATTTAATCGATTTTTTGCAAGCTTTAAACCCTCGGAGCAAGCCAGATCAAGCAACATTATGAATGATTTAGGTAATCATGATCGGGCGGGTGTATTAAGCTGCACCATTGGAGCCTCGGACTTTAACGCCCATTGTTCCGACCGACAAACCTGTCCAACTAGCGAAGCTATCGACTGGCTAGAATATCGATGGGATCGGCGGACAACAAAAGCTCTGAAAAGAAGGGCGTGATGAGCGCCCTCTCTCGGAGATTTCATTCCAAAAGTAGTACTCACAGTCCTAGCCGTGAGCAGACTTCCTTGCACGCCGGTGACAACAGCAGCTTGCTTAGCACCCCATCATCTCCGGGCACCCCTCAAACTCCCAGCAACCGGACCGACCGCTCGGTGGGCTCGCGCGTGAAAGGAGTGCCCCAGCTGGTCAGAAGCGCATCGAAGGGCTCTCACCACTCGAGCATTCTTCCGAAGCTGCACTTATCGCCGAACGGTTCTCACCATGCGCATGATTCGCCAAGCAATGGAGCAGATCACAATGGCTCAGTGCAGACGTCTGCTAGGAATTCAATGGAGACGGCACCCCAGTCTGGGTTCGCTACCGTTGGTGAGGGATCTAGTACTCCTAGCAAGACGAAGCCGTCAGCTGCAGAGGAAGTAGCAAGTGATTCTGATGACGACGACGAGGATGATGACGACGAAGATCTAACGCCAAAGCGTAAGCGCTCATCGAGTAGGGCTTCTGTAGCTAGCAGCGCTGATAGCATTGATGGCACAAAGATTTCAAGAACGAGAGTGAACAGTGTGATGCTGGCCGAGGCGGCGGACGACACCCCGACATTTCGAGCTAGTGTGGAGTACCTAGATGTTCAGCTGAACTCATTGGAGCACTGGCTGATTGACTTCACCAAGAGATCCGACGCAGTGGTGAAGCAAGTGGAAATTGTCAAGGACTCCGCAAATCAGTTGATCAAGCTTTTCATGCCAGGTGTCACACATAGCTCTATCCTTGCTCAGGACTACACGACTTTGCTGTTCGGGCGCTATACAGAGGCGACCGCAATTTTCTGGTCTGAGCTTGTTGCTCAAGTGACACGCTCAGCGAATGAAGTCAGGGAATTGGTTAAACGATTGAGGGAGGGCTGCTTTAAGCAGTACCATCTCTCGCGCCGAGAATATCTTGCAGCTTTGAGTGAGCAGAGCCACGCAATGGCGAATCTGATGCGCATGCCTTCGCATTCTGAACCGGCTGCCCTTCGCGAAGCTACGTTCAAAGCTTACAAGTCACGAAAGAGGTTCTTGAAGGCTGCGACAGAGTTGGTCATGAAAATCTCCGACCTCGAGGGTGAAACAACTGTGTCGCTCTTAGAGTCATTGAGCAATCAGTCGCTACCTTCGCAGACTGACTTCTTCGGCTACAGCCAAGCCCGGCTCGAGATGGGAATAGAGTTTCACCGTTTGCAGTCTGTTGCCATCAGTCTCAGAAATTCGCTTCCTGGAATCAGCAACGTTCTGAAGCGAATGAGGCGAAACTTGTTGAGATCATTGAAGCTTGAACAACCTCCGAAGGACTTGAAGAGCTACCATGAGTCGGAGCTTGTTAAAGTTGGGAACCACCCGCCGGAGAAGAGTGGCTGGGTAAATGTCGAGGTGAAGTCTGGTACGTGGGTGTTGCTGTGGGCCTACCTGCGCAACGGGTTATTTGGCTTCCTGGGGACTAGTCCGAATCGCACAGCGGTTGTAGAATCTGCTAGATTTCCGATTACTTCCTCGGAATTCGAGCTCGTTGAAAATGAAGACAGGCGCTGCTTGTTCCGTGTTAAGACGAATAACGTCTCGATCTTGGTGCAGTCGACGAGCCCTTATCACTTAGCCCAGTGGAAGGCGGCCTTCGAAGCTGCTCGAAATGCAGCGGGGGCAGCTCAGCTGGCTGGTGTATCAAAGCCAAGTACAGCCTCTACAGACACGTCTTTGTTACTTCTCCCTTGGAATCAGTCATTCGCAGTGCCAGAGTGGTCTCTTGGTATTGCAGCTGGATCTGAAAGTGTTTCGCGCAGAATCCATGATGTACGCACCGATATCAATTCCCCGACCTGGCTGGAGTATAACAGTACTTTAACCAGCAAAGAGCCGAATTTCATTGGATCTACCGTGCCCTCGGTGAAACCGATGCCTACATCAGTGGCTTTGGAGGCTGTCATTGCTAACACCTACTTCAGACCGAGCGGAGTCCCAAATGCCATCACAGGAAATATCTGGGGCTCATTAGGAGACCGGGTCTTCACAGGAGCCCATGCATCTCACAGCGACACTGTTCGCTATGACAACAGATTCGCTGCTTACCCCGACAATTACCCTAAGGGGTTGGCGGTTCAAGATATGGATATGCGGGCGATTACTGCACAACTCCCTCGGGAAGAGATCCCGGAGGAAGATGACTTCTTGCTGTTCTTCCTCAGAGGAACAACGCATATTCGTGGTAATGAAGCTCCTGCTCGTATCTATGTGACAAGCCAGAAACTAATCCTCTACGCTTGTTGGCATGGACTTGTCTCATTGCAATCATTTGACATCAAGACAGTTCTGGAGGCTGACACTACCCACGGCGTTGATTGGTCTGATATGAGCATATCTGTTCATGTGCCGAGCTCAAAGAATGAAGTTCGTGTCATACCCTTCCGATTGTACATCGACTCAGGTACACTAGCGAAGCGCAGACTGTCTTATGTCCTTGAGAATGTGAGATGCCGTGTTCCTAAGCCGAGTCGCGAGTTGCTGGAGCCTCTGGTGTTCATCGGAATCGAGTACGCAGAAGCTGTTAAAGCCGATGAGACCCGCATGGAGTCTGACTTAGCCGCGAAGCTCGGCGGTGATGCATCAGGTCAACTTGGTAACAAGGGTGGCAATTCTATCACAACTCTGTTGCTGAGGCGATCGATTGGTAGCTCCGATACGCGAGGAGAGGACGCTGGCCTAGAAACAGGCAAGGGAATGCAGTCTAAACTTGCCGAGGATACTTTCCCTCTGAATGCGGAAGCGCTCTTCTATATCATGTTTGGGTCCAAGTCAAACGTGTTCTCGGGTCCCCATCATGCTGTTATTGACACGATGAATGAGGTCGGGCCTTGGTATCGTAAAGGCAAGCGAACTGAACGCCGCATCACTCAGAGATACACGATTGGAGGGCAAGATCACCCCAGTGAGAGATTCAACTACCAAAAGATTGATCGTCAGGAGCGCAACTGGTACGTTGTCTCAGAGAAGAGATCTCCTTTGGAAATGCCGTCAGGTGAGCAATTCTACTGCGTTATACGGTACGTGATCTATAATACCGAACAAGGATGTCACTTGGAAATTTGGACGCGAATCATATGGATGAATACCCGCAGTGCGCATACGGACGATGAAGTTGTTATACCAATTCTGAAGGCTGCGTCGCAGGAGACTGTCATGCGTGTTCGTCAGGCCGCGGATAAGGTGCAAAACTTGGAGGATGCGCAGAAGAAGTATGGCAAGATTCGCGCTACGAAGGTGCTCAGCTCGAAGGAGAGTGACCGCGAAGACGAGGAGCCGGTTATCCGTGTCTCGGGCAAGTCGATGGCGCTTATTGTGGCTCGCAGTCCTTTCCTATCGATACACAGGTTGCGCTGGTTTATCGTCAACATTTTCTACTGTATTTTCCAGATCTCGAGCGTACGTTTTTTCCTCATCCTGATCCTTCTGCTGTCACTTTTCACGAACTATAGGCTCCATAAGCAGTCATCTGCTGGCTATTGGGAGGCGTACCTGGAACACAAAAGCACACAAGATTTCTTGGATACTTTGCAGCTGCTTCCCGACCAGTCGTCTACTGTATTCCACAGAGCGGTCTATACTAAGGAAATCGATGATCTTATTGCGAACGGATCTCTTTGGGAGCCGCCCATCAACAAGCCGCTTGAAAACGAAAAAGAAGTTGGCGAGGTTAGCGATCACGTCAGATACGGTTGCTCGGCAAGATTCAGCGATGTCGCACAGCTCGGTGTATGGGCGAGCGACTTCGGCTCCCTCTATGAATTCGAGCCCAAAGCTAAGGAAGCGATGGAGCGGATTTCGGACATTCGCTTGGACTATGCCATTCTTCGTAATGAAATGATGACCATGCTCCGTGTGTTGAACGCTAGAGAACGTGAGGACTTGGACCGTGAGTATAGAACTTGGCTAATCAACGAGACCTCAATGTGCTCGCAAGTGCGTTCGACGATTCACATGCTGAACTCCACAGTTCTGGATGAGATTCGGTTGTACTGCTTGAGCTGTTTAGAAGAGGCAAAAGGTCTCTTTTAATGAAACGCCACTGTCATGCTGTCACTCAAAATTTCTACCAAAACATCAATTGAAGCTAGGCCATTGCCAGCATAATACTCATTTTATAAAATCACATATTATTCATCGCTTTGTCTCGTTTTCTCATTTCCTTGAAAAGCCTCCGAAGCGCGCGCCAAAGTGGCCGCGTGCACGATATATAATGGGTTGGGGTTCATTTATGTTCAACGCGTCTGACCTCGAGTATTCTATCCCTTTAGTCTGAGCGTCGCAGGAGTTGGCTTTAATGTCAATGCTAACTCCAACTGAAGATGGCAATCCCAAACGTGCTGCGTCCGAAGGCGATCTGTTGGAGGCAAGCCCGAACACGAAGCGTTTGAGGCAGGCAGACGCGCATTCTGTAGTAGAGGCACGGAGACTGGAAAAACAGCAGAGAGACCTCGAGAGGCAGAAAGAGAAGGAGAAACGTGAAGCTGAAAAGTTGGCCGAGAAGCTCAAGAAGGAGGCTGAACGGAAGGCTGAAAAGGAACGGAAAGAGGCGGAAAGGAGAGCTGAAAAAGAACGGAAAGAAGCCGAGCGACGCGCTGAAAAGGAGAGAAAAGAGGCCGAGAAAGCAGCCGAGAAAGAGCGTAAGGAGGCGGAAAAACAGGCTGAGAAAGAGCGCAAAGAAGCGGAGAAGTTAGCTGAAAAAGAACGCAAAAGCAAAGATCTCTTGAAGGCCCAGCCTAAAATCAACCTTTTCTTCAAGAAATCCTCGCAGCCTGTGGCACCAAGTTCACAACAGCAGCAGCATGATAGCCTTCAACCTGTACTAAACAGCTCTGCAGACTCTACACAACAAGAAGCTGCGATAACAGATTACCAGAGACATATTTTGCCATTTCATGTCAAGGCGAACGGAAAGCTGTTTAGCTCAGTATGCAACTACATCCCATCGTCTAGTGAAGAATTCGCGGACGATCCTAAGATTTGGCTTCAAAGTCTCAATACCAATTCACGTCTCCGTACGAAGTCCAGGGATGAAGCGAAGCTCACGTCACATCAGTTCCGAACTCAGTTACTCCTTGCTCAAGAGTCGGCGCAGGTCGCCGAATTACTGAAGCGGCTCAGAGTACGCAGGCTACAATTCAGTCATCTCAGCGCAAGGTATGCTGAAGACCCGACTGTTCCGATAAACGAAGAGTTTAGACCACCATATGTCGGGTCGACGAAGGACATCGACCATGTGAAACAGCTCGAGCTTGCGGTGGATCCATTTAGAACTGACTTGGATGAGACAGTTGCGTACGACTATGACAGTGAAGTTGAGTGGGACCATGAGGATGGAGAAGATCTCCGGGATGAGGATGGCGACGACAGCGACGAAGATATTGAAGATCAAGACGAACTCAGAGAGTTCTTGTCCAGTGACGATGACGACCCTACAGCTCCAAAGCGCTCGAAAGTCGTTGGTCCGCTGACGCCGGTGGTCATATGGAGCGACAGTGCCGACTCGGCCGAGCTGAGGCAGTTTGCTATCAATATTTTACAGCCGCTAATGAACAATGAGAACAAACAAGAGACTAAATTGGATCAGAAAGCTCAGGGAAGCATATCTGGGGCGGGCTCCATTGTAACAGTGGAAGCAGTCTTGAATCCACTAGTCAACAAAGTTGGGTTTGAACCTTTAAAAGCATCGATGGTAACCTACAATGGGAACACAGGAACAAAGACTTTGATAGTGGAACTGTTGAAGCAGCAGTTCCCTGAGGCAACAAGCTCTGAAGTCCGAGCTGTTTTCGATAAGTGCATGGAAAGGGTCGGCAAAAAGCGAACTGAGAAAAAATGGGTTCTCACAACAGACGCAATCAAGTACTTTGGTTTACCCGATCCGGACAACAGTGGCGACAAAGTGACCCAAGCTCCTCAAAAAGATATCTTTACAGGCTCGGTAGAATCCAGTAGCACACCAGCTGCATGAGTCGCTAGACGCAAACCTGTTAGGAACATAACGTTGATGTTATACATCAATAATGTACCACCTTATTTAATTAGTTACATTTAATTGCGAGCCCTAACCGGTCGCTTCGAGACCTGCTCGGGAATGTGTCCATCAGCTGCCAATCTCTCATTACGCTCAGCAAGTTGAGCGGCCTTATCAGCTAATGCTAGTGCCAAAGTCTGCAATCGCGAGACGTCGGCTTCGGGTCTGAACACCAAGTTGTTCGAGGAAGAGTCAAGCAGCGCAGCGATCTCATCACCGGCAATCATCTTCACGAGCAGCTGTCGCGTGTCTGAGGGGCTGAGCTGGAACTCGGACTCCAGGAACCCAAGAGACACAGAGTGGTATGCCTGAGCACCATAAGTGAGCAAGTATGTGCGCAGGCCCTCGACCTTGAGCTTGTGTTCAAGCATTCCAAGAATCTTTGTTCGCGCATCCGGCAGCGGACTCACAAGGCTCCATACCTTGATCTGGCTAAGGAGCGCGTGTGCGCCTCGCCAGTCACCGGTTTGTAAACATTTTGCGGCCTGGATGACGTAGTCTCGCGTGGTCTCACTAGGACCCGAAAAGACCTGTCTATCGTGAACGTCCAACAGCCGGCGGAACGGGCGGTTAACAACTCGTCGCTTCAAGTCGAGCTGAGCACTACGCATGTCAGCAATGTTCGCCAAGTACGGAACCTCCGTCAGCATGGATGAGGTCAGGTATACGCACTCCACCAACTCCAAGTTGATGTGCATGTGGTAAGGAAGAAGCTCAGGAGCATTAACGCTGTTCGAGGACAAAGAGTCGTTCGCCGACTGGGCCTGCTGCTGCTGCTGGCGGGCCTGGCCTTGACCCAGAAGTTCCTTCAAGCGCGACGAGCCACAGATCTCCTGCAAAGACTGAAGAGCGTCAGTGATCAAGCCAGAGCGGAAGGCGCAAAGGCCGACCTGGACAAGACTGCGGTTGAACAGAACTTGAGTTGCCGGCTCAGCCACATGAATTTGCGACTGAAGGTGCGACATGAGCATGAGATCGCGCGCCTTGTAGTAGTCGTCAGACAACGCGTACTGATAAATCAGGCTAAGCACGGCGCGAGCTCTTAGCAGAGTGTTCGACTGGTTGTAAAGCACCTCGCAAAGCTGTGAAATGAGAGCAATGGCGTTTACCTCTTTAGGATCAGTCACACGCTTCCCGACAGCAGTATTGAGCTGCGAGGGAACACGGGCCCATGCGGCGACCTCAGTGGCCCCGATAGAGACAGAGGGCTTGTAGTAAATATGGTCAATGCGCCTGCCAAGAAGTCTGCAGTAGGCCTCAGACGTCGTGGGCTTAAGGCCGAGGGCAGCAAGCGTCGACTCCTGGTGGCACTGCGCACGAATGATGAGATCCGCGAGCTTCGTCTCATCTCGCAGCCTCTCAATGTACTCAGTGGTGTGAGGATCATACGTCGCCAAAATGCGTGCGTGTTCATCATCAAGTCGCTCCACAAGTGTGGGAAGACTTCCCGGGATCTGGCGTTTGCCGCCAACACCGGGCTGCGGTCCCGCCTCCAAATCTTCGGGCTCGACTGCCGACTCGATAATCACGTATTCGTTTTGCGACTCGAGGATCTCGAACAGGTGACGGAGGTCCGCTTCGATCTTCTCCCAAGGCTCGAAATCGGCACCGGCATACAGAGAGCTGTACGAACCCTGCGAAGAGGAGACATTACTGCTGCTTAGGTCGAATCGGAGCGGAATCAGCATTAATAGTACACTGATCTTTTGGTACGGAGTCTCGGCAAGAGCGAGCTGGCGCTCAAGAAGCGAGGCCTGTTCACCACGGTCCGTATTTTTGCGTCCACGGCTCTCCACGACGCTCATCAGCGTGCGGAAAACGGTGGCACTAGACAGCTCAGAGTCAGCAGCACTAGCTGACGCACCCAGGGTCTTGGCCGCCGGTGCACCAGTGGCAGAGGGGACCTGCTGCGAGATTGAGGGCAGTCCAGGTTCATAAGCCTCGGGGTCTTTACGATAAGACTCGAGGCGGCCCACATACTCGCGGACAGTCTTCTTCAGGCGTTGCCTAAGAGTGTTCTGTGATTTAGCCTGGCTCGGACTGAGGTCCTTGGTGCTTGCGCGGTCACCCAATACGTCTTCAAGGATAGTGAACGTCTGCACGGACTCTTTGGGTACGGTGGAGTACTGTTTGTTTGCCTTATCCTGGATTTTGACTAGCTTGTCGAAGTTGGCGAGTGCGGCAATCCAGTCCTTCTTTGTGAGAGCCTCCTGCACGCTCTGCGCGTTGTTCACGACCTCGTCCAGGACCTTGTCCTTCGCGCTCTTCACGACAATACGCTCATCCTCGCTGTCACCGTCGCTGTCACCGTGGCCACCTTTCAAAAACTGGTTACGCAAATACTGGTTCCTAGGCTGGTCCTCCGCGTTCGACTCCGAGTCTGAATCGGAGCCAGCGTCAGAGTCAGAGTCGGAGCCCGAGTCGGAGTCGTCCGACCCAGAGAGCAAGTCCTCTGACATGGAGCTTCCATAGAGGCTTTCCTCGTCGCTCGACAGAGCGTCCGAAGCCGCTTCTTCACCGCGAGCCTGGAAGAATTTCGACATCCTGACAGTAGAGAATTTTTCAGGACGATACGTGTGGACCCCGTTCGTTACTAAGGCAGAAAATTATATGAGGGCCAGGGCACTATTCAAAGTCGACTACGCGACCCACGGTTGAGACGAGCCCTGCGCACTGCAGTCGCAATCAGCTTGAGGCGCACTAAATTTTTATTGTTAAATTACAATGATGTAGACCCCTGTAAACTGGATGAGTGTTCTGCAGGCCCCCGTGTTTGCAGGGAAATGCCGGATCGCTGGCTCGCTTGCCCGCGCTATGGTTCACGAATGTCATGTGCAATTTTTCATCTCTTCATCAATGGCGACGGCACCTCTGCAGAGGCGCGCGAATGTGGAGTGCGAGAGCTGTAAAGTCAATGCTGCGAGTTTAAAGAGACCGAGGAATGGAATGAAAGTATGCAAAGAGTGCTTCTTTTCCCTGTTCGAGCAGGAGATCCATGAAACAATCGTGTCAAACAACCTGTTCTACCCCGGTGAGAAAGTTGGAATTGGCGCCAGTGGCGGCAAAGACTCGACGGTGCTTGCCTCAGTTTTGAAGACGCTTAATGAGCGACACAACTACGGCGTGCACTTCATCTTGCTGAGTGTTGACGAGGGAATCAAGGGCTACAGAGATGACTCCCTGGAGACCGTGAAGCGCAACAAAGATCAGTATGACATGCCCCTAACAATTGTTAGCTACGGAGATCTCTATGGCTGGACTATGGACCAGATAGTAGCGCAGATTGGTAAGAAGAACAATTGCACCTATTGTGGTGTGTTTCGCCGGCAAGCGCTGGATCGCGGCTGTGTTGGTCTCGGGATCAACCATGTTGTAACGGGCCACAACGCCGATGACGTTGCCGAAACTGTGTTGATGAATCTAATGCGTGGAGACATGCAGCGGCTGGACCGGTGCTGTGACATTATGACTGGTGGTGACTCTGGTGCGCCGGTGAAACGGTCGAAGCCGCTCAAGTATTGCTACGAAAAGGAAATCGTGCTATATGCCCACTATAAAAAGCTGGACTACTTCTCAACCGAATGTACATACTCCCCTGAAGCATTCCGAGGAACAGCACGCGCACTAATTAAGAACTTGGAGGCAGTGAGACCAAGTGCCATCATCGACGTCATTCATTCTGGCGAAGCATTCCAACTGAAGAGGGCCACGAAGCGAAGACAGCCAAAGGCGACACAGTGCAACCAGTGCGGTTACATCTCCTCAAACCCGATCTGCAAGGCATGCACCTTATTGAATGGCCTCAACGCCGGCAGGCCACAGGTCGAACTATCGCAGTCTAAAACCGACGACGGTGCTGCGTTAATGTCAAAAACATTGGAGCATCTTAGCTTCTGAGTTCGGGTCCTAGTATCCCGACCTGAAGATGTTCCTGCCCTTTTCATGCATATGCATTGGTTTGCTCATGGGCATAGACCCCCATGTGATGGCCACGTCCGCTCCCGTTTCAGCGATTCTGCCGGGCCTTTCATGCTCCATTATGCATGTTCTATTATTATACCAGTCACGGGCCCATGGATCACGTTACAGGTGGGGGGAGGCTTCAATATAGATAGGCTGAATAGCAGCGGTAAGCTTTGTTATGGTTAGAGAATCATAAATTAGATTACGAGCCAAACGGATCAAGCAAGCCCATTTGTTCGCCTTAGTGAAATTCTCACTGGGTGTCGTTTGGCCAGCCGTCGATGCAAACTCCTACCAATTCCCCAACTTCACGCAAGAGACAAAGCCCCATATCTACAAAAGCCCGCCAATCATGGAACAACTTCAGATCACTATTGGGTAACAGAAGCCCCGAAAGGTTCCGATCCGGTGTCAAGCCAGAATTCTTGGTGATTTCTGCCGATGTAGCGCCTCGGCGGAGTAGATCTCCATCGGTTCCTTTGTTTTCAAACACCGATATGATTCTTGTGAACTCTCCAGAGCCTCTGGATTCTAATGATGCAAAGGATTTAGTGATTCCCCTAAATCCGAGACGGTCCACGGGAATTGAAAAATTGGGAGAGCCATTCCGCGAGGCACGCACTTCTTCGGCTGAGCCGGACGATGCGAGCGACACGCAATCGCAGTTCTCATTTGATCGAAAGCAATCATTCCATTACTACAAGCCTGCGGAGCCTAGGCCCAAAAGTCATCCACCTAGTTTGAGAACAAATTCGTGGAGTTCGGGAGACTTAGGTTCGTTCAATATGTCTTTTATCAGCGATGTTTCTTACGATGACCGCGATCTGTCGGAGAACCCCTATGGCAGCAGCTATGGTAGTAGCTATTCGGACAGCTGTATTGAGATGGACGATTGGGATGAAGATGACGCTCTCGACGACCTTGTTGCCGAGGCCAATCAGCTGCCGAGCGACGATGAGTATACAGAAGACATCTACAGAAGGCGGTCTACCGCCACTTCGATGCATCGGCAGCTCTCTCAGATCACACGAGACGATTTAGTGGTGACATTTTTTGATGAAACCAGACCGAAGCGGACCAGGTCGACCATAAGCACTTCTTCGGCCGTGTGGCCCATCCAGGAATGAAGCTGCGCTATATGAATGAATCAAACGAGCATTTTTTTTAAAGTTTCCAAACAACACATATTTAATTTACACTATCTTTCGTCCACTTTTCATGTATTCCCGTTCCGTTCCTTACACTTGGCAGTGTCGACAACCATGTGCAGCAACAAAGCTGACCTTACTAAGATCTTTCTTAATTTTTTTTCGTCCTAATCCACACCTTGAATAATACTATCTATTTAACTGATTTTCTCACCAACCAACCTTACCGACTAAGCCTATAATTTGAAAAATGGTTAGTGCATCTAAAGCCAAGCGCGAAGCTAAGAAGGCCGAAAAGGAAAAGGCCAAGAAGGTCGAGGCCGGAGAGCCCGTAGAAGAGACCAAGGAAGTCGATAAGAATACCGAGCTGATGCAGCAGCTCAAGCTCCAGCAGGACAAGCATGGTATCTCGGACCGTGTTACCACAGGTGTTCTTGCCAGCATGCCTACATCGCGGGATGTTAAGCTCGACCAGGTCACGCTTGTGTTCCACGGTAAAGTTCTGCTCACAGACTCCACGCTGGAGTTGAACTATGGCCAGCGCTATGGTTTGCTTGGAGAGAACGGCTGTGGTAAGTCGACCTTCCTTCGTGCCCTCGCCGCCTACGAGTACCCGATTCCGGAGTCCATCGATGTCTATTTGTTGAATGAGCCTGCTGAGCCCAGCGAGTACGGTGCTCTTGAGTGGGTCGTCAACGAGGCAAACAAGAAGCTTGAGCACTTGGAGCGCCGTGTCGAGGAAATTCTCGAGTCTGAGGGCCCCGAGTCTGAGCTGTTGGAGAACCTTAATGAGCAGATCGATGAGATGGACGCCTCCACGTTCGAGGTGCGTGCCGCTCAGATTCTCACCGGTTTGGGCTTCACTGCTCAGACCCTTCACAAAAAGACCAAGGACATGAGTGGTGGCTGGAAGATGCGCGTTGCTCTGGCCAAGGCCCTGTTCGTCAAGCCTACTCTACTGCTCTTGGACGACCCTACAGCACACTTGGACCTTGCCGCATGCGTGTGGCTTGAAGAGTACCTGAAGAGGTGGGACCGAACTCTTGTTCTTGTGTCCCACTCGCAGGATTTCCTTAACGGAGTCTGCACGCAGATGATCGATATGAGGTTGAAGAAGATTGCCATGTACGGTGGTAACTACGACACCTATGTCAAGACGCGCAACGAGTTGGAGGTTAACCAAATGAAGCAATACAAGAAGCAGCAGGAAGAAATCGCGCATCACAAAAAGTTCATTGCTAGCGCAGGTACCTACGCTAACTTGGTCCGTCAGGCCAAGTCGCGTCAGAAGATTATCGACAAGATGGAGGCTGACGGTTTGATCGAGCCGGTTGTTCAGGATAAGGTATTCTCGTTCCGTTTCCCGGCTGTGGACAAGCTCCCCCCTCCTGTTCTGTCGTTCGACGAGGTTTCGTTCTCCTACTCTGGAAAGCCTGAGGACAACCTGTACGACGGCCTCGACTTTGGTGTGGATATGGACTCGCGTATTGCCCTCGTTGGCCCTAACGGTATCGGCAAGTCCACGTTGCTCAAGCTGATGACCGGAGCTCTCACACCAACGGGCGGATCGATCTCTCGTCACTCGCACTTGAAGATCGGTGTCTACTCGCAGCACTCGGCCGACCAGCTCGACCTTACGAAGTCTGCCCTAGAGTTCGTTAGGGACAGGTTCACAAACATCTCGCAGGACTTCCAGTACTGGCGTGGCCAGCTCGGTCGCTACGGTCTCACCGGTGAGGGCCAGACTGCGCTCATGGGCACGTTGTCCGAGGGCCAGCGTTCGCGTGTTGTGTTCGCATTGCTTGCCATGGAGTCGCCGAACATCATTTTGTTGGATGAGCCGACAAACGGTCTAGATATTCCAACAATCGATTCGCTCGGTGACGCCATCAACGAGTACAGCGGTGGTGTGGTGGTTGTCTCGCACGACTTCCGACTGCTTGACAACGTTGCCAAGGACATCTTCGTGATCGAAGACAAGCGCGCCACGAGGTGGGACGGCTCTATTCTCGATTACAAGAAGAAGTTGGCCTCAACTATCACCATGTAGATATAGGCACCCTTATACATACTTTATTCACTTTAGTAGACTGTCGAGAAACGACTGGTGCGACTGCATTGCGGCCTCGATGTCGCTTTGTTTACTGGTGCCGACGCCTGCCGTATGTGCACTTGTGCCGTTCGCGGGTCTGCGGCTATGATCTGCGGCATCATCTTCATTATCGATTTCGTCCATAAAGTCGTCGAAATCAGAGTCGCTATCCAGATCGATATTAGTGTTTCTGTTCTGACCGATCCGCCGAACTCGTTGGTTTAGTTTAGACCGCTCGACGCCAGCCTGAGCCTGCTCAAAGACGGACTTGTCAACAGTTTGAATATGAGGTTTGATTTCTTTGTCGTGGTTTCCCTGTGCGAAATGATTCCTGATCATTCTCGTCTGCTCGGGATCTTCTTCGTATTCGGGCATGGTGTCATACTCTTGAGCAGACTCATCGTCTCCTATTACCTCGCTTGTCACTGGCTCTCCGCCACTATTTAAGTGGTTTTCTGTGTGGTCTTGGCTCAGCTTGTCAGGCTGTTCGCTGCCCTTGATATTATCGTTGTCTGCAGCCGGTCTGTGCTCATCCGACTGCTTTTTGACATCGCTGGCCGAGATACCATGCTTTTTCAAATACCGCGTTTTCGCGCGGCGATCCCACTTGTTATTGTGTAAGACCATTGCGACCTGCACTGGATTTACCGCTAACTCTATTGTCCGCTCTGCGACATTCAAGCCTTTGAAATAGAGGGTTAGGTGCAGCCATTGTGCCTATGTGCCACCGATAAGCTGTCGGCGCAGTCGATGCGAGCGGGCGTTTCATGTGGCCTGGCGCGCAATTGAGCATTCAAGCACGACTTCCCGCAGGAGCATGCAGCCTAAACTCGTTTTTTCCAAGCTCACAACACATACGTAAACAATCGCTCGCCAAGCCGGGTTTCGTATGCTCAAAAGGTATTCATTACCCGTCACCTGACTGGTCCCCTAGCGCCACGGGATGTCTCGCTCTTGCTATATATATGTTTCGAACAGCACCCTTACCAGTCCGTTATCTTTGAGACTCCCATATATACAGTCAGATGAGAACAGAGCTGAAATCAATATCGACAATATCCACAGAAACTAGTCAATATGATACAGCAGCCGAAATCCTCTAACAACAATCTGAACGTGAATACGGGCAATGGTTCGGAGCCGCCGTCGAATGCCAAGTCGGCTCCCAAGCAGCGCAAATCTCGTGCCAATAACGCTAAGCAGACAAAGAATGACGAGTCTGGAGGACCCAAGACGCCCACGAGAGCCAAGAATGCGCAGGCGAGCCAGAAATCGGCCAACAACGGAGATCGCAACGGTAATACCAAGGGCAGCGGTAATGGTAAGAACCACGGGAACAACCAGTCGAAACGCTCGCCGCCGCATCACCGCGATGACGCTCATGGAGAGTCTGCAGACGATAAGTTCAGCGGCAGCAGCTTTTACTTGTCGCCCAATGCAGCATCCTTGCCAAGGCCCCCGTTTGCGAAACCCAGCTCGCCCGAACAGCGCAGCTATCCAGTCGCCCATGGCCCCTCGTCTGGTGCCGTCCCGCCAATGAACAACTCCTCGCCGCCATTCATGATGCCAGGCCCGGCTCCCATGTTTGGCCAATACCCGGGCCAATACCCTGCTCAAATGCCTATGGCGATGCCTCGTCCCATGTATGGCATGCCTACCATGCCTATGATGGGACCCCCGATGGCTATGCCTGGCATGCCGATGAACGTTCCTGTGATGCCAGTGAACAACAATCAAGCTCACCACACATACGGCTGAGCGGGTTCCTATTTATTGAACTGAACTTTCCACGGGTCACTTTTTTTGTGCTTTTTTTAGCTTTTTTTTGTATGCACTTTTTAAGACCTTTCTGTTTGACTAGTATGTATTAGAATCAGCGATTAAATATCGCTGGACTCCCGAGCTGTTCAAGCCCAGGAAATGCGGGCATGCCTATGGAGCGCCGTATCTACGAACGCCAGCAAGCCCATCCTACAAGTTGGATATCGCTTACAAAGTTGACTTGTTGATGGTTGATGCATGAGTGGGAGCTGAACCAATTGCGGAAAAATGGCATCGAATTTCTGAAGTCGGGCCCACAGCTGCCGGGAGAAGAGCCGGAAGCTAGCCAGCCCGAGCCACGCAGCTCGGTCGCAATACCGCTACCCGTCACACTGCACCGCGAGCAGCTGATGAGTCTTGTCGCTAGTAACCAAGTTGTAATTGTGTGCGGCGAAACCGGTAGTGGCAAGTCGACTCAAATTCCGCAGTTTCTGGCTCAGAGCGGTCTCGTGGATACCTCTCGCAAGCTCGCGGTTACGCAGCCGCGGAGGCTTGCAGCCTCGTCTCTCGCCGCCCGCGTGGCCCAAGAGATGCAGGTGCCATTGGGTTCAAAAGTAGGTTACTCTGTTCGATTCGATAATCGCTCGAATCCAGAGCAAACGGTTGTGAAGTTCGTCACTGATGGAATGCTTCTGCGCGAATGCATCGCGGATCCGCGGCTCTCGGAGTACGGCGCGCTACTTATTGATGAGGCGCATGAGAGGTCCGTGGACACAGACGTTATGCTTGGCCTGGTGCAGCAAATTCTCCCGCAGCGTCCGGATTTCAAGGTCCTCATTTCTTCGGCGACCATGGATGCTGAAAAGCTTGCTGAATACTTCTCCAACGCGCCGATATGCGTCGTTCCAGGCCGCGCGTTCCCCGTAGATATCTTCTATATCAAGCCAAGTTCAGTGGAAGAGAACTATCGAAGCCTTGCCGCTGCTACTGTCGCGCATATTCATTCCCAAGAGCCGCTTGGTGGCGATATCCTTGTCTTCCTACCGGGCCAGTCAGATATAGAGGCTGTCGAGGACCTTCTCAACGAGAATACTAGAGACTGGCCCAAGGCGGTTCCTGAGCTCATCATTGTGCCCGTGTACGCCATGATGGCCGCTGAATTGCAGTCCCGGATCTTCAAGTCGACGCCCGCTAACTGTAGAAAGGTCGTGCTCGCCACAAACGTTGCGGAAACTTCGTTGACTGTGCCTCAGATTCGATATGTTGTGGATACGGGGCTCGTGAAGCAGTCTAGTCACAACCCGTTGTCCGGTATGGATACGTTGGAGCTAGCCAAATGCTCAAGGGCCAGCGCTAGCCAGAGAGCAGGCCGTGCTGGAAGGACAGGCCCAGGACAGTGCTATAGGTTGTACACAGAGCCAGACTTTGAAAAGCGATCGCGCCAAACCGAGCCGGAAATACTACGGTCCAACTTGTCTCAGGTATGCCTGCTACTTTTGACGCTCGGCGTAGTGGATCCTCTCACATTTCCGTGGCTGGACAGCCCATCTGCCGAAACCGTGGTGAGCGCCATTCAACTTTTGTATGCACTTGGTGCAGTAAACCAGCACGCGCAGCTCACGAAGGTTGGTAGAGTGCTTGCGGAATTCCCAATCGACCCCAAGCTTGCGCGATCGCTGCTGCAGGGGGCACAGCTGCGCTGCAGCGACGATGTCGCTACCATAGCGGCTATGCTTGGCGAGCTTGGAAGTGTGTTTCTGAGCCCCAAAGGCAACAAAGAGAAGGCCCAAATAATGCAGGCTCGTTTCAAGGATGAGGCAGGGGACCACCTCACGCTACTAGGCATTTACAACTGCTGGGAAAGCTCAGGCTATAGCCGAGCTTGGTGCCGCGACCACTTTCTGCAGGTTCGAGCTTTGCAGCGAGCAAAGAAGGTTCGCGCAAGCTTGCTCCAACTCACTGCCCGCATGAAGAATGTTTGTGCTGCGCTCCAGCTCACACCTATTCCTGAGAGCGCAGAGACGAGTCCTCTGATTGCGTCGCTTGTGAGTGGCTACTTCATGCACCTTGCAAGAGCCAGTAAAAACAACCAGGACTACATTGGATATCACGTTGGCTCGCCTATCAGCATACACCCGTCCTCTGTACTGTGGGGTGTCAAGCCGCCTCCCAGGCTGTTAATATACCACGAGCTCGTGCAAACTTCTAAGGAATACATGCGCGGCTGTCTGGTAGTAGATGCAGACACAGTGCGACAAGCCGCACCGCAGTTTTATTTTCAAAAGGTCGCGAAGTGAGCTCGCAAATACCAGTTTTATTTATACAGCTACTAATTCTGATCCATTGTCTTAATTCATATTCTAATTTCGCACGCCTACGTTTGTCTACCTGCTGTGGGACGGCCGCCCACTCACTTTTATTTACTAAGCAGCTGACTCTCCAATCGAAACACCTACAATATACAATGGGATCCGACGGACACGGACACGGACACGGTCCTCATTACTCCTCGAAGGCAGGTCCTGTGCCTTTTCCACGGCTGAATCTCGCGCAGAGGCTCGTCCCTAAAGCTTTGGGCGCGACCATGTGGTTCTGGATCATGTACAGATTGAGGGAAGATGGCCCCGTTCTGCTCGGCTGGCGTAAGCCGTGGGAGCACTGAGCTTCTATTATTTTTGCAAGCGAAGTTTCATAGCCATGAATCCTTGCGACAGCGTTCAAATAAATGCTGGTTATAAAACTCTATGTATGGGGCACTCTCTGTATGGGGGTGTGTCACACTATGTATGTAGCACACTTTCCTCCATTATTTCTTTATAGCGTGGTCTCACCTTGTGTGACCCCATCAAGCGCTTCGCACCGCTGATGATATTGCACAAGTTAGTGAACAAAAATTCGCGTGCCAAAATCATCACCGCGGCATTGACGAGCACGAGCCCAATGAGCAGCAGTTTGAAGGCGGCCGATAAAGGCGTAAGATCCATTAGGTCGCCGACCGCGGAGTACGGATCAATAGTCATGAAAATAAGCGTGATTCCAATAGTCAACACCATTGTAGACAGGAAAGGAATGTTTTGCACCACGCTGATCCTGAAAGGAGGGCCGTCGCAGAAAATCCACCCAGCCACAATGTACTGAAACGACGACACGTAGAAGAGAACGGTGTTGTCGGTGCTCTTTAGATTGTCGTTGTCGCCCGGAACCGGAGGAATGTACCAGGGCTGCTTGTGGGCTAGCTTCCACGGTGTTATTTGGAAAACCGCCATAATAAACATATAAGACAGCAAGGGCACAAGCACCTTCCTACTCACAAGCTCCGCACCGGGGCGTTTACGAGAGAGCGTGCTAGATGGGCCACTCCATGCCATGAATGCAGCAATGGGCACGATAAGGAATAGGTCAATCCAAAGGAACTGGAAGTCTCCAATGTTGCTTCCGTAACTGTACAGAATGGTGACCGTGACAAACTGAATGGCGCTGTACATGCTCATGTACTTGAAGCAGCTGAAGCTCGTGTTCAGTGCGCACCGACCCTCTGCCAGAACATCAATGACGCACGAGATATCAAATCTACGTGATGTGAACGGCGCAGCGACACTAGCCTCTGCTTCGCTCAGGGAGATACCAACATCTGCCTCTTTAAGAGCTCCGCAATCATTGGCTCCATCACCGCAGAAGCAAACGGTATAGTCAATTTGCTGAAGCTTACTGACCAATTCGTGTTTCTCGTCGGGGGACATGCGAGCATAGACAACGCCGCGAAGAAGCATTTGGTCGAGCGCATCATAAGATCCCTGCTCTACAATGTAAGAAAAAACATCACCGGTCACAGCCAAAACATAATTCACCTTTTCGTGGTTATCCGGCAGGTTTATAGGCTTCAAAGTCTGCGGATCGAGCTTCAACAATGGGTTATCGACGCCTTCCCACCTCAGTTCTCCGGTACCATCGAAGTGACCTGCGTAAACTCGAGTACTCTCAGGTGAGGGCAAGATGGAGCATTCACGCGCAACGCTCAAAGCCGTTAGGAGGTTATCTCCGGTGCACATCAGCGTTCTTACTCCGGCCTCCGCCAGTGTGTTAATCGCAGGCTTGCTTTGAGGCTTCAGCTTATTCTCGAAAACGATGAGTCCGGCGAACGTAAGCTCCGCTTCAAGCTCTGTCCTGTCGTAGTCACTGATGTCACCAACATCGCGCCATGCACATGCGATCACACGGTATCCGCGGTGCGTGTACTGATGCAGTACCTCATCGAAGTTCATCGGTAGAGAGTCAGGTAAGCAAATTTGGCGCATGATTTCAGGAGCTCCTTTTGCCAGAACTCGTGTTCCACCCGATGCGAGATTCTTACCACTGCTGGCGATAACACTCATACGTCGAAGCTGAGAAACGAACTCGAACTGCTTGTATACCTTCAGCTCATGAACAGGTCCTTTGCCCTTAGGAGAAGTGAACTTCTTGCGTTCATCATCAAAGGTCCAGTTAGTGAACTCGAACATTTTAACGTCCAATGGATCACCCATGATAGTGCCATCAACATTTCTCAGTTCATGGCACGTCACCAGTGTATCAAGGAGGCCCGTATCTTCCTCCTCCTTCGAAAGTTCATCCGACGATTTCAATAGGCGGCCGAACTTCTTTCTGTGCTCAGAATGTGTGTGAACCAAGTGTACACCTAGCACGTCCAAACCTTCTTCAGTGAGGGTGCCTGTCTTGTCAAACGCAACAAGGTTGACGCGACCTCCCACATTGACACGCGAGGGCGTGATACAGAATATCGACTTCTGCCGCAGCCGCTGCAGACTGAAGTTCGTTCCAATAGTCAAGGTTGCTGGCAAGGCTGGGGGCACGACCACTGTGATAATATCAAGAGCTCTCAAAATGATGAGCGACGTGTCTAGGCCCAGAATCACGAAATTTACTGCTGAAATGGAGAACCCGATTAATGCAACAATCGCCATCACGCCGATGTATCGGAAGGAGTCTCTGTAGAAGCGGAACCCGCTTGGTCGAGGGAACATCATCGAGCGCACTAGAGCGCCCTTCGTGGTGGTGAATCCAGTCCTTACAGCAAGTGCTAAAGCCGGTTGAAAGTCATCGTTCTCTGCAGGAGGCTTGCGCACCCTGATGATCTTAGTGCCAGCGTAAATGAAGCTTCGGTTGATAGCACTGCTATTCGTGCCCTCCGCAACAAGAGCAGCCAGCGCTTTGTCGGTAGCAGGCAGCTTGCTGACGGGGACGCTTTCACCGGTCAGAATGCTTTCGTTGACGATGCAGTCACCGCTAAGAAGCACACTGTCTACTGGTATCATAGAGAGCGTGCGGCTGCTCAATTCATAGACGTCCCCGGGCACTAGATCCTCTGAAGGAATCGTGATCCAGAATCCTGAACGTAGGACTGTGATCTCAGTCTCTGAATTCGCATGAGCCACCTCTGCCAGTCGCGTCATGCTCTTTTTAGTTTCCGAAAGCGCTTCAGCCACCGACAAAACGGATATGATGAAAATCGCAGTGGCATAGTAAAGATACTCGTCTAAGGACCACAGAATGATGCTGAACACCTGAAAGACGTAAAAGGGGTGAAGAACTTCGTCTACAAGTAGTTTCACCGTTGAAGGTTTGGCAATGTCCAAGGCGTTTCTGCCAAATACCTGCTCCCGCTGCTCCTGCGCTTCACCATCTAACCCATCAGAGGCAGTCTCCGTGTTGCCCCACGAGGCGCTGATCCAGTCTGTGTTAGTGAAGAACATGTCCTTCACTGGGTTGTAGATAAACCTGATATACCGGTAGGATATCACACGTAGATAAGGGACATTGGGATCGCTGTCCACGTAGGAAGAGACACTTGACCTCCTCGAGTCAGGCGTGCGCTGTTGCGACAGCGCTGAGTGAGTGCGGTGTTGGTGTGAGCGTGTACTCGCGCCCGCATGGTGTTGTTGATGCAGATTATGCTGCTCTTCAAGAGTCTCCAGGTTAGCAAGGTTGAACACTGTGGAAAGAGGGTGGTTGTATCTCAGCGTATCGACATAAACACGCTCGAGTTCACCCCATTGGTTTTCAACAACGACGAACTCACACTTCCCCAAAGGCGTCTCGCGAGCAGTGAGCCTCAGTCGCTGCCGAGGAAACCATCTACCAACAAGAAATAGTATGCCGCCCGACAAGACACACAGAACACCATATAAGATAACACGCCATTGGACGCTCGAATATCCTGCACAAACAATTCGCATATCCTCTTCAGCAATATAGTAACGCTGCTGGAATCGGCGGCTGTTGTACTCATGATGGTGTCCTGAGTGGTGCTCTTGATGGCCATCGCCAACAAGCTGCGACGTCGTTCCGCTGAGCTCACTGTCACTTTCGCCGATGTACGTGCGATGATGGTGTTCCGCCAGCAGCTCATCCTCGCTGTGAGCGTCGTCTGTCTCGTTTCTTGCCGAAGCAGCATGACTGTGGGTGCTCCTTGAGCTCCACCGTCTGGCACGCCGCCTCCCGTCGCCCTCAGCACCTCTATCTTCTCGATCTTCTGAGTCTGACGAGGAGTAAGCAGCTGTAAAGTCCTCGTCGCCATCTATAAACGACTCATGAACACTATCATCGTCACCGATGACCGTCGATGCGCCCTCGGCATGAGAGATTTCGTCCCTACTGAAAAATTGGAACCTCCCTATATGCTCGGGGTCCTCGTCGTTCGTGAACATGCTCACGTCGCTGCGATGGCTCCACATGGACTCGCGGCGAGACCGCGGCTGCTCCTCGCCTTCCTCGTCATCGCGGTGGGGCCAATGTAGTCTGTGGAACGACGAGTAAGACGAGGGAACTAGCTCATGAGTCGGGCCACTGAATATCTCATCGGCCGACTCTTCAACGTAGTACCCGTCGGGTCCCATCCTTGACTTTCGAAGCTGATAGTTTGAACAGGGGAAGGGTTGTCGATAGTAAGTGATGAGCACTGTGTAGATCTCGTTGGTACCAGCTGCGCGCGAATTACTCAAGGGAAACACTGACAGCAGTGGCTTAGGCCCTGGACGGGCTCATGTATTTGTCAATTGACTTGGATGCGTTTTATTGCGGCGTTGAAGAACATAACGACCAACGCCTTCGGGACGAGCCTTTCTGTGTCGTCCAAAAGTTCTGCGTAGCCACAGTCAGCTATCCAGCGCGCGAGCTTGGGATCCAGAAACTGTCGAATTTCAATGACGTGAAGCGCAAGTTCCCCGATATGAAGTTTGTGAATGGCGAGGACTTGTCGAAGTATCGTCAAGCCGGCAAGCTGATATGCGCGTGGGTGCACAACCTCCTCGGCCGAGTCCCTGTAGAAAGGCTGGGGCTTGAGGAAATGAGGCTTGATATTACTCCCCATGTGTCTGAGATCATTGAAACAATGCCAGATTTGGTGAGCATTCAAGAATGGCTCCGCGATCCGGACTTCATGGACGAAGTCGCGGCGCGTGGATTTCGGTGCACAATCCCTGGGACCCACACCGATGTTAGCTTTCCGAACTTCTACTTCAAGTTCGATGGTCATACATGGCCGCCGAACAATGAAGACCTCGTAAGAACCGAGAGCCTCGAAGCGTACGTGGCTGGCCACCTCGCGGCCTATGTCAGAGACCGAATGTGGCTCGAACTCGGCTACTCGTGCTCAATTGGTGTGGCAAGCTCAAAAAATTTCGCCAAAATGATAGGAAACTACCACAAGCCCCGAGGGGTCACTGTGCTTCAGCCCGGGCATGAAGCCGAGTTTGTCAAAACGATGCGGGCCGGAAAGGTTCCTGGTCTCGGAAGAGCCTGCCTTCAGGTTTTCCAGTGCTCTAGTCAAGACACTGTACAGGAGTTACTTGCCAAGCATGATAACAAGCTCGCCTTTGAGTCCAAGATCACTCCCATTGTGGGACCCAAGGCGGCCCACGGTCTTTGGAACCTCTTGAATGGCGACGATGTGGACGGCCACGAGATCAAGCCCTACACACTGCCGTCTCAGGTCAGTATAGAGGACTCCTATGGAATCGCGTGTCCGAGAGCTCGGTGGCCTGCGGAGCTGAAAAAACTATGCGAGCACCTTGTCTCGCAAGCCGCCATCGAATGGTACGACGACGAAACGAGGTCCTGGCAACAAGTGCCGGTCAATTTCCGGCTGTCGGTGATCTTCGCCGACGGCAAATATCTGCGGCGGTCCAAAACCGTAAAGTATGCATGGAGTCGCCACGACCTACCGAATGGCGTGGGCGCGGGGCTGAGTGAAATTGGTCTTCAGTTGATACATCATTTAGCTAAATTACATGCCGGAAAACCTCGCGTGATCAACGTTGCCTTGATATCGTAGTTGCGTCACAAAGATGCGCGCATGATTCAGAATGGACTGAGTACAACAAAACCAAAACAAGTTCCGTTTTTAGGGTGCAGGCGCATTAGAATACCAACATTCCTATTAGTATGTAGACGCAGCACGGCATTCCTTGGATTAAATAGGCGAGCCATGCGGGGATGGCGGGTGCGATTCTTCGATTCCTTCCTTCAAAATGTCTTCGTCGTCGTCATCCTCCTCGTCATCGTCGTCGTCGTCTTCATCGACACCAGCCGCACCGCGACGTGGGCCGTGTCCCCTTAGAGCATCGTCGTCCTCATCTTCATCCTCGTCGTCCTCGTCTTCGTCGTCCGGGTACCCGCCCAGTTTATGCACGATACGATCCACGATCTCGTTCCAGGGCATCATGCCACCCATGCCGATTCCGCCAGTGGACCCGGCAACTTTCTCGGTGGGCCGTAGGATTTCGATCCACTTCATTTCTTCGCGAATCGTGTTCAGATGGTGCTTCGTTGCTGGGTGGTTATATGCATAGGCAACCATGGCCGGGGCAACTAGGATCGGGTACTGTGTGTTCCATGCACGCACCACGTTCGTTAACAAGTTGTCACACAGGCCCATGGCGACTTTGCCTAGCGTATTAGCACTCATTGGAGCGATGATAAGGATGTCGGCCCATCTTCGCAGCTCGATGTGGATGACAGGGTCATTACGACTTCGCCAGGTCTCCCACTCGTCAGCGTCGTGCCAAACGCGGATATTGGGGTGCGGGTCTTTCAAGTTAGGGTGCGCGAGACTGTGGAGCTGTTCCATCTTCGTTTCCGGTCGCGGCGCCGTCGGCGCCTCCTGCTTCTCAACATGAGTCGATGGGTCCTTGGGGTCCTTCGGATCCCTGGCGTCCTTGGACTCTTTAAGTTCTTTGGCCTCCTTGGCCTCCTTCGACTCTCTAGCCTCCTTCGCCTCTTTTGCTTCTTTTCCGGAAGATGCGATCAGCTTCTCAGCTGCAGGGGTGATGATGACCTGGATCGCGACGCGCTCACCGTAAATAGACTGCAGTTTCGTGATAATCGACTTGACACTAGAAACATGCAGCGAACCGGTCACTCCAATCAGAATGTGTACCTTGCCATCATCCATAGGAATGCGTGGGTCACTTGGCTGTTTCGACGTAGCGCGGCCAGACACTGGTCCCTCGGCGTCTGAGCCGACGCCCAGAGGGCTGCCCACACGAGACGGCTGGACAAGAGAGCCTGTGGAGGGAGATCCATTGAGTCCCTGCAGCAAGTGCGGGTGCTGACGAGCCCAAGCTGGACCAGACTGCATAGGCGCTGCGTTCTGAGCGTCAGCCTGGTACTGCGCGAGCAGCGCACCAGAGGGCACCACGGGGGCACCTCCGAACGCTCCTGGTAAGTTCACGTTGCTACCATTGTCAGACACAGGCGACTGTGTGCCACTGGATGGAGCGGCATGGTTGCCACCAAGCTGGAGCTGGCTCAATCGGTCCTGTGGGACGGACGGGCCCGAGGGGCCGGACGGGCCAGGCGAGGCTGCCCTATGCTGCTGCGGCAGGGAAACCTGGGTGGCCTGCGGCTGCTGCTTTGGGGCCAAGTATTGCTGTTGGCCACCATTGCTGCCCTGGCTCAAAACTTGGCCAACATTGGGGTTGAATTCCGGGGTTCCTACCCCGGATCCAGGGGGCGAACGGTGGGGAATGATGCGTTCGACAAAATGCGGGTGAGCAGACTGCAGGTTGGCCTTGCTGGAGCTTCCTTCGTCTTTCACAAGAATTGAATTCTTCCGGCTTCCGGGAGCCTGTGCATCGTCGAAGTTCAAGTTTGCCTCAGTCATGGTGTTTGCGGCCGTAACTCAATGAGAGCCCAAGAAATCGGCGGCGGCGTAGGCAGAATAGGGCAGCAGATTAAAAAATCAGGAAAAAGTCGTCACTTTTAGACCTAAAAAGAGGGCCTTTGGACCGTTCCCTGGTTCTCCTTCGCTGTTCCTTTTAGTTGGTAGCTTTGAAACTCTGGCGCGGCTCCTGAAGAGGGGTGTGCTGGGCAATGGCTGGAACACACTCTGCAGCCGGAGTTGGGAGTGGTGGGCACGTACAGACTCAGGTTGATATGGATTGGTAAGCGTTTGCCATGCGGTCACGCGCACGCAGCTGATGCCTCTTGGCTGCGCAGCAAGCGGCTGAAACAGCTTCACGGCAGCACCGGAATCTAGGTGCGTCTTATTGGACCCGAGACTGTTTGGTCATCGCGAGGCCACGCGATCGCACCCGCATGCGGGCGACGGGGTGCGATTCTCGCAATTAAAATTAGTAAATGAAATAAGGGGAAAAAATAATTGTGTTGGCTATTTTCGCAGCATCGTCATAGAGATTGTATGCAGGCGCGTCGAGATCTCGTCACGGCCTGCCCATCGTCTATCCGTCATCTGAGCGCAGTCTTCTTTAGGCGTTGTGCCAGTTGTGGGCTGCGAATTTGTTCGGCCGAGCGCCTCTGATGAATTCAGACAGCCTCTTATTAGATAGAACGGTGCTGGTGCGAATTAGCATGGGTGGGTGCGCCCGGGTACGGGAGCGTGTGCGGGATGTGTGCAAGGAAGCGTGCAAAGTAGCGTTAATGGAGGCCGAGCTCGCGGGCTCTATGTATTAAATGGATAATGAAACAGACACAGCACGCGCATCTCTATGCTTCTGACTTTTCCTTCTGCCGTGCTTTGTCTCTTGCCTTCTCTAAAGACTCCATCTCCTTCTCGTTCACCGACTTCACGCCCTTTTTGCGCTGTCGTTCCTCGTACTGCGCACGATTTGCCAGCACCCTGTCGACAATTGTCGACGTGCGCAGGTCCTTGTACTTGCCGCTCGGTATCTCGAGCACCTTGCCCGTGGCGCACGCCCACTTCGACACGCCATCGGCGCTGTTGCTCTGCTTCGAGCCGTGCGCAACAAGGGCTACAGGCAGCGGAAGCACCTTGTTCAGCTGCTCGATCCACTTCTTCCCGTCGGTCGAGTAGGGGACGTTTAGGATAACACCATCGACGTATTTGCACTGCAGAACACACAGCGCCCGCTCAAAGATGTTCATGACTGGGCTGCCGTCACCCACAATCTTGTTCACGGCCGCATCCGCGCGCAGACCAACAACAACCATGGCGTCCGGCGCGCGCTCGCGCACGCCCTTCAACATCTCGATGTGGCCACAGTGGAACAGATCAAATGTGCCCTCTGCGTACACGATCTTGTCGAAGTTCTTCGGCCAGGCGGGCTCGACGAACTGCTCGAACTCGCCGTCGTGCAGCGCCCACACGCCCGCATAGGGAGACTTCGCGTCGGCCGCCGTCGCGTACATGCGGAACCGCGTCTGCGCTTCGGGCCCGGCCAAAAATGAGTACTGCGCCTCAGCATGGTGTTTCGTGGAGCTCGACAGCATGCGGCTGATGAGATCCGTCGTGGAAATGTTCGGGGTGCGCTTGAACTCGAGAAAGCGGCCCGCGTCCTTCATGGCCTGGTAACAGTCGTTGCCGTCCGCGTCAGTCGTAATGTCGTCGCCGTGCGCAACGTACATGCAGCCATACTTGTCCATGAATAGCGGATCCGTCACATAGGGTGCGCCCGGCACATCGGCCGAGGTCCAGCGGCACGACTCCACCGCGAACTCGCGCTCGTCGAGGTGCATGACCACGGGGCCCTTGTTCTTGAGAATCTCCTCATCGGTGTGAATTCCCACAATGAGCTCGTCGCCCAACGCTCGAGCCTGTTTCAGGGCTCCAGCATGCCCGTGATGAAAGAAATCGAAGCATCCGTCGACCCAGATCTTCATGGCGGCGGAAGCGGTTCCTTTTGTCAGCCGCGATTCCTTGCCTTTAGGTGCTCGTGTAGGCACTGCGCAACAGGCGCCCACAATGTCTTTTCGAGTATATAACCGGGATTTATATTAATCTAGATAGGCTATTCCCGTATACGCGAGCAATTGACTGCATCCCCAGAGCACACACACGAGCGTGGGACTCGGCTCGGAACCGTCGCCTAGCACATGCTGCTCACCGCGGTTGCCAATTACGTCATCAGACTCTCGCGACCTCGAGCGGGAACCCTTGTTCACACAAGACTCGGTGGCTTACGAGTGTGAATCCCGGGTTTGAGGCACGGACGAGCCATGAGTGACGAAGAATTGCCCGATGTCATGGAGCAGGACCTCCAAGACGAGGAGTACCGCGAAGAGGACAGCGGAAACGATGACGCTGCCGAGTCGGACGAGGAGCGCATCGCCGACGACGACAGCGACGGTGAAGAAGACGACGATGACGACGATGCCGGCGAGACTGAGGAAGCGCCCAAGGAGGAGGAGCAGCAGGTCGAGGAGCAGCCCGTGAAGCGCCGGCGCGGACGCCCGCCCGGCTCGGGCAGGAAGAAGCCACCTAAGTCCGGACGGTTCCAGCCCCTACAGATCCCACTGGACGACAACGGCAAGCCCTTCGAGGTCCAAGACGACGAGCTCGTGCTCCCCGAGGACCCCGCGGGTGAAGAAAAGGTCGATAGACTCGGGTTTTTGAAGGCGGGACGCGAGTTCCGCGTGCGCAGCTTCACTATCCTCGGCCGTGGCCAGCGGCAGTATATGCTGGCCACCGAGCCCGCACGGTGTATCGGCTTCCGCGACTCGTATCTTCTTTTCCAGCGTCACCGCAAATTGCTTAAGATCAAGCTCACCGATGATGAAAAGTTCGATCTCATTGATCGCGAGCTTATCCCGCATTCTTACAAGGGCCGCACGCTCGGTGTCGTGACTGCGCGCTCGGTATTCCGCGAGTTTGGTGCGCGCGTAGTTGTTGGCGGCCACCGCGTACGCGATGACTACTACGAGGCCGAGGCAAAGGAGCAGGGCCACACCGAGAGTGAGGTCGCAGATCCCGAGGATTATGTGCCTCCCGAGGGCCAGCAGTACGACAAGAACCAGTACTGCGCTTGGTATAATGCACCCGTGCAGGTGGATGCTGCTGCGATGTACGAGAATAACTTGAAGTCCGTGTTGAAGCAGCAAACCAAGGAGATCGGTGTCAACGGTGAGAGCGAGGTGGTTGATGCCGTCGGCTCAGATGCGCTGATGCCGGACCCCGAGCTCGTAAAAGTGAGCACGAGCTCGGCAAGCACTTTTAATGACACACTTACCGCAAACCGTCGCAAGGTGCTCGAAGCGGCGCTCGAAAATCAGGGCATCATAGATCCGCATACAAACGTAAGGTTCCTACCCTCAGGGACCCAGCCGTTGAAGTCCCGCATCTCAAAGTTGAGCAATAGAGCGCCGCATGGCGCAGTAATGGTCACGACGTTGATGCGGTTGCATCCACGCAATCCGAATCTCAGCAAGCTGGATCCCAGTGTGTGGGAATCCGCCGACGAAGAGACCAAAAAGGCCATAGAGGCGCAGATCGCGCTAGAAAAGAGCATCTAGCTTCTCGACACACAGCTGCACGCGTGGTATTGATGGTACGCTCAGGTGAATTCATAACGTCCAATTCATCCGACGTGTCCAGCGTCTGCGCAAAAGTAGAAGAGAGATATGTATAGTATTGTATTCGGAGAGACTGGTCTCGTTACTTTCTTTCATGAAATAATAGAGTCTTTTGTTTGCTTTTTGGGTGCTACTCTCGTCAGAAATCGAGCTCCGTGCGGACAATTTCAATGGTGGTTTCCCATTCCACGTCCTTCACGTCAACGGCTTCTTGCACGGCCTTCGCTGCTTGAGAGCGCACGCGTCGCTCGTCCTCGATGCTTCCACTGATCGTGATTCTCATGCTGGCCAGCCAGAGATCGTGATGAACCTGCCAAAGACTGATGTCGCTAACGTGGGCTACCGAAGGGTCGCGGCTGACGAGCTCGCAGATAGCCTCGCTCCGGTCAGGGCCTCCGTACGACATGGCCAGCATGCCGCTGAAAAGTTTAGACGACTCGTAGCCTGCATAGATCATGATCCCAGCAATGAGCGGCGTGGTCACTGTGTCAATGAATAGCGCGAGATGAGACTGCAAATGCGGCACAGCCAGCAGCACGCACGAGATCACAAGCGTGCAGACGGCCAAAGGGTTCGCCAAGCCCTGCCGCAGAGCCGTGGGCAGAACGGTCAGGATGGAAATGAGAAGCAGCATCGAGTGGTTGCGCTTCTCCGCGGCGGTCAGCTCCCTGTGGCCATGGTGGTGATGCGCGTGCTCGCCGCCAGTCGCAAGCTCCTGGATCAAATGTGATACGATGTCACCCCCAATGAAAAGCAGCACCGTCGACAGCCCGAAGCCTACCAGCACCTCGGCGCGCTTGAGAGCAAAGGGAAATCTTAAGCTGCTGCGGCTCCAGACCTCGAAGTTCGCGAGAACCTCGACGCAAGCCACGGTGGTACTGACAATGGTTTCGTATGCAAGCAAGTGGGCCAGCGGCGCCACGGAATGGACAGGACTGCCAATGGCGTACACGCAAAGAGCGGCAAGCATGCGCAACCCAGACCAAGCGAGGCGCGCGAACTGGGGTTTCGTGATGCTCTGGTAGTACTCTCTCAGTGTCGGAACAGCCAGCGATACGGGGATGGCAAGCGGTGCACGCTCTTCAGGCTCCTGAAAATAGTTCAAGGAAACACTGCTATGCTTGTAGTGGTGTCCGCGACGCTGGCTGGCCCTGGGACCGGCCCCGGATCCAGCAGAACTTTTCCCTGGCGTGATGTATGTTGACGTGAACCGGAACGGATTTGGCGGTGGTGTCTCGTTTCTATTAGGTGGCTCTTCCTCTACCTGAAGGTCTGGCTCGGGGCCGAGGGCCGATCCGCTCACCGATCTGATGGGCTGGAGCGACGGAACCGTGAGGTGGCTTCTTCGCGTCGGCGACGGTGACCGCACCGTCGGCCCGCTGAATTCAGGGGCATTAGCTGCGCCTGGGCGGCCTAAAGAGTCTCGAACGGGCGTGGAAAGCTGGCTCCGGCGTCTCCCCTGCCAGGCGGCCGGGGACCCCGGCGGGGCTTGAGCAGAGTCCACGGGCATCCCCGCATTCCACGAGCTCCGCTTGATTTCCATCATGGTTCGAGAAGACCTCGGCGCTTCCAGAGGAGGGTGCGTCCCTTCTGTTTCGGGTCTCCCCGGCTGCATGCTCAATAGATCGATCCCCTTGCAACGCGCGTTACAGGATGGGCACGGGTCGGAAAGGAGGGTGCTCACAAGCTATCCAGCGACGGGTGCAGGTTTGCCGGCTCGAATTGAAGCGCTTGATTCTAAAAACACGCTGTTGTAAGTGGGTTTTTGCTGTCTATTCTCTTAATAAATATAGTGTACATGCATTATGGAATTGCCCTCACGACATCCATACTCCACCCCCGCGTTCCTCCATGGCCTCTGCGAGTCCCAGGAGTGTCTGGCTCTCTGGTCTCCAGCCGAGGAGCAGGCTGATAGAAATTCTGCGGAGATTTGTGAGGCTTTCTGTTGCGAGCAGCACGTCGCCAGGCTTGATCTTGTTGGAATGTCCCATGAGTCCTGACGACATAATAAATAAAGTCCGAAGCGGATGGCCCGGCGCAATGAGCTCTGTGTCGAGCGCTGCGCTCGACACGTAGTCGATGCTCACCTGGAGCGAGAGCAGGTTCGGACACTGGAGCAGGACGGAGTCGAGAGCGTTTTGGTTGAGATGAGGCACGGGGTACGTTAGCCCGAACCGCTTGAGCTGGTGGCCAAGACGGTCCAGGAGGCTGTTTAGGGACTCTGTAGTCATATAGGGACAATTTGACACGTACAGGTCTGTGAGGCTCGGCGGAAACTCCGTGGTTTCGAGAAACCGCGACGGAAACCCGCCGCTCAGGCCCAAATGGCGTAGATTCGGTGGCCATTGAATGACTGCGTCATCCTCACACTTGATTGATGATCGTGGAAACAGCAGGATCTCCAAGTCATGGAACTTCTGGATCGTGCTGAACAGGTGCGGCAAGTCGAGCGTCTCTGAAACCAGGCTCAGATCCAGGATCCGTAGATTTTCACAGGAGTTGAGAGAAATCATCGGAGCATACCCGAAATGCGACTGCGGCGCTATAAACCTTTCGAGTTTTGGAGAGCACCTCCGCAGCAGCCGCGAAACCATTGAGTTCTTGCCGACCTGTGCTATCTTGAGGAGATCAAGATCACGTACCATGGACCCCAACTCCCGATGTTTCGTGATGACTTCAACAAATAAAGAGAAGTTCGCTGGCGTCAGTTTGGGGTACGCATAGACATGAGGCAATGCCATGATAAACCACAATCGGTTGATCAGCAGCAGATGAGTCTTCTTAGGACAGTAAAAGCAGATCAAATCAATGAGCTCGGGCGGTAGTTGTTTGCCAATGGGCGCTTGCGATATGGAGTCCACCGACGGCGGCGAGTCGATGGACTCTACTGTATCCGTTTGCTTCACCGCATCCTCATCCTCCTCTGAGCTCTGCTCTGCACCTGTTATCTCACCGGTCCCGACGACTTTCTTGTAAACGGGCCGATTCTTGTGTGGTCTTCTTTTGCCCACCATGGTGAGGCATGTAGAACGAGAACGAAGCCGTGAGAGTGTGCGTTTTCAGCTGTGGCGTTTACACCTTACCGCCAGCGCACGCCGTAAGCGAGCGGTGCATAGCCGAAGACCGGCGGTTATTCTGGCGCAAATTATAGTTTAGTGGTTTGAATTAAAAATAGTAGATGATCAAATGCTTGTAGTATTGGGGAGCTTAATATTGAACGGGCCTGTGGGTTGCAGCCGAGACTGATGCCTGATCCACAGTGACAGTTGTGCTAGCTAAATAACATATGTAGTATGTCCAAGGGTAGGCTGCAAGCGTGCATGCTTAATCGCGCTTTAACGCAGGAGCACGGATCACTCATGCTAAACCACGTCCACGCTATTCTCTCTCTATGCAAGCACGTAACTCGGATGATATTAAACGAACCAGAAATCATAGACGTACTACATACTAACATATATATTCAGAACTTTATCACGCGCGCAGGCAGTAAAAGCAGATGTCTTAATGAAAGACTCTGTATGCTAGCCGCAGCAGCGTCTCATTGCTGTGTTCGAGTGGAAATTGCGCGTCGGCTCGGATCAGTGCAAAGCTAGATCCGAGTTCTGCAGAATGCCTCTAATCCACTAAAGGAGTATGGCGGGGTCGACACGCTTATTTGCTCCGGGCCCGGACCTTCCGCCGCTTACGCTTCAAACGTCTAACTCTTTTCTTATGCCACTTGGCTCTCATGGTGGTTGTGAAAAAGAGATGATTTTCGACTCCCTATAACTGTTAGACGTCCCTGCTCTGCAGATCAGGTGACCGTGATTTCCCAGCAGTCTGCTGCGCGTCCTTCGAAATGGTACACAGCCTACCTAAGGGAAGCCCTGAGCCCTTTGACGTAAGCGGGCAGCGCCCTTGGAGGCAGATCTACCTGGTCTATCCATGACGCGGCAGTAGGCTGATAAAACTGGCAGTCAGCTTGTGAATCTGCTCAAGCTCTCAAATTGTATGCTAGCGGTTTCTCCTACTCAATATTGGTGGACTCAGCGATGTAAACATGGAGCACGTAGAAACGCTGTGACTATACATGGCCGTTGGCGCACTCCTATGTATGAATATAGCTACGAATAACTGAATTGCGCAGCTCGAAAGCCTTTGACTCGAAGTTTCTCGAGACTCGGTCTTGGTCGGCCGTGCGGCCACAGCTGCTCAGGCGTCTCGCGGGGATGGTGACAAACACTGCAACACCAAGGAACGATAGTGGCAACGATGATCCTGACGCTGGCGAAGCTTGCCTCGCGGTGCCGGCCGCTCAGCGTACCGATTAGAAGCTTTTCGCAGCAAGCTGCGGCAATTCCTCAGTCTATACCCGAGAAAGCGGTGGTGACGTTGCCACGATCCTTAGTCGCTGTCCACGGCTTCGACAGCGCGAAATTCCTGAACGGGCTCTTGACAATCAGGCCCCCGGAACCGTCTTCGAATTCTACTGGTGATGGCGCTTACGCCGCGTTGCTGAATGCCAAGGGTAGAATCATCGCAGACCTTTTTGTGTTTCCTGCTCACGACAACAAGAGTATTCAGGCTGCGGCAAACACCCATGGCGAGAGCTGTTTTTTGCTAGATGTCGACACTTCGCTGGTGGATAAGATACTGAATATCCTGGACTTTCATATTCTTCTTTCTGATGTCAAAATCAGCCTACTGGACAGCTTTAACGTACATGCACTATGGAACGATGAGGCCGAAATGGACACATCGGTTTGGCCCAAAGAGCTGGTTTGGACAGAAGACAAACGTGCACCAGGACTGGGGTATCGCGTCGTTTCTGACGCTCCGATGAATGAGGTTTTTCCCACTTTCTCTGCAGGCTCGGTCGAAGAGTACAGACTACGGCGCTACTTGTTCGGGGTCCCCGAGGGCCCCACAGAGCTGAAGCCAGGCAAGGCATTACCTCTCGACAGCTGTATCGACTACATGGGCGGCATTGACTTCGGCAAGGGCTGCTACCAGGGACAGGAGTTAACAATCAGGACCCACCACCACGGAGCCGTTCGCAAGCGCGTCATGCCCGTTGTATTCACCAAGTCTGCGGAAGAAGAGATCTCTGAGAACATTTATGAACCCGTGGACTTCGAGGTTGAACGCGGCGCGGTGATTCGAGACGAAAGCCCCATACCGAACGCAGAGATGGTCAACCCGATCTTCGGATCCTCGCCTTTTGGCGCAAGCAAATCCGGTGGCCGTCAGCGTCCGGCGGGGCGCGTAATTGCTGCTTTGGGAAACGTGGGCCTTGCAAAAATACGCATTGACACTCTCGGACACGATTTCCGCCTAGACGCGGCTCACGTCAAGCCCATGACGCCGTTCTGGTGGCCTGCTGCTGAAGAGCAGTAATCAAAATTATTTATAGCTAAACGACTAGAATTGTACATAACATTTGCATGGATCGAAAACCAAACGTGACTCACTTCCAGACAAGCAGACGTCTCTATCGAAAGTTTGCGTCATACCGCCCTGCGGCTACCGCACACGTGTTGGAGCATCCCGGGGAGCGTCTGGGTGCCGGAGAATGGACCAGACCTGCGCCGAGGCTGGGCGTAACGCGTGGCCTTGAAAAAAAAGGCGGAGGAGGGTACGGACCACAACGCAATTGCTCATTGACCTCATGCAGCTAGCAGGGTTAGGCGGGTTAATAAACGATTGAAAAGTCCAGGTGCATACAAAAGTGAACTTCTGATAGTACGAAATATTTGGCATCAGTAGAATGATTACTGCTACGACACAAGCACCCGAATTAAAAAAATTGAAGACTGATACGAGGGATCCTACGCCCATGTTCGGCCCCGACGGCGTTTCGCGTATGGGCAGCCCCGAGGTCGAAGGCGAGGACGTTCGCATTCTCGGCTACGACCCATTGGTCCCCCCTGCTTTCTTGCAGTCTGAGATCCCGGCCACCAAGACCTCGCTCGAAACCGTGGCGAAGGGTCGCAAGGATGCGATCGATGTCATTGGCGGCAAGACGGACAAGATGCTGGTTGTTGTTGGTCCCTGCTCGATCCACGACCCGAACTCGGCCATCGAGTACGCCGCTCGTTTGCAAAAGCTAAGTGAGGAGCTCAAGGACGACCTTGTCATTATCATGCGCGCATACCTCGAGAAGCCCCGCACGACCGTGGGCTGGAAGGGTCTCATCAACGACCCCGATGTGAATGACACGTTCAACATCAACAAGGGTCTCCGCGTTGCTCGCAAGCTCTACTCTGATCTCACGAACTCCGGCGTCCCTATTGCTGCCGAGATGCTCGACACCGTCTCCCCGCAGTACCTGGCCGACCTGCTTTCCCTTGGCGCCATTGGTGCCCGCACGACCGAGTCCCAGCTCCACCGCGAGCTTTCTAGTGGCCTGAGTTTCCCCATTGGATTCAAGAATGGCACGGATGGTAACGTCGGTGTTGCCATTGACTCTGTCAAGTCCGCTTCGAGCAAGCACCACTTCATGGGCGTCACCAAGCAGGGTGTTCTCGCCATCACGACCACAAAGGGCAACGAGAACTGCTTCATAATTCTGCGTGGTTCTTCCAAGGGCACGAACTACGATGAGAAGTCTGTGACCGAGGTCAAGGAGAAACTGGGCAGCAGCCCAATCAATATCATGGTCGACTGCTCGCACGGCAACTCACAGAAGGACTTCAACAACCAGCCGAAGGTGCTGAAGGAGGTTGCATCGCAAGTCGCTAAGGGTGATCGCAAGCTCGTTGGTGTGATGATCGAGTCTAACATCCACGAGGGCAACCAGAAGAGCAACGGCGACGGCCTTGAGCATTTGAAGTACGGCGTTTCCATCACCGACGCTTGTGTCAACTTCGAGACTACTGAGGTCATGCTGCGTGACTTGGCCAAGGCTGTGCGCACCCGCCGTGAAAACTGAATTCGATCTCGCGACCGTACTACGCTAAAATATAGAGCTGCCGCGGGCATGCGTGTTCATCCTACATAAATCATAATTTGCAACACATCTGAAAACATATGCTTCTATTTTCATTCAACAATTTATTGCAGTTGTCCTCCTTAATAACCACATGCTCGTGCTTCGGAGGATCTTGTCATCTCGACTAGCCTGCATGCCTGGGCTGGGGCGAATATGAGTAAATTCCAAAGGCCGTGTGTGTCTGGGCATAAACTAATACTTCCACCTCGAGTAAAGCACCGCGAGTAAAAAAGTTCTTTCACTCTCCAACGGACGCATGCTAGTGCATATAATCGACGTCGACAGCGGAAACATTCGCAGCTTGACGAATGCCATAAAATATCTTGGTTTCGACGTGCAATTAGTGCGCAACGCCGAGGAAGCTCAGAAAGCGTTGCCACAGGCTGAACGGGTGATTTTTCCAGGCGTTGGCAACTTCGGCCATTTTATGAAGCAGATGCGTGACAGAGGTTTGATCGAACTGATGAGGGATTACATCGAAAGTGGCCGACCACTAATGGGCATTTGCGTTGGTTTGCAATCGCTTTTCCAAGGTAGCGAGGAGGATACCGCGAGCGAAGGCCTGGGGCTTTTGACTGGCTGTGTATCGAGGTTCAACGACGACTCGAAAAGCGTTCCTCACATTGGGTGGAACAACTGTGAGCTGCGCACGCAGGATGCTAAGCCGTTGTACTCCATTTCCTCCGAGAAAAGATACTATTTTGTTCACACTTTTGCGCGCACAAATACCGAAGGCTTGGAGGGATGGGAATTTGCAACCTGTAACTATGGGGACGAAACGTTTATTGCTGCTCTTGCCAAACAGAACCTATTTTTCACTCAATTCCACCCTGAAAAAAGTGGCCAAGCCGGCCTCGACGTGATAAAGTCCTTCCTTACCGGGGACAAGTACTCATCCGTGGGTTGCCGTACGAATGCTGTTGGCTCTCCAGGGCTTTCGAAGCGTGTCATTGCTTGCCTTGATGTTCGCACGAATGACAAGGGCGATATTGTTGTCACAAAGGGCGACCAGTATGATGTGAGGGACAAAAATGACGATAGCAAGGAGGTTCGGAATCTTGGAAAGCCGATTGAGGTTGCTCAGAAGTATTACTCGCAGGGCGCTGATGAGGTCACATTCTTGAACATAACCAGCTTCCGAGACTCTCCGTTGAAAGACCAACCCATGGTACAGGTGCTGCGCCAGGCTAGCGAGACAGTATTTGTACCTCTGACGATTGGGGGAGGTATCAAGGACACGAAGGACCCCACATCGGGGATTGTGGTGCCCGCCCTCGAGGTCGCCCACCTATACTTCCGTTCCGGTGCTGACAAGGTCTCAATCGGAAGCGATTCCGTAGATGCCGCTGAGCGCTTCTATGCCAGCGATAGAAAAAAGGACGGATCCACACCGATCGAAACTATCTCTAAGGCGTACGGCGCGCAGGCAGTGATTGTATCCATAGACCCAAAACGAAGGTACGTCTCGAAGCCTGAGGACACTAAGCATCACACATTCAAGACTGCATTCCCGGGCCCCAACGGTGAGGAATATGTCTGGTACCAGTGCACTGCCAAGGGCGGCCGTGAGATGAGGGATTTGGGTGCCTATGAGCTAGCGCAGGCCGTACAAGAGCTTGGTGCTGGCGAGCTACTGCTCAATTGCATAGACAAGGACGGCACGAATTCCGGATTCGATCTGGAGCTTGTGCGGGACATCAAGGCAGCCGTGAGAATACCGGTCATAGCGTCAAGTGGAGCTGGAAAGCCTGCTCACTTCGTGGAGGTTTTCACGAAAACCGAGGTCGATGCCGCTTTGGGGGCTGGAATGTTCCACCGCAACGAGTTCACTGTAGGCCAGGTCAAGGAGGCCATGGCTAGCGACGGGCTTGTCACGCGGCTGCTTTAAGTCGCAAGGGACTGAGGAAATAAAAGAAAATGAAGAAGTCTTTAAGTACGTACTACATGTATGTAATAATGATTGCTCATCTTGTGAAGATTATTTTAATTCGCGATTCGCGCTCGCAATGACACTGAACTGTCCACCTGCGCCTGCCCAAATCATGTTCCTATCAGTCGTGGCAGTGTTTTTAATTCTGCGAGGAAGCTCTTCCTCTTCGGGACCATCCTCCCCGGCGGGCTTACCATGTCCGAGTTGGTAAACTGCACCAAAGCCCCATGTCCAAGCAGATCCATCGGTCTTGGATAGTGCCAGGCAATGGTCCGTGCCCACAGCGACGAACTTCATCGGGGGCAGGTCCACGGGTTCCTCTTCAAAGGTAGCCTTTGTCAGTTTTGTTGGGGTCGGAATGAAGCTGGGTGTGCCATCCTGCTCGCGCACCGTATTGTCCGGCAAGTCAGAATATGGGATGCCTAGTTGGTGGAAGTTGGTCTCACCCACAGTGTAGATGGACCCGTCACTGCTCAGCCACAGAGAGTGGTGGCCTCCGCCAGCGATTTGAACAATTTTCTTATCGTCCCAGAAGTCTGCGTGTGTTGGGTGCTCGAGGAACACGTTAGGGCCTACGGGGTCCGAGATGCCGCACTGTCCGAAGTTATTCAACCCCCAGCTGTACACGCGGCCCTGTGAGTCAATGGCATAACTGCTGTAGTCTCCAGCTGCAATGTGAACTATGTTCCTGAGAGTAGAGATGCGCACAGGGGCCACTGTCTTGGACCTTGACTGCGATCTTAGCGTGGTGCGCACGCGGATACCCAGCTGGTAAGAGGAGCCTACACCCCAGGCGTAGACATGGCCATCGCCAGTAAGTACCAAAAAATGGTCTTTGCCTCCGGCAATAGAGACCGCGTTTGTAATTCCTTTAATTTTCATCGGTACATGCTGGAACTTGATGCCCTGCGCAAACGACTTGCTGCCATCGTCGATGAAAGTGCCCCACGCGTACACATGCCCACGGGACGTGATGGCTGCGCTTGCAGAGTCAGTAGCGCCAATGGCCACGAAATGGTCCTCATCACCCAGTTCAAACTCAACCCGTCCAGGGCTGCTTTCGAGTGGGTTGACGTCGTTCTCCTCATCCATTTCCTCGGGGTCTTCTTTCGTGTTCCGGCCAAGGGCGCCAGTATCGTTCTGGCCCCACGACCACAGCTTACCCTCATGATCTAAGGCAATAGTATGGGCACCTCCACATGCAACGGAAACAATCCCAACCTTGTCTGCCGGTAACAAAGGGTTCAGCCGAGGACGCTTGACTTCGGTGACCATAGGGCCGAGTCCGAGCTCGCAGATCGTGCCTGTGCCGAACATAAAGACATCCAAGCGCTCTGAAGGGAGCGAAGGTGCCACGTTCAGCTGGGCGCGGCTTCGCTTGGCTGGCGTGGCCCCATCAACACGACTTCTTTTCATTGCCATTTTGGGTCGTTGTTTATATTAGACGTTTGTTTTTGTGGTTGTGCGCAGCTCCTCGAATATGGTAAGCCAGCGTTACGGGTTAGGGACGAGAGTACGCCGAAGACTATCGAGGTGAATACTATATAGACAAAGATCAGGCTCAGAATTCGGAGTCACAATAATTCAGAATAGCACATCGCGACAGTAGTGTAGGAATTTAGCTGATACAGGGTCCCAATGCACATCTCCGCACTTGTCGAGTAGCTAATAGATCTAACCTGTGTTGCTTACACATACTTTTGCACAAAACTATCAATTAATTTTTTTTTTTTGAGAAATTTCTAGGCCCAAGCCAATTTACGCCAATGCCTAAATCAAATAATCCGAAGACCCAAAGACATGATCCACTCTATAAATCTATAGAAGAAGGAAGTGGGCATCTGCGTAGCGAAAGCAAAGCTCGCACAAAGCGGCAAGCTAAAGCGGCCCGTTCAGAGGAGAACGAGGACGGCTACATTGACTCTGCCTCTACGCGGAAGATTTTGGAGATCGCTCAGCAGCAGCAGCAGGAAATCGAAGATGAAGAGAGGCAGCATGCCGAGAAGCACGGCCTGAGACCGGATCAGTACGAAACTGGAGCCGTTGACGAGTACGAAGAGGATGAAGAAGATTCTGACAACGCCGAGGACCAGCAGGAGTACGACGGCATCAATTGGGACGAAGTCCCCGAGGATGCTGACCCCCAGGACCTGGAAGTCTTCAGTAAGTACCTGGAAGAGGGCAATGGCAACGTGAACTGGGCGGACAAGCTCATGGCCCGCGTGGATGAGCTGAAAAAGTACGGGAAAGTTCAACTCACGGCTGAGGAGGACGAAGAGATGGGGGATATGGCGCCTGGGGAAGAGCCCATGGAGGGCGTGATGCTGCCGCCGAAGGTTATCCAGGTCTACTCTCAAATTGGCGCGTTGCTTTCACGGTACAGAAGCGGCAAACTACCGCGCGCATTCAAGATTGTCCCCACACTCAAGAACTGGCGTGATATCCTGTATGTTACTGAACCCGAGCAGTGGTCGAGTCAGGCCATGTTTGAGGCCACAAAACTGTTTATAGCCAGCATGCCCACGCATCAAACTCACAAATTCATCCGCGCAGTGCTGCTTCCTGCTTTCAGAGAACAAGTGAACCACGACAAGGCTGTGGACTACCACATGTATCGTGCGCTGAAGAAGGCACTGTTCAAGCCTCAGGCCTTTTTCAAGGGGCTGCTGTTCCCGCTTCTCAGTGGCATGGAGCCGAGCAACCGCGAAGCCATTGTGCTCGGCAGCGTTCTTGGGAAGACGAGTATTCCGGTTCTGCACTCTGCTGCGGCTCTACTCTTCATATCTGAAATGCCATACAGCACTGCCAATGCGATAATCATCAAAGTGCTGCTGGACAAGAAATATGCATTGCCCTACAAAGTTGTGGACGCCATGGTGTTCCACTTTGCGAGGTTTAGAACGCACAAAGATCCCCTCCCGCTGGTCTGGCACCAGAGCTTCCTCATATTCTGCCAGCGCTATAAGAACGATATTACCGACGACCAGCGCGATACACTGATGGCCGTGGCGAGGCTTCAACCTCACCAGGGAATCTCACCAGAAATCAGAAGGGAGTTGCTCGCAGGCGAGCCGAGAATGGCTTAGAAAATGGCCGTTCGAGGAAATGTAGATCTTCGTAAAATATAGCACTAATAATAACTTAATGGTGAGGCGCACGACTTGATGGCGGAAGCGGATATATGCTAGTGAGAGGAGAATTTAATATGAGCAGCGTCGAATACCGACCTTTTCAAAAATGTTGAGTATCACTAGTACAGCGGCCCACCCGTTATTAGGTGGTATGTTACAAGGTGGTGCTTTGAATGGTGGTGCTTTACAAGGTGGTGCGTTTCCGGCGGGCGTGCATCTAAGTGTGTGAAGGCAAACTCACGAAGAGAAACTTGGAAATTAGATGGCAACTATCGGGAATTAAAGTATGGATATATATCCAATATATGATACAGAATTACGTGCTAGATCCATACGCAAAGCTCAAACTGAAAGTGCCAGATCGGGGTGTGAGCCGCAAAGCTCTCTCTGCATGCAAGATATCCAGCAACATGCAGGACTCACACGCACGGGTAGACGCGTGCGTATGAAAAAATCTTCACGAAACCTGTCATGGGCTTGGGGTCCAGACCACGACGCGGCCAGTGGGTCCTAAGAGGCTGAACGGCGCAGCACCTTCCAGCTGTCATTGCCGAACGTCTCCGTGGGCCCCAACCGACGGTGGGACGGAAAAACCATGCGGCTAGGGTGTATGCAGCTGAATCAGTACTCTGCCCACGAGATTCTCAGGTGCAAACCGTGTATTCTCGGTAGCAAACGTGCAGTCAGCTCATTAATGTCCGATCGTGCATACCTGGACGTCCGTCAAGCGCTATGGCCCAAGGGAAAACAATTTGCGACCGTGCATACCCTGCTAACAATACGCCCGCTTCGCAAATAGGCAGATTAGCTGTGAGGGGAAACTGAGCGCCATGACGTTAGTACCCTAGGCAATCTTAGCCCCGCACTTCACGCAGTGTCACGTTAGTGCACCCACCTGGACGTTTGCGCAACGGCTGTTGGCATGGGGCGAAGGGTGAGTACTGTGAATAGCTGTATAAATAGTGGCACTGCTCCTTAAAATCGCTCGATCATAGTTTAAGATCGCAGTTGAACTATGTTGAACTACTCTCGCATTATCGGAGCGAGAACACCGCACTCTGTTCGCTCTTACGCGAGTGCGTCCAAGTTCTATGCGGACTTGACCACCCCGAATGGCATTAGCTACAAGCAGCCAACGGGTCTCTTCATTGGTGGCGAGTTTGTTGCCTCAAAGGACGGCTCGACTTTCGAGGTTCTGAGCCCTGCCACCGAGAAGAAGATCGTTGATCTTCAGGAGGCTAAGGAGGCCGATGTCGATGCTGCTGTCGATGCTGCTGAGAAGGCTTTCGAGAAATGGGCTGAAATCACCCCGTACGAGCGCAGCGTTGCCATGCATAAGATCGCAGACAAAATCGAGGAAAACAGCGAGCTCTTCGCTTCAGTCGAGACCTGGGATAACGGCAAAACCATTTCCATGTCTAGAGGCGATGTTGCTGGCGTTATCCAGACGTTCCGCTACTACGCGGGCTGGGCTGACAAGATCACGGGCAAGGTGGTTGAGACCGATAACAACCATTTCAACTATGTGCGTCGTGAGCCGCTTGGTGTTTGCGGAGCCATTATTCCGTGGAACTTCCCCTTCATGATGCTCACCTGGAAGATTGCTCCCGCTCTTGCTACTGGTAACGCTATGATTCTCAAGAGCGCTGAGTCCACGCCACTCACTGCTTTGTTGTTCGCTGGACTGCTCGAGGATATTCCTGAGATCCCGAAGGGAACTGTTAGCATTTTGAGCGGCTACGGTGCCGCAGGAGGAGCTATTTCAGCTCACCCGCGTATCAAGAAGGTTGCATTCACCGGCTCTACGGCAACCGGCCGTCGTGTGTTGGAGAGCTCTGCAAAGACTAACCTGAAGAAGGTTACTTTGGAGCTCGGTGGCAAGTCTCCGAACATCGTCTTTGATGATGCCAAGATCGATGAGGCTATCGAGGCTGCTCTCTTCGGTATTTTCTACAACCAGGGTGAGGTCTGCTGCGCTGGAACTCGTCTGTTTGTCCAGGAGGGAATCTACGACAAGTTCATTCAGCAGTTGAAGGAGCGATCCGAGGAGCTCACCGTTGGTGATCCGTTTGACCCCAACGTGACTTACGGTGCTCAGACGAACTCGAGCCAGTACAACAAGGTACTTGAATACATTGCACAGGGCAAGAAGGAGGGCAAGCTGCTGACTGGTGGCGCCAAGATTGATGGAGATGGTTACTTCATCCAGCCCACGATCTTCATTGATGCTGACAGAAACTCAACCATCGCCCGCGAGGAGATCTTCGGTCCCGTCTTGACCGTGGTCAAGTTTAAGGATGCTGATCAGGCCCTTGAGTTCGCCAACGACACGGAGTACGGTCTTGCAAGCGGTGTCCACACCACGAGCATTGAGAAGGCCCTCTATGTGGCTAACCACTTGAAGGCTGGTACCGTTTGGGTTAACACCTACAACGCGTTGCACCCGCAGCTACCGTTTGGCGGTTACAAGGCGTCTGGCATTGGCAGGGAGCTTGGTGAGGAAGTTCTTAACAACTACCTCGAGACCAAGACTGTCAGAATTGCTGGCATCGCTTCTGGACTTGGCACCCCTCGCCTCAATTGAAAAGGGTTATCTTATTTAAGTATATGTAGCAGAACAATGTTCTTATAAAGTCTTCTTGTATGTACTTTAGGGATGTGCAGCAGAAGCAGATTCAATAACAGAGCCCTGTAACCGGCGTCAGCAGTATTTGTGTTACACACGTCCATAATTATATAGGAAAAAATGACAATGGTTCTTCGTGAGATTTCATAAAGTATCCGGTTTGAGCTCAATTCTCAAACTGAAGCGATCTCACTTTTCATAAACAGCGACGAGAATATGAACTCTTCACCATGAAGGTCTACAAGTGAAAGATGGCGATATCCAGGTTGCATAGTCGCAACCCGGCAGAGGTGATAGGCGAAAGGCTGACCTTCGACAGCAACAGTGAAGCGGAGACACGCAAAGTCGAAGTCTTCTGGGGGTATTTCGATAGCGCAGCTATAGTTCCAGTTCGGATTGAACCCGTTGTCGAATACTGCCGCCGTTTTCCACTGAAGGGGTAAGCTCGAGGACTCCTGGGAACCGATTCCAAAGGCCTCCAGCGTAACTTGGGGGCTGAAAGGGCTGGTTTCCTTGAGAAACTTTGGTCTCGGCAGCTGCTGAGCGCTAATGATGGTTATGCGGAGCTCGCAATACTTTTCAAGTACTTTGTCACTCGCTTCATCAGTCAAGCCACTCATCTTCGCGGTCTGATCTGTGACTACATTGTCATACGCAGAAGACCCGCTCTCAGCACTTTGCTTCTGCGGTCGAAGGCGTGGTGGCTTTAATACGTAGCCAACACGATTCGAAAAAAATGCTGTGTTCAACTGCATTCCAAGATCAAAAGTTTGCCAGTTGAGCGCTACCATCTGTACACCTCGCTTCCAGAAATAGATAGGGTCGAAGTTTGAAGAAGTTAGTCGGTAAGGCCCTGGATATACCCGAGAGAAATGATGAACATTGTATTGCTCCAGCAGTTGACCTCGATATGTGTCCTTTGCGACATTTCTGAAAGTGCGCTCGTTAAATGAGTAAACTGCGTTTCGCGGTTCAGCCATAGTGACAGTTCCAGGGTACTTCCGTCCACCGAAATAGACTCCCAGCTCAGCTAGCGCTGGGTTGATTGAGTGCACTACTTGCCTCTGCGCGGAGCTCCCATTTAGTTCGTGGTTTGACTCCTCGCTACTGCTAGTATCCATAGCTGCCGATCCTTTCACTTTGACAAGAATTTTGTGCTTCAAATCATCGGGACTTGGAAGCTTTGTGCCATCGTCTCCGGGAAGCGGCTCTGTGACGAGAAGCCCAGCAAGAATGGTGCGAAGAATAGAGACTATTCGCAGTTGACTCGACTCGTTACACCGTATCTCAAGAGAGAGTATAAGTGGGAAGGGAGTGGATATGAAGGCATATTTGAGCACAGCCTCTACGACGTCACTAAAGATGACGCTCGTTGTCAACCGAGTCAGGCTGTGTCCATGATACACAACCGGTGAGGCAGAGCTGTTTGGACCATCCCAACAGTCTAATTCGATGCATCGGCAGCCGTCCTGCAGCGCACGAATGCAAGACTCGATCGAGGAGCCATCAGCCACTTGACGGCCCATCAAGTAGGTATTGTGGCTCGAGGAGATGAAATAACAATTGAGTGGGTATGTAAGATCAATTGCATTGAAGTCCTGAGATGCCACACCAGAATGTGTATCCAGCGACGATGCCAAGAGCTGCCCAAATTCGTCTACTGAAGGGCTCTCTTTGATGGGAAGCTGTATAGACCGCGGGAGCGGTTCGTGCTGGACTTCAGTGAAAAAATTGATCAAGTTTGCCACAGACTCTCCGATTTTATAATGGTCGTAAATGTCCTTGATGTCTTGCCTCCGCTTGAGCAGGCGGACGAACTCCTGGAACTCAGCAAAGTCGAGGTACCGACTTTTATCGAGATCAGCTTCATCGAAAATCGCTTTGATATAGTGCCTGGAGCAGTGTACGTGTAGCTGCCGAGCAAGGGCTAGCACCTGAGAGTAGCTGAGGCGCTGCGAGCTCGCGCTGTTCATGTTCCAGTGAACGTCGACGAAATGGCGGCCTGCGAGGGCCAGCCCACTCATGATTTCGCGCCGGTATTTGACAAGTTTGAACAAACTTGAAATGAACAGGTCAAAATCATTCTGATTTGCTATGATCAAATGGAGAGCACGCATCTTGGTTTCATTTGGACGTTGGTGGATGATCGTTGCCCACCTTTGCGAATGCTCGACGCTAATTCTGAACTCCTCGCGATAGTTGCGGGCCTCTTCTCCCACATAGATCTCTGCGATGCGATCAATAAACAATCGTGAGGATTGCTTGGTGTTCCAAGAGACCACGCCAGCTTCTTTATCGATGCGCAGAACACGCTGCACCTTTTTGTTATGCGTGATCCGAAGAAAAGGCAACCCTTCTTGCAACGACAAAGGAATGCGCAAGTCATTGAACGATGTGTCGTTGTCCGTGGCCCTTGTGACCCCGGAATTGCGCCGCACAGTAACGGGCCCGCCATCGCTCGACGCACTCGAGACACTGTTATTCGACGACGCGGCTGCACTTGTCGCACCCGAATATGGGTGGTTTGTGGGATCAACTCCCAGCGAAAGACTTGTGAGGAGCGGGCTTGTTTCCCTGCTATCGCCGTCCACACCGCCATGCAACAGTGTCGATGTCGTGGATGCTACTTTAGACCCCACTCGCTGCAAAAGACTTGGAGAGGCCGTAGTCGAGCGCAGGGATGTATTAGAGCGCTGACTACTGAGGAATGGCGACTGCGGACCGCGCACCAGGGCTGGTGGCAGCTCGAAATGCTCCTGCTCGCTCTTTCTTAGAAGCTCATCCACTTGTCTGCGTAGTGGCACGATTTCCGCTTCTTTGAATTTGCGGACCTCTTCTTGAATAGTCTCTCTCACTATTTTCTGGATTTCTCCTACCAATTCTTCATCGAGCATGGATCATGGAATGCGTGGTGTTCTTCGGCTCTATGCACTTATGAGCGGTACGCGCGCGTTATATTCATATAAAAAATGTATGGTAGGGTAGCCACACACTACAGAGGAGCATGTGATGAGTGAGACAGGCTGCAGGTGAGTACGTCCCTAGCCATAGAGCCACCAGTCTTATTGCAACTACAAGAATCCGCTTTGCTTATTTTACTAAATATACAATGATAATCTAATTTTGTTTCCCCGAAGCCCTCTAGCTCAGAACATCCCATATGCTCGAAGGTCCGATCTCGTTGTAGTCCGGCCGACTGATAAATAGGCCCTCCATGCCAGTGGTGAATACCTGCTTCGCGCCGATCTGCGCGCCCAAAAAAGTGTAGTCCTCCCACCTGCGGTTTTTCCATTCTGGGAAATGGTCTGGTAGTCGAGAGACGGTAAGTGTAGAGGGCCCTTGAGACGGCGACTCGATCTCCTCAGCATTGGCTATGACTCCAGCAGCCCCATGGGGTCGAATTACGTAGCGAGACTCGATGTTGTCCGCGAGCACGGCTCGGAAGCCTGGTATGAGGGACCCCTTGCCAGTGAAAACAATGTTTTCGAATACGTGCTCCTGGTCTTTCGGATAGAGATTGTAAAGCACATCAGCGACCGCATCTACGATCGCTCCCATTAGTTTTTCAGTTCCCTTGAAACGCTCCTGGCCAACCGTGACTTCCTGCCCGTTGCGATCAACGAAGTTGTTTTCGTTACGCTCCGCGTTCGGCACTTCTTGAGACTCGCCCTGCTTCTCCTTCTCGCGCTGGCTCAGAATCTCCCGCGTACGTCCACTAGACACAATAGCTGCAATGTCCACTACTCCCTCGTCTTCGTCGACCATTGAATTATTGGTATTGCGCGACGCGTTCGCCGAAGACTGGACCTTGTCCAGCACCTCGTAAATAGGCGACTGTTTCAGGTCTTCTATCTGCGATGCTGACAGGGACGGAAGCAACGAAGAGAGTTCGGAGTTGACGGAGCTACCTCCGATATCCACGATTGCTGAGGCGTGTCTGTTGCCCTCGAATTGAAGCACAGCAGTGATCTCGGTCTTGTCGAGCCCCACATCGATAACAAGACAATCACTCGTAGCAAACGCATAGGATGTTGAGGTACCCTGAAGGCTCAGAGTCAACGCAGGAACGCCGGCCTCTTCAAACAAGTAGCGCGCAATGCGTTCCGTCTGCCTGCGTGTCCAGGCCAAGCTCGCCACAAGAAACATAGCAGGCGGCAACCCGTCAACAGGTTTCACGCTCTTGTAGATCATTTTCAGCATGTAATGAAAGGCCTCTTCGTCGGCGATCGCACCCTTGACAATAGGATGCACCGGTGTGGCCTGTTCGGTCGGCGTCATACACAGCTTCCCCGAAGCATCATCTCGGTAGACCAGAGTCGGAATCTCAAACGCCGGCGGCATCAAAGACTCCGAAAGTCCCATCTGGACCTGCGTGAGCCGCGATCCTGGTGAAATAACCAGGATCTGGTGGTCTCTGAACTCAAGCGTCATCGCAGTGCTCTCGGTACGGGGAAGAAAGTCTTAGTCACCCAGTAACAGTATTACTAGAGCCGCGTCGCGAGGCAGCGATGCGCGCGACATTGCGGACGGGTGAGGTGGTCCTATATTCAAATCTTGCATACCAAAAAGATTCTCGAGGGAAATTAAATAAGTATTAAGCTTAATCAAAATTCGTATGAGTCGCCTGTACCAACGGCGAGAGCCCAGTAGGGTATGCCACTTTAATCGCGACCGTACCCTAATACGCCGTCGCGTCTTTCACTCCTGGACAGGTGAAACTGAAACCAGTCAAATTTGAAGCCGGGAGGGGCGTCTTCAATTGTAATACTTGTAATTCAAAGTGTTACAGATTCGAAGGGCTCGATTGTTCCGCGCTACCTTCCTATCATTACCCGCATCAATGTCTAATCAGACCACTAGCGCCAACCACGGAGCTCACAATGCGGCGAGGGGGGTAGCGCCGGGAGCCACAAGGGCATATTGGCAAATGAAGTGTGCCGCCAACGGGCGCCTGGCCAAGACAGTAAGCGTCGCACCGGAAAACTCTTTAAAGGTCCCGATGCAGCTATCACAAACCACTCCACAGGTTGCCGCTGGTTCCTCCGAGGTCACAAGTGACGACATAGAAGGTGTGCTGGAGTCATCTCAAGACGTTGATCCGGCAAACGAACACAGTGCTCCATTGTCCGAGGAGGCTGCTCTCGCAGCTAGTGGCAGCATTGTAGGACTCAGCGGCGAGCAGAAAGCCGTGCTTCATATGGTGCTGAACGGTCGGAAAAACATATTCTTCACGGGTGCTGCAGGCACAGGTAAATCAGTGCTCCTGCGCTGCATTATACATCAATTGCAGAAAAGGTACGGCCGAGACAAGGTGGGAATCACTGCTCTCACAGGAATTGCTGCTTGTAATATTGGTGGTCAAACCTTGCACAGGTTCGCCGGAATTGGTCTGGGAAGAGACCCTGTGGATGAGTTGCTGCGAAAGATTCATTACAATCAGGGAACTAAAATTCGATGGCAAGAAACGCAGGTCCTGCTCATTGACGAGGTATCCATGCTTGACATAGAGCTGCTCGAGAAACTAGAGGAGATCGCGCGCAGATTGCGCGGGAATCAGATTCCATTCGGAGGGATCCAGATCATCTGCACGGGAGACCTTTTCCAGCTACCACCAGTTGAGAAAAAGGCAGTCGAGAGGCGGTTTTGCTTCGAGACACCGCTGTGGGACACTCTCATCCACCGCACTGTGAACTTGACACGCGTTTTCCGGCAACAGGATCCAGAGTTCGCTCGAACTTTGAACGAACTTAGGCTTGGCCACGTTTCCCCGGCGTCTGAAAAACTCTTTTTGGGGCTTTCACGGCCGCCACGGCTTCCCAAGGGTATCGTGCCAACCCAACTTTTTTCGACTCGTAGAGAGGTCAATCAATCCAACGAATCTGCATTACGGCGCCTAGTAGGCACGGAGTATGTTTATGACTGTGCCGACTGGAAAGACACGCGGCGGTCGGAAACGAAGTACATGGATATCGGTCGTGACGTACTGGCGGAAGAGCGCGTGAAACTCAAAGTCGGTGCTCAAGTGATGCTGATCAAAAACATCGACAATTCCTTGGTAAACGGAAGCGTAGGTCGAGTGGTCGCCTTCATGAGTCCCAATGCTTCATACCAAGATTATGGGAACAATGAAAATGGTCAGTCTCATTTCCGAAGCCGGTCAATTCCTGACGAAACTGGTAGCAAGGCCCATCAGGAAGGTTCAGAAGCAGAGCGTGTTGCCAAAATACTTGGCGCTTATGGAGATTCTGCTTCTTCGAGGCGAAAGCGGAAGCTCGCTGAAGACATGACAGCGGCGGATGCTCCCAAAAGTGCGGTGTATCCTGTTGTGCGATTCGTTACGTCTAACAATACGGTTCGGTTCATGATGGTGCATCCTGAGACATGGGAGGTTACTGATGCTGATGGCAATCCCATGGTTAGCAGAACGCAACTGCCTCTTATTCTGGCATGGGCTCTTAGCGTTCATAAGTCGCAGGGACAGACATTGCCCTACGTGTGCGTGGATCTGAAAAACATATTCGAGAGGGGCCAGGCATACGTCGCAATCAGCAGAGCTACTTGTGTGGAAGGATTGCAGGTGAAAAATTTCACAAGCAGAAAAGTAATCGCAAGTCCTAAAGTCGTCCAGTACTATGAGAAGCTGGAAACAGTAAGAGCCAATGAAATAGAACGCGCAGAGGCATATTTCGAGGAAGAAGCCAGAGCACAGGAGCAACAAAAGCGGGCCGCGCAGGCTGCGGCACAGCGAGCTGCAAACCTAGAGATGGAAGAGCTGAAACGAGAAGAAATGCTGGAAGACAAGGAAGAAGAAGTGACGCAGCTGCCCTCGAATTCCACAGAAGACTCAGATCCGGAGTACCTGCCTAAGTCTGAGTCTGAGGGAGCAGCCTCTGAGCACCAGCACCCCACTCAGGACCCCATCCAGGACCCTGAGGTTCTCAACCTAATATCAGACTCTGATCAAATTGACATCGACCATATTGCGAGCTTGCTCTCTAACTCAGAAGATAACGCCAAACAAACCAAACGCCGCCGCGTGGTGATTGAAAGCAGCAGTCCGCCTTCATAACGATGGCCAAGTACCGTTAATTCATGAGTTCGTAGCAGCCTCCGCTGACCTAGGAATAATGGCCTGTTGTACCGTACATATCAAAATTAGCTAAATTCTACAAGTTCCACGTCCAGCGTGGATAGGTCCAGTAAGACGACCGTTTTGGACAACGTGAACGATGGGACACAAATCAGTCTCACGTCGTTGCGCACATCAGTAGCGAACTTAGAGGCGTTCCCCATGAAGTACACATGCGGCAGCTCGTCCATAACGAGAGGGTCCTCGTCAAGATATGGGTAAGACCACAGCGTATCGGGAGCTGTGGGGGCGAGGTGTCGCCAGAGCAGTGTTCGGTGTAGCAGATCCAGCTCCAACGTTTTGTTGGACTCAACCGTGTCCTCTCTGTACTTGATCAAGTCCGCTACTGGTTGGCCAGAGGTGCCTAAGAAGTTTGTGCCATCTATGGTGATTTTTTGAGGATTCGTTTCCAAAATGAGCGCCCCGCTGTCAATTAGTGATCGGGCACTTCCAAGAAGTGCTGGGTGGAGTGGCATCTGGGGGAATGCTACAGTGGTTGGATCAGACTCTCCGGGCATGAGATGAGCGGGCAGTATTGTTGCAAGCTCGGTGAGGAAACGGTTGAGGTTCTTGATCGAGCTGGCGCTTGCCTGAGGACGCATCACACGGGACCCTATGAGCTTTTCATCCGGGGCCGCAATGGTGTTCCCGCAAACAATAATGCGGGATATTTCATTGGTCCGCCCTAAGAAGTCGATCAACTGCGGAACTCCGCTCCGGACAGCAGTTTCTTCTAGTGAGAATCCGGAAGCAAGTGCGATTTTAGGGCCCGGGCCGCGAGCCTGGGAATGAGACAGAGCCGGTTGCGGCGGTAGCGTTGGATAGCAGATGTCAACTGCCTGGAACTCGCCGAATTGGTTCTGAGCGCCCAGCAGCCCAGCAACGATGCCTGTAACTAGTGGCTCGCGTTGGTCAAGGTCCCCGATTACGGCGATCCTACCGTGCTCATCCTCAAGGAATATCTTGTCTTCGGGCGAGTAGTATTTATCAGAATGTTTCGGCTGGGTGCCATGATACACCTCCTTCAAGTCTTTGAAGATATTCGGTTTGTGCGCAGTTTCGCGGGTGATAGTTCCTACGACCCACGAGAGTTCGCCGGCAGCCATATCGAGGACGCGAGCAACGTGTTTCGCGTCCGTGGACCATGATTTAGGCGGCTGCACAAACTGTCGCAGCTGCTGCAGCCGATCATAGTATACGTTCGTATACTGTCTCGAGAATCCAGGCTGGTTCGTAAATTTCTTAAAGGACTCTGCCTTCGTCTCGACTCGATCCATCGGCTGAATCTGCCACCCCTGCAACTGAGATTGATTAGGTAGGTCAGCCATTACGCGTCGCAGGGCGCGGGCTTGTCACGCCCTATCCGTCTCTTTACAGTAGAGTTCAACGAATGAAAGGACATCCGAATACAGATATGGCGGTTCATGGGAGTGCGTGCATACATAATTCATATAAATCAAGCCAGATATACACAGCGATGCATAGTAATGGTCGAGCGTTCGGTCTAGTGGGGTGTTATGGGGGTATTACCGATGATTTGCGCCAATGGCCCACCCGATCCCACTCACCAGCAGGTTCGAAATGTGGTCTCTAGCATCCTCAGCGGCCTTTAACGGATCCTCACCAGATTTCTCGGGAACGTCGTGCTCATCCAGGCTGTGCGCACTTGACGGAGCTTCAGAGACATGTCTAGGGCTGCTCCGCTGCAGCACGCCGTTCAGCTCTAGCTCGATGGAGGACCATGCATTCATTACAGGAACTAAATCTCGGTCGGGGCAGATCAGCAGGGCCTGAGATAGGAGCTCTGCCTGTCTTCTCAGCACGGGCAAAGGCCGAGGCAGATCCCAGCTAGGGCTCAAGAACTTGCCTGCTTGGAAGTACACAATCCACGCCGTCGGCGAACTCTTCTGAACAAACTTTCTGTCGAAAAATTCGAGCACTGCGTCGAAATTGTCGTCTGCGAGAGCCGCCTCAACACACTGCTCGGCAACCGCCGCGCTGTTTTCGGTGCCGGCAACAATGTTGACCAGGTCTGTGTACCTCACGTATGCGCCCGTGTCCAGCTCAAGCGCCTTCGATACATTCTCAATCGGTTCATGGCTCAATGCGTAGTGAGGGTCGATGCCAAAAGCGGTCTGCATTGCTTTTAGCTTTTCGTACTTCGCCTTCAACTCGCCCGCATCTCCGAGCAGTTCGAGACTGCTCAGCACCTGGGTTAAATGCACGTCTGAAGACCGCTCGTCAAATTCTCGAGCCAGGGCCGCGGCCTCTCGCTTGACAATATCGGGGTAATCATTAATGGCCGCGGACTTTAAGAACATGAATCTGGAATTTCGGAGAGCGGATCTAATGGTCTCCTCCGCAAGAACATGCTCATCGATTTTGGAAAACACTGTTTTCCTGAGTACGGCGAGTTCCTGATGCGAGAAATGATGTGTTGTCTGCAAAAATCTCAGCAGTATATCCAATTGAGTGTCTGCGCTGCCGAGAGCCCATTCTGCGAGCTGCTGGAATTTCGGTGCGGGCAGTTTACCAAGTACCGCAACTTCAACGAGGTTCTCAATGAACTCAAGCGATTTCGCAGAGACCTCGAACAGATTGTCCCACGAAAGCTCCACACCGGTCCCAGAAGACTGCACGCGAATATTGCCGATCACTTGCTTGACCGTTCGCCATTCGCTGACACTCGAGGCAATGCAAACCTGTAAGAGCGGGCCAGCAAGCTCCGGCGCGAAAACAGCCTCCCTGACACTCTCGAGATCGGCAGCACCAGAGACCCACGACTGAACGAGATCAGTGCGGCCATGGTACCTCAGGTAGGGTAGAACAAGAAACTCAAGCCTTTGCCTAAGGCCCCATCCAGCTGGCTCGAATGTAATTAGCTCGTTAAAGCCTACCTCAGGGTCCCAGGATTCAAATTCGATGAGCGAGGGCTCAGCGCAATGATTATTTAGCCTTCGCCACAGCTGCAGCGTGCGAGCAATGCCATCCACCCATGGGCCGTCCGCGTTCGTGACCGCGGATGGGAGGTCTAGGCGTCGGCAAGCCGTGTCCGTCTGGCGCAAACGCGTCTTCAAGAAATATGACTCAACGGTCTCGCCATTCGGGAGAGGCCCGCTCCACCCCACGCGAAGACATTCGCTTGTCACGAACGCTGCAACAGCATCATCGAGCTCGGTGGCCGCCGCGGACTTCTGGAACTCCACAGAGGAAAGCGGCACAGACTCGGGGAAAAGCGCAAGAACCAGCGACTGCGGTGAGCCTGGATCAAATTCAGAGCCAAAATTGAACGGAAAGCTTCCAGGTAGGGCTCCTGAGGCCAGCTTCTCAAGAGTCTCCATAGAACACGCCAGATGTGAGAATTGCTTAGCACATCACATTCACCCATACTGTAGATCACACACACGCACTACTCGCGAGGTGACAGCTTTCAGTGACCGTTAGGCTGAAGCAACCGCGGCCATGAACCTAGATGTTGAGGAGTCTACTTACAGCACCCTCTGCAATCCCTTGTTGGATGCTCTGAAGTCGGACGAGGGCCTAGCCAGCGAGCAGTTTCAGAATGGCGTGAGCGAGTACCGGAACTTTGTGAAGTCACTCGAGCTCCAGCATGAAGCCCACGTTGCCGATATGAAGGACACGACGGCTCAAATAGCCGCGGTTGAAGCTGAGCTTGCTGTGGCTCAGGCCGAATTCGACCAGCTCGGCAAAGTCGTTGATGGACTTAAGTCCGATGTTGATGCGCAGAAAAACATAACTAGCTTGGCCAAGACCAAATTTGTTACTCCAGTTGAGCTGGAAGTTGACGGAAGGCGCGTTTCAGTATCTTTGAATAAGACCATAGCGCAGCTGGAAGAGGATCATCAGTTTCAGGAGCAACAGCTCAGAGAGCTCGAAGATGAGCTTGCTCAGGAGACCGCAGAGCTCGATAGACGAATAGCTGCGTCTTCAGAGCTGCAGGAAATGGTTATAGAAATGAGAGACAAGCTCTTGTCTGGCAAGGGCGATGCATCTCACGAGGCGAGAGCATCAGACGAGGAGGATCTGCTCGGAAGCGGATCTCTTGGCAGCAGCAGTAATAAGTATGAGGACTCGAATACAGACCCAGACAGTATGCAGGATGTCCATGAACACACACCGGATGCGCAGGTTGCGTCCGAGCCTGCGGACGGCCGTGACTCCGCACAAGTTCATCAAGACTAATATAATAGCGCGTTTGAAATGAATGAATGATCGAATGTAACACCACTTATATGCATTTTTAAGTTAACTTATTAGTAGATCAGAGCCCGAATAAGTTGCCCTTGAATTGAACCGGTTCGCGCGGGCCTGTCTGGGCCATATGCAGACTCGACGATGTCTCGGATAGATCTGAGACACTCGCCGACCGAAGAGCCATGATTTCTGGCGCGGGGAATTTGAACTCAGTGAGATGCGGCGTGGATGCCATTCCCATGCTACGGAACTTGCGCGCCTTCATGCCATTGCGAAACTTGGACATTTCGCGTTCACAGGTGCTCTGGTGCGCCTGATGGTTCATGCCCACGTAGTTTTGAGGAATGCACCTGTGGGCTGCGGCCGTGTAGAATTGCTTATAGCCCCCGTGAAGAACCACAACGTCGGGGTAGTATAAATTCGGGTACTGGGCGGCATTAATGCTGCGGTCGCAGTAGCGCAAATGGCTGGCCAGCATGGGACTACGGTAAGCGGAATACTCGCAGTGAAAGACAAGCAGTTTTTTCCCTGGCGAGTTGCACAGTTCCTTTTGGAACAAGGTCTGCTCGAGCTGCTGTTTGCTGTTCACGTTTATCGCACCATCAATATGCCCACCTTCATACTCATACTCGAATCTGCAGTCGATGACGAGCACGTCGCTATACAGATGACGGTACTCGCCGTCAATAAGCTTGCACAACGTGTCGTGGGTGACACGAAGGAAAGGATCCTGCCGCACCGCGAACGTCTCAATAGGGCTATCGGGGTCGTCGAGCAGGCTCAGACTTGGGCCCTGAGAATCGCCAATAAATGTCCTATCCATGTTTCCCAGAAGCTGCTCGTGAAGCATCTGCTCAGGAGTGGCGAACATGCTTTGTGTCCGTCGCACTTTTGTGCGTGGCATCCACACATCCTTTCTCATGGATGCAGACCGCGGAGCCACCGAGCCAAATATACCACTTTGAACCCCCCCAGGTGAAGCGTTCGCTTCATCTTCGAGATGACCTTCGTTATCTGTGCTCTGGCCGAGTCGGTGATGCTGCGATAGCGGAATGCCCAAAACCGACCGGTTCGGCCGGTGGTACATGGGATACTCCTCTTCAGTTATAGACTCTTGACGGTGACGTGCTTTGAAGGCATCGCTGAAATGTTGGTGCAGCTGCGTGGCAGTGGCCTCCGCTCCCTTGTGATTGGCGCCAATGTCCTCATCTTCGGGTTCCAGGGGATCGAGGAGCGTGCTGTCAACATCCGCCTCTATATCCCCGTCCGTGTCCACCTCGGAGCCGAGGTCTGAGTCCAGCTCAGATGTTATAGAAACTGAAGTGGCCAAAGAGGCCAACGAGCTCGAGGACTCCACGGGATCCGTGGGGCTTTGGAGCGGCGACGGATATACGCTCTGCAGGGCTGGCCGCGGCCGTATAGGCTGTAGAGTATGCGATCTCAGAGGACTATTATGGTCGGCCTTTTTCAAGGATGCAGAGAGTGAATACGAGGCCAGCCTATTGATCTTGGCTGAGGCGTCGTTTAGGACTGGATGCTGGTGCCGGAGGATTTGAGAGCCTCGCAATGGCTTGCATGGAGAGGCTGAATCAAACAAGTCCTCCCCGTCGCTGTCGTTTGAGTCCAGCGTCAGCCTATGCACAAAGTCTATGGAGTCATTGTGTAGGCGGTCGGGCATATGAGGCCGACGTTGCTAAAGAGCGGGATGTGTGCTTCAAAGAAGGGGGTGTGTGTGCGGAATGGGTATTAAAAGGTATTTCGTTGGTGTCTGTTTACACCTATCTTGTTCGTATATCAAGATTGGGTTCTTAGATCGGATTCAGCTAATCCCGCCGGCTACTACCGTAGCTGCTAATGTTGCTTCTAGAATAAAGTCAACCTAACAGAAATTCGTTAGGCTGCAAGAATCGCTGAGTTTTCTCCTTAGGAAGGAAGAGGTTATGACAGCTTGCTAGCAATATCAGCTACCCCAGCGCATATATTAACCGTTGCTCTCTCTATTATTAAATCTCTACCGCGCGTCATCATACCTCCTCCCGTAATGACCTTGGTGGTGAGGGTTGCCGACGCACTGTTTTGATATTCCCGATTCAGACACCCTACCGCCATACTGGAAAGAGTCGCGCGCGAGTCGCGACGCGCGGTAATGCTGGCCGTGCGGATTGAACGAGGCGCCAGCCCACCTGGGCGCCGATGCTTCTAAAAATAAACCAGCGTTCGTGAGCTGTATCATGGCAACTAAAATACCTCATCGAAGGCATAAATCTAAATGCTTGTGTATAGTCTGGCATGCACTTGGGCAAGGCCCGCGATTAACTGCCGGCACAGCGCAACAACCAATAGTGACGAATAATCCCTAACCCTGTAGTGAAACTGTCGGATCGCCGTTGGCTCGGTCCCGTAACAGGTCGTCACTGTACAAAAACGCCATCATGGGGCGTGGTTCAAACTCCAGGTACCCCCAAGCCTGTGTTTGTCCCTTAAACAACTAAGTAGCATAAATGATCTAGTTTTCTGGAAGTGTGGCATGTTCCCCTACACCCCTGTCTCTTGTGTGGAGTTAGGGTGCTGAGCCTATGCCCGATTGATATCTAAGCGAAAACAAGCATCATCATGAATGCGCGCGCACACTGCACCTCGGGCTGCGTTGTTTCTCGGATTTAAACATGTGCTCAAATGTAAATATCAACATATATCTAGCGTCGCGGATCGGGACTGTCATAGCCAGCAGCATTGGGCAGATCGAAGCTGTTATCTCATTTATTGAGATCTGCATTGCGTAAACAAATATACTAATACACGTACACACACGCACATACACGCGCTCCGCACATTGGGAAGTGGCACGCATATGTCGTCTGTGCGTCACACACAGGTGACGTCGGCGCACACGCGTAAAATCTTAGCACCACCATACACAAGTCTTCCATATATGAATGGGGTGTGAGTACCCCATCTCGCGATTGTTTGGACTGAGCGGGCAGGCGGAGACAAATCCGCAAGCTGCCTATATAAATTAAAACTGCTAGCCTTTTTATTGCTTATATGAATATTAGTGTATATTGTACTTGGTATAGGCTAATTTTGGCCCACCTTAATATTGTCGTTGGGAGTGCCGTGCAGTTCCCAGTGGGCTTCGGATGCGTGCTGGACAAGTCTACCCCCCATTTATCTAATCTACGTGGTCCGGAAGCGATCATAGCAAAGCCGGCTGGGAGGTGGGAACCCTTGCGGTCCATGTGGGCGTCCAGGCGTGGGAGCGCCCGCGCGTGTTAATTAAATAGCATACCGACACGCGCATGCCGAAGCTGTGTCAGGTCTTTGCGTGCTATAATCAAATGAGTGCAAAACCGCGTAAAATTTCATATTAGCTGCATAGTATACAGAATTAAAGAGTCATTCCCTTCAAAATATAGTCGATAGTGTAACTCGTTTCAATCATTTCTTGGACCCTTCCCAAGTGTCGCTGCGTGTACGGTATTATGCTTTGAATGATCTTGAGCTCAGCGCCGTGGCTTAGCTTCTCCTGAGCATCAGCGCCTCTCAATATCGTATGCAGGATTCGCTGCGCTACGATACTGGTTCGCCCATTTGTATTCCAATCTCTGACATGCTCAAGTAACCTGACAAGTTTCTTACCTTCAAGTTTTTGCAGCACTTCGTCAACGGCCACTGTGCCAGATAATGAACCGCTCTCTTGGTTGTCACTAACTTCAGTAAACAATTTGAGAAGCCTGAGAGGCCTGTTCAGCTCCAGAGCCAGCCCAATGGCCTTATCCCACTGGTTCGCCCTAACACTGTTTTCCAATTCTTGCTGCTTCTCGATCAGCTCTTCCTCCTCTTGGTTCACTCGCATCCTTTCCTCCTCGGTGTTGTCCTCCCACACTGTCAACACTCCATCGCCGCCGCCAGATACAAGTTCTCCTTGATCCGTTTTCGTGAGCGACCAGACCTTGTCCTCATGGCCATCGAGCGTGGCCACGGCCTCACTCGTCTTTGAGTCCCACAGCTTCACCAGTCCGTCTCCACCGGCACTTGCAATGTGTTGATTATCGAATACAACCACCTTAAGGACTGAGTTCAGGTGGCCCTCGAATGTCCTAATACAGCTGTAATCACTCAGACTCCACATTCGCACCGTTTTGTCACCGCTTCCACTGACTAGGGTGTTTTGTGGAGCGAATTTGACCGACCACACTCCTCGCTTGTGGCCTCTCATCAAACCGACGACTTCGCCGCTTTCCACGGACCACACTTTGATCGTCCGATCCTGGGAGCCTGTCGCGAAGTGAAGATTCGAAGCGGCCACATCGATCGTATTAATGTCCTTGTCGTGCGCCTTCCGCGTGTATTCGGCCTCTCCGTCAGCACCCCATTTCTTTATTGTCAAGTCTTGCGATCCCGTCAGCACGAATTGCGGTACATTTCCCCCGCCGCGACTTAGAGACACGGCACCAATGGAGCCAGTGTGGCCCGTGAAGGTCATTTTGCACTCGCCGGTCTCGAGGTCCCAGAGCCTGGCTTCTTTGTCTTTCCCACCCGAAAGCAGCCACTTGCCGAGAACATCGATGGCGATCACAATATCTGTATGCCCCACAAACGGCTTGAATTCTAGCAGATTCTGCTCGAGATCAACGACTCGGACATCCTTCGAATTAGTGGCCAACGAAGCCCGCTTTGTTCCAGCAGAAATAAGCAGGTCAATGATCTCTCCATGGTTCGTGGTCAACATCCTTTGTAAGGTGATCGCTCCATCGGAATCCACATGCAGCTCTAGGATTGTCAAATCAGACAGCACCGCATAGAGCAAATTAGTTGACTCCTCATTTGAGGTATCGTGAATGATGTACGCAATTTCAGATTCTTCAGAGTCCAAGTCCCACTGGCTCTGAATCTCTGCCGACAGCGACCACACGCGAACGTGTTGCGGGGAGGCCGTGTAAATCTTCCCCTGGATAGTGCCAACAGACTCCACCTCTTCCATAACCGGGATTGTGGCGCCCAGCTTAAGTTGTGGCCAAATAGAAACAACCTTGTCACGGCCACCGCTGATCAGCGCATCGCCCTTGGATGTCCACTGGATCGAAGTGACCGCGCTCGTGTGATTGTCGAGATTAGCAAGCGGAGCCGACTTCACAAGGTCCCACACTATAAGCTTTCCGTTGTCAGACCCACTAGCAAGTCGCCAATTTGTAGACCCCAGTTGTCCGTAGAATGCCAAGGCACTGACAATCCCGCCATGCCCCTTAAGATTATGGGTTAGTCTATAATTTTGCAGATCCCATACTTTGACTGACCCCTCAGCACCTCCAGTGGCGGCCAGCGTCGTGGTTGCATCTATGGTCAGGGACATTATCGCCGATTCGTGCGCCTTCGGGAACGTTTTCACGAGTGCGTTCGTTTCCAGCGAGAAAACATGCAGCTGGAATGATCTTGAGGCGGCCACAACCAGGCTTCTGTCGGGAGAGATCGCCAGTGCTGAAATTGATTCGCCATCGCCCTCGAAATCATGAACAATTTTGCCAGTGTTGAGCTCGGTTACCAGAACATGGTCATCTAGCGATGTTGCCACAAGCCCATCTACGATACTGATTGGGCCACCCGAAGAAATAGGACTCAACGTCTGCGCAGCCTTGAACAGCATGGTGATGCACGAATTCGCGAGCTGAGCGATGCGACGAGTTCAATCAATTATTGTGGAATTGGCTACACTGGTGAAATATATTTTTCGCGCGTAACGTGACCTCGAAGCTCTGGGGTCCTAACCACCTCGTGTCCTAACCGCGACCTTTGTTTGGATCATACAGGTCACAACCGATCCACACGAACATTTTTAAAGTAGTCAGGCGTGATGAAACTTTTCAGGCTGGCTTTGGTTCTCCCCGTAATCCTTCTGACTTTGAGGGGCCTGGAATATGTGTTCCAGAACCACTTGCAGCGCTTCTATGTGTTTGATCACAAGGTCTTGCAGCAGATCGTGAAGGACTCCATCAACTCTTTGAGTATCGACGCTTCTGCCAAGGACATCATGACATCGGTTCACAAGAGGCTTTCTGAAGAGTACCCAGGCTATATTACGGAATTCAATGCCGAAGACTGGCTTTTCAACAACGCCGGAAACGCCATGGGCACGATGTTCGTTCTTCACGCGTCGCTCACCGAGTACCTTATCTTTTTCGGCACATCTATTGGCACCGAGGGCCACACGGGTACCCACTTGGCAAATGACTATTTCACCATTCTGTACGGTGAGCAGATCGCGGGACTGCCGAATGCTACGAAGCCCGAGCGCTACCTGCCGGGCGACCAGCACCTCATGCCTTACGGAGTGAACAAGCAGTACAGTATGCCGCAGGGATCGTTTGCCCTCGAGCTCGCCCAGGGGTATATACCAACAATGCTCCCTTTCGGCATGATTGAGGTCCTGACCTCGACGTTCGACTTCGGTACCCTATTCAAGACGGTGAAGCTGAGTGCGAAGAACATCATCGGAAACTTGCTGAAAGGGAAAATCTAGACTATGTATAAACGTCGATCACCACTACAACCATATTTAAAGCCACAATGCAGGCTGCGTAGCGAGCCAAACACACCCGGACGCGCGTGTGAATATAAGCACTAGCTGGATATTTCAGTTACTAATCGGCCTCGATTTGGCAACCTGCAGACACCCGAATGTGGTCTCTTGCAGACGCGTCTCCAGACCGTCTTCGCGAATTAGCACGCAACATTGAGGCCTCGGGGCGTTGGATCAGCTTCCTCACGCCCCAAGAGTATCAACTTTTTGTAGCGGCTCTGAACCGTTCCTTGGACACATGGTCGCGATTTCTTCAAGGTAAGATACCTTGTCAGTTGCGTTTTCCAAGCACTGATGATAGCGTTGTAATTACTGAGATGGACCCGGTTACGCTGGCGTTCCGGGTGCGCTACATGCTCTGGGAAGCGCAGATAGATAGGCTGCAAGATCCGAAGAAGGCGGTCACCGGTGGAGACCCCGCACACCCGCTTTCAGAATCATCACGTAGCCCCAATAAGGAATCTGCTGGTGCTGAAACCAAGCAGGTGGCCAATGACGATGATTACGATGACGACTATGACGATGATGGCGACGCCTCGAAGGAAGGTAGCCAGGAGCAGGCCGCCGGCCAGGAGCAGGTGGAGGTCCTTGTTGTGGATACGAAACAAGAGGACAGCGAGCCGGATCCCCGGGGCAGAATAGGTGCTGTGCAAAATAGCAGCAAAATGTATGATACATTCGAGCTGGATGCGGCGAAAATGAAGCGATTCCAGAGGCTCAAAGATAGCGACGAGCAGATCGGCGATGATAACAACGCGGACGACCCATCGCTATCGGCAGAGTTCTCGAACTATGGAGCAGATGCGTCGAATAATAGTGGAAGCGGAGGATCGAGCTTGCAGGCTTTTGCTAAAACCGCTCAATTCGGCTCAGCTAACCTGTGTCTGAAACACCTGCTGACCACTATCGAGACAAAGCGCTCTGAGCTTCATGTAACTGATATTGAGCTTCGGAATCTCATTAGCGATGTCAGGAAGAACCGATCTAAGTGGGCAAGCGAGGAACGCATTGGCCAGGAAGAGCTTTACGAGGCCTGTGAGCGGGTCGTGCAGGAACTGCGCGGCACAACGGAGCACTCAACAGCGTTTTTGAACAAGGTCAGCAAGCGCGAGGCCCCGAACTACTACGACGTCATAAAGAATCCTATGGATTTGAACACAGTGATGAGGAAGCTGCGAGCACTACAGTACAACAGCAAAAAGGACTTTGTGGATGACCTAGATCTGATTTGGACCAACTGTCTCACTTATAATTCTGACCCCTCGCATTTCCTCAGAGTGCATGCAATCGCAATGCGCAAGAAAACTCAGGCGCTGACGCCACTAATTCCAGACGTTGCTGTGAGGTCCCGTGCAGAGGTCGAGGCAGAAGCCGAGGAGCTTGAAAAGCAAGCTAAGGAACAGCGGAAGAGACGAGGGAGTGATTCAGACTCTGGAGGCCATGGCTCAAAGCGCAAAGTCGGAGTCACGATTGCTGAGCCGAAGGACCAAACGACCGAGTTGCCCGAGGACTCTACTGACCAGCAGGAGAAGCAAGCCAGTGAAAATTCAAGGAACACTTCTACGAGCGAACAGTCAAGCAGACACGACAGCGAAGCTCCCGAAGTATCTGGCTCCACAGATACTCCAGATCACATGGAGGTAGATAACCAGCCGAACCCCGAGTCCAAAGGTAGCGATCCTCGAGCTTCGGAAACAGAACCTGTTGGAAGCGAGTCTAATGGTGCTGAAGAGGCTGGCGATGATGCTGATGGCCAAGCAAGCTCCGGATACGTCATGGAAGAAGAAGAATACGAAGTCCCAGATGTCGAATCTGCCTTTTGGAGCAGTGCAACGCGCCGCCGACGCATCCAATGTATCACAGGCCGTCAAACCATGTTCTCTGGAGGCAGACTTCAAATGGAGGCGCCTATATCAGTGCGCACCCCGAGCTCGATGGCGCGATTCGACAAAGCAATTCGTGGTGAGGACATAGCTGGCCAGATGAACAGCCTTAGCCTGCTTTCAACCGACCCAGGCGAGGAGCCGTTCATGGTAGAGTATGAAACAAGCGCTGGCATACCTCCCAGCCCACTCAACGACAGCAGTCCATGGATAACTGCTCCAGTTCCCAAACTTCAGGACCTCCCTCCAAGCCGATACTTGTCTCATGGAATAATGACGAAGCTGGTGAACCGCAACTTGAACGAGATGCAAATGATACGCCGTCTTTGCGCAAAGATTCTGTATATCAGGGACTTACAATCTGGCCAGCTTCCGGCGCCCGCAGCCCCCGAGGTAGATGTTCCAGGCCTCGGGTTTGGAGCTGGAAGTGGAATTGCAGGCAACGCAGTAGACTATGCTGGCATTGAAGACCCCGATCCTGATATCAGCTCACGTCTGCCTGGTGCAGTACCTTACGATGGTCGTGCTGCTTACAGCTCTATGAGACGGTGTGTTGCCAAGGTTGCTATGCATGCTGGATTCGAGGCCGCACAACCACGAGCCGCCGACATCTTGGCCTCAATAGCCGGTGACTACCTTGCCAAACTCGGAGAAACTCTGACTGCTAATCTCGAAGCTCCAGGATCTACCTCCAGTTTCAACACGATCCTTACTAGCTCTTTGGAGAGCATGGGAATTTCTCAGCCCAATCAGCTCACGAGGTTCATTAGTCGGGATGTACTCAAGCAAGGACGCCGCCTGTCGACGTTCAGGTCTCGTTTGAATAATATGCTTGTGGATATTCTTCGACCGGAAGTTGAGCGCTACCAGGATGAACAGTTCAACGACAACAGCGAGCAGTTTGTACTTGGACAATTCAGCAACGAACTGGGCGATGATTATTTCGGGTTCAAAGAGTTGGGCATCAACAAGGAGCTCGGCGTTTCCACTATCGCCATACCTTTCCATCTGCTTCAGCAACGTGTTGCGGACCAAGATACGGGCGAAACCCAGCACGGAATCCACAGAAAATTGGGATTGGGCGTGCCTGAATACCCTCCACTTGCATCGGACGATGTCGGGCGCTTGCCGCCGTTTATTAGACCAGCATTTGAGAAGATCCTTCTCAAACACAATGTCAACGACCAAAGAAAGCCCGCACTCTCAACAGGTGAAACAGAAGAGGGCCGCAGGGTTCCAGATGAGAACGAGGACCCCAATAAGGAGCATATCGCGAATCTTGCGGCACAAGCTGCTGCCGCAAGGGCAAAGGTTCCAGCATCTGGCAAATTAGTTCCTCGGAAAAAGAGATTCGACCGCGCTTACATTCTGACGGTGCCAAACCCCTCGAAGCCAACGGATGAACATGAAGATGGGCATGATGGACATGATGGTCGAGACAGTCCATCCTCAGAGCAAAAAGATCGGGTACAGGAAGGGGAGAAAGACCTCTTAAGGGATCAACATGAATTCAGCGGCGTGGAGCGAGAGGGCTCAGATGCGGATGCCGACGCAGACTTAAGCAATATAGGGTCCTTGGCATTTGGTGCTGAGGATACGCCGTCGAGCAATGGCTTCGTATTTTATGACAATGTTCCCACGGGAAGTCTGTTAATGCAAGGCGGCGATGACGACGATGCAGGCCATAACGGAGATGACCTCGACTTCGATTTCCCGAAAAAGTGAAATCCGCATTCAGGATCAGCGTTGTGTCTCTTATATGTAAGAAATTATATACTTTCATGATAGAATCGTTAAGATCCCTATCACAGCTCCTCGTGTCTCACATATGCATGGGTGGATTGAGTAGATGTGCTAGCCTGCGCAGACTCCTGAGAAGATTGAGAAGCATCAGAGAGTTCTTCGTTTGTGGCTGAGTTAGTCGGCGTTGGAAGCTCTCCGTCACTAGATATATCACCAATGTACTGCAAAACGGCAGACATGATCTCATTCTCCTGCGTCTTCAGATCGAGATTGTCGATCGCCTTCTTCAATTCATTTATCAGCTCATCCCCACTAAGGACAGAAAGAGTGGGCTCTTCCAACTCCTTGCGTTGTTTTTCTTGAGTGCTTGAAACTCTTGCGTCTGTTTTTGAGGCTTTTGGATCTGGGTACAACACTTCGACTATACCCTTTATGCTCTCCGGACCAGCATGCCTCAACGTATATTTCAAGTCGTCCAACAGCTGCTTTGGATTAAGGTCCATCTCCGATTGTCGCACAAATTGGATCAAATCATCGCGCACTAAATTATCGTCCTGCTGTGATTTCAGCATGGCCAAGAAGCCCCTCCGAATAAGCTTTGCTTTAGACTCCGCGAAATTAACGAGACTGTCGTTTCCTATCAAACTGACTAGTTCGTCTACCAGGCTCTCATTGCTCTCGAGTAGCTTTTCGCGTCCAGACTCGGTCGAAAAATAGTCATCGATACTGTAGAGCCATTGAAGCAGCAGACTCTCTTTTCTTGGGTAAGACTCGAGGTGTTCGATAAAAGATTCCGCTATCTCCCTCAGAACGGATTCAGTGAGGCCGGACTCCTCTCCCAGGTAAACCAATGCATCGTCTATATATCCCATTTCAGGGGCCTGCTGTACAGCGTTGAGAGAAGTTTCATTCCACACAAGCCCGTATGGGTGCGCCTGAGGTCGTGACGACGTGTTTTTCAAAGCTTCCTCGTCAAAAGGAGCAACGCCATCGCTCACAATAGACCGAAAGCGCTCAATTTCAGAGGGAGATGCAAATTCTGGGTCCGGCCCACATAGGATATCGTTCGTGGGTAGTTGAGGCTCCGTAAACTCTGGAAAAGCGCAAAGCTTATCGGTACCTATCAACATCTCATAAGTACACGAGTACGGCTCGTCGACCTGTAGAACATTTGGCACGTCTGCATCCGGGTCGCATGTGAAAAAGAGCCGCGTATTTCGACCTTTCCTTGTCAAGTCGCAGAGAGAGCCATTTGTGAATGCCGCCATCAGCATATGCCTGTCATTGACGACAACAGGCTGGGCAGTCCGCAGGTTCTGGCCCTCTGCGTCACCGGGCTGGCCAATTATTTCCGTGAACGAGGTCGGCACCAAGGTGAAGAGCGGAGCGTCTTCACGTTGTGGCAGGCATTGGACAATTGACGTGTCGAAATCAATAATCCAGCCCCAAACATCGTCCACGGTAGTTACGGTCAGCTCAGCCAGTTCGCCTATGGCCTCCCTAGCCCGCTCTATCACATCCACGTCTTTCAAAGGCTGCAACACAGTGTTATAAGTGATTTGCGGCCCCTCAGGAATAACACATTTCAATGGTACATCCGCGTAACGAATGTTGAGCAGCTGCGAGCCAGCGGAATCGAGCGTGTCCTCTAGCGGGGTCTCCTGAAACACCACATCAAAGAAGGGCGCTCTCAACGAAGGAGGCAGAAAAAAGCGGCTCTCAACGTATCCCGCAGCCAGCGCCAGTAAAGGAGCCAGCGCTGCCAACATAAATTGCTTCGGGGATATTTGGTGCCTTACCGTTTACAGCAGACGTGGAGTGGATGCCAAGGCATATGACAGTACGGGGGCATAACATAAGCCGCTTGGTACAGTGACCGTATCGCGGATCCCTAATTTTGCATTTGAATCTTGTTCCCGTTGGGACTAGCATTATTGATCTTCGTGGAACTCGTATGAGCTTGAAAATAGCTAATGCGCGGGTGCGCGAAGCTGTGCTAAAGGGCGTCCCTGCTTCTGGCCCGCCGTCGCTGAAAAGCAGGTGGGCCCGGCTGCGGTATCGGTCTCCCGAGGGGCTCTCTGATGCCTTCAATGAGGCCCTGAAGATAGTGGGAACTGAGGCTCAAACGCATCGGGATGCGGCTCAAAACGCCCCGACGCCTGCGCAGCGCGAGTACGAGCTCGCCAAGGCAGAGCTACACAACCCGGAGGTCGCCTACAACCATTTCATTCAGAGGGTCGATCTTGCCCAACCTGTTTATAAACTGCTTGCGCAGCGCCGCTGGAAAAGGCGAGACATGCTTGTTCTGATGCAGCGCCTGGAGCAGCATCACGTCATTCCCGATACATTGCCGACTCTTGCGCCCGAAGCGGATGTGAGCTTGCAGTTCATCACGCCGAACATGCGAGTTACCGAGCCTGGCGAGTGGATCGCGAACGATGTGTGCAGTCGGACGCCGCAGATCTCCATCAAGGACTTTGGCGTTCCGGCCGGGGAGTCCGCCCTGTACACGGTTCTCATTGTTAACCCCGACATGCCCGACCTTGAGAATGACTCTTTCTCGACGTATCTCCACTTCGCTGCCACAAACGTGAAGGCGTCCCTTACTTCACCGGTAGTGAACCTGAAAAACCCGCTCGTTCCTTACATTCCTCCGCATCCTGAAAAGAATGCGCCCGGACAGAGGTTGTGCGTTTGGGTGCTGCGCCAAACCGGCGAGGTAGCAGACAATGCTCCTGTAGACAGGACAAACTTCGACATCCGTGCCTTTGTTGATAAACAGGGCTCCCAACCCGTTGGTGCGTCGCTCTGGAGATCCAAGTGGGACATGTCGTCCGCCGCGGTTCGCGAGAAGTACAACCTCGGTCCCGGCAGAGTGTACTTCCGCGCTCGCACTGCTAAGCCCGAGGAGGCTCTTCTCCACGTGCGCGAGCGTCCTAAGTGGATGAAGGTTGACGGTCTTCTGTGATCGGCTATGAAGAGCCGTCCAGTCACAACCGAGGCGCGACTCCGCCGCGTTAGCATCAGAAAAAGAAAGGCCAGGCGAAAGCCACACCGCGGCACGGCTGCTCAGCAGCTACTCTTCGTTACGCTTTGTACATAATTATAAAATTTTAGCTCAGCACAGCACGCGCTTTTGTAGATGTCCGGGGAAAACAGGGTCGGAATCTAGGCGTCCAGCTGTTTGACCTTCCAGTCGATCACCTTGACTGGATCGAAGTCCGGGCTTTCGAGGTCTGTGACGGGGCCGTCCGCGCTGGCAGCCGGCTTCGGGTGCAGCTTGAGCCACTCGGCCTTGGCCTCGGCGATCAGCTTCTCCTGCTTCTTGGCTGCGGCGAGCTCTTTGCGCTCAGTAGCCGCGCTGGCCAGCGTGCGGTCGTGCAAGAACCCGTACGCAATACCAACGGAGAGCACGCTCCACCTCGCAACGTTGTACAAAGTCATATCTATGGTGATGAAAATCTAAGTGTGAGCCAGCCTATTACGATAGGCATTTCTCCCGGGCACCATCCCTCGGGGATCGACATAAACAGTATTCAGTACCCACCCTAGACCTGAATTGTGACTGGACCTCCCGTCTTCTCTGACCCTTGACCCCAAGGTTTTGTGTGCACGTGACGAACACACGGCTGAGCTCGGGTGAGTCGAGATAGCGTGCGTGTGTGAGTGACTCGTGAGTGACGGGCCTGAGTGCTGTAAAATGCAGTTTCTAATTCTATTGGCCACACTTGGCAGCTCGGTAGCGGCCTCACATAAATACGAGATTGGAATCCGCACTCAGGACACACAAGTACACCCCTGGGGCGACCTGAACCTCGGTCCCAGCGGCCCATCAGCAGTTGCGAGCTTTGTTCCCGTTGACGAAGCGAGTGAGGCGCCGACTGAGGGCTGTGTTGGTGTAATCTCAGAGACCGGCTTTGCCTGTCATACCCTGTTTCAATTCGAGGCTGGCCACCAAAGAAACGCAATTCGGGCCTATATCGACTCGAATGGTGACCTGACACAGGTCCAGCTCACGGAGGGCAACCCGAGCCAGGTGTTTATTGAGGTTCCTCATGTTGTTTCACAAGCTCTGGTGCAGCCGAAGCCTGCGTTTGGAAGCGCTAAGGCCAAGGATGGGAAGGAAGGTGTCAAGGCTGCTTGGAAGGAAGCGAGGCAGGACGCAGGCGAGAAGAGCGACGAGGATAAAACATTCCTGGAGAAATACTGGGTTTACTTGGTTCCTGCCGCACTCATTCTCGTGAGCAACGCGCTAGGACGTGGTGCTGCCCAGTGATTCCTGTGCTGCACGGGATCGGCCTGTGTAAACTTAAAGTTGGCGCCCGTACACTGCTTTTCCTTTCGGCTCTACGCAACGAGAACAGTTCAAAGAAGGTGGGTTTTTGCCTGGTACTCATAGATCGCTCGTGAATTCGTGCCGGCTACTGCAGTTTATGCTCTATCCCGGATTGGCGCCGGTACGGCGAAAGCCAATTGCACCCAGCGGCTACGGATCGACTGGCTACAAACCAGGACCAAACCCCCAAGCGCGGGGAAGTCAAGCACAAGTACAAGGGGGCTATGGACCGCGTGCAGATCAGCCGCAGTCCTTCCCGGTGCATCCTATCGACAATCTGCCGCCGCTCCCCACGACGATCGTGCCTAGATCGGGGCTTGTGCCGAATCAAACAGCTAGCGAGCCACTACAGGCTCCGGCGGCCCCGGCCGCGCTACCAAGAGTGCAGGCTGCGGAGTACGTTAGCAAGCTTGAAATCATAGTTGACGAGTTTCGCCGTTCAGAGTTCAATATCACAAAAGTGTTTGCCGAGTCTGTGGTCTTCGTGGGAATACTGATGCTGAACTGGTCGCTGAACATGAACAAACCACAGCGTGCTGCAGCTCTTGTGAAAGTAGCACTGGTCGTGGCATTCTTCAGCCTGCACCCTCTCTACTGCACGGTGGCCGTGATCGCGTTATGCGTTACTTATGCATACATACGGCTCACGCACCAGCTGAAAAGTCGCTAACATAAAAGATGTGCGTGCACGCACGAATCCTAAATTGGACGTTAAAACCCACTACATACGATAAGCACGACTGCTAGACTTGCAGTTTCCCGCGAGCTGTCGTGGGCACTCAGTAGCGGAAACTGCCGACGTGAAACGTGGGCTAGGGCATCGCAGTCCGCCGCATTGCAGCGATCGTCAGGCGTCTTGTGTCAGCGTTGTTGATCTACCACTAGCGGGGGAATAAGATAGCACGTCCGCGCGACACCACTCTACAGCAACGTTGAACATGACGAGCGAAAATGTCCCAAGGCGTCTCCGCTTGCAATTCGGTCATATCAAGGACATGATCAAAGAGCAGAACCGAATGGTGCTGGCCGAGGTCGAGCCCACCGAGTCCGAGCGCGAGGACATGCTGATACTACTGAGTGAGATCAAGAGCGGCATTGAACAGGGTTCGCGAGCTGCAATCGTCAAGATCAGCAATGATTACGAAGAAATCAGGAGAGATCTCACCGAGCTTGGGTACAATACGTCATCTTATTCACTGACGATACCCGAGGAACCAGCTAAGCAGGACTCGAGGCAGAAGTCGAGAAAGCAAGTCCACTTTGAAGATCAAGGCAACGCGCCGCTTGCGCATGATGCACTATTCCCATACAAAGACGAGCCGGCCGCCAATGCGGGACATAATGGCGCACCCGATTTCGATAGCTCACCGGGTCTCAACGGCGGACCGGGCCTCAATGGCGCACCCCAGACTGAGAACCCGTTTGGATCAGCCCAGATATACGATCAGAACAACTTGATATTCGAAGACCAAGACCGGCGACTTATGCAAATAAGCGACAGTGTCGGCCGACAAAGGTCAATGGGGGAGGACATAAACTCCGAGCTGGGTCTTCACAATAACCTGCTAGAGGACGTCGAGGCGCAAGTTGATAGGTCCCAAACGCGTTTGGACGGGCTAACGAATGGAGTGAAACGGTTCAATCATAAGGCGAGAGAGTGCGGAGTGTGTTCAATTATCATGGCTCTCATCCTGGTCCTCTTCATTCTTATCATCCTTTGACTGGAACGCTGACTTGTATTATTTATCTGCGCATTTATCATCGTATATATTATTCACTTGTACAACTTATGCAACTAATGCAGCTTGGCCTTTACATCGTGCGTGTGCTGATCAAAACATGACGTATTCGTCGACCTGAGCTGGCGTGTATTTCACATACTTGGCGATATTCTTCGTGAAGTCGCCATCCTTGTGCTTCAAGTAGAATCTCATGTACAGCGGTCCAATTAGCTTTTTCACTTCCTGGCCCATCCTTAGTCTTAGGCTACTGTCTGAGACCTGGTATCGCTTTTGACGCTCGACGAGTGCCTCGAATTCGGAGTTGAACTGTTTGAACTTTTCTTTAACCACCTCTCTATCCTTGCTTGACAACTTGGAGTTTGTGGCACCGGTGATAGTGGACTCCATGAGATGAGGCGCAAGCTTGCTCCAATCCGAGAGGTATTCCTTAAACGATTGTTCCATCAGCTTTTCAAACTTTTGAACGGCAATATCGCCCATGCTGTTCATCAAATCAGTCTTCGGCCGCACCGAGGCCAGTGTTTCAGTTTTCGAGCCCGTGATGAAATGCTCAATCGTGGCCAGGTTGGATAGCATGAATATTCCGGTCTTTTTGACATCATCAAGCTGCTCCGATGCGATCTTGTGCAAAGTGGAGTAGAGACAGGTAAAGCAGTCTGAATAGTACAATGAAACCGGATTCGCTCTCGCCGCGGGGCTTGGCTCCGACTTCACTGCCCAGTCCGGAAGCGGCTTCGCCAGGTATGCGCGCGTGGCAACTTCGCTGAGCACGACCTCAACTCCGTGTCCCGCAGAGCTAATATTCGAAAGTACTTTCATGAACTGCAAGCTTCCTCCGCTGACGCCAAACTCACTAGTGATCGGGGACTTTCGGCATTGCGTCTCAATGTCGATGAATACCTCCACAAGAGTAGCCAAAGCCTCTCGCTTGCTTTTAGCAAGCTCCTCAGGCGGGATCTGTTCGTGTCGAGAGCTCTCAATGACCTCGAAGGAGCCCCAGTTTAGGCCACCAAATGTGCCTGCTCCACTACCCAATCCAGTAGATCCCGAATTTGCGGGACTAGTCACAATAATCGGTGTACTCGGCCCGCCCGAGGGTCCAGAGGCAACAGCAGTGCTAACAGAAAGCGGCGCTGGGCCTGAAGTGCGGTGCCCGCTACCAGGAGATCCAGCTCCAGGGTGGTAATCCGGCTGTGGTCTGGGACCCTGCAGCGCCTCAATGCTTGCTTGTCTGGTGCCCTGGTTTCCGGCAGCCGGAACAGGAGCAGCTCCCGGAGCGTCTATTGGAGACGTCATTCTCCCTGGGCTTCCAGGCGATCCGGGAGTTCCGCCACTGCGAGGTCCACTTCTGCGCCTGTTTGCATTAACGAGCGAGGCCGCTTTGCCCTTTTCGTTCTCGGTGAGCTGATTTGCGATCTCCTTTAGCTTCTGGAACCGTTGCGGGTTCGTGGCGAAGAGAATTTGCAGGCCATTCAGAAGCACGGCATTCGCCTTATCACACAACAGCTCGAATGATTCACCTAGCTGTGGGGTCGGCTTTGAAGCGACTTCAGAAAGCGCAGACTTCAGTGACTTATCCACATACACATTCATGGCACCAATGAGGTATTGATCTGTTGTTTCGGGAGTAACCTCTCTGAAACCTTCCAAAGAATGAAGCATGCTGGACAGTGTCGCCAGGTTTTCGGGAACGAATTCTGGGAGTGGATCCTCGTTTGGCAGGAACCGCTTTCCCTCTACGGGTGAGAACACGGCAGTCGACACGTCCCTTATGTAGGCCTGTAGATTTTCAATGCCGCGCTGGAACTGCCTAGCCGCACCATTCGAGAGCTGCGGGAAGCGCTGGAAGTTCGGAGTCTGGGCAAATTCAGACGACAGGCCGCGCGCTTTCGTCACGACCGCGATGTACTCCTGCCAGCCCAATTTCCCTGGTCCCACAGACACCTGAGACTCTACACCATGAAGCCGTCGCGAGGCCTTCTCTATCTGGTCATAAACCTTCAATATCGCCGCGGCATTGTCGCGGAAGTGCCCCAGGTTGCGGTACTGCTGGTTCTCTGGGGTAAGTGCTTTACAGGCGCTCGAACTGACCTCCTCGACCACCGAGACCTGCTTGTTGATGGACCTAGTTAGACCCGCCACGCGCGACGTGGTCTCCTCGAGCACATGGACATCAATGAGCCCATTCATGCTCATTCTTCGTTGTTCGCCCAGCCGAGCCTTCACTACGCGCGGATTAGCTAGCACGAGATTACAAAGCTGAAGGCACCATGTCCGCGCGGCGTGACCCGATTGTGGAGCCAAAGCGTGAGTGCAAACAAACGTTACGTAGGAATCTTCAATTGTGATAGTGGAAATTCTATGGCAACTCTCTAATCATTTATGGCTCAGCCAAAGCTCTATAGTGTGGAGCCTTTCCTCGATCCTCCCAAACCTCGCAATGACCATCATCATTTCTGCCATCTGCTTTTCCAATTCCAGGACTCGAGGATACAAGGCTGCTGTCTCGCTGAATGGGAAACATGGGCTCCAGGTACCTAGAGTACTGCCGTCATGTCCAGGTGTACTAGAAGTGCGAGCCATGCGGACATAATTCGAAAGATTCTTATGCTGAGCACCTGGATTCTCCGTTGCAGACCACAACGGCGTACTGGGTGAGCTGCTTGGGAAAGCTGGGACAATTGACAAGGAGCCCTGAAGCATCGGTGGGAACTTGAGTTGTGCTTCCAGTTTTGGTTTGGGCTTAGAAGGGGTTATGGCCTTCCGTTTGGATACACCACCACCGATCCTTGCAGGCTGCGCGCTCTTTGTCTTGAGTGAGAGGGGGCTCGACACAAAACTCAATTCGCTTTCAGAGCGCTCTGAGAAACTTGAAGAGGAGGCCGAGGCGCCTTTGGTAGGTGTTCTCTGGGCCGAGCATCGCTGTTGGTGTCTCAGTAGACTAGTCCGGTCGCGAGTTTCGTATTTATTGCAGTGTGTGCATAGCCTATGCTGTGCAAAGTAGCCCATTTTGCCCAATTCGATCTTGACGTTGGTTCACACAACGGGTTTTCAGAAAATCGATATGCCTTTATGCAGATAGTCTCTGAGCCCTCAGTCGCGGCGGTAATCATGTTCGTTTGTGGCTGATTAAACGTCACACTCAGCGCGCACCGACGCGGTGGATCCTCGAAAAGCATGGACGAAATCTCTAGGGTAGCGCGAACTGAACACTCAAGAGCCGCAGGCATCGACGTTGCGTATACGAAAAGGCATGGCACGGCCGAACCTTGGGAAGCTGCTGGCTTCTAATGCTTTCAAAAAAGGGAATGCCTCGCAGAGCACCACCAAAACACCGGCGCGTACGCGGTTCGCGCCCTCGCCTACAGGAGTGATCCACTTGGGATCGCTACGCACCGCTCTATATAACTACCTTTTGGCCCGAGCCACAGGCGGTGAGTTTATATTGAGAATAGAAGACACTGATCGGTCCAGATTGAAACCAGGAGCTGAACGAAACATACTCGAAAGTCTCAAATGGACCAAAGTTCTGTGGGACGAAGGGCCCATACGGCAGTCCGATAGACAACCTGTGTACTCCGAGTATGCCCGCAAATTGCTCGACGAAGGGCACGCGTACCGGTGTTTCTGTTCGAAAGAACGGTTAGACTCGTTGACAGAATCTGCACGCAAGCTCTGGCCACCCTCGACAGCATCCTACGACCGGAAGTGCGCTCATTTGACCGAAGCTGAGAGCTCTGCTAGAGCTGCAGATGGTGAAACATTTGTGTTACGCTTCAAATCGCCACCCGTGTGGCCCAAATTCCATGATGTATTACACGGAGAGGTAGAGGCTTCGACGCAGATCAACCAAGCGGATCCAAGATATGATGACTTCGTGCTCTTAAAAAGTGACGGGATGCCGACCTACCATTTTGCCAATGTGGTCGACGACTCGCTCATGAAGATTACCCATGTGGTTCGTGGCGAGGAGTGGCTGCCGTCGACGCCGAAACATATTGCATTGTACTCAGCACTTCAAAGCACACCTCCAAACTTTGTGCACATTCCTTTGTTAACGGGCACTGGAGGGAAGAAGCTGAGCAAACGTAAGTCTGATCAAGGCATCCTTGAAATGAGGGGACCTCCTGAGTACATACTCCCTGAGGCCCTAACAAACTTCATCGCTCTGCTGGGCTGGTCGCCGGCATCGAACAGCCGCAATGTTATTGGTAAAAGTGTGAGTGATATGCTGACCATGGAGGACATCGAGCGTAGCTTCAGCCTGGACGGGCTCACCAAGGGTAATATCCAAGTAGATTTCGGGAAGCTTCATTACCTGAACAAGCAACACTTCGAGCGACTGCTCCGCACTGACTTCGAGGATGCAGTCAAAAGGTGCCATGAGGCCTACAGCGAAATCAGCCTTCAACAAACTCGGCAATTTCTAGAGGTTCTCAAGGCCCACGTATCCTGTGTTGCCGACTACGTCAAGCACATTGAAACCATTTTCGCGCAGCCGAAACACGAAAATAAACCCAAGGACCCAGAACTTGTATTGAGGGTTGCACAAACTGCTGTGGAAGATATCAAACGTGCCTCATCGGAATCTGGTCAATGGGAACCTCAATTGCTGATAGACACTTTGGTGAGGGACTACTCTAAAAAGGCTAATATGGCTCTTAGATTCGCATTACTCGACGGTAAGCCGGGGGTTTCTATTTTAGAGGCTCTAACAATATTAGGTCCTCACGAGTCGACGAGTAGATTGCAAGGCTGCCTTAGCCGTCTGAGCTCTAAACAGGATGGCTAAAGCATTGGCAGGTCTTCTGAGTTTGTGAGACTGAATAAAAAGAACGAGTTCCATGTAAAACTCTAATTCTTTCCTGAATGTACATAATATTTATTAAAATGAGAAACCAATATATGGCACTATTAAACAAACCTGTGTGGAGTGAAATTTCCAAGTACTGAGCATCTTAACCGATTACTAACAATTTTTTGTGGACTTACTGCCATAGCGGACCTTAAGTAAGGAACGGCAACTTGAACTCCACTTCTAGCACAGCTTTGAGCAGAAAAGGCGAGCTCATGCCTGTTTGGAGAAACGCTCGGCTTCGGCGGCTGTACGGCAAGCCCGAAGATCCAATTGAAGCACCTCCTGTGGGTGTAACTGGATCAAGAACGCGAAACGGATCTAGAGGAGACGTTGGCGGCAAATCTGCAGAGCCAGCTGCCACGCACTCGCCCACGCCTCCGCCCCCAAAACGTGTCAAGAGGGAGAAGACGCGTCCTGAGTCTGAGTATGAGCTGGTGCATAATATGCCTGCAACGCAGACCTTACCAGACTACTCACTGTTAACGAACCCGATCACTGAAGAGCAAGCGAACGTGGTAGCCTACGCTATCCATTCATCGCGGCAGAATTGGCTTTCTGGTGCAATGTTTGAAACGTTCTGGACCCGCAAACCGCGTGGGAAGAAGATCGCAGATGGGCAAGTAAACCTAAGGGAAAAGATGACCAAATTGCATGAATGCAGCGTAACATTAGGCCCACACACATTCCCTGTAAGACTGTTCACAGTGCGAGACGACAATGTTCACCTGGACGATGAAGCTGATAAGCGGATCGAAGAGCAGCTCGCCAAAGAAAAATTGGAAAAAGCGCAAGCCGAAGCTAAGCTGAATCCGCGGACCTCAGAAACACCTGCGAATGGGAATGACACCAAACCAGAACCACACTCCGAAGAGGATACGCCCATTGAAACTGCTAGAAGTGATAAAGTAGCTCAACAAGAGAGCTCTAATGACAAAGATGAGAATTCCAACGAAACAGTTAATGACGACACGACTACCCAAGATATGAAAGCTCAAGAGCCCGCCGCAGAAGCTGCAGAGAATCCAGAAGGAAGGACTGTGGATGTCAAGTCCTCTGAAGAATCCGTGAAAGGAGAGCCCTCTGAGCAGACGACAGAAGACAAATCAACGGAAAAGCCCACCGTGGAGAAGCCATCTGAACGTGCTGAATTGCCGCTTGCGTCATCAGAGCCAGAAGAGAAACGAAAGTCCCCCAAAAAGAACGCCAAGCGGGGAAGGAAGTCGAAAAATGCTGAAGAGCAGTCGAAATCGGATGAAAAAGAGCCATCAGTTGCCCAAGACAACGAACCCGTCGGTGCATCCGAAGCGGCGGTGCTAGATTCCAAGCCTGATAGTAACAACGCATCTGAAAAAGCTCGTCACGAACTTTCAGCGGCCGATGCTCAGACTTTTCAAACGGAAAGAGAAAGTCTACAAGCTGAGAAGCTAAGGAATGCAGAGCTTGAGAAGAAACTCAGCCATAATGGTACCCCCACCGATGCCACAGTAGAAAAACAGGATGATAATGTGGAAAAACAGGAGGGAGCAGAGTCTACTCCGTTGGGAGACTCTACCAACAATGGTGCAAACGTCGACACACGAGAGACTAATGGAGCCGCCAGCGTGCCGCAGCAGGCCTCACAAACACCTCTTCAGCCAGCACCTCCAAGTCAACAACCTATGACCGCCCAGCCTAACTTCGTTCCACAGCCGCAAACTAATCCAAGCCAGCTGGTCGTATACAGACTCCAGCAGATGGCCGCCCGCGACCCATCACTGAGCGAATTGATGAAGCATGTTGCTTCGGGAACGGCACCACCGGATAGTATCGCAAAGTTCCAAGAAGTAATCAACAGAGTGAAGGCTTCTATATTCGCACCGCCGCCTCCGTCTCATATCCAACGCAAGGCACCAAAGAATAAACAGCAGAATTTCGCACCGCCAAAGCAACCAATACAAAGAGTGGCCCCCATTTATCATACACGAGCGAACGCGAAAGCAGTCATGTTGGCGATTGAGTTTGAGGAAAGTCCCACAGATCGCTACCTGCTACCAAAGCGCTCTATTACCGAATATATCCCTGACAAAGAGGAGATGTTGTGGTCGTTTTTGCACGTACATGAGCCACAGTCAAGAAACGAGAAGAAGAAATTTACTCCTGTGACCGCTGTGTTCCATGGTATACCTTTCCGAATCGCTCAAACTCTCGAGAGGTGCGTGCGGAAGCCGGAAGTGGTTGCAGTCTATATGAAAGAGGACATGGCAGAGGCAGAAAGGGCGGAGCCATGGCACATCTGGTTTCAGATTGAGAAGAACGACGAAGTACTCCTTGACTTGATCAAGAAGATGCCGATCCCTCACATGCCCCCTCCTGCTCCTCCAAAGAAGCCCACGAAGCCACGGAAACCTCGTGGTCTAACACCTGCACAGCTTGAGCAGCAAAAAAACCACGAAACAATGGAACAGCTCCGTATAATAAAACGTGGACAGCCATTGCCCGTCCGTCCTTTCTTCCAGACGGTCATAGGTCAGCCGCCGATTCAAATTCCCAGTACATGGCAGCCTTTGATGATAAGACGCACGCTTCCATATCAATTCCAAGCACAGCCATCTCACATGCAGTACGGGCAGCCCATGCCGTTGAGTATGCCCACATTCCGACCCCAATTCCCTCCGCCGGGCGTTCCGCTGCCAAGCATGCCAGCCCCACCCCCTAGTATGCAACAATCAAACTTACTAGAGAGTTCCGCGGAAGTTAAGCAGGAAGAAGATCCATCGAACATGGATGTAGATGAATAAATCAAGCAGAATGGTAAGGCAAGATACTTCTTTGTAACAGTAGATAATTAATGAGGTATGAGCGAAAAAATACGTAAATGGCCAATCAGCCCGTACTACAGGTTATTCGCGAGGCTGTGGAGATGTCTAATTTACCGAACTAGAATCTAGATGGCCAGAGTTGCCGAAGCTTGCGAAGACGAGGTAACAGACAGCAGCGAAGTCGAAGATGAGACCGAAGCGCTGCTTGTCTCAGTGGGATGAGCTGAAGAAGCATGAGTCGGCTGCGGTGCAGCAGGAGCGCTAGGAGCATTGCTGTAGACAGGGTAGCCGTACGGCTGGTAGGGATATCCGTACGGGGCGTAAGGATAGCCATAAGGCGCAGGTACGCGGGGCTGGTAGCCGAAAGAAGGCGGGTAGCCATAGCCGTTCTGAGGCGGGTAGCCGTAACCGTACGCCCCATATCCAGATCCCGAGCCGTAGCCGTAGCCGGAGCCATAACCATAAGCGGGGTATCCCTCGTAGCCCTCAGCTCCGTAGCCCGTGCCAAATCCACCGAATCCGAAGTGCTGCTGCGTGGAAGCTTTCTCCTCGGTTTCTTGTGCTCTTGCAAGACTCATAAGAGTGGGTGCTGCGAGGTAAAGTGCGTTGACAAGCTTCATTCTGTGATTCGGTTGTTGACTATAATATTCGTTGAAAAGGAAGAAACGCACACCAAGAGTACGTTTTTATACGCTCGTTCCACTTAAGTTTAGACTTGGTTAAGTTTATGAGCTGGATTTGGATCCATCCAAAAAAAAAACTGAAATCCTTTGTTGCGCAATCTGGTGGATCCGAGATTATAGCGAGCGATAGCCTGCGAGCTAAAACCTAAATTTCGTTAGCAAAACAAAAATCTTGTGGATTATCAACAACGATGCATAAAAGCTGAGCGCCAGGAAGGACTAAAACCGGATATTAATAGGTGCTTTGGTAAGGTGCCAGCCGCTTATACTTGAAAGACGAGCTATACATTCAGCTGGAGTACACCAATTCAAGTCCGAGCATGATCGGGGCCGTTCGGTCACCATAGCAAAACTTTAATCCGGAAGATACCAAGAAATCTCTAATAGAACCTTCCCAGAGAATCTGAGCCGACTGCGATGCCAATGACGTGCTGGCCTTGATGACAGACACGGGGCCCTCGCGGTCACTCTGTGAACTTAAAGAGCGCAGAGATATCGGAGACGTTCTCCACAGCTCACAACCAACAGTTAGGTTGCTCATATACGAGTAGCAGTTGAAGTCGAACCGCGTTGAGAATGCAGACAGAGCAGTTGGCTTCAAAGAGTAGGCAGCACTGACGCTCCCCATCAGTGGATTGCATACGAACGTTAGATCAAGAGGCACTGCCGAGTACCTAGAGTGGGTTGAATACCGCACACCAGCCGACATTCCTGGGCTGCGCTTGTTTGCAGCATAAAATATCTCGAGGCCAGAAACAAGTCGGCTCGTGCCTTCAGATTCAACCCAACGACCGACATTTGCCAAGCATCGGAAGCCCAAAAGATTCTCATGTGTCGAATACAAAAACTCTCGCGTCCACGATTTGGACTTCGACGTTGAGTGTAGCGTCGAAGTTAGAATGAGGGGAGACGGCAAGTGCGAGTCAACGATCCATCGCGTAGACAGCTGATTAGCTGCCCCCAAACTCTGGATGTACATGGCCTCGAGCTGCTGGCCAGGGAGATACATGCGACCATATAGAAACGAGCCTGGGTGCGCAGATGGCTCTTCTAGTGGGTACTTTCTGTAGCATTGCACAAGCTTGTGCAAAGGGATCGAGCGACTCGTTTCCGAGATCCCCGGACGCGACGAGTACAGATACGAAATGGAACCTGTGAGAGAGCCTGAGTTCCGAATTGTATAGTCAGTGAAGGTATTTGTTGTGGGCTGTGAGGACGTATGAAGTGAGGCGCCGCGTGGAATCGCAAAGTCTAATATGGATTGCGAGGCCAGCGTTAGATTGGCATATGAGTCGTCGACATTCCAGCCTACATAGCTGAGGAACAGCTCCTCTATATATTCCATGTACTCTCGCATTTCCTGTGCGCCTAATGGCTGTGGGATCCCGGACAGCTTAGGTCGCTGACACGTTCCCTCACCCTGATGCACTCGAAGCGCTAGAAGGGGATCACCGTGATCACAAGAGTCTAGTTCCAGACCTGGATCGTGGCCCGGCTTTTGAAAGTTCACTGGATTGCAATCGATTCCGGCTTTATTTATATCCACTTTGATATGTTGTACTTAGATACGCTGTATGTAGATACATGACACTCTGTCCGCGCAAGGATTTACCGCCTTGAAATCATGCGCGTGTAGCAAGAAGGTAGACGGTATTCCACTTCACCGTTACTTCGCTCGTTGCAGTCAACCCGGTGGCTTTAGTGATCTTATCCAAGACTGCGTCCGCGATATCTGGCTGGTCAGGATGCTTGTTCTTCCAATTGAAGTACGGCGACCACGTTTTCAGCATACTGATCACACTCTCGACGGGCATATTGTGTTTCACCAACTCAAACGGTTCGCCCGGTCTAAGCTCATCGAAATGGTTTACACGGTACTCAATGGCAGTGAACTGGTCTCGAGGGATGGTTTCAATGAGGTATTTGTACTCATTGTTCAACAGAGGGCGCCCCGCGTCCCAGTATGGCCCACACTGATCCGGGGAATATGCATAATCATCAATGATCTTGGCAACCTCAGGGTGGTCGGGGAAGGCGAATGTCCAGTACGCCCATATTGCCAGGGTGCCGCCCGGCCTCAGAATCTCAGCACTCTGCCTCCAGAATTCTGGGTAGTCGAAGTAGTGGGCTCCTTCAGCCACGGTGAGAAGATCAACGGAGGAGGCTTTTGCAACAGAAGTTAGCCCCGAGTCTTTTGAAACCTCGAAGCTCACGTTATTCAGCTTCACTTGTTTCCGAGCCTCGTTTATCATGGCCTCGGAGTGGTCGACACCCAAAACGCGCTCGCTGTACTCGCTGAGAACCTTAGTAGCCTGGCCAGTTCCACAGGCCAAATCAATCGTGTATTTCACTGGCCCGTGGCTGTTCCGTTTACTGTACTCAGCAACATAGTCGAACAGACCACGAGGGTACGTGGGCCGAAACTTTGCATAGTTTGCGGTCCCGAATAGTTTATTTACGAACGTCGTCATTGCCGATGCGCCAATGAGGCTCAACTGACCGTCCTATCAAACTACTTTTATATTGGTATGGACTTTATAGCATAGGTGCGATTATCGGCGATAGACACGTGATTTTGACGCACCTTTATGACAAGACAGAGCCGTGAGCTAGCTGTGGGGATGATGTATTGAAGCAAAGATCAATGCTCAAAGACAGTCCATTGCACGGTAATTAAATTATTATATGACGTTATGAGACGCGATATTTTTGGATCAGAAAGCTTTCGCGCAAAATCCGATGAGTTTTGACACAACCTATGTATCGCAGTAGACCAGCTAACGGCATACAGCGCGATTTAATTGAAATTATGCTTAAAGCAAGGCTCCACCCATAAAGCATAGTCTTTGTGACGATATTACTGTTATCATATGCTCAACATTCCCATGTTTTGGGGAATTCAGTACCTGCTGTGTGCGAAGTCAGGACATAGAGACCCGTGACTTAAACTGTACATGGCGCATAGGATGACGTGCAACGACGAAAGCACTACTGAGCGCTGATCCCCAGGATTGAGCAGACGCAGCTGCTGTGCAAATCAGTTCTACCATTGTCTTGACTCTCAGACGTTACAGCAGTATCGCTGCCAACAAGCAGACTCAGAGTCTTTTCGACTCGTACGGACTTTGTTCATAAGCTCACCCAATTTAAAAAAAAACATATAGTTTAGGTACATCTGAGCCCGATTGGTCTTGTACTGGTTTCTAGATACAACAGCACTTCCGCCTCTCGTATTTAGATATATAATTCAGCTTAAATAGTTGTATCATGATTTTCTCTCACCATGAAAGCGTGGTTATTGTTATTTTCATTCGGCGCAACACAGAAACCGTGGGTATTAGACGGTGTGGGACTTCAGGTCAAATTCAGCTCAGCAACTACTTCGCGAGTCGAGTCTTCGTCGCTCCTTGAAGGATAGAATCTACCACACCACGAAAGCAAACAGAGCGTAATCTCTTCTCATGCACACAACATCTATGTCCATTTAACTGCGTGTATTTCGCGCGTTTTTCTAGGTGAGTGCCTTATTCTGGCTTAATTTATGAAAGCACGAGATCCTCTTCAACGATCGCCATAAAGCGACTGTTGGGTTGTTCGGACTTAATGGAGTCTACAATAAACTAACAGCAATCGCGATCTAAATGGGATCAATGCCTCAGACTGATGTGTAGTACGCTGGCCCTGTTGCGAGAATTCTTCATACGCTGGAGCAGGATCTGCGCTTGAACGACAATCTGAAAGGTATACTTCAAAGGATTCAGCAGAATCGATGAAGACAAATGAGCTTAGAGATGCCTTCAGCTTGACGGCCTGTTGACTGGCACCGTTGGTACAGTCAATTACCCAAACCGGAATGCTGCAGGCTACCATCCGCGTTTCGCCCCACCGTCACCGCATGTGATATTTCCGCGTGTATTGTCAGCACAAAGCAGTACTCAGTAAGCACATAGCTTTTACGGCGTTCTTATTGTTCTCAAAAACAGCTTCACACCATCCATTTCCTAACCGTCCCTCAACCGCTCCTTTGGATAATAGCAGTCTCGCATAAGCACTGGTATATTCATTAGCTGCTATGGGGCTACACTACAGCTACATCAATACCCTTACCTCTACACCTGGCTTGTCGGCCATCATGTGATGAGAGCGCTGGACAGGGGTGGCTAGACCTGAAACTAGGCGTAGACCGTATTTAGCCGGAGCACCAGATTTCAGCCGATGCCAGGTCAGAAACAATTCTACAAGAGAAAATCACGTCAAGCCAGATAATAGAGTGATGAGTGGTCATAGTAATGACGATGACTTGTAACCCTTTTCCTAGAGTACGCACTAACTGACAGTCGACCGCAGAAGGGAGTCACTGACTAAGCCGCTCTTCAGCTCGCGGTTGCGCGATACCGACATCACGATTAGGCTGCCCCAAAACAAACAATACCACCACGCGGCCATATACTGGAGCAGCTCATAAGCCTGCTTGAGTATACCTTATGGACGGGGGCGATGACTTTTACGCCATTCTCGGCGTAGAGAAAGATGCCGACTCAAATGCCATTCGCCAAGCGTTCAAGAAACTGGCCCTGATCTACCATCCTGATAAAGTCTCTGAGGCGGAACGCCCAGAGGCTGAAATCCGTTTCAAAGTCATAAGTGAAGCCTATGAAGTTCTTAGCAACGAGGAGCGTCGCATGCTATATGACGCGCAAACCCAATTTGGCCCTGCTAACGATTGGCAAGATTTCTATGCGGGGCCGCAGGAGGATGCATTCTTTGACTACGAATCACAGTTTGCCGGCTTTGGTTCGCAGTTCTACACGGGGGCACAGTATCAGTCACATTCATCTAAACGTACAATGGATGCGGTCTTTGAGGTTGAGCTCTCGCTCGAAGATGTGTACAAAGGCAAGATGCTGAAGCTGAGCTCTCAACGCCAGGTTATATGCCGACGGTGCGAAGGCACTGGCGGGAAACGAGGCGCGAAACGACGCACTTGTAACAGCTGCCGAGGATTAGGAACCACAAGGAGAACACAGCTGGTTGGTCCAGGGCTTCTAGCCACATCGAACGTAGAGTGTCCTGTCTGTAGTGGAGAGGGCCAGGTGTTCAGAGACAAAGACGTGTGTCGACGATGTAAAGGGAAGAAGACGCAGGAAGTGAAAACAATAATCGAAGTTTATGTCCCCAAGGGCGTTAAAAACAGACATCGCATCACTATCGAGGGCCACGCCGACGAACAACCCGGGATGGTTCCCGGAAACCTCGTCATTATGGTCCTCGTGAACTCTGAGCACCCAACATTTCGACGCGAAGGACCCGATTTATATGCATCTGCTCAGATATCATTGAAAGAGGCACTCACTGGCTTTTCACGTTCGCTGGTAACGCATCTGGACGGCCGGAAACTCAAGCCGACTGTGCCGCGCGGGGATGTTCTGAAACCCGGGAGTATACTAAAGATCGTTGGGGAGGGACTCATTGTTGAAGACATTACTGGGGGGACGCAGAAAACTGGTGACCTCTACTTACAACTTGACATCTTGTTCCCGGATATCATTGACCCCCATATCTTGGACAAGCTAGCAACACTCCTCAGTGCGGACGACGACACTGCAAGCGAGCGGTCCGATGACACACTTGACGAGTCTGTGTCCTACCATGATTTCGTTAGTGAAGGCAAGTCTGCGCCGAGCTCGAGTGGCTTCGAAATTGAGGTTGCTCATGAGCTAGTTGACGAGTTCAGTCTTCCGGACTATCAAGAAGACGCGAATGATGAGGCGGATCCAGAGGATACCCATGATCACGGTAAATCTGACTCGGAAAGCAAATGGCGTTCTGACGGATCAGCATTCAATGGGTCCGTCCCCAGATGTGTAGTTATGTGAAACGAATTGTGTCAAATTTGTACGACTATAGTCCTGGCCTGTATATATAGTGGTTTACCTACCCAACGTTAGCTGCCTTAAGCCGGTGACTCGAAGTTGGCTGTTTGAATCTGCCTACTGAACTACTTGGCGTAGTAAAACGGGAGGCCCGACCATGTCCGGTCCCTGTAAACCTGGTACTCTTCTCCAAAAAACCTAAGAAGCGCAGCCTCCTCTATGCGCATGCGTTGAAAGAAGTATACGTAAAGTGTTGCCGTCAACAAAGCGAGAGAAACCCGATTTCCCAGAACGACTTGTGATCCAACTTCCCACAGGAAGAATCCAAAGTACGAGGGGTGTCTCATGACGCCGTAGAGCTTTGTCTTCACAAGCACATGATCCTCTTTTTTCTCTTCCTGAATATAGTGATTGAAAGATGTTGCTGCCTGAATCATGGCCGCAGACCGGATGTACTGGCCTATAATCAGAGCCGTCAACCCTGCTATGAACAGCGGCCTCCGGCTTGTTGGAGGAACGCCATTATGGTACCATCGAATTCCGAGCTCCATCAAAACACAGGTATGGGCCAGAAAATATTCTATGCCGTTAGTTAACAAGAAAGAATTCATGCCGACCGTCTGTTTATTGTAGCGCGCAGTGACAACAAACTCTAGAAGATGGAATATCCCAAAACTCGCGATATAGATGCCGAGTGCAGGTGTCACATAAAGCAGGGCTATTCCAAGGCCTATGAGCACACCCAGAGCGGCCGAGACAAGTGCGACTTTATCGAAAGTAGCGCGTGCCGTGGTGGTGAGCCACTTTTTGTGTCGCGGGTGCGGCTGTACTGGCCTGGCACACTCTACGTAAAATGTTGGGGATTCTTTAGGGACCATCGGCTCGATACCGTCTCTGTTGGGCGCATCTGCCATGGATTATATGTCTGATTCTCTCGATCCTACAGTTATCGGTTAAGAACAGTTTAGGGTTTCCTGCGTTTACCTGAATAGGGATTGGCAAAAGGCGGGCACGAGTTCGGTGGATCATTTGATTGAGGCTGCGGATCTCATTTTAAGCCCTGAATTTCAAACACCACTTGCTGTGTTAGAGGCTGGGGTGTGAAACTTTAGGCCAACGCTCACTCCGAGTTTCCCAGTGCGCGCTCAAGCTATGCGAGGCAGAACATTGACAGATGGCGGGTTCTATATTCAACGCTAATGGATAATGTATGCATTGAGTGAGATCATATAAGAAGTTAACTCTGAGCAGATTCTTTACTTTACGTGCTAAAATCATGGTTATGTGTGTACATACCGCCAGCTTGAGGCTCCAGCATCACAATGTCGACCACAGGAGCATGAGAGGAGCGCGGGCACACCCTAACCTGTGGCGCGAGTGGAAGGAATCAATCACTACGGTCTGACTTGCGAAGCACCGACGCATCAACCTGGCTTTTCCGATGGCCGTGTCGTTGTCGTCTTTTGATTACCTATGGATGGAATCGGTGCCTGTCTTCCAGGAAATTACCCGGCACCTTGGGCTCGAAGACAACATCGATTCCGAGACTGCGTACCGAGTGGAGAAGCATGGATTCAATGTCGGGTTCGGCTTGGCCCATGTCGTCACCAGGAACTACGACCATTACCTGAATACGCAACTTGACATCATGAAGTGTGTCTGCAAGGATCTGTGGACTCTGCTTTTTGGAAAAGCGGTTGACAGCTTGAAGACTAATCATAAGGATACATACATGCTCACCGACACGAATTTCATTATGTGCCAACGGATGAGTACGAACCAGGGTCCAGAGGAAACAGTGCGGCAAGCGACGCCGTACCTATGGTTCCCAGCAGGCCTGATCCGTGGCTTTCTGGAAGGCATGGGCATCAAGAGCAAAGTGAACTTCGACGCCTCTGACCTCCCCTTAGTAGATTTTAGCATCGTGATATAAATTGGATTTTTTCTTGCGCATTGACTAGCACATTAGTTGTCAGCTCGGTCCAGCCTCTGCTTCTGAGATTCGCTGCATCTTCCACTGGAACCAGGGCGGAATCGGGTCGCCTTTTTGGTGCCTCGACTTCGCGAACGCAATGATCTGGCTTAGGTCGAATTGCTCAATCGTGAGTTCAACGTTAGATCGCTCACTTCTTAGACCCGTGAACCGCTGGTACTCGTCCACCAAGCTTGCGAACGACCACCCCTGCAGTTTTCGGAGGCAACCGACAACAGCACCTGTACGGTGCCTGCCCATGCTACAGCATATCAGGATTGGATAGTTGTTCACCTCCATTATCAGCTCTAGCGCTTCTTCAATTGTGGCGTGACTGATCGGGTCCCACGGCTTTGCTCCCGCTGTTAGCAGCCCAAGATGCTCCAAGTTGATGTCGTTGTTATCAACAAAGTCCAATAGCTGGTCACTAGGATCCTCGGTGGCAAGCCAAAGGATGTTCTTCACGCCCAGCAGCTTGAGGAATGGAAAGTTGATCGGCAGCGGCACAGCACTCCTGTATAGTCTTCGTTCCACCGAAGAGAAGTTCGCCGGTGGGACAAACTTCATCTTCCAGCCGAATTCGCCTGGGTTCTATGCAGCGCGGAGCTTATTGCTGAAGAAAGAAGGCCGTCGGCGACATTGAACCGCCTATGTCGACAATACACGTAGGGTTACACTAACGATACCACGGAGCTTGTCTGCAAGCCAGCTATTTGAAGCGCGCGCCCTAACGTATTTTCTTCTTCATACTTACCTTGAAGTTCCACTAGAGATCATGAAGTCTATGTGGTCAGTCGGTTTAGTCTAGGCATTGCACCACGCCGGAGCCGGCTGCCTGCTTTCCTCTGGGAAGCAGAGGCTTCTTAATTTTTGGTTTCCTTTATATGCCCCCTGGGCATTTTTCGGGCCCCAGACCTGGTGGTCTGCAGTTTGAAAAATGGTCAGTGGACTTGTAAATGAGCTCTATAGTCTCAAGCAGCGAAAAGATATTCACAAAAAAATGAAACCGTATATATTCACAGTAAGTAGCCCCACCCTATCGTCGGCCCTGCACCGCGGAGGGAAGCGGGGTGTGGGCGCGGATACTGATAAGGTCAAGGTCAGCCGTTCTTGGAGACCGATCTCCCTCACCAATAGTCCCCGCGTGACCGATGAAAGTGTTCTTGGGAACTTTAGTGCACACGCCGGAGTGCGGCCGTGTGGAAATACTTGATTCTTATGCCATAGGTGTGGATGAGACGGGCAAAATAACATTTGTAAAACCGAGTTCTGAGTACACACGGAATAGTAGTGATACGGTCACCGAGCTTCGACGCGACCAATTTCTGTTTCCTGGATTTGTTGACGCACACATCCATGCTCCGCAGTTCCCAAATTGCGGTATTTTTGGCAACTCTACTCTACTCGACTGGTTGCACAGATACACATTCGCGCTGGAGAGTCAGTACACCAGCACGGACCTGGCGACATCGGTGTATTCTCGACTGATCGAACGACAGCTTCAGAACGGCACAACCACCAGCTCTTACTTCGGCACGATCCACGTCCCGTCTACGGTGAGACTCGCCGAAATATGCCTGGAAAAGGGTCAGCGTGCCTTGGTCGGGCGCGTGTGTATGGAGCGATTCTGCCCCGAGTCACTACAGGACGGAAGCATTGAGTCTGATTTGGACTTCATCAAGTGCGTACAGAAGCTGGACCCCTCGGGCGCCAACGTTAAGCCCGTGATCACGCCGCGATTTGCACCGAGTTGCGAATTCGACACGCTCCTGGCGTTGGGTAACCTATCTCGATCGCTTGACCTACCGGTGCAAACGCATGTGTCCGAGAATGCCGCCGAAATAGCCTGGGTCAGCGAACTGTTCCCCGAGGCTGCCAACTACACCGACGTGTACGACAAAACGAAGCTGCTGAAGCACGATACGGTGCTCGCACACGGGATCCACTTCAGTAGCGAAGAAATCGAGCTCATTCGCAAAAGGAACGCAGGTGTTGCACACTGCCCGAACTCGAATGCGTCCATCGCAAGCGGAATTGCCCAAGTTAAACGCTATCTCGACGCTGGACTGAAAGTGGGCCTCGGCTCCGATGTCAGTGGGGGGTCGACTGCGAGCATTCTGAAGAATGCAAGACTCGCACTAATGATGTCCAGATTGCTGTCCGAGAGGGAAGGTGGCTCGTCCACCCCAGTTCTTTCCGTAGAGGAATCTCTGTTTCTGGCTACGCTCGGCGGGGCTCAAGTTGTCAACATGGCAAACAAAATAGGAACGTTTGAGGTTGGTAAACAGTTTGATGCGCAGCTTATAGACGTATGCGCAGAAGACTCCCCCATAGACGTCTTTGATTTCCACATGCCCGCAGAATCAAAAGAGAGAATGCTGAACCTGCTTCAAAAATGGGTCTATATAGGGGATGATCGCAACACAGTCCAAGTCTGGGTTGATGGCAAGCTCGTGCATCATCGTAAAGGATATGTATAAACGTCATTAAGAAATGTAGAAAACAAACGCTTCGCTAAGCGATGTACTTGTAGGTTTCAGTGTCATCTTGCTCCCGCTCTATGTACCCCTTTGCGAGCAAGTCTTGAATAGCACGCTTTATGAGTATCTGAGGTGCCTTGAAGTGGCTCTGAAGTAGGCCTGTTGCCTGTTGAACCAGCAGCTGATGGGTCAGGGATTTCTTGGCCTTCATTATGCGGACAATTGCAGCTTCGGCTTTTTGGCTGCGTTCCTGGGCAAGTATGCCAGCCTCCTCCTGGTTTACGGTTTCTGAGGCAGGCTTTGATGCTGAGATCTTTTTGATTTTTATTCTTTGCTTCGAAGACGTGAAGCCCGTATTAAATCTAAACTCGTCGGTCAGATTCACGTCCTTCCCCGGAGGCGACTTGATAAGAAGCTCGGAACCAGGTGCAAGATACAGTGACTTCAAGTGGCGCTCCAGCTCGCCCCCAGCTGGAATATGTGTGCGCTCAGTTATCTCAGCAGCCGTCAGTACCTGATCGGCGTCAAAAAGCGCCAGTATGGATGCACAGACTAAAGGAATTGAGACATGATAGGACTTCTCTCCAACATGAACCTTCATGTCTGCGTTGCTCAAACCATAGTTCCATTTCAACACGCGGTCTCGTTTCACAGAGGAGTAGAAGTTCTCGAACTTCTCTTTAGCATCTGCAATGGTGTCTGGGAGAGCCAAAGGATACTGAGATCGTGGCTGCATACTTTTAGGCCACAAATGCATGCTCAGGACGTTGACATTTGTGGGGATGATATCGGGAGCGATTGAAGTAGTCCCGTGGAAGAGCATTCGGGATTCATCAATGTTCATAATCATCCTTTCGAAGTTGATCGAGTCCGAATTCAAATTCTCTTCCTTTAGCCTTTGCAACCAGCTAAACTCGAACTCTCGGCTGCGAGAGCTGTTGTTAAGTAGTCTTCGAGCCAGCAAGCGCTGGAAGATGAGCGAAAACTCGTCTCGGTCACTGATGGAGTTGTAGAGAATAAGAGCCTTGTCGAGTGCGGGCTCGACGCTGTCATTAGAAATCTCAGCGCTTTTCTTTAGATATTCGTCCAAGTATGATGCAAGAAGGTTGCTGGCGCCGCTGCACTCAGATATAGCCTGTTGCTGTGCACCTTGCAGAGCTGATCCCCATGCATCCTGACCAATTGCATCTGCTATGCGCATATACTTCTCACGGAGTTCTATCGTTCCTTCAACCCATGGTATGGGCATACTTCGCTCATTTATGTGATGCTGGTTTCTGGTAAGTTCCTTACTGATCTCAGTGACGAGCGACCGCGAGGGGCATCGCAACTCTAACGCCGAGGCCAGCTTCAAAGCATCAATATCGTCATTACCAATCCAGAATACGACGCCCGAGTCCGGAGTTTGCAGTATTTGTGGCAAAGTTTTGTCAATCACCTCAACTTCAAGGGACTTCAGGAGCTCAGCCTTCGTCTCCTCGGGCAGGTAGAATACGCCTAGCTGACTTTCGGTCTTCAACCATTCGTTGATCTTCGTCAGTTTGCTCAATGCAGGAAGAGAGGCCATTTCTTTCGTGTGTTTAGAATAGACATCAATGGCATCAGATATGAGATAGCTCCGGAATCTTGCATCGAAAATCGAGGGGCTGTCCTGGCCGGCGTCTTCAGTGAGCAGCTTCAGCATGTTCGTAACCGCTTTCAGTGTTTGTGAGTTGACTGACTTACCATGCCTCTCGCGATTGATCTGCTTGAGAAGCAGCTCGAAAATTGTATCAAGGCTTTGCTTCACCACGTCGTCTCTGAAAAGCTGTTTGCCCACTTGGTCTGTTGTGGCCGTTCCCGTTTCGCCGCAATATGATCTATCAAGATACATGAAAATATCCCCAATCAATTGCAAACTCACTTGGAAGTCCTTCCACAGCTTGCTTACCTGCTCCAATACCTGTTCATCTTCTCGGTGGTCTGTTTCTGGATCATCGGTAACGCCTTCGCCGGTTCTTCTTTTCTTCTGTGGACTGTGCGTTAGAACAGGAAGAGTCTCGAGGTACGCATGCGTCGAATCGGTAAACTTCCTCAAGAGCGCTCTTCCGTGCCCCTGTGTCACAAGACGATATACGGAATCATACAGCACTTTGAACGAGAGTTTCACGGAAGGGGAAGACCCACTTTCAAGCCGGTATATCTCTTGCAGGGCTGGCTCTAAAACATTCTTCCACGTGTCGGTGATGTTTATTGGCGCCTCTTTTCGAGGAGGACGGATTTGGATACGCCCCATCCGGTAATGGCTATTATACAACGCGCTTGCAAACAGACTCGGATCCCGGCGTCAAGGTGTTACTGATTTATGGCACACGTGATAGTGGCGCGTCTTAGGGATTCGTTGATCCGTGTGGCCGCGATGCCCGTAAACGCTTGTGAACATTGTTTTGAACATGATTTAGAATCTTATGTGAGCTAGTGCTGAGTTTTAATCTTTATTTGCCGCAGTGTAGTCGCGATTTGAGTTGCGCATCAAGTATTCGCGTACTCCCCATTTCGTTACCCACCGTTAGCCAGCCGGGCCTAATGTTCGACCTTCTGCCGAACAACTCGAGTTTTTTCGAGTTCACACCCACCAATCGGTCAATAATTCCATAGAGCTCCTCGGGTTTCTGTGATTTGCCCAGTGCATTCGAAACGATCACATCACTGTCCAGCACTTTGATCCCGTTGCTGATCAGCTTGCCCTTCGCACCCACAAGGACATGCTCCTTTGTGTGATTGAGCCAATGACCAGTCCGGCCAGTGCATATAGAACGACCGAGCTGGTTTGTCTTTAGCCAGACGAGCTCCTCAACGTGCTCGTAACCCCATTTAGCCAAGCACTGCCTGCCGAGGTCCAAAACGCGACCGGTTACCCACAGAAATACCACCCCGTCGTGCTGCAACTTGTCTACAGACAGCGCAAGAACATCCTGGTCACTGCACCCACCATGAGATCCAGGATTGGTGTGAATATCCCATGGTGGATCGATTATCATTGCACGGTAGTCGTTTCCAAGCAAGCCGAGGTCCAGCTCCAGTAAATTTGCATTGATATACTGAGCAGGGGTGCAGCTAATTGGGTTAGAGACCGCTCGTGGGATTGCTTTCGGATAACGAATCTGGTAATGCACGTACTTGCACTGCTTCCCTTTGAAACAGGTATCCAAGTACGAACAGTCACCCAGTGTGGGATCACTGTGGGGTGCCAAGACTTTTTCAAAGTGAATCTTTGATGCACAATCCTTCTTACGGGACCGCTTACACTTGCTATAGTCTGAACTGCAGATCTCAAGCACTGGAATCTTCGCGAAAGTCTTTTTCAGGTCCTCAAGGCTCTGCAGCTCCATTGCAGTTGGTGCGTTAGTGAGCTCACTAATTGCTCGTCGAAGGTCTTCGACGGCCGAATGTGATTCATTTGAAAGGTGAGCTATCACTGTGCTGAAGTCGTTCTCCACTGCTTTGTTGGACAATTCAAGGCTTTGTGCAACATCTTCGGTGCCAGTTCTTGCTTGGTGGGTGATGATTCTGAGTGCCTCGACGTGATAAAATATGAGAAACTGGCCAGCAGTCCTCTCGTTCTCTATAATGAACGTGCTAGGCATTGCAGATGCTAGCTCCAGCATTTTATGCGTCGCTTCGGAAGAACTCGGCGCTACTCCCTTCGCTACGAGCACCTCTGCTACCTTGTGGAGCGCACATGGAGTTATGGGAAGTATGCTAGAAGCGTGCACAACAAGACCACAGATAATTGGACCATCCATTGAGTTCAACATGGCTACGTCAGTCTTCAAATTTGTTAGAGGCAATGACTACTGGGGTAGCTTTTGTGGTGACGTCCACAATTCAGTGGTATATATTGACAACCTTGTGGGTAAGGTCTCTCGAGGTAATACTGATAATAGATATAAATAACTTCCGGAAACCGCCGCCCAGAAAAAATGCTTATTAGGAACTGTTGCGGACATATAGCTCATTAATAAAGTGTTGGTGTTTGATGCCTGGTGGTCGGGAGTCGCGATAGGCCTTCAGTGCATCGGCAACATTATACTCATTCCTTTCGATAAGGTAGCTGCATATGAAGAAACCCGTGCGGTTGAAGCCGTAGTGACAATGAACGCCAATAAGACCGCCTGAGGCAAGTTCCGTAGCTTTTATGCGATCCACAAGCTCGATGAAGCCCTGAACTTCCGTCTTAGTTGGAGGAATCTTGGAGACAGTAGGGAACTTGTGGTATTTGATCCGCTTGAAGATGGACGGATCGTACGGAGGTGCCTCCCTGGATATGTCTATAATTGCCGCTATTTCAGGGTGCGCTTCTTCGAGTGCTGAGGGCCCGTGCGTTTCATCGCCCTCGCGAGGCACCTTCATACCCTTGAGCACGCTGTTTCCAACACGCTCTCCAACCGGCGTGACCTCTTTCCACTTCTTTTCATTCTTCAATGACCACTTATTGTCCAGCGAAGCCAAGTAGGATAACTGCCAGGACATGCTCAAGCGCTCATCAACGTAATCTTTCAAGAATGTGCTTATTATACCTGCGAGAACCTCAGGTTTCTCAAGTATGACTCCGTGTCCTGCACCATTCACGAGCTCTAATTTCACTCTATCATTCGATGACTTGAAGTAATTGAGCATCTGCTCGCTTTTAATCGGGGGGCATATCACGTCTTGCGCAGTAGCAATTATGAGCACGGGACATTCGGGAATGCCCTCGTCTTGCAGCTCGTTGAAGACTCGAGACCCCGCAGTTGTTTGAAGCACCGCATACGAGTCTGCCTGCAGGCTTGCGCGCAACTGGTCGCGCCGAGCTCTGTCGTCGGCACTTGGAGCAACCATTCTGTTCACCGCTGGGCTATGCAAACCACCCACGCGATCCCGAGAGCGGATAATAGAGTCATAAACAACAACAGGAATATGTCCAGAAATTGTCTTCTCCAGGCCAGACACCAGGCCGCCGAAGGGAGGGCACACGCAAATTACACCGCTGCAGCGCGACTTCAACGGACCAAGCGCGAGCCGAAGTGCGTGCGCGGTTCCGTATGAGTGCCCCAGCAAAATGACAGGTAGTTCTGGATTGGAAAGCCGCTCTATAGCCTTGCTCAGATATAGCACGATGCCGTCGGCGCTGTATGCGTCCGTATTCGGCGGAATCGGGCTCCTTCCGTGACCGGGCAAGTCGATCACAATCACCTCGGTGACGCGATTTAGCATCTGCACCAAGTACGTGAACTCGAACATGCATCCGCCTGTTCCATGAATTACCACAATTGGCGGCAGCCTCGGGATCTTCTTCGCATTCGGTGGTGGGGCAACTACCGCATATGCCTTAGTTCCGTCAACGTCAATGATTTGGTTATACCTCTCGTACAACGAGTTCTGTGAGTTATCGGAAAGCAATTCCTTTTCCAAAGGAGTGTACCGGAATACGCTCTTAATCCAGTCCATGGCTCATCTGTGAGTGCGGTCTGTCCCTTAATCGCCGCAACGTCATCATCAGCTGCTTACTATCACGCCTTGTCCCAATCAAAGCGTACGACTCTCTGAATCATATCGTTAAGCCAATTTTCTGAGGCACTGTTCTATCTTACGTACGCCATTTGACCATGCTATTATCATTTGACTATAAAAATAAATTATTTGCTTTTTTTTTTCTGATGTTAGCATCAGTTCCTTTTGTGTTCCACGGCAGCCGAGCTGTGCGATATCATCACATGGGCCCGACGTGCTTGTTTACATTTTAGATTAGGTAAGAAAAGTTAGCTTCCGCGACTGAATACAAAGCCTACGGTGCCATGAGTCGACGCGCCTCGGGTATCCCTCAGACGCCGGTGCATAATGATGATGCTCTAGAGCGTTCGTTAAGAAGGCAACAAAGCTCCGCCAGGGGCCATAGTTCCATTTCTGATGTTGCACGTCGCGTCCAGGACTCCCCTCTCCATAAAGAACCTGGCAGGCACAGCCGCCAAGCATCAGGTTCGTTTGCTCAGTCCTCAATGGGCACTCAAACTACTCAGGTGGCCGTGGGGGACTTTCAGGAATGGATGAAGATGGTCAGGATGAAGCGTGTGAAGGCAAATAATGCGTTTGCTATTCAGCTAATTGATGCCTTCCATAGCATGGTCCAAGGTGAGATATTGAGCAGCGGCGGCCAAAATGTGACATTCCAGGAGGCAACCCATACGCTTGGTGGCTGCTTGACTGTTTATAAAAACCGAATCGCTCGGGTTAAGGATGATACGTCGAAGCTTTTGGTAGGAGTGAGTGACAAGAAGGCTACAGAAGCCGACAGGGATGATCCAGACGCTGCGTCAGACGACTCTGAGGATGAGACCGCTGACTCTGATGAGTCCAACGAGGTGTCGAAGAAGGGCAAGAAGAAGCGTCGCTCCAAGGCAGTTGCTGATGCTGATGCGTTTCTCACACCTGTGAACAAACGTGAGATTGACGTTAGCGAACTTGCTACGTCTATTGATCCACTGCTACGCAAAATGTCTGCCGATTTCGATAAACGCGGCGCTGTAGCTTTGTTGCAATACAGTTTAAAAATCGACCAAAGTGGACGGCTCCTCCTTGACACGGAAGCCCAAGAGATCAGTGAGCCACAAGTTTCTCAGACTCAGGCTACTCCTTCCAATACAGTGAGCACTACGGCCCTGGCAACCATTGCTGAGGAGGATGAAGAAGCAGGAGATGAACATGGTGGAAGCAATGATGCCTCCGAGCACTCCGTAGATTCTGCTCAAGTTTTGAACCAGCAGGCACCTAAACAAGAGCTGACTGAACCCTCCGATGGCATTGGCTCCGATGAAGATGCCTCAGCGGGGAACAGGATTCCGGAGGAAGAAAGTGTGGTCGACAACGCTGATGACCTTGATCTTGCGCACTTCAATGTTGCGTACTTTGCGAACGTTGACCTGAATCATCGAGAAGCCCTACCACTTGTCGATAGCATTGCACGAGCAGTCGCTAACCCCGACGATGGAGCTGAGCAACTCGTGCGAGATATGCAGGCGTGGGCCTCGGTCGATCCGGCGAACGCGTCCACTTACTCTCAGGAGGGTGCGCACGATGCAGCTGATGAACCAGACGATGAGGAATTCCTAGATAACGCGGCTTTTGACAATGAACTGGCTCTCGAAGGTCTTGGAGTTGGCTTCAACAATGCCGGCGGAATGGAATTCGATGACCCTGCAGAGGACGTCCCGCTCGATGGTGGTGATCACTCAAGCAATCTGAGTATAAATAGCATCGTGAGCACGAGAATGCCGGCGAGTGGCAACTGGATGGATATCGAGTACCTGCAAAGATTGGACTCACAAAAGACAAACTGGGCTGGCCCTTCGTTCTGGAAGGTCCGCAGACTCCATGCGCGAGAAAATGAGCAGAAACAAGGCGCGGAGTCCGGCGAAGGTGCTGAGAAGGCAAAGCCAACTCGGCGTAATGCCTCGGATGTTCCAACGGTCATCGATTTCAGTCAAGACGATCCAGTGGATCTCAACGACTTGTTCGCTCCAGGTGCAAAGTCTACTCTTTTGAATAACAAGCAGTATGACTTGAACAATAAGCACTTGCTGCCTGTTGACATGCACGTCACAACGAGGCAGCTCGTGGCGCTTCAGCTGCGGCCAAAGACGGGGCTCGCTCCAGCGTTCCAAAGAGGCGCCTGGCGGTCTTCCCTGGAGAGCACAAGGGATGTAAGCTCTATGGATCACAGCTACGCGCATCATACTCTTGAGCCAGGCATGGAGAGCATCGATGGCGGGGGCAACGTTGCGAATGACGATGACTACTTCTACGGCGGATGGGACGACCTTGGTGCTGAGGACGCTTTCCGGCCCTCAACTGCCTCGGCAATGTTCACGCAAAGCACACAAACTGGCTATGGGGTGCAGGGCAATCAGCTTAACTTCTCTCGGGTCGCAAAGAAGGTCGACGTGCGACGACTGAAAGACAATGTATGGAGGGCGATACAAAGAGAGGATGCTGGCGCTCCCCCTTCTGGTGAGGAGCCCCAGCAAAACTCAGATCCTGCGCACGATGCACCTGAGCACAGCCACAAGTCAGCAACCTTGTTGAAGGTGATCCACGATACGCAGCCTCTTTATACTGACCAGCAGCGGTCCGATCTCAGCCCTGCGATGTATTTCATCAGCCTGCTGCATCTCTCCAATGAGAAAGGCCTTTCGCTCGAAAATACAGAGTCGCTAACTGACATTCGCATTATTCCTCAAACCAGCTGAGCTTCACTTACTCTATCTATTTATTGGCAATACCCTTAATTTATGCTAACTCACCATTCTCTAGACGTGCATCAGGCATTAAACGGCGAGCATATGTCGACCCCACTGCTCGATCATACATGCATGAGCACTCAGTCCGCATAGGGGATACTTGCTAGGTCAATATGCACACGTGACGGGTCTAGAGCTGCACTGTTTATCCCGCACCGTAGGGGGATGGGAGGGAGGATGTGTGTGCCTAAAGTGAATCATGTGTCGTCCCAGGAGCACCACAATATATTATATACACAGTCCACCTCTAGAGGGAATACATGGCCCCCGCCAGAATCAGCCAATAGACTTGGAGAATCGAAAAGAGAATATTCCAATCTTTTTCTTATTAACCTTCCGGTCTTGTAAAAGCAGTCAGCATCCGTGGTGAGTCGCTCGAATCTTAGTCGACCCTCCACAAGCCATCAACAACGCACCCAGCAAAGCAAGCAGACAAAGTGAGATCTCCCAAGCCACGCTCGACCACGACAAACGAAAGCCGACGCCGATTGCGTGCATCTTGATGACGGATAAAGTTCCGTCTCTCTATGAACTGGCACTTCAGCAATGTGTCCGATATGCGGCACTAATCTCGAACATTGGAGAGTTACCATATAGCACGGCGAAGCCATTCCTTGCAAAGCTGAACCCGGATCAGCTCGCCGAGATCGAGGCACGGAGCCCCCATATAGTTGCCCAAAGTGATGAGCTGTGGCGCGACTTAATTGCACGGGAGTTCAAAGATCGAAGATTGCCCGCGGGCAAGTTCAGACAAACGTTTTACCAGTATATCTGTGACAAAGAAGCGCAGCTCGTGGCGGCACGCGAGAGGCTCAAGATCAATCAGGAGCAGTATAACAAAAATAAGCGGGCCTCGTCGGTGGTTGCGCTGTCGGAAGAGGATCTCCCAGTTATGCAACGCGGCGCGCCACAGCCCGGCTTCAGGTCAAGAACCATGCAGTCTGTCGCGAAACGGGCTCAAGCCAATGCGCACCTGCGAAAGCAGCCCAGCACAAATGCGGCTCTCAGCAAGGGGTACGCGTCTTCCCTGGGCCCTCGAAAACCTCTGGTACGGCGCGAATTATCGGCCTCGCCGCCTCTGGGGCTGCGGTCAAGCCAGCAGTCTCCGGGAGCATCTCCACCGGGGGCCTCCCCACCATCCAGTGATACGCTGAACTCGCCACCAATGTCACCAATGGCATCCATATCGCCGGGGACCCCAATGTCTCCCGGAGCTTCCCCGCACCAACTTGCGAGGCCAGCAAATATAGGTGGACAACCGCCGGCCAAGCGTAGGCGGGTTCCTTCGATATTTATGCCGAAACGGTAACGACGACGCAAACAGTTGTTACCGTAGCCACGTCTCACGCTGGCACGTTATTTATTTATTTATTGAGCTGAATGTCTCCATTTAGTCTATAGCTACAACATGTACATGCATTAAATCACCGTTACTTTAGATGCCTTGCTCCGATTGGTTCATGGAACTCAGAGCATCCTCGCACGTTTTCAGCTGTTGTTCGGCGTTCCCGAGTCTTTCTTTGAGAAGCGTGACCTTGTCGAGCTGCTGGCGCTGGAATGCAAGAAGATACTCCTTTTTGGTATCCTGTGAGGCCTCTTTCAGATACTCAAGGACAAGCAGGGGCGACTGCGAGTCCTCTAAGTCTCGGAGGCGCTGCTTCGGAGATTTCGCGGCCTCAGACGGCGGGCTGGGCCCCATGGATGAACTCTGAGAGGGGCCCTGCGGCGGGCCCTGTGGTGGGCCTTGTGAGTGTCCCTGCGGCGGGGACTGTGCTTGAGGTGGCGCGCTCATCAACGATTGCGGGATTTGCGGAATCGGCTGAGGCAGTTTCTGCATCGTGGGCGCCAACATAGGTGGCTGCTGCCCGTAAAGGCCATAGGGAATCGGAGGCCCCATAGGTGGAGGCAGCTGGCCAAGTGAAAACGGTCCAGATGGATGCATACCGCCCAGCGGCATGCCTGGAACTGGGAGATAGCCGAAGGAGTGCGCAGGATGTTGAGGACCCATAGGTCCCGGCTGCATGCCAAACTGCGGCGACGTATACCGTTGGTTGTTCATGACCCCGGGACTGAGATGCGAGCAACATAAGCCACCTTCTGTTTTAGGTGCAGTTTCGCCTTGAGGATGAGAGTGCATCTGATGGTGTTGGTCTTGCGGGGTCATCCAGCGTTGCCTCGGCGGAGATTCCGTACGCTCATGTGCTAGCTTCCTGCCCGGTCTCTGCGGTCTCTCCGGAATGCGTGCTGGCGGATTCTCCATTCGCCAAGTGAGAGTAGGTGAGGTGCCTGGCGACGAATCGTCGCTTGAACCAGCCATACTCTCGTCTGCGTTCATGTCGCCGTCCTCGTACAGAGCGCGGTTGCGCTTGCGGCGCCGGACCATCGCAGTGTTGAGCGCCACAGGTCGCGTATCCTTGTGCATTCTATTGTACAGACCACAGGCGTTGCAAATAATATGGCCCTGGACATCCCTGCGCCATAGAGGAGTATTCACAGTACCGCAGTTTTGACATGAGATCATTTTGACATCCTGTTTGTCGGAGCCCTCGGCTTTGTTTCGTCTACTGTTGTTAAGAAACGAGGGACACCGCCGGCAAGACTGGGACCCGCCGGTACCGTTACACCTCCCGTCTCCGGGGCAGGAGCCCGCAGCGGTTTTGGGGACTTTCTTCACCTTCGGTGACCTTCTGAGAGTTAACGGGCGATGGATGTTTCGCGCTTTGATGTACAAGCCACAGGCGTTGCACAGAACTTGTCCGTTCGGTCCGCGGCGCCACAGCGGCGTCTGGGTCACTTTGCAGTTGGCGCAGATATGATCATCTCCGGGCACCGTGCCACCGATTTTGCCGTCGTCAGACGTGTCCACGCTCATTGATGCCTCGGGCGAGGTATTCGACGCCTGTTCTGAGGGATCCAGATCGCCAGTGTCAGTGTCCGATCGCGTATCTCGCGAAGGTAGCAGTGATTCGGGCAATTTCATATCATGGTCCGCGTCTTTGAGTTCCTGTTTCGGACTCGCGCTCTCCTCGGCTGCAGCGGTCTCAGCGGCCGCGCTTGGGTTACTTGAGGGAGCCTCGCCATTTATATGGCTTTTATCTGCGTTATCCGCATTTGCGGGGTTTTGCGGTTCCCGGACGTCAATGATGGTGGCTTGCGGCGACTCGTTGGGTTCCAGCCCTCTTCGAGGTCCCTCAGCATCAGTTTCCGGTTGTTGCACTGCTTCGCTCTTATCCGGCGCGGCTTCCGCGTCTCCGCGCTCGAGACTATTTCGGGGCTTATGGTGGTCTTCGGGCTTGTGGGGAGGCGATTGTCCCTTATTAGGGGATTGTCCATCATTATTTGCTTGTGGCTCGGGCGGATTCGAGTCGTCCATGCTAGATTCAGTTGGCGGCTCCGGGGCCGTCGGCTGCACTGGGGGTGGAATTGATGAATCTGCCCCTATTTTCGCGGGTTGAGCTTTTTGGCCACCGTCAGAGCTCGGACTTCTCGAAGGGAGCGGTATATGCTCCCCCAACGGAGTGACGCCTGATATTGGTGGTTGATACTTTGGCAGAACCGTCATCGTAATCGATGGCATCACTTATAATCAACGCTACGTAGATAAACAAAAAGAAGAGCGCCTTGATTGCCGCACTTCGTATTTTTTTACAGCAGGAGGGCCAGGCCACCGCATACTGATACTGGGTTATGCACGTTCATCACGTGCTTGCGGTTTTATCCTTGCTCTTATTAGCGGAAACTAGACCGTATGCAACAGGGTACGGGTCCAGATCCCAGCTGTGGGCGCAAACATGCTCGGCGCTTGTGGGAGAGATCATGAGACACGCATAGCACATTCGCTTTTCTGTTTAATGTAGACCCATGTACACAATTCAGTGGCAAACTAACAAATATAACATCGCTTGATCGAGGAAGTTGCTGCGATCCTAACGTCTATCCGTGCTTTGAGCTTAGACACGCATAAGGGTTTTAGGGTACAGCATTTTGATGAGCTGCAAGATCTAAAAGATCTCGCGGAATTAGCGGCGCTCCTATTGACGGAGAACGGCGGCTTACTACTCAGCCTGTGGACGCCACGGAAATTCGTCGGCAAGGCTAGAAAAAATACGAAGTCTGGTGAATAGTGTGGAGGAAGGCGCTCAGCATCCGTTTATTGAGATGATCGGGAACTCTTTGTTGATGAGAAATTCCAGATTTTTCCGCGCGCTCAACACTCGTCATCGACATGCAACCTGCCGCCGCCGAACGCCTTACGCAGCTGACACATCTTGCAATCATAGGATCAGAGATCAAGGGTACGGCAATCATGCGCTTTACAAGATCTAAAGGATCTATGAGGCATTTTCTAAAACCACCTTGTCAGTCCTGATGATGGCGGACGAATTAGGCGGAGTTGCGTCTCATATACTAGATATTTGCCTCTCGGAATATCCTAGAATTATATTCAGAAACTTAATTCATGTGTTTGTGGCGTGAGCAAGTGCACGGCATTCGAAGTCACAGGGACTGCCGACTACAGGATCCCAACTCTATCCAGGTAGGGACGCGCGCCGTGCACGTCATATGTGTTCGACGTCACACGTAATCATACTGAGTTCGGGGCATCAAGCTACCAATTATCTCGAAATACAGCCCCCAAAGTCTCTAATGACTATATTAATCCAGATATTCTCATCATACAAGGTCGTTTAGCTAGCATCGTAGTCGCGCGCACCCTCGGTCCCGTCTGGGAACCCCATGAGTACTTTAGACGCGCGGCATTCCGTTAACGGCACAACGTGTTTTAGGGTACTGCAATATGACTCGACGAGATGCGAAAGATCTTCCTCAATCTGCGATTCATGCCCTGTAATTATTCCCGCTGGGGAGTGCCAAAGTCCACCGTTTTATAGCATCAAGCTGCCTGTATAGAGGCACCTTGTTCGTATACGAGCCGTAAGCTCTAAGCCTGGAGGTCGCGGGTGCCGACCTCCTCGCCCTTTGGTTACGTGCTCTGGTCTACTAGCAAGATAATCTACATTTCCCGATCGCAAACTCTTCTTATCGGTGTGTAACCCTTTCTCTACCACCATGTTTCTTTTACTCATACAACCCGCATAAGCTCGGCATATCCCGCGCCATCCTCCTTATCGTCAACTATTACACGTGCAGAATGCTCTCACCTACAATTGGCCACAGATCAATCTAGATACTAGTAGATACAGATACAGGTATGGCGCGATTCGATGAGATAGATAGCTGAGGACGAAGCATGACCGTAGTCAAACCGCTGCGCATAGTGGCTTCCTAGACTCAGCGTGTAAGTATGCTCTGTTGCTGTGAAAAAACAATTTAGTTATCTAGCTTTAGCGTAGTCCCTTAGTGAAAACTTGTTTCTCTTGTTGTTCTTTACAAATTCATGTTCAGTGAGCGAGCTTCTCAAGCGCGTCGAGCTGCTTGAGAACGGCAGATTTAGCGGTGCCGCCAATGGCATCACGTCGCTCGACGCTCTGATCGTAGTCAAACACATCGACGACGTCGTCTCCGAATCTGGAATCGATCTGCTTGTACTGGCTCACGGTGATCTTATCAATCCCGGAAAGACTGTTGTTTTCCGCGAAGGCCACAGCCTCTCCAGAGATGTGGTGAGTTTCCCGGAACGGTACGCCCTTGCGAACAAGATAGTCGGCAAGATCAGTCGCAAGCATGTCCATCGTGAGGGCACCACGCATCTTTTCAGGGTGGATTTTAAGCGTCGAGATCACACCAGTAGCAATGAGCAAAGAATGCTCAATGGTCACCATATTATCGAACAGGGGCTCCTTATCCTCCTGTAGGTCCTTGTTGTAAGAAGACGGGGTAGCCTTGGATGAGACCATAAACCCGACAAGCTGGCCCAGCGTGCGGCCAGACTTGCCTCTGAGCAGCTCCAAACTGTCAGGGTTCTTCTTCTGGGGCATCAGCGACGATCCCGTGGAATAGGCATCTGCAGCTTGGATAAACCCGAATTCTGCGGTTGAGTAGATGATGAGGTCCTCGCTCAGTTTGGCCAAGTGATTAGCCACGAGCGAGCCCCAGAATAGCATCTCAATGACGAAGTCGCGATCACTAACTGCAGCCAGAGAGTTACCAATGATGCCCTCAAACTCCAAGCCGTTGGCAATGAACTCACGGTCAATTCCGTAAGGATGGCCAGCTAGTGCGCCGGCACCAAGGGGACTCTGATTGACGCGCGAAAGCACCTGGTCGAGACGCTGAAGGTCATTGGCCAGGAACGTGGCATGCATGCTCAGCCAGTGTGCCCACCTGATGGGCTGCGCCCGCTGCAAGTGGGTGTAGCCAGGCATAAGGACGTCGATCTCTGTTCGTGCCCGCTTGCACATTGTGCGGATCAACTCCGCAAGCGCAGGACGGAGGACGCTAACGATCCTTTCACGAACAAATAGGCGCATGTCGGTAGCAACTTGGTCGTTTCGCGACCGGCCCGTGTGCACCTTCCCGCTAATGCCTTTACCAATAAGCTCACCAAGACGACGCTCGTTAGCAGTGTGAATATCCTCGTCCCCGGGCTTCTCAACAAATCTGCCATCAGCCCACTCCTCGCCAATAGCCTTGAGGCCCTTGTGGATTTCGGAGAGCTCTTGCGAAGTCAGGAGCCCAATCTTCTCGAGGGCCTGTGTGTAAACACGAGTACCTTCGAGGTCGACTTTCCACATTTTCTGGTCATACGGAAGAGAAGCGTTGTAAAGCTCCATAAGCGGGTCCGTGGCGCCCGTGAAACGGCCACCCCAAAGTTTAGCTTCAGCACCCATTTTACCTCGCAAGCTCTGATGTGACTCAACCGTAACAATAGTCTGTTAGTCAATGGCAGCTGCAACTTTTCGAATATGGGTAAGACGATCCGCTTGATTGTCACGTGTAGATAAGGCCGTGAGCACCACTGATAGGAGACGGCGAGTGCGCCTGCATTAAACAAGTTGTGATAAATAAATAAAGTATCAAAGTCCAGAAAATGTGCGTAGAGCCCTGGCCATTTAGCTCTCAGTTTCTCGTACCAGCCTCCACTTCTTGCCGTCCCATGTAGCGATTTTGCGAAGGATTTGGCGAAGATTGGAAACATGTTGCGGACTATCCAGCGATATTTCGCACGCTGATACTATGTCCGCAGATTGGGCCTCGTTATTAGGCTGAGCCTCGAGATACGCTTTGATGTTGCGCATCACATTGGCATGTTGGTTAAGCTCGCTAGAGCGAAGCATCTCTGTATTCTTGGACTGTGATTCTAGTTCTTTCTTTTGTCTAAGTCCTTGTAGAATCTTGAAAGAAGACCTCGGTTCGTCCCGCGGACCGGGAGATTTAAGTTTCAGTTTTCCAGCCAAGCCAGATCTCCCGGTCCAAGTTGGAGTACCGATCTTGGACCTTTGCGCTGTCCTTCGTGATTGGCGCAGAGCCTCTGCAGCCTGGCTGGCGACTCGTTCAGCTTCTCTCTCCATCAGCACCGTGTCCGGCCTTGATGCGTTGATTACAGCGTCATGTTCAAGGGTGCTCTGAACGCCGGCTTTCGCGAAAATGCCTTCCAGCAGGCTACTTTCCTGACGGTCTACTGAGCTTCCCTCATCCGCACCGGTACCCGCACCAGGATAGAAATTAGACTCTCTGGACACTCCCGTAACCGTGGATAAGTCGTCCTGGTCACCAGCACCTTCTGCAGAGCTTGTTTTGCGGCGCTTCGGTACAGGAGACGGTGACTTTTGAGGCGGAATATCGTTGCCGTTGAATAAATCAGCACTTTCGGATGTGTCCCCTAAAGTGAACAGATCGTGCAAGTCCGTGTTTTTGAAAAACCTCTTCTGTTTGGGATCTTTCAAAATTTTGTTGGACAGGAATTGTTTGAAGATCTGGCGCTGGTAGATTTTTTCTTCAATGGAGCCAGTTATCATGAGGCGGTAGATTATGACCTCTTTCTTTTGGCCGAGGCGCCAAGCGCGCTCGCGTGCTTGAATGTCGGTGCTGGGATTCCAGTCCGGGTCATATATGATGACCCTGTTCGCACCCGTGAGATTCACACCCAGACCGCCGACCTTAGTTGTAAGAAGGAACACGCTGTAGGCCTCGTTTTTGTTGAACTCGCCAACTAGTTGCTGTCTCTGAGAGATTGCTGTGGACCCGTCCATCCTCATATAGGTTAGCCCCAAGTCTTTGACGTACATCTCAAGAATGTCTAGCATTTGTTTTGTTTGAGAAAAGAGTAACGTTCTATGTCCTTGAGAGTGCCATAACCCCAACAAGGACCCCACAACCTGCATTTTGCCAGACTTGTGCGGGTCCCCATAGTTTCTCTTGTCGACATCACGCACTACCAAGTCCGGGTGATTGCAGATTTTGCGCAAAATGTCAACCCCAAAGAGAACCTGGCGGCGGCCTTTCATAATGGATGCGAGCTCCTCGCTTTTCAAAAACGTGAGATATGCCTGCTTCTGGGGTTTCGTGAGTTTACAGAAAAGCACTTTTTCGGTTTTGGCCGGCAGATCCGACGCAACGTCACTTTTCATGCGCCTCAACATGTAAGGCGCAATCATGTCTCTGAGAAGAACAGCGCACTTGTATGCTGTCTGCACTTGGATGTTGGTTGCGTTTGCGTACCCTCCAACGTTGATCGGTACTGAAAATTGTGCTTGGAACACTGGTAACGTCCCCAATCTGCCTGGGAAGATGAAATCAAATAAGCTCCAAAGCTCGGTCAGATTATTTTGTATAGGCGTTCCGGATAAAATAAGCCGATACGGAGTCTTGACCTGCTTACACGCAAGGCTCACTTCCGAGTCTGGATTTCGGATCTTATGACCCTCGTCAAGACAGCAGTAGCCCCACGTACGGGGGACAATATACTCCTCATATATCTTGATGCCAGAGTAGGTAGTAACAAGGATGTGGCCAGTTTCGTGAATACTGTTTATTAGGCCGCGCGCAGCAACTTTGCTTTCAGATAGAGCCTGGCCATCCTGATCGAAATCCGAAAGATCGCTATCAGAGTCACTATTATCGTCATTGGCACGAGTTCTTTTCGACCCCATCGCAGTGCCAATAGAGTGCAGGATTGCCACGCGCAACGGAGGCCACCATTGGTGGAGCTCATCAACCCATTGGTCAAGCACTGTAGCCGGACAGACAATCATCACAGGCTTGTCTAACAACCCAGAGTGGTGCAAAGACGCAATAAATGCTGCAACCTGCACGGTTTTGCCAAGGCCCATCTCGTCCCCAATAATGCCGCCGACCCTCTGGCTATATAACTCCCACAGCCAGCGAACACCGGTTTTTTGGTATCCGAAAAGTCGCTTCCATATATCTCCCGGTACTTTGAATCCTGCTTTCGCATCCAGCACAACATCTTCTGGGATTTTTTCCTTGTTTCTCTCCTTCAATCTATCCCAAGAGGCCAGGCGCCGCTTATAGTCTGAAAGAATGCCATCATCGCGGACTTTCACAGGATCCGACAAAGCATCATCTTCTGCATCGTCGCTGCCTTCTTCAAAATCGTTGTCATTAGCTTTGGTTTTCCAATCTTCTTCTTCTGTGTCTGAGGAGTCGAATTGCTGGGCTGGTTTGCTCAACGTTCGGTGATCCGCATCACGGTCGTCTTCGAAGTCCGCTGTAACTGTCCCTGGTTTGCTAAACGGTGTGATTCTTCCTGTTCTCACCAAGAACTCGTGCTCTGTCTCGTCGGCATCCGGTTTTATGTCTGGTTTGCCCGTTGAGTTTCTCAAATTGATGCGATGCTTGATATCCTTCTCGTCCTGGACCAATTGATCCAAAGTGTCACGTCTGAGTTGTGCCACCTCATTCCTGAGCCGCTCTCTTTGAGAGATCAATGTTCGCGGGTCCGCTATTTTACGTTCTAGAGTCGCTACGTGAGATTCCACGCTAGCTTTCTTTCTAACAGTCTTATCTAGACGCTTCTGGTCCAACGCATTCTCGTGTTCCACTAGTTCCTCATTGGCCTTGTTCACAAGGTTTTTCTCGAAGTCCGCCTGGTCTATAGAGCCCTCTGTCCATAGATCCTCCGTAACGTCGGCCATTATCACGGAAGGTGATGGTAACGCCGCCATTCACTGTATGCAGGTCATGTGTTTGTGGGATGCGTCGGTCCAGCGTTCGTTGAGCGAGAAAGTCAGAGCTCAGCCCCAACCAGTGTAACTTCCTACTATAATGAACGTTCTAATTTACTGCGGCGAAGGAACGTCCAGCGACTCGGTTCGCCAATCCAAGGAATGCCTCCATGGACTGCTGTCCCCGTACTACTCCGTATCCACGGTCACTGCTCAGCAGCTTGCAGAAGAGCCCTGGATCCCATCAACGGTAATGCTTGTTATCCCCGGGGGAGCTGATCTCCCGTACTGCCGGGCGCTTAATGGTGCTACGAATGAGAAAATCAAGAACTTTGTTCGTGGCGGCGGACTGTTCCTCGGAATTTGTGCAGGAGCATATTATGCCGCTAGCTCCATTGAGTTCGAAAAGGGAACTGGTATGGAAGTCAGCGGTCCCCGCGAGCTTGCGTTTTACAATGGCCTTGCTCGTGGAACTGTCTTCAAGGGGTTTGTATACGGGTCCGACAAAGGCGCACATGCGGCGAGGCTTGCATACAACGGTACCAAAGAGGGAGAGCCCAACACGACCGTTGCTTATTACAATGGGGGTTGCCTGTTTGAAGGAGATGAGGATGCCAAAGTTGTGGCAAGATATGTGGGGCCTGTGGAGATCGACTCGGCAGAGCCAAACCCGGCCGGTATTGTGGCCAAGGCGTATGGCAAAGGCAAAGTGCTCCTGAGCGGCGTGCATTTCGAGTACGATCTTGACGAGAAGGAGGTGAGCAAGCGCGACATCTCGTCTCAGGTTGTGAAAGAGATCTATGAAGCTCGCCAGAGCCGCCGTAATCTGCTTGTGACCATGTTCTCGGAGGAATTGGGACTCAAAGTGCGCGTCGGCGGTGATGTCGGGATCCCCAAGCTCTCGCCTTTGCATTTGACGTCTCTCAGAGACCACGAGCCCTCGGTCTCCCTCGCCTTGAGCTATTTGAAGAGCTTGATATCCCCCAACGGGGTGCTAGAGGATGCAAATGACACTTTCCGGCTGGTTGATGAGACTGACGGCGGCCATGGTACTTTCACACTAGAAGAGACTGACCAGAAGCATAAGCTGATTCATGTCCACAGAGATGGCCAGTACCCGTCCCACCAGCAGACGCCCTTCTTCAACCACAGTATCTATTATTCTGAACTCGCTTCTTTCATGGCAGCCAACAGTGGGCTACGCAGCTCCAAGCTGGGCTCCTTGGTGCTTTACGGCGAGGTTGTGACATCCACGAGCACAATGTTGGAGCGCAACCCCCAGTTTCTGCGACGCGCACCTCATGGGCTTGTGGCCGTCGCATCTCAGCAGATAGCTGGAAGAGGCCGGGGCTCCAACGTCTGGGTTAACCCCATCGGAGTCATGGCTGTCAGTGGGGTGATCCGTATACCCCAGAGCCAGTTCAAGTATTCGCTCGTGTTCTTCCAGTACCTTGTTTCGATAGCCATCATTAAGGCTGTTTCAACGTTCGTTGATGGGAAAGATATAGGCCTGCGCATCAAGTGGCCCAATGATATCTATCTAAAACTTGACGACGAGAACAAGCCTTCCTCCCTCGCGAAGATCGGCGGGGTGATCGTCAGCTGCCAATCAATCGGAAGCGACCTTGTCGCCGTCTTCGGTTCTGGCGTGAACGTCGACAACCGGCATCCAACGGTGTCGGTGAATTCCGTCATAGAAAGGCTCGGCGCCGGCCCTCAAATCCAGATCGAGAGACTGCTTGCTCGGTACCTAACTATTCTGGACGGAATGTTGCAAAACTTCCTGGTTTCCGGTTTCGGTGCGTACGAAAAGCAGTACAGGGAGCTGTGGCTACACAATGGCGCCTCAGTGATTCTCGAGCGGTACGGCAACACGCGCGCCACTATCAAGGGCATATCCCTGGACACAGGTATGCTGATCGCCGAGGACGCTCAGGGCATGAAATACGAGCTGCAGGCGGACGGTAACTCTTTCGACATGCTTCGTGGTCTTATTCGCAGGAAAACTTAATCAAAGCTCTAACTGCTATGTTACATACAATTATCCCACCAATAGTCTCAGATACTTAGTTCAACAAGTTTCAGGCTAAAGGCCATGCCTATGTCCCAAAGCTGCTAACCTGCTGCTTATCTGTTGTTGTTAACATTCGCAGACACACCGTAGTTTAGGTAGTGTTTAGGTAGTGAGCTTCGATCTCCCCTAATCCGCGTTGGGCCTTATGCGGGCATAATATGCGATCATAGCCGCAGCCGAGTTTAGTACACTGGTGCATGCTCCGCGTATTCAGTATATCACCAGTCAATTGGATCATACTTCTCTTCTATGTGGCAAATCTGGTGAGGCTGAGTCTCAACTTCAGGACGTTGTATGCGAAGTTTGCCCTCGGCACGACTGCATTGACAAACATCCTGTTATTTGGTCTGTCTGACTCGTTAGCCCAGTCTCTTCGAAGCGCTGCAGATTACAAGGCTCGCACGCGTACCTTAGAGCAGAGTCCTGGTTTGCAGAGCGACCTGTTCCGGTTCGTTCTGGATCATGGACGCCATCGGCAGATCCGCCTCGACGAAGAGGGCGATGACCTTGCTGAGCTCGGTCTCGTCAACACGAACGAAATCTCGGATCGTGGAGACGATGAAGATGAAAATGTCTTATGGGTCGACTTTGATTTCCGACGGCTGCTGCTGTTCTCTCTCTGGGGCTTTATCGTCTCATTTTTTCAAAGCCCCTGGTACGGTTTCCTACGAACTGCCTATGCGCATGACGCGAAGTTCATCGTTGTTGTGCAGCGCGTTCTAGCAGACCAGTTATTCTATTCGCCCTTGATGCTTTCATTCTTTTTGTCGTACCTTGCCGTGGTGGTCGAAAGAAAGCACTGGACTGTGATCCGTGAGAGCCAATTTTGGAAAAATTATGTGCAAACATTGGGCGTGAACATGTGTGTTTGGCCTCTGGCACAGTTCATTAACTTTCTTCTTGTGCCATCGGCTGCCCAAATTCCATTCAGCAGTAGCCTGTCTGTGTTGTGGAACACATATTTGTCTCTCAACACTGGCTAGGCCTGTAATATATTTGTGTGATTGTTGAGTCCCACAATCTCATATCATCAATTCATATTGTATTATTTGGACATCGCGTGCCAGCTAAAGTTAGCTGGGTCGAATAAATAAGTGTGCTATAAATAATCATATCTCATCTTCAGAGTCCGAGGACCCCATCTCACCGCCGAGGGTAAGCGCCTGTGAAAAGAACGGTTGCGAGCTCGGCGGCTCAGATCCAAGTTCCTCGTCGTCGCTTGCTGGTGCCTCTGCATCCGGGTCCAACTTCGGTTGCTTGGTGGAAGGCCAGCTGCCTGACTCTACTTTATGAGAGGGGTCCAACTCTGCATCGGATACCGAGCGCTTCAGGGGGTGCTGCACGCCATTGAGGTTCTGTGCAGAGTCTGAATCATCTTGCTCATCACCGGCATCCGTTTCCGAGTCTGACGGCAGTCCAGAGTCCGACTTCGACTCCAGCTTCGCGGCTGGCTTCGAGTCCGTCCTCGAGGCTCGCTTGTTGGCTTCCTGAGATTCAGAGTCCGACTCGGACTCAGTCTCCGCTTCGCTGTTGGATTCTGCTTCAGATGCTGCTTTGGACTCACGTATAGGTTCAGTCGCAGACCCAGTTTCAGATTCTGCTTCAGGCTCTGGCTCAGGTTCGGATTCAGGTTCGGATTCAGGTTCGGAGCTCGATCCAGAGTCGCTTTCAGGCCATTCGGCCATTGCGTTTTCCAGGGTGTCGCTGTCGATAGGGAGATGGCTTGCAAGCTTGCGCAGCCTCTTGGGAAGCACGCCCCCCAGATCGAGACATTTCTTGAAACATCTAAGAGCCTGTCGCTCGGACCCGCTTCTGTTAACCTTCATGAACGCGAGTCCACATAGAGCCCAACATGTAGGATCATTATTATACTGCGCGGAATTCACGGCCTGCTCGGCCTTGTTGAGCGCCTCCAGAAACCTCCCGTTTGCAAGCTTGACCATAATTGACACCGGCATGAACACTTTAGCCTTGGGTCGTGGTCTATGTATATGGCTCCTTATTTGGGGCAGGTATGGGAAGTTTGCGATGAGCCAGTCTAGAAAGTCTTCGGGGGTTTTGGCCTTCGGCTTTTCACTATGCCTCCAGGCAAGCAGCTGGAGCGCGGGCATCCATATTAGCCTCACATCCACATAGGGCTCTCTTAGCAGACACGTCAGTGCGCTCCATGCTCTCTCATAGTCGCGTCTTTCGAGACAGATGTACAACAGGTTCGTGACTACCTGCAAGCTCCGTCTTCGCACGTAGCTATGATGGGCCCACTGGTCGTCGTCGAGGCAGAAGTTCAGCCCCAGAGGTGCACGGTAATTTGAGCGCATTAATATTTCTTTGGCTCCCTGGCTCAATTTCCAGGAATTACGAGTTTGCGAGTCGTGCACTATCCTCTGAGTTATCATATCATCCATGAGCACTTGTGGGGCGCACGTATTCCTCGGAAGAAGCTCAAGGCCAGCCCGGAGCGTAACAATTTGCCTGCCCACTGTAGAAATGGCGCGCATTGATTCGAGCTGGACGATGTCGTCATATGGCATGTCGAAGTCTTCGAGCTCGTATGCATCACCGGGCTCGTCGCTGTGTACACTCTGTGCATGGCTTTGTGCTTCGCTTGCAGCCCCATTTTGAGCGTCGTCCGGTCCACGTTTGACCTGCGGAAGCAGCTTTGCGTGCACACGGGCACCACCAAGTAGGGCCTGGGCCTCGGAAAAGGTGTCCCCAATAAGTACACCTTGCGCATCAAAAACACCCTGAGATACTAAGCCAATGTACTCGTCTATTTCTTGCTGTCCCTTTAAATGTGATTTCTTCTTGACCCGCTCGACATAGTCCGGGCGCTCTGGGTGTGGATGCCTCTCACTCACGATCCGCTCTATTTCTGCGGTCTCTAATGAGCGGAAAAAGGCCTTGGTGTTCGACATTGAGGCATCTTTTTCATGGTCTTGAGCCAGAACCGCAGGCAGCTCGAACATTTAGGAGATTCCACTGCACGGTGCAGCTCGTCGCCCGGCTGTAGACGCGATCCTGCTTACTACTAAACTGAAAAACGCGGGCCATCCTTGCTTGACAGCAGACAACCAAGGCTTAAATCCAGTACCTCGAATGGGAGTGCCCGCATTCTACCGCTGGCTATCGCAAAGATATCCGAAGGCAATCATCCCTGCCGTGGCTGATGAGCCTGAATCAATTGACGGGATCACCATCCCCGGTGCCACGGTCGAGTACTCGAAACCGAATCCTAATGGGGAACTTGACAATTTGTATCTAGATATGAATGGTATTGTTCATCCTTGTACGCATCCTGAGGGTCGCCCCGCCCCGGAAACAGAGGATGAAATGATGATCGAGGTTTTCAGGTACACGGAGAAGGTGCTGTCAGTCGCGAAGCCGCGAAAAGTGCTGATGATGGCTGTGGATGGCGTTGCGCCGAGGGCCAAGATGAACCAGCAGCGTTCACGAAGATTTAGGAGTGCCCAGGACGCCAAGATCGCCCTTGAGGAGGACGAGAGAAAGGCACGAGCTGCTGCAGCGATTGGACAAAGTCTGGACGAAACCATCAAGGATCCGACAAAGAAACACTGGGACACGAACGTGATCACTCCCGGTACCCCATTCATGGACTTCCTCGCTCAGAGTCTGCGGTACTGGGTCGCTTACAAGCTCAATACTGAGCCAGGCTGGAAAGACCTCAAGGTCATAATAAGCGATGCCACTGTTCCCGGCGAGGGTGAGCATAAAATCATGGAGTTCATCCGCTCTCAGCGCAATGTGCTAGAATATGATCCCAATACCTCACACTGCATCTATGGACTTGATGCCGATCTGATCTTTCTTGGCCTAGCGACACATGAGCCGAACTTCAGAGTGCTAAGAGAAGACGTTTTTAATCAGAACAAAGTGGCAGGAAAGGAAAAGGGGCATATTTGGTTAGATGTTGGCATCTTACGGCAATATCTGGAGATCGAGTTGAGCTGTGATGTTGGATTCTGGGACGTGGAGAGAGCAATCGATGATTGGATATTCATGGCATTCTTCTGTGGTAACGATTTCTTGCCGCATTTGCCCTCTCTTGATGTACGCGAAAATGGCCTGGATATCCTGCTCAGGTCTTGGAGGCACTCTTTAAGCCGACTCGGTGGATTCATGACGAAAGACGGAGACGTTCTTTTGAGCAGGGTGCAGATCGTTCTAAGCGGCGTGGCTTCGCAAGAAGGAGAAATCTTCAGAAAGCGACACGAGATTGAGGAGCGGCGAGAGGCCTCTCGCAAACAGCAACAGCTCGCCAAACGATTCAAGAGAGTGGGCACCGCCGACAGGAACCCGAATCAGCCAGTGGCTGATATACAACTGTATACAACATCTGGTGAGGCCATACAACCTGAAGGCGAAAATCAAGCATCAAGCTCGCCATCCGATGTTCAGAGCGGGTCTAAGCGTAAGTTCTCTGAGCAAGAGCACTCCAATCCTTCAGCGGATACTGGAGAGGATGAAGACGACAATGATGAGGTGAAGTTGTGGAAGCCTGGCTACCACGATAGGTACTATGAGACGAAATTTCACATCGACCCGAAATATGATACAGACTTCGTTCGCACTGTTGTACACAAATATATCGAGGGCGTGTGCTGGACTTTGAAATACTATTACCAAGGTTGCCCCTCGTGGACTTGGTTCTATCCTTACCACTATGCGCCTTTTGCGAAAGACCTTGTGGATCAAGATTTGGGGACTTTTGAAATCAAGTTTCCTAAGGACACTATACCGTTCCTGCCATTCGAGCAGCTCATGAGCGTATTGCCTGCTGCGTCTGGTCATACACTCCCAAAGCTCCTCCGACCGCTCATGAGTGATCCCGACTCTCCGATCATCGATTTTTATCCCGTGGACTTCCCCATCGACATGAACGGGAAAAAGATGGCATGGCAGGGTGTTGCCTTGCTGCCGTTCATTGATGAAAAAAGATTGCTGAGTGCAATAAGGGAGAAGTACCCTGAGCTGAGCGAGGAAGATATGGCGAGGAATACCAGAAAAGAAGCAATTATGCTTGTATCACCAAACAGTCCTATCCGCTCGAAATTGCTAGAACTATACGAGGACGGGAGTCACCCTGACAAAACTGTGTTTGTGAACAATCTTGAATCAAAGGGGATCGGTGGGACCATGAAGGCCGATCCTAACTGGGAACCGAACCGGCCACTTCTCAATACATTGCAAGCAGCTAACAACGACTTTGAAGATCTGCCCAAGGATCAGTCGATCACGGTGGAGTATTTGATGCCCTCGAATCAAAATCACAAAAGTATGCTGCTTGAGGGTTATAAGGAGCCCCCATTGGTTCTAGGTCCTTCGGACATAGACACGATATGGTACCGGCGGAAACGAAGCGACCGAGGTGACGACCGCCCTGACTATCGCAAGCGTGAATTGTATGAGTTCAAAGAAGATAGACCCAGAAGATCTGGGGGGTATTTGTCAATGTTAGAGGAGTTCAATAACCAGGATTCCTATTCATCATCAGGAAGCGCCTCAGGTTATGACGGGAACTATGGAAACGGCAATCATTACGCCTCTTCAGGAAACAGATATTCCCAAAACTATCAGAGACAACCATCCCAGGCTTCGCACGGACAAGGCTATCAGGGCTATCAGGGCTATCAAGGCTATCAGGGCTATCAGGGCTATCAGTCTCATCAAAGTCAACCATACAACCAAGGTTATCAAGGACAAGGCTATCAGGGATACCAGGGCTACCAGGGCTACAAAGGCTACCAGAATGCATCAGCGTATCGAAAATGATCAGCGTGCTATAAGACTAATTCAAGCATCATTGCTATGTAACCTAGTTATGACTTTAATCATGCACACATCTCAGCGTACCGAATCCCAATGAGGGTCAGAAGGTCTCTACCGTCGGGAATGGTTTGCGGAAACCGGGCTAGGACCTCGTGCATATCTTATCGGCTGCTCCAGCAAGCCTTCGTGGAACCATATCACGTTTTTCTGAAAACGGCCGAGGGTAACCTAACCCTCTTGTTTACTGCTATTCTCACGTAAATATCAACAGATCTCTACCATATAGTGTGCGTTGGCTCAGCTGGTGGACTAGATTGGTGGATGATTGTTATACAGGTTCAACTGGCCAATGTCTCTCTCATATCTCTCTTCATTTGTCTACTTTCGGTGGCGACCACCACTGTAGGCCTGGTTCTTGGCATACATGAATTCTCAGCCGACCGGAGACTACAGATACCAGCCTGTCTTACGGCTTCAGCAGCGCTTTGCGTTGCTATATCTCAATTTTTTGGAGTTTTGATGCCATACAAACTGGTGCAAATGGTCTCAAATGTAGTCACCTCGACACTGCTGGCCGGTTCGGGGCTATACTACATATGCGAGCGTTTAGCTCCCAGATCGACTCTCAAAGCTCAACAACATAGTCCTTCATTGGAACGGGCATTTATGTGCCTATGGCTATGCTCTTTGCTAACTGCTCTGGCTGTCACTGGATTCTCCATTGGTGCCAGCTGGCTCGCAACAGAGCAAAATGCTCAAGACTCAAGCGCTTCCGTAGAGGAAGTTGAAGCCTATGACCAAGAGGAAGCCACTGAGAGCAAAAATCTCTTTCATTTAAAGAAGCCAAGATTCAAGCGTTCGATGCACAGCCTGGGATCTCCGGTGGACATCCCCACTGTATCTACACATCCGGAAAGTCATTCTCCGCTCTCTCCGCAGCTATCTTGGCCATCAACAGTAGGTTCACTGCGGCGTAATGCATCTCTAGGCTCATTAAGATCCGCATTAGACATCAACACCAGGTCCTCAGGAGACGCAGACACTCACCACACACATAAAGACAGCATGGGAACTCACGAGGATAAGCTGCCGAATAAGACTCCAAGCCCAGGAAAGACTCCAAAGTCCCCTCTCAAAATACATCTGTCGAGATCTTCCTTCAGTTTGAGAAGATCGCCTACGAAGTCCAGCCAGAATCCGCCGAACGCAAGAAGATCGATCGCAGAAATGAGACCGTCTTCACACACGGCTCACTCGCCTACCGAACAGCATACTTTGGGGATCCCATTGGGTATCGCGCAAGAGCATAGTGGCCAGCATGGCTGGGTTATGATTCCGAACGAGAATACGGCAGAGTCTCGATCTGCCTCAGGGTCCTCACAGCTGACGGGAAACGTGTTTCCCGCCTCTGAGTATAACCGTAAAATCAACGCGGCAGGCTTCCAGCGTGATGAACCGGTGCCGGTGAAAGTCAGGATGGCCCCGTCGCTCGAGTCCTTGTCTCAGTATGATCTCGAGCGAACCCATAAGATGCACAGGCAGCATCAACGATAATAGCATTTTTGTAGCTCTATTAATCATTCATAGACACGAAACCATTCTCAACATCGAACATAGTTTTTACCCATCTGCTGGGACTCTCCACTGTGCAGGCGCCAAATCAACCCTGACTGTTCACGTACCGTTACCACATGCACCACCAAATTAGCAGGTACAATAGATCGCTTACATATGTCATCGTCAACATCTTACGGTCGACATTTTTTTTTCAGTTTGAAAAAGCTAAGAACGAGTGTTAATTGATAAAGCATGGACTTGTTCCAAGTATTCAACGAAGCTCCCAAAGCTGATGTGAAGAAACCTTCCAGTGAGAATGGAGCGTCCAAGGAGAAACGTCCTTTGAACGATGAGAGCCAGCATAATAATGCGGTTGCGAGCAAGAAGCCCAAAGTTCAAGAGCCAGAGCATCAGTTAGAAGTTCCAAAGGTGACTGACAGCATGGAAGTCGAGGCGACGCAGAATATAAAGGAGGAAGGAGAGGCAGTCCTCCAATTGAGGCACCAGGTCCGACACGATGTGGCTCTGCCGCGAGACTATAATTACATTCCGATATCGCAGCACAAGCCGAGCGAGACCCCAGCTCGTACCTACCCATTCACACTGGATCCTTTCCAGCAAATGAGCGTGAATGCAATTGAGCGTGGAGAGTCTGTGCTCGTATCTGCGCATACTTCTGCTGGCAAAACTGTCGTGGCTGAATACGCCATCGCGCAAAGCTTGAGAGACAAGCAACGAGTCATCTATACATCTCCCATCAAAGCGCTGAGCAATCAAAAATACCGTGAGCTGTTGGCAGACTTTGGAGACGTTGGCCTCATGACAGGAGATGTCACAATAAACCCCGATGCGAGCTGTCTTGTTATGACCACAGAGATTCTTCGAAGTATGCTCTACAGAGGCTCAGAAGTAATGAGAGAAGTTGCATGGGTCGTTTTTGACGAGATTCACTACATGCGTGATAAGGAGCGAGGGGTCGTTTGGGAAGAGACTATTATTTTGCTTCCTGATAACGTCCGCTATGTGTTTCTGAGTGCTACTATCCCAAACGCTCTGGAGTTCGCCGAGTGGGTCTGCGAAACACACGCACAGCCATGCCACGTTGTGTACACGAACTACCGTCCGACGCCGCTGCAGCACTACTTGTTCCCCGAGGGTGGAAGTGGAATCCAGCTTGTCGTGGATGAAAGGGGCCAGTTCCGTGAGGAGAATTTCCATAAGGCCATGTCAGCCATCAGCGATAAAGAAGGCAAAGAGAGCAGTAAGGATAAGAAAAACGGCAAAAGCCGTAAAGGTGGTGGCCCCGGAAGCGAGAATTCGGACATATACCGCATTATCAAAATGATCATGCTTAAAAATTTCAACCCTGTCATTGTTTTCAGTTTCTCTAAACGTGAGTGCGAAAATTTGGCTATGAAGATGGCTAAGCTGGACTTCAACTCTGGTGAAGAGCATGATATGGTTTCAAAAGTATTCAGGAATGCGATCGATCAACTATCTGCAGCGGACCAGCAATTGCAACAAATTCAAGCTATTTACCCCTTGCTCAAACGCGGCATCGGCGTTCATCACTCTGGACTCCTGCCGATTTTGAAGGAAATCATCGAACTGCTATTCCAAGAGGGTCTCCTCAAAGTCTTGTTTGCTACCGAGACATTCTCGATTGGACTCAATATGCCTGCGAAGACTGTGGTCTTCACGAGCGTACGCAAGTTCGATGGCAAGCAAATGCGTTGGGTGAGTGGCGGAGAATACATCCAGATGAGTGGACGTGCTGGACGTCGTGGTCTGGATGACCGAGGTATCGTCATCATGATGATAAATGAACAAATGGAGCCTTCCGTAGCAAAGGGAATGGTTAAGGGCGTCGCAGACCGCCTCGACTCAGCTTTCCACCTGGGATATAATATGATCCTTAATTTGCTGCGCGTTGAAGGCATTTCCCCGGAGTTTATGTTGGAGAGATGCTTTTACCAATTCCAGAATGCACAGAAAGTACCACAGTTGGACGAACAACGCCGCAAGCTTTTAGCGGAGGCGAACGAGATGCAAATAGACCACGAGGATGAGATTGCGGACTACTGGAGTCTCCGCAACAAGATTGCTGATTACGGTACTGATATGTCCAAGGTCGTTGCCCACCCGGGCAACTCGTTGCCCTTCCTGAAGCCAGGAAGACTTGTGCATGTGAAGTATCAAGACCTGGATTTCGGATGGGGTGTTGTGGCCTCTGTTAACAAGCGACAGAAACCCCGTCACTCGAATCCTGATTGGAACGACCACCAACGCTATATTGTTGATGTTCTTGTAGAGGTAGCGCAGACAACGCCGACCCACTTGATTCGTAAGTTTGACCCCACACTAGTTCCTGGAGTCATTCCTCCCCCGCCAGAAAGTTCAACCAAGGACCAAAAGTCTCTGATCCTGCCCTTCACTTTGGAGAGTGTCGTCCAGATCTCTTCCATGCGGGTCCCTTTGCCGGATGCTTTGGATAACCAAAAGCAGCGTAAAACTATGTCTACAAACGTTCGCCGCATCAAATCTCGATTCCCCGATGGAATTCCCCTTCTAGATCCGATTGAGGACATGAAAATCAAGGACGAGGCGTTCCTTGCGCTTGTTAGAAAGACTGAGGTGCTCGAAACGAAGGTTGCAGAGAACCCGCTCGTGAAGTCTCCGGAGTTGCAAACCATCTACGAACAATACGGCAAGAAACAGGCCCTCCTCAAAGAAGCCGAGGACATACAGAACAAAGCTCAAGAAGCGAGAGCCATTCTGCAGATGGACGAGCTCAAGTCGCGTAAGCGAGTTCTTCGGAAGCTAGGTTTCTCCACTCCTGGCGACGTGGTTGAACTTAAGGGCCGAGTTGCGTGCGAGATTTCGAGCGGCGATGAGCTGCTCTTGACAGAGCTGATCTTTAACGGCACATTCAGCAAACTGAGCCCCGAACAAGTCGTCGCTGTTTTGAGCTGCTTTGTTTTCGATGAGCGAGTAGAAAATAAGAACGCAGCTATGCACCCTGACCTGAAAGAGCCGTTCCGAGCTGTCCAGTCGATGGCTAGGGAGATCGCAAAAGTTAGCATCGAGTCCAAAATGCCATTGGTTGAAGACGAATACGTGCAAAAGTTCAAGCCTGAGCTGATGGATGTTGCATTCCAGTGGGCCCGTGGCGCCACTTTTGCTCAGATCTGCAAGATGACCGATGTGTTCGAGGGCTCGCTCATTCGTATCTTCAGACGTCTCGAAGAGCTACTTAGACAGATGAGCAGTGCGGCGAACACCATTGGCAACGACGAGCTAGCCCAGAAAATGGACAAGGCTCTCGAGTTAATTCAGCGTGACCTTGTCAGCGCAGCGTCACTGTATTTGTAGAATATCATTTATATATGTATTATGTGCGTTGATACCTATTGCGTCAATGTGTACTCAAATTGGTATGAAAAGGGGCTTTTAAACTTGTCGAAAAGCACATCAAGCCCGTTTAAAGACCCTGAGCTCCTTCTGTAGAATATAGCTCTACATACTGTCTATGATTTATATGCTCATCAATGCTTTTTAGTGGTCTGGGACTGAGCAGCCTTCTTCGCTCGGTTCATCACATCAGCTGCCCGCTTTTTCTCTTTAGCCTCAGCTGACTCCTTCGCCGATGGTTTCGGCTTCGTCCTATTGCGCTCGATTGCCGAACTTCTCTCAGTGGCTTCAAGCAGCTTTGCAGTCTCCTCGAAAAGGGCTCTCTGTTTCTCAGCGTCCTGGAACTCGGACCGCGGCGGGGCCGCACGTATTCTAGCATCCGAGACGTACGACACGGTGTGCTTGTCCGCAACGTCAGGAGACATTATCGCAAATAAGAGGGACTGAGCGCCATCCAAGCTGGACTTTAGGAACAGCCACGAAAGAGGCCAAAGAAAGAGATAAACAAGCAACAGCCACGCACGGCCGAGTGTCACATAGCGTTTGAAGCTAATTGAACGCATGAGGCCGGGGTCAACGACCGCTACATGTACGTTAGGAGGCGCGCGGTCCTTCCGCTCATAGCTATCGTACTGCCTCTGCAGCTCGTATCCAGTGAGTGCAAGGTACAGCTTTGACTCGCCAGAGACCAAATGCGGCCGTTTTGTTGGGTAGCTGCGCTTTAAGTAGCCGAGGTCCTCGAGGTTGAACTCTGCCATCACCGAGGATACACAGCTCGTCAAGATAATTCTGACTTCGCGATCCGGTGGCTGGTTACGAATCGCTGGACTCATCACGGTGAGCAGCAGGTAGTGGCCCAGGTAGTTCACTTGAAATTGAGGCTCCAAGCCATCTGGAACAGTTGTTTGACGAGGCACCGTTGGGGGCTGCGCGAGCCCAGCACAGCATACAATAGCATCAAGGCGTCTCGGAGGCACGTTGTCGATCCATTTAGTTGCAAAGGTACGGACACTATGCAAGTCGGCAAGGTTGCACTCCTCTGCGAAAATTAAGGGGTTGTCTGTGGCGTCACGTAGATCATCGATGTAGTCCGCAAGCCAGCCATCTTTTGTGTTTTTAACAAGCAAGATTAGCTGAGCTCCACGCTGAGCCAGCTCACGCACCGTTTCTGCACCAACACCGCTTGTTCCGCCGGTAATCAATATAACCCGGCCATGCATGTCTCGGTCCCAAGTGTTACGCGAGCCGGCAAAGTAGGACTTCACCGCCCATACCGATGCAACTGTGGGCACAATAATTTTGGCTTGGTCATAATACGGAATAGCCTTCCGGCCTTCCACGTAAACAGTAGCCAGAAAGTTGATTGGCATCGGTTCTTGGCGAAAGCGTGAGGAAGTGCAGAAGGAGAGGATCCACGCCAGAGGAGTCCTAACCCACCGAAATATTTGTTGATTATGTTGGAGACGGCGATGCGTCGTCTCTGACTATATATGATCAGCCACTATATATCATAATTTTACATAAATATTCTTCCGATATATTTCTTGTGCTAGCTAACCCAGGGGACTCCCAGGCTGATCAGTGACTTAGGCCTGGCGCCGGAGCACACACTATGTTGTTCTCAGGTCGTGCGTAGGTCACATGTACCGACTCCGACGCCCTAGATTAACTGCAATATGCGCCAGGGGACCTACGCCATTCTTCAAATTAAATGGTCACATGATGGTAGACATTATGGCTGTATTGTGTGGGTTGGGGACCAGGGTTGTATGATTGTTTACCCCATAAGGAAGCCGGTTTGTGCACCTAATAACCCGCCAAAAACCTTATACAAAATATTGGCCTCGGCTGCATCTTTTTTCTAGTGTGAAACTACAAAACCACCAATCTGTTAGCCATTTTCGTCAGTACTGCAATCAATGCTCCAATCCACTGTCTAAGCCACTGTGCTAGCCCCAGCTTCCCACTGCAGCTCCACACTTCTCTTGTGATGAAACTTTCACAGTTGTGTTCGCTCACGCTTCGGTAGTTTGCACCGTAGGAGAATACCCAGCCACGAGGATTAGATTCAGTGGAAATCTCAAAGCACTGCGGCTCTCGCGGGATGCCAACGGTATCTCCTAAGGCTGTTTTCAGGTTCTGAAGAGCTGCTTTAAGCTTGCCATTGCTTTCTCCAGTGCCATTTACTAGGCTCAGGTACGAATTCCGCTCGATCCTTACAAAATCGCGGGTCTTAAGGTCGGGACTACTCTTCGGGTGGAACAAGAGACGGCAGAGACCAGCAATAAATTGCTTTGATGGTGCTGTGCCTGATATTGACGGCGCGTCCAAGGCAGGATCAAGAAATGGTGACCATATCTCGAAGGAAACGAACCTCTCTGATAAAATGTCAATATCACCTGAATCGTGCTCTGATCTTGATTTCTTCAGCGCCTGTTTCTGACACCATTTTGTCACATCATCGTTGTACGAAAATAAAGTGCCACTTTTGCATAATGCTTGCTTTAAGGGAACGCCGCCGACATCAACCGGCTCCCCGTGACTGGTGAGTTCATATCCTTCTTGTCCCACTGTCACATTTAGCACGCTTGGGTTTACAATCAACCGTGCTGTGCTTTGTCCAATTCTCTCCACAGTCCCCAGGGGCCTGCGGTTTACTTCCGAACGAAGATCATCGAGTGTAACACATTCCACTGCAGCACTCAGGGCTATGGCCGCAATATAATGGATTCTCATGAAGAGACCCGGTAATGGTATAAAGATAATGATAAAGACGCGAAAGATACATTACATTCAGATATAACAAGATCTGGGCCCGCACGTGTCTGTCAAGCAGACAATGGCTAGCAGCATGCATGCCTAGTCGCACGGTCTCAGAGTATAACTTAATGTTGAGACGCCGTTTATTGTAGATTTTGCTTACATCAGCACAATAACCAGCGCTGCTTGGCGACTTACCCACTGAAGGCGTGCGTGGCCAAGATGAAGCAGTACACCGCATTCGATAGTTACTATGAAGCTGAGCAGCGAGCACGTTCTAATAATATAACGCCGGCAAAGCGAAGATACCATCTTGTTTGAAACCAATGCTGCCCACCTACTTAGTGTATTAATAATCAATTAAAGAAGTCGAAAACGGCCCGTTTGGATCGCCATAGGAAGTCTTTCCAGAAAAATTTGAGCCAGGGCACTTTGCTACTTTTGACAAAGATGACACCGCCTGTGTCGAAGTTGGTACAATTCATTCTCATAACGTTATCATAGTCATCGCCGTAGGCAAACATCCATCCTTGAGGGTTCGATTCGCTGAAGATCTTGAAACATTGAGCGTTTTGCAGACTCTCGATTTCTTTGTTTAAAACTGTCGCCAAATTTTTGAAAACCTCGTCACGCAGCCCTGCAGCTTCTCCAGTGGAACCGATCAAACGAACGTACGAGCTGTCGACTTTCTCAAAGTCGTACGATTCGCCGTCGAATGAAACTCTAGGGTGGTTCAAGAGACGAGCGATGCCCACGGAAAGCTGCTTTGAAGTCATGAAAGTCTCCGGCTTTCGCCAAGGCGGACGATTACAGCTAAATGAGATGAAGTTCTGTGGTATGAGTTTCACATCCATAGGAGCGTATTCTGGATCAGCCAATCTGTTCCACGGCATCTGTTTGTCACACCACTCTCTCGCATCATCATTACCCAGGTAGAGCGCCTCTTTTTCGCACATTGCTTGCTCGAAAGGGATATTGCCGACATCAACTGGCTCTCCACGACTTGTTAACTGATATCCTTCCTGGTTTACTGTCACACTTAGCACTCCTAAATCGACAGACAACCGTAGTCCCCTATGCGCAACCCCTTTTGCGATTCCTAGGCACCCATCCGGCAAACTCATTCTTCTGGTCAATCCTTTCAGGTGGATATTTCCAGTGCGGAGATCCTCAAGGGTAGTAGATTCCGCTGCAGCGCTCAGGGGTAATATTCCCATAAACCAATGTACTTTCATGGTGGCTTGTGAAATACTTACAATGTATTCTACTTCAGATTACCAACGCTTAACCAGATGTAATAAGGTTGCCAACATGCTTTAAAGATAGCGATGCAACCAGCTGCGAAGTCATCACGGTCGGTACCGATTAGAAATATGGGCAACAGAGCATCTTACCTTATCACTTACCTTGATGGTACTAAAGTTGGATCCGGCCGCTCGGTTGTGAAACACATTGCCCTTGTTCCCGCTGGTACCTAGCGTTCACCTAAGCTCCAGGAACAAAAACGACCGATCAATACTGTTAGCAATCCCAGTCGCAACCAGATGATGTTGAGTCAGTTCAAAAATGCTCCTTACGACTATAACTAAAGCTAACTAGTTTCATGGCCTAGCTCTCATGTGCTTTGGCTGCTTTTCGGAGAAACCCCAACTTGACTTCATACACTTACCCAGTTCCAGCATAGCCCTCATCCACCAATAGCGCCCTAGCCCAATAAGGAGTCGCGCTGCTTGAGAAGGTCTGTACTTGATCTTCGCATATCACAATGCTAACGCTAGTGATCAGATAGTACATGATTATCCACAAGCGAATTCCTGACTGCACAGAATTTGGGCTGGTAGCCAGCTGCTAGAGTTGAGTCTAGTCTACCCAAGCGTTAATACAAGCCGCATACTCGTACTACCTAGCTCCAGTGGCCGAATTTAATAACTACATTTGCGTGAAAATTGCTCCCGAAAATCGATACCACATTTTTATAAATGAACCATAGAGAAAGGTGAGCCTCACAAAGAAATAAATCGTCGTCGGCGCTTACGCATGTGACTTACGCCTGGCACAGGACCTACGCCATTCCTGCCCAAACTGCTATAGTCACCTGACTCATATTCAACAGATCAACCTGAAAATTATAAGGGCATTGTGAGGAGCATAGCGCGGAGCGTCAATTGTAACTTGCGAGATGTCAGTAATCATATCCTCTAGCGGTGGCTTGTCTACGCTGGAAGTACTAACTGGCAACCTTATCAAATCCTATAAGCAGTCAGAGAACGAAGCTCGGGGCACTGCCATTCTGAGATCGGAGAAGGGCGCGCCTGTCTCCTTATTAGCCGTGCAGCACAACAAACCCCTGATTCACCATTATTCTTTGAAAAAGGAGACAGCAGTTAAAAGAATTGTGCTCCCGACCAAAGTTGAGGCCTTGGCGGTTTCTCCTAATCAACAATGGCTTGCAGCCGGTTCGAAAGACGGCTCTATTTACGTCTGGAATTTATGGTCTGGTGCACTGAAATCACTGCATACTGAAGCTCATTTTCAACCAGTTAGTGATCTAGCTTGGTCCAAAGACAGCAGTGTTCTTGTGAGCGGCGGTGCAGATGCGCGAGTACTAGTATGGCGCATAATCGACTTGATTTCGAATCCAGGCGCTAGTCCTGTGTACATATTGAACTCGCATAGTCTACCGGTGGTGTCGGTTACGATCTCTGCCGGCTCCTACAGAGAATGCAGACTGTACACAGCTAGCGTGGATGCCACTGTTAGTGTTTTCGACATATTCACGGGGCGGCTGCTCTATACTCTGTCATGCGACTCACCTATACGCGCATTTGCTTTGGATCCAGCTGAAAGGGCTGTATACCTAGCCGCTGATAACGGCGTCCATATGGTGCCGTTGTATTATGAGCCCTCCCCTGCAGCGAAGCTCACGGCTGTGGGCTGCGCAGACGGCAGTGTTGTTTCCACGACCAGCTTTGAGCGGATCTTCAAGCTGGATAATAATAAAACAACAGTATCTGCATTGTGTCTCTCTACGGATGCATCTCATCTCCTTGTTGGATGCGATGATGGATCGCTCTCAACGTGGGAAGTTGGATCGGGCCAGTTGGTGAAAAAATTCCGATCTGCTAAAGGGCGCGTATGCGAGATCATCTACATTTCAGAAGACCACGGTTCCGCCGAAGAATTTGAAAGCTTGCCCCCGCTGCAGCGAAACTTAGAGCAGCAGGCAGACTTATTGGACTTCGTTCCTAGACCCACCTCTGCCCTCTCAAAGGAAGACGACCTCGCAGCCAAGATAGACAGAGAAGAACTGGAAGATATACAAAAACACGAGACGTTCGGCGAAGGGGCCGGCACTGGGACCGGAAGTAGTGACGATGGCAACCTCCAAAAAGTTAACGATGAGCTTCAAGACCTGAAGCAGCGCCATGAACAGCTTAAAAGCATGTACGACGCGCTTTGGGCTCGCCAGACAGGTGAGGCCTCATAAGAAAAATCAAGTAAATCTGTATTGTATTTAAAGCATATTGTGTACACAAATTTCCGGGATTTGCCATTCGCGCGCCACACATCATACATAGCGTTGCGTCGTACACTGGTGAAATAAATAGAACGCTACTACCCTAACAACAACACTCCGGTCGAAGCAGGAACCGCTTGTGAGTAACGAGCTTCCCAGACTCGGCATACATGCTGGCATATAAAGTACGCGGGAGCCTGAGAAGAGGGATCCATACTGATGCTCTACTGCCAACACTCCGAGCGCGTGGGCTGATCAGTCAGGTCACCTCGGAGACCTTCGATCCAGAGAAATCTGAGGTCGGCGTGTATCTGGGTGCTGATCCAACAGCAGACTCATTGCACTTGGGAAATCTTATGCCTTTTATGGTGCTAATGCATTTTTACCTGCGTGGGCACCGCGTCTTCCCTTTAATCGGCGGAGCCACAGGCGTTGTAGGCGATCCTAGCGGCCGGAAGACCGAGCGCAGCGAGTTGGCTGCCCAACAACGGGAACGCAATGTGTCCCAAATCTCGGGTCAAATGGCCCAGATATTGAGCAACTGCAAGAACGTGGCTCTGAAGTACGCTGCTCAAGGCACCGACTCAGCTTTATCAAGCGTGTCTGCATCCAAAATTAAGCCCGTGAACAATCATACGTGGTGGAAAGACATCAATATGCTATGGTTTCTGGGCACATTCGGTAGCCACATCCGAGTAAGCTCTATGCTTGCCCGAGAGTCAGTGAAGCAGCGGCTTGGCAGCGAGTCAGGTATCGGTTACAACGAGTTTAGCTATCAGATTTTGCAAGCTTACGACTTTTACCATCTTTACAAGAACCATGGCTGTACGTGCCAGATTGGAGGACATGATCAATGGGGGAACATCACCGCAGGCATCGACTTGATCAGTAGACTGCGCAGCAAGTCCGATCCGGAGCCTTTTGGACTTACTGTGCCCTTGTTGACAACCCCGTCGGGAGAAAAGTTCGGCAAGAGTGCTGGTAACGCGGTTTTCCTGAGTGCAGAGCGCACCCGACCGTATCACTTATTCCAGTATCTCGTGAAGAGCCCTGACGAGGCCGTGGAGAAATACCTGAAGCTGTTCACGTTCATACCGCTGCAGGAAGTCTCGTCTATCATGACCGAACACTTGCAGTTTCCCGAAAAGAGAACGGCGCAGCGGCGTCTGGCTTATGAGGTCACTGAATTGGTGCATGGACCCGAGCAGGCACGCGCAGCCCAAACAGTAAGCGCCGTCATGTTTGGCGACAGCAGTGCAGATGCCCAAGAAATTCTGCAGGCATTCAAATCACAGCATCTCGTACACGAAGTTCCTCGCACGAAGTTACTAGGCGGCAGCTTCAAGGGGCTGCTCGCAGATCTCAGCGGGCGGTCGAAGTCTGAAGCGCAGAGACTTGTAAAGAATGGGTCTGTATACACCGGGACCGACAGAAAAGTCCTAAACACATTAACAATTGAGGATAGCCATCTCAGCGAGAGCTCTGTTTTGCTCATTAGAGTTGGGAAGAGCGAATATTATGTTGTTCAGGCAACAGCTGCCTAGTTTGGAACTATGATGCCTCGCCCTCCTCGCACCCTTCCCAAAACAAACTGTACATAGAATATATCAAGAAGCGCCAACGCACGCCTCTTTGCGCCACCTGTTGGATTTCGCCATCTGCTGAATTTCGCCAGCTGTTGAACATGGAGCTTTTCAAGGCTAGAAGGTCGAAGCCGCGCCTGGCGCTCGCGCTTATAGGCCAAGCAACTGCGACAGTAGTCTTCGGCGGTGACATTCACATGTGGGAAATAGCGAGTTGGTTAATGATAATTGACTTAATACGCAACAGCTCTCAGTACGGACTCACATCGGAGGAGGTGGAATACCTCGTGCTGTACCAGCGCACTCCATTCTTTGCGTCGCTCCGATGCTATTCGAGCCTGACCGAAGTGAAATGCAGTCTATGGGCCATCCTGCTGAAACAATTTATAAAGCCGCTGGCTATATTCTTGGGAGTACGTTCAATGACCCGCAGCCATGTTGCACGCATCGGTATTTCGGCGGCTGTGCTCGCCCTCGATGCGAGGTCGAGCGCGTCGATCGTTTTCGACGTGCTGTACTACGTCGTGGTCCAGTCTGTCAATCTGTTCATTGCATGGGCACTCAAACAGTTGGTATCAGCGAGCTAAGAGCTCACCATTATATCTAGCCTATTATCGCGTTTCTATATCAGCTTTCTCGGCCACATCCATACTCATAGCCGACAAAAACCGAATCCTGCCATTCGGGCCTACCCTACTCTAACGGCCGCTGCCAGCCCTGTTCCCTTCCTCCAGATACTATCCGACCAGCAGCAACATGCCACTGCAAATCACTTTCAAGCCCAAAAAGGGCAGCGAGAGTTTGACAAAGGGAATCCCGGACACGCTGGATGTTGAGAGCGATGCTGTCGCGCTGACGCTGTTCGAGTATCTCGCCAAACACGCGCACCTTTCCCAGGACCGCGTTCGTCTGACTATCAAGTCCGACAAGCCTGCAAAGGGTAGCAAAGGCAAGGATATTGTCATTGCTCGCAGCGACAAGCTACGCGACCTCGCGGATGGCAAGTCCCTGGTGGTTTTCTGTCGGGACCTTGGTCCCCAGATTGCGTGGAAAACCGTGTTCATGATCGAGTACTTTGGCCCGATCGTGATTCACCCCATCTTTTTCAACTTCCGTGAACAGATCTACGGGGACTCTTCGCGCCCAAACCTTGTGCAGACGCTCGTATATCTCTGCGTAATGCTGCACTTCTTTAAGCGTGAGCTCGAGACCGCACATGTTCATAAGTTCTCGAACGCAACCATGCCGCTCTTTAACTTGTTTAAGAACAGTTCCCACTACTGGCTGCTCAGCGGTGTTCTGGTGGCCTACTTTGGCTACGCCCCCGAGTCGTGGTGGACCGGCTCCGTGTCTCCCGTGAAGAAGTTCTTGTTCTACTCGGGCGGCCTCGTGACAAAACCCGAGCTTGTGCTTGCCCTTCCTGCGGCATGGCTCGTGTCTGAAGTCGCAAACTTCATCGTGCATCTCAATTTGGCCTCTCTTCGTCCTGCAGGAAGCACGGAGCGCCGCATCCCGTACGGCTTCGGTTTCAAGAAGCTGTCATGCCCGAACTACTACTTCGAGGCGTGCAGCTGGATCACTCTGACTGTGCTTTCTGGCAACTGGGCCATGGCTTTGTTCACAGCCGTCGGCACCGTTCAGATGTATGTCTGGGCGCTGAAGAAGCACCGCAGGTACTTGAAGGAGTTCCCTGACTACCCGAAGGAGCGCCGAGCCATGATCCCATTTATTGCGTAACCCCGCATTGTGCGCTCTACTTATCCCTAAATTTACTTAAAAAAAGGCCCGCGCAGGTTCCTAGACGTGCTGGTGAAGAATTTGTAAATACTTGGCTTGTTGGCTGATTATGATGCCCGGCTGCTGCTGCACTTCATCGGTGCTGCGGTGACTACTGTACCCAGGCGAACGTGCTCCACGTGATGGCAGAGCCAAAATTCGGGGCACGGGTCCGGCCTGTGCTCGGTGTTGACATAACGCGCGTTCCCCCAGCGACTAACAGGCACGTTTTCATCATTCCAGTGTTCTGAAAACCACGTAGATCAAGGCATTGCTAAGGTATAACACACGCACCAGAATGGACAACGCGGCATTTGGTTCACTTATCCCCACTTTCCAGGAAGCTCTATGCCCTGGCGAGATCGGCTTCACGGCGGAGGGCTACCTGAGCCCGTGCTTCACGAACACTTACATTTTCAGTCCCGTGGCGCTCGGTCTCGCGATCTGGGGTATTGCTGAGACGCGCAGCCTGAGCACCGAGGGCCACGCTGCTAACACCCTGACTGGCCGAATCAACTTCGTGCTGACCTGTTTGTATGCCGTCGTGAACTTTATACACGGGCCGAACATCTTCAACGTGATCGCATCGGTTTCCTCGATGATCTCGCTGCTGATTGTCTTTGTGCTATCGTTCATGGATCTGAAGGGCGTGAACGTGCCGCGAAAGCCGCTCGAGGTTTACTTCTTCCTTGCCGCTGCTGTGTCGGGCTACTACGTCGTACAGTTCATTGGTCTCAAGGAATACGGCGCGCCCCTTCTTAGCGCACTTTACATCTGCTTGATTTCATCGCTTGCGGGCTCGGCCCGCAACATCATCTCGGCCTTCGATGATGCGCAGACCCAGGTCAAGACCCAGAAAAAGTCAGAGTAAGCTGGCCAGCAATGTTTCGACCACTGCCCGCGGTAGCACTCGTGACAATGCAGTGCTTCAGCACTAGTGAAAGAGCTTCATGCCTATGTCAGTATAACATTCTAAACTGGTATAAGTCATAATTTTCCATCTACTCGCTAAATCAATGGGCTCAGCAGGATTTTCAGAGCCATTGTTTCCGTAGCTACTTAGGCGGCTACTTACGCGACTATTTGCGCGATCTGCTGGGCATTAGCAAGGCCATTAGCCATGCCATAATTGGACCGATGGCTACTGGTAAACGTTATCGGCCTGGAAGTGGGGTGTACCGGACGGGCATAAGGGTACTCCCCTAGCCACCCCCACACGCTCATCGAGAAACACCTCACACCGTTGGATCCTTCGTTACCGTTAAATCTACAAGTTGTGATCAATTGGCCTGACAGGGAATGGTGTTGCGCAAGGCCATCACGAAGTACCAGCTCCGCGCATTCTCGACCTCTAGACTGCTGTTTAAGAAGAGTGTACCTCCCTCGCTGTCGGATATCAAGGTCGTGGATCTCGAGCGGTATGCTCAATACAAGCCGGCTTCCGAGGAGTTTGCGACGGAATTGAATGAGTGCAGCGATACCGAGCTTAAACAGTCGCAGGATGAAATCTCCCACAACAGCCTGATCAAGTCGTTCCTGTACGGATCCGCCGAGGCACAGAAGGAGGCTGCGCTTGCCGACCGAAGCTTCAGCCAGCACTTGATGCGCGGAAAACTCGTGCACCAAATCGATTTCCACAAGGTGATCCCGGGTCAGGCGGGGGAGTACGTGCAGTTGATGCATGACTTCAACACGAAGTTCCAGAAGCAGGACCTGGGCAGACTCGTTGGAGCCTGGCGCACAATCATTGGCGGCGATGTCGATACGTACGTCCATATCTGGGAGTACGACAACCTCGCGAATCTGCACGTCGCGAAACAGGAGGCCCACGACGACCCGGACTTTCGCCATTTCAGCGACCAACTGACACAGCATCTCCGGAGCCGCTCCTGCGAGGTTGTGCAGGAATTCGCCTTCTGGGGCGGCACGGCCAAACCCCGGGCTCTAGGAGGGATTTTTGAGCTTCGCAAGTATGACCTGAAGCCCGGAAAGATGATCGACTGGGAGATCCATTGGCGGAAGGGGATCGAGTGCCGGCGAGAGGTTATGGAACCCGTTGGCGCCTGGTTCACTAGCATTGGCCCGCTGAACCGCGTTTACCATCTCTGGCAGTTCACGGACCTACAGCACCGCAAGATCTCGCGTGAGCGCAGCTGGTCGCAGCCAGGCTGGGCAGAAACGACCTATGAAACCGTCAAGCTGCTTGACAAGATGGAGTCGTTGATCTTGCTTCCGCTAGACTACAGTCCCTTGAAATGAATCCTCCGAACAACGGAAACCTTAGCATAAGATATACTTTTTTTACTATTCAATTAAATGGTCTAGCCAGCATAACCTGATTTGTCTTGGTATGTGCAAATATATACAATAATTATAATATAAAGCTCAACGCGCCATATAATTTCGCCATGCGAACCACCCTAACTCGTCGCCCAACGGCCGCAGGAGCTTAACGTCGGCGCTTGTGTGCAGTTTTATGCGAAAGCCGTTCAGCCTTGCTTTCCTCGGCAAGCAGTGCTTCCATCACGGGGATAAACCCGTCTTCTTCGGGCATCGCGGTATTCTCGCTATGGATTCGGGCCTGGTGGCTTGAGAACTTGTAGAACGGATTCGAGCTCGGCTTCCACCAGTCCTTCGCCAGCTCAAGCCCACGAGGGTTGAGCTTTGAAGATTTTTCGGTGCTTGCGGTGGCAGTGCCTGCTGCCTCGATTTTTGGAACAGCGGTTTTACCCGTGGGCTTGATACTGCCTCGAATCCCACCGCGGACCTGCTTGACCTTGGCATCCAGCGCCCACAGGTCGGAGGCATTGGCCTTTCGAGCGTCATGGTACTCCTGCTTGCCCTGACTACGGGGAATTGTCCAATGCTCGATTCTTCCCGAGGGTGCACAGACTTCCATGGTAACATGGCCATGCCGTTTCTGGGGCTGCTTCATGATTCTAGGCCATTCGGCAGAAGGACCCGCCGACGCATTGGGCTTGGCGTTTTCTAAAGCAACCCAGCTGTAATGAGCAATTTCGTTACTATTTCCGCCAGGCCTTCCTTTGCCCTTCAGAGACTTACCGCCCCCGCCCCGACTTTCCTCTGGAAGCCATTCCTGAGCAAGATACTGCCCCTTTTTCAGCTCCTTGGAGAATCGAGGTCGTTCCACATTCTGCGAGAATCTGCACCAATTTTCTCGGCCGGCATTTGTTGCAGCAAGTCTATTTTTCAAGCCGACCTGTAGTGGACACGCCAGGTTATGCTGGCAGGGACCGACAACATTAAACCCGTACTTGGGCCGCAGCATGTGCTCGCGTGCAGATGCAACTGCTTCGAACCCCAAGGGGTCTCCACGCTCCAGAAATAGTACAATACCATTTTGTCCGAGTATTTGACCGAGGTGCTGCGAATGACTGTCTACAAGCTCCTCGGCGAGATGCCCATGCTGGAAAAGCTGATGTGTGGCAATGATCAAATCGAACCGTTTGGGCGAATTTATGGAGGGGACGTCGTCCCTGAATAGAACGCGAGACTTATCGCCGAGTAGCTCCTTAGCTCTTCGTTTCATCCGCGGATGACCGATGATCACCGCGGTTTCGCGAACGCGCGCCTCACTTGGCTCTCCATCCGTCTCCTGACCGGCTCCAAAAACTTCGCGAGCGGCGAGCAATCCTGTAGCTGGTCCAAATCCGATATCCAATATGCTTTGCGGGTTGAAGTCTGGCCTGCGCTTTTTCAGATCTCTCAAAGTGCTGACAAGAGACACATAGTTCTGCAGAAAAGTGCCAGTTATTTGGGCGTCTACATCAAGCTTCTCTAGAGCTGGACCGTGCGCCCCGCCATTGCCTAGATCGTGGTACAGTTCCGCGGCGCGTTTGCGAATCTGCTGTGGAGTCCAATCCTGTGTCCAAGTATTGATTGTTTTCCCAATGCTGGGGGGAACGCGAGCCATTCCTGGGTTCGGCGACTGCCCCTGGATCGTAAGCGGGCTGAATTTCGACCGACCCGAATATGTTTCCTCGAATTGATTTGACGGCGACGTCCGTACGGTTAGCACAGGAGGGCTGGTGGAGTCCACCAAATGCCCCATTGGCTCTGGAGGCCTTAAGAACCTGAGCGCCTTCGACCCGCGCATTGTGTTTTCTAGACCTCAATCGAAGCAAAGTTGCAGCCTTGACAAGAGTCTAGAAATACTCTCACTCTTAGGCGAAATTTCACAATCAAAAAGTGATCTTAGCCCTAACCACGTTCATAGTAGCAGGTAATTAACTGTCAGCCTATTCGAAATGGCCTAAAGGGCGAGCTTGGGCCGGGCTCAAGGATGCATTGAGTGAGGCTTGGAAGCGCAAAAACTTCGAGGGCTAGTTAAATCCACCAGAAATTACCTATTCTTGAAACTCGCTTAATGCTCGTTCCCGTACCGACGCGACAACCCTATCTAAAGGTATAAATGAAGTAGTAATAACGCTCCCAGTTGGCTCACTGCCTCGAATCAGTATAAAGAAGTAATAGAAGTTGGAGATGAAAATCCTTTGTTTGCATGGCTACACTCAGAGCGGGAGCTTGTTCGCACGGAAGGCAAGTGGGCTACGAAAGGCTTTGAAGAAAGCAGGTCACGAGCTAACCTTTATCGACGGCCCGTTAAAGGTCCAGCTGGACGAGCTTCCCTTTGAACCTTCCGCGGACATGGCGGACGCTGATATGCGCGCTTGGTGGGTCGTGCGAGAGGGCGATCCACGGTACTGTGACACTACGAATGCTTTCGAGACGGTGAAGTCGGCAATCGCTGAACATGGTCCCTTTGACGGAATCCTGGGGTTCAGCCAGGGTGCGGGACTCACTGCAATTCTTTTGAAGGCGCTTCCACAGCTTGTGCCTTCGCATCCTCCGATCAAGTTTGCCGTTATGTACTCCAGCTTCATGCTCAAGGCGCCGTCGGCTCAACATTGGTACGATACAAAGTTCACTACGCCGGCGCTGCATATCATGGGCACCTTGGATACGGTCGTCCCGGAAGAAAGGTCTATGAAGCTTGTAGAGTGCTGGGAACCATCGAAGGTCACTGTGCTGAAGCACCCGGGCGGCCACTACACGCCCTCGCAAAAGCCAATGCTCGAGTCTGTGGTTGCGTACGTGCAAGGCCAGCAGGAGCCTTCCAAAGAATCGCCAGAAAACAACGACAAAGAAGACTGGGATGCGTTTGATTCCATTGGCAAGTAAAAAGAAAAAATGAAATAAGACACACTTAAAACTGGTTGGTCGGCCTGACGATGAGTTAATAATGATAGATATTTGGGGATTACTTTTCTAAATAGCGGTCCCGTAAGGATACCATAAATTAGTGGTTGAGAGCTGCCTTCTTGAGACGCATGATCTGTTCCCGCTGGCCTTGCATCTCCTCTTCCAAGATCACCACCTGGGCCCGGAGGTCCCGGATCACTAGCGCCGCCTGGTCGTTGCGTGCACTGCTCATCGAGTGTTGACTCAAGTCAGCATCAGGCGCGGCGTGCTCAGTGTGCAGCGACGAGTTCTGCACGCTGGCATCCTCGAGCTGCTCCTCCAAGCGCTGGTTGTGAGCCCGGCTTGTTTGAAGCTCCTCGCGCGTCTTAGTTAGCGCCGCTTGCTGGTTATGCGAGAGCTTAATGGCCTCAGCATACTCAGATTGAAGCTCAGCGTGCGTCTTCTCGAGCTGCCGCAAACGCTCCTTCAAACTCTCGATCTCGCTAGAGTGCTGCTGCAGGTTACGCAGGCTCGCCTGGTGACGCTCATCGAGGCTCGACAAAGCAGAACCATGCTGCTCTCTCAAAAGGTCGATATCAGCGCTCGACGGAGATGCCGCGTGCAGCGCACTGAGCTCACGAAGTTGCTTCTTGAGATCAGATTGCTCCTTGAAGGCGGCTTCCAGCCTTTCTTGCGCGCGAGCTGAGGCAGCCTTTTGATTCTCATAAAGGCTGCGATAGCTTTCGTCCTCAGAGCCCCCGCCCAGTTCACGGGTGCCTGCAGCACCGGCGGCGGCGCCAGCGGCACCAGCAGCAGGGAGCTTAAAGCTATCCCACAACGAGGTCAAATGGCTCATGTGCGCGTGGAGCTCAGTGTTGGGATCAGGAGGAGCGTTCGGGTCCCTTGATGCGCCAGTAGTCGCGGCTAAGTGCTTGGCACTCAAGTCGCTATGCGCTGACTTCAGTGACGAATACGAGCTGTTAACAGCAGCGAGCTGGTCCTCAGCATTTCGCTGTGCCGCTTCAGCTGTCTTCAGCTTCAGCTTCAGCTCGGCGTTTTCAGATTGCAACGCGGGGAGTGAAGCAAGCTCCTGCTGCTGCGCTCTGATTTTCGCGTTCGCCTCTTCTAACGCGGCCTGCTGGGCCTTCAAGGTCTCCATGTGGGTATCCATCACCTTCTCAAGGTGGTCATGGCGTTGCTTAAAGTCAGCATTCTGCCCGGTAAGTGAAGTCTGGCGACGTGTGAGCTGCGCATTCGAATCACGCAGGTCAGCCAACTCCCGCAACTGTTGGCCATGGGATAGCTTGAGTTGGTGATGTTCGTGATCGAAGTCGCGTTGACGGTAACCGTCAACCAGCTTGCGGAGCCTCGCGATCTCTGCTGCAGTCGCGCCTGCGCCACCTGCCATAATAGCAGCGATACCGGCATCATCTGCTGCATCTGTTCCACTGCTGCTCGTTATTGACGAAGAGTGATGCAGTCCTTGGCTAGGAGGAGAGGACTGACCAGTAGCACCCTGAACATCCGGGACATTCGTGAACTTCTGCTCAACTGGAGTGCTGGAGGAGGACAGAGGATCTCTCGACATAGTCGAGGTGCTGCCAACAGAGTCCTGAGGCGCTTCGCGCGTGGGTATTTCGCTCAAAGTTGGAAGGCCTTCATGGGCATTCTCAGAACCAGACTGTGCATCCACAGAGTTAGATCTAATTGGGTGACCGTTGCTGTTGGGTTGCACACCTAGGTCTCGAGCCTCGTTAGCCTGATATCCCTCAGATTTAGCGCCAAGAGGCTCGCTCAACGAATCTAAGCGCTCAGTATTAGCGACCGTATCCGAAGGACGAGTCGACATAGAGTCGCTTAAACCGATGAGACTGTTTTCCGCCGCACTCGACGCAGAGATGTCATACTGGTTGTGCGCACTACTCTGCGAGTTAATGCTCCGGTCGCCATCAGTGTTGGGAAGATCATCACCATCAATGCTCTTGAGTGACAAATTCGTCTGCGGCTGACTTCTACGCAATCCGGGAGTTGATTGCGTGAGACCACCGTCATCACCGTTCAGATTGTCCTTATCACTCAGTTTTGAGTCGAGCTTCTCGCCCTCGTTGACTGCATCATTAGTGCCCGGAGTGCCATACGAGTCCAAGCTTGCAGATGAAGCAGCAGCCGGCAAACCGCCAGGCATACCGTCCAGCTCACGCTCGAGTTTGTGGAACTGCTTGTCATTATCAACAGGAGGCTGCTGGCTCGCCTGGATCTCCTCGGCAGGAGGAACCGTAGATGGGATTCCGAAGCTCAAGCCTCGAGAGTGGCCCCGACCGTGACGTTGACTCGAGGCTCCAATGGTTGAGGTGCTGTCCTGCGGCAATTTGTTATCAGGGAGATCAACAGCAGACATGAATCGCTCATCAGAGGGATCTACCTCTCCGTCCGTGACGTAGCTCTTTACTTGAGCACTCTCACGATTTGGTGAGCGCGTGCTGGCGGCGCCATTTGAGGCGCCAATGCCGGTAGTATCCAACCCAGAAGCAATGTTAGAACTGGGAGAGGATTCCTCAGTAGGCTTCTCCTGTCTGAACTCCTTTATTGGGCTCGATGGCATTAAGACCGATCTGCGCTTTGAGAAAAGCATCGAATTACGCGCAGCGCTGTTTGAGCGCGCCTGAGTGGGGCCACCAGTTTCGCTGCTTTGAGGGGTATAGACATGCGGCTGCAGTTCACGAACTTCCTTAGTGGTCTTAGGCCCACTTTGAGTATCCTCAGCCCTTTGGGCCGGCTCAGCATTCTTGCTTAGCCCGTCATTATGACCGCCAGGTCCAGAGGCAGTGCTTGCGCCCGCGGCTGCCGCTGCCGCTGCCGCAGCAGCAGCAGCTCCCTCAGCGTGGTGCTTGGAAGCGTCACCACTAGCCGACTTTTCACCCACAGGTGATTTGACGCCAGGAGACGTAGGGTCCGCGCGCGGCTTTGCTGGGGACTGAACACCGATAGTGGAGGGAGTGCCAGGCTGATCGTCGGGGTAATTGATACGCGAGATATCCAAAACGTACGCCGAGTTCCCCTCGTCGGTACCTCCCCAGGCCAGTATCTTATCTCCGCCAAATGCAGTGAGGGAGTGGCCGGAGCGGGGCGACGGTCCCGGGCCAAGATTCTGGAAAGTGTACCACTTGAGCGTAGTGAGCTTGAGTGCAAAAAGTTGGTCAATAAGCACACCCTGGCTGCTCATGCCTCCAAACACGTACATGACATCATCAATGATGGTCGAAGCGTGTCCTTGGCACGGTGCTGGCACGTAGCCCGAACACTCCAACTGCTCCCAAGCCCGAGTGGACGGATCGAAACACCACGTATCCGAGTACCAGAGGTCACCGTTGGCGCCTCCGAACAAGTACAGTTTCTCTTTGTAAGTAACCACGGTGTGGTTTGTACGCGGCGGCGGCGGCGGAGAAGTCGGCTCGATTTTGTCCCAGCTAGCGTTTGGAGATCGCCAGTTTGTGAGATCAAACGCCCACATGTCGTCGTAGAACTCCTCGTCGACTTGACCACCAAATACGTAGACGCGAGCTCCAACGTTCGAAAGCGAGTGTCCGTACCTACCCGAAGGCCTGGGGCCTTGGGGCTGGGCCACTGTCCACTTGAGGCTCGATGTGTTCAGTAAATACAGGTTGTCGTCCAACGGATCGGTTTCCTCGATCTTGGTGTCACCGCCGAAAACAACATGAGCGTTACCCAACACGAGCGAGGCATGGCCAACTCGCGGCCCGACCTTAATTCCTTCAGTAACGAGCTGGAAGCCTGACAAAGTGTTCGTATCAATAACCCACAAGTCATTCAGGATATCCATCTCTCGAATACCGCCCATAATGAAGATCTCGCCATCTCGTGCGGCCACGTAGTTTGCCGAGTGACCAAATCGCGGTGACGGAGCAGCCCGCTGCACCGCGTACTCAGCCCATGGCGTATCCGTGTGCTGCGAGAGCGGCGACGCGAAGCCACCCTCCGCATGCTGGTTCGGCCCACGTTGAGGCGACGCAATCTGGGACACCGCACCGGAAGTGGGCGCGACTGCGTTGGGGCTGCGCTGCACGGGAGAGTGGTGCCCATTAGGACCAGGGCCTTGTGCAGGATACTGTGAAAGTTGAGTGTGCTGTCCCTGTGGACGTCCCGGCCCCGGATACTGCTGCATAGGCTGGCCCGGTACCTGATGAGGGCCCTGTCCAGGCTGCGGCCCCTGTGCCGGGAATCCGTGGCTCTGGAAGCCATGGGGGCTCTGGGGATGACCGCGCATTTGACCTTGCATCTGATGTTGTCCCTGGAACTGAGGCTGTCCCTGGAAATGCGGCTGTCCCTGGGGCTGTCCATGAAATTGGGGCTGTCCCTGGAACTGGCCTTGGCCCTGCGACAGGCCCTGAGGATGGCCTTGGGGATGACCCTGAGGGTGGCCTTGAGGATGGCCTTGGTTGCCTAGAAAAGGACTGTTAAGCATCTTGGAAGACCCACCAGGCACCTGCGCCTGCTTTGCAGTATTCTGGGCATGTGCTCCAGCACCAGAAAGGGCACCGGTTGCAGCACTCATAGACTGCGACGCGGCATTCGACACAGCGGTTGACGCGCCGTTCACTGAGGCGCCGACATTCGCGCCGAGTGAGCTCGCTCCATTTTTCACGTTGCCAAACGCGCCCTGTGCGGAGGGTGACTCTGTAGACAGAGCAGAGGAACCACTTGGCGACCTTTGGTCGACCTCGTGGCTGGCCACGCTGGACCCGTCATCTCCGTTCTTTTGATGGCTGTCCCGCTTCTTCCGCGACTTAAAGAGAGACTGCATTCCCTGACAGTGGTACTAAGGGCTGAAGCAAATTACCTCCTCTCTCTCGAAGTTTGTTGTCAGAGTAGCGTTCTTTCCAGTGAGTGACACGCGACTTTGACAAGAACGATGTAAGGGTTGAGATTCGCAACAATTAAATAGCGCGTCGTGCCATCTAGCCGACGAGTGACGCGCAGACCCCATCACATGACGTTAATCCTTGGTGTGGCATGCACAGGAGAGCGGATAAAATACCGCCAGCTTTACATCCTTAATACAGCCGTTGCCGTGCAATTTAATCCACTTGCACCTTGAGAGCGCCTTTTGCTCGCATATTTATTTTGAGAATAGACTATAATAATAATAATAAGAAAAACTAGCAATAATAAAAAAGGAACTCGCTTGCGAGTTCCCGCGACCCCACTGACAGGATGCCCTAAATAAGTCTAGCGAACGGAGTTTTCTCTGGATTAAGAAAGAAAAAATAAATAGAAAGCGAGCCAGCAGCCAGCTAGCCCGCCAGCAACGCAGACATCCACACGATCGGCCACGTAGTTAGCCACACAGTTAGCCACGCAACCAGGCGGGCGTGTAGACAGGTGTGAACCGGGCTCTGTCGATTGCTCGGCTCTGCGGCGTCTCTATGCTCAACGTACCGCGGCACCGAGTTAGTGAGTAGAGTGCGCACGGTGGTACTTGAGCCCGTTGAGGTTTTTGTACCGCTTTCCACAGATCTCGCACCGGTACGGCTTGTCCTTCTCCATCCCCATGCCGTCAGGATAGGGGGTGTTTGACAACGGATCAATAATGGAGTATGTGCCATCTTCGTTCAGATGTAATGTCTGGTTTTGGTGGCCGTGCTGACGGTGGTATTTCAGCCCGTTTTGGTTCTTATACGTCTTCTCGCAACCAATAACCGGGCACTTAAAGGGCTTGTTTTCGCTGCGTTCCAGCATATACAACTGGCGAGCGGGATCATCGATCGTGGGCTCGTCATCATCTCCGAGTGTCATCGGTGCACCGTTGTTGGGTACCATCGAGCCTCCGCTCGAGAAGCCACCCAACACGCCCCCACCGAGGCCAGTCATGCCATCACCGGGGTTCGAGCGATTTCTAGGCTGTCGATTAAGCTCCGATGACATTGGATTTATATGCCCGACGCCTTGGTTTAGCGGCTGGAAGCTTGGAGGAGCAAACGCCTGTTGTTGAACTGCGCCGATGCCTAGCCCGCCAAGGTCTCCAGAAAGACCCATGTCGAGCTCAAGCCCATCGTCGTCTCCAGCTCGGTTATTATGGCCTCCTCGCGAGTTTACGCTGTTCTGAAATCCACCATGGTGTGGAGCGTGGCTGCTATTTCCCAGTCCTTGGCCGCGCCCCGAGTCAAACGGAAGAAACACGTCGTTCGTGCTAACTGTCTCGATATTTTGTATTCTTCGCATTACCGGCGGCTCATTCGGTGGTGAGGGCGAAATATGGTTTTCTTCATAGTGGCGCAAAAGGTCATGAAGCGTGGGCAAGATGTTACCGCAACACGAGTAGTCTCTACAGAAGTTTGCCTCGATAGAGGGGAAATACGAGGGCTGGTCTGGCGACATGGCCATTGCACCCAAGGTGGAGTCTGCTGGTGTGCCAACAGCGGGGCCCATCGAGTCGCTGACCGCGGATCCCGACATCAGGCTGCCGAAGTTGTTCGCCACTTCTTTATTGTCCTTCGTGGCCATGAGCACCTCGTCGCGCAGCCATGAACCTACCGAAGCGCCGCCCCATGAGATCCCGCCTATGCCCTGCGAGCGTGCGAAGCTGTCGCGGTGAAACTGCACTGGAATACTCTGATCTCCCCCATTTCTGATAGGGATTGCACTACTCATCTCTTGCCGTCTAACAGGCCTGTCTCGCAGATACCAACTACAGTAGCAGACTACAGTGCAATGTCTCGATCACCAGCGATGAGGGGCTCCGTTTCGCAATCAGCAGGCAGCAATCCTCCTCGTGATTTGCCGCTCTACCTGGATAGAGATTATGTAGAGAGTGCGATCTACACCTGATGTAAGCTGCATTAGATGGCGACGCCCAAGTGGGATAGTGATATTCCGTGACTAAGCGGCCCCAGCTCCGGTCCCGTAGCCGTAGCCGTCTATCCTCGCCACCTTTTGCGGAACCCTCGTGGCCGGGGCAAGACCTAGCCCCGCAGGTTTACTCGGAGAATGCAATGCGGTGCTTACGTGACCGGCGCCTCGAGTTGGGGCCAGTATACAGCTGTGGAGGCCGTGCTGAGCCGAGCTCTAATCATCTCAGTGGGCTCAATAAGCCCAGAGCTTACTTAGCCGAGGCGCTTTTGCGTCAAGGGTATCTGCGCATGTACAAGCGGAAGGGTGTGTCCAGAGTATTTATAGACCAGGCCGATGCGTTTAATGTTTGCATTGATGAGTGTATCCTTGTCCAGACTTGGGCCTGGTAATGCATGGTTTCGCAAACACATAGAGTTACGTATGATATTTATGATTTTGACCGAGCGCTCAATTCTACGCCCTTGGAGAGTAGACGCCCGACGCCCGTGCGCACTGTTCGTAGAGCCGAGCTGTAGTTAGCAGAGCCCAACCGACATAACGAGACAGAGACTTTTGCGAATGAGGCTAACGTCTCTCCACGAGGACTTTATCGAGGGCTATGTAGCCAACAACCACGCTGATGATTGTAGTTACCGCTAGCCCAGCGACGTCGCGCCCCAGCGAACTGTTGTCGAACCCAAAAGCGCTGAGGATGGTGGCACCGGGAACCTCGATTTTGAGACCGAACTTATCCTCAGTTAAGGTCAGATACTTGACCTCGTTCACCGAAAGCGCCTCGTAAGCGTAATGGTAGATAGAGAGATACTTCGCCCACACTGAGCCCGCGGGCATACTATTTTGGTTCAAAAATAGCCCCGCAAATAAGATACCGAATAGGTTCACCATGCACCCTAGCAATGAAGCAACTCCGAAATCCGAGACAAGAATTCCTATAACCAGCATCATCGCGGCGGCGCTCAGATTAAAGAGCGCGAGGACTAGCAGAAACATGAACGGGGCGCCATCGTTTAGGTTCAGCCCCACCAATGGATACAGAATCACACCGAGCAGAATCGGTGGACCCAAACGAAGAGGCACAATGTCCAGCAAAACCTTGGCCGTATAGTATGCCAACGGGTTGTAGTAGCCATTCGACCTTTCGCGCATAAACACCAGCCGCTCGCGACTAAATAGGGACACTGTCGTCAGCGTCGAGAAGCCGAATACCGAGAGCAAAAAGAAGAACAAGCCCAACCGATTCTGGAATCCTGAGATATCGTTGCTCACGTTGAAGTACAAATACCCGCACAGAACACCCAGGCCAGCAGATATGCCATAGTGCGTCAGGACAAGCATGGGATCACGGTGCAGGTTGCGGAAAATACGCAAAGCAATTATAGAGAACTGTTCACGGAACGAAGCACGCTTGATCTGAGCCGATGAGACTATTATCGCCCGGTTCGAGTCGCCAGGACCAGTGTACAGCGCGCTATCAAGCTCCTGCTGCAAATTCACATACTGCGAGCTCGCACGGAAAGCTGACACAAGCGGCTCGAGTCCCTGCGGCCCCAAACTGAGTTGTGAATTCGCCATAGCCTGTGCCGCTGTTCGTGATATCTGCGCTCTGTGGAACGCAAAATCTTCCCACTGCCGAGCCACATCCTCTTCCGTCTCAAATGGCATCGTGTGGACCTTCGGATCCGGACATTCTTCATCTGCGCCGACAATGCCATCAGCCGTGCCATTAGCTGCACTACCGTTGGCTTCGTTGTTCTCTTCGACCTCATCGGTGCCCGTGGGAACGCTACTCGCTGACGAGCGGTCCCCATTCTCCTCATCACCACTGACATCAGACAAGACGTCTTCGGCAACCAGTGGAGTGTCTGTTGCCGCGGATGGCAACGTCGCGTTCGCATCCTCCTCATCACTATAGGGGATAAGAGCGGCCTTCATGCTAAGATCTACAATGAAGTCCGCGAAGTTGTAGTTTGGTGGACAGTTGTGGCCTAGCGATTCGAAGAAACTCTCTGCGTCACGCACAGACCCAGTATAGACAAGCTGACCCTGCGCCAGTAGCATAATACGATCGAATAGTGACACGATGTTAGACCGCGGCTGATGGATCGTAAAGGCCACAGTGCGATTAGCACTTTTAGCCAAATGAACCAGAGTCTCAACCACTGCAAACGCATTGAACGCGTCCAAGCCAGATGTTGGTTCATCCAGCAAGAGCACACTCGGGGAAGTCACTAGCTCACAAGCAATCGCAACACGACGCCGCTCACCACCACTAAGGCCCTTCCCAACTAGTTGGTCGCGGAGGTGAGAGATGCCCAGCTCATTAAGCGTGTCCAATACTCTTAATTCCTTGGTGGCACGCGACATGGAGCGCGGAAGCCGCAGCAGCGCACTGAACAGAACATGCTCGTAAACAGTTTGTGTAGGCACAAGCGAGTTGTTGTTTTGGTCGACAAAGCCAACTAGCCGCCGTAGGGGCGAATCATCCTCTAAAAGAGTACCGTTCAAACGAACGGAGCCCTCCACGGTCCCCATTTTGTGCTTCGCAGCCAGTATGTCCAACAATGTGGTTTTTCCAGCACCCGAGCCTCCCATTATCGCAAGCACATGCCCCGGCGGTACGGCGCCGCTCACGCGGCCCAGAATTTCTTTACCGGACGGCGCGACATATCGAATCCCATCAAAATAAAGTCCTATGGGAGCGACACGAGCCACAGGTTCCTCGTTTGCCAGCTGATACGGCTTGTTAGCGTCACCCTGCGCGGATCCTGGCGGTCCGCCCTGCGTTGGGCTAACGGACTCTTTGCTGAGGTACCTGAAGGCCATGCCAAGTGCGACAATGACGCCAAAGGCGAAAATAATAGATGCCACTATAGACATAGTTGAGGCGCCAGGATTCGTCGGGAGTTCATAGCCAGGGACTTGACTATAGTGTAGGCATTCCGAGGAGCCGCACTCGAGTTCAATGCTGTGATCCCCGAACACGTACTGGATGAGCTGGTTCATGGCTGGTTCTTGGAACGAGCACTTGCCGTCAGCTTCGCAGATAAGGTCGCCGGGGCCTCGAACGCTTTTCTGAAGCCACTCACTGACATCTATAGAGCCCTCTTTACCACAAAGAAGTTCCCCAGGTTGGCATTCACACTTGATATTTTCGCAGCTATAGGAGAGTCCATCGAACTCGCAGTCCCTAAACTTACAGTAGAAGCTCTCTACTTGGTCGACCCAGAGCTGCAGATCACAAGTAGCCGGGTCGCGTTCGCAGCCGAAACTGACCTCTGCCACCTTACCAGCTAGAATGTCTTGGACTTTTCTATTCGTGACCGTGCACATGTGGTAGTTCGTGTTTACAAGAACACCCCCATTGTAGCAAACAGCGTCACCAAGGCCCGGGCTAGGCATAAATGGCTCACATGCTGCGTCCTCAGAGCACATATTGCAATTCACACCTTCCCAGCCGTATGAGCAGTCGCACGTTGTGTTCGCTTCTCGCAGGGGGCGCTGATCGCCTTCCGCCAGCGAGCCGCACACTGGCTCTTTGCAGTTAGCCCCACCGAAGCCTGGAATGCATTCGCATATCCCGGTATAGTTGTTGCAAGTACCGAAGTGCATACAGGTATCGCTGGCGGCGCAATTGAAACAGTCATGTGCACTACATAGCGCTACGAGACATGCGAGCGCAGAAACCAGTTTCATTCTACTGTGTCGACAGCAGAACCAGTCCTCAGCAAGCGTGCTCGATTCCAGAGTCTTGGGCCGTCGAGCTCTAGCCAGGCTTAGGGTACCCGGTGCTCTCCCCCCACAAGATCCGACACGTGACTTACCTATTTGGAGGCCGAATTCGTGCAGCGGGGCGAGGGCAGTACACGCTAGGCGATTGAGGCGAGTCGGCGGCCTACTATGAAAGTGAGCCCCAGGCGCCTGCCTAGGGGATCGATCCCCTACCAGGCAGAGCTGGGACTGCTCATTATTGGGACTACATGGCTCATCGTTGCTATGGGTATATACTACATGTTTGTGAGCCCGGCGCCATCACCTGCTAACTACGTGGACTACGAGAAACACACCGGTTGGCCGGTGCCGGCCTACCACGCGTTATTCGCGATTGTGTTCCCTGTAGTGCTGTGGGTGTGGGCCGTTGTCGCCTGGCTCGGCATGAAATTTTTCCGCAGTGGCTAGCCACATAGCGGCAAGAGGTCCTGAACTGCCTAGTCTTGAAGCGGCTGGTCATGAAGCAGCCCATTATCAAGCGGCTAATCGTAGAGCCATTTTTCAAAAAGCTCGGTCCACTGGACCATGCTTTCCCAATGAAGAGAGCTTGCGTCGTCTTTGAGTGTATGCCAGCTATCTGGGAATGACGGCGGGATCAAGTGAAGGATGGGCACTCCGCGCTGGAGGAACGGGATGTGGTCGTCCTGCATATATCCAGCATACTCATGAATGGGTCGCCCCCCTACCAGTCTCGGGTTCAAAGCCACGAGCTCTTTGTGCAGGTGTTCTGTATCAGCAAACCAGGACGGGATCGGAGACCGCGCCTCGTTGCCCAGAAGATCGAGCAGCACCAATGTTTCCGGGAGCTCGCCTCGGCCTTGCTGCCACTCGGCGAGCGCCTTGGCGCCATAAATACTGTCCTCATCGCTCCAAGTCTCAAAGGCCTCTTCACCATCAAAAAAGATCAGATCAAAGTCCTTTGTAGGACTCTTGTCTACGCTGGCCAAGTACATAAGTAGTGCACACGGGAACGCAGAGTCAATTGCTCCTACAAACCCCTCGGGGTACATTTTAGAGTCGTAATGAGCAGCGAGGGTCAGCTTCGGCCGGCTTGTGCCCGTGCCACGCCGCGCGATTATGTTCGCCATGGGTACGGCTCCGCCGGGAGTTGCAGCAACAAACTCGTGCGTTTGCACGTCCCATCGCGCCTTCGAGAGCTGGCTAACGATATGGTTGCGTGCGCTTATAGCGCCCGGGGTGCCGGGTACGCGTGGTTTCAGTAATGGAGCCAGCAGATAGCCCTTGTAAGGATCTAGTGCAGCTCTGAGTGTCGGTGCTGAGTACATGCGCGGCCTCAGCGCATAAAGCAAACCAAACGTAGCTATAAGTACAAATAGGAGTCTAGCCGCTGTTGATGAATGCAGCATAAACACACGCGAGTCTGTCTGCTTCGAGGTTGTGTGCCCCCCTCGGCATGCCATTGAGGAACCACACGCCCTCCGCCACCCCTACCCAGACTGGAGGCCACCGCTACCACGACCCACACACGCTTCAAACAAAACAACGGGGACTGTTTATAGACGCGAGGCACACACTTCAATTGGTGCACCACGTAGCGCCAAATGTCTCTCGAGTCCTTCCCTAGGTCTCACCTTGATGACGACGACCGTGGGAAGAGCCTATACGATAAGGTGTACAACGCAGCGACGCAGATCATCCACTCGTTCCGTGCGGACGAGGATCAGTCGAAGCAGGGTACTCCGCAGCAATTGAGCGGGAACAATACGCCAAGTTCTCGTAGGGCCTCCGTTTCTCGTAGTTCCACGAACTCAATTAGGGACCCGTCACTGAGCGTCACGCTCCCCCCTTTACCATCACAGTCCAGTGCTACCAGCGAGCATGTACCAGAAATACGCGCCCCACGCTCTGCATCCGGCAAGGGCGCGCCCCCCAGACCACAGCTGCTACGGACCTCTACGACGTCCTCTGCCACGGTTGGGCTGACCTCGGCGCAGGCTGTTCCGGTGCTTCCGTCGACGTTCCCAGTACCGGTCCCTGCTGATCCTGGATTGGAAGACGACAGTAATGTTAAATCCTCTTTGGACGTGCACGAAGACGATAAAGTGTTTAATAACAGGCATAGCTCGCTGAGCTCTATGACGACCACGAATGACAGATCTTCAATTTTGTTCTCGAGCCCCCACAAGCGGCCATTCGATGCCGAGTCTTTGTTCAGCGTAAACTCGGCGTCGGCATCGCGCGCATACCTGGCATCTCAGTATTCCCGTACACGGTCTAGAGCCGCACCCGGTAGGCTCGGCCGCGAGTTCTGGATGAAGGACGAGAGCGCCACGAGCTGCTTTAACTGTAACCGTGCGTTCTCTACATTTAGACGCAAGCACCACTGTCGTGTTTGTGGCCAGATTTTTTGTTCGGCGTGCACGACCTTGATAGATGGTGAGCGCTGCGGGGCCCCGCGTAGGCGCGTGAGGTGCTGCAGTACCTGTGAAGAGGCATTAACAACTCACAGTAGTAGCGAAGAAGAGGGTGACCTCAGCTTTATGAGCCAGGCTGCTGAAGACCTTACTAGGTGGCCAGAAGTTACCCACGCCGATAGCGAGTATTTCTCCGAAACAAGCGATCAAGAGGAGCATTTACACGACGGCAACACCAGCTACCTCATACCAAACCGATCTCGCCGGGGAAGTAGCACCGATATTTATGGAGATCACCACCACGTCAGGGAAAATGAAAGCGGGAGGGAATCGTATTCTCGCTTGGCTTCCCCATCTGTAATGGACGAGGTGCATTATGCAAGATCGTTTTTAGGAAGCTCACACAACCACTCGCACTTCTCGAAGCCACGCTCACGCTCACGATCTTGGTCACGTAGCCAATCACAACCGCCAAGAGAAGAAGAATTATTCATAGCCCGTCCAGCTCGCAGCAACTCACAGGGAACATCAACTGCTTCTCCATTCTTATCTCAAAAGCTATCTTCGGTGGTGTCACACAGTCAGGTCCATAATAGTAACCTGACCCCCGCCATTGGTGGCTCTGCTGCTGTAGGTGGGGGAAGCTCATCGACTTTATCGAACGCAGGTTATGCTTCAGGCGCCCATCTTCATTCCATTGATGACTACCCATCAAGCAGTGCTCAATTCCCCAATTCTGCCAGTGTGGAGCTCAACAATGCTTCGCTGTCATACCTGCAGCTCTTCCTGGACCAGTTGCTTCGAGACAGCGAGCTCAGTCCAGAAGAGTGGAAACCTCTTCTGACTGCCCCGCTATTAGAAGTAGCAGCTGGATTGCATCTTGAAATCAACGACAAGCTTTCGCCGCGAGAATGGGTCAAGATCAAAAGAATTCCCGGCGGCACACCACAAGATATCGACACAATAAACGGAACCGTGTTCACCCACTCTGTGGCACGCACATCAATGGCTAAGCAAATCGAAGCCCCACGCATCTTACTTATAGCATTCCCTGTTGAGTACGCCAGAAACGAGAGGTACATGAGCTTAGAGCCTGTGGTTGCTCAAGAAAAAGAGTACCTTCGCAAGCTAGTCGATCGAATCATCAGCCTGAAACCGAGCATTCTTCTTTCGTGCTCTCATGTTTGCGGCCAGGCAATGGATATGCTGGAGGCGGCTGGCGTATCAGTGGCTCAGAACGTAAGAGAGTCCTCTCTGTTTCGTCTGTGCAGGATCACAAAGGCAGACATACTGATGTCAATTGACCGTTTGAGCGCGGCTCCGCTACTTGGAACTTGTAAGCTCTTTGAACAAAGATCTTATTTGTCAGAGGATGTAGTTAAAACATTCCTGTTTTTCTTTGTTGGTGCTCAGGACCCTGGAAGATGCGCCTTGGTTCGTGGGGACGCGGAATTCTCGGGCGTTATTAAAGTTGTGTTCGAAGTAATGGCGGAGATTTGTTACAGTCTGAAGGCAGAGACCGCTTTGATGCGGGATCAATTCGTTATGGTTCCTAGTCTCGAAAATCCACCTGAAATGATTCTCTCTTCTTCCCCTTTCGTGAATTATGGCGTGCCTTATCTTCTGAAAGAATCTAGACTCTTGGAAGATAGGGTGGTCGAGTTGGGGAGAAACCTAGAAGAAACTGCCCACGACGAAAGTGCAAGCCGTTATGTTCTACACTCAAGACTTGAAGAAGCCCGCGCAAGATGGGTGGAGGTCTCTCATCTATGGGAAGGCATCGAGATTTTGTACCCATTCATGTTCAATCCTTCATCGCATCAGAATCTACTGGTGCTATACAGCCTGGTCTGTACAGAAACTGCTACTCCATGCGTCGGGCCTGATGCTCAGTTGATCGAATTTTACTTAAATACCGACAAAACGTTGGGTAAATTTGTGGAAAGCAGTATCGAGCAAAACAAACTACCCTGTCCGGATGGGTGCCAAGGCGCGATGCGTGATCACCATCGAACATATGTGAATGGAAATGGTAAAATAACCATCTGGACGGAGGAAATGCCTTGCAAGATACTAGGATTAGAGGACAGTATCCTGATGTGGAGCTACTGCAAATTGTGCGAGCAGCAGATGCCTATTGCGCCTATGAGCTCCACAACTTGGAAGTGCTCAATGGGGAAGTACCTTGAGCTTTCATTTTATGGCGAGCCGTTGAAAATGCGGGCCTCAACCTGCTCGCATAACGTATACAGAGACCATGTGAGATATTTCGGCTGGCACGGGTATGCTCTAAAGATAGAATACTCCACTGTGGACTTGAATGAGATATACGGACCTCCAAAGATAGTGACATGGGATCCAGAGCTTGAAATCGCACTCAAGCGTGACACCTATGAGGAGTGGCGTGCCAAGTTGGAACGATTCTGGGAAAGCTTGATCGAATCTCTATCTCAAGTTAAAGTCGAAGGTCTAGAGGAGACCATTGTTGAGCTATCGAAGCGGAGACTCTCCGAGCTGAATGCAAAAGCTGCTTCAGACCGTGAGGAAAGTCTTTCGCATCTCCGTCAACTCAATGCAGACACTCTCCCTTATGATTACTTGTCGCTGAACAAGTTTCTAGACCTCTATCAATCTCTTGTCGACCAATGGCATGCGGATATTGCTGATTTCGATGGGCAATTTTTCCCATCTGAGCGAGACATCAGGCGAGTCACTGCCCAGCATCTCCGTGGACTTTTGGGAGAGGACATTCACGACAAAAAGAATACACGAAGGAGCTCATTTGCATCTATACCATCGAGCGCCGATGTATCCATTCAAAATGTCGAAGTTGATACGAATCCAGCCGGCAAAGAGCAAAGTGAGCCCGCTCCGAATGACGAAATCTTGACTGAGGGCTCTCTCAACTCCCACCTAGGAATATCTATGCCTGTATCGGCTTCTGTACCATCCTCACGCCTGCACCATTTCCCTGAGAGAAAACAGGAGGTCGCTAGTGAGGAAGTATTAGACGATACTGAGATTCCTAGCTCCGTCCCTCAATCAAAACCTCAAGTTGTTGACATCATGCGCAAAGGCTTCGATAATAATGCTGTGAAACCCACAGAGAGTCTTAGTACACCGAGAGGGACAGACTCCTTCCTCCGCGCTGACAGTGAATCTCCTGTGAAAAGCACTGCCGGCTCCCCCTCTTCAGTGATGGTGAAATCAAAATTTGGAAACGACATCAATGTGCTCATGCCTGGGCTCAATCAGCCTGCCCTTAATGACGGCAGCGGCCGCGTTGCTATTCTAGCGCAGCATTTTGAAGAGCTTTCGCGCGAGTTTGAGAGGGAGAGACAGAGGGAAAAACAGAGGTTAGAGGAAAGACAGCGTGCTATTCGAATGCGTCACGCCCATCCTGTGGCAGAAGTGTTCGAAGATGTGTCCGAAGCAATCGAAGACTGGCCGCAGCAGAAGCCGCATATACCTCTTCATGCTGGTCATCAACAGTTGACGCAAAGGTCAAAACCTGATTCGCAGATGCACTCACCAGCATTACCACAAGACAATCCAACGGTCCCGTTAGCGCCTGACCAGAGTCAGCAGCTTCCTCCTCCGAGCAAAAGCAGTCATATAGCTACCGACTCGGAAGAGGCCAGTGGTGAATCCGCACCCGGACGCACGGTTGCTCATCAAGCTCAAGCAGCTAGTACCGAAGCTTTATTGCCGACTACATCAACTTCTACTGCTGCTACTGCTGAAGCTAACGAAAATAATCTCGTAACTTCAGCTGCCTCGGCTAACGAAAAGGATGCTGAGGAGTTCAAGAAGGCGGAGCCTGTGAAACTGTCCCTCATTAGGACGTTGGCAAACTTTTGGGCGGAAAGGTCCTCTACGAGATGGAATGGAATTGAGTATATTCTTGGGACACATCAGCACTACTTTACGAACTCGCCTGTAGTACTAAGAGAGAGTGAACCGAGTTCGTTGATTGCATTTTGTTTAAGTTTGCCGGATTACTTGTCTCGCGTTAATGAGTTCTACGAAAATACGCCAGGCATACCGTCTGGCACTCGCTCGCTCCTGAGAGGAGATGTTTACAACAATGAGCAATCTAGCAGTTCGAAGGAAGCCACCCCAAATGACACAGAGGTACCGGGTGACCTTGAGAGTGTTGATTCAATACTCGAACAGGCGATGCTCCGGCAAACCGGAACGCATATGCGGTATCACTTTGACCGAAACAACCTGAAAGTCTCGTGTAAAATCTTCTTCAGCGAACAGTTTGATGCTCTAAGACGGAAATGTTCCGTTCCTAGCAAGTACATCCAAAGCTTGTCTAGGTGCAGCACATGGGAGTCAGCTGGGGGCAAGTCTGGTTCTGCTTTCCTCAAAACGTTGGATGATCGGCTGATCTTGAAAGAGCTCAGCCATGCAGAGTTCGACTCTTTTGTCACCTTCGCCCCATCTTACTTCGAATACATGTCTCAGGCGCTCTTCCATGACCTCCCCACCGTACTGGCAAAGATGTTTGGTGTCTATCAAATAACGATGCGAAATGTTCACACATCGCAGCAAATCAAGATGTATGTTGTGGTCATGGAAAACCTGTTCTACAATGCGAAGTTCAGCAAGTTCTTTGACTTAAAAGGATCTATGCGCAATCGCAAAGTCACTGAGACTGGTAAGGCAAATGAGGTTCTCTTAGACGAGAATATGGTCGAATATATTTACGAGACGCCGGTTTTTGTGAGAGAACATTCCAAACGAATGCTCCGGGCCTCGCTGTATAACGACACTCTTTTCCTGACCAAGATGAATGTGATGGATTACTCGCTGGTTATTGGGCTTGACGACGAGAATAACGTCATTGTTGCAGGCATCATTGACTACATCCGAACGTATACGTGGGATAAGAAGATAGAAAGCTGGGTGAAAACTAGAGCTGCCACGGTAGGTGTGAAGGAGCCTACCGTTGTTTCTCCGAAGCAATATAAAGGTAGGTTCCGTGAGAGCATGGAACGGTATTTTGTCATGGTTCCTGATTGCTGGAGTCATCAAAGCGTTTAGCAAAAATGAGCGACTTAAAGCAAAATAAATAATTAAATAAATATATAAATAAGTTTCAAGGCATCGAAGAGCTAAACTCCTCCTCTCACCTTCTGCTGACGATAGAGAAGAGGCACTCAACACATTCGCGCTACATTAGTATACGGAAACAATGATAGTGTTTCCCGCATGTTCCTCAGTCTCAAGTGGTATACTTCTGTAGCACCCGCATAATGTCGAACTTCATAACTGGTTTGGTCAGCACTTCCTGAATGCTCACTGCCATGCAGGCGTTTCGAGTTTCTATGTCGCTGAAACCGGTGAGTGCAACAATCGGATAGGGATAGCCCAGAGTACCACGGATAAATTGTGTTGCATCTAAGCCATCCATTCCAGGCATGCTGAGATCCATGAATATGATACTGTAGTGGAAGCCATCAACGATGGACTGCTCAACAAGCTTGATAACAGTAGCACCATCTCCGGCCGTATCAACATGTGATATGCCAAGATGTTGGAGCATTTTGACCATAATCTCCTGGTTAAGCTTATTGTCCTCTGCAAGCAGCACTTTGGCCTCGCTGCTTATGCCTGGAGCAGGTGACGCAGATCGTTCCGGCGATGATCCAAGCATCATTGTCGTCGATTCTGAAGTCGCTGTATTCGGGGTAGAGTCTGGTAGTAAAGCCGGTGATCTCGATGTTGCGCTAATGGAGCTATCACGAGCCAATGAAAGTGCCGGAGGTATGATCTTCAGCATTGTTGAGTTACGACGTTGAACGGTTGCTCCGTATTTCGCTAGACCTGTCTTCGGGCCAGATACCGTAGATCCAGGCGTAGGGGAGTTCCTTCCTGATGTCGTCTGTGAAACCTCAAAGAATTCTGTGCCATTAGAAATGACAGAAGACCTTACATTGTCTCTCTCGTCGTCGAACATCCCATCAGGGATATTCATCAGAAGAGACGATGCTGAGTGGTTTCCATGAACACCTACAACCGCAGGGAGCGCTGAGTTCGGCGCTGATCCGGCAGCTCCCTTGAGTGAGTTAGCATCCGAGGTTGCTGCGGTTCGCCCGGAACCTTGGGAGCCGTGCGACTTATTAGAGTACTCCGAGTGGTTGTGCTGATGTTGAGACTGCGACCTCAGTAACTTGGATACAGGATGAGCCCTGTTCAGAAGCAGCCTGGATCCATTAGAACTCTGGTGCGCGTGACGAGAATGTTTACGAGTCGGATGATCCGTCTGCGCGTTAGGTGTTGCATTCGCACGAGTGCCCAAATTAGACGTGCCCTGGTCTTGCAGTAGCTGCACATCCCCTGCTCGCAGAGAAATCGTTGAATACACGTCTCTGACCTTAAACTCGATAGGCGGACCGTTGAAGGTAAGTACCTCTTCGGCAGTAAGTCCGATTGCCTCCACAGGCACGTGTAGTACAGTTGTAGTGCCAACACCCTTGGCGCTGAACACAGCGATATAGCCTCCAATGCCTTCGGCAAGCTGCTTTGATAACGCCATACCCAGTCCAGCTCCTTTTTGGTTCTTCCGTAGAGGATCCTCTCCCTGAACGAAGAGATCAAAAATCCTGGCCAACTGTGCGCTTGAAATTCCAACGCCTGAGTCAGTGACTAGAATCTCAAGCACTGCATTGGCATTCTTTAAGGTATTACCATACGGTTCCAAGTTCACTAGAGGATCATCCAACGGTCTGAGATGCAGAATAACAGAAACATTGCCGTTCTGGTCGCTGAACTTCATCGCATTAGACATGAAGTTCAGGCATATGTGGGAAATGTGATCCAGATCTCCGCGGAGCTTCAAGTTTCCCAAAGTGTGCGGCACCGCTGCCAACGCAAAGCGTGTAGTCAACACAGGAGTTCGCGGTGAGAACAGGTTGGGCAGTGTCTCAAGAAGCTCAATAGGTGTGAACTCGCTCACTGATGGATCGACACCTACTAAACTCTTGGATAGTTCTAATAGCTCGTTCAAAAGATCCATTAGAACATGTCCACTTTCTATGATGACCCTCAGCGCACTTTGTATGTTTGAGACGTCTTCTTCATCTGCGTTAACAGCAGTAAGACCCATTATGCCGTTCAGTGGCGTCCTAAGCTCATGGCTGATTATGGCAATGAACTCGCTCTTCGCAGCATTTGCTTCCTCTCTGAGTTCACGAGCTTTCTGCGCTTCATGAGTACGGATCCTTACTTGATCCTCAAGATGCAAGTAATAGGCATTCAGTTTCTCCGTCATGTTATTGTACTCCCCTATCAGATCATCAACCTCATCGGAAAACCACCTATTGAGAGGGGGCAGAGGCTTCGGTGTGTTGAAACGATATCTTTTCTTCTCGTACGAGACCGACGACCCTTCAAAATTGATACTGTCTCTGTTTTCATAGTCCTTAGAAATCACAGGACTGGTTCCAGCACTTGTGTCCGTAGAGTATTCGTGCTTAATGACTTCGCCTGAGCCAGAGTCCATCTGTACGTGCTTCTTTTTCATGCTATTGGCAGTCTCGTCGCTTCTGTTATTAGGAGCTACCTCAATTGATGAATTAGCAGGAGACAGATCTCTGGAGGGAGTCGAGTCATCACCTCCAGCAAGCGGACGAACCTCAGGCTTGTTATCTTGTGACGAACTTTCATCCTCGAGCTCGTTATCAACTTCCGTTCCTGAATTACTCTGATTCAGCTCTGGGTCTTTATCATCGATAGATTCATCCAATATGAGAATTGGGCGCAGCTTCATGTTTTGGTAGATAATGTAGAATCCTCTCGTCTGCCATCTGCTGAGAGGAAGCAAAATAAGAAGCACTGCACCGAGAATACCAGCTCCCACACCTATAATCACATTCCGAAGGTGGCGTGCGTCGTTGAAAGCTTCAGACTCCGGGATCTCAACAAAAACAAGCCACTTTTGATCATACACGCTGGCATAAGAGTACCCAACGCTCGATTTATCATCAAAGGGTGTTTTAGTCCGCATATGTGCGGCGTCGAGTTTGGCCAAAGATGTTCTGTTGTCTGAGGCAGATATGTTGAATTGGTTTGGTATATCACCCTGTCCACTGTTTGTGGAGCTTGTTGTGTTCGAGTCAGTGTTGTTGAATCGAGAATATGCGGTGGAATTATGGGATCTCCTTAAAACCCCTCGAGGGATTGGTTCATTTCTGCGCGCTAAAGCTGGAGGCTTGTCGGGTGTGTTGCCTCCTCCGTCACTACCATCAACGGGGCGATTGCTGGAAGCAGTCTCATTCGATGGCATTTGATTGCTTGTTAAGGTCTCGTTGTAAGATCTCAACACCAACTCAATGGCATCTGTTAATACCGGAAATGACGTGATAGTCCAATTTTGTCGCGCACTTGTTGTTCCGTTTTCGGCTACAAAGGGGTAGAGAAACGAAAATGTACCTGACGTCGTGCTCTTATCGTAAGTATTGTTCAACAAAATATCATTGAGCCGGACGATCTCAATAATGTATTGTGGAAACAATCGCTCTTTAACGATCGAGGAGGTTACTTGGTTCTTGAAAACGAAAGTGCTGTACCCTACGGTATCTGCACGGCCACTTTCCGGTGCAATTCTACCATCAAATATATTCAGCTGCGGCTCTGAGGAGATTTTTTGTGAAACCGAGTACGTTAGGTTAACGTTTCTCGTAGACGCATACACCTGGTTAGCAGTGGCATTAGCAAGAACACCGCCTTCAATCACGTTCAGGTTGGCAAGCATATCGTCACGTAGATCTGGTTGCGACAATGGAAACAGTTCCCGGGGTATCATGTTATTTTGCTGTCCCGGGAGCCGATTTGAAGATGTGCGCTTGCGATACGAGAAGATCAGCTCAAGATTTTTGTCATAAAGCTCCATTGCTAGGCAATCGGAAAGAGAGATTTCGACGCCGAACTCTTTGTTGAAAGAATTCCAAAGTCCAGTCATAGATTGGTTATTGTTGGCCGCCTCGAGAAAATCAACAGCGTTGGCCGTAGACGTAGAATACGTGACTGACCTTTCCAGTGAGTCGAATCCCTGCTCTATCTCAATCCCAGTCATACCAGCCAACGTCGAGAGCCGGTTCTTCATCAAGCTTTCTGTGTAGCTCCATACCTTGATAGCACTTACCAACGTCAGTACGAGAAGCGACAAGAACCCGATGAAAAAGATCAGAATTGTCGTCTGCATCCAGAGGGGGATGCGCACGTACCAAGAACCTCGGGGCCCATCTTTGCCAAACAGTGGCTTTTTGGGGTGAATCACCTTCTTGATATCTTGCTTCGAGGGTAGATGCAACCGATTACGGAGATGCTGAGATCGGCTGTCTTCCTGTGGTTTGGGATTGCTCCCTTCATTTTGGTAATTGAATTCTGATAGCTTCGGGGACTTGGAGCCTCTCCAATCTCCGGCCTCCTTCATCCTCGCAGCTCCTGAGGGACTCAGTGTGGCAGACAGGGTTGGAGAGGACCCCGTTCAAAAGCTAGGCCCACGCGTTCTACTATTATGACTAAGCTAATGACCGTGAAGTTATCTGTATGTGCATGTGGCACAGCTGTCTGCACGAGATGAGCCCCTGAATTTAGTTGGCTGATAGTCTCTCTGGAGGGCATTGATCGTAGTGGATAAGTCTATTTACAATAGCATAGCCTCGTGACTGCAGCAAGTGTCTGCGTTGGCTGGTACAGTGTAAAAGCGTATCGGAAGCGCAGGACCATTGGCCTCGGGCGCTTCAATAATTTTATACCTCCGAAGTGCCAATCCAATACCTAGAACACATTTTCCCCGGTGATATGACAAGTTATCAGCCCGTAATCCCATCGGCGTTTCCAAAGCTCCCGCCAGGCTTGCCTTACCCTCTCCACCTGTTCCCTGAAATACAGTAAACAATCCTTTCGCGCGCACACTCCAACCAGAAAGTCAATTAATTGGTATGGGCGAGACCACCGGCAAAGAAGCGAGCGCTCCTGCGAAAACAACACTTGCGAAGATAAACGAGGAGATTCACGAGCTTGTTCATGAGCTGAATGAGCTTATTGACGAAGACTTCGCCATACAGGACACGCAGCGCACGCTTGACTGCTACACGGAGCTCATTGAGCGCTACAGCGCTAAATACCATGCGTTTGTTAATCAGTTGATTGAGTTGCGCTGCGCGTATGTTGCGCTGAACAACAAGTTCCGCGGGAACAAGGCACGCGCGCTGAGCATGGCGAAAAAGCTGTACGCGACCCTGTTGAAAAAATACGAAGCCGAGGCTCAAGCAAGCAATGAACTAATGCGGCCAATTGAGCAATGGGAGATTGCGCAACAATTTCCGGTCCCTAAGGCGTCTGTGCCGAAGCAGAGTGGCGAGCGGTCGAAAGCGATGGTGAAGTTTAGCCACAGATTGTTCAACGCTCGTCACCACTTCCACGCGCGGACGCACTGGACGCTGGCTGGTGCTGAGGCTCATCGTAACGAGCTAATTGAGCGGCTTATGACGGAACGCGCAAATCACGATGAACGCGAGAACGAACTCCGCCGCCTCGAGCTCAGTATCGGCACGGCCAAAGATCAGATTGAGTGGTACCGTCGCCAGCTCGTCGATCAGCCGCCTCATAACATCTGGCTTGATGCATACGACGCGCACGCGAACTTCGTCCGCGAGATCCTCCGATACATCCACTCAACAAACCATGAGCGCGCAATTGCCCAAGTTGCATTACAGCTCGCGAGGAAGCCGGTTGCTAAAGACCGCGGAGCGCGCGGGCCCGCCGCGAGCTCGTACCGCCGCATGAGCGGACCAGATATTAATGATATTGCGCCTGCCGAGATCGAGCCCGTTCACAGCACGCCGCTTCGTGTTAGCCTCTCTTTTCAGCTGCCGCAACAGAACCAAAATAGTGATGGAGCAACGCTCGACCACATGTTCGACCTGCCGCACCGAGTCCGCTACTCCAAATCCGTTGCAGAACTAAAGCAGAGCCGCAAATCGCATCCGAGTCCCATGGACAGCGATTGGGTCACGGGCAAACCGGTGGACACGACTCAATCGCTTGTGGGCACCATCCCATTCCCGCTTATCGAGCCACACCCCGTTGCTCCGATGCTAGCAGCTAGACTGCGCGACGTGAACCGCGAAGCAGATCAGGAATATGGGTCGCCCGATATGGCCCAGAATTCAGCTCAGGAAACTCCGGACACGCCCGCGGACGATGCGCTGCCAAAGCACGTATCACCGTTGCGTATTTCCCGTGCGCGAGCACCCTTCCAAGGCTCCGCCGAGGTCTAAGTCATCACAATTTCGTCAAGGCCTGACACAGCTGGCCGAGTCCCCAGAGGTTTCTCAGCCGCTATGGCTTCGTCCTGCTGACACACACAGATCACACATTTGAGCCATAGTGTGTGAGCGTGTGTAGGAGAGCCAATGCAGCTCGTGCGGTTTCTTATGAAGCTGGCCAGCGAGTATGTGCAGATTGAGCTGAAAAATGGTACGGTGGTGGCTGGAACCGTGCTCAGCGTGGCACCTAACATGAACACGGTGCTGAAGGATGTCAAGATGACCGTCAGCGGAGAGGATCCCGTAACGATGAGCTCAATCACTCTCAGAGGCAGCTCAATCCGTTACTATATTCTACCAGACTCGCTGCCCTTGGACCGCATGATTGTCGATGACTCGAGGCGGCCGAGCACAGTGCCACCACCGGCCAAGCGTGGTCGGGGCGGTATGCGTGGTTCAGCGCGCGGTGCCAGAGGGTTCAGGCCTGTGCGAGGACGCGGAAATCTGCGCGGGGCGCGTCGTGGCTCGCGAGGCCATTAGTTGTAATCTAGCACGCGTTCTCTTTCTGGTTTACGCAGCAGTCGTGCTCGCACTTGTGCTGGCCCAGGTAATCACGCAGCGCGTTTTACTGAGGAAACGTGGCGCTCGTTGGTTGCACTCACTAGTCAAACTCACTAGTCGAGCTCACTAGTCGCACACTACGCTTTATCCACCTTGAGCGCAGAAGTATGCTATCGCCATGCTCTGCTTCCCGTTGCACGGCTTAGTTGAACTCACTCTTCCAGCAAATCTGGCCTTGGTGCGAGTCCTATGTCCTCCAGTCGCAAACGCGAGGGCATCCGCGGCAAGGCCAGCCCAAAAATCCGCTCTGTAGTAAGTAGATCATCTATTAATTCATCCATGTGCCATAGCGTAGCCTCGCCGTGGGGCGTGATCCGCCGAAGTTTGCGGTAGTCTGCGAGCAGAGGCTCGAGCAAAATGTGCACGGTCATGGCTTCATACGAAAGACGTATGTATACTGCCGCAAGTGCCGTAAGGTACTTGAAGTATGGTTGCCTCAGCATTTCCTCGATAATCTCTCGCGGCGGCGCTATAAGCAGCAGCTTGTACACGAGGCAAAGAAAGGGCAAAGGCCGCTGATTTCCGTAGAGGCCGCCCACGGCCGTCAGATCCGCGGCACGGTCGCATATTGTCGCAGCGTTCACCCCAAAACACTCCTTCTTCCAGTACACACTGGCGAGAATGCGCTGCTTGACGATCTCCTCGACGTCCCTGCGTGGCATTATTCTCTATCACCGCACAGCAGCCTCGCTGTTCCTACAGCTGAGTTCAACGCCAATGGCCTGAAGGACCTCGCGCTCTCACTCGCGGGCTACCGGATTAGCCGTAGCCCTGGCCCACAGAATCCGAGCGAGCTCAGCACTACAACCAAGCTAAGCACGAGGGCCGCGATGTGGGGCAGACTGAAGGGCCAAGTCTTGCGCTCGAAAGACGAGCAGGACGTATCTGATGAAGACACGATCATTAGTCGTGCTCTGCTTCGGCACTACGGGCCGAATGCGCCGTCGTGGCTCGTGGGCCATGGAACCGTGATGCAGCATGACGTATACGAGCCCCAGGCATCTCCGCCGCCACAAACGTACGCTCGCAGAGACAGCAGCTCCGAACGCCCCAGGATGTTCGAGCGCAGCGACAGTTTCGCCACGCCGTCGGGATCCACGCAGTCGCGGTCGAAAACATCGTCATCGTCGGGGTTGGCCAGCAGACTAAAGAACTCTCAATGGTGAGCTGGACTTAATCTTTGTATATCTAATGAGCGTAAATGAGTAGGAGTAGCATCGTAGCATCGAAATTCGAAGGACTAGAGGCACGAGGGGTGGCACGGGAGATCGCTTCTCCATGCTGAGTGATGTTAAGAGTGTCCAGCTTCAGGCGCGAGCCGCACATCTAGCGGCCTCATCCGTGTGTTGCGTCCGTGTGTTGCGTCCGTGTATTGCGTCTGTGTATTGCGTCCGTGTATTGCGTGCGGCTTCCGGTTGCGTGTGTTATGGTTAGCGTAACGCTGCATTAGACTATGTTGTTATCGAGTGTTTTGCATGCTAATACTATCCGTGGGTCTTTCACTCCAATTTTTCGAGCGCGTGCTCAAGTATATCAAGGCCGCGCTCGGTTTCCTCCTCGGTAATCGTGAGTGCAGGAACCAACCGAAGCGTGTTTGTGCCGGCGGTAATGACGAGCAGTCCATTGTCGAGGGCCGCGTCGAGAACGGGCTTCGGCGCCTGGTTGAGCTGCACGCCAATAATGAGTCCTCGGCCACGAATCTCCGAAACACTGTTGAACTTCTGCAGCCACTGAGCCGCGCGGTCGAGGATCTGCTTCGACCGCTGCTCGATGTTCTGTTTCACGGCAGGAGACTCGATCTCGCTGAGCACGTAAAGCCCCACGCGCGAGGCCAGAGGGTTGCCTCCGTAGGTTGTGCCGTGGTCGCCTACCTGCAGCGCGGCATTCACCTCCTCGGAGATCATTGTGGCACCGATGGGTATGCCGTTGCCAAGAGCCTTGGCCATTGTCACAATATCCGGTTGGGCATCCGGGCCTGCCGCCGTGTGAGCCCAAAGGTCTCCCGTGCGACCCAGTCCACACTGGATCTCATCGTATATAAGCGTCACTCCGTTGGCCGAGCATTTAGCGCGGAGCTGCTTCAGCCAGTCGGCGTCGCACACGTTGATGCCGCCTTCACCCTGGATCGGCTCAACAATGACGGCGCACGTTTGCGGGCCAATGAGATCGAGGCTTTCGACACTGTTTATGTCCGCATACTTGAATCCGGGAACCATTGGGCTGAACGGGGCCTGGTATTTCGGGTTGTTTGTGGCTGACAGGGCGCCGTACGTGCGACCATGGAACGCTCCATTGAAGGCCACGATCTCGTGCTTGTTGTCGGACGCGAGGCGAGACCGCTTGCGAGCGAACTTGATGGCCGCCTCATTTGCCTCGCTACCCGAGTTGCACAAAAAGACGTGCGACGCAGTCTGCATGCCCCCAGACCGCTTCGTGCGCTCCACGATGTCGGCCGATAGCTGCGGTGCCCACTCATTTAGGTACAGGTTGGAGCAGTGCACGAGCTTCTCGGCCTGCTCGCGCAGGACCTCGGTCACACCGCGATGGCTGTGACCCAGAGCGGTCACAGCGATTCCCGCAGTGAAATCGACATACTCTTTGTCGTTCGAATCCCACAGGCGTGAGCCCTGCCCGCGCACTAGCGTGATTGGCGGCCGAGCATACGTCGTGGCCATGTATCGCGCGAGGCCCGCGCTGTCTGTGCTCAACCGTCGAACAATCTGCATATGGTCAAAGAGTGAAATTACTCATAACCCTTCACTTGTAATCCGGCTGCATGCTTATCAGCGCCTACAGCAAATCAAAGCGCAGATGTTCATAATAAGGAATGTCAATTAAATTCGCCAGGTTTTCCGGTCATTCGGATGTATATGCAGTCCTGCTACCAGTTTACGCGGCGCCACTGGGAAGGTCACGCTCATGATCCCAATGCGGCTCCGATCCCAAGTGCCGCCTTTGATCCCGCGAGTCAAGAATCAGGGGAGTCCGCGCTGGTCTCATTCTGTGCCGTGAACAAATATATTTGCTGAACTATGTAGTTCAGCTCGGGATTACGCGAGAAGTCGCGGTTCAGCGAGGCAACGAGGGCAAACAAGAAGTCTGCCATACGCACATGACGCTCGTCGGGCTCTGGCTGCGGACTCGTCTCAGTCTTCTTTTTCAATGCGGCAAGCCGCGCTACGTACTCCTCGTCCAGCGTCACGAGCCGCTGTTTGAGTTCGCGCAGCTCGTTCTGCCGCTGAACCACAAGATCCACTGTATCGACGCCAATCTTCTCGCGCTGTGCCGCTAGCCCAGACTCTACGACATGCGGTAGATACTCATCCTGTTGCGCAAGCACGGAATCCCACAACTCTACATACTCGTCCGTAACAGCATTGCCCATGGCCAAGCTCTGGCCCGCCTCGCGAGGATCCCGTCGATGGGAAAGGGTTATAAAATCCTGACCATCGAGCTGTAGCCGACAATGAGACTTTCGCTGCCGGTGCTGCGTGTTCCGCGACGGCTGGCGTCGGATGTTCTGCAGTCCGCGCAGGCAAAGGTCAGTGCAGGGTCTAGTGAGCCGCAAGCGCTGTTCCAGGAGCTTCCGGACGTGCTGCAGCGCTTCTTCAAGAAGTATCCTCCCGCGCCGTTCCGCGAGTACGCCACGGGCCCGCGGCCCACGAATGCGCCGGACGCGAACCCGTTTCTGGCCAACAGACACCCGGTGACGCAAGCTTGGCACAAGCCGAAATACTCGATGCGCAGGCAGGCCGATCTGTGGAAGGCCGCCTACCGTTTCGGGGTCCAGCACCTACTGCCGCAGCTCCTGCACGACCGCAAGTTCTACGAGGACAAATATGCTGAGGGCATCAAGGTCCGCGGCGCTACGCAGTTCAAGCTCACCAGGCGTGAGCGCATCGCGCCGAGGCGAACCCAGGAGGTGGCCGACGCCGTGGCCGACCTCGACAACAAGATCCTCGAGCGCAAAGGCAAGCGGTTTGCGCGGTTCCTCGAGACAAAGGACCGCGTCGGTCATGTTTAACACATATGTACATATCAACTACCATAGTAAGACCACCACATCTCTGCACTGTGGGGCACTGTGGGTGCATGATTCCATGTCCCTGCGTGTTCATCTCCGGCGTGTTCATCTCTGGCGTGTTCATCTCCCCCCGTTTTCAGTGATCTGCGTCGTTGGCACATTTGTCGTAGCGCAGTTTCGGTACTCTTTTCAAAAGGGTCATGTACATAGATTAGGTACTGTCAAACGAATATTAGGTGGCCGAACTCAAGATTGAGTATGACGGGTCATGGCGAAATCAGAAGAGGCCGGCAGCAGCTCGCTGATCACGTCATTGAAGTAGAATCCGCCAACAAGGACTAGGTATGCGAAGATCAGAATCGAGCCCTTGAAATAGTTGCTTCGGCCCTCGGAGTGCACATGGCAGTACAGCAGCATGCTCACTATCCAGGCCCAGGTGTCCCACCTCGGGAACAGGAGCACGAACACGTACTTGCGCAGCTCCTGGCCCATGTGTGCCGAGACGTGGCGTTGGCTCGCGAGCACGAGCGCCGGAATCTGCAGCAGGCAAACCTGCAAGGCATAGGCGCTGCCAATCTCGAGTGACAGCGACACATTGCCGTACAGCGCGAATGAGATCGCGTTCAAAAACTCCGTTGTGTTCGGCACAAGGGCGAACACAGTGATTCCCAGCATCCGTTGCGAAATGCTCACATGTTCGAGCACAATGTCCACAGAGTCGACAAGAATTTCAGCAATCATCGCGTAGAGCACCGTTGCGCTGAGCAAAATGAAATACGATTTGCGGCGGCCCCAGTTCGGGCCCTCCTCGGGGGCCTCCTCAATGATCTCCTCGGCGCCGGTCGTCCAGATAAGCGCCGCATGTGTCCGCAAGGTGAACAGTAGGCCTATAGCATAAGCAATGAATAGCACGATGGCACAGAAAAAGCCGAAAGGACGGATGATGCGCAGATAGACCTGGTCGTCTGCGCGCAAGGCCACCGCTGCCGACCAGCATACGCGCTCCTTGGCGTGCACTTTGTGTTCGCAGCGCAGCTCATGCGGACCATAGAGCATGTAGAAGATTGTAGGTGCAATTACTCCCACGACTGTGTACAGCAGCATTGTTGAAGTCGCACCTGCGCTCTTCGGGTTGAATCTTTGCGTTTTGCGCTTCAGGGCACCTGCGCACATCGACAATCCCGGCATGAGAAGTACACCCGCAAGCACTGAGCCGGTGATGCTGCCCTCCACAAGCTCGCCTTTACCCTGGCCGAGCGCTACCAAATATAGGTACACCTCTACGATGGTGGAGAAGAAAGCGTTGATCGTTGCGCCCATTGACATTGACGACTGAGCACTGATACTGGCCACGGCCTGGCCAATGAAATGTGCGAGCGGGATGATCGACACAAGCGACAGCAAGAAGTGCATGCTGTCCGGCAGCAGCCCCATGCCCCACTTGTCGAAAACTGTCAAAAATACGACGAACATCATGTTCAGCAGCATAACGTTCGTACCATCGACCGTGTACTTGTAGTACTTCAGTCCAAACGCACGGTACGTACACAGCACAATGGCAAACCGCTCCTGTTCATTCTCATTGGCTTCAACATCAGCCAAGCTCCCCGTCGGTTTGATGCTCAGTGCGAGTGGGTGGATCCGGATGTGGTATAGCATGTGGTAGATAACGCGCGCCATCGGCACACCAAAGATGCTGAGCCAGCATACGGCGGCCACAAGCAGTGCTGTGGGAACAACCAGCAAGTAAAATCCTAGGTAGAACAGCACGCGCGCTGCAGACCAGCTGCCACGACCAAAAAGTCGAACATGGCGGACGTGGTGGATGTATTTCGCGGGCCCTGCGACAGTCCCTATGTCCTCCGGGCGGGCATACTGGCTAGGTCTGCGCCTTCGCGGCGCGAAAAATAGTCGGCTAGGCTGCGCCGCTCCTCCTGAGGTAGGGTCCGTGGCGCTCTGCTGCCAGGCTAGATAGTCAGCCACGGATCGCCCGTGGCCATCATCTTCGTCACGGTAGTTTTCGCTGTACAGCAGCTGCACATACTTACCGAAGGGCGACAGGAAATAAAGCGCGAGCTGGCGCAACAGTTGTGAGTACCGGCGTGCGTATGAACTCGCTGGAGCCAAAAATGCGAGGGGTAGCCACACGATTCCAATAACAAAGCACAGAGCCAATCCGAATGTGGCCGTCCACAGGGCATTGCCCAAAAGTACGGACCACGGCACGAATCGGTTTGGTGGAGAGTGGATGTCGTCGTCGGCATTTTGCTCTACAGATCGTCGTTTCTTGTAAAGGGCAGGCTTCCAGATACGAATGCCGAAAGGGTGCGCTGAATTAATCGCTGCTTGGCGATCGCGCAATGTATAACTTTCATTTGAGTGCATGCTCGCCGTATCATGCGCTGATTCGTGTGCTGCAGAGCCGGGCGAGTCTGGTGCCGATCCCCCCGCAGATCCGGGCAGCGAGTTCGGCGTGCTCGGGCCCGAGTTTGAGGTGTAATCCGAATCAGACGCCAAATTGCGTCGCGTGTTCGGCCGTGAGGGGCTCTGCGTATCTGAGTCCGCAGATTCTTCCGAATTGGGTGGTTCTGAGCTGAGCATTTCTGAATTAGGCGTGGCCGAGCTGGGGCCCGATCCGGTGCTCGAGTTCGGGGCCAAGCCACGTACTGACGCCGAGCCACGGTTCCAATTGGGAAAATCGCTCGAAGAACTGGGGCCCGACGTTGAGTCTGGCATTGAATCGTTTGTGGTCTCGTCACCGTCGTGGCCTGTGTCGCCGCCCTTTGTCTACAATGCCCATGTGGCTTGTGGCACACGATACTGTGAGAGCTGCATGACTCCATTAAGCACCAGGGTTCGGGCCACGCTCGGGTCGGGTGCGTGAGCACGGTGTTTTCGCCCGCATTGTGGCGAAATTGTCCGATGCAGCCGAATCAAACGTATGATCATTGAACAGTGAGGGCAGCCTCCCACTCTGATGCGCGCTTTGATGCTTGCACTGCCCCCATTCTGTCATTACCCAGTGCGGCGAGCAGCTCACGCGTAACAGGGCGCGGGCAGATCTATTTCGGGCACACAGCCTTGCTCACGCAGGATTGGGTTCACGTGATACTCGGCTCAATCAAGGCACAGGGCGTATTCCGGCTCGTGCTGCGGCCCAATCGCCGCGGCATCGCTGCAGTTAGCATTTAATACTTAATATTAGACATCAATTCAATGTACGATTGAAATTCGCCTGCCAAACGCGCAAATATCTAGCTTCTTACTTAAGCGAACGCGTAGCTGGGAATGTAGTTTTGTAGATTCGTGCTACCCAGATCCCCTTCGCCCCGCTGGGCCCAAGCCCAGGCGGTGCTCCCAGCTAGTTTTTTCCTGGAAAACAACGAGTAGCAGTCCACTAGGACACGAGCCAGAAACCCAGCACCGAAAACAACGCGGTCTCGAGCGTGCACAAGTCGACTGCCTAATTACTCTCGTTAACTATGCGGCTGTCGTTGCTCACTCTTTCGCTCTGGCTCAACGCCCAGGGCTCCTCAGCATCAACGGCCACCAGTAAGTCTTTCGACAGCACGGTCGTTGTAACCGCGACGGTTTCGCCTACCATGGTGTGGTCAACGCCGCAGGGTGGCCAGGTCACACAGGCTGCGTACTCCCAGAAGTTCACGGCCTACTTCTCGGACATAGCCGAGCCGCTTTCGGGCAAGATCGGCCTGGGCTACATCAGCGGCACATATGGCACTTCGCGGTCTTACCCTTTGCATACGGCTGCGGATGCCTCATCAGTCTACTCTGCCGTCGAAAACAGTGGCTATAACTATACGGGTCCTGTGAGGCAGGAGTTCAACACAGACTCGAAGGGCAAGCCTGACCCACCGAGCTGGGCCACGATCGTGGCCGCTGCCGGTGGTTCGAAATGGTTTGGGCCCACATACTCGCAGGCGTCGCAGGACCTGACCGGCTGGAAAACCTCGCTCAACACAGCCACGGCTTCATATAGTGATCCCGCGGACGCAACCTCCACGGATGCGACTTCCACATCAAGCACATCCTCGAGCACTACCCTCCCCAAGCAGGCTGCGGCGGCCACAACAACACCAACGACCACCCCGGGCGTACCATTGACCACCACACCAACCACAACGCCGGGCGTGCCGGTGACCACTACACCAACCACAACGCCGGGCGTGCCGGTGACGACAACCCCCACGACGGTCCCTGGCGCAGTAACGACGCCAACTACCACTCCGGGCGTACCAGTGACTACTACGCCTACGACGGTTCCTGGTGCAGCAACGACGCCGACGACCACCCCAGGTGTGCCAGTGACCACCGCCACTACGCCCACAACTAAGCCCGTGAACGCGGCACTCGATCCGCCAACCACGACGCTGTCGACGACCACCGCTGCGGCTGCCGCCGCTGGAGAGACCACGCCCACGGCGGCCCAGGCCCCGAACGCGGCGACGCATACCACAGTCGGGGCTAAAACTACGGCAGAAGGCGCGGCGGCGCAAACCACGGCCGTAACCACGGCCGGGGCGAATCCTCAGGTGGCACCTATTCCAAACCCGCAGGCACAGCCGATTCCAAATCCGCAGGCCCCCAACCAGCCAGCCAACCCGCCGGCCAACCCGCAGGCAGCGCCGATTCCGAATCCGCAGGCCCCCAACCAGCCGGCCAACCCGTAGAGCAATGCGGCAGCGAACCTGCAGGGCAATGCGGCAGCCAATCTGGTAGCCAATCCTGCATAGAGCGCTTGTTCTTACTTATTGATGTAATTTATACTGGCGGCAGAGGCCGTCGGACGTAACGCTAGCACTAACATTATTTCGAGCATCTTCATTTGGCCACGGGATATACAGCGACGTATGTGCTCGCACTCGTCCACACGCATCCGATACACGGCAGCACACACTGGAATCTCCCAATCGTCTGCGACCGAATTCGCTCGCGAGTATGTGCTCAAAGGAACACACGGGTGTGCTCCAAGAACTGCGCGCAAAAAGCGAACTGGTGTGCTCTGTTAAGACCGCCTTAGGGAAAGGCGTTGAGTTATAGCTTCTACTTTTTAATTAGAGCCACATAACAAGGGCATTTACTAGCCTGAATGTTTGAAGTCGTGATAACTAGAGAGAGCCATAGGCGCGCATATAAGATAAGCACTCTACAGCTCGATCTTGAGCGCGAGACCGCCCTTGTTTTCGAGCGCTTGGTACTCGACCTTCTGGTTGTGGCTGAGGTTCAGCACGTTCTTGAGCTTCTGCGCGGCATCCATCGACTTCTGCGCGTCGGCCTTGACCCAGAGCTGCACACGCACGGTGTTGCGCGGGCGCAGCATGACGAACACGCCGTTGACAACCTCCTTCGCGGGGTCCGCGGCGTCGAGCGTGCCGCCGATCAAACTCAGCAGCACGTTCAGCCAAAGGGCATCGGTCTCTTCTGAGAGCCTGAGCTGGGCGATCCACTTGCCACCATCCTGGTTAGCAGGGTCCTCCCACTCGGGACGCACGCCCTCGCGGAAGAACGCGAAGTCGGCGCGCATCGGCAGCTCAGTAACTTTGGGCACCGAGTTGTACGCACCCCAGAACTCCTCAACAGTGGAGACGGTAACGAGCTCCTTCAGCAGATCGGACCAGTTCTCCACGTTGCCCTGAGCAGGCTTAAGGTACCAAAGCGTCCACTTGTGGGTAAGCGGGTGGACGACTGAGAAGTCCGTGGACTCAAGCACGGATTTCGATGGCGTCTCTGCGTCCTCGATGTTCAGCTTCTCCACTTTCACCTCAACCGCGTCGCTCATTGTAGATGAAACAAAAGAGTTGGGGTCGACAAATTCGCTAGCCAGGCGGAACGACATACGGCTCAAATTTTTAAGCGGCCGTATCCCGGGCCCGGGGCAGGGCCGTAGGGTTTGCTGAAATTGCAGTATTTCGCAACGCCTGCACCGCTGAATCGGCTGCTAGAATTGCATCTGAATAGCAACTCTGGCTAGTCGCAGCAGATGTGGAAAGTCTTTGCGAAACGTGCGCTGGCGAGGCCGGTGGTGGGTGTTCGTCCCATGCTTACGGGACGCTCATCAGAGACCCTGAGCTTGGCGCGCGGCCTCGCAACCCCACGAATAGACATCCGCGAACCCGTGAACTCTCCGGCGGGCGCATTGCGAGCTGCCCTTACGCGGCGCCACACTCCTGTCAATCCCAGTCGCTATTTTTCTAGCTCCCGCACGGTTTTTGACGCGGGACACGAGCCTCCAAAGCAGCCGGAGGCTCCAAAAGACACGAGGTCGTCTCAGGCCCAGGGTGAACAGCCGCCCAATCCTAGGCCGCTACAGGTCCACGAAGCTGCCAAGCCTCCAAAACGTGCTAAAACACTGGACTCGCATCTCAATGGCGTGAAAACGGTGTGGGGCAGGCTCGCGGTGCGTACAAAGTGGGCGCTCATCAAGAACTACCGGCCCTTCAACACGGACGAGATTGGCGCAATGTTCTCGTGGATCATTTGGGGGCACATTCTGTGGATTCTGTTGGGCACGACAACCTTCATTTCCTTGCTGATTTGGGCAATGTCCCAGTTCCGCGCTGAGGACTTCGTAGCGCGGACGGTCGGCCGGCTCGTAACGAAAGAGACCGGTTTGCGCGTAGTGTTTGAGCAGGCGATTCTTCCAGACTGGAAAATGGGCGCGATCGTGCTACGCAAGGTATTTGTGCAACGAAGACCGGGGGCCGTGCAGAACGTCGCCACGGGGCCGCAGTCGGCGCCCGCGTTGGCGGATGATTCCACTGCTAGTTCGGCCGTTGACGAAGACGGCAACTATACGCAGTTCGACCTTACAATAGACACAGTGTCCGTGACGCTGTCACTAAAACGCTGGCTCAGCGGCCGCGGCATCTTAGAAACCGTGGAGGCGAAGGGGATCCGCGGCGTTGTGGATCGCCGACACCTCAAGTACGATCCCCACTACGAACCAACGCTGCACCGCAAGAAATACAAGAGAGGCGACTTTGATTGGGAAACGACAAAGATCGAGGACCTGATTGTCACCGTTTTGCAGCCGAACCATCAGCCCGAGCTGCCACCAGTGCCACCATTCCAGATCTCACTTTTCTCGTGCGAGTTCCCACGGCTGCGCAAGCAGTGGCTTCTTTACGATATGCTGAATGCGAACTATGTCTCTGGCTCATTCGACAACGCGATGTTCTCGATGCATACACGGCAGCTGCCGACAGACGTGTCTGTTCAGGGGTTCGCAAAGTCCACCGCGTCCGGGCCCGTGTTCCGCAAGGTTCAGCGACTGCGCATCGACGATGTGGATATCCGGCATCTGAATCGCGGAGCCACGGGTATGTTCGGCTGGATCGAAAGCGGGACGTGCGACTTCCTTGCTGATATCATGCTGCCGAGCGACGACCTCGAGCTCAGCACGGCCGAGCAGTTCCGCGATTTGCGGGAGCGCTGGGCTGCGCAGCTACGACACATCTACTCAAACAACGCCCCGCAGGACATTGTCACGCAAGTCGAGCGCGACGTCCGCAAACGCGAGCACTCGAAGACTGTCGCTATCGACCTCCGCGTCCAGTTCAACAACCCACGCGCATCTGCCCCGCTATACTCGCCGGATCTCAACTACATCAACAACGCAATCATCCATCCCATCGTGGGCTACATCAACTCACGCGACACCTACATTCCCGTGCATTGCCATGTGGCCAAGCGTTTATATGACTTCGACGGCAGCTGGACTGTCTACGATAGCGGGCTGATGGCAGACCTCAGTAGCGAGCTCTATCGTGCGTTCGCTCGCAATGCTCAGGATGACCAGGAGCGCTCACGGCGCATCAAGAAGGTGGGGTTCTGGTCCCTGCAGCTGATGGCACAGCTCGCACTTTTGACACTCGGCATTGTTGCCTAATTGTACATACATATTTATTGCGCACTAATGACGTTTTATGCTTTTAGAGAAAAAAAAAAAGAAGGAAAATAGTGAGTTCAGTGGGCGAGGCAGTTCCATGGACTATGTGGAGCAGTATCCCGCGAGGCCTACAGAAAAGCTTTTTCAATAACGTTGCTCATAGCCCTGGCGTCCCCCCAAACAAACGACGGTCCGCAGGGACAACCTGTGGTAGCACCACTAACAATCGGCTCCTATGCCACGCCAGGAATCGCAGGTCCTCGATCCTGTCTAAGCACTGCCTGTCATATGAACTACCATAACCTTTGCGCTATGGCTGCTCCGTCTCGTCTATCCTTGGGGTAGGGTTCTATTGAAAAGTCTACAACATTCATTATGGCTGCGGTTCCAAGAGACTTCGATCCGAACGAGGCTGAGAACCTCGAGGATATCGAAAAGCAATTTGCTGTTAAGGCAGTTGAGCATGCACAGACTTACTGGACTCTGCTAGAGAAGTTCGGTGCGGGCAAGTTGAAATTGACGAGCATCGACGACACCCTCTACGACGATCTGGTTGAAACGTTCCCCGAGTACAAGGAGAACCCCGAGAATGCCGCTCACTTGAACGAGGATGAGATGAAGAGCAAGGACGGCAAGGCCAAGTGGTTCAAATTCGCCCAGCGCTACGAGGACAAGGTGCCCGACTATAACTTCGGAACACTGCTCAGGATAAACAGCGACGGCGAGTACGACCAAGAGAACACGATGTTCGCGTTCCGCGTTCAGTTCGTTGCCATCGAGATTTTCCGCAACCGTCACGGGTTCAACGACTGGGTGAAGAAATGAGCTCGCTAATAATGTAGTTTGTGTATAATATACAGCAACGTCACCAAACACATTATGATTATGATTATGATTGTGATGGTTCTGTGGGGGCGTGGTATTATGGAAAGAAGCCGTATTGCTGAAGCAGCACCGTAGGTGTGGTGGTTAGCCTGCCAACCGTGTTTTGAAAAGTCTGGTTAACGCTGTGAACGTCGTCCGGTACGCACTTGAGGCTGAACAAGTTTGTGTAGACGCGCGCAATATTGGAGACGGATACAAAAGATAGCCGGTGCTCTCCGATCGGTGCACCTGTGGCCACTAGGTGTATCTGGAATGCTATCGCGTTCCAGTCCAGCTCTTTGGCCTCCTTAAGCCACATATCAAGCTGGGAAACGATTCGGCTCACCACTGGGATTACCATCAGGCTTGCCAACTCGCTCTTTTTGGGTCGATTTAGGAACGAAGGGTCACCCATTCGCCGGAAAAGGTCTATGTGATCGCACATGAGTCGGAATTGAGAGAGTTTAGTGGGGTCTAAATCCCCGACATCATCGAATCCGCCTCTCTTGTCGATGTATTGTGCCTTGTAATCCAGGATCATCTCCTCGCTGGCGATGAACTCTCGGTCTCCGTTAAGGAGTTTAGACAACGCGTTTTCCGCTTTGTTGGTTTTTTGAATTGCCTCGGCCAATAACTCGCCCGGTTTACAGCGTCCCAAGCCCCCGAGACTCTGGCTCCGCAGTTGCAGTTGCAAGAGCTCATTCCTTATATTCGTAGACGGTTCCTCTAGATTCCTGAGCGTAACAATAACATCGTTGACCCACTCTAGTAATGCTGGGAACATCTGCAGCCCTTTAACGATTTCCTTCGAGAGGTACTCACTGCACTGCTGAGAAAGTGCGTTCGCGATCTCAATTGCTTGGTGCACAGAAACTCCTTGCTCGTCTTCAGGGTTATCGAGTGCGCTCGTGAGTTCATGATAAAGGGTCTCCGCTTTACTGAGACCATGAGCGAGCTGTTGGTACTTCTTTGCCAGCACATTTTTATCATCTGCGCACTCGATGAGCTCGCCGAACTTCTCAAAGCTGCCATCTGAGTTCAAAAAGAGGTGAAGCTTGTTTGTCGCAGCAGAGAGCTGCGCAGCAAAATGGTGGTATTTCGATGGCGCCTGCTGCTTCAGCTGCATAAGCGTCGATTCCGTAGGCAACCACTTCGTTTGCTGGGCCATTGCGGTGTTAACGTCTTGCTTCCAAGACTGTGCCTCAGTGCTCGCCTCAACCCGTGCTTTTAGCTCGTCAAAGAAGGATGTTGCGTCCTCATACCTGCACATAAGTCTTAGCTTTGGTGATCCGCCTGCTTTGCCGTTACCGTGGCCGTTGCTGGAATCGACCGTACCAGGTAGGTAATCGTCAAGAAATGCCTCAAGACTCAGCGGCTCTCCATTTGCTACTATCCATGAGAAATACCGCCGTCTTTTTGACCGCGCACAAATCACTGGCAGCTGGTCGGTAACAATCCGCTTTTCAACATTAACGGTCGACAAACGATTCAGCAGATGCAGCTCCCGCTCCCTAAGGTTAGTTAGGGCATGAAGGACCTGCCGCTTGACGCCAGCATCCAATGGAACATTGCTGTGTGCAGCTTCGTATACAATTTGTTGAACACAGACATCATTGTTAGGCCTTTCGTCTTGTGCGCACGCTTTTACTAACCAGTTTTCGTCTAACAGAATGTTAGTGCTGATCATAGTACTAACACCGTGACACCAATTCATTGCTTCGGTGTCTGGAGCAACTATAACAATCTCAGAGGAGGACTGGTCGGTCCACACGCCTTGTTTAGTGTACCAGGTACGGGGTTTTCCATGGACAACCATATTAGCTTGATATGTACCCGCCTTAGGACAATACCAGCTCTGTGTAGCAAACTGATTTCCGATGTCAAGCTCTGGAACTACAAGCTCGTCCAGGTCTTGGTCAATGATGAATGGGTAGAATGCCGTATTTTCACGCAGCGACAGGGTCGTGAAATCCCAGGGATCCAAGAAGTCATGATCCTTCATGGCCTCTCCCGAAAAGTTAGCCATATTCTCCTTAGACTGTTTGTAGAGTCTTGGTTTTGGAAATATGTGCTCAGACTCGTAGAACTCCGGCAAGTTGGCAAAATCAGACTCTAGTTCCTGGATGGAGCGCCCTTGTACTTCTTCCTCCGAGTTCTTTTGCCTAAGAAGTCGCAGGTTAGAGAATGCTGGCACAAGCCGTGGTTCTTCGATTTCTCGAACCTGTCTGTTCGCGACGTTCGTCCGAACATCTGAGAGGTCAATAACAATCCCGAAAGGGAGCCGGTGCCATTCAGATGTTCCCTCATCATCAACATCCACCCGAAGTAGTTTCTTGAAATCAATTTTGCCGGGGATCTGGGCATCAAGCCACGTTTTCAGAGGGTGCAGGATGCGCATGTACAGCTGCCGCACCACTGAGCTGAGGGTCGGCGACGTGTTTGTCGAGTGGCCAAGCTCGCGACCGACCTGGGCCCACTCCTTCCGTTTCACAACTGCCTCGGCGCCTCCTCGCTGCTCGACAAGTAGAAACAAGCGAAAGTAGTCGACAGGCTTGCGTTCCAGCACAGGCAGTTTCGACAGGCGGCGTTTTTGTGGCGTCTCCAGATGGAACCGAATCAGCGCGCGGAAAAACCCGCGCTTTAGCTGGTTCAGGTCCAGTGTCGAGCCCGGGTTCAGCACCGTTTGTCTTCTGGTCTTGAATGCAGGCTGGTCGATTCCGAAGGGAATGCGAGCATACTGCCACTTGATTGGAAGCTGAAGTTTGACAATGCCGAACTTATCAAGCTCCTTCTGAATTTCCGCAATGTACCTCGACCCGACGGCGAGCTCTTCTGCTGATGGCGAAAGAACGGGAGCTGGCACGCTCCCAATATGACTAGAGTGCCGAGACGGCAGTCGGCTTTTATGCACATCCAGGGACTGATAAGTCGCCCGAACACGGGTGTTTGTGAAAAGGTACGGATAGTCCACTTGCGTGTAGTGGACTTCCGCGGGTGGGTCGATGCGCGTGGGAATTTTAGGCATTTTCGCGTCCTGCAGTTCCTGCTGCTCTTCGTGGCTTAACTGCTTAAACGCTTGCGGTTTCCCGGTCTCGGCCCCGTATATGACGCGTTCCAGCTCGCTGATAGACATTCCATGCAGCTTGCCATAGGCCAAAGCCTGGGCTTGAGCTTGGGCCTGTTCCTGGGCCTTCGTCTGTGGAGGGGTTGTCAGGTATTTCAGAGGATCCAGTCGTTCTGGGACATCAGTGGTTAATATTGTTGCTGCTGTGAACCCCATGGTCCCCGAATTCACCGCGAACACGCACCGTGTACTGCACTTTACCGTCGACAGTTCCAGCCCTTGTGCTCGCTTCTGGCAGTATCCAGGGTACGGATCCCTGTGTTAGAGGCTCTACTATATACTAAACAGAGAGTGTTTATATACAAACGCTCAACGCAAAAAAAATCAATTCTACAAACACGAACATTACTTACACGTTATAACCCCAGTGGGCAGCTTAATTGGCCTGGTATGCGATTACCAGTTGTCGCCACGGCCACCGCGGCCGCCGGAGCTGCCTCCATATGAGTCGGACCCAGAGTTTCCTCCAAAGCCACCCGAGCTTCCACCATACGAGTCAGAGCCGCCGCCAAAGCCGCCCGAGCCCGAGCCGCTGCCGTACGAGTCAGAGCCCGAGTTGCCGCCGAATCCGCCGGAGCCCGAGTTGCCGCCGTACGAGTCAGAGCCCGAGTTACCGCCGAATCCACCGGAGCTTCCGCCGTAAGAGTCAGATCCGGAGTTACCTCCGAATCCTCCAGAGCTACCGCCGTACGAGTCGGATCCACCGCGTCCGCCGGAGCTTCCGCCATACGAGTCAGAGCCGGAGCTGCCTCCGAATCCGCCCGAGCTTCCGCCGTACGAGTCGGAGTTGCTGCTGCCGCCGTACGAGTCAGAGCCAGAGTTGCCTCCGAAGCCGCCAGAGCTTCCACCGTACGAGTCAGATCCTCCACGGCCTCCACGGCCACCGGATCCGTATGAGTCAGAGTTAGAGCTGCCGCCGTACGAGTCGGAGCCAGAGCTGCCGCCGAAACCGCCAGAGCCCGATCCGGAGCCGGAGCCAGAGCCGTACGAGTCAGATCCAGAGTTGCCGCCGAAGCCGCCGGATCCAGAACCACTGCCGTACGAGTCAGAGCCCGAGTTGCCGCCGTATGAGTCGGAGTTCGAGCTTCCTCCGAAACCGCCAGAGTTAGAGTTTCCGCCGTACGAGTCGGAGTTACCGCCACCGTACGAGCCGGAGTTGGAGTTGCCTCCGTAAGAATCAGAGTTCGAGTTCGAGTTCGAGTTCGAGCTGTTGCCCTGCCAGTCCTGCTTCAACTTACTGACGTTGTCGCTAAGGCTGCCGTTGCCCTGGGCAATGTTCTGAGCGTCCTGCGCTGCGCTTTTAACTTGGTCGAAGAGTCCCATATTTAGAATTTTGCTTGGATGTGTACGATTATGAGGGTGTTTCCTCGAAGCTTTATATAGAACTCGGGGCTCGTTGATTACGGAGTATTCCGGTAAACGTCATCTGTTCCTACGATAGAGCAACATGCACAGGTCATGCATGGGGCGACCCCGGTCATGCGGGGAGCAAGGTGTGCGCACGTGATTATACCAACGGTTCTCTAAAGATGGAATTGAGTCGTGTGGCGGCTTGCATACTAAGCGCGTTGCACTGGGCGCCAGCACGGCACCAGTTTCGTATAAAATACGCACGTTTGGTGACGGTTGTACTAGTTTTATCACTTCCTCTAACGCAAGATTTATCTCCACGTGTAGGGCTCGTTTCTAGAACCCAACGGTAAGCTTACAACCTCACGGCCTCTGAGGTTATGGTAGGGTACGATTGCGCCCAGGCCAGCGATCAAGAGGTTTAGGGCCTCGACTCCTGCAGCAAAAACAACCAATAGTCAAGGGAAATCGTGCACAGGCCCACACAGGTGAAATCGAAGACTCACGGAGTCAGTGCGCTGAGGAGTGCGGGCACATGTGCGAATGGTATCGGAATGTTGGCGATCCTGTTCTCACGCCGCGCCTCGCTCGGCTGAGCCCCCACGTCATCTAATCATCGAAGCACTGGTCTCACGTGGTAGCGACGTTTAGCCAGTGTTTAGCCAGCACCAGATCATGCAGCATGCCTTCCCGCGCCTAGAGCACACGAGAAGCAGCCCCGACGGCGCACGAGGGTCGGTCGCGTACTCCCAACGCATGACGCCGAAGCCGGGCGTATTCGCACGCACTTCGACACGCATTCCCAAACGCATGCGGCGCGATCGCGCAGATATCAGTGCATCATAACGCGTCGGTTTAGTTAGGAACTTGAATTGCCTTGGTTACTTAGACACAAATACAAATTAGTTTCGATTATTTCTTGCTGAAAAGGTTCTTGACGGTGTCAACAACACCGCCTTTGCTCGACTTCTGCTCCTTGTTATAGTCCTCGTAGAGCTGCTTGCCGGCGGACTCGCCTTTCTGGAGGTTGTCCTTATCGAGGCTCTTGCCGCCCTTGTAGTCGCCGTAAGCCTTCTGGCCGGAAGCCTCGGCCTCTTTCAGGTTCTTGTTGAAGTCACTCATTGTAGATGGTCAAAAGACATGCCCCTGGCGCTCCAAGTAAATAAATAGCCCACGGGATAGCAAACCCCGACCGCGTCGACGTAACCGAAACCTAGACTACCCCACCATCGCGCAGCAAACCGCTGCGAGCTTCCGAGGGGATAAGCTCAGCCTGCAGAGCCAGCCACTGAATAGCTAAGTCAGATTGCGTCGTGACCTGACCGCCAAACCGCATGAGATCACTTGTTCCGCCAGACGCACAAGTAGCTATGGCCTTGAATCCAGGGGTAGCTTAAATCGAGGTAAGGTTCTAGGGGACAGGAAGCCGCCGATAGATCTAGCAGCTAGACACACTATAGTCGCACAGCAATGCTGGTGCATTGCAATAATGGTTTAAGGGTCTCTAGATTGCAATATAGAAATCGGACGTTGCGGATGTCATCGCCGTTCGCGCATCGGGTAGTTTTCATACATTGCCTATTAGAGCGATCGTCACAGCTCGGGAAAGTCGCGCAGCCTGCTAGGGCTAAGGTTCGCCGCGGCAAGACAAGCAATGGCAACACTTCTCTGAGCCTGGTTAAATTGAACACAAATGTAAAAAAACCGGAACTCGTACAATTGGCGCCTTTGATCGCGCCCGCTCAGTTCGTCGCAGCGATCGTCGCCAAAACCAAAGGCGCGACCAAAGCCATGCTCAACCCCAATGTCTCAGGCTTCCATTCCCTAAATAGCGCGGTCGTGGATACAAAGCCGTATTCAGCTAGTGGGATCAGAACCCGCCAGTCTCGTGGCGAACGTATGATCTTAATACATAGCTTTTTATTAGTTAGCTATTTTATGTATTTACGCGTCCTGCTAAGGCGGTTCCGCTTGGTCGAGACGCCTCACGAGATTGTATCGAGAACAGCCGATCTGACCATGAGCAGATTTCTTATGTGCGTAACGCCGGTTTTGCATGCACGTAGTATACAAGGCCAGAAATTTGAGGGCTGCTGAACAACTCTACAGCCGTGACTCCGTGATCATGTCTCTATCTTCACGGATTTAACTCCGCTTCGTCCGACTGGTCAGCTGCTAGATGCAATAGTTGCGCATAGTTTGGGATAACGAAACAAGGAGATACGGAATCTGCTCAGTTCTCGAAGGTATATGCGCTCCGTTCACCACAGCCCAAACAGCCAGCGCCGCCTAGCACGCGGATTTGTCGCCGCAGGCATACTTGAGGGATCGTAGCCTTTAGCTTGGCGCCACCCCATCAGTACGCCGAGCTCGTGGGCAAAGATCTCGCCAAATCCAAGCATAACGCCATTCAGAAACGGGATCAAAAGGTTTATGCTCAGCTTCTTGACGAGAGGCATCCAGCCAGCGAGGGCGGGCACTAGTGGAGTCGACAGCGAAGCAGGCAACGGAACCGGCGCGTCTACTTCAACTCTTTCGAGCTCGGGGTTCGCGGACTCCGCAGCCTGCGCCAAAAATGGCAGCTCCTTCTCGTCGCTCGCCATGTCGAGGGAAGCGTCTGGGACACTACATACGGCAACCCTTGTCAAGCCCTGTTCTGCTGATCGACGCGATGGAGCAGGCCGAAGCCGAACTAGGTGCCAGCGCGAGCTCGAATCCAGGCACGAATATTGGCGGATCTGCGCAACTCGTTTGGAAAAAGAATGCTCCGCACCTGTACAGCACGCTGCTCTCGTTCGAGCTGCCGTGGCCGTCGCTAAGTGTGCAATGGCTGCCCGAGCTACGGAGGGACGCGCGCACAAAAGCTGAGGCCGCAGATTCTGCGAGCTTTCGGCAACGGCTCGTGCTAGCCACGCACACTGGTGGCCAGGCTGCCGAGTACCTGCGGATCGCAGAGCTGAGCACGCCGGACGTGCCGGAACAGTCTCTCAGCGAGTATGACGCAGAGTCCGGCACTGTCGGCACTTACCAGTCGTCGCTGGCTGCAGATCTGTGTATCGTGCAGCGGATTGAGGTCCGTGGTACCGTTGAGCGCGCGCGCTGCATGCCGCAGAACCCGAACGTTGTTGCAACAGTGTCTAACACGGGCGACGCCGCGATATGGGATACTACAAAGTTCCCCTACAAACCGGTGAGCCATTATGTCCCGACAGTGAGTCTTCATGGTCATACTGGCGATGCGCTGGCCGCAGATTGGTCGCCAGTGTCTGAGGGCATGCTTGCAACTAGCGACGTGGCCGGCTCCGTACTTGTATGGGACATGCGAGCCGGATACGATGCACGCACTTCAACCATGGAGCCGTCACGGCGCCGCAGCCACACTCCTGATACAGCCGTAAATGCCGTCGCGTGGCATCCACGTCGCGCGGCCACCTTGGCATCCTGCGGGGACGATGGCTGGTTGTACGTGCACCTAACCAGCAGTGACAATGCCCCGGCCATTGCAAGCCTCCATTTCGCAGAGAAAAAGCCTACGTCTCTTGCGTGGAATCCTGTTAATGAGTTTCTGCTTGCTGTGGGCTTTGATACCGGTCGGATCGAGTTACTTGACGTACGCTCCGCTGAGCCCGTAGTCATCTTCGGTTTCAGCGGCCATAATGACTATATCACCGCGCTGCACTGGAACACCTGGCACCCAGCAGTGCTGGCGTCGGCATCTGTGGATGCTACAGTCAGGATATGGAACACAGCGGAGTTCAGCACGAAGCCCTTGTTCACGCATGGAGGACACAAGTCCGCTGTAACTGATGTGGCTTGGAATCCGGCTGTTCCTGGAATGCTGGCGTCTGTATCTGAGGACAATGGGCTACATATTTATAGGCCGGGCGACGATGTGATGGGGTTTTGATCCTGCCAAACTAATCATGCCAATGCCGGCGTTGGCTTATTTGTCGCTTGCATATCCCTGTTGTTCTTATCTGCGCACGGAACTCGAAATTTTTGCGGTTGGTTTCGAACAAGGAGCCGAAACCAACCACAAAACTCGCATAGTCTATGCTCAACGTTTGCACTCGCAAGCTGTATGAACATAATATGGGTATGGGTATCGTCCTAAAAAGGCAGGAATAGCTGTATCAATAAATATATAGTATTGCGAGGCCAAAATCAATTCCACGACTCTATTACATTGCATGGTATCCACCTGGTTTCGCAGCACGTCCACTTAGGGGCTCGCATCAGTATGCAATCGAACGGCGTAAAGTGCTTTGAGATGTGCATGTGTTAGCTTTTATCATGTTCAACACCAAATCGAACAGTTTCAGAACGTAACTCAGCTTGGCGCTTCTGCTTCTGTTTTCTAATTCGCTTCCCACCCCGTCGCGAGCTCTTTTTGTCTACTGGTTTGGGTAACGCACGATGCTGCAAGCTTGGTGGAGGGGCCCACAACTTCATGATGCGGTTCTCTACATTCTTTTTCCACGAGCGTGTTGCGTTAACATCCAGCCTTGGGGGCAGCTGTGCATCAAGGCGGGCAGCGAGCACGAGCTTACCAGCCAGGATTCGTAGAGCTTGGCGTTTGTAGGCCTCAGGAACAGCCTTTATCAGTGGATCGCGAGCCAGAGCCGACGTTTTTGGATTTACCATATTCGACGCCGGTGTTTTGGCTAACTGAGCGACTCCACCCGCCTTTAGAACAAGCAGGGCAGCCGTGTCGGCGTCCACAAGCCGCGAGACGTTCGGCGATTCTCTATGAGCTGAAATGGTGAAAACGTTGAGCATTTCTGTTTGTTTGTTCAATAGCGAGTCCAACGCCGCGGTCTGCGCGGCGAGCTTCGCGTGATCTTCGGCACTGAGCTCACGTATCTGGTGCTCGGCGAGGGCAATGCACAATTTAACAGTTCGGTCGTGGCCCAAAGCTCCCTGCAACAGCCTCTCGTCGAGTTTGTCACAATTCTGGTCAATCCTGACCAGTTCGACAAGCTCTCGAGGGGATAGCTGTAATTCGTCAAGCATGGGCAGCCGTTGGTGGTATAGCGCAGCGAGCGCGGCTGTGGCCGCACTCAGTTCAGCAACGAGTGCATCAAACTCATTAACGTTCTTTTTATCATCATCGGCAGTTACCTTCGGATTCCTTTCGTCTTCTACATCGCTCAAGCCGGCCAACAAGTCCTCTACATCGCTGGCACTCATGGCGACCGAAACCCTCTGCCACATCCAGGCCCGTCTCACTCAACGAGATGTTTACAGGGCAGGGCGCCGCGAGAGGAACTGCCGTTCGCGTTCACGAAACACAGGCACTGAGTTTGCTTGTGAACAGATTGGTTCGCGAAAAAAGCTTGCGAATGCCCAACGCAGGGTTCAGTTTGGAATTGAAGCTCGAAGCGCTAAGGGCTGATATTGTAGAAGAGCTCAAGAGGAGCGAGCAGTTAATGTTGCAGTTCCTGCAAATGCAGAAATCCGCTCTCGCGGTTGAAACTATGCATACTCAAGCCAGTGCTTTGTGGGAAAGTATAATAAGGCTGTGAGCCACTTCATTAAGTTATCCCTGTGATTCACCGTTTTCCAGGAATGTCTGCTGCCTAATTACGATTCACATGCACACATCTGCAGCCTAGTCTGCCCCCATGTCTCCGCCTCGCTCACCTCAACTTGGAAGCTACTAAACTGCGAATCGCTTTGAAAGAATCTGTTAATTTTATGTCTTTTCATTAAATCATTCTTTATGCTTATGCTCGACGAATTCTGGCCACACGAGCTGCCACGCATGACATAGACTAGTAAGTAAACCGGCCAAGGATGACACTCCGGGGATCCACGGACTCGCGCGATATGGTGAATGCAGCGCGCACCCGCTCCAGAGAGCTTGAGGAGTCCGCGCTGAAAACTCTTGCCAGAGTGGCGCCTGTAGGCACGAAATCGCCGATCTTATGGCAAACCTGGATGGCCACATCAACATCGATTGTGTCTTCAGCAGTTGCGCGGCCGCCACCAAGCTGCATGCAGATACGGCCAAGACCAGCAGTATCAACAGCCGAGACATAGCCCGCCGGGCCATTGTGCGTAACCGTCATACCTGCGTACTTCGTATGGCCCTTGAATTGAGTGCTTCCGCCTTGCGCCTGCACAAGCGCCCAGAACCTGTTGCGTGCCTCGCCGCTCTCGAGTTTTGCTTGGACGAGCTCTCGCGCCTCGCTGGCACTTTTACCCAGTCCGAGAGCAACCATCTCGGCCGTGGACTCGATGATGATATGGCGGAGGTTGGCTCGGCGCGCTTCGCTCTCGCTGGCACCCGATCCACGACCGGGCTGGAGTAGATCGAGCGCCTCTGCAACCTCTGCGCGATTGCCAATCCATTCTCCCAGTGGCTCATCCATCCGTGTCAGAAGTATGGTTGTTCGCAAGCCAGCGTGGGCTGATATCGAGCCAATGGCGTCTTTCAGCTCCAGCGCTTCGGCCTCGGTCTTCATAAAAGCGCCGTTACCAACTTTTAGATCGATCAAGAGTCCCGACAGCCCCTCTGCCAGCTTTTTGGCCATTATAGATGAGGCCACGAGCACCGTGCTCTCGACCGTCGCGGTGGCATCTCGGAGCGCATACAGCTCCCGATCCACAGGTGCCATTTCCTTGCTCTGGCTCCCCATGGCCACGCCGAGCTCGCTCTGCACCTGAGACTGTAGCTCTTCTATACTGAGGTCGGTTCTCATTCCGGAAATGCTGCTAAGCTTGTCAAGGGTCCCGCCAGTATGGCCGAGGCCGCGGCCACTAACCATAGGCACTTTGAGGCCGCAGGCCGCTGCGAGAGGAGCTAGGACGAGGGACACCTTGTCGCCAACACCGCCAGTGGAGTGCTTGTCAACGACCCGGGGCTGTATATCGGCATCCCAGGACAGTACGCGTCCGGAATCGCGGATGCTTTCAGTCAGAGGAAGAATCAGAGAAGAGTCAAGGCCCCGTATGCAGACGGCCATGAGGAAGGCTGAGACCTGATATTCGGGGACCTTGCCCGCCGCGATCTGCGCTATGAACAGACGCAGATCCTGAGCCGAAAGGCCGGCTCTGTCGCGTACTGCTCGAATCAGCTCAATCGTCTGCATGGAAGACAGCCCGAACCCATTACGCGCATAAAACCTAACATGTATCTCAAACGGGTCGAAGCACACAGACTCGGCCGCGATCTTACAAGGCTAGCGCGAGCTCAATTTGCGATGCCAGTCAATTCTGCAATTTCGCCGCACTAGTTAATGCGCAAATGACTGCACTAAGTATGGCGCGCGTCAAGAGAATGCTAGTGGCCAGAAAAGCATTAGATAGAAGGATCTATATATATCTAGCTACCCAAAAGAGCAGGCTTAAATCGATAGTGCATGGCGCAATCTCGGTACCGCCCCGTTTCCGAACCGCCAGCTGATTTTCGGAACGCTCCCTTGCGTGCGAGCTGCATGGCGATTTCGAAGAGCCCGGAAATATTTGCAGCCCTGGAGCACCAATAACGTTTTATTTCATGTTTATTATCAGGTTGATGGGGAAATTGCTAGAGTTTGAAATGATTATACACCCCGAAATCCGTTCCGAACTTCTTCTCGTGCTGCCTTGTGCAAGCGGTTTTTCCATTTAAAGCCGCGACTGCTCTTAAGCAGAATCCACTGGATCACTGACCGGACCACGTGGAAACAGTCGACGCCGCCCAAGCTTCACCATGGGCGCAGAATTCCAAACGCCGTTCAGCGTTCTACATTTTTGTTAAAAATATCGTGCGGTCGAATTCTCGGAACATTATCTTAAGGCCCGCGCACCTGTCGCTCAGCCCTTACCGAACCCTGCACGGTTACTAGCCAAATATGGATGCAGCGGGGACGAAGGCCTCCGGGCACTATGCCGGCCACATGGCGCCGTGGCGGTTCTGGATGCGCGAGAAGCTGTTGAAGATTGTTCGCAAAGAGACGCAGCTGCTGGCGCGGATGCAAAATGCCGTTCGAACCCCCACTCTCGACACGTACTTCGCGATGACGGCGAATATTGGAACGCACACGTTCTACATGGCAATGCTTCCTGTGTCACATTGGTATGGAGATCCACGCGTCGGCTTCGATGTTATTTGGGTGCTTGCGATCGGAGTCTTCCTGACCGGGTTTGTGAAGGACCTGCTGTGTCTACCCCGCCCGATGAGCCCACCGCTGCACCGCATTTCGATGAGCGGCTCAGCGATGCTCGAGTACGGGCTGCCGTCAACGCACTCGTGCAATGCAGTGTCTGTGGCGCTTGTCATGGTCAATACGTATCCGGACAGCGCCCTTGTTTGGTACACGTCGGCATGGCTGCTAGCCACGCTCATAGTTGGCCGCATTTACAACGGGATGCACGGCTTCCTTGATGTTGTGTCAGGAGTCCTATTCGGCTATTTATCCTACCACATGCGTATGTTCATCAAAGCGCGTCTGTTCCCGTCGTCTGCTCTCCACAACACAATCATCACAGTCGGGACGATTCTCGCGATTTCCTCGTGTCCAAGCCCAGTAGATGACTGTCCCTGTTTTGATGACAGCGTCGCGTTCTCTGGAGTGGTGCTCGGCCTGCTGTGGACGCTCTATTACGGTCCCGATCCAGACGCGTTCTTCGACCCAAGTCGCTACGGCGAGCCCTGGCGCGTGGTTTTGTTCGGAGTACTTAGATTCATCGTTGGTTTGATAACGATCGTCGTGTGGCGTCGCGTCGCGAAATCTACGCTTCTGCGCATTCTGCCGCCGATATGGCGGTTGCTGGCGCGGATCGGTCTGCGTAACCCGCGCCGCTACTTCACTCCGGCAACGCAGTACTCGAAGGTTCCATATATCCCGACTGACGACATCCCAGACTCACGGCAGGATATGGTCGCGATGCTACGCAAGATCCACAGGTCGCCGAGCGTGTCTGTAGGCCCACAGTCGGAGGCAGACCTGTACGAGCTCAGAGCTACAAATTCAGCCGGTGGGCGCGCAGAAATCGAGGAGCCCCGCAAGCATTACGACGTGGAGGTCGTAATGAGGTTGGTTGTTTACGGCGGAATAGGAGTCATGGCTCTGGTAGTTGCGCCCATGCTCTTCCGGGTGCTCAATATCTGATGTGTGATATGCTGCTGCCTTCCGCTCGCTCCGTGCCCTTACTTGTACTTATAAATTTTGCAATCGCGACCTCGCAAAGTTGACAATTTTATATACTCTAACGATGATATACGACCGAACCTGCCCACAGCTGTCTCCACTCGCTCGTCCTGCACGGCGGACCTCCGTGAAGAGCACTTTGGTCTTATTAGACTGGAGATGTGCATGCAAATAAATAAGGCGAAGCACCGTAGCTTCATATTCGTTATGACGTGGGCCGGTATGCTCTTTGGGCCTCTGACGTCGTGCTGGCGAGAAGCCCCTCAAGGTCTTCGCTCTTTCGAGGCTTCGTGTCGTGGTTCGCATATGGATGCACGTACTGCCAGACCGATTCTTTACGTTTGTAAAGCTTTTGCTTGCCTGGGGTTAGTTTCGCAACAAGGGCCGCCGCGTCCGCCTTCGTGGCCTCGTGCTTGCGCGCCAGTAAGAGAAACCGCACAGCAGCTTCGCTTGCAGGGTCAAAGCGTTGCGAGAACTCCGCGAATGTGCGCTTTGCTCGACCAGGGTCCCGGAAACGGTAGGCAGCCTCCATGGAAACCGCTAGTAGCTTCACATACAAGTTTCCATGAGACCGCTCACTGGGTTTGTTGCGCCTTAGAACCTCGTTCAGGAGATGCGGATGACCGAACTTCATGAATCCCTCTGCGAGCAGCAATTCGACTGTTGGGTCATCGTCAAGACTGAATTTCTGTTGTAGCGCTCCTGCTGCCGGCCTTGGCAGGGGTCCGCGTTCCTGCGAGGCATCTTTTGACTGCTTTCTGGTTGCACGGCTGAGATCCAGGAACCAGCTATGGTCTGAATTGGCTAGCGCAATTTCGAGGCATAGTGCATACACAGAGCTCCCGAGCGGCTTGTCGAAGGCAGAGCTCGCGGGACCGTCATTATCGCCCTCGGGGCGGTTCCGGATCGCCATTATTAGCGACTCCATGACATGCTGCGCAGCCCTGCCGTGGCCCAAACGTAGGAGCTCGCGAGCAACCATTTGAAAGGTGCTTTTGCGGCGAATTGGGTGCTTCCAAAGCAGCTGTGCGACATCCTGCACAACTGAGGGCCCGCCGCTCTGGAGGATGTCACGCAGCTCTTTCGCAAGTCGCGTCTGGCTCGTAGGCAGCGGGCGTGGTGCAACATCGCGCGCATCTGCGAAATCACGCAGGTACTGGAGGCGCTGCCCGCGAACAAACTGAGCTTCGTCGTGCTTGATCTCCTGCTCAAGCAAAGCACGCTGCGCCTCGTCATGCAAAAACAGTTTTTGAGCGATCCGGCGCATGGCCGCCTCGACACGAGAGCTCTCAACACGCTTCGGCCCAAGCACCTCGTCCATGTCGTCCACGACCAGCGTGTAGTAGGCAGTCTGCTTGGGCTCGGCCTTGTACAGCCTTCTCGCACTTCGGGGCCAGGCCGCCTTCGTTAGCCGCGCACGCCAAAGAGCGGCGTTCATGACCGGGCCGATTCGTGTGCTCCGTAGGCTCTGAATTGGAACGGCTTTCTGGTATCGAGCCGCGTGTGGCCTTGTGGCGCCGGGAAGAGTGTTCGAGCTCAGAGGTGAGGTTTTGTGTGCATGGAGCTCTCTGGCTGACACTACCCGGGCCAGAACACTATTCAAGGCAAATGCTGGCGCTGCAATTCCAGGGCGACTTGGAGGGGATCGGCGAGCTGGGATTCAAGGACAGCGAGGTCGAGCCGTATTTTTTCACGTTCAAGGTCGAATGCGGGGCCTGCCATGAGGTCCACGGGAACGCCGTGGGGTTCAACGCCCACGAGAAGGTTTCGCTTGCAAACAGCCGCGGCGAGGCGAACTTCAGCATGAAGTGCAAGAGCTGCGGCAAAGAAGGGAATGTGAGCGTAGAGGCGAAGTTCGGCACGGCATCGTCTGGCGCGAGCAAGCCCACGACCATGGCCAGCTTTGACTGCCGTGGCCTGAGCCTTGTGGAATTCATTCCGGACGGTCCGTTCTGGGCCACCGGCGAAGAGTCAAGCACGAAGTTCGACGTGTCATTTGAAGACGGTGAGTGGTACGATTACGATGAGAAGGCGGGCCAGGAAGTGAGCATCACATCAACGCAATGGACAATCGTGAAAACAAAGTGACCGAAGCAAACGGATCGGCCAAGAAACAGCTCGTCGATGCTCACATGGGGCCTCGACGTGGCTCACTGTCATTGCCCATATACATGTGCGCACATTCTGCTCGGCTTCCGGTGCTGCGGCCTTGCACAGCGATTCCACCGCGATTGCGCAGCAGCCCTGCAGATACTGAGCACGCTTCGTAGTTTATACGACTTAAAAGTACTCAATTATATTAAAATGCCTATTTCTTAACCCCGTGTAGGTCCGGATGGGCCTGCATCCGGAGGAGACATTTATGCCAGGGCGACTAGGGTTAAATTTTTCAATGAAGCTGTTGACGACGAACTTCGTGCAGTGTGCGGTCAAGTCGTGCGCGGGCTCGACGGATGCATTCCCGCTGAAGTACGAGGAGTGCGAGCTCGTGCATGAGAACCTGGAGTTCGACCCACAGTTTGTTACGAACGTTCTGCCGAAGATCGACTGGCCCGCGCTGCTCTCGGTTGCGCAGGATCTTGGCAACACAAGTCTTCCGCCCCAGAAGCCTGAGGCAGCTGAGGGAAACGAGCAGCTACTGAGGGACCTGCATGCACTGCTTTTGGAAACTCAGATCAAGGACGGGAAGATGACCTGCCGGAACTGTGGCCACCTCTATCATATCAAGAACACGATCCCGAACTTCCTCCTGCCTCCTCATCTCGCATAGATCGCATAAAGACAGCGGAGCTGTTGAACTTAAGAGCGCGACGGCAATCAAACTCTTTTCTTCCTAATGCGTAAGAACTCGCGAAGCATGGGAGCAGGCTCTAATTTATTTATTCCGCAAAATAATTGATGCAATTGGTATACACGACGGCTCTTGTATTATTTAATAGAGCAAATACTGAACCGAATGCTCTGTGGGTGTAGTGGGACACGTCAAGTTTCGCGAGATAAAGCCTGCCAAATCTGCGAAGCAAGCCTGCAGAGTGTGTGCCTTGCTATTGCGAGACAACCTTGGATACACACTCGCGCATCTCCACGAGCAGATCGAAGCACTGCGTGCGGAAGTCCTGGTTCTCGCGAATGCAATTTTCGTAAGCCTTCATCTGCTGGTTGCACCCTGCAGTGATCTTCTTGAACGAAGGGGCCTTCGATGTCACGCACGAGCTCAACGTCTTCTGCTCTGCATAACACTGCTGGGCATCACCCTTGCCAAGGCATTTGTAGTACTCGAGGAACTCCGCAGGACACACGTCCGCGACCTCAGCTACCAGCTTCTCGTCGAGTAGCAGAGACATACCCGTTAGTAAGAGCAAGCGAGGTGCCTTGTAGCAAGACAGATACGTCAATATTTCCGTTGCGTGTATAGCTAGATAGATATATATCAATATCTGCGTCTAATTTCACAGGACTTGAGCTTGGATGCTGCTACGAAACCTCAAAGTGCCGGCCCACCGTCGACGGCAACATCTGTGGTAGATCCCAATGGCTGAAACAGTCACAAATGTTTCGCGTGATTCATGCAGCACGAGAATCATCCCAGCTTATTCGTCAATGCAGGTCACGAACCTGCGGGCCTTTAAATTCTTGGTTGTTTAACTACTTATACCTTCACGCGGCACACACATATTCGCCAGACTTCATTTCGCGTTAAAGCACGCCTGAGTCAGCGGAAGTAAACATCGATGTCGACGTTTGCCATTGGCGACGAGGTCGCGCTTCCTCAGGGCCACCGAGCGATTCTCCGCTGGATCGGAAGAATCCCCGGGCGCCAACCCATTGAGTATGCTGGCGTTGAGGTTATTGGGCCGCAGGCGTCGTTGCTGGGCAAGCACTCTGGCACGTACGACGGCAGGCGCTACTTTGAGACGAGACAGCCCGGAACGGGCCTGTTCGTGTCGTATACACAGCTCGTTAGCGCCAACGTAAGAACGCCACGGCTGGCGCCTCCCACGGCGAGCCCGCGTATAGGCGAGGACTCGCTGGGGCCGCTGAGTCCGCGCAGCCCTCGCAGCCCGCGGGCAAAGAGCCCGCTGCATCAGTTCACGCGCGATTTCAACCGCGAGCTTGCGACCTCATCACCGAGATTCCATAAGCCCCCTCTGCCCGACGCGTCGGTGGCTGGCTCTGGTGGACAACGCGACTTCTTTCGCAACGCGCTGAGAGCCACAAATGAGAAGGTTGCCGAGCTTCAGGCGACCTTCGAAGCGCGGATCGCGGAAATCACTGCGTCATACGAGGAGAAGCTGATCCGGGCTAGGCGCTCTTCGACGCTTGCGAGTCCCGGCAGTAGCGAAGTCGAGGAGCAGCGACAGGCGCTTGCGTCGATGCAGAACAAACTCATCAACGAGCGGGCCGAGAAACAAGAAGAAATCGACAGCCTGAAGCGCGAATTGCAGCACATGCGGCGCCTTGCAGGGTCTGCGGAGGATCTCGAACAGCTTGTGGGAGACCTTGGGCGATACGAGCAGCAGCTAGCCGAACTGCGGTCTCAAGTCATGGAGATGGACTCTGTGAAGGAGGAAGTGGGCAAGCTGCGGTCGCAGAACGCTGCTCTGGAACTGGCTGCCCGAGCAGCGAGTACCGGTGACTCCTCGGGCTCAGACGCGAAGAAGGCAGATGCAACGCTCGAGAACGCGTTGGCCGAGGCTGCTCGCGCAAAAGATCTCCAGGCCGAACTTGAGGCCGCGCGTTCTGAGATAGCGGCCCTGAAGGAAGAGAAAGGAGCCCCCAAGAGCGATAGTGAGAGCACGGACGCTTCACAAAACGAACTCGTCGTGCTGCGTGCCGAACTGGCCCGCGCCAAGGAGGATGCCGAACATGCGCGCGCCGAGACTGCAAGACTCGAGAAGGCACTGGAGTCGAAACTTCTGCGCGAGTCTGAACTCGAGGCCGTCAACGAGCAACTCCAGGCCGAGCTCTCCAGCTCAGGTCAGCCGCCAACACCGAGCCCGGACACGAGCCCGGAAGCGGTAGCCGCGAGCACAAAGCCGGCAAGCAAGGAGGTGCCTGTGCCGGCGAAGCTCGCGACTTTTGATGAGTCCAGCATGATCGATCTCGCCGCGGGCAGATCGGACTGGTGTTCGCTGTGCGAACGCGAGGGCCACACGGCTGTTGACTGCCCGTACGAGTAAGATCCCCGCGAAGTCGAGCAGCGCTTCGTTGAACATTTCTTTCTCTTTATTCTTTATTATTTAATTAGAACTAGGTCCCAGGCGGCCCATAAGATATCCAAACTCGATACAGCAGCCAACAGGATCACAATATACACGATCACTCGATCACTCGATCAAGCAGTCTTTTTCGGGGTCTGTGCCACCACAAAGTCCATGTAGGAAACCACAACGCCGATGATGCCGGTCAGCACATTCGACAGCGTCATCGGGTCCTCGCCGCCGCTGCTGTTCACAGGCTGGCTCAGGTACCCAAGCATGGTCATGAAGAGGCCCGCCCAGGCCAGGACCTTCGAGCGCATGAACATCGCGATCATCGGCAGCGACTTGAAAACTACCGAAGAGGGCATTTCATTCTGCGCGTCGGGCCTGTGCACGTACGGAATCGCTAGATCGGGCCTTCTCTTGTCTGACATGATGATGCAGCTGACACAGCGGCCTGTGCATAGATAAGTCCACGATCGGACTGCGTACAGCGAGCCTGGCGGAGTCTATGCGGCGGCTCGCTGGCCACACAAATGTACTAGAATGTGGAAGCTGAAATCAGCGAAAACTGGCCTTTAACAAGAAGCAAGTTTCAACCGAGGGAACTGGATCCCGTGTTTGTACGTAACGTTAGAAAGAACCTCAGATATATCTCAGGGCGAGCACACGCAGTAAATCTGGATCGAATTGGCAAGCTCGCCGTGTATAACGGAAGCTTGGGCACTTCTAGCGGCTACGCGAATTGGCGAACTCAATATTCGGTGCCATAACTAGTGGAGCTAACCAACCCTCTTGCCACACAGCCACTCGGATCCACAACTGCAGCCAAGGTTCATGCCGGGCATTCTTCGCCAAGAACAGGGCCAAGAAGGGCGCGAGTCCCAGGATTTTGACCGTAAGCAAGTGCTTAAGAACACGGAACTTAACGCCCAACTTGGCACCGAAGGCGAGCGGATTCGCGAGCAGCTGAAGCACGCGAAGCCGTCCGAGTCCTCGGAGTCGGACGAATCCCCGCGCGCGCCGCAGAAAAAAAGCTTCCCGAAAACCAAGGCGCCCACAGCGCTCACGGCTGGCGATGATGTCGGGTTCGATGAGGACAACATCCGCGATTGGGACGAACAGCGCGGCAAGACCCAGAAGATCCTCGAGCCAAACACGCCCTACATGGGAACCGCTGCGGACACAGAGTATTACGACGAAGATCCTGTTCCCGATCTTGACTTGGGCGGGTCTGCCTAGGCCGTCGTAATTTAGTTTAGCTAGCTCCATATAGCTAGCTCGTAACAGTTGGCTCGAAATAGCTGGCTCGGCTGTCGGCTCGGCTGTCGGCTCGGCTGTTGGCTTGACGCAGCCAGCTTGGCGCAGGTAACTCGCCGCGGCTCGCAATTAGCTCGATCCAGCAAGCGCGATCCAGCTAGCGCGATCCGCTGATTTAATGGTTTTCTCAACGTCGATGCCCTCCATGGCTCACTCAACGCCGCTTTAACTTCATAGTGTCAGCGTCTGGGTCGAGACGCACGCGCAGTTCAGAAATAATACCGTCAGTATATTAGTCTTATCATTCTATCCTACAACTTCGCATCACTGTCTTCGTACTGCTTGTAGGCCGCGAGGCTATCGAGGGCCCTAGGGCGCTCTGCCAAGCCCACGGAACTGTAGTAGTCTTGGACCGAGGTGATTCGCGAGCCAATAGGCTTGCCTGTGGAGCGCTGGCCCTTTACGGCCTTCTCCGCGCGCTGCGCGGCGGTCGTCACGAACTCCTTCGCCTGCTCGGCGCCGAGTCCAGCATCGCTCACAAGCTGTGCGGCAAGCTTTTGCAAAGCCTCCTGCGGCGAGAGGCCCCGGCATTCGATCGCAAATTGCTGGATCTGCTTTGGGGACACCTCAATGCTGCGCTCGGTAACAAGCTGGCCGACGGCTCTGGCAAGGGCGGCTTCCGGAGCCGGCGGCGGCGGCTGGCGGCGCGACTTCAGATGCAGTGCAAACCGGCTGCGCTGCCCACCAACAACGTACTTGTCGAACGCGGCGAGAACATGCTTCTTCGAGATGAATGCTGCAGCCTTCGCGAGCCGTTGTCGACGGTAGAAGTCGTAGAAGCCGCCATTGATCGCGCCCCAGTACTGCCCAGCCTCTTCGGTGAGGTTCTTATTTTTCTCAAGCTGCTCAACAATCGTAGATTCAACGTTGCGCTTGTACTCCTCATCGCTTAGCTCGGCTATGAGCGGCCGCGCTACGTTGCACACAAAATTTTCGACGCGCTCCTCAAGGTACTCGGTAGGTTCCTCGCTCTGCACAAAAATCTGCAGCCACAACGTCGACCGCAGCTGGCGCTTGTTCGAACCAACAATGTATCCGAGCTGCTCCTTTGTACGCAGCTGGTTGAACGTGGCCTCCTTGAGGATCTGCGCAATGATCGACAGCGTTGCCGACAACTCCGTGTCATTTTCACCAAACTGGTAGCACACAAGAATCGCAGAATTCACGTTTTCGGGGTCTGCCAGCTCGACAGAGTGGTAATATTGTGTGGCTGGCGGGTATAAGAAGGAGGTGTTCATTCTGTGGCTCACCTCGTTCGCGTCGGGGACTTGCTTTGCCGGGGGCACGAGATTGCGGACAATTTCGGCACTATGGAGTGCATTTTGTGTGTTTGCGTTGCCCAGCACCAGCATTTCCACACCCATTCCACGGCGGCTGCGTAGCTCATTAGCAAAGTCCACGACGTGCTCGAACTTGATATCTCTCAGGGCATTCAGACGGTCGTCGATCGAGTACATGTTCTCTGCCAGCAGATAGTTACTCTGCAAAGCACGCTGAAGCGATGGTTGAGCGTACATCAGGTTGCTGAGTTGACGCTCCTGCTGCTCTTTGACAACATCAAAGCGGTTCGCGGACAATTCTCCTCGGCAAAGGGTATCAATCACAACCTCCAGCAGCTTGTCCAGCTTCTCGCTGAAGCCATGGACCTCGACCTCGAAGCCGTCCTGCACGGTGGTCAATGAGTAGCTGACATCGGCAATGTCCGCATAGTACGAGTAGTCCGCGAGCTTGTCATTCACCATGGCCGTGAACATGTCCGCCAGCCGCATCGACCTCGCGCTGCTGCTGTTAGGTGCGTTGATGAGCTTCACAAAAATGTTAGATTTTGGAATCATGAAAGTGTCATCGAGCTTGTGCCACAGCCTCAGGTCCGCGGAGTCCAGCAGCATCCTCGGGCGGTGCTGCTGAACTGTTGAGCCATGTGCCTCTTTAGCCAAGTCGAAGTTGGCTGGCAAGAACTCGTTCGCGTGGGGGAGGTGCAGCTCCGGTGTACTGAGATGAGACACTTCAGCAAGCGGCTCCCGCGAGTGCTCTGTGCCATACCACTTTTCGCGCTCCGTTAGGCCCTCTAGACTCTGGCTCGCGATCATAACGCGAACATTGCTCGGCGTAAGGTATCTAACGAAGTCAGCAATGGCTTCAGCGTCATACTTCGTGGGGACGCTGTAGTCCAGCAATCGCTCACGAGGAATGGGCCGGTGCAGCACTTGAGCGAGAGAGCTCGACAATGGCATGGCCTTGCTCTTCTGCCTATACAAAAAGGCTGTGTGCGACGTCGTGCTGATTTCGTCGAAAATCCACTTCTGGGGGCCGGCTTCTTTGACGACGGCCACGTAGGCAAATAGTGCCTCGATGACCTTGAGCCAGTACTTCGTCCCCTCATTCGTGAGCTCAATGTTCACAAAGAAGTAGTCTGTGCCCTTGCAAATATGCGAGATTGCACAGCCGAGCTCAGAGGCCCACTGCTTCTCCTTGAGGTAGTAAAGCAGCGAGCCCTTCGACTCGTGGCCCAGCAGGTGCACATAGTAGTGGTAGGGCTGAGTGTCATGAAGAGGCTGTTGGTCTGGCACGGGGAACGCAAGCTCGAGCACCTTAATATCCATGACGGGCCGCACCTTGATCACCGTGTTGAGGTCCTGAGGTCTCAGCGTCGGCTTCGAGATATAGGCCGGGTCTGCGTTCGCGAGCTCCGGGCGCGTATTCGGCACCGCGCTGAAGAGCTCACGAACCCAAGACTCCAACGTGTCGAGATTCTCGCGGCCAATAACCACGAGCTTCATGATCGAGGCCGTGTAGTGGTGCTTGTAAAAGTCGATAAGGCGCGCACGCACATCAATGCCCTTCGCCTCGGGGATTTCGCCCAGAGTCTGGTAGTTTCCGGTTGCGAAATGATGGATCGGGTGCTCAGGATTCGAGAAATGCTTCTCGAGCTGGTACATTCGCCAAATGTCATTCTGCAGGTTCTTCTTGTTCTCACTGTCCACGGCCATGATCTCGCGAGCCTTGCAGCTCTCGGAAAACAGCGGCCCGATGAAGAACTGCGCAAACCGGTCGAGGCACCCGTGCAAATGGTTCCAGCCCACTTCGAAATGGTAGTTTGTGTGCTCAGCAGCGGTATACGCATTGAACATGCCTGCATGGTCCGTGAGGTACTGCGCATACTCGTTCTCGCTTGGGTACTTTTCGGTTCCCATAAACAAGAGGTGCTCGAGGAAGTGAGCAAGCCCAGGAAGGTCTGGTGGGTCGGCAAACGAGCCCACGCCAACGTCCAGCGCCGCAGCAGCCTTGTCGGTCGTGGAATCCTGCACGAGCAGCACCTCTATGCCGTTGGGAAGAACAATGTTTCGGTACTCTCTATCATCCACAAGCGGCTTGTTGATTGTCATAGCCTAGAATCACAAACCAAGAATCACAAGCCTTGTTCAAGATGTTTGTGGGTCCTCAACCTCTTATGGCCTGGACCTCAGGGCTGGGAGCCTGGTGTGTAATCGGGTTTTCGTCGAGATCTGGTGCATGCTGGGATCGGGGCCGAGAAGTGCCTTGACCTCGAGACTAAAATTGCCTGGATGGACCTGGAAGACGAGAATAAGCGCTAGACGTGCTCTGGCATACCCCCGGGGTCCGAGTGCTGGCCGGTGCGTGAGCATGGTGTCTGCATCTTCGAGCCAACTCGAGCTGCCCACCCTGGGGCCGCGGTCGGGCGTGAGCCGTGTTGCGAGCGGCGAGAAGGTGTATGTGGCAATGTCTGGTGGCGTTGACTCGTCGACTGTCGCTGCATTGCTTGCCCGGCGGCTCGGCCGCGGCCTCGTCCACGGCGTGTTCATGAATAACTGGTCGTCGCAAGCGCGGTGTCAGGAATCGAGCTGGCGCAGTGTGCAAGAGACCTGCCAGCACATCGGAATTGAGTGCCATCGTGTCGACCTCGAGCGCGACTACTGGAGCGAGGTCTTCGAGCCGATGCTTCAGGCCTACCAGCGCGGGCTCACGCCGAACCCGGACGTGAGCTGCAACCGATACATCAAGTTCGGGCAGCTTGTCGACCATCTGAAGCAGTTCGATCCGCAGTTCCGGTGGATAGCCACTGGACACTACGCGGGCACCCACTGGCGTCCCGGACATGGATCGCTGGTGCACAGAGCCGAGTACATGCAGAAAGACCAGAGCTACTACTTGGCCACGGTAGACTCCGATGTGCTGAACCACGCGCTGTTCCCGCTCGCGCACATGACGAAACCAGCAGTCCGCGACTGGGCGCGCAAGCTTGGTCTTGTGGATGTGGCCTCGAAACCGGACTCGCAGGGCCTGTGTTTCGTGGAGCAGCAGCAGGAGGTTGGTCCGCGCGGGTTCCGCAAGTTTCTTGCTGAGTACCTCGAGGACCAGCCAGGCCCGGTGGTGCTTGCTGACAATCCCGAGACCGTTGTTGGCGAGCACCGCGGATTGTGGTCGCACACGGTTGGCCAGCGCGCGAGCGTGCCGATGCCTCAGGGCTCCCCGCAGACTCGCGGGCAGTGGTTTGTGGTCGCCAAAGATATCGAGCGCAATGCCCTGGTCATCGATCGTGGCGTCAACTGCGACCGCTTGTTTGTGAACAGTGTCTCGAGCACGGATTTCGTGTGGCACGTCCGGCCGGACTCGGGAGCTGAGCTCTACGTGCAGTACCGCTCGCTACAAGAGCCCTGGAAAGTCAGCCAGGTCGCAGAAGATGGCACCACCAGTTTCACTTTCGCAGATCGGCGCCGCGCCGTTGCACCAGGCCAGTACCTAGTAGTTTACGAAAACAATGCTGTGGTTGGAGCCGGGACCATCACGGCCACGGCTCAGCTAGATCCGTGAACGCAGCCAGCAGTCTCGGCAACAAATAAATCTTCGCCCGCGCCTTGCTGCATCGAAGTGCCGCAGTGCAGCTCTCTGTGTGCACTGAGCCGACCCTCATGAAAGACCTGCGAATGTATACAACTTAGGGCCTTCACAAAACTCGGGCCTCAACAAAACTCGGGGCATTTGCGTATTTTACTTTCGAGCGCGCCTTGTACATATATCACACATATTTATTCACATATCCTGCTTTACCGCCATTGAACGTAAGTTGTGTCTCAGCTTCACCTCCGCGCGCATTCCATTCACACTTGTTGAACATGCTCTGGCCCGAGGGATCTGCGGGGATTCTTGCCGATATTGGCAGCTACCTCGATCCGCCGCTTGAGAACGAGGGGATTCGTGCGTTCTCTCTCTCAAAGGCGAGCTCTTATCTGGCCGTGGCGTCGGCCAATGTGATAGCCCTGTTCAGACTGAAACCGCTCGCGCCGCTTGCTATCTATCCAGAAATGTTCCCCGAAACGGAGATCAGCGACATAGTAACGAGCGCTCGCGGCGACAACCTCGCCGTGCTCACGAAGGACAACCGCGTCTCCGTATTCTCCATCCAGCCTCGTCGCGATATCGAGGAGCTGCTGCGCATCACAAGCATTGTGACCCCTGGAATAGGCGAGTCTATTGGGGCACGCGAGCTGTGGCTAGAGCCAATTGGATCGATCTACACCGAGCACCACGCCTTGTCATTAGGTTCGCTTGGCAAGCTGCTGATCGTGTACAGCGAGCGCGAGGTTCAGGTAACAACGTGGCACGCGTTTGAAAGCAAGGATCCGCTCAAACCCCCTGCGCTCGTGCCTTATTTTGTGCAGTCTTTAGCGGAAGACGACACGATTGTTTCCGGGGTCTCGGGGCCCTGGGCGAAGTCGAATTGGGTGAGCTGCGTCGTCACGAAGCACGGCAAAGTTGTAACGCTGCTGTGGACCCACCCCGAATCAAACAAAATCGAGGATGGAGTGCAGGAGCTTGTTCTTGGTGGGGTCGATGGCAGCGTTGCCTGTATAGACTACAACTTCCGCATGAGCAAGCTCGCTGTGCTGACCGAAAAGGGCAAAGCCTACGTAGTTGGTGACATTTCGGACCCCAACAGCAAGCCGTGGGAGCTTCCAACCGACGGGTCTGGAAAGCCGTGCAGTGTTCAATGGACTCCAGCTGGAACTGCGCTGCTCGTTGGTTTCGCCGATGGCTGGCAGCTCGTCTCCATGCTGGGTCTCGACCTTTTCCGGTATCGTGACCGCGCAACTGATTCTGGGGAACCCGTGGGTGTTTTGAAGGCTGAGTGGATGGTGAGCGCCGAGGTCGCTGTGATGCTGGGCACTGATGGTCAGATCCGCTTGCAGAATATGCTGCGGTGGAGCGGAGGCCTGGCTGAAACAGAGCGCAGCAGACCGGTTCTCCACGGAAACGGCCGGCTCATGCTGTACCATGGGCCCACGGCCCGGGGCATCACAAGCAACGACGGCCCCAGCAACCAAACTTGGCTCACTATCCCGTTGCCCACGTGGTACATGGCCCAAAACTGGCCGATCGCTCACATATGCGCAAGCCCCGACGGCCGGTTTGTTGCGGTCGCTGGAACAATTGGCATAATGCTGTTCAGTGTGGCTACACGACAGTGGAAAGAAGTCGGCGATCGTGAGTCGATGGTGCGCGGTGGGCTTGCCTGGTTCGGCCGCCGACTGGTCGCTGCCACTGTGAGTGCAGATGATGGTAGCACTTCACTAAAAATGTTTTCCCCGGTCACAGGCAGCCACACAAAGGGGTTGTCGAGTGTGTCTTCGGGCTTTTTTGGCACACAATTCCTGGCGCCCAAAAGGGACAGCGTTGTGTCGCTTAACTCTGGCATGAATCCTTCGGGTGCGGGAGGCTCTGAACAGCGGCCTTCAGCGCAGGATCTTCTAAGTGAGACGGGCGCATCACAGGCTGATTCTCCGAACGCCCACAATCACAACCACAGCTACAGCCACAACACAAACATGCTCGGCACGACCTCGCCCTCGTCGCCATTGATGGGGGCATCGCCGAATCACAGCTCAGTGGGGATCGCCACTCTTGGGGCCTCGAGCCAGGAGCAGCAGGTTGTTGCGAAGGACGTGCTAGGTAAAGGCGTCGGCAGCCTGGTGAGTTTGATGGCTAAGGGCCCTCATAGCTTGCTTGCCGTGCTTGCGGGAGCCGACTTGCAGCGGCTTCTTATATACGACCTCAGTAGGCTGGAGTTCGATCTCGTTAAGGACATTCCGCTGGCCGGTGTCCTGGCCGGGATCAAGCCCACCCCGGTGGTGCGCGCGGTCTCACTCATTTCGGAGACGAAGGTGCTCGTGCTTGTTGGCACGACGTTGATGCTGGTGTCGAGCGTTGATGATGACAACCGCAAGTATCACCGCCAGGTGATCGCTGAACCCATTGAGTCGTTCGAGTATCTTGCTTCCGAGGAGCAGTTGTGGGTCTTTGATGGCCAGGAGGCGGTTGTCACGAGTTGGTCACCGACCCAGTACGAGCTTCCTCCTGAAAAACAGAACAAGTACGTGGCCAGCGTTCCGTTGGACGCCTACCCCGTGCATTTCAGCCCCAATCGTGGCGTGGTCTCGTTGGTAGAAGCAGAGAGCGTTCGCAGCTTTGATGGTAGTTTCTGTGTCGCGAGACCCACCACTACGCACGAAGTTTACATTCAGTACGTTTTGGAAGCGGCGCTGGTCCCTGCCTACAACACGGCTTTGCAGATGGCGCAGAAATACCGCAAGGCGCCATACTTCGCTGGAGTGCTGGAGTCGTTGCTGTACCGAGCCGTCACGAATGACGACGACGAGGGAGAAACAAATCTCGCGGTTCGGCTCATTAGCGAGTTTCCGGAGCAGAACTTCGAGGGCATTGTTTCCGGCTGTGCCCGGAAGGTCGAGACGAAGTACTGGCGACGGCTATTTGGAGCGATTGGGAAGTCACCCTCGCAGCTGTTCGATGCGTGCCTGGAGAGGGGTGATCTCGAGACCGCCAGCGAGTTCCTAATTGTTGTTCAAACGACAACAAAGGAGTCCACGCCCGCGGACGACGAGGATCAGACCAGAATCCCGTCTGGCCTAGATCTCCACGGACGGTCCCTGAAGCTGTACCAAGCCGCGGCCTCGCTGAATCAATTCTGGATATGCAAACAGCTGTGCGAATTTATCATGGCAGTTGACCCGAGCGGAGCACTTCTCAAAGAGTTCCGCGCGCTGGTGATCGCATAGGTAAGAACTAAATGGCGGCGGAATTGGACAGTAGCCCATTTGTGAATATTCATATACATACATATAGATATATGTGCGTGTGAGTGTGTTTATGTGGCAGTTTACGCCTCACCCTTGATGAAGCGGCGCACGAAGTTGTCCGGCTTCGGCTCCATTTTCGTAGCCAAGTAGTCGTCGAAAAACTTCATGACATGGCCCTCCTGTTTCCAGAAATTCACGGTCTCTTGGAACTCGTTGTGGCCCTGGGCAAGCAAAATGTTGCGGACGCGCAGATCCTCCACGAAGCGGTTGCGCTCGAACTGTTCTCTGAGCTTTGTGCGCGCAATGCTGATGGGCACGTCCATCTCGTACATCTCGACGAAGTTGGGCGCGCGGCGAATGAATGCCCGGTAGAGCGAGAGCACGCGGCGCCTCAGCTCTGCGGGGTTCTTGCTGAACCGTGTGATCTCAGCGAAAGCCGTCGGAGTAGTAGGCATAGTCCAGCTCTTTCTACGACGATCTACTGGCTGGCCCTCAAACCTGGTGTTTAGTAATGTGGGTCACTGCGCGATGAGCGCCCACCCTAGCCCTGGACGTTGGGCTATCTTGGCCCGGGGCCTGACCAGGAACGTGCAACGTCGCCGCTATGTCCTGTGAGATCTACGCAAACAATTCGCTATGGGGCACAGTGTCGGCGGCGCTGTTTGGCCTCTCTATATTGCTGAGCTATCTGCCGCAGCTTGCAGTAATTGTTGCTAGGCAGTCAACCGAAGGCATTAGCCCCTACTTCCTCCTTCTTATGAATCTCGGTTCGATATTTGCGTTTGCGAACGTGCTTGTGTTGTCGCGGCCCATTTTCTCGTGCTGTGTGAGCTCAATTTCAGCATTCGACTGCTTTGGTAGCCTCTGCGGTACGCTCCAGATCATGGCCGGCCTGCTCGGTCCAACAACCCTGCTCATCCTCTCTGTGCGATTCCGCGAGCCTGGGCAAGTCGGAGATGAAATTCTCAAGTCGGCGAAAATCGTTGCGGCTGTGAACTTCGTCTGCTGGCTGGCAGTTGTTGTCGTAACGGATCCGTACTACTACCATTTGATGGCGACGGGATTCGGCCTAGCCTCTCTGGCCGTGGGACTCGTGCAGTACATCCCTCAGCTGCTCACCACATACAGGCTCAAGCATACGGGATCGCTGTCCATCTTATCGATGATGATCCAGATCCCGGGTGCGTATGTGTGGTGCCTGAGCCTCGCAACCCGCAGAGGCTCGCACTGGTCAACATGGGTGGGAATATTCGGTGCTGCTTCGCTTCAGACAACTTTGTTGCTAATGGCACTCTACTATTCTTCGCGAAACTCCGCTGCGCTTGCGAACAGGATCGCCACGCCGCCTCCCGCGGATCACCCACTTGAAGATAATGTTCCACCCATTCCCGAACAAAGGGACAGTGAAAGGGAAAGCACGCCTCTGCTTGCGGGCTAGAGACGTAGCATGGCGCTAATAGCACCTTAAACAACGAATAGAAGAAAGAGAAAGAGCATAATACATACGGCTGCTGCTACGCCTAAGGGAAGTACAGCTGGCTAACAACTGCGGCTCAGCTCACAAGAAGTTGCAGTTTGATAATATTAACACTAACTTTCGGTTACACACTGATACTCTTCCAAACAGAGAAGCCGTCACTGCCAGTAGACACGACCGCACCCGGGATCTGTTTATGCCAGTGCACTTCCTTCACGTTCGGCTGCCAGTGCAGGAACAGAAGCTGCGAGGGGATGCCTTCCAGTTCTCCCTCAGCTTGTCGGTGCTGTTCAGCAACCTCCTCGTCGTCAGCCTCTACCGAAAGATCCCAGATCGTGACGGTCGAGTCCTCTGATCCAACTACGAGCACGCTCTCGTCCAATGGGTTCCACTCGATCGACGTGATCGCCTGTTTGTGGAAGTCGAACTGAGCAACGGGCTTCCCGTTCGTGAAGCTACGCAGATCCCAAACAGCGAACGTGCCGTCGTCGTGGCCAGTCGCGAGAAGATGGGGAGCCTTTTTGTTCCAGCTCATGACGTTAACGTCTGTTGATGAGGCCTTGACGCTCAGAGCAGGCTTGCGCTCCTTCTGTCTCGTGTCCCAGATTCGTATGTAGCCATCCGAGCCGCACGATGCAAACACAGTCTTCTCTACGGGACTCCACTGGATGTCCTCGATGCTCTCATTGGGCGCCGGGTTCACGAACGGCTTCGGGTCCGTGGACCAGCCCTGCGGGTGTCTCGTTGTCCAGTATATCTTGCCTTCAACGTCACCAGTAAGCAAAGACCCGCTTTGGATGAGCGGTGACCAGTCGATGGCGTAGCCCTCGGTCTTGCCGTGGCTCTTGATGGTGTGCAAAGGCTTCTTGGACCACTGCGCGCCGGCCCTCTCCATCGATCGGTAGACGCCCGTGAGGTCCCAAATGTTCACGTCGCCATTCTCTGCCATGTTTGCGCCGAGGTACTCGTTCGTAGCAGTGAATGGTGAGACCCGAATGCGGTTCGTCGTGCTATTAGTGGGGATGTCGCGCGATTCGAGAATTGGGTCTCCATCAGCATCAGCCTCCTCGTCATCCTCATCATCATCGCTCTCGTCGTTAATAAGAGTTTTCGTCAAGGAACTGAGCTTAAGGACATTGATCTCGTTCTCCTTTGGCTTGCCGGCTTGCGTACCCGTAGCGATGTACATCTGGTGAGGGAACTTCCTGCGGTCCGCGCCGTGCGAATCCGTGATAACATCAAACGACAGACTCGGCCATCGCACGTTGAAGTTGTGGAGCATGACGTATGTAGAGTAGTCGGGCTCCATGCGCTCATTCGGGCCGAGAGGTGCAGATCGGTGGGGGATGTATACCCGTTGCTTCTGCACTGCTGCCGCTTCTTCGCCCTCATTTTTTGTGCCCTCGACATCGTTAACATCGTCGGGGTCGCCGTTCTCGCCTGCCTCGAAAATCTCGTCATCCTCCTCCGAGTCCATGTCCTCGTATCCTTCGATCTCGCCGATTTCCGGGTCCACGGTCGCGTCAGCGGGCTGATCTACATTCTCGACCGGTTTGCTGGGTCCACTGCCCTCGCTCGATTTAGTGGCCTTGGTGGCCGATTGCGGTTCGCTGGCTCTTTTCATTGGCAATAATTGAAGCCAGCTTGGGTCAATGAAATTTGTAGAGCTTTTTTTGCCTGTTAAACAAAAAAAAGATTAACTAACCGTTGGCCTAACCCTGGAACCCTTAGGCCTGTTTCGGGAAGAGAGCGTATGTGCCAGCTGGATTCACGTCCTTGGGGAAGGTTCATAGAAAATATTGCTACGTGAACTTGGGTCTGCGATGATGGGCACGATACAATGACGAGTTGGTTAAATAGATATATCAGTAATATGCTGCTCAAAATTTGGAGGCCAGTTTGATGGAGCTGATCCACGTCAATGGCTCAGCCATCTGTCTCCATATGGCCCTGTTCCGCTAATTGATCGCGCAGCATCTTGACCTCAAATTCGAGCTCGGCGTTTCGTGCCTCTAATTTCGCCGCAAGCGTGCCATTCGCGATGTGGGCCAGCCGGGCGTTCTCCTCTCGCAGCAGCTTCAGTCGCATCATGATGCGATGCGAGATCTCAATGGCATCAGCTCCTTGCAGCGAGGTCGAGCTCAACTCCTTCGCGCCATCTCCTGAGGTTAGCATGATCGCGGTTATAAGAGTCTCGACTTGAAGCTTCAACCCCGAGATAACATCTTCAGTACTTTCGCCGAGCTTCACGGAGAACTTGTCTTCAATTGAAGACTCCTCATCCGGAAGCAGTCCAGGAACAAGTGCAGGCTTGAATTTGATCGCCTCACCGCCAAAAAATGCAGTATTCGTGCTGTTGCTGGACCCGTGCGTGCTGAAGGAAGTCTCTCGGGGCGGAGTCGTGTACATGGATTGGAAAATGCTGCTCGCGGGCCTCATGTTTCCGACACTGAAAAGATGCTCGTTGTTCGGCGTGAGCCCACCAGGTACAAAGGACTGGCCCGGCGCACTAGTCTTTTCCTTTGCTGCCGGTGCATTGTACTGGATTTTACGCGGCTCTTGGCTCCACAGACTCCTGTTTGCATTTGGCGACGCAATTGTATCCGTGGGCTTGAAAGAGGGTGCAACGGGATCGAAAGCTTTGTCGTTCATTAGATCTCAGGGAGCCGGAGAGTGTGCAAAAGAAGTGGGGCACAGGTGCTTTATAAATACTTCTGTCAACCACCAACTGCGAACCGCCAACCCTGAGAACGCCCAGGAAGTACGCGTGGGCATGTGCCTTATACAGAAGGCTCTATTGCGTGAATACGTGGGGTAAATATCGCGATTAAAGTCGGCGCGTTACACAAATCAGGCTTTTCTGATGCTCGTTGTATAATTCGTTACTATTTGCAACTGCTTGTCGTAGGTTCTCGGCATTCATACCCTCTGCTCGCGCATAAACCGCCAGTTGGGGTAAGGGACTCTTTCTAAAGCTCGAGACCTTTTGGCATGCTACGACGGCCGAATAATGCTGAGCACACGTGCTTTCAGCAAAGAGTATGGCCCGCTATTTTCCCCGTTCTTTTGTTAGTTCCCTTGCATGCCAGTCGTGCCATTGCTACTCGATAGCACGCCGAAACGTGACAACTTTGCGACGTGTGATAGCTTTTCCATGTATACGCCCAATTCCCTGGTCATCAAGCTGCTCTCCCAAAGAATTCACCAACCCTTTCGTTTATTGCCCCCTCACGTTTTCCCCGGAGGGCCGGCGGCTACAACTGGTACTCGCCCGGTATTAGGCTACCCTTATCCAAGCTACTTACAAGCGAGCCATCAGCCATCCACATTTTGAGTAGTCAGCACTCTTAAAAAAGGTGTGGCCCAGGAACCGGAGCGTTTGTGCAGACCAGTTTGTAGCTCTCTGCACCTCTGCTGACCCAGTATATTGTTCCTGTTGTTTGTCGTAGAGTGTTGGAGGAACCTCGACCTAGACACTGAGTCCAAATGCTTGGCAATCATACGATTAAGCTCTTAACGGGCTCGAGCCATCCCGAACTGGCCGAGCTCGTGGCCCACCGACTCGGCGTGCGCATGGCCGACGTTCAGTGTTTGCGAATGCCAAATACGGAAACGGTTGTGCTGTTCCAAGAGAGCATGCGTGATGCCGACGTCTACATTCTCCAAACTGGCCATGGGTCGATGAACGACCTTGTCATCGAGCTCTTGTTCATGATTGACGCATGCAAGCATGCTTCGGCACGCCGCATTACCGCGGTGATCCCATTGTTCCCGTATGCGCGCCAAGATCGCAAGGACAAGGGTCGTGCACCAATCACAGCGCGGCTAATGGCCGACATGCTGCAGAAAGCCGGCTGTGACCATGTTGTGGTGTTGGATCTGCACGCTCCACAGATTCAGGGCTTCTTCACGGTTCCCGTGGACAATCTTGTTGCTGGGCCTACTGTACAGCACTTTATGCGGAACCACATTCTGCAATCTGCAGGCCAGAGAGCAGTTGTCGTGAGCCCCGATGCCGGCGGCGCGAAACGAGCGGCGTCGCTTGCCGACAGCCTTGATCTTGAGCTTGCACTCATTCATAAGGAGCGTAGGCGCGCCAATGAAGTCGCAGACATGGTGCTCGTCGGCGTCGTGCGTAACAAGCTGTGCATCCTTGTGGACGATATGGCCGATACGTGTGGCACTTTAGCGAAGGCTGCCCAGACACTGATGGACCACGGTGCGCAGCGAGTCATTGCTCTTGTCACACACGGTATTTTCTCGGGCAATGCACAGGAAACTATTGAGAACAGCTGTTTGGACATGGTCGTGTGCACAAACAGCGTTCCCTTGCAAGGAGCGATGCTCGAAAGCAAGAAGATCAAGCAGATCGATATCAGCGCAACCATTGCCGAGGCCATTCGCCGCTTACACAATGGCGAGTCAATATCATACCTGCTATGCCACGAGCCGTTGTAGCCACCCCCGCTAGAACAAGCGAAATGGCACCGAATACTAGTCCGGCACCATAATTATAAAGACACAAAACCACACTGCATGTACTAGACTATAACCCAATTTATACAGTTTCACCTACAAATACGCACCCACAGGCTCGCCGACAAAACAGTCTTCAACTATTCACAGGGCGGCACCACGAAACGGCCTCACATCGAGGTTTTGGGCCTGTGATTTAGTCGTCGCTAATCTAAATTTAGTCACAGCAGGTTCGAATCAGGATTAATATGCTTAAATTCGAACCAGGACTAATGTGCTTAGCCGGTCATGTCTTTATGTATAACTGCCCAATGGGCGATCTAATATATATATATGAGTAGCATTGAGCTGCGTGTAGCATAGCAGGCACTAGGCTCAATGGGAGACCAATCAGGTTGCTTGAGTCTACTGACCGCATATTTAGGTATTATTGACATCAATGACTCATTTGGTGAGTCGAGTCGCGTTCATGGCGTGTCTTTACGGGCTTATCAGTTCACGCATTTCGTATCTGCTTCCAGTATTGGCTGGTCCAGTCACGGGGCCGTGCATGCCCCAGGTCCCCCTCACTTAATCTTGCACTGTCCCAAGGGAAAGGCCCTGGCCCCGGGTATCTACCGCCTCAGATGGGCCTGACCCGGGAAAAGTAAATCTTGAGCCATCACATGATGGGACGCTCGGCCCGGCTCTGGCCAGCGTGAGAATTCGTATATATAGGAATAGTTTGTACGGCCGATCCGATCACAAAAAGTTTGCTTTCGTGTTCAATTGCTCGGTTGCATTCTGTAATTGATCTGTTAAATGAGCATTGTCTATCGTCCTGCACGCCGTGAGCTAACCATGCTCAGCTCATTGGCAAGGCGTCACGCCTCTACAAAGCAGCGTCACCAGGCCACTGTGTTTACCCCTGGTGGTAGCGTCGCCACGTCCGCCCCTCTTGACAAGAATGGCATCACTAAGGAGGCGCACGCTTTCATGAAGACTTACACGAGCTGGGATCTGTTCTGCTACACGGGCCTCTCGTTTGTCACTGCTCAGCCTTGGCTGCTCAAGCTCGCCACGAAGGCGCTGCCCTACACTCCTACTGCGCTTGTGAAGACATTCGTTTGCCCCGTGTACACTGGTGGCGAGACCTTTGACGAGGTCCGCGGCACAGCCCGCAAGTTGTTGGATCGTGGCATTGGAAACATGATGCTCTCGTACGCCGTCGAGGATGCTGACGGCAGTCTCGGCGACGAAGCATTCGCGCAGAGCGTGTCTCAAATCAAAAGGAGCATCACCGAGATCCTTGTCAAACAGAACCAGGCGGCGGCTGCGAGCTACGCGGCCGGCGAGGTCCCTACAGCCCCGGCATCGGGCTACATTGCTCTGAAGCCCACGGGCTTGATGGAGGGCAGCGCAGATGTGCTTGCTAACTTTGACAAGCCCGAGTACAAGGAGCGGTGGGAGCAGTATCTGGCTGTTTGCCGTGATCTGTGCGAGCATGCTGAGAAGCATGGCCAGGGAAAGGTCGTGATGGTATTCGATGCGGAGAAGGACTGGCTGCAGAAGGGTGTTTACGCCCTGCAGCGCGAGATGATGAAGGAGTTCAACCGCAACGGTAACGTCGTGGTTGCGGGCACCATCCAGATGTATCTGCAGGGCTCGTTCGACCTTCTCAAATCTGAGATCGAGCTTGCCAAGGCCGGGGGTTACCAGGTGGCCATGAAGCTCGTGCGGGGCGCTTACCTCCACTCTGAACCCGACCGCTGGAACGTCATCCACCGCTCGAAGGCCGACACTGACGCGTCTTACGATGCAGGCACAAACCTCATGTTCGACTACCTCCTCGAGGATTGGAAGCAAGGCGGCAAGCGCCAGGGACCAGTCAGCCGCCTCATTGTTGCCTCGCACAATTTCGAGAGCTGCGACAACATCGCGAAGCGCATCGAGCTCGAGGCCCCCGAGGGCTTCAGCATGGAACAAAACGAGGATATTGTTTTCGGTCAGCTCATGGGCATGAATGACGACCAGAGCACGACTCTCTCGCAGCGCGGCCTCAAAGTCGTCAAATACGTGCCGTGGGGCCCTGCCAAGGAGTGCAAGGACTATCTGACCCGTAGACTCGAGGAGAACGGCGACGCTGCGCGCGGTGGCTGGGACCACTTCGTCGGCGGCTGCCGCGAGCTGAAGAACCGGCTTCTGCACCGCTAATTTATTTATACCACATTAGTGGACATAGCATATATTCGTCCACATGTACGTTGTAAACTTATTATGATGAGTACAAGACCCGCGAATGTGTCGAATCGATGTCTAGCATACACCCCAAATATCGTTTCTAATACAGCTCGTCTGTGCCAGGGTTCAAAATTGTTTCGCAGCTGCACTAAATACATCTTTTAATTCATGAGCTTCAGACCTCGTCAATACATCTCGTCAATACACCTCGCCAATACAATTGTGACACTACTACCGGATGCCTTCTCTTTAGTGGTATTTCACCTACAACTCTTCTCTCACCAGCCCGTACCCTCAAAAAAATAGCGATACTTTGACATACTGTCATACCATAGTTCGATATGAGAATACATATTGGGCGCATAAGTCCTGCTCTTGCCGAGAGAATCGGCGAGCTTGAGCAGAGGCTCGATCGGTACGGTGAGCGCACGTCGTCTTTGACCCTGCACCGGAAAGAGTTTGGCGACTTCTACTTTGGGTTTGTTGACATGGACCTTGACCAGCAGCGGTATAACAAGCTGAGAGCAAGTCTCAATGGCCTCATGTTCCGGCAATCGAAGCTCGACATCAAAGAGGCGCGCCCGAAGTACACCGAAACGATAGAGTTTGGTGTTCACGGGGACCAGAAGCCGAACCCCGAGCAGATCAAGAGATCACGATCTGCCCCGCCACGGAGAATAGACGTTTACCCCGCGAGAGAGCGCGCCGGAAAGCATATTAGAGAGGAGCCCACGTTTCGGGTGCGCATAAAGGGCGAGCTGCGGAAACCGAAGATGCGGAAACGCAAGTTGTGGGGTATCGAGAAAAAGCCGTTGTCAAAGCTCACGCACCACTTTGTTGATGGCGAATGGCGCGATTCCGAGGACAAGGCCGTGGAGATTGTTGCATCGTTGCACGACGAGTATGCACAGGCCCAACGGATCGCCGAGGATGTGGCGAGCAAAAGCGCCTACCTCAGCGATAGCGACTTCGAGGATTTCAAAGACACCGCGAAAGATATTGGTGAAGCAGACTCGGACGACGGAATTGAAGTCGTGCCTCGCGACTTTGAATCTACGCATAAGCGCATGCCTAGCGACGACAGCATGTCAGACATTGAGCCGCCGACATCGCCGCCGAAAACTGGTTCCGCAGGCTTGACCGACATGGAGCCACCCTCGACAAATACCACCGAGGCCCTGCGGAATGCGCTGGGAGCTGAGGCCCCTTTCACTCTGTTTGGCGGTGCTGATCCGGAACCTGAGCCCGAGTCCGTAGCCCCCTCAGTGGCTCCGGCCAGCGTACCTCTGCCCGCCGATCCACCGAAAGTGGGCTTGTTCTTCTTGCATGCCGAGTCGCCGTACCTGCGCACACAGTCGATGGCCTCGAAGCTTGTTGGCAGCTTCGACGCCAAGGCTTGGGAAGCAGAGTTCTTTGAGCATCGCGGCGAATGGAACCGCAGCCTGCGGAAGCGAAGACGCGATGCCACCCGTATGGCTCGGCGTATGGGCAAGAAGCGGGGCGAGTGACTGGAGGGCACACCTCAATCATGAACCCGCTTTAGTAGCGAATGCATAAAGTCAATCGCAGGTGGTCAAGGATGCTTTGAATTCTAAAATATGTGCGCTTGTTCTCAAGATTTTGAGCTACCTTCCTGCTATTCTCTACTCTGCGTGCAGACAGCCGAGCACCCGGCTTGAAGCTCCGCTAGAACTTAATTGTATTTATTTATTTAGTGTGCAAAGAACTTGCTTCCAGCGGCCTTGGCCGTGTTCACCTTACTGGCCATCTCGACGGCAGCTGCACCCCAGTCGGCGCCGTGGTTGTGGCTGCCCGGAGAAAGGCCACTGCGCTGCAAGGCCTGTTCCTCGGTCAAGCAAGCCAGAACGCCGAAAATGACTGGCTTTTTGATGTCCCATTGGACCTTCATGAGCTGGTGCGTGGTGGAATCACAAATGTACTCGAAATGCATCGTCGAGCCCTTGATCAAAGTGCCAATAGCAATGATAGTGTCCACCTTGTGAGTCTCATTCAACACCTGCACGCCAAACGGGAGTTCGTAGCTGCCAGGGACGCTCTCAACAATGATGTTGTCCTGCTTGACACCAAGCTCAACAAGCTTGTCCACGGCGCCCTTCACGAGCGCCTCAATGACCGAGCTGTTCCACCTGGCGTGGACAATACCAACCCTCAGATTCGAGCCGTCGTACTTCTGATCCAAGTCTCCAAGTCCCTTGATTCCCATTTGTATATCGTGCTTGACAGACCAGAGGCACCCAACACGCTAGCCCGCGCCAATGTGACGTGTATTGGTCAGCTTTCCGTATTGGTTATGTAATACGTTTGTGCAGCTCGGTTACCCGACGCTTGCAGGAAGCTGCTCGTCATCAGGGAAGGGTCAATTGGTCACACTGCATGCACACGCACAGACATCGTCAGCAGGCCCGTTCGAGTGCATGCATGCTTGGCAAGATCGGCCCCTCATTGCGTTGAAAATGTAATAATTTAGGAGGAATTAAATAATAGTTGCAGTCTATGACGGCAACTAGTGTTTTTTTTTCCCTCTCGTAAGCTGGTGTAGTGTAGTGCAATATTAGTTTAACGCTTAGTTCCCTTAGCTCGCATAGTACACTTCATCGACTTTCGTCCCATTGTAGTAAACGTCACTCACAGGGATCCAGTGCCTTCTGTTGGTCGCACGGTTTCTAGAAGAGAATACAAGACTCGTGTTCGCCAGCTCGGCGTTGCACCTAACCTGCAGGACCTGAGATCCAGCTCGGTAGATGTAGCCCAAATCGAAGGAGTGGAGGACCTCTGGCTTTACGCTGTACAGCTCCTCCTCAGCGTCGTCATCAGGAATAAACCAGGAAAAGTAGCGAAGATCGCAAGCCTGGATGACCCATTCGACGTTTGCGTCGCGAGGAAGCTTTTCTATGACCGCCGTCACTAGCGGAATTGAGGAGAACCGGCTCCATATCCGTTGCACTAGTTGCAGGTGGTCCGCATTGGTTATGAACGCAATGGCACTCCGCGGCGTCCAGTTCGACGCCGACTCGTGCACAACATCCATAACTCGGGCCGCATTTTGCAGCGCCAGTAGGGCCTCAGCCTCCAGATCGTCGCGCACTACTGCCAGCGACTGTGGAATGAGACCGATCTGGCCAGCGACATAGCTAAGACCATACACAAGTCGGCACTGAGAATACGGCCCTATGGACGCCGGCGCCCAGTAGCTAAGCCCCTGGACGTGAATGCCCTTCCCCGAGGGATCAGGCTTTCTAGCATAGCAAATGGCGATCTCGATATCCCATGGAATCGCCGCTTGGATGCACGCACGCGATGGCGGGATGTCGCCCAAGTTTTTCACTGTCGGCTGGAATGCATCGACATATAGCTCGTTCATCTCAGCGAACTGTTCCATCGATTTCAACACGATAGCTACATGGTAGCAAGCGGCAACTCCCGATACATCCTCGACTTCGGCTAAGAAGCGTTTCACAGAATCAAAGGCTTCTTTGAACGACCCGTGCGTGGCGAACGTAAGATGTAGGGGTCTATAAAGTGTCATGGCCGGCCAGTCATCTATCGTTTTGCTGACGCTCGCGGCTGGCTTGCCTGGGGAGGGCCCCTCTAGGAGGTCTACAAACGGCTCACCCATGAGTTGCGGAACCTCGACCTCTATCAGCTGCGGCAGTTCCTCCTTGAGCTCAGTTGTGACCTCGAACTCGAGATAAAAAACGTCATCAGAAGAGTGAGTAACGACGCGTTCGCTGCCTGGCACAATGGCCAAACGTTTGCATGTGAAGAACGGCGCGTCGAAAACCATGGTTTCGTATTCGCCGCCCTCTCCGCACGGATGCAACCCGAACTTTCTGTGCATGTCAATGAGCTCATCCGCAACGGCACTCAGAGGCTTCCCAAGATGGCGCTCACACAAGCCCATCCCAGCGACCTTGATTATACGAGCATCGAGGCCGGAAGCAACAATCTCTTGCAGCAACTCTGCCTGGTCGCGCTGCCACAGGTACGTCAACGAACGCAAGCCGACAAGTTCACAGGCTCGATCAACCCGTACTTGCTGGTACGTGGACCCAATAGCTCCCGCGCTTACGGCGTCAAAGTCGATATTTTGCTTGATATTTTGGAACAATGCTGCCATTTCCTCAACAACCGCCTCCTCGTTCTCGCTGATCTCCGCGCGGAAAAGTGGCACACCAGCACACTCAGCCAGATAGCTCACTGTTTTGTAGCCAACCGTTTGGAACATCCAGCTGTCGATTTCGTCAGGGCGGTCCGGTCTCGGGTGCAGGTTTGCCATTGCCACGAGCTCGTGCCCTGCATTGAGGCAGTGCATAATATTGTAGCATGAGTCCTTTCCACCACTTACCAGAGCTACAAATTTCATTCCAGTCTACCACTCTTAGCCAATCTACCGCTATTTTTCAGCCTTTTATGCGCCTATTCTCATTTCACAGAAATCCTGTGGGTAATGTGACCGTGGCTTTAGGGTCGTTGGTCTCGGAGGTTGTAAGTCGGACGCTCGCGACGCCGGCGGCCTAAGCACTTACTCAGGAGAACCTCGCTCTCGATAAAGGGTGCAGCAGCCCACCACTGAAGAAGAAGGCCAAGTACCGCAATCATCGAACTAAGACTTGATGGAGAAATGCTTAATTAAATCCAATGACGAGTTAGATTCGCGACTCCGGAATCGTCTGCTCCTCGATATATATATAATGCGGAACAGCCGCTTTTCAATTACATCCTCGAATCAACAGATCAACCTCGTCTGTGCGAAAAACAGCTCGGCGATATATCTGTGACTAATCTGCCCTGAACGGCGAGGCACCAGCGTCCACAGCTGTTTGCTGCAAAGAAGTTTCAGTGATTGTATTCTAGGTAAGCTTTCGTGTATTGTTCTTTCGTAAAGATGCCACAATGGGCTCGGGCCTCGGAGGTCGGGGTGTGTCAGTACGGGGTGTTTTTAAGCTCTTTGTTGAGCCAACGCTACCGTTACATGCTTTTGGCGGTGCCGCTCTGCCTGTGACATCTGCATATTTCTAGCAACGCATGGTGCAGCATTGTATGATGTCACTGTCGGCCATCGCCGATCTTCCGTGCCCATAGAAACCCCATGGCACACGCACCTCCTGCCCCCTCAGACAGCCCCTCCTCATGCTTTAGTTTGCACACATGAGGGATTATGCGATATAATTTAAGCGCATTGTTCCATCAGCTACATTATTTGTCGAGGCGGACTCTCTGCGTTGAGGGCCCACACCGCCACTGGCGCGGTGTCGACGAGCTGATGGCTTAGCCATTCGAATCTGTGGTTTTCGCAGCTTGCAGGTTATGTACCTTATTCCGTTATGTAAAATCTAGATCTAAGACGAGACTCGAACGAGCTGCACGGCTGAACTGGCGATATGGTGGCCCGCGTAGCCGGAAATCATGCATGGAAAAACATCTTGGGCACGTAGGGTTTTGTTAACGGCAGGAGATCACGGCACGCCGTCCCCGGCCGGTACCTGTGAGGTTTTCGGGACACCGGGCATTTGGATATTCCGGTTGATCTTGCTAGCTTGGCAAAATTGTTCAGCTACCACTAGATGTATACAGTACCATAACGCGTTTCGTGTGTCGTTGTTTGTTATGTGCCCTAGTCTATTTATGGATCATGTCCAGGGCGGTGTTGATCCACGAGGGAATCGCGCACGCATGCTCTAGGCTACACGCATAAAGCCGGTGCTGCATCTTATGCACACGCCTGTTTTTTAGGCACGCTTGTGGTCGGGGCGAAGCTTATGTTTCAGGCCGCAGCTCGGAGGCCCGTGCGTCCGCCACCTCCGCCATATCGCGCGGGTAACATGACCCAAACATAGATTAGGCAGCGCGCTGCCATGAGTTGCTAGGAGTCGACCTTGTAGCGAACACGGTGACTTTGACGTGAACACATTGACTCTTGACGACACTGGCCACTGCAGATGATACGTCGCAAGTTCATGAAGTTCGCTCCCAAGGAGCACAGCGACGAGAAGGTGAAAAAGTCGCTGGAAAAGCACAACGTGCCGACCTTCGAGGGCCACCAGCCCGCGAAATTCTCTCAATTCGGAAATATGGCCAAAGACCTGACTTCGAAGGCGCGTAAAACCTACGAGACGCCCGATGGGGGCCACGTAGCCCCGGCAGACAAAACCTTCTCGTACCAGCAGAAGACCCTGTACGGCGGCGGCACCGGTGCTGTGCACGGCCAAACAGACTCGCGAAATCCCCATGCTGTTGTTCAGCCCAAGGGTAATCCCTATGCCTCTGGAAGCTCGCAAGGAGGCAACCCATACGGCAACTCCAATTCGTCTAACCCATACGGCTCGAAGCCTGCCGCTCCAAGATCAGATCCCTACGGAGAAAGACGAGGTTCGGACCCGTCCTACGCGCCGAGATCTGGTGCCCCGGGATCCAGCGATCCTTACGGCGGCGCTTATGGCAACTCTGCATACGGTGCTCCAAAGAGCAGTGCCAATGGTGCAAGGGACGGCTCCCCTGGCACTCGCAATGTTTATGGCTCCACATCGGAGCCTAATGCATATGGGGCCTCGGGCTCTACACCTGGTGCATCTGCGTATGGCGAGGATCCTGGATACGGGGGCGGTGCTGCATATGGCGGCGACGCTGGATTTGGCGGAGATGCTGGAGCTCCCACTGGTGGTGCTCCTTACGGCGCTTATGGAGATTCCACTGCGAGCTTGAACCATGCCGCTATTGACTCGCAGGCCATGGGGAGACGCCCCAGTGGTTTTGGTGTGCAGCAAAATGACTACGGTCGGCAGCTCCACGACGCCCGCAAGCGCCAAGACAATGGCCCCGGAGCCTATGGCGCGCCGGCCCAGAACAGCGATCCGGACGCATTTGGCGAACCGCTGTCGCGAACGCGCACGAATCAATCCACGTCCACGACAGCGGCGCGACAGGAGTTATTCGGCGCCGCACCACGGCGTGCGAACCCGTCGGCCTCTGAATTCGATGAGCTTAACCGCACACACACTGAACTTGAAGAGGATGACGAGTTGCTCGCATCGAGCAGTTTGGACCGGCCGCAGTACGCAGGGGCGATGGCTCCAAATCCGGCGGCCTCGCACATGCCCGAGATTTCGGAGGATCCCGAGGATGAACTGAACCACCTGCCTTCGGACTTTAATCAAGGCGGTGGCCAAGGTATCTATGCTGGTGACGAAGCCAGTGGAGTGGCTGCTGGAACCAGCTATGGCACAGGCAACTATGCCGCTAATTTCGGTGCGCAGCGCGAGGGCGATCAGCAGCTGTTTGAGGACTCGGAGGATGAGGACGTCGACTACGTGAAGCGCGAGATACGGCAAACTAAGCAAGAGAGTGTCGAGTCCACGCGAAGAGCACTTCAAATCGCGGCTGAGGCGGAGACGAGCGGGCGGAATGCCATGGGCATGCTCGGCGATCAAGGCGAGCGACTCGGAAACTCGGCAAAGACAGTGGCGCTTGGCCACGTCCAGGCTCGCGTCGGTGAGCGAAATGCAGACGAACTTCAAAGGCTGAATCGGTCGATTTTCATTCCTAATGTGTCAAACCCCTTTAACTCGCGGCGACGCAACCAGATGAAGGAGCAGAAGCTCAAGGGCGAGCGTCGGTTTGACGAGCTGGAGCGCGAGGAACTTGAGCGTCAGCAGCGAGAGTCCGAGCAACGTATTGCCGATGGTTTGAACGGTGCTGGTTACGGCTATTCGGAAACGGCCATCAGGGCTCGCCATCGCATGAACCGCGACAACCCAGAGCGCAAAATGTATCAGTTCGAGGCTGACAGTGACGACGATGCTCTAGAAGATGAACTCGATCAGAACCTTGACGGCATTTCCCAAGCGGCGAAGAGGCTGCATGGTCTGAGTCTCAAGATCAACGACGAGGTCACCGACCAGAATGAGCGCATTGAACAGATGGGCGGCCGCGTTGACGAGCTCGACTACAGTTTGCATAAGAGCACGGCGAAAATGGCTACTATCAACTAAAAGCATTAACTTCTATGTAACAATTTATGACTTCAATATATATGTATATGCATATCGATCACGGAGCATACTGCGCACTTCCTTCACTACAACGGCGCACACTAACCTGAAGCGGTGCGAGCGGAGAAGAAGTGGCCCGCTTTGTTCGCTGATTTGTTACGCAGCGGGGAGAGCGCAGTTTCTGGCTTGTCTCGTACACGAGGTCTGCCAAGAGGTAGAGCTCAGGATGCCACCCCTCCTTCCTAGTGCGCGAGTGAGTGCTTGATTCACTGGAACCGGATGAAAGCAACGCAAGTATGCATTGGTTATGTACTAGCTATATATGACTCTATGCGGTTCAGCCCGACGCAGACGGCGACGGCGTCACGTCACCCGGAGTGGCCGCGACGGCCTCCTCCTTCTGCTGAGCCTCCAGCATGAGCTGCTGCTGTTGCTCAAAGACCTCCTCGGAGCCAGCCTCAAGCTGGAGACCGAGACCCACACGAGAGGTGGACTTGGCGTGGTCGATCTCACCGGCGAACGTCAGCGACAGGATCGGCAGAACGCGGCGCTCAACGAGGCAGGCAACCTTGCCATCTGAGTCAACCTGTCCGCGGAAGACGCTCTGGCGGAATTCATACTTCGCGCCAATAGCAGTCGTGCCCTCGAGGCTGGGCGGGGCACCGGTCATCATTGCCTGCTGCGTGTTCAGGCCAACGGTCGACTCGAGGCCAGCCTCGACCTTGTCGGCGATCTTGCGCCAGAAACTGAGCGTGGCCGAGCCGGTCGCGAGCATCTGCGCGCTCAAGATCCAGTTCGGCGTGGAGTAGCGCCCGAAGTACGAGGTTGCGGCGCTCGGGGCCATGTCGGCGCTCGCGGCGGACGAGTACACCGACTCGAGACCGACGGCAAGGTGCGGCGTGAGCGACTGCAGGATCGAGCCTGTGAGGACACCCGAGAACTGACCGCTGAGGAAGCTCGGGTTCATGGCCTTGAAGTTCAGGCTGAAGTCGCCGCCAAGGTAGTCGTGCTCAAGCTGCACGATGGCCGGCTGGCCGTCCGCGATCTGGAACTGGGCCTTCGAAAGGTTCGCCTGGTCCCAGGTGTAGTGCAAGCGGCCGCTAAGAGACAAGTCTGTTTCGATGTTGCCCTGCAGCAGAGCCTTGTCGTTGACGTAGGCAACGGCGAACGCATAGGTGGGCAGCACGGGCGAGCCCACCGACAGCGCATGGCTCACCTGGAACGCGGGCTGTAGCGAAAAGCTTTTGGAAACATCGGCACGCAGGCCGGAGTAGAAGAACGGAGTCAAGAAGACATCGCGCGCAACCTCGCGGTTGACGTTCTCAGCGAGACCAGGGTTCGACAAGCCAAGGCTGTTGCGGCGGTTCGACACCGTCTGGAACGCCTTGTTCACGTACGCGAACAGGGGATTCGTCCACACGCCGGGCGCAGTCGGAGCCATATCCCCGAGGTCATGAATGTCTTGCACGCTCGGAACGGACATTGTTGGTTGCCAGTGTTGGGTCCGCTTACACAGCTGTACCCGGTTTGAAAAATTTCGGATGACACACCACCCACCTGAGTAGTGGTGCCATAAGGCGCTGGATCTTGGAGCGTGGATAGTTGGTTTGGGACTATTCTATGTTCGAACTCGTGGCAGTGTAATGTATATGTTTTTTTGTGTACGAAACCTAGTGCGCTCGATAAGTGCCGATGTAGGTGTCAATGTGTAGCACATCTGGAACGCGACGGTGTAGACCTCGGCTATTATGTTAAGCCATACGGTAGTGTGGGTCATTATGTGTCGTGTTGGCCGCTGTAGAGCCAGGTCGTGGATAGATCAATGAGCTAAATAGACGCATGCGTCAACGCCACGAATTTCGCAATTAATTAGCACAAGGTCTATACTGCACGCTGTTGGCTGCTAATCATGCATCGTGTCCTCGCTCGCATCCTCGGTGAGCAGCCGTTTCTTCGCATTGGCACGCTCGAGGGCGCGGATCCGCTGCTTCTGCATTTCAAGACTCTCACTACATATCGTTTCGTTGAGGTAGCCGACCTGTTTGCGGATCTTTGCGAGTTGGTATCGAACGGTGCCTGCCTCGTTAAAGGCCTCCTTGGGCCCCTTCACGCGGGCCTGTGTGACCACATGGTTGGCCATCTCGATAATATCCAAGTCCACGAGCGAGCCCAGCGCCTGGTCCACCAGGCTCCAATTGACTCGGACGCCCTGTCCAGGGGCCTCCGACTCCGCTCTAGTGCTGGGACTCGTGCTGGCGCTCATGGTAGGGAGTCACGATATGGCCAGGCGGTGGTACAGGTATACACCTCGTGCACCAAGTAGGCTGTAGCTAAAGCTCGACCGGAAGACGAGCAAAACAACTTAAATTTATGCATTTGATGCACTGCATCAATTTAGAAATATTCGAATACTCTTAGACGACTCTGCGCTTGAGCATGCTTGGACAGGGGATGATACTAGAAGGAAGCGCCCCAGCGGATCTTTTTATCGATAAAAAATCGGGATATATAAGTTATTTCTGGTCTCAAGCTATAGTATCCGAATGTAACACGAAGTTTATCACTCGAATTCATCACCAAAGCGCGCTCCGAGCACGGCACACAGCGCTGCAGGGCCCCGTCCAGGGTATGATGACGTAAGTTAGGGCTCCGTATTCTTACCTAAGCTCTCCCACTCACATCTCTGGGACATCCAAATTATTTCATTTCAAATCGTTTCTTCTCAGACCAGCCATACACAGCACAGAATGGGAGCCTACAAGTACCTCGAAGAGATCTCCCGTAACAAGCAGTCGGACGTTCTGCGTTTCCTTTTGCGCGTCCGCTGCTGGGAGTACCGCCAGCTCGCCGCTATCCACCGTGCTACGCACCCGTCGCGCCCGGACAAGGCCCGCCGTCTCGGATACAAGGCCAAGCAGGGCTACGTGATCTACCGCGTTCGCGTCCGCCGTGGTGGCCGCAAGCGCCACGCTCACAAGGGTGCCACCTACGGTAAGCCCACGAACCAGGGTGTTACCCACCTTAAGAACCAGCGCACCCACCGCGCTATTGCCGAGGAGAAGGTCGGCCGCCGCTGCGGTAACCTGCGCGTCCTCAACTCGTACTGGGTTAACCAGGACTCGACGAACAAGTACTACGAGGTCATCCTTGTCGACCCGCAGCACGCTGCCATCCGCCGCGACCCGCGCATCAACTGGATCGCCGGCGGTGTGCACAAGCACCGCGAGTCGCGTGCCCTCACCTCCACCGGCAAGAAGTCGCGTGGTATCAACAAGGGCCACCGCTACAACAGCACCCGCTCGGGCCGCCGTCACATCTGGAAGAAGAACAACACCCTCAGCCTCTGGCGCTACCGTTAAGCTGGTTAGTTGGGCTGCTGCCGTCTTTAAAACTTTATCTATAATAAGCCTCAAATAGCGACTCTGTTGCAACCAATACCCGAATCTCGCATCTGATTCGATCGGTAGCTCGACTGTCAGTGGGCGGTCAACGGCCAATTCTCTTAGTACCAGGGCAGGGGCCGGTGCGAGCGGGATCCACACACGTTGACTAACTCCACACAAACTCTGTACATCCTCCACAAGCCAAGAAATTTATCTACGCACCTGAAGGACACCATGAGCCAGCGAACGGCGATCATTTCTGTCTACGACAAAACCGGCTTGCTTGATCTGGCCAAAGGTCTGGCCCGTAACCACGTCCGAATCCTTGCTTCGGGCGGCACTGCGCGCATGATCCGCGAGGCCGGCTTCCCCGTTGAGGACGTCAGCACGATCACGAAGGCCCCCGAGATGCTGGGCGGCCGCGTGAAGACGCTACACCCTGCTGTGCACGGTGGCATCCTCGCTCGCAATATCGACAGCGATGAGGCCGATCTCGATGCGCAGGGCATCGATAAGGTCGACTATGTCGTTTGCAACTTGTACCCGTTCAAGGAAACCGTTGCAAAGATCAACGTCACGATCCCGGAGGCTGTCGAGGAGATCGATATTGGTGGTGTGACTCTGCTGCGTGCCGCTGCGAAGAACCACGCGCGCGTCAGCATCCTTAGTGACCCGAGCGACTACGCGACGTTTTTGAACGAGCTTGATGCTGGCAAGGGCATCAGCGAGGCCACCCGCCAGAGCCTGGCCCTGAAGGCCTTCGAGCAAACTTCAGAGTACGATACGGCCATCTCTGACTTCTTCCGTAAGAAGTACTCGGAAGACGTGTCACAGCTGCCCCTCCGCTACGGCGCGAACCCGCACCAGCGCCCGGCCCAGGCCTTCGTCCCTAGGGGTGACCTGCCCTTCAAGATCCTTAGCGGCTCGCCGGGCTACATCAACCTGCTCGATGGTCTCAACGCGTGGCAGCTCGTGCGTGAGCTGAGCAGCAGTCTCGGACTGCCGGCTGCCGCCAGTTTCAAGCATGTGAGCCCTGCTGGTGCCGCCGTGGGCCTGCCACTGTCCGAGGAGGAGAAGCAGGTCTACCATGTGGCCGACTTGAAGCACGAGCTCACGCCCGTGGCGAGCGCCTATGCCCGCGCGCGTGGTGCCGACCGCATGTCCTCGTTCGGCGATTTCATTGCCGTTAGCGAGAAGGTCGATCTCGCCACGGCTGCTATCATTGGCCGCGAGGTCAGCGATGGCATCATTGCCCCGGACTTCGCCCCGGAAGCCCTCGAAATTTTGCGTGCTAAGAAGGGCGGCAAGTACTGCATCCTTCAGATCGACAGTGATTACCAGCCCGGAACCCTTGAGCAGCGCCAGGTGTTCGGCATCACTCTTGAGCAGAAGCGCAACGATGCGAAGTTCGGCAGCTCGAGCTTCTCGGAGATCGCGAGTACCAACAAGGATCTGCCCAAGCAGGCCATCATTGACCTTACAGTCGCCACGATTACCCTTAAGTACACGCAGAGCAACTCTGTGTGCTACGCAAAGAACGGCATGACCATCGGTCTTGGTGCTGGCCAGCAGTCGCGCATCCACTGCACGCGTCTCGCCGGCGATAAGGCCGACAACTGGTGGCTTCGTTTCCACCCCAAGGTTCTTGGCTTCAAATGGAAGAAGGGCGCCAAGCGGGCAGACAAGTCGAACGCTATTGATCTGTTTGTTTCTGGTCAGGTCCCGGAGTCTGGACTCGAGCGTGAGGACTTCAACAGCAAGTTCGAAACGGTTCCTGAGGAGCTCACTGCTGCTGAGCGCAAGGCTTGGCTCTCGAAGCTCACGAATGTCGCTCTGTCATCGGACGCTTTCTTCCCGTTCAGTGACAACGTCTATCGTGCCGCGCGCTCGGGTGTCAAATACATTTACGCCCCGCTGGGAAGCGTGCAGGACAAGGCTGTGCTTGAGGCTGCAGACTCGCTGGATATTGTCTATGTTGAGAACCCAATCCGCTTGTTCCACCATTAATCAACCGCTGGCGACTCACTTGATATATATGGGTATAAGGATCTAGCTGTCTATTTGACACTTCTCGGCTCATGGAGTATTATGTACTGAATTCTTAGTCTCTCAACAGGGGGTGGGGTACCCCGCTCTTCTTAGATGGATCTTATGTCTGGTTATAGCTCTCTGAATACCATTAGATTTGCTAACGCTTTTCTACGAAACATTGGGGGGAAAGAGATCAGGACCTGAGGATTGAAGTGCTTGTAGAATTTAAACTTATACTGTTTTGTTGGTTCGACTGGCTGTCTCACTGTTCTCCTTCTTCTTTTTCTTCTCTGTTAGGAGGCGTCGATGTCGTCACTACTAATTGAATTTTTGATGGAAAGCATAGTCGCCATGGATCCAAGAGTTGAACATATAGTATGCCGATTCCGGCTGATCGTGCGGAACCATGTGCCCGGCGTTTGCGACGCGCAAAAAGGTAAACTGTTCGTAATTCGTGATCTCACCGCGCTTTTGTTGGCCCTTAGGAACCCAATCAATAGGACTCTGGCCTGCTTGCTGGAACCCGGACTGACCAGGCCACTGCAGCTCAGACGTCCATTCTCTGGCGCCGAGCCAGTTCAGAATGATATCCTTATCACCGTTGTAGATAAGAACCGGTGTTCCGCTCTCCAGAAGAGCAGTCACATTCTTATAAGTTGGCTCATACGGATCCTCAGAGGCGTAAAACAGAGGCTGAATCGCTGAATTGCAGATCTGGTACTTTCTGTTAGCATCAGCGCCCTGGTCGACACCGAGAGCATGGCGAACTTTGGGCTCGTTGAAGTAACTCTGAACCGCGTCCAGCCCAGGATAACACAGTCCAGAGCTCGATGCTGCGCAGGTTGCGTCGCGGATATCATAAGGATTGCGATTGCGCAACGCTCCTTGTACCTGACCGCAAACTGCACCAGCATAGTCGCACTCGAATTCATCGAGATTATCCATGCATTGCGTCATGGCACTTTTGCAGCTTGCCGTTGATCCCTGTAACTGGTCGCATTCGTTGCTACTCAGCACGGACGGATATCCACCCTGGCCGCACAGCATAGGCTGGTAAGCTCCATACTCAGCGACCGGGTTCACGAGCCCGTTTCCAATCAAAACGCTTTCAACCTTCACTGGCGAGTCAGCGAACTCATTAATGGCAGTGGCAAACACAGGAATGTATCTACCAGCATACGATTCACCGGCTATGTGCAACTTATGTTTCGCGAGTTCTGGGTGCTGTTGGAAAAATAGCTTGACAGCGTTTTTGAAGTCCACACTCGCTGTCACCGTGTCACCGACCTGTCTACCGGTAGAATATCCCGTGTTCGCAGGGTTGTCAATGAAAAGCACGTTAGCCTTGCCGTTCCAAGACCACGGGTTATTGACAGGATTGTTGTTGTTGTCGAGATGCGCGGGACCATTTTCGAAAAGAATTGATTCTAAAGACGAGCACCCCGGCCCGCCATTGAGCCACACAACTACTGGATCGTTGGCGGGGTTGGAGCGGGACTCGAAATACCAGTAAAATAGCTGATCGCCCGACGGAGTCCCGAGGAATCCCGCTTGTTGTTTGACTTTGTCGAGGCCCAAAGACTCCGGGTCCGCTGTGGTTAGTTGGTAGCCGGGAACCGAGTCATGGGTGAAAACGTTGCTGCTGCTCTTCCTGATCAGCTCTGGTGCAGGAACCGCTGCAGCTGTCGCCAGCGGAAGCAGAGCATGAAGACCCAACCATAATTTCGTCATGACTGAAAAGTTTAACAGAGACTGTATTTGGTTCGCTAGCCTCCGCATCCGCCGGCATCAGGCCAATATATAAGTCCCACCCTGAGCCCCATGCTCGAGGCGATATTCCCCGACGCACGTCAACCTTTACCCTATGCAAGCTGTTGCATTCCCCGGTTGGCTCAACCTCTGATTTAAGATTTCAGCTGATAACGGAGGACCGGTGATTGAGCGGTGATTGAGCACGAGATTGGATCGACTTACTTTTCTGTTTATCGCAACCATAAAAGCCGAGGCTCGAGTTCAAATTATTAGCCTTGGTTTTATTCCGTTAGAGAACTACATATATTGGTAGATCGAAATAGATTCATACGTTTTTTTGAGAGGCTCCACTATTGTCACAGCGTGCCACCAACAATGAACTCATAGTACCATGCGACAGTCAACAGGTGGCTGCGGAACCGCAGTCTCTCGTTGACTGTGTGGAAGTTGATCATATCTTCATGAAACACCGGCTTGAATCGGTAAATCGAGCGGGTCAGGCCCCAGTAATGTCTCGTATCCGTATTGGCTGGAAGCAAAGACGGCGACATCACAACGGATTTCTCTTCCGAAAATGGGAAGCTTTTTATGACAGACCGCGTAGTGCTGCCGATCAGCTCCCATGGATAGCCAACGTGCGGAGAAATCGGCGCAGGCTCCAACGGCGTGCCAGTCGTGATGTTGAAGAAGCCGAGGCTCGTGGAGTCGAGTAGCGTTTCCCCGAGTGACTCAACGCCAAGTCCAAACTGCTCTGCGATTTCGACGGTAAGTTCTTCAAAACGGTCCACGACAGCCGCAACGCCGCTGCTGGGGTTGATTCTGTGGTTCACCTTTAAAACAACCTGTTCTGGTAGCGCGTTGACCTTGACGCCGCCACTGATCACGTCTACAGCTTGCGAAGTGCGGATCAGGTACTTCTGTTCCGGAATCTGCTCAATTTGCTTGGTCAGGTACTTGCGGTGCTTGCCCGTGTCGATGTTCAGGATGACGCGGCGGAACTCCTTGTCCATAGTTGCCGAGTGTTCAGCCAAGCATCTGTAAAAGCCCAAAGTCGGGTTGCTGTCTTCGAGTTCTGAGGGGAACGGATGGGCCTCCAGCAACTTCACAAGGCGGCTCATTATGCCTATGCCGGTATGGTCCGGCGGGGCCGATGAGTGGCCACCTGGCGTGTTTAGCGTGGCCACGAGGTCAACATATCCCTTCTCGCCCACTGTCACCGAGCCCACCAATGAACCATGGAATGTGTCCATTCCAAAACCCTCATCGACGATCATCTCTATCCCACCGCTGCCATACCTGCGCTCGATCTCTTGGGCAAGAGATTTGGCGCCCCTGCCGCCGCTGATCTCCTCATCGAATCCGAAAGACAAGATCAAAGTGCGCTCAGGAGACCAGTCTTGGCGAAGCAAAGATTCAACCGCCTCAAGAATGGCAACAAGGGAGTCCTTCGTGTCTGACGTGCCTCTGCCGTAGATGAATTCTCCGTCAAAGTGGCCACTAAACGGCGGATAGTCCCATTGGTCTAAAGTGACCTCTGGAACGGGCACAACATCTTGATGAGCCATGAGAACAATCGGCTTAAGCTTCGAATTCTTGCCCTTGAAGGTGTAGAGTAGGCCGTAATCGTTCACGGTCTCGGAATGCTCCGCGGCAAGCGGGAAAGTTCGCCACAAGTACTTGTGCAGCTTTTTGAAGATTTCGAAGCGGCTATCCTTGCTGGGGTCAAGGTCCATATCGTCAAAGCTCATTGTTGGGACTCGGATAGCGCCCTGCAATGCCTTGACCGAGTAGTCTCTGTACTCATCCGTGTAGAACTGACTGCTCCCGTTGAATTGCTCGCCTTTCCAGGGCAATATCTTCGGCTGTGGACAGAAGTTCGTCTCCTTTTCCTGCAAGACGTCAGGCGTCAACGAATAGATGATTGCCAAAAGGAAGACGAACACCAGACTCATCGTGCCGATCTCCAGGGGACTTCTTCGACGGAGCTGGTCCGAAAGCTGCATTCTCGGATAACACTGTGCAAGGTCTAGCTCGATAGTTGATGTCACGAGTTTGGTAAGAAGCAGTTTCCAGCGGATCGAACCGTAGACGCTACCCCTCGAATTAGGCTTGCTTATGATAATGGATAGATAGTGAAGCCCTTGCCACAACTCTACTGGGGCTAGCCGCCGGGGTCAAGAGAGTCAATGAGTCAACGTCAATATTCACGCAATTTAAAGAAAGGTAAATTATACAATTATATTCCAGACATGTAAACATTTCTAAAGTTGTCCAAAGTCCGCGGAAATTGGGCATACATTCCCATTATGTACTGTACCGCTTATGTACCTGATCACCAGAAGATGCTTCATCCTCTGCTGTGCTCCGGTAATTTTTAGCTGGGGAATTTCCCAATAAGCTTTCTTACAATGTCTTCATCAGACAATCGCCAGAATTCCTGGGTGTTCTGACCAAACCTCTCGGACTCAACATGCAGGTTCTTTTTCTCGGACGGTGCATACGAAATGCGGATGTAGGACGAAAGATGTTCTACATCGGTCAGTGATGGAGCGAAGAAGTACCCCGGAGTGATAAGCACGGGCTGCTCGTGGTTGGCATGGAAAGACCAGAAGGCCTTGGACAGCTCCGATACGCTGAATTTTTGGGCAAGCGGGTGGCTATGAAACTGAACGTGGATCCAAACAAACATGCCCGCCGCTGGGGACGTGAAATCAAGGACAAGGTCATCTCCCACGAACTTGTACTTCTCGACTGCCTCGACCATGATGTCCCTTCGCTCTTGGTACTCGATCCTCAGGTTATCCAACCACTGAAGCCACCCGTCGTGTCCCCATTGGTTCATAGCCTCAAGAACAACGAGCTGGGTGAAACCAGATGGCTGCTGGGTCGCTTCCTCGGCTAACTGGTAGATCCGCTTGATGAGGTTAGGCTGGCCCGTAATCCAGCCCATTCTGCCGCCTGGAACGAAATTTTTGGAGAAGCTGTCGAGCCTGATGACACGGCCGTCGACATCAATGTCCAGGTAACATTTCTCGTTCTTGCCGTCAAACTGCAAAAACCAGTACGGCTCGTCCTCGACGATGATTATGTCGTACTTTTGGCAAATGGCGTAAAGTTCTTTGCGGCGCTCGATGCCTGCCGTGGCGCCCGTGGGATTCTGCCCGATCGAGACTGTGTAGAGCAGGTGCGGTCGCTTTCCCTCCTTGAGATCCCAATTTGCGAGTGTCGACTCCAGTACTTGAGGAAGTAGTCCCTCGCTGTCCATGGCAACGGGCACGATGTTCAACCCCCTGACACGGGCCGCCTCGGCAGCCAGCGAATACGTGAACTCCTCGGTAATAATGCCCTGGCGCCACTCTTTAGGATAGTGCTCGAGCCACTCGTTGGAGAGAACTTGGAGCGTCTTGTACCATCCATCTGTCGACCCTAAGCTCACCATCGTCTCAAATCCGCCAGCATAAGGGCACTTGAATACTTTCGAAACAAATTCAGCAATCCAGTCGCGCATCTCGGGTATGCCTCCTGCCTGTCCATACTGCATGGCTGCCTCGGCCCGCTCACCCTCTGGAGCGAGGTGAACAGCAGGGAGCGTCTCATCGCGTACCTGGTTGATGTTGGCTGCCTCAGCCTCGATGTTGCTGACGGGGAACAGCTTGCTGTTGGGCATGCCTGCCGAAAGCTGGTATATATTGGGGATCGTTTCATACTTGTAGAAGAGCTTGAAGATATTCGGCTTTCTCCGGTGAACAATGTCACCTAAGTGGTGGTCCAGGTTCTTCGGCTCGTGCAGAGTCATCGGCGCAAGCTTTCTCTTTTGTGAAGAATGGCAAACTCGTGTCCACGAGAAACGTTTTATATAGGAAACACCACGAGCTGCTTATGTGTGAGGCTAGGGTATCGATGAGGACGCAATGCACTCCTCAAGTTGAGCCTTACCCGTGCCCAAAAACGCTTTCGAGTTCCGCGACTTTGCTCCATATGCAGTCTGTAACTAAAGTGTTGTCGGCAATTCGGACCAACCGGGAAACGGTTCAGTGGTGGTGCTATTTACTTTAGAGAATTTTAGACGCGTCCCTAACATTTTAAATTGTTTTACGCGTTTGCATGTAAATCGCAGTTGGGTTAGGTATTCAGTGCTATCTTATTTACTGATAACGTCCTTAAATTTAAATTGTATACGACAGAGATATTATGTGGTGTGCGGTTTCTTAAGAGCTTTCGTGTATGTTTGCCAAATTTACGCGTGAGCACACTCGCTTTGTGCGTAGAACACACAAGTAGCTTATCAAGACTCGCTCCGCACAAGCGTGTAACCCTCGCCCATGCTGTATCGCTAATGGCTATCACTAGCGAACCCTAGGCTGGCTAGCCGTTGTTGAGAACTTCCAAAGAGGGGAGACTTGGGGGTCTTGGTTTGTTGGTTCACGTTGAATTGTTGCAGATCGCTTGTTGCAATCCAGGTCCGCTCAAAGAGGTCTCGATGAATTAGGCGTGTGAATCTCTCTTATGTGCATGCTAAGTAAGTCACTTAGGGTGCAGTTCTATTCCTGACGACAGTTTCGTGGGGTTCGACTCGGGCACCATCAGCCTCAGACATGAAAAATAAACGTAGTCAACAGCAACAGCATTAAAAAATTCAAAAGCAATAGGCTTCTGTCGACAACCTAGAAAAGGTTGGTTAGAACTCTCCGTCGTTGTGGCAGTACATAGCCAACAGTTCTTTGTATCTAACTATCGGGGCATGGAGCCAGAAGCTCACGCTAGCAGCTATGAGTCACTCACCGACTGCAGGCCATGGATTGTCTGAAACTGGGATCTAATTTACATAAAAGCTAGTGCGCGTGAGAATGACAGCCGTGTAGTCACTGAACACTGCCCATATGGTAAAGAGGATGATGAATCAGCGTCTTTACCAACGGCTGCTCACGGACACCCGCTACGCCCAAACAGAAGAGCCAATAAACAGGAGGGTAATTGCTGACAACGTATGTAGCCACAGCCCCTAGTTAAGCGGGTCTCCAGAGCACACGTGATCAACTCATATTCGCTGACAAAATTTTTCATCGAGCCTTCAAGGTGGGCCTGAGATAGGAAACACAGTAACATCCAAAGCGGATACTCTGAGGCCAGTGGGCGTTAATACATAGACACATGTCGTCTGGTCAAGAGAGGCAGACGCGTATTGCAATTGTCAGTTCCGACAAGTGCAAGCCGCGGAGGTGTAAGCAGGAATGCAAGCGTTCCTGTCCAGTTGTTCGTACAGGCAAGTTCTGTATTGAGGTCGCGCCGGACTCCAAAATTGCGTTCATTAGCGAAACGATGTGCATTGGTTGCGGTATTTGTGTGAAGAAGTGTCCATTTGGTGCGATCACGATCATCAATCTCCCCACAAACCTTGAGAGCGAGGTGTCGATGCGTTTCTCAGCCAATTCTTTCAAGCTGCATCGTTTGCCCATGCCGCGTCCGGGTCAGGTACTCGGATTGGTTGGTAGTAACGGTATTGGAAAGAGCACTGCCCTCAAGATTCTGTCTGGTAAGGAGACTCCGAACTTGGGTCGCTTTGAGAACCCGCCCACATGGCAGGAGCTGCTCGTTTACTACCGTGGTTCCGAGCTTCAGAACTACTTCCAGCGTATGCTTGATAACAAGCTGAAGGCGATCGTGAAACCGCAGTATGTTGATAATATCCCTAAGGCTATCAAGGGGCCGAAAAATCAGGTTGGCCAGCTCTTAACGAGAGAGTCGCCTACGTGCCGCGTCGAGGATTTCGACTACATCATCGAAACCTTGCAACTTTCTAAGCTCGGAAGCCGCGAAGTTGCTCAACTCAGTGGTGGTGAGCTGCAGCGGTTTGCTATTGGTATGGCCGCTGCTCAGAAGGCTGACGTTTACATGTTTGACGAGCCGAGTTCGTACTTGGATGTCAAGCAGCGTTTGCACGCTGCGAACGTCATCCGTTCAGTGGTTACCAACGACAACTACGTCATCTGTGTTGAGCACGACCTGTCTGTGTTGGACTATTTGTCCGACTTTGTATGCATTCTCTATGGTGTTCCGTCTGTGTATGGTGTTGTTTCCATGCCTGCCTCGGTAAGGGAGGGCATCAACATGTTCCTTGACGGTAACATCCCCTCTGAAAACATGAGATTCCGCACGGACTCGCTGCAGTTCCGTCTAATTGAGGCCCAAGATGTTGTTGAGGCTGAACAGGAGCGCTCCTTCAAATATCCGAGCATGTCGAAGACCATGGGTGATTTCAAGCTGTCACTGAAGCAGGGCAGCTTCACAAACTCCGAGATCATTGTGATGATGGGTGAGAATGGTACTGGTAAAACGACGTTCTGCCGAATGTTGGCAGGTGCGCTTGCGCCTGATGGCGGTAAAAAGCTTCCCGAGATGAGTGTTTCGATGAAGCCACAAAAGATCGCCCCGAAGTTCAAGGGAACTGTGCGTCAACTCTTCTTCAAGAAGATCAAGGCCTCGTTCCTGCACCCGCAGTTCCAGACCGATGTCTGCAAGCCGCTGCGCATTGATGATATTATCGACCAGGAGGTTCAGCACTTGAGTGGTGGTGAGCTGCAGCGCGTTGCCATTGTGCTGTCGCTTGGTATCCCGGCCGATATCTATGTCATCGACGAGCCCAGTGCGTACTTGGACTCCGAGCAGCGTGTTATTTGCTCGAAGGTTATTCGCCGCTTCATTATGCACTCGAAGAAGAGCGCCTTCATTGTGGAACACGATTTCATCATGGCAACCTATCTGGCTGACCGTGTGATTGTGTTCGAGGGCGAGCCCGGTGTTGATGCATATGCGAACTCGCCCGAGTCGCTTTTGACCGGCTGCAACAAGTTCTTGAAGAACCTGAATGTCACGTTCCGCCGCGACCCCACGAGTTTCCGACCGCGTATCAACAAGCTTGATTCGCAGATGGACCAGGAGCAAAAGGCTAACGGCAACTACTTCTTCCTTGAGAACCCGGAGTAGGCGCCAATAACAGTCTTAATTATTTAAGTAATTATTATAGCAATAATTCCCTGCTTTTCGCCTTGTGCACCATGGCGAATTCTGGCAACGCACAATTTGCAGCATGGCTATCGCATTCACAAGTCCTGTCGATTTAGTTTGACGTATAAATATAGCCATGAAACGCGGCGGCGGCATTTTTATCTTCACTGGTGCCGTTTTGGCAAGCAGGTCCACAAACCCTCGGATCCTGCAGCCTGGGACTTACTAAGACAGTATCCCAGGCCGCCCAACAGTACGGCGTAAACATGACTAATCACAGAAGGGCCAAGCGTCCAGTGAGACTTCCAAGTTTGAACAACCAGAATCGAGTCCACGATGTCGCATCAACGCCCCGAACCGGTGTCGTTTGACGAAATAGACTACAACGACCACCGCCAGGTGAGGCAGGCACAAGACTCGCTGATTCGCGAACAGGCGATCCGCGTGAAGGCCCTGGATGTCGTGCGCAAGGCCCTCGAAAAGTGCTTCGAGACGCAGGGCCCGAACCAGCAGGAGAACTGCAAGGACTTGGCAGAGAGATATCTTGACATGCTGCCCACGAGCGAGATGCGTGGGTACTTGAGTTACCAGCGCAACGATCCTACCAAATAAAAAATTAAAACTTGTTATAAATAGTAACATGCATTCATATCAGTTGGCCAGCACATCTGTTTTCGAGTCATTAGGATTCGCCGGTGCAACTTCGTGTGTCGAGGCGTGTGAGCCTGTTCTTTTAAGCGCTGGCGTGGTCTGCAGACCGTCCAGCTCTGCTGATTCCGGTGCCGTAATTTCCGAACCCACGAGTTCAGGGCCCGATATCTCGGCGTCTATTTCCGGCTCCGCCGATTTCGCATTATTCTCGAAGCCACAAGCGCGGCACTTGTACACGACTTCTTCGGCCGCCTTCCCGCCCGGGGCGAGGCCGTTGTGCACATGACACTGCGAGCAGATTAACGCGAAGCGGTTGTCCGGCCCGAGTTCGTTCTCGCCCACTAGCAGATCAAGGACGCGATCGATCCACGACGTGTGGTAAACGGCAACCGGCTCAGGAGGAATTAGCGACGCGGGTAATGCAGGCGATGCGGGCGACGCGGGACCATCCGGCTTACCCGAGGGCAATTGAGTGTGTGCGGCTTCCTGGGCCCGCCTAGAATCCCACCCTTTTGCAGAGGCTACCCGGGTCCTCGCATCCCCAGATTCCGGACCACCTACGGCCGAGCCAGTAGTGGCAGCATTGCGCGAAATGTTGGAAACATAGGAAGCGTTTGAATTATCGTCCTCCTCCTCTCGGATTAGCCTTTGGATCTTCTCGAAATTGGTCTTCTTTTTGTAATCCTCGACCAGCTTCTTGCGCTTGGCCGTGAGCAGCTGCAGCTGTGCGTCGACCTGGCCCTTGCGCCAAGCCGTGAGCCTTGAAACAGACCTGTAGACGGCAAAGATCAACAGCGGGGCTAGGGGGAGCGCCACCATGTGCCTAGGGTGGAGGTGCAACGACATGCGCACGACTGTGGCCACGTAAGTGACGTAGATGGCGATCGCTTGCACAAGGAAGAGGAACGGCCACCTCCGCTGCCGGCTGCCCGCAGTCAGCAGGCGCATGCGGGCACTTGCTATCTGCTTCGACAGGCGCGGTAATTCCTCCTCGTAATCTGGCTCCCGCGACCAGCGCAACCATCGCAGCACCCGTATCGCGTGCATCGTACGTCTTGGCAGCAGGGGGTTATGCGATGTGGGCAGACACGGTTTGTTGCAAAATACGACTCGCAAATAGGTGTAATGGGAACGGTGACACCTAACCCTACGATACAGAGGAACACGAACCCTACCCGCTACCGTTAGGTCACTCGCCTATATAATCTGCGGCACGGTGCCGCAACAGCCGGTAACCACCTGTTTGGTAATCGCAATCCTAGTATCCTAGAATGTCTCTTGCTTCGAAGCTTCAAATCACAGACCTTAGCCTGAAGGGCAAGCGTGTGCTCATTCGCGTTGACTTTAATGTTCCGCTGGACGGTTCGAAGATCACAAACAACCAGCGCATCGTTGCTGCTCTTCCCTCCATCAAGTACGCCCTTGAGCAGGGTGCTAAGAGCGTCGTGCTGATGTCGCACCTCGGCCGCCCGAACGGTGAGCGTGTGGAGAAGTACTCGCTCAAGCCTGTGGCTGGTGAGCTCGGCACCTTGCTCCACCATGACGTCAAGTTCCTTGACGACTGTGTGGGCCCTGAGGTCGAGAAGGTCTGCGCTGACCCGGCCAACGGCTCGGTGATCTTGCTTGAGAACCTGCGCTTCCACATTGAGGAGGAGGGCTCCAGAAAGGAGGCTGATGGCAAGAAGGTCAAGGCCGACCCGAAAAAGGTCGAGGAGTTCCGTGCCTCGCTCAGCAAGCTTGGCGACGTTTACATCAACGACGCCTTCGGCACTGCGCACCGTGCGCACTCGTCGATGGTCGGTGTTGAGGTTCCCGAGCGTGCCGCCGGTTTCCTCATGGGCAAGGAGCTGAGCTACTTCAGCAAGGCTCTGGAGAGCCCGAAGCGCCCGTTCTTGGCCATCCTTGGTGGTGCCAAGGTCAGCGACAAGATCCAGCTGATCAACAACCTCATCCCGAAGGTCGACAAGCTGATCATCGGCGGTGGCATGGCCTTCACCTTCAAGAAGGCCCTGGACAACGTCCCTATTGGCGAGTCGCTTTACGATGCTGAGGGCGCGAAGATCGTCCCCGAGATCGTCGAGAATGCCAAGAAGCACAACGTTGAGCTCATACTCCCGGTCGACTACGTCGTCGGCAGCAAGTTCGCGGCCGACGCCGAGGTCGGCACCGCAAGCGACGACCGCGGCGGAATCCGCGACGGTTGGATGGGTCTCGATATCGGGCCCCGCAGTGCTCAGAAGTTCTCGGAGGCCATCTCCGTCTCGCACACCATCGTGTGGAACGGCCCGCCGGGTGTGTTCGAGTTCGAGGCGTTTGCCAAGGGCACGGCCGCCGTCGGCGCTGCTGCCGTTGTTGCTGCTGAGCACGGCTCGACCGTGATTGTTGGCGGTGGTGACACCGCCACTGCCATCAAGAAGTTTGGCTACACGAAGTACATCACCCACGTTTCGACTGGTGGCGGCGCCTCGCTCGAGCTTCTCGAAGGCAAGGACCTTCCAGGCGTCAAGGCCCTTGCAAGCAAGAAATAACTCAGTGCGCGTGAGCATCGAAGGACGTCTAGAATATAACCTTACATAAATACGCTGAAATTCTCATGCAGAAGAAAGCCTTGGATGCATTGCGAATGCGCAGCGGTCTGATACGGGTGTGCTGCTGTAGTATGCGGGTGGGTGGTATAAGAGAACCTCCTCGTCTTTCGTCAGGAGCGGCTATTGCACATTTCTTTCCTTTGCATCGCGCCAAGGCTCGTTGAGAAGCTCGAAAATCCTACGTTCATCGTGACCCTCAAGCAGTTTTTGTTCGCCGTTGGCAAGGTTCTCGAACAGGCCAGCATGGTTCAGCAGCAGACCCTTGCGCTTCGCCTTCAGTCTCAGCCTACGATTGAACACATCGTTGCCAGTGTAGTATATAAATGATGCACCCAGTTCTTTCCAAGGAACAAGCAGTATATCCATGCGTCTCCATTTGGCAACGACCTGCGTTGCGCCAAGCCAGCGGTCGGAGCCCTTGGTGAAGGTGTGCACAGCAAACCCCTGGTCAAACATTAGCGTGATCAACTCTTTTCTGTATTGCTTTAGCTCGCGCAAACCAGAGTTTACTTTCGTCAAGATTATGTCGATGTCACCACAGTCGGGCTGCCCGCGGCGGTAGGAACCCATGCACTCTGCTTGAAGGTCCGAATCAATCGTGGCTGCCAGCTTTTTTACTAATTGAAAGTGCTGTGCGACTTCATCGCGCGACATGCGTTCTTGGAAGTCCCCGTGGTGCTCAATAGAGACTCTGCCGTTGATATCAACATGCTGCTTAATTTCCGCCAGTGTTCTAAAACCCCTGTCGTAAAGTTTGCGTGCATTGTAAGTCCCAACTCCATATACCGAAGCAAACAATTGCAGCGTCTCCGTCTTTTCACGACCCGGTTTGGTCAAATTCCTAGTAACTTTGCCGTCGCGTATATCCTGGACCAACGTAGCCATTCTTGCCGTCACGCCCGGAACCTTGAGAGCATCAGACCGGTTAAGAACGGGGCCTGGCGCTGAACGCAGGGCTCTCAAAGCTCTTTCATACGCCTGGCTGCTGAACTCCTCTCCCTCCAGCCGCCGTGTTATCGCCAAGTCATAGAAAATATCAACAAGCACCTGGTTAGAGGCTACTACCGATTCTCCAGCCAACGATTCCGGTGATTTCGCAGACGATATCAAGGTCTGAGGAGAGCTCGGTTCAATGACTGGATTCGGGCTCGCAGGAGATGCCATTGAGGGCGTCTTCACCAGTTTCAAGGACCGAGGTGGCGAGGAAGCTCGTTTACGACCCGTCATTTCGTTTGTGCCGACTTCCCCTTCCGTCTGTGAGGAGGGTGAGCTAATAGCTCGATGCTGGCCAGGATGGGTTTGTGAACTTGGAGTAAGTCTAGGATCCTGCAGTGTATACTGGTCCGGGTTGATGAGCGCGCACTGGTCTATACACCGGCTACACCAGTCGCTCGAGAGGACCAGGCAACTACCAGACAGAGTTTGGGATCTCAGAAAGTCCCAGAAGCTTGCGGTGTCCATTTGGCGCGCTACAAGTACGTGTGTCGTGCGTATACTCGGCTGTGGATCGATAGCGGCGCCGAGCTTGGCGCTCGCAGTGGCTTTGATCCCATTGAGACGCGACAGACTCCTTGGGGGATAAAAGAAAAAGGTCAGGCCAGCGAAAAGTTGTGTGGGTGGCATGCGAGGAACGCTGCAAGGAGCATTGCTCCTTATATGTGAGGCAGAGTCCCGTTCGGCCAGGCTGCCTCCAAAGACAACCTCCGTCTACCGTCGAGGGTAAGGGCAGCGAGGAGCAGTCGGGCATCCTTAGCAGCGGTGGCACCGGGCTATCGCTGCACGGTGCCACAATCGAGATCACCTCAGACAACCCCGGTTTGCATTAGATTAGGTACACAAGAGTCATTATCCCACTCCAAGAAATCAGCACGATCTCGAAGTTCTGCAAGGACTGTGGATTATATTGGACTGTGGATTATATTGGTCAAAGAAAGACTTGTAAAATGGACACATTGCAGTCGCCGCCGACCGAGGAGTGTGTGAGCATCCCCGAAAATGCGGTCCACGCCGTTAGTGTGTCGTTGCCGCTGTGGAAACACAATGTCATGTACGAAGAGGGCGACGACTTCATCGTGAGAAAACTGAAGAGCGGCTATCCGCGGTTCAAGATCCACTACAAAATCGAGGAGCTCGCCGCCAAGCTCGAGAAGGAGTACGGCCGCGAGGGCGAGAGGGCGATGATCTTCTCCACGAACGCTGCGGCGCGCAGGTGCCGTGAATTCATCAAGACTCGGCACCCCGAAGCGAGCGTTCGCGTTCTGCAGCTGTCGTGCCCGAAGCCCTCGGCGGAGTCGCTAAATGCGCACATTTCAGTGGTGTTGTTCAGCGCCGAGCTTTTCGGCGTGGCCAAACAGTACTGGCAGCATACCGGCGAGGGAATCTCGAGTCGACACGCTCAGTACTTCCATGAGCGCATCGAAGAGCAGAACTCGCAGGCAGGTGCACCCGAGACGTCAGGGCGAACCGAGGAGGAAGAGCCCAGCTCAATCACGCAGCCGCAAGAGATCTTTGTTGAGGAGCGGTTCGGGCGCTACTTGAACGTCAACCTTGCGAGCGAGGCGAAGCCCTCCCTGAAAACCCGCATTTCCAACGAGATTACGCGACGCGGCAGAGTAAATGTCACTCCAAGCGACGTCTACTTGTACCCAACTGGCATGACGGCGATCTTTTCAGCTTACCGTGTGATCATGGCAGCATTCGAAACCGAGAAAACACAGCTCAAGGTCGCCTGCTTTGGATTCCCTTATACTGACACGCTGAAGATCCTCCAGAAGTGGGGCCCCGGCTGCGAATTCTTCCCCTTCGGCGACGACGCCGGAGACCTGGCGAGGCTAGAGCGCCAGCTGCGGAGCGGCGAGCTAAAAATAAGTTCGGTATTCTGCGAGGTGCCCTCGAACCCGCTGCTAAATACCCCGAACTTGGTCAAGCTCCACGAACTCGCATCGGAGTTCGGCTTCGCCGTGGTCGTTGACGACACTGTGGGGAACATGGCCAACATCGACACGGTCAGCTATGCAGACATATGCGTCTCTAGCCTGACGAAGATCTTTAGCGGAGACTGTAATGTCATGGCCGGGGATCTCGTGTTGAACCCCTCAAGCAAGCTCTACGCGAAGCTGAAGTCGACCGCTGATTCGCAGTTCGTCGATGCGTTCTGGGCCGAGGATGCCATCTACCTCGAGAGAAACTCCCGAGACTTCTACGACCGCAACAAGCGAATCAATGCGAATGCCGAGGCCATTGTGGATCTCCTTGTGCGCGACCAGCATTCAAGAGATTTGATCAAGAAGGTCTATTATCCGAAGGTGTCAGCATCAAAACCGAACTACGATGCCATTAAATTCGAGGATGGCGGCTACGGTGGCCTGGTATCGGTTGTGTTCCACAAGCCCGAAGCCGCTATTGCCTTCTACGACTCACTGTTTATCGCTAAGGGCCCGTCGCTAGGGACAAATTTCACCTTAGGCTGCCCTTACACGGTGATCGCTCACTATAACGAGCTTGATTTCGTTAACAAGTGCGGCGTGGAAACCCACCTTGTGCGTGTCAGCATTGGATTAGAAGACAAAGAGGATCTCATTGAGCGTTTCCAAGTATCGCTTGATGCGGCGGAGCATGCAGTATCCCCATGAGCCCGCTTCAATTAAAGAGCAGTCAGCATCAATTAAGAATGAGCCAGCCTCGGTCAAGGATTTAGGACCTGCTACGTTCAGAAGGCAGCTTATTGGTGTGGGTCTCGTGTGTACATATAGACAATTTTGACATTCTAAACAGTAGTATATATATATTTGATGTCTCCCTCATTCTATGTCGCATCGTTTATGACTGAAAACAAACGACTCAAACAGAGGGCTACTTCCCTCTCGCAGCTGAATATGTCTCCCCGACTACAGAAAAGTTCCTGGAAGAAAATTAAAGCTGCTTCAATTTGAATGATGAAGAGAGAAAAAGAAAATCGGCTTCGTTGTGTCGCCCAGGCTGGGGGGTGGATTCAAGGGTAAGGGCATAAAAGTCTCATGACGCTCGTCGATTCCCAGGATACTGTTACATAATTATTCAGCACCAATAGCATACCTGCTTCGATTGGCCCACATACCGAACATCGACATCAACCATGTTCAAGGGACTCAAGTACTACAACACCCCAGTCACGAAGACGCTCTGGCCTCTTTTCGCCGGTGCCGGAATCACCTTCTACCTCTTCACCGGCATCTCTGAGAGCATGAGCCAGGCTCCGGAGTACATCAACGACCCGCAGAACCCGTACGCGAAGAAGAAGCACTAAACGTGCTCTGGCCGACGGTTTGAGGCTGTGGGGTCTAAGCAAAAAGGAACTACGATAGGCCTCTACCTTTTCGAAAATCCTTCGGGGCAGTGGACCGCCAGCGTTATAAATTATATACATGTTATGTGTCTTAGATCATGATGACGCAGTGTCAAGAAACTCAAGCGTAGGCGTTTCACCAGTCAAGGTCTGCACGATCTGTTGAGCGCGTCGGGCCATTCGCTCAGAGACTGGCTTCTTGACTGGCTCTTGAGCCTTCTTTTTGGGCTTTCTCTTGGCCTTCTTCGAGGTGGGCTCTGCCGTGCCTTCAGCAGTGCCATTATCTTGCGCGCTGTCTCCCAAGGGACTCGGCTCGCTACGCGTCTCATTATCTTGGCGACTGGCTTCCTTCTGCTCCGAGCCGGACGCGTCATCGGCCTCTTTTTCGTCTTTCTTCTCAATATCCTCGCGCATGAACTCGTTCCAAGCCTTTATCGTGTCGTTCGCGTCGTCGACAGCCCATCCTCGAGCTGAGCCCATTAAGTCTTTGACATATGCAAGTAGAGGTTCTTGGTATTGGTCGCCCACGGCATCCGTGAACATATGCTTCAGGATCCAGTTCTGTTTCTGCTTAGAGAATTTCCAATTTTCCCGGTCTTCAGAGAATTGGCGCAGATAGGCCAGCTGATCAAGCTCGTGCACAGGGTCCGGCCGCTCTGCCTTGGGGAGCTTAACTCGTTTCGCTGGCTTCGCCTCTTTCTGGCCGTCCGCCTTGTCATTGTTGGCACGTTTCAGCCCTTCCTTCAGTGGATCGTACGCAGTTTCGGATTGCTTCAGTGTCCGCTTGACCTGCTGAAGTCCTGCACGCTTCCATGCTGGAATTGAGGAATCTGCCATCTATTAGAAACCGGATCTAGGCGCTTTTACTCAAAAGAGACTGCGCTACAATTATTTTTCTTTTTCGTTTTCCACTTGTGGAACTCCGTAGGGTGCCCTCGTCCTTAGCAGTATGACGTGCGGCTCAGCAGTATGGCGTACAGCTCTTTATCTAAAAGTGTCCGCGGAGACGTTAACATCTACGTGCAGCTGCTTAGATATCACAACTGTGGTGCATATTAAGATTGCGGGTTTGAATCATTCATAACCATGTCTAAAATACAGAAAGTTTCCAAGCCTGATTTCGAGAAGGCCGTTGCCGACTATACTTGCGTTAGCAGCGCGGCTCTCGGCGCGGAGGTCGTCAGCTTCAGCGACCAGTGGTTTGCAGAGGCCTCGAACCTGATCAATCCGGGCCCGCCAGTTTGCGAGGTGAGATTCGTGCCCTCTGGACGCTGGTACGACGGCTGGGAGACGAGAAGGCACAATACTGAACCGTCGGACTGGGTGGTGATAAAACTCGGGGTGCAATCGGCCAAGATCCTTGGTGTTGAGGTCGACACCGCGTTTTTCAACGGCAACCACGCGCCTGCTATTTCCGTTGAGGCTTCCAAGGACAACGGGTCTACTTGGGAAGAGGTTATAGCCTTCCACGAATGCGGACCCTCACAGCAGCATTTCTTCTTGAGAGACCAGGGATTGACGACCGAGGCTTATAGCCACGTTCGTCTCCATATGTACCCCGATGGTGGCATTGCGCGCTTCCGCGTCTACGGAGAGCCGGTACCCGTTTTCCCCGAAGACCGTAGCGCAATTCTTGATTTTGCGGCCATTTCGAACGGCGGCACAACCATTGCGGTTTCGGACCAGCATTTCAGCAGCGCCGATAACCTGCTATTGCCAGGACGTGGCCACGACATGAGCGACGGCTGGGAAACGTCTCGATCCAGGCAGCCTGGCCACGTCGACTGGGTCATCGTGAAGCTTGGCGCGGCTACGAAAATTGAACATATCGTCGTGGATACAGCTTACTTCTTGGGTAACTTCCCACAGTCGATCAAAGTTGAGGGAACTGTTGCGAAGAACAACCAGGACGCTAAGGAAGCGAACGCTCAATGGACTGAGATTGTGCCCGTATCCAAAACATACGCTGATAAGGAGCATACGTTCGCGGTCGACAAGCAGGCCCCTGCTGCGACACACGTAAAACTGACAATGATCCCTGATGGTGGGATCAAACGACTTCGGGTTTTCGGTACCCGCGCATAAAAGGCCATCAAAATCAAGTATGAACTGCAGGATGAGTCTCATCGTTTAATTAGATTCGTGAATATATATAGATGTATGACCTGTATGTGTTCGTTTATTGGTATATCTGGGGTCTTTTGCAAGCATATGCGATATATGCTCACTCTATCGTGTGGTAATAGTCGCGAACAACATTGTAGATCTGCGCAAGCTTCTGCGTGAGCTGAATTCTCTGGAAGTGTTTGGCCTTGGTGGCCACCAAGGCATCGTCAATCTTCCAGGAGAAGAGCTGGTGGTGGTTCGTGATCAAACCTACCTTCGCGCCATTGTCGTACATTATGACTTTGATGTGGTCAACAAAGTTGAACTGGATCGACCCGTCCGTGAGAACAAACATAACCAGGTCCTTGGTCTTAACGATGCAATGCAGAGTCTCACCTTGGGACACGTCTCCACCCCTTCGGACAGGTTCGATGGCGTGCCCGAGTTCTCGGTCCATGTATCGTCGGACATAGTTCAGCACTTCGATCTTTTTGGCGCGCCGCGGGTCGGTCGTATCAGCCGCAGTGCGGTGAACTGTCGTTAAGCCAGGCCTGGACTTGGACTCGTGATATACGTAGGTATTGAAGACAGGGTCCATTCGCATGCTCGTACGATCACGGAAAAGAATGCCTATGCTGCCATCGCTAAGGCAGTAAGCCAGTCCCCAGTTGTCTTCAAAGTCTGCCCAGCGAGTCACCACTGTGGGCGGCTCGGTGGGCTCCGTGAACGACGGAAGCGCCTGTTCTTTTTGATGAGGGGCCTCAAGCACATTGCGGATGGACCTCAGAGTTTGGCGCAGTGAAACTCGCAACGGTCCGACGGTGTTCTTCGTGCTTGTGGAGGCCGGGCGCTGCAGCAGCCGTGAGGAGCCTCCAGAAGGGACCCTTGAAGCTACTGCCGGTCCTCCAGCCCCTGTACCCTCAACCGGAGCGGTGTTGTAATTCAGTGGTAAGAATGAACGGGTGTCTACGGGCGCCGCCGCGCTAGATCCTGTGATGCCCATGGCGTTGACTCTAGTTGTCGCCGGCTTTGAGACCTCAACGTTGGCACCCTCAGTGGCTTGATCAGCCTTATCAGCTTCTGTTGACGTACGGGCTGCCAACAGTGAGAACTTGAAACGATTCCTGAATAGCTGACGACCAGGCACAGACTCTGGAGCCGCCGCGGAAGTGGTGGAGGCAGGACCACGAGCCGTAGTCGCCACACCCTCAGCAAGATCACTACGCTGGCGCGAGACGACAGGACTGTCAATGTTGACATCAGCGGGCCGGCCATTGGTCCTGCCTACCACTGGAGAGTCATAGTCGGGGACGCGCTGCGTAGCCACTTTTGCGTTTGCTGGGGAGTCTTCCACAGCGACAACCACTGGCTTATACTTGTCTCTCGTGCTGGGCGGCGAAATAGAGTGAGGAAGGACGTGCTTCTTAGACGTGTGCTTGATCTCTGCATCGCTGACACCCTCAACGTGGGCTGAAGCCAGCGAGCGTTTACGCAGCTTGTCCAATCTCGCGTCTCTGAGGAGATTCGAGTAAATATGCTCAGACTCTTCAGCTGAAGAGAACAGATAGACTGGCTCAGACAGAGCCGCTGCTGGGATTGAAGACACCCACATACCTTTACTGACCCAAGGGTGCTCTAGACACTGCCCAACTGAGGGCCGCTGAGCCGGATTCGGGTGAAGCATGCTCGTGATCAAATCACGCGCGTCACTGGAAATGAGGTCCCAGGAGGCACGAAGGGAGCTGCTTGGAGCGGGTGGGAAGCACGGCTCGTGATGCTTGATGCGTTGGTAGATCTTGTCAACTTCGCGGTCTTGGAACGGCGGCCGACCAACGAGCATGGCGTAAAGAATAATACCCAGAGCCCAGATATCCGTGGGGAATCCATGCCCGTGGGGCTGCTTAAGCACTTCTGGGCTAATGTAGTTCGGAGTTCCGCACACTGTGAATCGGCGCGATGACGGAGTCTCCATACGAGCCGCGAGACCGAAGTCACCAACCTTCAGGTTCATATCACGGTCTAGAAAAACGTTTCCAAGCTTGAGATCGCGGTGAACTACGCCTCGCGAATGCATGTAGGCGGTTGCGCCGAGTATCTGAAGGAAGAAAAAGCGCGACTCGGCATCGGAGAGATGTCTCCGGCGAGAAACCATGTCGGCCAAGCTCTGATTCGAGCACATCTCAAGGAGCATGTATACATTTTTGTCATCCTCAAAGCAGTCAATGAACTTAACAATGTTCGGGTGGTCCATGGCCCTATGAATCTTAATTTCGGTCAGCAGCTTTGTTCGCGTCTTCTCGCTGCTAAGGGCAGCCTTGGCTAAAGTCTTTGCCGCGTACAGCTCGCCGTTACCGTCATTGACCTGAAAGCATCGAGCGAATCCACCTTCACCGATACACAACCCGCGTTGGTAGCTCTGGCCCGCGCTTCCCTGGATGATGGATGGAGGAGTCATGCAAAGTGAGCTTGGCTTCACCTTCTTCTTCTTCTTATCGACAGGGGCGTACTTGGCATGATTATTTGCGTCCGCAACTGGCTTCAAGGGCATGGCATCTTGGCCGTTCGCAGCGGCATTCATGGGAACTTGCTGGTTATCATCAATGGGAACCAGTGGCCGTTCACGGGCCCCATCGCGAATTGGGGTGGTGATTGCAGTAACCATACAGCCTATTCCCAACCTATCTTCGACACTCTGTGAGCAAACGTTTAACTATCTTCAGCAATCACTTCAAGTGTACCTGAGTCTCACAAAGCGCTGTGTGTAGCAAGCAGACCACAAATAAATAGGAACCACAACAGTTATTTGAGACCTGAGTGAAAACAGATTGAAGACTGTTTGCGATCTCTGTTGTTATGCCAAACTGTCGAAGAACACTGATGTGTGGTGCGAGCTCGGGCGAGTGGATCTTATAAACAAACTAGGCGTTTGTGGTGGTAGCCGGTACTGGTGTTTGTAAACAAGCCTTGGGGGGATATCTACTTACTCAGCACAATCCGAAAAGGGAAATTGAAAACAATATAACATGCATGACACGTGCGCCTCGAGTGCGCACTGGCAAAATGAATAAATCCAGAGCTTTAAAATCACAAAGCAGCGTATTTTTTCATTTGCGGCTACTTTTATCGAGTCGTGCTTGTTGTAATGACTTCATCTGCCGGACTTCCACGGAGCTCAGCGCATGTGGTGTAGGGTATGCACTCCGGAGATAAACTACATGAGCAAGGACATCGATGGTGGGACGCGCTTGAAACCGTGGGTTCTTGCTCCATGCACTGATGCAAAACACTTTGGTTTGTATTTTGTCTGCTCAAAAAGAGCAGATCTCAATTAACACTGGTTATGAGGTCGGCTTTATAAACTTTGTAGAGATGTAACTTGTGTCATGAATTTACGAAAGTAGCGTCTGCAATAGAGGGTGCACCAACTTACTGGCGGCGGATGAATTCCTTAAGGAACTTCTCACCAAGCTCCTTAGCATCGTGGTAAGCCTTCTTTCCGGAGGGCTCGGCCACGAGCTTGGCAAGACCTTTGCTGTGAGACTGGGTGGCCTTGGCAATCACCTTCTTGAAGTTGACCGGAGTCGGCTGGCTAGCAAGCTTCTTGCTCTGCGCCGCGTACGCGGGGTCAGTGCGCAACGCGTCATATGCTTTGTTAGCCTGGCTCACGAACTCAACCGCCTGCGTAGCGTGGATGAAACCGTGCTCCATGATAGCATCGTAGGCACTAGAGAGCATTTTCGTCATCTGCACAGGAGCAAGGATGGCCTCGGCAAGATCATGAGCATACGACTCGATGCGCTCAATTTCAGCAATGAAACCGTGGGGGGCAGTCGTGCTGGGCGTGTAGGTCGGGGTGAAGAGACCGTCCGAGGTGGTGGTGGCCGCATCGGGCGTGCTCAAGGTGAACGTTCCGTTGATTGCGCCGATCACACCAGTCGCTGTTGGGTCCAAGGTCAAGACAGTTGTGTAAGTCTGGTCAGCAGACGTGGTCGTGTAGTCACCAGCAGCGTCACCATAAACGGTAACAACACCTCCAGGAATCGTCGTGTACAAGGTAGTCGCAGTATCACTCTCGAAGGTCTCGGTGAAGTAGCTCGAGAAGGAGACGGTCGTCGGAGGAGCGATTGTGTGGTAGCCACCCATGCCGGCCATGTCACCGAGCATTCCGCCCAAGCAGCAGAAGTCCACGACCTGATCGGACACGGCCTTAACATACCAGGGACGCGCGGTTTCCACCTTAGCAGCAGCGGTGTGCTTGGGAGCCTTGGCGTAAGAGCCTTCGGCGAAAATGATAGAAGATGCCAAAAAGAGTGCAAGCATTTTAGTATGAGACTGAATAAAAGAGCGACTTGAGCGGATGCCAGCTGTGTCCTTGGAGACGCGCGGTTTTATACGCGAGCGAGCTCGTAATCTAGACCGTACAGTTTAAGGTTATATTGAAATATATGTCCCCCAGATTAACCTGCTTGAGACTAATTGCCTCGAAATTTGCCACTCATTATTCAGAAACACTTTATCAAAATGTCTGTTTAAAATGAACGCAGGCGAAACAAACAACTGTATCACTAGCTAGCGAACCTTGTCCATAACGTTGGCCGAGTAGTCTTCATCACACACACCCTTATTCGCACAATGTTGACCACAATTTGCATTGATCGCACGGCATTGACTACAACAACTACAACGGATTGACTACACGGCCTTAATTTCATACTACTGATATAAAATGTTCGCAGATGCTATCAGTAGTAGCTCCAGTATTCACATGCGAACACTTAGCAATGCACTTCAATTGCCGAGAACCGCACAAAAAGCTAATTGCAGCGTCTAATTTTAACGATTATCCTGAAACATCATCGCCTTCGTACAGGGTACGCCCTCGTGAGTCCGTCACTTTGGCGAAGTAAGACACCGGTATGGTCCCGTTGATCCCAGGACTCAGCATTGCGCCATTTGCTGCTCTCAACAGTGGGATACCATCCTTCAATGCCTTTGGCCCGTTTATGTAGATGTAGATTTCGGACTTTGTTCGCATTCCACTAATCACGCCGGCGTCACCTGGGAGTCCCGACGCCATATGAATATGAGTGCGGCCCATTTTGCTCAAGCCCGAGTTCTTAATCGACTCCCATGCCTCTGGATGTGTCCCGTGAACAAGCATCGCGGGCAGCTCTGCGGCAGACTTGATCGGAACAAGCCCCACGTCCAGCTCGACGCTGTGTCCCTGGACTGCCCTGATGCACTCACGATCCTCACTAAGTTCGTAGCGCTTCTTTTGGTCGCTCGAAACAACCGCCAAAATGGACTCACGAGTAGCCTTCATATTATTGTATGGCGCACGGGACAACATATCGTCCAACTTGCACCAGCCATGCTGATCCTGAGGAATTCCCTGTTGTTTAGCTGCATGCCTTAGCGTTCGCGCCAGCGCCCGGCTGAGAGCCTCCTCTGGCGTCTTAGGAGCGCGTGAACGCGGAGGCATCGGTGCGCACAGCCTTGAGCCAGCCGGCCGTAAGCCTAGAGGCTTGACGTCACGTGAACATGAGCTTCACGAGCGTCTCGAGTGTAGGGTCGCGGAAAAACAAGAGTGCGGGCCGCGGTGTACAGATTTGGGGGACACGCAGAAGGATACTTTGGGCGCAACGAGCTGGGTCAGCAACAGCAGTCTGCAAGCTCGGCGTGCTGGCTGCCGACCCTGGTAAGCGAGATTAAAACGACGATAGCAGGGCGAGGCACCGAGACAACCCCTACCTCGAGCGTTATTCTGAGTATCAGGACGGGCCTCGCGCTCTGACTCAGCGTCTAGTTTTCCAGACAACTCCCATTCCCATCTGCCTTCCGCCAGACCCAGTTCAGGGGATCACTACCGTAATAGTCACAAGGGTCCACGCGTCGACAGAACGTTATTTATGGGAAGCGACGTGATTACGCAGATTGACCCGCCCAAGTCGCGTGAGCAACTCGCGTTGCTGCTCATGCGCAGGAACGCGTTGTCGAAGATGGGTGTGGAGCCCTCGACCGGCCATGAGGAGATGGTCTATCTCACGTCGATGCTTCACGAGCTTGCCGAGCAGCAGCGTCAGTTCGAGGCACGAAAAGCCGAGCTCGAGCAGGCGCGCAAAGCCTCAGCCAGCGCGCATGCCGAGCCCCTGGACCTCAAGCCCCAGTTAGCGGCCTTCAAGCTGTTGTTCAAAGGTCTTGATCTGCCCGCGCACATCCGAGAAGACGTTGAGCTTTCGGCCAACTTCAAGAGCGATCCGCACAACGAGTCTCGTGAAAACCAACCGAAGAGCTCGAGCGAGCGACTAGGCGAGTTGCTCGGTCAAGTCGTCGACGTCCCCGACACAATTCTGCGCAACAGAATGTCGCGTCGGGTCATAGAGCTTGAGCGTCTGTCGAGTAATCTCGGGACCGTGGAGTTCAAAAACACGGACTTCACGCCCCCCGACGAGCTGGGCGTAGCCTCGGACGCTCTGAAGGCAAAGGCCATAATCGAGCTCAAGGGCCTACGCTTGCTCGCGAAGCAAAAGAGCTTGCGCCAGCATCTCATCTACAATGCAGCCGCCACGTCTGAAGACTCCGTGATCGCTCAGAGCCATCTTTTGCGTAGCGTGAACAGGCGAATCAAGAACAGCACTGCGCAGGAGCTTAACCTGACGGAGGAGCTTGAGCGGCGTCAGAGACACGAGCGCGAGCAGCAAGCGAGGCACTCCCAGATCGAGCTCACGCGCTCGGCTATCAACCGGTCTCATGATTTCGCTCAGCAGGTCGAGCAGTACCGCCAGCGGAAAAACTTGCTGCAAAAGCACATCTACCAATTTCATACCCACGTTGAACGTGAGGAATCCCGCCGCGCGGAAAGAACAGCTAAGCAGCGTCTTCTTGCCCTGCGGTCCAACGATGAGGAGGCCTATATCAAACTCTTGGATCAAACTAAGGATACGCGTATCACGCATTTGCTCAAACAAACTAATCAGTTCTTGGCCAGCCTCAGCGAGGCAGTACGCGTGCAGCAGGCGGAAGCAGGATCTTCGCTGCCAACGCCGTCGGATGAGGAGCTGGAAAAGATTGACTACTACGAAGTGGCGCACCGTATAAAAGAGCCTATCACTGAGCAGGCCTCGCTCCTGGTTGGCGGCCAGCTGAAGGAGTATCAGATCCGCGGTTTAGAGTGGATGATCTCCCTGGTCAATAACAATCTCAACGGCATCCTGGCCGATGAAATGGGATTGGGAAAGACTATCCAGTCTATATCCCTGATAACGTACTTGATCGACAAGAAGCGTTGGACAGGTCCGTTCCTTGTTATCGTGCCTCTCTCCACTATAACAAATTGGACTGTCGAGTTTGACAAGTGGGCGCCGTCAGTCAAAACTGTTGTGTACAAGGGCCCTCCAAATGCGCGTAAGGCTCAGCAGGCCATCATCCGCAGTGGTGATTTCCAAGTCTTGCTCACTACCTATGAGTACGTGATCAAGGACAGGCCGCTGCTGTCCAAGATCAGATGGCAACATATGATCATTGACGAGGGCCACAGAATGAAGAACACACAATCCAAACTCAGTTACACGCTGGTTAACCACTATTTCTCTCGCCATCGCTTGATCTTGACGGGCACGCCTCTACAGAACAACCTTCCCGAGCTCTGGGCTTTGCTCAACTTCGTTCTTCCGAAGATCTTCAACTCTCAGAAAACGTTTGATGAGTGGTTTAATACGCCGTTCGCGAACACTGGCAGTCAAGACAAGATGGAACTCACCGAAGAAGAAACGCTTTTGATTATTCGACGTTTGCACAAGGTGCTTCGTCCGTTCTTGCTGCGCCGTTTGAAGAAGGATGTTGAAAAGGACCTGCCTGATAAGGTTGAGAAGGTTATCAAGTGTAAGATGAGCGCATTGCAGCAAGCCCTGTACGAACAAATGCTGAAGTACAACGTGATCTACACGGGCGAGCAAGCCGTGCAGAATGGAAATGGCAAGAGCTTGAACTCTGGAATTCGCAGTTTGAACAACAAGATCATGCAGCTTCGAAAAATCTGTAATCACCCATTTGTTTTCGAAGAAGTTGAGAGAGTCGTGAACCCGATGAGAACCACAAACGAATTACTCTGGCGAACAGCCGGAAAATTCGAGCTGCTTGACCGGATCCTTCCGAAGTTCCGCGACACAAATCACCGGGTACTCATCTTCTTCCAAATGACACAAATCATGGACATCATGGAGGACTACTTGAGCAGCTCGGGCATCAAATATCTTAGGTTGGATGGCAGCACGAAGGCTGAGGAACGCTCGGACAAACTTCGGCTGTTCAACGCAGAGGACTCGCCTTATTTCTGTTTCCTATTGAGTACTCGTGCAGGCGGACTGGGTTTGAATTTGCAAACTGCAGACACGGTCATTATTTACGACACTGACTGGAATCCTTTCCAAGACCTTCAGGCCCAGGATCGTGCTCATCGTATTGGGCAAACCAAGGAAGTGCGTATCCTGCGCTTGATTTCGGACCACACTATCGAGGAAGCCATTTTGGATAGAGCTGTTTCCAAGCTAGAGATCGATGGAAAGGTCATTCAAGCAGGCAAGTTCGACAACAAAAGTACTAATGAGGAGCAGGAAGCATTTTTGCGAAACCTGATGGAAGCCGAGGAGGTTAGACGCGAGAACAAAGATCAAGAAGAGGAGGAAATGGATGACGAAGAACTCAATCAGATCCTTGCCAGGTCAGAAGATGAGATTGTCAAGTTTAGAGAGCTGGATGAAGCTCGCAATGAAGAAGAAAGAAGGTCAGGGAAGTCCCGGTTGTTTAGCCAACAGGAGCTGCCGCAGATCTACCAGGAGGATATCGGGAAGAAACTGGCTGGTCCAACGTATGAAGAACTAGGCTCACGGAGGGAGCGACGTCGCGTGATATACGATGATGGTCTCACCGAAGCTGAATGGCTGCGACAGCAAGAAGTTGAGGCTGAGCGGGAAGAGGAAGATGATGATGAGGACGAAGAGGAAGAGGCGAAGTTCGAGGATGAGGACGAGGATGATGAGACCGAGGTTCGCCGCGAGAAGAACGGCGCTATCAGCGATGGCGACGACTCGGACGCGATGCGGGATGATACTCCTGATGTCAAACCCGCGCGAGGTCGGACTCCGAAGAGCAAGAGATCCTCGTCATCTCTCAATGGGAAGCGAAGTAAGCGCATAAAAACCGAGAGCCCTGCCCCTACTGAAGTTGTCAACCAAGCGAATGCCCTTCTTGAACTGATCTCTGTTCAGACTGCAACCGATCCTGAGAGGTCAAGGTCTGCGGTGTTTTTAGAGCTTCCGTCTCGTAGGGACTACCCGGATTATTTCAAAATCATCAAAAAGCCGATTTCATTGGCAGAAATTCGGGCCAAGCTTGATGCTGGCAAGTACCAGACTATAAAAGCCGTGAAGAGCGATCTCATGTTGATGCTGAACAACGCTCGTACCTACAATGTTGAGGGCTCACTTATTTATGATGACGCCAACTTCCTGGAAGGAATTGTTAATCAGGCTTGATGTATGTGACACATATATATATCTATGTATACAAACAAATATTTAATTAAGAGAAAAAGTTACAAAAAAGCAAAAATAAAAAATCAAGCAAATAGGATGACAAAACTTTTGATAGAGTTCTCAGGGCGACGGCTACGTCGCGCGCCGGGATATTAATTAGATGGAGGCCAGATGAAGGAGGCCTGTGCAATAACTTAAAGATCATTGAACAAGTCATTCTTGGGGGTCATTATCGCGTTTCCGTCGCTTAGCCTCCCAATCATGCCATTCTTTTTCTGTGTGGAGACTAAGCCGTTGTTCGCGCGGCTGTTCCATGAAGTATTCATGCCGCAGGGCCGCGGATGCACTTATGCGATTCTTGGGGTTCATTGCCAGTAATTTGGTGGCCAAATCATAACACGCCGGTGTTACATCGGAGCCGCAGAAAACCTGGTCCAGTGAAGTGGATGGAGAGGCCGACTTGGCTAGAGAGTCTATTAAGAAGTGCCAAGGCAGATCCGCGTGTTCTGGCCACTCCTGTGCTGTGGGGACGCCCATGATCGAGTAGATCGACTGTATCTGCGAGACCTCATCTTTCCCGTAGAAAAGCGGAGTTCGTTTGAAAACCTCGATGAGAAGGCACCCGACCCCCCACACGTCGACCTCGGGGCCATAGTGCTCTGCACCAAGAAGCAGTTCCGGCGGCCGGTACCATAGTGTTATGACCCTATTCGTGTACCTCACGCCGGGTATTTTGTCGTCCATGTACCGAGCGAGCCCGAAGTCAGCGAGTTTCACGACGCCGTCAGCGGTGACCAGGAGGTTCGAGCCCTTGATGTCGCGGTGCAGCACAGACTTATCGTGCAGAAACGCCAGAGCAGACAGCGTTTGCCTTATTATGGACTTAGAATGTGCTGGGAGGATTTTGAGCGTGCTGTTCAGCAACAATCCGGCAAGATCATGCTCGATATAGTCCAACGCCATGTAGATCTCGCTTTTGGATACGACGATCTCCGAGAGTCGCGCGATATTGCGATGCTTCAAGGCCTGCAGGAGCTTGATTTCACGCGCGGCAGTCACGGGGAAGCCCTCATGTTGAGTCTCGAGCCTAAGCCGTTTCATGGCCAGCAGCTTGTTCGTGTTTCTGTCCACGGCCTTGTAGACCTTGCCGTATGTTCCCTGGCCGACCTGGGATATATATTTCAACGGGCGCTCTTCATTCCAAACGACCTTGTTGAGCACCTCTGCGGGGATGTTAACCGAGACCGAGTCGTTGCGTTTTCGTTTCGGAGCCGGCAGCTTGCGATCGTCTGTGCGTTTCCGCCCGTAGCTGTTCCGGGATTTCTCGCCGTTCCCGAGTTTCCTGACTCGAGGCTCGTTCATATATGGAGCCCACCAGTTGCCCCGGTGTTTCGATGGATCGGCCCGCGAAAGGTACAGGTATGTGGAAGGTTCAGCGGAGCGGTGCGCCAAGGATCTGCATCGATTTAGCGTCCGCGCGCTAGCTGAATTTCAGGGTTAGGCCTGATCCCGTCCGGGCAGGTCGAGCTGTTCGGACGTGGGCAAAATGCCCAGTGGGAGTTTTTTTACAGCATCAGGTGACACACGGTCGAGCGAGGTCCGCAAACGCAAGCGCTAAGACTGGCGGACTTGAAGTGATCATTGTAACGTTTACAGGACCGATTTTGCCACACACAATGTTTAGAACGCTACTTCGTCCTCAGCTCGCGCGCTCGGCTCCGCGGTTTGCGCCGCGTGTCGCGTTCCCGCCTCTGTCGAGATCGGTTTCCACAGAGATCCGCGACGCCATCGACTCGGCCGTGAAGAGCGCGCCCGTCGTCCTATTCATGAAGGGCACGCCGGAGGCCCCTGCCTGCGGATTCAGCCGCAACACGATCCAGATCCTGGGCTATCAGGGCGTGGACCCCTCCAAGTTCGCTGCCTACAACGTGCTCGAGGATCCCGAGCTGCGCCAGGGCATCAAGGACTATAGCCAATGGCCCACGATACCGCAGCTTTACATCAACAAAGAGTTCGTTGGTGGCCACGACATCATTGTGGAGATGAGCCAGGACGGATCGCTTGCTGACCTCTTGGAAAAGGAGGAGGTGCTGGTGGAGGCCGAGCCCGAGACGAACTAGTCGCGGCCGGACGCCTCGTAGACAGTGGATCTAGTGTAAATATGTTAAACCGAATATTAAACGTATAGAGTTGTTAGGGCAGACGGCGCTCGAAGTAGCCGCTGGCCGCCATAAAAGTGCTGGATGTGTCCAAAACCCACTCGCCAGCCGCGAGATACTTGCGGATAAACGACCGCGCGTCGGTGTTGTCCACGGCCGTGGGACTCAGCGTGAGGCCGGTGCTTCGCCTGACGCCGGCTATAACTGTGGAAATGAGAATGGCATCGAACGAGTAGTGGAACAGCTTTCCAAACACACCCATTTGCCGGCTATCTGGTTCGTTGATGGTAATGCGCCTGTGCAAGGAGTCCTAACAGGTAAGGGTGCGCCACCACATATGCGGCGGACGACGACCACTGAAACAGTAGGCAGCAGACAGGGCGACAGAACGAGCATGTTTTGTTGAAGTTTATTTGAATACTGCTATTGCTATTATTGCGAACGATGCAAAAACAAATCAAGAGCTCTAGGGGCCAAAAAATCATCTATCGCACATACGCACCGAACAGGCATAGACCGTGCCATCCGGACGCCGTCCCTGACAAGATAGCTGGCTGCGTTATTGCTAACCTGACCTGTACTACCTTTCTAACGCCATTGATACAAACCGTCGTTACCGATGGGTCAAGTGGCTACCCAAGGACTCGAACCGGACACGTTCCTAAACCAAATCCAAATGCCATACGACTCTGACAAAACCCATTACAGGTGTGACTAATGTTTAACCCCGGAATATAAGGCATCAGGCAGACTGTGAAAATTATAGTGTGTGGAATTTTTAGGTCGTCTTAGAGATAATTCGGCGAGTTCTGGAAGTGGCCAGGCAGGAACCTCTATGGGCCGAAAACAGCCACTCAGTGGCAGGAAACCAGCCGGAATCAAGCCTGAGCGAGCAAGGAAACTGATCCGGAAATTCCATGTGCTACTGAAAACACAGGCGAGCGCGCGCGCGGCTGGGAAGGTCGCGGAGGCCGCCGCCATTGCGGACACGATCCAGCAATTGGGCGGCTTGGAGACGTACCAACAAGCCTCGATATGCGGCCAATCGAATGTGAGGGGCGGCGACTCGTCAAAGCTTCTTGTCGAATGGCTGCCTGCGCAATTCAAAGGCTCGCTTCTCGAGGTTGGCTGCTTGAGGGTCGACAACGCGTGCGCTCGAAGCAAGCGGTTCGAGCCACACGTCCGGATCGATCTCAATTCGCAGCACCCGCAGATCCAGCAGCAGGATTTCATGACGATGAAGCGCAGCCAGCAGTTCGATGTTATCTCGCTGTCACTCGTAGTCAATTATGTGCCAGACGCCAGCAAAAGAGGCGCCATGCTCACTCGCGCCCACAAATTCCTAGCGCCGGAGGGTGCACTCTTCCTGGTTCTTCCGCGCGCCTGCGTCGACAACTCTCGGTACTGCAATGACGAGGTTATTTCCGAAGTGTTTGCCAGCGTCGGGTTCGCAAAGCTGCAGGAGCGCAAAACAGCAAAGCTTGTGTACTGGCTGCTCACCAAGCAGCCGGGCAGCGGCACTAAAGTGACCAAGCATAAGGTCAGGGACGCTGCAGGTATGAACAATTTCGCTATTGTCATTGAGTAACACATAGCCGCATGCCGCTCTCAACAAAGCTGCGTAGCGCATACAAGAACGTGGTCTGATCTACGTTACTTAGCTATTTATTCTGCATTTTTTCGCGAAAGCGTGCCGGTTTTGATGGTGTCGTGAACTTGAGCAGAGCCCAATCGCGGTGCTCAAAGCTCGCGTGTGCACATAAGACGCATATATTAAGCACATCAGTATAGTACACTCTTCATATATCTGCATTAGCATGCCATAACAGGCACTTTCACAGCAACTCACTACACCAATTCCGAAGAAAAAAGCCGGCCTGCACAAATTGTGCTGGTTCAGCCAGTCTCCAGGTGCCGATCGCCCACCAACGCACGGCACACTCAGGGACGCAGTGTGTTCCGCAGCCATGTGCATGCGGCACCGCCTGGGGCTCGCGGTCATGCGCCGTGGGGACGGGCGTGCTTACGCGGCGGCATGTGGACTCCACCTGCGGCGGGCCACTGGATACGCACAACAGTAGGACCAGGATGGCCTCTTTGGCGTCGGGCGCCGGGATACTCCCAGAAGTGCCTTAAACCCTCGCCCCATAGCGGCTCACGAAATCGGCACCACTGTTTAAGCGAACCGAACGACCGCGTAGCTTGAGGCCTAGCTGTATTTGCTCATGAGCGGCCTAAACGACGAGGTGGCGCAACGCCAGAAGTTCCAAGCGATGTACACGCGTTGGAGTAACCTCCGCATGCAGCTCGGTCCCGCCGCGCAGCAGAACGAGGAGTTTATCACACTGAGCCAGGTGCTCCAGCAGGTCGCGGCGCGTCAGCGCTCGATGAGCCAGGGCCAGCCACAACTCAACCAGAACCAAGGCGTCCCCGCGGTGCCCAATGGCATGATGAGCCCGCAACTTGGTTCCCAGCCGCTGGCGGCAGGCCAAATGGGTCCGCCTGGGCAGATGAACAACCAGATGAACAATCAGATGAACAACCAGATGAACAACCAAATGAACAGCCAGGTCGGTGGCCAGATGAACTACATGCCTCAGATGAACCAGATGCCACCGCAAATGGGCGCGAGCCGCATGCAAACGCCGATGAACGGTCAGATGGGACCGCAGATGGGCGGGCCACAGATGCACCAGATGCCGGGGAACGTGCCGATGCGCTCCTCCATGTCGCCTATGTCGCCGCACATGCCTCAACATATGAATGTGCCGCAAATGGGCTCGCAGATGGGGTCTAGAATAGGCGGCCAGCAGATCGGGCCCCAGGCTGGTCAGATGGGCCACCCAAACCAAAATGGTGGCCACCATATCGGGTCTGGTGGCAGCCCAATGGCAATGAACCAGATGGGACATATGAACCAGATGGGTGGACCGCCTATGAATGCCATGCAGATGAACCACATGAGCGTGCCTCAGCAGATGGGCGGAAGTGGTGGTAATATGCCGATGAACCAAATGAATCAGATGAATCAAATGAACCAGATGAACCAGGGGCAGCTTAACCAAGGTCAAATGAACCAAGGGCAGATGGGCCAAGGTCAAATGAATCAAGGGCAAATGAACCAGGGACTCATGAACCAAGGACCCATGCAAAGAGGAATGATGGACCAGATGGGCCAAATGGGACCCCATTCCGGACCACACATGGATTCCAACCATCTTCGCATGAACTCCCGTCCACAGATGATGTCACCCATGGGAGTGCCTTCGGGATTTGAGCCTCGCGCTGCTCAGGGGCCTCAGCAGGGAGTAAGACGCCCTGAAGCGCGCCCGACGCAGGAAACAAAGCCACGAAAGCCAACCAAGGCCCAGCAGGCTCAACAGGCGCAAGCTCAACAGGCTCAGCGTGCTCAGCTCGAGGCGCAACAGCGTGCCCAGCAAGTCCAGGCTCAACAAGCTCAAGCTCAAGCGCGAGCGCAGGCTCAGGCCCAAGAACAAGCCGAAAAGGACAAAAAGAAGGAGGAGGAGAATTCATCGAAAGAGGGCCTTAATTGGTTTCTCGACGACATTGATGGAGAACTTAATATGGACGGCACAGGTGACTTGTTCGGTGATGCTGATGGTACAGGCCCGGACAATCTATTCTATCCTGATCTGTATGACCATGCATCTCAAACGGATGACAATGGCTTTATGAATGCTCTTAGTGACCTGCAGGATGAAGTCGGTCCCATGAAAGCGCCAGTGCGCCCATCACAGCCGCAAGTGCAGCCTCAGCCGCAGGCTCAGCCTCAGCCACAGCAGCAGCCGCAACCGCAACTGCAGCGTAACGTGGAGGCCAACCGCGCAGGACCTCAGGGTCCTCCTACTGGTGGCGCTGATCCTGCTAACGCACAGCCTATGGGGCCTCGAAATGCGATGAGCCACATGGCCACATCACGCTTACCATCACACTCTGGGCCCGCGGCCGCCTCGACCCCAACGCTGTCGACTGCGGCTAGTCCTGCAGCCACGGCATCTCCGCAGATGTTACCGAGGAGAACGTCGGCCGAGCACACTGGCAGCCTTTTACAACTTTCGCCAGCGCTGTCGCAGCACTCATTCCGAGGCACACCTCAAGCGACGCCTGTAATACCTTCTAGAGCGCCGCCTTCCAATGTTGGTGACAGCCAGCCGATGTCTGGTCCCTCGCAAGGAGTGCAACAGCATACTCAACATGTCTCGACCTTGAAGAGACCGCCCACGGCAGATGGCAGCGAGGGAGACCGCCGAAAAACCGATCAGCTCCTCACTCCGGAAGAAATAATCATCATGAGCAATCAAGAGCAAGCATTCAAGACCCTTCGTTCAGGTCAGAGCGTCCCAGATCCTGTGCAGAACGTTCTTTTCAATCCTAAAGGCCCTACGCAACGTCTACCCTTGCTATCACAGTTCAGATCGAGGATGGAGTCAGCGGACCCGACGGGCGCAGGATCTTCCGCCCCAGCTCAGCGCGCTAACCTGGGTCCCGGAGTGCTATCTAGGGCCCCGAGCAGCGCCGGGATGCAGCAAACACAGCAGCAACAGCAGCAGCAGCAACAGCAGCAGCTCCAACAACAACAACAACAACAACAACAACAACAACAACAACAACAACAGCAACAGCAACAGCGGCAGCAGCAGCAGCAACCACAGCCTGCACAATCACCGCATTCTGAGCAGCAAATGCCAGGTGTGCTCCCTCAGCAGCAATTACCGGCTCACGGAACCGGTCGGGCAACCCCGTCAATGAAAGCGAATGGCCACTCCGGCATTGGCTTGGCAGAAGAAGAGATAATGAGCCCCCATGATGTTAGAAGTGTTCCCTTGTCGACATCTGAGCCGTATTTCGGACCCCCGATCCAACAAACTCCCTCATTCCCGGACAAGCAAATATCAGCTACAATGGACGAGCAGCACGGTGAAAAGCCAGAACAGATCGCTGGCGAGTCCAATGGAAGGGGAAGTGCAAGGCCAGGTGTTCCAGAAAGCCAACCTGGTTTCAGCCGCGATATCTCTGCACAACTAAGCAATGGGATCCCGTCCGCTGCAGGCCCGCAGCATGAGCTCAAAAGGCAACATCTTGAGCAGCATCATATGGATCAAGAACTTAGCATGAAGCGACTGAAGCAGCAGCAGTGGCAAGCTCAACAGCGGCAGGAAGAAATGTTCAGACAGAGGTACGGCTCTGGAGACACCGACGATGTAGCTTTCGTTGTCTCTGGTGGTAAGAACCTCAGCACGTTGAGCAGAAGTCGGAGGCTTACATCAAGCTCCGAGGGCTCTGTTGGCGACTCAGCATCTGGTTTGAATATGACCTCAGGATTGGGATTCGATCGAGTCGTGAATCCTCAAAGCCTGATTCCTAAATCTGTTAAGTTCGAGGATCTCAAGAAGCATGACGAGCTTTTGACTATTCCCAGCCTTTTCCCTCTCGGGGTCTCTGGCCAGCTTATGAAGTTCGAGCGCCGAAAGTACATAGCCAAGAAGATGGCTGAAAGGCTTGCCGAACTCGAGTCTAAGAAGGAGCTAAGTGTTGATGATGAAATCGAGCTACGCCAGTTGCGACTGCAACCATACCTAACGGCAGTGCGTGGCGACCTGCTCACACACGTCCAGTACTTCAACACAGTTGCCATCGACAGGTCAAATCGCGTTCACTTTGCACGCATGAAGCTATTGACACAACATGATGCTGCTTTGGTTGAGAGATTTGTTAACGAGCAAGCATTGGAGCGTCGAAAGAGTGAAAACCTGCCGCAGCATTTACGTTTGCAGCGCGTTCAGAAGCACATGAATACGATGCTGGAGTACAGGTCTAAGCAGAAAAACCAAAGGTCTTTGCTAGGGTCGAAGGTCGTCAGCTTCCATCAACACATTGAACGCGAAGAGGTAAAGCGGTACGAACGCACTGCTAGACAACGTCTTCAGCTCCTTCGAGCCAATGATGAGGAAGCTTATTTGAAATTGATCGATCAGACGAAGGACGCCCGTATCACTCATCTTCTGAAGCAAACCAACAAGTTCTTGGCAGGACTTGCGAAAGCAGTCAAAGATCAACAGGGCGGAGACTTGGAGGAAGTGGACTTAGAGTCGGAAGATGTCCGTGAGAAGATAGACTACTACGAAGTTGCTCATCGGGTCAAGGAATCTGTCACGGAACAGCCGTCGATTTTGGTGGGTGGAAAGCTGAAGGACTATCAGATCAAAGGTCTCCAATGGATGGTTTCCCTATACAATAACCATCTGAATGGAATTTTGGCTGACGAAATGGGCCTGGGTAAAACAATTCAATCGATTTCACTCATCACTTACCTGATTGAAAAGAAGAATGTTCAGGGCCCATTCCTAGTACTAGTACCGCTTTCCACGCTCACCAATTGGAACATGGAGTTCGACCTTTGGGCGCCGTCGGTGAACAAGATTGTCTACCGTGGCCCACCGCCTAGTCGAAAAGCGCTGCAGCCCCAGATCCGGAATGGGGATTTCCAGGTTCTACTCACAACATATGAGTATGTTATCAAAGAGCGTCCCCTGTTTTCTCGTATCAAATGGGAGCATATGATCATTGATGAGGGACACAGGATGAAGAACACTCAATCTAAATTGAGTTCTACTCTGGCACAGTACTACACAAGCCGTTACAGACTGATTCTTACCGGTACTCCTCTCCAAAACAACCTTCCAGAGCTTTGGGCACTGCTCAACTTCGTGCTGCCGAAGATTTTCAACTCTGTGAAGAGTTTTGAGGAATGGTTCAATAAGCCATTCGCTCAAGCTGGATCATCAGATCGTATGGATTTGGGTGAAGAAGAGAAGCTTCTTATCATCAGGCGATTGCACAAAGTTCTGCGACCGTTCTTGCTGAGACGACTGAAAAAGGACGTTGAACAGGACCTGCCCGACAAGGTTGAGAAAGTTATCAAATGCAAAAAGTCTGCAATCCAATCACAGCTCTACAGACAATTGCTGGATCACAGTGCCTTCGCATTAGGAGCTGCACACGGCGGCATTCGCTCATTGAGCAACCGCGTTATGCAATTGCGAAAGCTGTGCAACCATCCTTTTGTTTTCGAAGAAGTCGAAAAGGTTGTCAATCCAAGCGGTATGAACAATGATCTGCTATGGCGAGTTAGCGGAAAGTTTGAGCTACTTGACCGAATACTGCCGAAGTTCAAGGAAGCTGGCCACCGTATGCTAATGTTCTTCCAAATGACGCAGATTATGGATATTATGGAGGACTTCTTGAAGTTCCGTGGTATCAAATATCTGCGGCTCGATGGTACAACCAAGGCCGAATCTCGAAGTGATTTATTGCGCTTGTTCAACCAGCCGGACTCCGAGTACTTCTGTTTCTTGCTGAGTACACGCGCTGGTGGATTGGGACTCAATTTGCAAACTGCAGACACAGTTATCATCTACGATACGGACTGGAACCCGCATCAAGATTTGCAAGCTCAAGATCGTGCGCATCGTATCGGTCAAACCAAGGAGGTTAGAATTCTTCGGCTGATCACTGAGAACTCAATCGAGGAAAACATCTTGGAACGAGCTCAAGGAAAGTTGGATATAGATGGCAAGGTTATTCAAGCTGGAAAGTTCGACAACAAGAGTACGAATGAAGAGCAAGAAGCCTTTCTGCGTACGCTGCTTGAGGCCGAAGAAAGCAAGAATGAGAGCAAGGAGGATGAGCTCGTTGAGATGGATGACGAGGAGCTGAACTCTATGCTCGCACGCTCAGAGGAAGAGCGTGAGCTTTTCCATCAAATGGATTTGGATCGGATGGCGGAGGATGCCGCAGTCGGAAGACCTCGATTGTTCAGCGAAGCTGAGCTCCCAGAACAGTATACATCTGTGCACATCGACCAGAAACTCTCTGAGGCGAGTGCGCGCGAGCTGGCCAACATTGACGAGGGCGGTCACCATTTGAGAGCGAGGCGTGCTGGAAACTGGGGCGAGATCGAAGAGGACCTACCCCCTCGGAAGCGCTCGAAGCACCTCGAGGAGTCCGAGTCACCGCCGCTACCCACTGCTGCTGTCCAGGCATCTGCGCCGCCTGCGCTGCCGAAGCCAAGAACGGGGCGTAAAGGACGCCCACCAAGAGTCAAAGAAAGCATGACTGCCGAGGCGCGCGAGCAGCTGACCGAAATTGGTCGGCATATCGTGAAGCGCATGAAAGCCATTACTGACGTTGATGGACGAAGGCGCATTGATCTTTTCCTTGAGCTTCCATCGCGGTCGCACTATCCCGATTACTACCAAGTGATTGGCGTTCCTATGTGCGTGGCGACCATTGTCAAGCGAATCAATTCGAAATACTACCAGAGCTTCGAGCAGCTGTCTAATGACTGGCGCATTATTTTCCGCAACGCGAGATGGTATAATGCAGAGGGTTCCATTATCTACAACGACGCGAATGCCCTTGAAAAGAGCTATGAGAAGCTTTATCGACAGTTGACCGGACTCGATCCCGCGCCATACGTCGACGTTGTCGGTGATCAACCCGAGAAGCTCAATCTGCAGCGTGGATTGCCCACTCCTGGAACAACAGACATTACTGTAGGGGCCAACCTGGTTCCCAAGGACGCCAAGTTGGTGGCTCAACCCGCCGCTGGAAATCATTCCGAAAACGCTGCTGTGGCTAAGGGTGAGATCGCTGAGCACGAAGGTCTTTTGGATCCCTCGCTCGAGCCTAGCGCGAATGCATCGCCTGCAGTACAATCCGACGATGCGCATGTAGATCTGTAGGCATGTTGTCAATCTTTGGCAATAAGCCGTTCACCGCTTTTTCTAATTATCAAATAGAATGTATTTATTTGTGGTCTAGTCGGCGTTCGCGAAGTAGTTGCCAAAGCCGCTTATGCTAGAGCGTTCCTTACTCTTGAGAATAATTGAACATTAAATCAGGCGAAGGTCCTCTACTCTTCAACTCCAAGTCCGAGTCCTTTCTCCTCGTAGAAGTCCATCAAGATTTCGGGCTTAAAGGGCCAGCGCCAAAACACTTCGGTAATCCGCAGCAGTTGCTCGAAGCTTAGCTCCAGTGGTTTTAGATGGAGGATGTCCTGGAGATGGGGGCTAAGATCATCGATGGCGCCGGGCCCTAAAGAGTTCAGTGACTGACGCAGTGGTGTCGAGTTCAGAATGAACAACATTTTAATGACGTACTCGAACTCGTCCAGGTGCTTGACCTGGTGTTCGTGCGGGGTGAGCTCGATCAGTGATAGGTCTGGAATACTGGAGCCTGCAAAGTCTCTTTGGACACTCCAGTCCTTGATTAGGGGGTCCAGGAGCTTTGCTGGATAGTTGCGCGGCACTGGCTTGTTTTTAGGAAGCGTGTGCATGATAACGCGGGCGTCACAACACGACTCTCGCTGACACGCGACGCGGTGCCGGTGGCTCTCGCCTGGTCCAGCCAGGAGTTTCTCGGCAGTGCGGGCCCGCATCCATAGCAGCAACCTCACCCGGCCATAGCGTAATATCCACGATTGGTTGGAGATGCAGTTGAGGTATTGGGTGACTAGCTGTTCACCTTGTGCATGAAGCAAGTTCGCCGTGTACAGGAGCTCATCGTGAATGCCGGATCTGGGCTTTTTTGACGGCACAAACATTTTGTTGTCGATGAGGTGTTGGAAGGTCGACCATCGGTACGGATCTTCCGTTTCCACGAACACTCTTGGCGGATCAGCTAGAGTTGTAAGCAGCTGCTGGTATGATGGATACGGTTCCATGAGCACATGCGTTTTAGGCTTGATCTCGTTGTGAAGCGCGGCGCTGAATACAGACAGTCCGCTGTATGCATCTAATATCGTCGTATTCGGAGAATAGAAACCTGGGTAGCCCAGCTTGTTCACAATTTCAGTTCCCAATTGGTAATTCACGAAGCTTTTGCGCGAGAACAGCCGCTTCACTAGCGACTTCCATTCTCCTCGCGTGTTCTGCATAGAAGCCAGTAAACAAATGAAATATTTCCCAAGCACATATGTTCCCAAGGGCACGGGCGTTTCTACGCTGAGGCCCGCCGCCGCCTTCTAATATACGGCTGACATACATGCACGCACACATATACATACACAGCCTTGAGTGCCAGTGCGAAGACGAGGACACATAGGGACGACTCATGCTGAAACTTAAACTCAAGCCGGAGCCAGGCTCCGAAAAGCCGAGCAGTCCAACACCAGGTGAGAAAGCGCCTGGGGGGAATGGGTTGAAACTCAATCTCAACATGGATAAGCCTGGCTCGAACCCGGTAAGGATCAGACTCCGAACCAATAAATCAGTGGAAGGGTATGATGTAGAGGCGCCAGACAGGGAAGAAGACCCCACCGTAGAAGAAGCTATCGTTCTGCGAATGCTACCGGGAGTGCCAGCTCTGGCGAAAATGCAGCAGGCTTGCGACACGGGCGACTTCAGTAAGATCCAGATCAAGTTCGAGGACCGAAGGCACGCCATCGTCTCTGTGGACGGCGAGGACTTCTTTGCGAGGCTAATGGACTTGCCAACGATAACCGAAGTCCACAAAACTCTCGACAGGCGCAACGTCTTCAAAACTGTTGACGTCTCGCAGATCCTGCTTGTCACTCACAAAAGTGGCAATCCTGCCCCAGATCTTTCGGAGTACACACAATTTTCAGAAGATCCGCAGGTGTTTCCCCACGGCCTGACGCCGCCTTTGTTCAACGTGAGAAACAGGCGGTTCCAAAAACGGATGAGCACGAAGGCCGTGGAGTCGTTGGAGGCCCAGGTCGAGGAGCTCTTGCAAAAGGACGCTGCGGCCAAAGAGGTCACCACAGAGCTGCTCCCTGCTTCAGCAATTGCTGCACAACAAGCGTTGGCTGAAGCGGCGCGTGCTGCTGCTCAGTCTCGCGCTGATGAGAGCGACGATATGGAGGTTGATGAGCTTGACGAGGAGCTCGAGAGGGCTATGCTCGATGGAGAAGAGGAGGCTGAAGATGACGACGACGAGCCTGACGGCCAAGCTGGCAGTGGATCTGATGATGACGATGACGACGACGATGACGATCGGCCCGCGGGCGAACGCGACGACGACGAAGAGGATGCTCGGCACCACAACAAGCAGCTGCGTGAAGAAATCAAGGAGCTCCAGGCAACGATCGAGGCAAAGGAGAAAGTTGCAGGGACGGTTGTTAATGATATCATGCGTGCCCGTCATATGGATGCTGTTACGCGTCTGCGCACCGAGCTCGAGAAGAAACAGAGCTTACTGGGCGAAGCAGATCAGAAGCAGGGATCGGCCGATTTCGAAGAAGAGAACGACTTTGATGCTGAGGACGACGATGACGATGACGATGACGAGGGTGGCCCTGAGGGGCCTGATCTCCTCGACATGCCAGCAGCAACCCAAGGACAACAGCAGGCGCAGAGTTCTCCTGCCCCAGAAACCGGTGCCAATGGGGGCAATGCCGCGCCTCAGCCTGCCTCTGAGGATGATGTTGACCGCCAGCTGCAGGCGCAACTGGGTAATCAGCTCGGGGATGTGATGCAGGACGAAGAAGATGATATCGACTCGCTGTTCTGAATGCAGCCAAACCACTGTGAAGCTGCTCAAGCTTCATGGGGTACAAAACATTTGTGACTTTTGTCATGAAAAGCATTAAGCTATTAATGTGTATTTATTTATTTTTATCGTTTTTGCGCAAAAAGAATTAACATGGAATGGCTTAGCGGTGGTCGGCCTTTCCAATACCGCGCTTGCCCGAGTTCAGGTGGCGCGGCTTATTCGTCTCGATACGGCGGTCGCCCTCATTGCGACGCCCATTAACGGTCCACTTGCGCTGCTGCAATTTCTTCTCCTTCAACCCCTGGGTACGACCCTTCTTTGTGGTGTGCAGAAGCTCGCTAACGTCGGCATCGAAGGTGGGCACACGGCCTCCCTCGGTTAACTCACCGCCAGCTGCGTTAAGCACCGCATCGGCACCACGGCCCTCGGTACGAGCAGAGGCACGAAGCGCTTCCTTAGCCTTGGAGGTTAACGGCTTCGCGTCCATACCTATGTCGTCGAAGTGGCCTTCGAGCTCCGCAGTAGTACGCTTCGCCAGCTTTCTGGGAATCACTGTGTGGCGAGCCTGGTTCTTCTTCAAGCGGGCCTCATTCATCATGATCTTGTGTCGCTTGCGAATCCAGTCCGCCTTTGCTCGGATGTCCTCGGTCTCGCTGGTCTCCATTTCAGCGTCCGACTCCGAGTCATAGAACCCTTGCTGCTCGAGCTGCTCCTCTTCGGCCTCCAAGGCCGCGAGCTTGGCGCCAATGTCGGGGTCCACAAAGTCATAAACGTTACGGCCGTCCAGCAGCTCGGGAATGATGTCACGCTTCCAGTGCTCGTCTTCCAACAAATACTTCTCCTGATAGTCAGGTTGATACACACCTGCTCCACCTTCTTCAGCCTCGATGTCTTTCGAAAGCGGTCCCTCAAATGCTTCACCCGCATTGTCGGGTATGAAGGGAAGTCGCTGTCTATTGTCACGCTGCTGAGGACGGGCGACGTTGATGCGGTTCATGAGGTTCGAAATCCGAGCAGTGGACTTCATCTTTTGCTCGATGCGCGCTGTAAGCAGCTTTTCGCATGCCAAGTTACGGATGTTCATCACGTTCTCGTCTGTGGTGCAGCTCAGCTGGTGGATCTCGACATTGTCGCTGTCTGTAACAGACTTCAGCAGAGCTTGACGCTCGGGGTCGAGGTCCTCTGGTCTCTTGAGATCGATTTTATTGATAACAACCATGACCGTTTTGTTCGCGAACAAGGGCTTGATTGAGTGGAAGAGCTTAACCTGGTCCTCGACGCTGAAACCGCACTGTTCGCTTAAGTCCATGAAATAAAGCACACACGAGCGCAGGTGCGCGATTGCATAGATCGACTGCATCTCGATATTGTTCATCTCCTCCGTGGGCCTGTCCAAAATACCGGGCGTGTCGATGGCCTGGAATCTCAGGTACTTATAGTCGAAATGACCAACATAGAGTGCCTTAGTCGTGAAAGCGTAGGGCTGCACGTCGACCTCCGCACGCGTCACCGAGCGCAAGAAGCTCGATTTGCCAACGTTGGGATAGCCGCAGATCAGCAGAGTTCGGGTATTAGGATCAATGCTGGGCAAACGGCCGAGATGCTGACGGACCTGCTCCAAGTAGAGCAAGGGATCCTTCAACCGCTTCACAATTGTGGCCATGCGGCCCATGGCAGCGCGCTTCAGCTGCTTACACTGGAAAAGAGACTGGCCAAACTTCAGCAAACGAACGTAATCTCTCGAGACCTGCTCAATAAGAGTCTTTGCTCGTGAAAGAGATGCCAAGCTCACCTTGTAATGGTTCTTTTCATAGAGGGTGTCGAGCAAATCGCGGTGGAAAGGATGCACCTCGTTGATTCTGGGAAACCCATCAACAATCTCCTGCAACTTTTCAGTGAAGCCGTCGCCAGTGTAACGGACTTTGCGCATGTAGAACTGGCGGATACGTTGGATCTTGAAACCGGGCCGGATAACGGTCGGCGTCTTTCGCTGCGTGCGATTCAAAATCACATCCGTGAATTCCGTTTGGTTTGGAACCACCGGAATATCTTTCCAGGTCAACTGCATTTCGATTTAGTTCTGGGATAAGAATTGCTCCAACGGGTGTAGTCAATTGACGTTGGGACCCTGGAAGATACTTCTTGTAAAGAAACTAAAAATCGTGGTGTGTGCTAAAATATTCACTAGAAAAAAAAATCCAAGTAACCCCAGCCCACGCTACATACCCTGGGACCCTGACACACCGCCATGCCCCGGCGGCACTGGCATCCAAGCCAGGCACCTGATAGACAGATCCATATTGATTGAGCATGGAGCCGGTTCTGGGTGAGCACGAGGTCATTAGATGGAGGCAAGCGAAAGTAGACGTGAGATTGAGCACTCCAGATGGGACGGCGATCGTGAGTCGCGGGTGCCAAGTGCTGCTTTCCAACCAGAACATCCATCTCATCGCCTCTTCGGCAGCAACTTACAACGTGCCTGGTAAAGGCGACCGCACTTTCCGCTCCGCAACAATCCCGATTCGAATTGCGAAACCGCACAGGTTTATTCAGCCCTGGTTTGGTCCCTACAAGTGGGAAACGGTTATCAGCGGGCGCATTCCAACCGAGCTTGAGCCCCGGAACTCAACTTGGACACTTCTACTTACATTTAGCGAGGGAGGGGCTTTCGACTACCGCAAAGCGTTCCTACGCGAGTTCGCAGCCGTAAGCCAGGCGGCTCAGGAGGGCATGGACGAGACGTTGCCTGCATACTCTGAATACTAGCTTTTCAGGCCATATGCACGCCGATTAAGGTCAACCTTCGAGGCCCTGGCAGACCCGGCCCCAGGCTGACCAGCCATTCGTGGAGCTCCAACCCTCACTGATGCTCCTGCCTCTGGGCGCTCCCTTAGCATCCCCAGCCTTTAGCATCCCCAGCCTTTAGTAGCCTCCCAGCATTAATCCCTTCCCAGCCATTGACCAGCCTTTGTAGGTCTATCAGTAAACATCACGTGTCAATCTGCCCACGCTTCTGGGCGCTGGCATGGACTAGGTTTATATCTCGCAAGCGGAACTCTGGCAACTTTGTCAGCCGCTCCTTACTCGAAACATACGTGCGCTTCGAATCGAGGACTTTCATGGAGCCGCGCCGGTCGAAAAGTGGCGCCCTACGCGCGCTGTCTGCGGTAAATTTTCCGCTGATCGCGTTGATATTGGTAGGCCTCGCGTTGTGCAACATTATTTGGACCTCGCTTCACACACCCGTTCCACAAGGTGTCGCGAATGTCCCCACGCGCCATGCCGATGGTAAAATACATATCCACGACATGAACGTGCTAACGTCGACGTCACACGCCGAGGTTAATCATGAAAAGGTTCTCATCCTCACTCCGCTGGCGCGCTTCTATGAAGGCTGGTGGAAGAACCTCGTCAATCTCAACTACCCTCACGAGTTCATTGATGTGGGTGTTATTGTGCCCAATAACCCGCATGGCGATAAAGTGCTGGAGCAGCTGAACGTGGCGGTCAATAAGCTGCAGAACAGCAAGGACAAGTTCCGCCGCATCACGATTTTGCGCCAGGACACGAACTCGCTGAATTCGCAGAGCGAGTCGGATCGCCACGCGTTGGAGGTCCAAAAGGAGCGCAGACGCGACATGAGTATGGCCAGGAACTCGCTTGTATTCACCACCATCCAGTCCGATACAAGCTGGGTCTTGTGGCTGGATGGAGACATTGTCGAGTCTCCGCCAACCCTCATTCAGGACATGACCGCGCACAATAAGGACGTGCTCGTGGCCAACTGCTGGCAGCGATACATGGATAATGGCCAGATGAAGGAGCGCGCGTATGACTTCAACTCCTGGCAGGACAGTGATATCGCGCAGCAGCTCGCCAACGAGATGGGACCTGACGACATCTTGCTTGAGGGCTATGCCGAGATGGCCACGTACCGCACGCTCATGGCGCATCTCAGAGACGAATCCGGCAACCCGAATGAGATCATGGAGCTTGATGGCGTCGGAGGCACCGCTCTCATGGTCAGGTCGGACGTTCACCGTGACGGTGCGATGTTCCCTCCGTTTGCTTTCTACCACCTAATTGAGACCGAGGGGTTCGCTAAAATGGCCAAACGCCTGGGCTACGAGGTGTGGGGTCTTCCGAACTACGTCGTGTATCATTATGATGAATAGACGCGCTTCACATATGTAGCACGATGTAGAAACAGCATATAATACGACACCATCTTTTATTTAGAACTTATTAAAGTCAAAAGAGATAGCGAATCCATCTACCTCGTAACCACTTGAGCTTGAACGCGCGCTTTCGTTCGAACACATCAACACTCCCCCTCTACTAACGCGGTGAGCCCCTCACCTAGGGTTTTTTCTATGGATGAGATCCTGGAGTATGAAAAGCAGTTAGCAGAGGTCCAGGAGGTGCTGAAAGCCAATGATGAGGACGAAATCCGGCAATTGGAGTCGGAGTTGAAAGAACTCATAGCAGAGCTACGCACGAAACTGCCGAAGTTCGCTGTCAACGATGAAGTATGTAGCAAAGCTTTGGCCGGCAAAGTTATCGAGATCGCAGGCCCCAAAATGTACAGAGTACAGCCATACAGCGAGCAGCTCAAGCCTGAGGGAGACGTGGTTGTGTTAGATGAGTCTGCGCTGCGCGCTCGACCATTAGCAAGGGCCCCTAAAGACCCAGACACGAAAAAGACCCTGAAGGGGTCATCTCCAGCTCCACTCCCTGGAAAACCCACAGACTCGTCATCGCACGCACCACAGAGTATTGTTCCAGATCCGGAGCCGGAGCCTGCAGATGAGTTTGAAGCGAGCAAAGCTAAATGGAAGAAATTCGCCTCGAAATCCAAGATCTCCAAACCGGCTAGGGACAGCGCGAGGGTCACAAAGCACCCCGTAAAGTCACGGTCGAGTTCGAAGAATTTTTAATCTCTGATTAGGTGCTGTACGCACAATACATATATAAATAGCTGTCCTTGCGTGGATCAAACGCGGATCCGCTTCATTCTTTTCTTTGACTGAGCCTTCGAAGCAGAGAACTCTTCCTTTTTCTTTGCAAGCAGGTCCTTCTGCTTGCCGAGCTCCTCGATTGCGGACCAAACTGAGGGTTTCACATCACCGGCCATGGGAACATGGGGAATGTTCTTGAGATCGAAGGAGGGGCCATCGTCTCTCAGGTTAGAGGACCCAACGTCGATATCCTCAGGAACGCTGACCTTCACCGGCTCCGCGGGCTGCATCAGCTCACTTCCTATTTGGCGAAGCGTGTTAGCAACCGGGCCATGCAGCAGATCACCAGAGGCTTGGTACCTATCAAGCAAAGCAACAACAGCAGCGTGATCGAGGGTCCCTGAGCGGCGCTCCGTATCACCGAGCTTGTCGGCAACAGGGCCACCTTCTCTACTGGTCTTGTCGACAGCACCAGCCTCTTCAGGATGATTCTCACCACGCGGGCCGCGTACATCGAGTTCTTTGGAAGGCTGTTGCAGCTTCTCCCCATCTTCCTGCTCCTTCGCAGTTTTATTGACGCCTGCTGGGCTTGGCTGATGCCCCTGTTCGAGTGATTGCCCCTTGAACGAATCTAAATGGTTAGTACAATGTTCCAACGAGTTAAATAGAATGTGAAAAACATTAAAAAAGTCCCTAGTACGAATACACACCTTCTTCTTGCCGTTCAGGCTGTGGTGAGGCCGAGTTGACATCACGCATCAGGTGAGCTAGCAAATGTTGACTATTGTTTTTCTTCGACTCCGATTTCGTACTGCTTGCTGGAGAATATGATCTCGCGTCGCGCTGGCTCGTGGGCGTGTCCGGTTCCATTGGGACTTCTGGAGACTGCTGCTGTAACAGCCTGTCCAGCTCTGAAATCGCCTTGTTATAGGCTTTCAGCCTCCTCTTCTCATCCAGAGGAAGACTGAACATGGCCGGGAACTTCGCGTCCGTATCCACGAGATCACTATGGAACTGGTAATCCCACTGACTCGTGCTTAGCGATGCGAGATTTCTAGTTAGCAGCGTCAGTGCAACTCCGGCTGGGTTGGGCAGGTCATGTCCGGTCAGTTTCTGGACCTGCGGAATCTGAGGAGTATACTTGCCCCATGCAGGCAAGGCGGGGACGTTCGCTGCCTGGAGCGTGGCCCCCGGCGGCACCTGTCCGCCTACTGCTGCACTCGCACTAGCGTTGGGAGTCGGTAGAGAGGTAGTTGGAGCTGCTGTTGAGCTCGAAGGACCCGAGACGCTGAGCTGTGAAAGGGCCGTCGTGGAAACAGCCGGGGATGCTGGTGTCGAGCCTGAGGCTGAGCCTGGTTGCGGCTGCGGATGGTTGGGGTGGCGGTTGAAACTATCTGCTTCCTCGCCTGGTTCATGCAAAAACATGCAGTTCTGATTCGGACAGTTCTGGCCGCGTAGATAGCTCGAACAATACTTCGTCGTGCCATATGCGGCACGGAGGTATTTGCCATCATTTACTGATCCATCCACAGCAGCGATGCAGCGCGCAGCATCCTCCTTTCTCGCGAAAGTGACGTACACGCCGACACCAAGGTTGCCATTTCCATTGACCCTCTTGTTGACGACGATCTTCTGGATCTTGCCATACTGCCCAAAGAACTCGTCCCTGCGCAACATCTGCTGCAGCTCTTCTGATGGAATATTGGGGTTCAGGCCTATCACGTACACAAGGTTCTTCTGTATGACGCGCACGTTGGCCAAATGTTTTTTGTCTCTCTGGTCGTAGTGAGTCTCCTTGTTTTTTTCCCTCTCTCGCTGCTTACGTTCCTGCTCTTTACGCTGCTTTCTCTCCTGCTCTTGCTTTATCTCTTCAGGAGTGAACGTCTTGTACTCAATGCTTGCATCGTCGTATGGCCGCCTGCACGCCGGGCATCGGTTATACTGGTCTGGGCCAGAGCGTATGTTATTGTAGCAGAACTGGCAGATCTGGAACCCGCACGGACACGGTTTGAAATTTCTGTCCGTGATGTCCATGTCCTCAATGCAAAGAGGGCACTTATCCTCGTCATCGTCGCTAGAGTATGAGTCGTACGCGACCATCTTCTGTCTGCTTTACGGTCCCGCTGCTCAAATGGGTTGCGAAGAAGAACTGTGGCGGGGGTAGTAGGCAAACATGTCAATACTTATGTAATCAAGGACTGGAGATGCTGCGCGTGAGATGCGTCGTGTGTGTTTAATAATGTATATATATATATAGGCGACGCAGCCTATATAATGCGTATCTGAAGTTTAGGTCTATAGGCATAGGTATTTGCTCTACACTGTAACACAGTTCTGGTATAATCACAGGCCGCATGGGAACTATAGAGGTGCACCAGTCGATTGAGTTGACAGATCAACTACTATGTAGAAAACTGTGTAAGAGAATAAGTTCTATCTATTTGAGCGTGACAAGCTCCTCAGCAGCCGTGGGGTGGATCGCAACACAGCTGTCCAGGTCCTTCTTTGTGGCACCCATCTTGACGGCGACACCGAATCCCTGGAGGATCTCACTAACCGCGTCACCGACGAGGTGAATACCCACGACCTTCTCCTCGGGGCCCGAGCACACGACCTTGAACACTGCGGGGTCCTTCAACTCCTGGGCCATCGGCGAGTAGAACATGTTGATAAACCGCGACTGGTACACCTTGACGTTCTCGTCGCCGAACTTCTCACGCGCAGCCTTCTCAGTAAGACCAACACTGCCGGCTTCCGGGTGCGAGAAAATCGCTGAGGGGATATTAGTGTACTCCAGTTTGGCGTTAGTATCGCCGCCGAACACACGGTCACTCAGCTTACGTCCCGCAGCAATAGCGACCGGCGTAAGCTCGACTGGAGCGGCAACATCACCAAGAGAGTAGATGTTCGGGACGCTAGTATTCTGATACTCGTCAACAACAATCTTGCCGCGCTTATCGGTCTTGACGCCGATCTTGTCCAGTGAAAGCTTGTACGTCACAGGCTCACGACCAATAGCCCAAACGACCTCGTCGACCTCGAGCGACTTCTCGCCAATGCTCAGCTTGATCTTTCCTGAGGGAAGCCTCTCAACAGCGGTCGCACTAGAGTTGCGGTGGATCTTAACACCATGCTTCTCGTAAATCTCGCTCAATGTTTCGCTGATGATATTGTCGAACGGTCGCAAGAAAGTTTCATTGCGCACAATCATGTGTGTCTCCGAGCCGAGTGCATTGAAGACGCCGGCAAGCTCAACGGCGATGTAGCCCGACCCAACAAGAGCAACCGACTTCGGCTGCTTTTCTAACTCAAAGAAGCCATCGCTGGTGATGCCGATCTTGTCAGCGCCCTCCGGCTTGTTCGAGCGAATCGGCTGGCCACCAACGCCGATGAGAATGTGCTCTCCCGTATATCTAACAGTGCCGCCGGACCTCAGCTTGACCTCGACGGTCTTTGCGTCAACAAAGTCTGCCCACCCGTAAACGAACTTGGCGCCTTCGTTCGTCAAGTTGCGCTCGTAGATACCATTCAGACGCTCCACATACGCATCGCGACGGCCCTTCAACGCTTTCCAGTCGAACTTCAAAGTCGACGGGCTCTCGATCTCGTACTCTTTGGCGTACTTTGTGACGTTGAGCGCAACCTGCGCGGTATTCCACATAACCTTCTTCGGCACGCAGCCAACGTTCACGCAGGTGCCACCCATACGAGCGCCCTCAATGACCATTACTTTGGCGCCATGCGCTGCTGCGCGGCGTGCAGATGCCACCCCGGCAGAACCGCCCCCAATAACAAGATAGTCGAAGTGCTCAGCTGCGCTCATCGTGCTGTAATTGACTATTGACTTAGAAAAAGCAAGTCGTGTCAATGACTTTAACATCGGCAACGGTACCCAGACTGCTTATGAAAGATAGCAATCGCCGCTGCTCCAATTATAGCATTCGGGCGGGCACGTTTACTAGGGTGCTGTCGTGTACGTCTTTAATAAATTATTTCCCGGTCATGGCTTCAAGGCCATATATGCCATGTAAATAATGCGGCGTGCCACTATTTGTCTAACACATGAAGTTTCAATACACAAGCCCACCTGTGGTGGGCACCGTAATCATATTCCATAATCATATGCTACCTCTCAGCAGTCAAACCGCCCATAGATCGATCATACGCCCTTCGGCATCCAAACCAGGTCTCCGAGCTTATCCAAGCTGGATAGCGCAAGCTTCAGAATGTTCAGCAATAAAAGGTTCGTTTCGAAAAAGGAGCAAGAGAAAATCAACAATAGTCTATGGGGTAAATACCTGATTCGCATGCGCAAGAACTCATTACTGTACTTTGGCGTCCCGTTTTTCGCGATGATGCTGGTTGGAACGCACTTCATGACCCAATTTGCGTCTATAAGATACGAACAGCATGACCGAAGGCAACAGGAAGTCACGCAGGACGAGGCCCTGAAGATCAACGGTAAAAAACGCAAGGTCAACATGCGAGATGAGTATTACCGCCTGCAGCACATGGACTTGGACAACTGGGAGCAGAAACGCGTTCAGAGACTACCCGGTGAGAGCGATAACAAGTGGTAGCCTCCAAGCTGCCGATCCAGTAATAACACAGTAGGAGCCGTGCACGCGTGCGTGCGCCCTTGGTGCTTGCATTAACCTCTCATTCAAAACATCATACAACATGTACATAATTATCAGAAATCCACTGGAGACACGGTGAAGTCAATGATTGTTTTAAACTGTTTTCCCGGGGTGTTCAGCTTCTTCGAACCTGTGTAGAGCTGCAGCAACGTTTTACGTTGCTTTTCACCTAGTCTGCTCCGCGGAATCCCATCTTTCGGCAAGAAAGAGATGACGTTGGGACAAATTTGGTGCTCTGCGAGCAGCTCATTAGCAATCACTGCCGTCAGCGAGCATAGATGGTTGATGTTTGCCGTCGTTTCGACGATGCAGCAGAAGATGCCTCCGCACATCGCCACAACACAGTCCGTCACTGTCTGGTTAACAGCAACTACGGTCGACTCGACGTCTTCGGCAAAGTGCTGCAATCCGTTGATGTCGAAGGTATGCTTGAGGTGTCCCGTCACAAACAGAACCTGCATCTCGAGTCCCGGAGCCGTTTTCGTTACTGTATGCAAGAATCCTAGGTCTCGTGTTCGCATGTACTTGATGCCAGGCTGCCCATCTGCTATCTCCGCAGATGCCGTTGCCACTGTTTTGCCCGGAACCATGCCTTGTGCAGACTCCGCAAATTGGTTTCCTTCGCTAACAACCCAGATCTCGCCGATCTCACCAGCTCTACACAGACGCAGTGTCTCAGGATTCACAATGGCCACTTGCGTGTTGATCGGAACCATGCCGCTGTCAACCAGGTGCCATGCGTGAGGTGTGTTATGCGGGTTCACCACGCTAACAAGACCCTGCCGCAGAGCAACCGGGTCCAGCCACAAATCTATGTTTTCTACCAGCATGTAGCTGCGCGTGGTTACCATTGGGTTGCACACAGGGCCATACGCCAGATTGATCGCCACAGTCTCGAGACCCACCGATCCAAATGCAAGCCTCACTTGGCCCACCAGTTCAAGATTCGCACGACCGCCAAGGGGTATAACCATGTTTTGCAGTTCTGTTAGGTCGAAACCTTTTGGTCTAGGTAGCACCTTAGTCGCATGCATCATCATCTGTTGCGTGCCGTAGCCATCTTTCACCTTGTAACGCGAACTCGTGACAAAATAGAGCGCGGGGTTATTTGCGAAATCCACTGGACTTACGAGGATCGTGAACGCGCCCAGATAAATACCCAAGCAGCAGGTATAAAGGAAGCCCAGGCCTGATACCGAGCGAACACAGCCAATTATCGGCTTCGTTGAGCTCATTTGGCACGTCTCTTTTTGGATTTTGCACATTCCTAGCACCTGCTGCTGCGAATAGTGGCTCGCAGTATATTCATGGTCGGCGCTAAATGTGAGCCAGATCATTGCGGTTCGATTAGCGCTGTTTGCACCCGGAGGCATTTTTATAGACACCAGGGACTTCATGTCATCAGTCAACCGAGCTTTACTGGTATTGTGCAATTTGGGCATTTTGATTTGCCGTGACTTCAGGTACTGTAACAGTTGCTTTTCCTCCATCATGCTATGAGTTTCCGTGTTTCCAAGAAGAATTGTCACTTTGAACTGTTTTATAACTTTGAGAAGAACACCAACATCTTCGCTCACACGGTCCAAATCAATTGGAGCAATTGGAATGACTACGACGCCTGCAAGGAGACATGCGTATACAGCGTGCACGTAATCTTCTGTGTGTGTGTAGATCAAACAAGCAGCGTCTCCTCTTTTGGCCCTCAAATGACCCGTAATGTAATTGTACACTGCAGTAATGCGTGCCCCAAATTGGCGCCAGCTCGTTTCTTTGCCAACGCCGTTAGCTCCCACTGACAGGAAGGCGAGTTCGTCTGGTTGGCGCTGGAGCCGCCACTGCAACAATTCTACCAGGGACGAGAAGTTGTCCAGGGATGTGAACATGCGGTCATCCAGCACACTGGTTCGCATATCCACACCGCTGTACTGCTTTTCATTTTCATTAGCCTCCAGTTGATTCGTACGAATATGAGAGATTGCTCTGCCCCATATTCCACCCTTGACGTCATCGCCACGAGGAAGATTGACTCCTGCATTTTCAACATCAAATTTGATGTGCGCCGCAGCGAGTTGGCCCCGAAGAAGTTTGCGTCGCGCGGCGACCTTAGCTATATCGGGCTTGCCCGACCTTATCGTTCGTGGCGCTGAGCCTGGACCACACAGAATAACTGCATACACAGAGAAACTGTGAGCTTGCTTCAGTATAGCTATGGTCTGCTCGGCCATATCCTCCAGAACCACATTCCCCTTGCGTGGCGGAGAAGACGCCTTCGGTGTCTCTAGTAGCACCACATTGAGAAGTGAGGGTATCTCATCGTTCAAGGATACCTTCATAGGTATCTGGAAAATGCAGCCATCGTATATGTCCGGCACGGTGCGCATCAAGGTGTTCAGAAGCTGATACGAGTAGGAATAGCGTGGCTCAGGGGTCAACTGAACCAACCTATCGACCTGAGTTCCAAGAACGTAGAGCTTAGCGTCCTTCACAAACCCAAGCAAGCCAGTTCGCAGGAATTCCTGAGGTAGTTCCCCATCTGCGTTGTAACACCTGGCGTGGAAAGTGTTATTCGTTTCATCAGCATTGTCCCAAAATCCTCCGCTCAACGACGGGGAGTCAATCCAGATCTCACCAATCGTGTCTCGGGCAGCCATGATGCATGTCTCTGGATCCACGACAGCAACAGTAGCGTCCGGAATTGGGTATCCGAATGAGCACACCTTTACCTGGTCATCATTCACAAATTCTATTTTGTTGTGAGCTAGGGCTGTAGGAGAAAGTTGCACTTCCGAAACGCCGCCACCGGGGGTCAAGAAGTCCTTCATTGCAACAACCATACCTCCATGCTCGGTGAGCGTTAGCATTGGAGCTGCGGCGGCTCTTGGGTCACGATGGCCCAGCGGTTTCAACCATCTGTCGGTGAGCACAGACAAGAACTCGGGGTCGATGTTGGGGACATCAACTAGACACCATCGCACATGCGCTAAATTAGGATCGTGGCGTTTTGTGAAGTTTCTCGTGGCTGCCGGGGCTGTTTGGTAATTATAACACACTCCCTTGAGCGCCGAGTAGTCTGACAGCAGGATGGTAGTTCGCAGTTTCGATGCGAGATGGGCATATAATCCAGGCGTAGCCATGCTACCAGGCTTTAAGAAATACACCTGGTTACCAGCATACACCGTTAGCAAGATGCCGAAGATCATACCCGTGGACCTGCGCATATCCAAGCTGCATAAGACCTTTTCGGTCGATCTGCCTTGAGAGCCCTCACGGGACTGGGTGATTGCAGTCAAACACCTCATTTGATGCAAGATAGTGCGATGCGACATCACGACACCTCTGATATCACCGCTTCCGCTAACAAGAAATTCGATATACGCGAGGTCAGGGACTTGTAGAGGTGGAATCTGGCCACCCTTATGGGACCCCCATTCGCTGGTTTTCCAAAAGGTGACCGCGGACAAGCTCGCAAACAAGGGCATCTTCATGAGTTTTTTATGCAAAGGTTCTGTCACCAAGACCAGCTTGGATTGCGCCATCCTCAGCACCGGCTGTAGGAACATTGATGCATGCTCAGGAGAGACCGGAACTGCAACCAAGCCCGCCAGGAAGCAGCCGAGCATGGCCACTGCGAACTCGATGACCTCGGTTTCAGCGTACATCAGAACGACGCGGTCTCCTCTAAACAAACCGCTTTGATCTCTCAGCATCTGAGCGACCTTTTCCGCCTTCGAGGCAAGCTTGCCCCAGGTAATTGATCCACTCTCTTTACCTTTTCCGTCCAAGCACTGAAAGGCCACAATGTCTCCATTGGTCCTTCCACGATGTCTCAAAATGGATGGCAGGTTGTCAAACGTGTTGAGACGAACGCGAACATTCAGCGGATCAGTGTTCGCAGTTTCCGGAATGCCTCTCGGCGGTAGCGCGGACTGAAGATCCACGAGGTCGGCTGCCGAAGCGACGCTGGCTTCTGACGGCCTGGGCGCGGGCGAGTCCGCCAGCTGGTATGACAAAATGCTCTCGAATCCGCTTTGACGGCGAGAGTGGCCGTACACCTCGGGTGGTCCGCTCCCAATGGATCCCGTCGTCGCTAAGCCGAACTGTGCAAGGATCTGCTCGCGGTGCTTACGGTAACCTTTTTCCGTAATGTCGCCTTCTTCAAGCTCCTGGTGGAGCTGTATCAGCCGCGCCACAGCAGCTTGAGGGAGCCCGTCAGGGACAGAGAACTCCACCATGGTAAGTTCGAGTGGGGTCGAGTAAATGGTGCCCTTGCCACACAGAAGCTCTATTGAAAAATCATTAATTATACGCACGTTTCAGGTAAAGTCGAACGCTCAGATCACCACGAGCAAGTGTGCTGGTTAAAAATAGTGCTGAACAGTATATGCTTTCAAATTTTGTATTCTTTCGTTAGCTGTTTTTATTTAAACGCTGGTTGTGGGCGAATGGGACTAAACGAGCCACAGACCTTTTGTATTCCATCCTACCAGCACACTTAGGATACTCTGGATTAACACCCTGCTTATCTTTGCCTGAACTTGCAATTCAACGCATCGTTGCCTGACCTTGTCAACTGACATTTATGCTTAATGCTAAATAGCCGAGCACTTAGCTCTCTATCGTCGGTACCCTAGACCCAGTAAACATACACCCAAACAAGCATTCTTATATCGGCCGGAGGAATAGACGTGAGCACCCCAATGTCGTGGTTGAACGAAGAACTGCCGACAGACTGGCCATCAAAGAAGTCAGAGGCAAGAAACGATAGTAGCCTGGACTTTTCTACCTCGCAATCTGGCGATTCATTGCCGGTGGATCCAACCGTGGCTATACAACCCGGCACAAGCTCCACGGCCCCTCAATGGAAGCAGGCGATCCAGCCACCAAAGCATAAACAGAGTAGCCACAGACTCACGCGGCTCTTTATGCCTCCGGTGATTCCTGGTGAGAATGCTGAGAGCGGTGCAGACGACGCGCATAAGTCCACCGAGACCCACGATGTGAGCGAGAGCACTGCAAGCTCGAGCTCTCACAATGAGGAGGACGGTCCGCGCAAGCATATAACGCGTCGGCTGAAAGTCTTTGGGCGTCCTGACACTTATACGAATGAGCGACTAGGTAACCTGCTCACGAGCATGGGAGGTGCCAACTACAATTCAGCAACATTCGAGGGAGGCGAGGGGCGTAGCGCGATGGACCACAGTGCCAACGAAACGGATGGAGATCTTGCCGATAATCTACAAAATGAGGGCCGCAAAGTCCTTCAGGGGCTGGCGCCATTCCGACCCAATCTCAGCGCTGTCCAAGAGTCCAGTCTGGACAAGCTGGAGCAACAGCTCACGAGTCAAGGAACAACGCCTCAACTGGGCTCTGACAGGTCCACGCATCTATACCATCCACCTGCAGATACCACCACGAGCTCATTGTCTCACAATGATAGCACATCACAGACCCTAGAGTCGCTGCCCGCAGGGCTTTCCAACTGGGACACAATTGGCGGCACACATATGAATCTATCGCCGCATCGTATACCAGAATCTTCAGAGCCTCGTCCAAGACCTTCCTTTGCGGCGCCGAAGCCGCCGCTTCACAAGCATAGCTCGCGGACGCTTATAGGCTCCGGGAAATCTAGAAAAGAGAGAGCTAGTAGAGAGGAAACTCAACAGGGATACTTGGATCCAGAGGCCGAAATCAGTGCCTTGGGAATACGAGAAATAGGTGGTGACTCCCCTCCGGTGGAGGAGGAGGGCCTTCCCGAGCCTGTCGATATGTCTGCAGAGCACACTATCGAACGATTCTCGAACGAATTTTCCACTACCACGGAGCAACCGGCATCTACACCCGAGCTGGAGTCTTCACGAGACCACCCACCGCAGCAGCTGCATGTCCCTCCTAGGAAGTCAGCATCGAGAATACGATTTAGCTCACAGCATGCCTATGACATCACTCCTGATCATATGGCGCGTAGATATCTCAAGTTTGCCTCGCCGCAGCAGAGTGTGAGGAATGGTCCAGAACATGAGGGACATAACAGCATTGTCTCCCACTCTTCGTCGCGCCCGGTTTCGCACGCGGCCTCTTACTTAGGCTCACGTATCTCTTCTCCCTTGGACAACTCTATTGTGACCAAGGACGTGTCATTTTCGGCAGGATTCGAGAATCTGGCTCGTTTAATTAGGGAGCAGAGTAACCTTGAAGAAGGAATGCCCTTCGATATGCTGGACTCACTAGATCTAAGTGATTGCGACTTGGAAACAATATCCGGGCTGGATAAGTTTGTGCCCGAGCTGACAACTTTGTTCCTGAATGGAAACTCCATTCGCAGCTTAAATGGGCTTCCGTTCAACCTGGTTCATTTGGACCTCGCATTCAACCGCTTAAGCAACGTTAACACATTCCCAGTCTGCTTTGTGTCCACTCTGATCATTAGCAACAATGAGCTCAGGAACCTTGAACCATTGGCAAACCTCCGAGCGCTGAGTAGTCTTGATGTGAGCGGGAACAAGCTGACATCCTTGCGAGGCATTGAGAGCCTGACAGCACTGCGCACCCTGAATGTGCGAGACAACTTGTTGAAGTCGCTGGATATCAACTTGGGTATGCTTGTGGAACTGGATGCTGCGAACAACCAAATCAGTGCGGTGCGTTTGCAAGCACCTAATCTTGAAAGCCTGGATCTGGAAGGAAACGAGGTTGTCGCATTGACTGAGCCTTTGCCCAATTTGCGGGAACTGAACATACGCTTCAACGATGCCACGGTGGACTTCCAAGGCTGGCAGAGTCTGGAAACGCTGCTATTTGACGGCAACCGAGCTGTATATAATTTCGAGTCGGTTGCCGGGATTCTTGTGACGTTCAGTTGGGAGCAAGAGAAGAGATCCGGTAAAAGCAAACAAGACTACAAGGACCGGGTGCCCATCAATTTGCTGACAAGTGCTCGAGACTTGAAGCTTGCCGGACGAGAGTCTGGCTGGCCATTCCTCAAGATCGATACCATATTCTCGGTACAGCACCTGGACCTAAGCCTTAGTGGTATTCGCGAGCTACCGCGCAATTTTCCCGAGAAGTTCCCATTTTTGCGCTCTCTTAACCTGTCCTTCAACAAACTCGACTCGAAGTGTATTCCAATTCTGGCATCCTGTGCGAAGCTGGAACGTCTTTCGCTATTTGGCAACCGTGTTGATGTGACTGGCGAGAAGCTGGCCCGTAAACTTCCGTCGCTTCGCATGCTCGACTCGCGGTCCCAGCATCGGTCGCGGGGGCTAGTCAGCCCAGGCGAATATGCCACAGCTCTGTACAGTAGCATCTCGGAGGTTACCGAGCAGACGTCACTAATAAACACGTCTAGCTTCGAGCTGCAGTGGCTCGACGGCAAGTGGACAAACAGAGCAGCGAACATCAAGCCCACCACACGCCCCGGCTTCCCGAGCGCACTTTATCCTGAATCTTGGAACCCACCCTCGCCTTCGAGCCGTTCTGGCGCGAATGCCACCGTTGATGGGGAAAGCACGTTGGACACACTTACTGCGTGGGATATGGTCGAGGCCATGTATGTTCACCACTATTTGCAGGCCTCGAGCTAGGCGTGAGCAATGCAGAACGCTCACCACCGCGTGGTGCGCACTGAGAGCCTTGACGTCGCATTATATATTATAACACTCTATTTACAAGTGACACCTCAGCCATCAATGGCCTTTTTGGCGAAGTTGGGAAGAACAAACGCGGCCTTGTGGATGTCCGCGTTGTAGTACCTACAACGCTCGAGCTCCTCCTCCGGCGTCCAGGTCCTCAACGGACGCGTGAGGTCTGCCTTAGGGTCCTTGGAGCAGACCATGAAACCGATCTGACCCGAGGGGTAGGTAGGGATCGTGGTGTAGCCGTAGTTCACGGTGGGGAACACGTCGCGGCAGCTCTGCAGAACCTTCTTGATCACTGGAAGGTGCAGCCACATGCACTCACCCTGCGTGGTGATGACACCGCGCTCGGTCAGGGCCTCGCTCAACAACGCGAAGTAAGGCTTTTCAAACAAGACGTGCGCGGGGCCCTCGGGATCAGAGGAGTCTGTGATGATCACGTCGAACTCGTTCTTGTGGTTCCTCAAGAACTCGAACCCGTCGCCAATGTGCACGTCGACCTTCGGGTGCTGGTAGCCAACCGACATCCCGGGCAGGAACTTCTTCGACACGGCAATGACCTGCTCGTCGATGTCGACGAGAGTGGCCTGCTCGATTTCGGGGTGCTTCACGACCTCGCGAAGAACACCGCCGTCTCCACCACCGACAACAAGCACGCGTTTCGGGTTCGGGTGGCTCATCATCGCGAGATGCGTGATCATCTCCTGGTAAGCGAACTCGTCGCGCTCCGTGACCTGGATAGCACCGTCAAGCACGAGAACATTGCCGTAGTCCGTGCTCTCGAACACAAGAATGTCCTGGTACTTCGACTTTTCAACATGCAGGATCTGGCTGACTCGCAGCGCCATTGCCTGCCCAGGCCACATCGTGTCACTGATCTCGTGGAACCAGCCATCCTTAACCAAGGGGTGCGTCAACGAATCCATTCTGCCTCGAAGCTCGAAAAGAGTTGAAAAGAAGTTTGGGAATCTTCAGGGTACATCCAATTGCTTGCCTTTAGTATCGGACCCTGCCCATATTGAGATCATCGGGCGCATGACGCTGCCATGTGATCAGGGTTCGGCATTGCCAACGGGAGGCCCTGAAGATGGGACAAAGTGCCGCGCCGCGCGTGTGCGCTTGGACGGTGGAGCTACGAGCTGGCCCAGAGAAACACGTGACTGGCTTCCGCAGCGAAGGCCAAGTGATGGCTTCCCACTTCCCGAGAAAGATAGTGAGGAGGTGAAGGCCGCGCGTATTTGGTTAGCGTAGTCAATTAACCCAGTGATACTAATTCTTAGGGCTACCTCGCACAGTCTTCGGGTAGTGCTCGCTTGCTGTTGTCCTCCTTGCTTAGGCTGCGCCCATGGTTTTCGTGCGGGATCGAACAAACTTGTTTGTTTCTTATAGACAAAGCTACACGCACCATCCTCTGTCGGACGCGCATGAGGCCTCAAATAACCTCCACGACCCTTTAATTGGCGGAGATGGTATCGAAATGGAGGAAATGCCCCCGCAGTGGCTCGACCTAACTGCACAAACCGACCGTGCTTTAGACCAGATCAGGAATGAAATGGCCCAGCTCCAGCCGCTGTACAAAAAGAATGCCCTGCCCGGGTTTGACGACCGCAGCGCGGTTGAAAAGGAAATCGAGTCGCTCACGGTCGCGATCACGCGTGGGCTGAATAGGTGCCGCGCGTTCGTCAAGGCCTTTGGCGACATCGCAAAGTCGCAGCCGGAGCAATACTTAATCAAAATGGCGAATAACATTCAGATGGCCATGGCCGCTAAAGTCCAGGACTGTACGACGCAGTTCAGGCAGATGCAGAGTGCGTATCTCAAGGCCCTGCAACAGGACGAGCTTGGCGAGCTGCCCGGAATGATCCAGGGCGGATCAACACAGACTATAGACGACGACGTTGCGCTGTCTCAAATGGCCTTGGAGCGGGGCCAGTACCAGGAGCAGCAACTCGCAACCTCCACCTCGTACGAGGACGCGGAGACACTGCACCGAGAACAGGGCATAGCTCGTGTCGCCGACACCATTCTGGAGGTCGCGGAAATCTTCCGGGATCTGCAGACGATGGTGATCGACCAGGGTGCTCTGATTGATCGCATCGACTATAATATCGAAAACACCGTGGTGCAGGTGAAGGAGGCAGACAAACAGCTGACGCAAGGTAGCAGGTACCAGAAGCGCACACAGAAGTGTAGAATTATACTGCTACTTGTTCTGCTTGTCGTGGGCTTGGTGCTTGTGTTAATATTCAAGCCGCACCGCCGCCACGAGGTTGTTTACGAGCATCGCCCGTCGCCTCCGGACTCAAAGCCAACTCCGCCGCCTGAAGAACACTTGCCTGCATCCACTCCGGTGCCACAAATGGCATCGCGTGCTGAAAACAGACTCTTTTGACAGCCATAATACCACGACCCCTATAATAGCACGAGCATCACAACAGCACGGCATCACAATCGCATGGCATCGTAACGGCACGTCACCGTAATGGCACGTCACCGTAATGGCACGTCACCGCAATGGCACGTCACCGCAATGGCACAACTCCATGGTGGCACAATTCTATAGTGGCCCAACACTATAGAAACACAAGCGTATATTGTGTGTATCATTAACAGTCGTTCATTCTCTATGTACATATTCAGTCGCCCGTGTAACAGTTTCCGATTTGTGCGAGGACTCGTTTAAAAGTCTTTGCACGGCCGGTTTTAATTGCGCAGCCAGAGCAGCCTCGAGAGCAGCGTCCAGAGTTGCACTCGATATTGGGACGGCACCTCTGAATCTTTGCAGAGCACCGAAAAGACTCGCCATTTTTAGCGTGGGAGATACCTCGAGACGGAGAAGTGTCTCAACGGCCTCAGTTTGACATTGTTTGTAGACTTCGTTTCTAAGCGAAGAGCCATCAACAACATCAAGCAGGTAGAAGAGGTCATCCGTGCTGCGCACGTAAGGAAGCAAGAAGCGGGTCGCGGCCGGTCCGGTATGCTTGTTGAGCAGCAGCGCCTTCATAGGTAGCAAGGCGTCCTCGCTCGGTCGAGAGGCCTGTACAGCATCCAAAAAAATCTTCAACGTCCACTCATCGACGTGGCCTCGGCCCATAATTTGCGAGGTTGTTATCGCCAAGGGTCCCGATTTAGCACATAAGCGCAAAAGTAGATTATCGAGTTCATCTTCGGGCATTCTGCGCACGTTGAGATACTCGAAGAACTTTCCTACGAACTGCTCGAACTTGCGGAAGTCGGGGATCCCGGTCTGCTCCCCGCCGCCCTCGTACTGGGTGCGTGGGTGGACCTCGATCGCCTTCGTTAAAAGTGTCTTGGCCTGGCGTCGAGCCTGGAAAATTGTAGGCCTCACACCTTCGAGGCCGACCTGCCAGTACTTAGAAAGATACTGCATCAGAGTCCTCAAATTATTCGGCGTTGAGGCACTTGTCAAATCCATGAGACCACGGTCAATACCATCGCGAAGCTCGCTCGGAGGAATCACAGCCAGATATTCATTGCGCAAAAACTGTTCGAGATCTTTGGGGGTCACCGCTGGCCGCTGCATCAGCTCCAAGGCTTTGGCAGACGGATCGGCGAGCACAGCGAGAATCTCAGTTGGCTTCGGCTTCACTGGTAATGAAGGCCCAACTGTCGCGGGATTGCGCAGCGCCGTCAGTTCATTTTTGGCTTCAACAAAGGGGAACTTGAATGCTACCTTGGGCTCCCGGAACAGAGTGTTGAGCACAAACTTTTCAGTCAAGCCAGAGAAGATGTGCTTCGATGTCAAACTTCTTTGCAGATCCGAAACTGCTCTGCTGGACCCGGCCCTCATCAGCCCAGCTACTAAATTCTCAAGCTACTGCGAGGCAACCTCGGGGTCTTCACCTGCTCCGTGGAAGCTTTCACGTTCTCTTCGTCAACCGTCGTCACCCTTGACCCTCTAGGGACGCGTTACTCAGCTCACCCAGGGATCAGAAGGAAACTCAGACGATGTGTTGAAATCGCTCGGCGCCATGTTCTAAAGCACGACCAACTGTTTCTTCTATCAGTGTGCAACGGCCATGGCTTCATCAATGACGAATTGCAGCAGCTCAGAGTAGCATGCTGAGCGTCGGCGCAGTGTGGCAACAAACTGCGTACAAGCACACATATGTTACATTTGTCATCTCCTCCTTTCAGCTTCTCACTGACAGTTGGTTGCAAATTTTGCTAAACTCGGCCATATCTCGCGAATTACAGCGGCTAACCCCTCGAAATTGCGCTGTATAGCTTTTAGTGCGAACATCTACCGGCTGCTGAAGTTCTAAGTCGTCAGGTCTCCCCGATGCCGAAGAATCAGCCATTCGATGATGCCGATCCACTAACGCAGCTGGCAACAATCGCGGAGAGTTACGATTCGAAGGTGAGACTTCTGTTCCAGCTGCGGAACTATATATCCCTCGTGAAGTATAACCCGGAGGTCGCGAAGAAGGATAAAACGGCCGAGTTTCGCCGGTTCGTGACGGCCAACAAACTATCGCTTTGGGACAAGCTAGAAGCTAAGAGCGACACTCGAAAAACCTTCAAACGCCTGCAGACCACACGCAAGGAGGTCGAGGATGTTCAGAGCAACCTGAGTGTCGCGTCACAACACGTCAAAACGGCCCCCGAGGAGAATGGGTCGAAATCAAAAGCCGCGAAGACAAAATCAAAACAAGTGGGCGCACAACCAGCTGCACCCGCTCATAGTCCGGCGGCCTCAAAAACTAGCCGAGCACAGCGCCACGCGCTCGCCGGCTCCAAAAGAAAATCGACCCATGAGCACGAAGAGGGTGAGGATTCCCCGAACGTATGGAATATCGACTCAGATCTCGGCTGGCCCGATGATCTAGTAGCGCCTCCCTCTTCGAAACGCGCCAAACGACCGCGACTCATCGCTAGTCCGGGGCACCACATCAAGCCAGCATTCGGAGGCGATCTGGATGCTTTTCTATCTAGTTACAAGACTATCTCCGATGATCAGGAGCCAATCAGCCGAGAGCAATGGGACAAGAAAGTGTTGGTTGATGCTGAAGCACTTCAACGCGTCTCTTCAGCTCGAGACTCTGGGTTACTTGCAGAGCTTGAGTCGTATGGCGTTGGGAGTGGACAGCAAATTGCAATGTTCACACCACCGCCGCCCACAGAAGCCAGCTATTATGATAATTTGATGGGTCATGCTGTACACTACGCGAAGCTGCGGTCGAATTTACGAAAGTTTCATCAAACGATAATCAAGCGGAACTCGCAAAGTGTCGAGCAATACTTTAGAAGGCTGGCGGGTGCTGAAGATCGTGAACGCAAAGAGATGGAGCGCCAGATCCGCCAAATTGCGCGCCGTACAGGACAGGAAGTCATGCGGAAGTGGAAGCTTGCTCAAAAAATTGTCGAGCAGCGGCGCGAGGCCGCATTGGCTGAGGAAAAGCGTGAAAAGGGAAAAGAGTACCTAAATCAGATTTTGGACAACTCTGCCAAACTGATTGAATCTCAAGCAGGAGAAATTTCTCGTCCCAAATCTGAAGATGATAATATAAGTGGAGGCGACGACAACGACGAGAGTGAGGAAGTCGACGAAAGCGATGACGATGATGACGATCAGGAAGATGACGCAGATGCCATTCGATACCGCGGCGGCGAAGGTGACATGAATGATGCGCAACTGTCTTTGGAAGAGCTTCGAGAAAAGTACAAAGATATGCCGGAGATCGGCAGCGATATCGGGACTGACGTCGATGAAGAGGCCGCTGAGGATGCTTCGGAATCAGATGGAAATGGAGAGGACGAGGCTGAAGTGCCCAGTGAGGAGGCTCTGAGACTTTATGCAGATACGAAAGAAGCTGACGAAAGTAGTGAATCTCATACGGAATCTGAATCTGGTTCGGGGTCTGAGTCTGAATCTGCAGACTCGGACTCGGAGAGTGAGACAGAGCGTCCGGGGCTGGCTGCATTGCTAGGCGGTGACCTTCATGACGATCCTGAAGAAGTGGGCGACGACGAAAGTGCAGACGCTGAGAGCCAGGATGGCTCTAGTGAGAACGACGATCTGCAGCCGGCTGAAACTGCATTGGAGAGAATCCCGTCAGCCGATTCAGATTCAGAACCCAACAGTGAACTACCGCCCGAGATCGAAAAGGAAATTACCGAAGGCGATTCAAAGACGCCGCCCCCAGAAGAGTCTGATGTAACTCGCCACCATAAGGTGGACCCCCCGCCATTTCTACTTAAGGGGCACTTGCGCGAGTATCAGCGCAACGGTCTTGACTGGCTTGCTGGCCTAGTACAGTCAGGAACCAATGGTATCCTGGCAGATGAAATGGGTCTGGGCAAAACAATCCAAACGATCGGGTTGTTGGCGTGGCTAGCCTGTGAGAAGCACATATGGGGACCTCACTTGATAGTTGTTCCAACCTCAGTAATGTTAAACTGGGAGATGGAGTTTAAACGGTTCGCTCCAGGTTTCAAGATTCTAACATACTTCGGAACTCCGCAACAACGAAAACGAAAGCGTCGCGGCTGGAACAAAGAGGACACTTGGCATGTATGTATCACGAGTTACCAGCTGGTAATCCAAGACCAGGTGGTTTTTCGTGGCAAGCGATGGCAATATATGGTCCTTGATGAAGCGCATAATATCAAAAACTTTCGCAGTCAGCGATGGCAGGCGCTCCTGAATTTCAATGCCCAGCATCGACTACTTCTAACTGGAACTCCCTTGCAAAATAACCTCGTGGAACTTTGGTCCTTGCTTTATTTCCTTATGCCTTCTACGAGAGCGACACAAATGATGCCTGCAGGATTTGCGAACTTGGACGACTTCCAAGAGTGGTTTGCGAAGCCTGTTGATCAAATGGTTGAAGAGGGCGACGAAGCAGACGATGAAGCCCGTAAAACAATATCAAAACTCCATCAAGTCCTGAGGCCGTATCTTCTGCGAAGGCTTAAGGCCGATGTTGAGAAACAAATGCCGGCAAAGTACGAGCACGTCGTCTATTGCAGACTTTCAAAGCGGCAACGATATCTATACGATGACTTTATGTCGCGGGCTAGTACCAAGGCCACTTTAGCGTCGGGAAACTTTATGTCCATCTTGAACTGTTTGATGCAGCTTCGCAAAGTTTGCAACCATCCCGATTTATTCGAGGTGAGGCCAATTGTGACCTCTTATACAATTGACAAGGGCGTTTATTCTTCGTTTGGTTCTAACGTAGCTCCTAAGTTCGACTGCGGCTTGACGAAGAATATGAGTGCTCAGTTAGATTCTTTAAACCTCGTCTTCCCTCACATGGAGAGTGATCCTAAATGGGTGGGCTTGACTCGGAATCGGCTTAGCGCCTCGTCAATCATGCAAGAAGAGATCGATGAGCTGCAAAAAGAAGTCAGTGAGTTGGAATCAGAAGACCCAGATCTTACAACTGTTGAAGGCTGGGCTAAGCACAACTTATTTCGTCGCAGACTTCAGCGCCTATCTATCAACAAGAGGATGCTGGCCCTGAATAATTTACGAACTAGCAGAATCCCAGTATACGGTGAAGGCTGCTTGGAAACGCTCAGGATATTTACGGGTCCTGTCAAGGGCGTACTCACTGCTCTTGAGAGAGAAGAGAGCATGAGACCTATCATCGATCGCTACGTCTTTGTCACTCCTCCGGCTGTTGTGCTTGACTATCCCGAAGCTATGCTAGGGTCTCAGATTGCCAACACTATTTATTCAGATGAGCAATTCGAGCCAGTCCGTGGCAACGGACTATTCCACGAAGCTCAAGTCAAGTCCTCGATTGCCTTCCCTGACAAACGCCTAGTTCAATACGATTGCGGCAAGCTTCAGAAACTTGCTGTACTGCTACGAGACCTCATTTTGAACGGACATCGCTGCCTCATCTTCACACAGATGACTCGCGTGCTTGATGTGCTGGAGCTGTTTCTAAACCTTCATGGCTGGCGTTATCTTCGCTTGGATGGAGCCACGAGAATTGAGCAGAGGCAAGCTTTAACCGAGCGTTTCAACAAGGATGCGAATATCCCGGTGTTCATTTTATCCACTCGATCAGGAGGGCTTGGTATCAACCTCACGGGAGCAGACACAGTCATTTTCTATGACTCGGATTGGAACCCGGCGATGGACCGGCAGTGCCAAGATAGATGCCATCGAATTGGCCAAACGCGTGATGTGCATATTTACCGGCTTGTGTCTGAATACACTATTGAGTCTAATATCCTACGGAAGGCCACGCAAAAAACCATTCTGGACAACGTAGTTATCCAGGAGGGCGACTTTACAACAGAATACTTCACGCGCATGAGCGTGCAAGACATTTTAGGAAATGATGCGGGCCGTAATACCTCAGCGCCTACTCTGGAAGAACTCGAGAGCAGTAGCCACAAACAGATTGAGGTAGCAATGGCACAGGCAGAAGATCGGGACGATCAACTGGCAGCGAACTTGGCAATGTCAGAGGCCCGCATGGACCAGGAAGAATTCGAGGAGTCCCGCCAACTCAGGCAGAGTAAAACGCCTGAGCCGTCGTCGGAGACTGAGGCAGCCGTGGGCTCCTCGTCGCACAACACGCCGACTCCCCAAGATATCGCAGCTAACGAAGATGCCTTGTCGGAGAGGCAGGCTCGAGAAGGGTCTCCTACATCTGAGACGGATCTACGCGAGGTTGAACGGCGCGATATTGAAACGCCCGATAATGGACACTTCGAAACTGGCCAGCATGAAATTGACCAGCCCGAAATTGGGCATATTGACGACTGGATGATTCACGCCATAGAGCGCGGCTATATATATTAATTTTGTACCATTAGTATCTGATCTTAAAATAGCTACGAACCCCCGCTCGCGGTTGATGTCACCCCCTTTGATGTCACCTCCTATGCGCAACTTGCTTAAATCGCTCGGCTATTTTTACTTTGCACTCACATGCTAATGGACCACTACACATGACAAGGATATGAAGAAAAACCCTAAAATTGTTTGTGTGCATCAGGTGCCTCGGATAGATAGTGGAGTAGAATGCCACATGACAGCTTCGTCAGCTGGTGGGGGTGAGCTAATCTCGCGCTCGTTGTAGTAAGCCGTTAACAAATCGCTCATTCGTGTTCTTGGCACCACTGATCCCGTCTCGATGTGGTAGATCGCGGCTTCAATTGCTTTACATATTATGTTACGAATTACTTATGACCCAATTATATTGTATTTCGATTAAGTTCTCACCACCTTGCCCTAGCTAACGGTTTCTAACGGTTTTCATCGGTTTTACGCCCGTACCCACATAACACCTATATTATTAATCACCCACCCCCTTATATTCCCATCCGTCGTCAACTCCCTTTTGTTGAACAGTCGCAGTGAGTTGCGCACCAGCTACCAAAATTTATCGGGCCAAGCGGAAATCAGAGGATAGCGGCGTCCGCAGTAGCGCTAGGCCGAATCCCGTCAAGCGGCAGAGAATACCGCCGGAGTACCCTGCCATCACGTCTCCACCGGAGGTGGATGCCTCTGATCAAAATATGAGGGAGGCGACTATAATACGCTACGTTGAAGGCAAAGGCAGTCTGCGCGAATTCGTTAAAACGCTAGTATTGCGCTATGCGCATCTAAAACCCGCCGAGCGCATGGATGTGGTTTTAGCCCGTAGCGCTAAGGCTGCTATCAAAGCAGTAGAGCTCTTCTCAACCACGACCCCGAACGTGTCTCTTTTCATTGTTGATAATGATTCAGAGGTGGAGTCGTGGAGTCGGCATGACAAGATCATGCCTTCGTGCAGTATTCTGGCTGCCACCGAAGACATGATGATAAATTATGGCATCCGGAGTCCGTTTGATTCTGGCTTTATTTTCCCAACAGACGTTGAAGTTGACCTCGAGGCTGACTTAGGCCTAGACGAAGAAAAGCTTGCGGAGTTGGAGGTTGTATCAGGCAATTGGGATTTTAATGCTCACGCGTTCAACGTCGATGAGCTGCTTGGTCTTGTATTTTTACTGTTCAAGAAGCTAATCCAACAGGAAGATTTACCAAACGACCTTAAACTGTCTGATCAACGACTTGTATGGTTTTTGTGCGTTTGTCGGGCATTTTATAATGTGCACGTCTCGTACCACTCCTATTGGCATAGTGTTGACGTCGCACAATCAACTTACACTCTAACAAATTTGGATCCAGAGGTGTGGTCCCTGTGCCCAGCGAAGCGCCTGGCTGTTGTGCTTGCCGCCTTAGGCCATGATATGAAGCATCCAGGCATCGTTTCGCAAGTGATAAGCAAGGTTGACGAAAACTTCTTGCCGAGATGGGCCTCCTTGGAGTCCTTCCATGCTGATGTTTTCGATAATGTTCTATCGCAGTTTTGGCCGAATGTGAAAAGGCACTGGAATGGAGTTGTTCATGAAGCCATTGCTGCTACCGAGCTGGCGAAGCATCAAAACTATTTAAGCTGCCCGCGGGGCGGCAGCATTTCATATGTTCACGCGCTGAAAATCAGCGACGTAATCAGTGCGGCTCGACGTGGAAATGAGCTGTATGACCACACAGCATTTCTTGTTTTTAACGAGTTTTACAACCAAGCGGTGATATGTCGCCGACTTGGAAACCGGTATGATTTCCCCCCTCAGAAGATTGACCTTTCCGTGCCGCTATCGGAATCGTTCAACACAATGCAAACGATGTTTCTCACTGTTATTATTCTTCCTTACTTTGAGTGGATTACGCAACATTTGCCATGGTTCAAAAAGCACTTAGACACCGCCCGGGCGCACTACCGGAGGTTCATGGACCTGAAGGAGCATGATCAGCTTCTGACACCCGAGGAATACCTGGGCACGTCTCTGGTGCACTTCTAGCTTTTGAACCGCTTCGGCCTCACCACCCCCACTCACTATTTATAGACCATTCCCGTATTTTTGCCACGATGTTATTATATGATAAGCTTTCCAAATGTATTTTTAGTCGCAAGTAAACTTTTTGCATCCATGAAATGGCGTTGGTCGGGCAGCAAGGTATAGAAATCAATCAGAGCATTGAAGTTCAATGATGCTATACGTTCTCAATGCGGGTCAATCTGTATAGTTGAGCTGACTGAAGGCGGTGACGTATCATCAGCATCGGCTGGGTAGGCAACGGCTCATAAACCACCCAAAGAGTTTAGCCCCTGAGAATCGTGCGCAACGTTCGTCTCGATATCGCGAAGCCAGGAACTTAGGTATTGAAAGGATTATCATATTGAGAGGCTATAATTCGAACAAATTTCTTCCGGCGTGTTATACAAGCAAAAAAGCCCAGCTGTGCGAAGACTTTAAATCATTCTTCGGGAAGTTGGCCAGCTTCCTGCGCCATCCTTATTTCCTCGAACATCTTTAACAACTTTCGTCTCGCTCCTAAAGCGTTCACCCCGCGGTCTTCTAAATCCTGGTCAGTGAGCTGAATAACATCTTGCCATCGCATGCCGCTCAGGTTTCCCGTGTATTTATGAAGCCGCAATGACCGCAGCCAAGCACCGATATCTGAGAGCAACTCCACGTCAACTATATTCACCGTCCTGCGTGCCATCCGGTTGTCCTTTGGCGTAACAGACCCTGCACGGGAATTGCTCAACGAGTTCGGGTTAGACGAGTTCGCCGGAGCCGCGAAGGGCATCCTGCTGTTACCAGACTCGTTGCTAGAGCTGCTCGTCGAGCCATCATCGTTGCTTTGGGTCAGGCATTCTGACAAGTGGTGCTGCGGAGAAGAAGAAGTTGCTGAGTTTGACAATGGCACGCTTCCCGGAGCCAGCCCAGACGACAATGCGGACGACCTGGAGTCCGAGGGGGGAGAAGAAGGAGATGAGTGAGGGATAGTGTGTCGCTTAGCCGTGCTTGAATCGGGGGCCAGCCCAATCCCGCCTCCTATGGGGTTCTGGTGTGGCGTGAACGTTCTCCAGGGCTTCAGTGGGTGACCTATCGGCGAGGTCGTGGAATTCGCCGCGGATGTTGACGAGTTTGGAAGCGATCCGAAGGGTAGCGGGGTGTCAAGCGACAAATTCGAAATATTCGGTGATCCCGTTCCACTGACAGAAGACAGCGTTGGAGAGTTGCGCGTGGTATCCGGCCACGCGTCAGCTGCTGCGCTGTTTGGTCTCCGTATTTCCGTTCCCCACGGAGAGTAGCCCTGCGCATAGCTCTGCGTGCGAGGCAGCGGCAAAAATGCTTGCGAGTAGAGGTCAGTGCTGTGGGCCGTTGACGGGAACGACAACGGCGAGACGTATCCGCCAGCTTGTTCTGCCTGAGAGGCCGTGCTACTAGGGCCAGAGGGTCCTGCCCTCACCGAAGACGGTGTTTTTGCGGATCCGGTTTTAGCGGCGGGAATTCCAGTGCCTTCACTACTCGGGGTGGCAGCAGATGTTCCGGTGGCGCTGCTGCTCACTGCTGACGAGGTGGAAGGCGCTTGGCCTGAGCCCGCCGTGCCAACGGATCCGGTACTCGCGCCTGCGCTTAGCGGCGAGCGGTACCTGTACACGCTCGCCATGTCGTTATTCTGGGAGTGCTTCTGGCCAACCCCAAACCGGCTGAGGTTAGTTCCGCTTGGTTGGTTGCGGAGAGCCTTGTCGATGGTTGACGAAAACTGGTGGAGCTGCGGCTCCGGTGAGCGCGCATACAGCGATGCCATGAGCGTCATACGCTCGTGCGGCTCCAACGTGTCAAACCAACGCTCCACACCCTTCAGTTCCAGCCAGAAGGATGCTGAGTTGCGGCCATCAACGGGCCCGTTCTGGCTCAGGGATGAAGCAGGCGCCGTAGGCGCAGACGTGTTTGCTTGCTGCCCCACCGAGCCCCCCTTAGACATGGGCCCTATCGAGGACATCGACGGCATTGGTCCCAGAGACGCGAGGGAGGATGAGGGCACCGACCCGTGGGCCGAGCCAACACTACCAATCTGGTTCATGCTGTTCATGGTGCTCAAGGCGGCGACCGACCTGAGAGGAGCGGGGCGGCGCCCTGCCAGCGGGCTGTCTCCCCTTTCCAACGTCATTAATCACGTCACGCTAGTCGTGGTACAACTCACTTGTGAGGAGAGGGATCGCCTCATCCCTATGCTGCTTTGTCATCAATCGTTTCTGGGGCCAGCCAGCCACAGTGCAAAGGCAAGCACGTAGGGCCCAACGCTTGCGCTTGAGATCACGATGGCACTGGCCCGCGCGCAACTCAGCGTCATTCTGGTGGCACGGGCAGTGGGGTCGCTCTATATAGAATATGGGTACATAGCCGATTCGCCGCCATTGCGCTAAACGCTTGACGTGTATAAACAAACGCTGAACGCTCTAATTAATAATATGGCCTAAACGCAAGTTGGGAACGCGGCTCAGAAAGACGCCCAATCGCGCCCCCGGGCTTGCGTAAACAAGCCGCGTTGGGGTCTTGATGCATTGCAGTCAAGTGTTATGATCGAACCGGCCGCTTTGGTCTATCCCGAAAGGCTCGCGCACGGATCCTGCGGGGCGGTTGAGAGCCCAGCTCATCGGTCAGCCGGTAGTGCAGTACACTAACCCTAGAGTTTTTGTTCTGTCCAAAGCTATGACCTAATCGCCCCTCGCAACACGACTCCGTACAACAACCATATTGAACACCAGTACAACATCCACAGCTGTAATGGCGGACTCTAACGAAGCCGATCTAGACTCGATTATCGACAGGTTGTTAGAGGTCCGCGGTTCGCGCCCTGGCAAGAACGTGCACTTGCAAGAGAGCGAGATCCGATGGCTGTGCACGAAAGCCCGCGAGATCTTCATCCAGCAGCCAATTCTGCTGGAGCTTGAGGCCCCCATCAAGATATGCGGAGACATCCATGGGCAATACTATGACCTGCTGCGCCTATTTGAGTACGGCGGGTTCCCTCCTGAGGCGAACTACCTTTTTCTTGGCGACTATGTGGACCGCGGCAAGCAGAGCCTCGAAACCATCTGTTTGCTGCTTGCGTACAAGATCAAGTACCCAGAGAATTTCTTTATTTTGCGCGGCAACCATGAGAGTGCTAGTGTAAACCGGATTTATGGCTTCTACGATGAGTGCAAGCGCCGCTATAACATCAAGCTTTGGCGCACGTTTACGGACTGCTTTAACTGTCTGCCGATCGCCGCCATCATTGACGAAAAGATCCTAACCATGCATGGTGGACTGAGTCCCGATCTGAAGTCCATGGACCAGATTAGACGGGTGATGCGCCCCACAGACATTCCCGAGGTCGGCTTGCTTTGCGACCTCCTGTGGTCAGACCCAGACAAGGGGATCGTGGGATGGGGAGAGAACGACCGCGGCATCAGCTATACTTTTGGACCGGACGTTGTCAACCGATTCTTGGAAAAACATGACCTTGATCTAATCTGTCGGGCCCATCAAGTCGTGGAAGATGGCTACGAGTTCTTTTCGAAGCGGCAGCTCGTCACGCTGTTCAGCGCGCCAAACTATTGCGGAGACTTCGACAATGCGGGAGCAATGATGTCGGTCGATGAGACGCTCCTGTGCTCTTTCCAAATCCTCAAGCCCACGGAGAAAAAGCGCAAGCCGAAGGTCCGTTAAGCTATTTTCAGTGGCTCAAAAGCAAACAACGCCTGAACTTCCCTTGCAAACGACCCCTCACGCTCGAATCTTCGCATTGTAAACTGCTGGTATATATAGCACTTTCCCGGACGTCGCCGGGGGATAATGAACTTAAAGCTTCGCCGTTGCACTCTGCTTGCGCACGTTAGCCCTCCAACCCCGCGCTACACCGACGTGCGCACACGTACCGTTGCCTATACATACCGTGCGCGCAGATACCTGTGCTCTCTCCATACCTTAGCCCACTTAAATCCGCTATTAGGTGCTTTATATACGTATTAATCCGCAATATTTCCGAGCCCGATTCAGCCGCTGCCGCGCCCTCCCCCCCACGCACATCATCATCAAGCGAAGACCAGCTCGGATCGCGTGTGTCATCATCATGCAAGGAGTATGGGACGGTTTGCCGGTGGATATCCGCGACAAGGCGAACCAGCTGAAGGAGTATAACGAGCCACTGGCCACCGAAGTCTTGGACTACCTCATTGCGCAGATCGCCGATGCGCAGTCTCGGAACGCGCCGTCTCGGAACGCAGAGCAGAGCGAGGGAAACAGCTTGGGATCGGCCAAATCTGCGGGCCGCAAGAAGGCATCAGACACAGAATTCGAGAAGAAGTGGCAGATGTCCCAGATCCTTCCTGCACGGCGCGCCGTGAACGTGTGCGTGTCCTCAAAAACGCTGGCGACCTATAAAGTGAGTGACGGCGAGCTGTGCGACGAGGGCAGCTGGTCGACGTTCAACGTCTTCTTGCAGCTGCCCGTGCCGAAGCGTCCGAAGCCTCAATTCAACCTTGTGCTCACGAAATTGGGAGGCGAGGGCCCGTTCATAGTGCTGAGCTCCTCAGACGTGCCGCCAGACCTGACGAAATACTTGGCGACGCACGCGAAGTATGCGGACACCAGCGCGTCGGCATCACAGGCTGTGCCCGCATACATTGGCGCTCGCGAGGGGCTGCTGTACCTGCTCGATGACTTTTTGTTTTTTGGGTTTCGAAAGCCGCTGCTCCTTTTCCTTCTTGCCGAGATCGAGAGCGTGAGTATCACAATGGTGACGAGCCGCACATTCAATGTTTTCGTCAAGCTGCTCGACGACACGACGCACGAGTTCGAAAAGCTTCCGCACGAGTATTCGCAGCACATAATGGACTACGTCGCGAAGCACAACCTCAATGACACGAGCATGGCCGAGGAGCGCAAGGCGAAGCGCCAGCGAACGCAGCCAAGTGCTCTTGAGGAAGCGGTTCACGAGGCGAACCAGCCCGCCGCAAGAGACGGTAGCGATGACGACAGCGACGACGAAGACGACGACGATTTCGAAAGCGGGTCCGAGTCTGCATGAAATTAGAACTTGTATATGTATTATGTATTTGCTGGGTCTAGCTTGTGAGCCCCATCAAACTCGTCACGTATTTTGGTTGCCTCGGCAAGTATGTCCTCGATCGAGTCGCCCGCGACCTCCAGATCGTCATTTTTGCATAGTTCCCAGGCTTTGCTTCGGTAAATCTCGTCGCTGTCGTCGGTGGTTGACGCGCGAACAATGGCCATCGCCCGCAACAACAGCGGTTTAGGGGTATGATCCGAGTCTGCGAGCAGCCGGGCGCGCAGCTGCAACGTGAGCTGCGAAAGCTCGCGTGCCGCAGACGTTTCGCTGCGGATGGACTCGCTGGTGCCGCGGATGGAGTCCGGGATCCTGATATCGCCCTCGAACTCGGCGTCCCAGGACTCGTCCATCTTTGATGAGTGAGAACGCCAGGGTTGGGGCCGCTTGTCGGGGTCACCGCACCGCGCAGCTCAAAACGCATAGTTTCCCCGGGTTCTTAGCACGCAAGTAAGCCTCGAGGTCAGTGTCGAGCGAGGATCAGTGTCAAGCTAAGATGGATCGACTTGCGGATTTCCAGCTCAAAGAGGTGCTGCAATCAGATGCCGCTGCAAAATATAGCGTTCTTCTCGGCGAAATCGATGGCCAAGCCTGCATCATCAAGATGAGCAGGCTTGCGCTCCCCGAGTTCGCACCGGGAAAATTGCCCGTGTCCACGACGTCTAAGTTGGATGCAAACGACGTCTACTCGTGGGGCACCGGCTCGTTGACTGAGCAGCACACGGTGTATCTGGACACCGTTTTCCCAGCAACCGAAACGCACATTGCGAAATACAAAGTTGCGCCGAAACGAATGGTGACGGAGACCCCGCAGATGTACGAGCAGGCCGTGAAGCCCTACGTCACCGAGCAGCGCGGCTCGCGTATCCATTGGGTCCGGGCAATTCTGTACGAGGGCGCGGAGGCCGACCGGGTGCTATACAAGGACGACGACTTCGTGCTGCTCCCGAACTCAAAGTGGGACCGCGAAACTGTTGAGGCGCTTTACCTCCTCACGCTGTTCAAGTCTCCAGAGCTTGCCAGCATCCGCGATCTGACGGCGGAGCACATCCCCCTGCTCGAGAGAGTTCGTGATACATGCCTAGAGGTCGCGAACAAGAACTGGGGGGTCCCGAAGTCGCAGATCAAGACCTACTTCCACTACCAGCCGTCGTACTATCAACTTCACATCCACGTGGTGAACGTGGCGCTCGAGCAAAATGACTTCGGCAAGTCGCTGCTTGTTGACAACGTGATTGACCTGCTAAAGGTGCGGCCGATGAAGGACGCTACGCTGACGTACGTGTTGTCGGAGGGCCATGAGCTGTTTACAAGGTTCAAAAATTCAAAGTTTATCGAATAAAAAGTAAAACAAATATTTAAAACTGACAGAAGACTGATGATGGTGCGAGATCGTCATGATCCTCTTAAGTGCTAGTCCTGAAAATAGGAGCAAGCATCGTGAATTTCATTTCGTTCTCATTAGAACCTTCCGCATTGCGCGGCGCTGCCATTAGCATAGGCGGGGGTAACAGTAGAGAAAGTCTCACTTGCTGGTATGTGAAGGCGTCAATCAGCTCGGAATTCGACTCAATGATTTTATTCCGCTGGACGTCTTTGACGCGGACAACTGTAGAAGAAGGAATGGAGAACGACTTTCGTGCATTCTCAATGATTTCAGTGAGTGTCGGCGGCGTGGCCTTCAATGGCGAATAAGTCAACTTCAAAGTGCGGTTATTACACTCCAAAGTCACCAATCTGTCTGGTCCCGTCACATGGAACCCCAACGCTTGGTTACCATTTTCGGCATTGGATGCTGCCGAGGAGTTGGAGCCAACAGATTCTTTCCTGGGCTCTGAATCAGAAGCTGTGGTTCTAGGAGCCAGCTGGGATTCATCCACGGAGAGTCGGGGCTGTTGCTGGCCCGGCCCCGGCTGCTGTGAGGAAGCAGACTGTGGCTGGGCGTGCTGTTTTTCTTGTTCCTGTGGTGGATTCACTGGTTGAAGAGGCTGATGCTGCGGAATCTGCTGGAATTGATGTGATGGGTGTCCTAAGGGCACCGAGTGCGAACCTAGCAAAGGAATAGGAACCTGGCCCGGATTCTGGATCATAAATTGGACATGTGGTTGCATTGGTTGTTGTATCGAGCGTAAAGCATTTTGGCCATCGTGCGCCTGGGCATACATCACTTGCTGGTGCATCATGGGCTGCTGTATTAAATGCGGTGGCATAGGTTGTTGCTGATATGCCTGTGGATGCAACTGTGGTTGCTGTGGATGCGCCGGCTGTTGCTGAGGCGGCACCTGTGGCTGTTGCTGCGGTGGCTGTTGCGACACAATTTGCGTGGGAACCGGATTCGACGAGCTTTGTGCATGACTCGCGTGAGTTGTATCGGGAACGGAAGCTTGAGAAGGCGCCGACTTTCCTGCCTCCAGCTCGTTCTGCTCGCCTTGAGTTTGAGTTGGGCTGCGCTGCGCGGCCTCGTTTTTGAGCTGCAACTCTGCATCTGGCTCAGACCTCGCCAACGGCTTCAGCATGAAGCGCATATCGCTCTCACTGCCATGAGATGCCTGGGCCAGGCTCACGCACAAGGCCTGCAATGCTGAAAGTAGGTGCGGGCCGTGTACCAAAGAAGCAGCTAGAGCGCCTATCCTCTCAAGAAGTCTCGCCTTCGTCAACCCCGGGTTCAGTGCGAGCCGCAAGGAGTCAAGCAGCGGGCCGTTAAGGATGCTGTCCCTCATGGCCGTTGACTCCTCGGATGTTAGCTTACCATGCACGGAGGCCGCAGCCACCGCTGTGGACAGAACACCGTATGCACTCATTTGTGCCATAACATTTGCACTGGATTCGATCCAGGTCGCCGCGCCTGCACCTATCATGTCTCGTAAAACATCCAGCCGGACAACTAGCGACTGGAACATCGGCGTTGCGAGTGGGCCACCCGGTGTGTTGCGCTCTGTAAGACGTTCCGTAGTGTGGGTAACGTCCCCAGCTTGCCAGCCATTTGATGCGTTCTGATTGCTCGACGCCTGTAGTGAAGTGTCGCCAGATCCGCTCGTGTCGAAGTACTGGTTTCCATGGCTATGAGAGTGCATGCCCATTGGCGTCAGCGGAGTGACAACTCGGGGAGAGGTTGTTTTATTACTGTTTCCATTTTCAAGAGCACCGTCATCGCTGAGCTGCGATCGTGAGATATCCCCTCCATTCATCGAATCATTGTAACCATGGGGGTGGCGAGCCGACCGCTTTTGATTTCTTCGCACGGATTGGATACCGGCAATTAGAAGTTTTTCAAAGTCGCACTGCGCATTGGGTCCGAATCCGTATTCCGCGCAGAGCTCTGCAGCGAGCACTCGTACCTGTTCTTCTTGCTCGCTGGCCTTGCGAAGGTTCAGACTAAGTGTGTGGATCAAATGCAACCTCCTTGCGCAAAACTGTTTCCATAACGCTACCTCATTGAATCCCAGCCGGTTGCGTAGCGTGAGCGTGGTCTCCATTCGTCTGCGTGGATGGAAGGTCGAGGACGCTGTTTGCTGATAGAGAAGGCAGGCAAGCACTCTATCTGCGAGCGCTCGGTCTTAAGCTTGGTGGCACGACGCGCTAGAATGACTGGACAAGTGTCCTTTGCGATCTTTCAATGACTGTTGTCACTGCTTCACAACAAGTCTTTAGCGTGCCAAGGCTTATATGACTCTTCTAATCAGAATGGTCGAATCGAAGAGAGATCCGTGGTATACGTGAAACCTCAACGATAAATGGTCTATTGCACAAGTCTATTGGAGAAAAGTGCTGTGGCGTACGGCTCAGGACGCCCACTACTCACTGCTTTTCTCTGCAAGCTTTCTTTTGGCTCTCACGCTCAGTACAGCCGATGTCAAACTAAGCCCTCCTCCCAGTATGTGGGTTGGGGTGCGCGTACAAATACCCTGCGTCAAAACTTCGCCTCATTTCGCTTACTTAGGGTACTCATGTAGCCATTATGACTCCGATATTGTGAGCGCGAACAGGCGTCGCGATGCTGGCGGTAACAACCGCGATTTACTAGGATCGTCCTCTCCACATTGCCTCCGGGCTCGATGGTATTCCTAAAAACTTGTCAAGCACTCGGTGATGCGTAAAGGATCTTTACCTTCTTACATTTCAAGCTTGTACTTAACCCTGCGTACCATCTTGAGGGCCGCGCGCTCTCAATATCCACCTCTCAAATCATGGTGAGCGGCTCCCAGCGACTGACTCGCTGCTCACTAATGCAACAGTAATATGCATGTTCCGTAACCTACGTGTGCATTCCTGCATACAGATGATGCCCCTTCCTCCTCTCACACAGTATGAAGAAACATCGCAATGCACTCATACAACCACGAATAAACCCTGTATCAGTAAATCCGCGTGGCGAAAGGCTGATCCGGCAAAGTTCAGTTCCTACTTATTTTCTCATGGCCAGGGTCTTACGAAATGGACTCTATATACTTCAGTGAAATTTTACTCACAATTAACGACGGGTATCGAAAATGTTGCTAACCAGTGGGATGCATCTTCGCTGGGGAATCTTTTTATAAACGGTGGAGGGCGTGGCATTAGTGGTTCGCTCCCGGGTGGACCTTCAATTTCATCATGCTTACTGATCTCATATCTCCTCTATCATCGGCGCGCAGGGATCAGTGTCACGCAGCAAATAACAACTACGGTATGCGTCATGCGGTAGGTCAATTGCGGGCATATGCAAGATGCAGCTGCATATCCCACGTAAGGGGTGGACTCACCCCTCATTTGCATTTATAATCGCCGAGAACCTGAGTAACATCGCGCCATAGATTCGTCGTGCCGCGGAGGATTCGTTGCTGTATGATCGAGGACGTCAGCAACTGCTGCCGCATTAGGGCACGGGTGGATCGGCTCCAAGCTCCCACTATCTCCACTAAATAGGGCCGTTCACGGCGGCGGTTGTGGACTGAGCGTAATTAAATAATCGTCATGGAATGCCCTTACCCTCCATGACTGAAAGCCCCCTCACCCCAGGGAAACAGAAAACAAGCATCATGCCCTTCACGCTTACTCGTCATAAGCTGACTTGTCATAAGCTGACTCGACACCTAAGACAGGATTGCGAGAATCCACTGGTGCAGAGACCTCAGGGACATCCCACACGAACCAGGAATAGCCGATCCAATAGCGAGCCTCGATAGCGCGACTGCGTATCTAGCAAGATCCACTGAATGGTTCGGTGACGATGCCACTCGATAGCCCTGAGCTCGACAAAAACAGTCCACTCGGCATGCTTGCGGGGTCGCGAGCATCGCGATCCTCACTAGCCAGTGTGTCGAGTGATCATGGGATTCTTGATGCATTCCCGCTTCCCAGCGGTATCATGAACCAAAAACCTGAAGAGCCGCATACAGTGCATGAAGACCAGCCCAAACCCATAGAGCCCCTTTCGGCGCACGGCGATGTTCCGCACAACACGCCTGATTCTTATTTGCATACGACCGAATGCTCGGATCGCGAGCGAGTCGTTGGGACCCCAGCTCACAAGGCTAAGGAGAGGCACCTGCGGTATGGTCACAATTATGGGCGCCCTTACGGCGATACCCACGGCGCATCTCAACCATCGCCGGGCCACCATGCCCCTGCGCACTCGCTGAGCAACATGGCTCAATCGCCCAAGGCGCCGGCCCTGATTCGGCAGCACTCTGCCTCTCGCTCGTGGGACGCCGGCACATGGGATGCTGGAACCCGATTCTCGTTCCCGCTAACTCAGAATGCCGTGCCTCTCTCGAGTTGGCAAGAACATGTCGTTGCGGGCTCCCAGGCTCTAGCGGATCACAATCCAGTTGCTGCGCAAATGCACTGGGGAATGGCGGCCTCTGATCCATGGAATAGTGAACTCGCTCAGCTGCTCATCCAGCTGGCGCTGAGCGAGCACTGGTTTTCCGGGACAATGGGCCCGATCTCGCAGATTGCATCAATTGACACCGACGCATTCCGCAACTACACCGTGCCAATGACTGGAAGGTTGATTAATGCGCTCGTGAACTACGCAGCAAAGATCAAGGGCGCCCAGTACGACGTCGAGGCTCTGAGATGTTACGAGGCTGCAGCCGCTTTGGGCTCTCACGAAGCCGCAGTGGCTGCAGCACAAATACATTTCAAGGGGAGCCGCCGCATAAAGCGGGACGCCTGGAAGGCGCAACGGTTCTATGATTACGCCAATGGCCTCTGATAATCAATGCAGAGAGCTGTCGGTGCGCAGGACAGCCAGCCTAATGAACAGCAATAATGTGATAACGTTAATGACCAGAATATGTACAATATGATGTTTTAAAATTAGCGCAGTACGGCACGTCTCGGTATCAATTCGAAGACCCACCACCGCAGCAGCCGGGCGCCTCGCCCTTAGGGAATGGCCTTGCCTTGAATCTGGAGTCATTGTCGCCAAGCTCGATGTTCTTGCGTAGGGCCAGCTTGTAGTTGCCCTTGCTATTCCTCACACCTTGGACCACATTCTTCTCCAGAATCGTCGCCACATCGTTCGCCATCTGCAGACGCTTGTCGAGATCGGCAGCGCTGGCGACCGGCTTCGCGTACTCCGTTCGAATTCGCTCTCGACTGGCAAAAAGCGCTTCTGTGTCGCCTCGGAAAGCAGCTCTCGCCGCCCGAACCAGCAAACGGTAAGAGTTCACGGCCTTCAGCGACTCCATTGTCTACGAATGCGGTGTAGTCCAACAAAAATGTGCTAATCCGGGTTCGGGTTCTTGATGCGGGCGGTTCCGATAATGGTCTGAGCTGTGCCAATGTGCTGTGCTGTGCGCATGCTAGGCAGGCTATATTGCTCAATTGCAACAGTTCATCGTATATATCACAATTATCACTATAATTTACTATGTAGTTCGTTTACTATACATACAACGTGCTCAATTACGGGATCAAGATCAGCTTGCCGGAGGTGTCCACAGAGATCTTCTCAAGGATCTGCTTCTTGTCCAGCTTGTGCTCCTTACGCAGCTGCTTCAACAGCTTTTTCAACGAAGTCTGTTTCGAGACTTTGACGGTGCTGGCCGCCTTCCTGTTTGATTCTGCCTTAGAGGGTTTAGATTGCTCAGCGGCAGGCTTCTTTTCCTCCGTCTTCACAGGAGCCGTAGGATTTGCTTTTGGTTTGTACATTTTGCCCTGGTATTTTTGGTCTTCCGTGATGCACTGGTTATGACTTTTGAACGTTTGGCCTGGGAACGTCTTTGAGCAGTCAATGCAGGTCACTGGGGCACCGCATCGGCCCAGGTGTCCCGCAACTTTCTTCTTCAGCATTGTCTCGTTGCATCCTTCACAAGAAAAACTGACCATGTTTTAAAAATCGAATTTGGATTTATTTTTCACGAACCTCGTAGTCGTGCACGAGCTCGAGTATCCAGAAAATTTCCACGCATCACGTGGGTAAATATGTTCTACCACAATCCCAGGCCCTGGTATAGTTCAAACAAGCTTGTTCGCACTTGACGAATACCCGGAGCTGTAACCGTGGCGTGTGAATGGCGCGTGCCCAGTCCGAGCGACAGCTGCGTAACACGACTCCGTACGAGCGGCCTGCACACTCGCGAGCCAACCGGCCTGAAGAGCAGCGCGAGTCTGCGTTTCAGTCCTTCTCTAGATCGATTTCGCATGCGTTCAGTCGGGCAGTAGGTCGCGTCAGCGGTCGCGATGCTAGTCCTCACGGCGATCCCGACACTGACCAGGAAAGACGCGACGGAGAGTTTGACGCTAGTAACGCAGGGCCTCGCGACGAGCCAAGCGCGATTTCGGACTCAACCGCTGAGGACCTGAACGTGTCCCAGACCTCTAAGGTGCCTGCGTCCGCCAGCAGAGAGTTTTCAGCGGTCAGAAAGCCTAGCATCGACTTCACACTGCTGAAAAGACAGTCCGACCTGCGCGTCCCGGCTCAACTGATCATCGATGCGTACCGGGACGCACTACGACAACGAGCCAGCAAGCCCCCTGCCGAGAAGCTTGAACTCGGCGATAGGCCAGGCCACGGAGCTCGCACACTTAATATGAAGATGGATGATTCCGTCATCCCTGCGCAAGATAATGTTTCGATGCTGGTGCCGTCGAACAACCCACCGGTCGTTATTCGGCGTCCCGCCGGCGTCTCGAAGCAAAGGAGAAAGCCATTAAACCACCGGATTCAGCTCATAACCAAGCCTATGGTGGATCTTTCTCAGATCCCGGACGACAGGCGTCATCGACCAGGTTTCATCTCGGCGAATTTTGACGTTAGTGATGACGACAATGACGCCGACGAGGAAAAGAATACTACGGAGTCGCCTTCTGTTCCATTTGACACTGCAGGGTCACTTCTAAGACGGCCGCAAAAAGAAAGCAGCCGTCTAAAGCAAACTGCAGAAAAGACAGAGCAGGAAAAGCCGAAAGAGCAAGAACAACAGACCACAGCTCCATCTCAAGACAAACAAAAGATCTCCAGCTCCATTTTTGCGACCCAGGCCAGTGAAAAGTCTTCTGAAAGCTCTGAGAAAAATCCAAAACCTTTGTTTTCATTCTCTGGCAGCAAACCCTCGGCTGGAGCCCCGGCTGGCAAGCCCTCGGCGCCTTTATTTGGCTCCGCTTCGTCTCCTCAAACCTCATCCCTTGAGCCTGTCGAAAGCAAGGCTACTAATACGATACCCAGTTTCGGTCTGGGATCAAATCAAGGCCCTTCAACAGGCGCAGCAGCTGTATCAAGCACGGCCACGAAACCAGACTTAGATGCCGCGTCGAAGCCGAAACCGACTTTCAACTTCAGCTTCAAGGGGCCTGACTCGAACGGAGCCACACCAAAGGAGCAGCCTACGAACGCATTAGCAGCAGCGTCATCTCAGTCGGCCCTACCGCCGGCTCCGAAGAGCACGGCCTCCACCTTTAGCTTCGGCCAGCCAAAACAAGGTGAGTCCAAGGAGCAGGATACAGCCACCGAGAAACCGAAGTTCAATTTCGGAGGTCCTTCTGAGAATGATAGCCGAACCTCGACAGCTGCAGCACCTGCAAGTGCACCGCTCAAGTTCAACTTTGGGGGCACAGCTACACCCACAGGTGATGGTGGTAGCTTGAGTGAGCCTCCGAATGCATCTACGCCCTCAAATGGTGCGACCAAACCTGCTGGCCCTGGGGGCTTCACCTTTGGACAACAGCCTTTGTCAAATTCTGCTGAGACTAATAAGGAGGCGGGCACCCCTTCAGCTGCCAATTTTGCGTTCGGTGCAAGCACATCGGCCTCTGCCCCGGCAAAGAAACCTGATGCCCCTGTATTTAATTTCGGTGCTCCGTCGAGCTCGAGCACGGCGCCGGCTCCGTTTGCGTTCGGGAGCACGGCTCCAAAATCTGATAAACCTGTTGTACCCGCTGCTCCTTTCGGCGCCCCTGCGCAGCAACCCCCACAAGGAGAGGCTACGAAGCCTGTAAACAGCCCTTCGTTGTTCAACAATGCTGCTACCGGCGGTAGTGCATTCGGTGGGCCGCAGCCGCCCTCTTTCGGATTCAATACAAAGCCAAGCACTGAGAATCAGTTCAACTTTGGAAAAGTCGAGAAGCCATTGGCCCCTGAAAGCAACAGCAGTGCATTTGGAGGAACCAACGGAAGTACCACGAACGGAACTGGCAGCGCGAATGGTGTCGCACCATTCCAGTTCGGCAAGTCAACAAGTCAGCCGCCTGCGCAACCATCTGCATTCGGAGCCGCCGGTAAATCGGCCACTCCACAGCCATTTTCTTTCATTCCCCCCGCTGCCTCTAGTGGTGGTGGCACACCTGGGGCTTTGGGTGGTGCATTTGGTTCCAGCGCACCGAAGGACGCCCACCAGAGCGGCTTACAGGCTCCTGTTGCACCCTTCTCAGTCGCATCTAATTCTGCCACTCCTGCGCCGGCTGGTTTTGGCGCATTCCAAGCTCCTGCAAACAACGCCGCTCTTCCTGCCTCTACAGGCCCGAACAATTTCATGCCAGGATCTAATAGCGGCACTCCGCAACCGCAGAACGGCCAGGCGAGCTCTAGAGACTCGACTCCAGGAGCTGGCATCGCACCTAGACGTATCGCTCAGGTGAAGAGACGACTTAACAGAAAGTGAAAAAGTCAAATCAAACAATAGCTGTTATAGTAGTATATAATGAGAAGCAAACGAAAGCAATCGCAAAAGAAAACGACCCCGTGGATCGTATCGAATGATTTAATAAATATGCAGCTGGGAGTGCGGGTTTTCTACTTGTAAGATACTATTAATAGTCTCAGGGGCCATTTCTACTGCAGTATTGGCTAGATTCAAGCGGTTGCGCCGAATTTTTCCTTGTATTTCTCCAAGCTGGCGAGTCGTTGCGGCGTCAGCTCGCTTTTCATGACCTGGATGATGTCGGAGAAGGTCACAATGCTGAATACTGGGATATTCAAATTGGAAGATATCTGCTGTAAAGAAGACTTCGAGGATCCGGGGAGCTTCTCCTCACGGTCGACGGCAACAACAATTCCAGCAACAATGCCGCCTGCACTCCTGATTAGCTCAACCGCTTCAGTAGCGGCAGTCCCCGCAGTTATCACATCGTCAATAATGAGTACCCGACGGCCTTTTAGAGGCGCTCCCACCAGGGATCCTCCCTCGCCGTGGTCCTTGGCCTCTTTGCGGTTGTAAGCATACTCGAGGTGACCCTTACTTGGATCCTTCTCAGCGATCTTAGCAACAGCCAAGGCTGCGAGCGAGATTCCTTTGTATGCAGGTCCAAATAAGACATCAAACTCGATTTGCTGTTCCAATATCGTTTCGGCATATGACACGGCAAGAGCCGAGAGAACCCGACCGCTGCAGAACTTTCCGAGGTTGAAGAAGTATGGGCTCTGTCTACCGCTCTTCAGAGTGAATGATCCGAACGCCAAGGCGTTGGATTCCACGGCCGATTTGACAAAAATCTCCTTCCTGGACATGGCTAACTCTCACTGATATCAGGGAAATTTTCGCATCACACATCTGTGTGACCTAACCCGTTGAGGCCTCCTCCGTCGATATGCAAGAAGCCTAATGAATAGGATCGAGCGAAGACTGTACAAGTTGCGGCATCGCGAAGCGATTTCAGCTTCTCAATCTCACAAATTGCGTATATAGGACATATATGAGTATATATAGTATCTGATTATTGGTAGTTTATTACTGTGAAAGGGAGAAATAGAGCCAAAAGGAGCATTGGTATGAACATGATTTAACTTAGTATTGTCATTTACTCTTGACCGAATCCCACGGTTTCTTCGACAGCGATCCCTAGTTTCTTTACCAGAGTCTGATAATCGTGGTATTCAGGAAGGTCCACGCGGTTAAAACATGTATGCGATTTGGGAAGGTGACGCTGGTCCCCTGCCTTTTCAATTGTGAACCGCCTAGGTCCATCTGATCCTTGTAGGTCTTTGAAGCCGTTTACCGGAATGCGCGAAGTACCAGTCGTAAACTGCAGCAGTCTAGATTTCTGCTCAGCGTCCCACGAGCTGATGCAGGCCCAGAACCATTTGATGACTTCGTCATTTTCGGCGTAACCCCTGTAGTCGGTGTGTTTCTTCCAATCTTCGACATCGATTTCGGAGATTCCGCCAATGAGGAGCTCCAACTCGCGCTCGTCAAACACATTCACCAAGTCCTCGGGGATCAGTTCATTGAATCCCGTCTTGAAAGCGGTGAACTGCTCTGAAACACGAGTCTCTATCTTCCACTGCGTCACCAACTCAACGTACTCGAGTTTGTTGTCGTTAGTTACAGCGATATCTCTGCCACCAGGTTTGAGGTCGAGCTCCTGCTTCTGCCCGAAGTTGTCGTCCTCAACAGAGAAAGTTAATTCCAAAATGTCGGTGATGTCGTTGTCCAACATCCATTCAAGGTTGCGGTGGAAAGTGGCATCAACACCCTCCATGTCCTCAACAACAACCTTCTTGCCGAGCATCATCTTGTAGAATGCGCCAATGAAGAAGGCATCCAGGAAACGGCGGTGGAACACCGCTAGTCCAACAACGCGACCAATGAATTTGAAGTAGTTGAGGTGCTCTGGGTTGATGCCTGAATGCGGGTTGATTTGTAAAGTGTAGTTGTCGTGGGCCGAGTACTCAAAGAGCCCGTAGAACGGATTGAACATCTCGTGGGACAACAAGAAGAAATACTCACGCGAGACACCACCATAGTCAAGGCCTTCCTCGCCGTCAAACTTGATCATCAGCCGCTGCTTCAGGTCCTGAGGGGTCTGTCTCATAATCTCCTGGTATGAGTCTTCGAATATATGATCACGGCGAACCTTGATGTGGCACTGACCCGGTAAAATGCGCAGCGCGGGCTGGCTGCGGAAATAGATGAGCTTACGACGGAAGTCACGCTTGTACTGGGGCACGTTCTGGTCCAAGGATGAGGGCAGTCGCGGATCATCCCAGGTCGTTGTCTTTGTGTTATGGTCCACAAAGTATACGCGCGCCGTGTTCGTGAGTCGCATTTCCCATCCAGACGGGAGCGGGCCAAGTTGACTTACGGGCTGCTGCTGTATAGTAGAACCTTGCGCATTCGGGCCATACAGTCTGATGTACTGCTGCCTGCGTGGGTCGACCCACGTTGTAGTGCGCGTGTTGTGGTCCACATAGTAAGGGCGACCCTCGGGCGTAACCCGTTGCTCCCAGCCAGGGGGGAGCTCACCAAGCCCGGCCGTGGTAGCGCCAGTGTTGATGACCTGTGTGCTGCTCGCTGCTGGTGTTGACGACGCAGCGCTGGCCGTGCTGTTGCCCGTATGATTCTCAGGGAGCGTACGCGCCTGCTGCTGGCGACGAGCGTTTTCCGCATTCGACGACCGGGCGTTGGCTGCCCGTTCGTTTGCATCGTTTGCCGGCCGCGTCCACGTCGTTGTTCTCGTTGAGTGGTCGACATAGTACGTTCGCCCCAAGTTGTCGGTGCGGCGTTCCCAGCCCGAGGGCAGCGCACCATATTGGTCCTCAAATGGCGAGAGAGAGGACCGCTGCGGTGCCTGTTGGTTTGCCACGACGGCCTGCGTGGTCGACGGCTGGCCCCTTGCCACGGCAGCCGTGTTGATGGAGTTCTGCGAACCCGAATGGGTTGACGAGGCGCGCATCCGTGGCGAGCAAGAGAGCGAGAGAAGCAGACGCCCGCTCACTGGTTGGCTGTCATTGCTGCTTTTCTTTAGATCCCGCGTGACCATCTTTTCGCCGCCCTCCTCCAGGTTAATGACGTCGCTAACTGAGAGGTTGATAACACCCAGGAAGCCCTGGTGGGGCTTCTTGAACTTTTTGTGGTCAAACACTTGCAGCGCGAGCTTCGAATTAGGCCTCACGTCGACGTGGAAGTCCTCATTCCAGTACGGATTGAGCGTCTTCCTAATGACGCTCGTCGTCTTTGTCTGGTTGCCGTCGATGGTCAGCACCACAAAAGGATCGGGGCTGCGCAACAGATCCCGCTTATACAGGGCATCTGCAGCTATAACCGTGATTTTGAGATCGGTTGCCTCTGCCATGGATTGATTGTTTCGAAGGTAGGAACTGCAAACGAAGGAATGGATTAGTAGTCACATGCTCGCACCGGTCTGCGTCAAGAGGCCGATCTTAGGTTGGGTTATCGTGTCGTCATGTCCCATAACCCTCCATCAACAGTCACACATGAGCCTTGCGGACGGACGGAGCTCCGACGCCTGTATTCTAATCATGAGAGTCGACAAAATTAAACAATTCAATAGTAAATTGATTGTTGTGAAATACGCTAATCTATATTGAATGTGTTGGCTGTGCAACCGCCGATCGCAGCCAACAGTGCGTCCACCCTAATCTTGGTAGGGTACGCCGTCTGGTTTGCTGCGGTCTGCCATAAGCAACACACGCCTGCGTAATCGGTGTGTGCGACCGTCTTCAGCCAGCACATTGATTGCAGCACCGAACCTAACATCAACGCTCCGGGCGCACTCGACCAGCGAGGTAATACTACCCAACGGGCTATTCTCCCATCGCAGGTCCTGACATGTCCACAACCGGCAGTGTAATTTATGCTGCCGTATATCGCTCCAGCTGGGCCTCCGTCCGTAATTGGTCTGCAATTGATCGGTAACTGGTTGTTAGTTAATTCTTACTTGCTTCTTGTTGTTTTTCGATTCATGTTTTTCTCAAAGGTGAAATAAAGAACACGTAAAATAAATAAATAGAATAGATAAATCATCAGGTGGACATAAAATAGTAAACATAAATCACCAGCGTCGATGAAGCTAGTTAACCGCTGCGCCATCGAGCTACCCAGATGCTAGCTCCCTCTGCTGTATCTCGCTGTGTTGGCTCAAAATATCCTTAACATCTGGAGACCTAGGTGAACTTCCATTAGAGCTTTGTCGTGAGCTAGAGCCAGAGCTACCTTCCGATTCGGGTGCTGCAGGCCCAGCGGTCGCAGTGCGGGCTTCGGTCGCTCGTTGGTTGTAGACATTTGAAGATTGCTTGACAGTTGCCAAAAGCTCTTCGGGAGAGTGAGAGGGGTCCATCACACTAACGAATTGTATCAGCATGTCGACTAACGGTTTAGTAGATTTCCGTTTGTTGAGCAAGCAGGCGCTTACAAGGAGCACCGAAGTTATCGATCTCCGTTCTGGAGGAGGGCCCTGGCCGCAAACATGCTTGTATACGGCGTGGATGTACTCTGCGGCATCATCCATGAACCTGAAATCGTCGAGATCGAGCTTAGAATAGGTAGACAACGATCTGTTGTCGAACTTGTCATAGTTAGCCGCAAAATCATACAACCAAACCACGATCGCCGAAATATAGATCATTGCCGACAAAAACATGTGGTTTCCCGACGCGTTGTTGCCGGTGACTGCCTGCATCCAGGCCAAATACAAGGTGCTTGCGCTAACCAAGCCTTTGGCATCATCCGACTTGAACCAGTTTGTGTAGAGCGGCATGTAAAGATAGTCCAACAGCATCTGCAAAGACTTCGACTCATGTGTGTCAAGCCATGACCGTACATTTGCCGTCACTTGCAGCACGATCGGCAAGTCTTCGTGCATGAAAATGAAGCTAGAATAGTGGCACAGCACAATGATCAATGCGTACTGTGGTATTCCGTCTTGCTCCTTCTGCAACGGTGTGTCTGAGTCGTCCCTCATCGAAATATTGATAGACCCCGGAACACTTAGGATCTGGTCAGTCACATCACCATAGGTAGCGCTAAAGTAATGGTACCAGACATCTAACCCTCGATAAAGCCGCGCCTGAACTTGCCTGTCGAACTTGCTGAAGATATCTCCTCTGTGGTTCGGCTCTAAGCGTGATTGCATCAGTGCTTGTAACACCTCGTCACCATGAGGAATCAGCCCACTTAGCTTTGTGACGATTTTGATCAGGCCATTCGCCACGAACTTTAAGGCACCCATACTCCAAGGTGCACGGATCTGCGGCAGACCGTGCATCATAACATCACCATTCTGTCCGGCTCGAGGAAATCGAATCAGCGATTTAATGAGATGCAGATACGGAACGTCCGTGATAGCTCCAGTCGGACCTGAAATGTAGAAAAACTCGTCAGAAGACTTTGCTTTCCACAAGGCTTCAGGACATATCATATGGATGTCGATATTGAAAATCGAAACAGGATTCGGGTTCGCTTTGAAGTGCGTCATTATACTATCACAGTAGAGCGCGAAATGAGCCGTTCGCTTCGCAGATTCGATGAGGACCCATTCACGCCATTGAGTTTCACAGTCCGCACCCTGGTGGAACAAGTAGCGCTCAGTGCTTATAGTGGCCCAGGTTGGCTGCTGCTTCGTTCGGGTACTGAACTGTCCAATGTGAGGGGTGACGGCCAGCGCCTTCCCCAGTAACATATCAGTGATATATCTTCCCTGCGCGCTACGCGTGAATCTGAACTTCACCTTGTCATCGGCAAGTATGAGCCTCTCGTAACGGAGTAACAGGCAAAATGCCTGTAGCTTGTTCACCGTATAGAGGTCCAGCTTGTTCGGTGTTATGCCAAATGGGACCTGTGCAAGAGCGTTATAAGCATACAGGAACACGGACGTGTACGATTTCTTTGCCGACTTGGCTACACGACGATCATCGCTCAGCGACAGACCGATAAGTGCTAACACCGAGAGTAGCGAAAGGTGCGTGTTGTTTGGGTTGTACGCAGCAGGGTGTACGATCTGCCTCACGGCATCTGCACGACACCAAGCAGAGTGTATCCAAGTATCTACCTTTTCAAGACTTGGCGATCCCGGGGAGGGCTTGCGAAGCACCGACAGTACCTCCGATGCTCTTTCCTGGTGTAATGACTGGCATATTGACGGGTACTCAGATAGTAACGAGCCACGCCCCGTCGCATTTTCTTCAGTCGACGAGGATGAATTGTTCGCATATGATCTCGACCGTTGCTCGTAGCTCTCAACCGAGTCTGCGTAACACCTGTCATAGCCAAGCTTAGCCATCTCGGTTTCGAAGGTGTCATCAAAGAACCACGCATAGCGGTCGTCTCCCGACGCAGATGCCACAACATCTGATAAACTTTTCAGCTGCTTCGGTTCAGCCTCCTTCACGACCATCATTTCCACAGGATGCAGCAGAGACTCGTGCTGTGCCAGAGCTCTGTCATCACCAAAACCATGCTTGTTCATGTTGAGACGTTGCTCATTCTCTCGCAATCTCGGATAAAGCACTGAGTTTGAGATCATATCATTCTGGATGCGGTCATTCACCGCGAGAACTGAGTTGCGATTGTCTAAGTCGCTTGTGTCATCACTTGAACCACTATCAGACCGGGTCAAGGATGAGCCTTCGGGATCAAGGTCCAGTGAGACCCCATAAGTTGAGAACTGACCATAAGACGAGCCTCCCTGTTTCGCGCTGTCGACGTCAGAGAAAATGTCTTTGGGACTGGCCGCGTCAAGGGACCTCCAGTGCATGTTCAGATCAAGGTTCTCTTGCGAATTTTCTGCATTACGGCTCGCTTGATTCGCTACAGAATTTCCCGATCCAGATGAAAACCTCCGATTAGCGCCGGCATAGTATTTCGACGCGTTGGCCTCGGATAATTCCTCAGGTGCGAACCTTACTGGTACACGACGGTTGCTATTCTGCGTTCTCGTTTCTGCAACACCGGGCCCGGGCCCCGACAAGTATAGCGGCTGCATTATTGGCGGCACATACTCTGTGTCGTATTCTTCGAAGCCGAAGCGTGGATTTGACTCTGATGGAGTCTTTGCAGGAGTCGCATCGAGCGACTCCTGTATATGGGATTTGGCAGCAAAATTCAACTGCGACGCTGCAGAGTCACTAATAGGGCCCCAGTTGTTTGCCTCTCTGGAGCGCTCGACCTCGTCGTGTGAACTCTGCTCAACTTCATGCAAAACCCGCGCGTGGCGCTTCGTTGTGAGGTGGTTGTCGTACAAATCTTTTCTGGAGAAATGGCGATTGCATTGGACACACATGAACGGTTTTACCGTCAAATGATTCGTAGAGTGCCGCTCGAGATAGTCACGTCGGTTAAACACCTTGTCGCATCCAGGATAGCTGCAATGGAATTGCTTACCGTCTGTCCCTTTCATTTGGCAATTTATACGTCGGTTTGATTACCTTCCCAAACGTCTGTTCACTGATTTGTATGACTGACGTTGTGGTTTAAAAGGATCAGTTAACAAGGAATAATGAGCCACACGCCTTCTCAGTATATTCTGGCAGCCCGCAGCACCTATGTAAAATCTACTTCGCATGACTCCCCCGTACCCTGGTGACATGAGCTGTACCCTACTCCTTATGTACAGCGGCGTGGCGGCCCGCCTGAGATCTGTGGGCCTTCACATGGCCTCAAATTCTTCTGAATTTGCTTCCAGGATCCGCGGTAAGTTTCCGGATAAGGTGACCCTTTCTTGGTTTAATTGGAGCCGATGACCGATATTTGGGGTCCCTATCATATGTGCCTTCGCGAAGTCTCCTCTGTCAATGATCACGTTATGTGTCTCCCCACACCCTGCAGATGTCAGGTCTTGACGGGGTAATAAAAATCCCGCACCCACGCTACAGTTGACAGGTACCGAGGATAACCCGAACCGCGGATATGGCTGATCTCGCGGCTTCACGGGAGACTTTGCTGAGAATGCACAAAGACTGGCATCTTAGTTCTTCGAATATCTATGCGACATCGTATTTAATGGTTATGTAACGTTCCGAGTCGTGTTAAGTTGGCGTTCCGGCAACGGACCACTAATCTGCTCGCATCGCGGCTATATGTAAGGTGCCCACCTTTTTATTAATCGGGCTTGCTGTGCATTCCTGCCTCGACATGTCACTTCGATGAAAGCTTATGGCATAACTGCTTTCTCCCAGAGTCTCTGTTGCTTCTAGGGATTTTTTCTGAGCTTCCGCGTACATCGTGGTCGTCCAACTTTGAGCACATCAGCGAGCTGTCAAACTCGCAGCACCTGTCAGGGCTGCAGGGTTCCTGAGTATCGCGTGACTTCAGTCGGCCACGAACGATCCTCCCGAGCCGTTCCGATAAGTTTGACGTCGTTGCAGTTGTCTTAGGGTAGTCACTCGATTTACACAAGTTCGCAAAGTTCATAGCGGCCATGAACAGCCATAGTCTTGCAGAGTGCCCTAGACTATCGGAGCCACCGAGCATAATGAACCAGCCGTCGAGTGGAGTCATTAAATATTCTACTATCATCAGGTAACTCTTCAAATAGCATTCTACAAGGACTCAGGTTGCGCGACCTTCTATCAACCCTGGAATGCAGCTCGAGGTTCCCGGGAAGCAACGAGGTGTGAAAGAATACCGATGGGTTTGGAAATCTCGCCCGACTCTTCTGGCATCGAAGCGATCGGCGATCTTGCGCCTAACTTCGCTGCGTGCGGCTTCGCATCGTGCATGCGGCTCTCTAAGTCTCTTGCAGAACGTCTGGAATGCGCGGAGAAGGCGGTGCAGCCCAACGGACAGATTCTATACTTGCCCAGAATTATATAGTGCATAGGATTTGAGCATGCGATCTTTGCATCCGCAGTCGATCTCGATCTTGGCAGTGGCAGGCTGTGGCGTAGTGCCTAAGGTCGCCGTAGCTCGACTTGCGGCGACGGCGACGGCGCGGATATACCGCACTTACACGCTGGATATCAACGTGCTGCGCGAGTGCTTTTCCACGTGCATCTTTTGCTATTTAAACTGTTATCGTATGGATCCTTATCGTGTAAAACGTCGGCAAATGGAATGAATATCGTGCGAACATCATGAGCTGAGCAGGCGCCCACAGTAAGGGTATTTGGCCTCGAAGAATCCTTTCCATTGGTCTAGCGACTCCCTTTCTGATGGAGTTAAATCGCTCAACGAGTCCACGGGCTCGTTCAGGGGAGTCAGCATGGACTCGTCGAAGCTGTGCTTCGCGAGGCCACGCGAAGCATCGCGGCCGGCGAAAGCAGCATAAGGCCCAGTCGGTCCGTAGTGCGCCTTCCCGGCGGTTACATCAAACACCTTGCCGTCAACGGCAAGAAGCACGCGGCGGTCATCCACGCCGTTGTACTTTTTAAGGCTGAGAGGCGTGAAGTCCTGGACCTCCAAGGGTTCCGGCTCATCCTCGACTTCAGGAGAGCCTCGGAAAAATGTCATGTAGATCAGCGAACCGACCACGGCAAGAAGAATCCATCCCCACATCTTCGCAATTGCTTGTTCCAGATTAAAGTGCTCGAGCAGCCAACGCGTTTAGTAGGTCTCGGGAGGATCGGGTGGGGTTCGGAGGCGAGGGCCGAACGTGACCTAGATCAATCAACACGGCTGCCGTAGAGAAAGTTGGTCTAAGGTGGCGTCACTGGGCACTTTGCCGTCAGCGAGAAAGGATATTCCGGCCGTCGTGTGCTGGCAACGCCTTTCAGATCCACTCCTCTTACCTGGTTCTATCTCCTTGTACAGATTTGTCCATTTCCACTGTGTACGTCTAATGCGATCGCATATAGGGAAGGCCCTGCAACTCAACCTAGTTGATAGTAGTTCACGATAGCTTACTTTAGTTCAGCGTAGTTCAGTATAGTTCAGCATAGCTCGGGAAAAAAGTATCGGGAGTTGGAACTGCGTGTTTGAATAAAAATGCTCACATAAATAGTTTCTTTCTACATCAGAATGTCATCTAAGTACTGCGCCATCTCGTTCAGGTGATTTGCAGCATCAGTGAGGACCTCGCTGAAAGTCTCAGCTGTCCGGTCATCGTGGCGGCCCTCAATGGCATCCCTCACAGCCGGAAACATTCCTGACATCTCAGTTCCTGGTACAAAGATGCTTTCGGGGCCGAAAAGATGATTCTTGTACCAGTTGCGAGAATGAATGCCATTGACGTCGCACGCCATTTTGTTAGCCTGCGCGGCCTTTTCGTCCCAGTACATTCGAATGCGGCTCACAGGTAACGACTCGGCAAAATCGCCAGTCTTGGGGTCTCGATTTTCGGTATAGAGCTCATCCCACTGTTGCTTCAGCATTCCGTACTTCTTTCCGGACTGTATAATCGCATTTGCCGAAGTGCGCGCCCATTCCACCGCCTCCTGGCAGCGTGTGTCGAATCCATTGGGGTCATATTCGCCTAATTTTGCCCGCGCCCGGTCTTCGATGAAGTCCACATACCGCATAATTTGGTTGCCAAATTCAACAAAGTCGAATGGGAGCATGGGAGCATCAGAGAGTTCTAATGCTAAGTAGGCAGTGAACTCTGTCAGCGAGCGATGGCTGCTGTAGTCTGGATCTCCAAATTTTTCCATCCATGCCAAGTTGTCAAAGCACGAGTCTACAGGTGCAGGCTTGTCCTTTGAGTGGAATCCAAATCTTACGGTGGGGACGCCCGTGTGTGCTTCAAAGGCCAGGTGGTTCCCATAACCCGGGATCGGCCTGAATGAGTGCTTCTTGTCGACGGCTTCCCAAAGCGAGCCGTCATTGTAAGCTACTTTTTTCAGCAACTCCTCAACCTGAACCAACGGGTTGCCCTGAACCAAGAAATCGGGGCCTGACACGCCGACATCCAAGTCGATGTAAGCGATTCCTTCATTTGACAAATTGGGTGTAACTCCCTCGACCCACTCCACAGACCCGGCTTCATTGTGTGCGGTCCCGTCCCAGGCTGTGAAAATTATGGACCTTAGTGGTTCCCATTGTTCTGTGTATTTCAGGTCAGCCAGAATGCGCGCCACTTCGAGCATAACATTCAGCCCCGCCAGTTGCGTCGTGCCGTAGCACATGGTATCAAGTCTGGCACCAATTACAACAACGCGCGTTTGGTCGCGGCCTTTCAGGTCACCAAACACGTTGCTTATTATATGCCTGTTTTCTGCCTGTGGCTCAGTGAGAAGTCTAACAGTGGACTGCGGATTCGGGCCTGTCCACCATTCATGAACACCTTGCGGGGCTCCATTATTTGCCCATTGAGCATCTACGGTATCCATTCGAGCTCCGTGGCCCTTAATGCTATTGAGCAATGGTTCCGCGTCATTCCACGAAAGGGCTGCGACGGGAATGTGGGCTGAGTGCACTGCATCGAGGCTCAGAGTCATCTCCATTGATGATGGCCATCCTGGGCTTAAGATGTCACCCGGGTACAAAGCACCAGATCCAATGCTTCCCTGTTGAATGGCGTTCGCAGGATAGTCTCGGCCCTCTGGCCAGCTCGAGTCCGTGGCACTCTTCACTGACATGAAAAGCAGGCCTGTAGCCCCATAGTGCTCCGCGCGCAGCGCGACGTCTCCAGGTGCCTCTTCGCTATACTTCACGAGCACGATGTTGTTTTTGGCATCGATCTGTCGAAAGTCTTCTTCTGTTCCGAAGTTCCCGTACACCAAAGGGCCCTCTGCATCGCCAGGCAGAACCATCGCCATCTGAGTGCGAGGTTGTATCTGAGACGGCCCTGGATTGTCAATTGCTTCGCCCTCTAGGAGCTCTGACTGCCAAACGACGTTGCCATCCTCCTTTAGCTCGCATAAAGTATGGTTACCGTGGCTCAGGAAGACCTCGTGTCTATCATACACAGGCATGAGCCCTAGACTTTGAAAGTAATCATGCACATAACTCGACGTAGAGGAGTCGCCCGCAGAACCCGCGTAATGAGGCATTTTGCTGAAAAACTCGGTGGACTCTTTGATATTGTCCAGACTGAGTTTCGACTTGATGAGGTCTTGTAGCCGGGCGTGGTTGCGGAGGCTACCGCCGCTAACGCCTCTGCGAACATAAGTGAAGTGCACCACCAATATTATTGCACTTGCTACAAAAACGACGAATATTCGCTGTGCTATCAGCGGGTTCACATACCGACTGATCATGGCAACAAAACGCATGCTCAGATTGTGCCAGAAATGTGCTATTGGGTCAATCACATGGCGTACAGGGATTGATATTCGCTCCGCGCCAAATTTCTTGACGCTGGAGAGCCAACCTGGTGGGCCGCCAGCCTCGCCGAAGCTGTCACCCGTTTGGTCCAACGGGTCCTCCACCTCAAACTGCTCCCGTGGTCTCAAGGGTTCACTTTCATGGTAGTCAGGAGGGTCAGGCAGGAGGCTTTGCTCCTCCGGATTCGCTTCTTGTCGCTGTTCCAGCATTGAAGTGAGATCACAATGCGTGTTCTCTCCTTCGCGCGGCGTGAGCGGTCAACTGCGGCGATAGCGATATCGTGCACCCTTGCCCTTCTACCATGGTACTTACGGCGGGATTATGTCACACGTTCCGATCCGTCCTCACTCAGGCGGTGTCGTCGTCGTGCGGATGTGATGTGGAATGCTATATCTATATATATATTGTTTGATTACAACTACATTTTTGATCTGGTGTTTATAGACTTTATAAGTTGTTTTGAGACCAGTGCTGATTTAAAAGCCGAGGCCTGGAATTAGCCGCGACCGTTTTAGGGTCGCGCGGCTCTCAATACACAGTGCATATACATTCGACCACCACGTACGTGCCGATCATAGGTCACTCGATGTGAGGCCCAACCTGTCTGACTGAACAATAACGTTCAAACTTAATTCTTACAATAAGCATTGATCTCTGAGCGCACCTATCTATTAACATCAGCTATTCAAGTCCGGTTGTATGCATCGTAGATGGAGCAAGTGACTTGCTGCTAGTTGAACTTATAACATGAAGTAGCTGGTTTAATAGTACTGTAAACTAGAATCGCATTGGTTCACTGCTCAATGGGCGGCATCAAGGGCAGAAGCGGGGTAGCCAATGCAATGGACGCATGCTGCCAATTGTGCAGCCACTGGCTGCAACAATGGAAGCGTCCAGCATAAATACCAAAGTATACAGGGCACATTGCCTAGTTTGGAAATTCTTAATGTTTGGTCCGGTAACTTTGGCGCTGCTGAGCACTTCACTGTCGGCAAGTCTCCCCGCTTCGTCGACAAGTCTCTCGACCTCGTTGGCAGAGCAAAGCTTGTCCACTTTGGAGTCGAGGACTACCCCACTGGCAACGCTCAACACCACGTCGAGCAACGTTGCCACAACCTCTTCGCTTCAGTACCACAAGCAGTTCGAGTTTGACTACGGCAGCACCTCCAACGACGCGCTGGAGGTCGACGTCGAGATTCAGAACGCAGGATCCTCCTACAACGAAGACTGGAACGAAGACGGTCCCGATGCGCTTGAGAGACGGGGCACTTCCAACAGCTTTAATGCGCTTCTTCAGTCCATTCAAGGTGATGATGTAGTGTGGGTCACCCGCTACACGGGCGGAACGACCACCCTGCCGATCCCTGCGACGACTGTGACTCAAACCGTTACTGGTACAACAACCGTGGGCACCACCGCCACGCTTGTAACCACAGCAACCACGACCGTGTCCGCTGCCACTGTTACCGCGGTCTCAACCGACCTAGCAACCAGCATTAACACAGTCTTCTCAACCAACTGGCAGACTGTCACGGTAACGGCACCGGGCAGCTACTATACTGGTGCGACTGCAACCGTTACGGTCACTGAGCTAGAGCCCACTAGCGAGTTTTCGCAGGCCCTACAAAGCGGGAGCACCAACGACTGCAGCGCTCAGAACCAACAGGCGTTTCAGTTGGGCTACGTCAATGGTGCTGAGTGGGGCTACACGGTGGGCTACAACGACGGCAGCCGCGGACGGCCATTCGTGGTCCCCAGCTTCTTGACTGGCGCACAGACTCCGGGACCGGTTTACACGCAGGCTCCCCTGACGCAGGCCCCGCCGCCGCCTCCCCCTGTTCCGACACCTCAGCCTTCGCCGCCGCCTCCCCCTCCTGTCTCGTACGCGCCATTGTCTTACACAACAATCAGCTACTGGGTTCCTTACGGAGGTGGGTATGAGCCCGGCTACGGCCCTTACGGTCCGTACCGAGAGCCTTACAACGGCGACTCTGAGGCCATTGAAGACCTGGCCATTCCTAACAAGGCCGACGAGGCTGCTCTGAGCAGCGGATCCAGTGGAGTTAGACTCAACGTATTCGACACCAACGGTTCCGAGACCTCCGAGAACTGATGATTCCGGCGGCTTTTTTTGACCATTCAACAGCTAATAATTCAATCATGTAACTGACTAGCCTCTGTGCACCCTTCAGCTGGATTCGCGCCAACAACCTAATCGTGGATCAAATTCGTGCATTATCTAGGTACATACTGCTCAGAGTTCGTAGGCCAATCGGGGGTCTAAATGAATTTTGTTGAGAGCAAAGTGGCGCTCGTAGATCCGCCGAGCTCCTCTAGCTCAGTGCAATGCTCGTCAAGCTGAGCGGACAGGAGCAGGTTCTCCAAGCGCGAGGGCTCCTCAGGCAAAGAGAAAAGCGACTTCCACTCGTCTGTCGGCAGCAGAGACTGGCCGTTTTCACTGCGCTGTGCGTTTTCGGTCTTCCTCTTCTGCTGCCACGCAGTGATCTTTTGCCGCTCCCGCACAAGCTGGCGCTGGTAGTAATTATAGTTGCCCTGCTCGTAGTTCAGGTCGTCAACTGTCTCCATGGCAGAGTCACCGCGGGTTTCAAGGAGGGCTTGGTCCGGGACGCGAAGCGCTCCGCTCACGGCCGTAGCAGTCTGTGGGTTCGCCTTCAGGTACGAAGACACAAACGAGTTCACAAGCGCAGGGTTGATGATCTCAATGTCGAGCTCCTGCAACAGGTTCTTGAAGTTGACCTGGTTCTCAACAAGCATGTCGGTGCTGATGCGGGCGGACTCAGACTTGCGCAGCTTGAAGAACTCGTCGCCAAGGCGGAAAGCACGAAGGCCCAGGGTCTGCGTCGCACGGCTCAGCGCGATGTCGTGCACCAGAAGGAACGAGGAAGGATTTTCCTTCTGTAGATTGAGCAAGTTCTCGAAGATCTGCGCGTCGTAGATCGCGCCCACCGAGCTGCTGAGGTACCAGCCCTCCACGTGTTGGTCACCGCCCACGGCCGAGAGCTTCGCAATCATGGCAGTTGTGTAGCTCTTGGCGTCCTTCGACGTGAGGTTCGCGCCGCTGGCCTCAACAACCTGCTGGGGCAGCGCAAAGCTGTCTGTCACCCTCACCGCGTCCTCTGATGGGCGCTCTTCTTGGCCGGTGCCCAGCAATATGCCTCCTGCAGGAGCAGGGAACGTGCCATTCAGGTGGCCAGTAATCTGAAAAACCACAGGGGCCTCCAGTTGAACCGACATCTGATTTGAATTCTAAGGTGTTTGTGCAGTTTTAGATGTGCGCGATGAAACTTTTTCCGCTGCTACATACGGTCAGTACGAGGGTTCATAGCGCCCCGCTAGGTCGTGATGGCAATGGTAGTCTGATCGTGAGCGTTATGTATATTTAAAATATTTTGAGAATAGGACATGCTTTAGAAAATGCGGCCAGGCTTCCTCTCGCAAGTAGTACCAACCAGTTGTATGGCTTTACTGCTGGGCCTTTAGCGCCATGACGAGCATCGGCGTCTCACCTATTCCACCTATGCAGCTGTAAGTACATGAGCTTCCCCTTAAAACTCTCATCGCCTCCGTGTTTCCTTTCTCTTTAATTAGAGTATCTTAAATAGATTTGATGCTGTAGTCTAGTACTCGCTTAGATTAGTACTAAGTCAAGAGGCGATACCAGATTCTCGTGGCCTACGGCACTTGGAATCGCAGATCGCTCGTTTGAAGTGAGGCTTTCTGGGCTGATGCGAGAGGTCGTCAAAGTTTCAAAGCGAAACAATGGTGAGTTCGCGCATCTGCATGAGGGCGTTCTCCACGTATGAGTCGAGTTGCCCATTGGCATACTCGTCACGAACCTGAGGCTCGAGGAACTGCTGCACTTCGGCGAGCCGTGTGTACGACTCCGTGCAGAACTGCAGTTGGATCTTTACGAGAGCCTCGAAGCTCGGGTCAAGGTACGGCCCACGTAGATCAACGAGCTGCGGCAGCTCCGCCGTCAGCTGGTCGTTCAGCTGTGTATAAACATCACGCGCTTGGACCTCTTCGCGCTCGGCAATTGGCAATTTCGACGCATCGCGAGAGGGCCGGTCGACAAGCTTCTGTGTGCGATGGCGCAGCCGGTCATAGTCCAGTAGCTTATGCTGGCGCTTCTTGATCGCCTCGTTGATGTCCACGAAATAGGAGCAGAATCGTGTAATTGGCTCAAGCACCGTCTCACGGTACGGCTCGTCAAGCTCCTTGATGGTCTTTGAGTCGAGCTCGCGCACGGCCGTCAAGTAGTGCTTCGACACATTGTCGCGCAGGCCGGAATCGCCATAAAACAGATCAATAGTCTCGGCAATGCGGACCTGTGCAGACGTCATTGCACGCAGCGAGTCCAGGAATCCCTTCGCTTCCGTTTGGAGCTGCAGCGCCGCGGTCTCCATCTGGCGGAACCGCCGCTCTTCAACATCGTATTCCCGGTCCACGGTCTGCTCGACCTGGCCGGTCTTCATCATGACGTGCGTGCCGGCACGGTTCACCGCCTTCTTAAATCCGGTCCAAGACATTTCGTAGTACTGGTCCCGTAGGTCTCTCGGTATCCAATGCGAAGGCTGGATGTGGGTGGTCCGACGCCCCGAGCCGTTGTTGTACGTAAACGCCGCGCGCAGCTCGGCGAATACGTAATACCGTCAATGGCCGCTGTTGCTGGTTTTGGGGCGTGGGACTGCGCCCGGGACTGCTGGGACCGGCCGGGACTGGGACTACTGACTGGGACCTGACTGATGCGGTGCGTAGGCAACGGCGATTATGACTGAGTCAAGCGTAATAGAGAAATAGACCGTATCATGGAAATTCCCGGAGTATAGGCAGGTGGAATTTTTCGTCGAGGGTAGGATTTTTTGCCAAGGGTACGGAACCCAGATTTTTTTGGTGAACTTTCTGCCTTGAGAACGAACTTCTGTCACCTCGATTGACCTCCATATAGACCAATGACAGCTCCCGTGGAAGTGTCAAACGTGTTTGACACAATCTTGATTCTTGACTTCGGCTCGCAGTACTCGCACTTGATCACGCGCCGCTTGCGAGAGTGCCATGTGTACGCCGAAATGCTGCCGTGCACACAGAAGATCCGCGAATTGCCGTGGACACCCAAGGGCGTGATTCTCTCCGGATCACCCTTCTCCGTGTACGAGAATGGCTCGCCCCACGTCGATCCCGAAGTCTTCAATCTTGGCGTGCCCATCCTCGGCATCTGCTACGGCCTGCAGGAGATCGCCTGGACCCACGACAAGACTGCTGTGACTGCAAGCAGTGAGCGCGAGTACGGCAAGGCTGAAATCGAGGTTCTCGATAAGTCGAACCCGTTGTTCTCCGGAATCGACCACTTCCAGGTTTGGATGTCCCACGGCGACAAGCTCAGCGGCCTCCCGGCGGAGTTCGCCATCACGGCGAAGACGCAGAACTCGCCGCTGGCTGCGATCCACTCGACCTCGCAGAAGATCTGGGGTATCCAGTTCCACCCTGAGGTCACGCACACGACGAAGGGTACGCAGCTGCTGCAGAACTTCGCTGTCCTCATCTGCGGTGCTCAGCAGAACTGGAACATGAAGAACTTCATTGAGACCGAGATCGAGCGCATTCGCACGCTTGTGGGTCCCACGGGCGAGGTTATTGGCGCTGTTAGCGGAGGTGTCGACTCAACCGTGGCCGCGAAGCTCATGAAAGAGGCAATTGGCGAGCGGTTCCACGCACTCCTTGTCGATAACGGCGTTATGCGTATGAACGAGGTCAGCACTGTCAAGGCGACTCTTCAGGAGGGGCTCGGAATCAACCTCACCGTTATCGATGCTAGCGCTGAGTTCCTCGGTAACCTCGAAGGTGTGTCGGATCCCGAGAAGAAGCGCAAGATTATCGGCAACACGTTCATTCGCGTGTTCGAGCGCGAGGCTGCTAAAATCAAGCCCCAGTCTGGCGAGGGCGAGATCGAGTTCTTGCTGCAGGGCACGCTGTACCCGGATGTTATCGAGTCGATTTCATTCAAGGGGCCGTCTCAGACGATCAAGACACATCATAATGTTGGAGGCCTCTTGGAGGACATGAAGCTCAAGCTCATCGAGCCTCTTCGTGAGCTTTTCAAGGACGAGGTCCGTGAGCTCGGTGAGCTCATGGGCATCCCGCACGACCTTGTCTGGCGTCACCCGTTCCCTGGACCGGGAATTGCGATCCGCATTCTTGGCGAGGTCACTCCCTCGCAGATCGAGATCGCCCGCAAGGCCGACTATATCTTCATTGAAGAGATCAAGCGTGCCGGTATCTACAACAAGATCAGCCAGGCTTTCGCCGCCCTGCTTCCTGTCAAATCTGTTGGCGTCATGGGAGACCAGCGCACCTATGAGCAAGTCATTGCCCTGCGTGCCATCGAAACAAAGGACTTCATGACTGCTGACTGGTACGAGTTCGAGTTCGAGTTCTTGAAGAACGTCAGTCGCCGAATTGTCAACGAGGTCAAGGGCGTGGCCCGTGTCGTGTACGACGTTACCTCGAAGCCGCCTGCGACTGTTGAATGGGAGTAGATCTAAATTATATATACAAATTATCACTAATTTCGATGCCGAGTCGCCGCGTTTCACGACCGAGTGGCAGTTCATGGCGGTACATCGTGATATATGGCGATATATGGTGGCCTACGGTCGCGTTTGACGTACTGCGAAGGCCGTGGTATACTCGCCGTCATGGCTGAGGCTGATCATAACTTGATCGGTCCTTGGAAAGTCGCTGATCATCTCATAGCCTTGCTCACCCCACACGCGTCTCCATTCATTAAAACGGCAAGACTTCTGCTCCAGCGGGCTGAGACTTTTGTACAGTGCTTCTTTGGCAGCCCAGGAAGAAGCAAGTTTTCGAACGATCGGGTCAAGTTTATTTTCAGTGTTTCGTTCAAGAGGGTGAAGAATTCTTTCTTGCAGACGCACTAGCCTTTTAGGGTGCCTGGCCAGTATCTCGGCAAAGCGTGCAGACCTTACTATATCAACACCAATGCCGAGCACCGCCATTTCTAGCCATCAATGCCCAACTTCTGCTCTTACTGATATCCTGTCTCCTCGAACCCCCGAAGCCGAGCTTGACAGATCCTACACATGACAGTATGATGACAGTATAGCGTCTCTATCAACAGGACTCTGGACGATCGGTAAAGAAGAAGAAGAAGAGTAACGGCTGTGATAACAAAATGGTGGAAATCCCTCAAAGTCAATATGACTTGAGTACCTACAGCGGTCGTGTGCAGCATTTCATCAAGGCTTGTTCCCCTTTCACCTTATTCCACTCAAATGCAGAGATCAAAGAGGCTCAAAAGCTGGTGAGTGTTTACGCCCAAGGATCAAAGCCCCTGGACGCCAAATTTTGGAAAGCAAAACAACTAGTTGATTCTAGTATACATCCGGATACTGGGGAGATCATTCTGTTGCCTTTTCGAATGAGCTGCAATGTTTTATCAAACCTTGCCATTACTGCAGGCATGTTAACTCCTAATTTATCCCTCGGAGGCACGATATTCTGGCAGTGGGCGAACCAGAGTTTGAATGTGGCTGTAAACTACGCGAACGCGAATAAATCCGCTCCGATTACAACATCTGAGCTCTTGAAATCCTACGGTATTGCTGTTGCAAGCAGTGTTTCAATTGCCGTTGGCCTGAAACCGTTGGTCGCTAATACGAAACGCGTGCGTCCCCAGACTAAAGCAGTTTTGATGCGTCTAATCCCATTTGCCGCGGTTGTGAGCGCTGGACTGGTGAATGTCGGCGTCATGCGCAGCCAAGAGATCATTCGCGGAATCACTGTGCGCGACTCTGAGACCAACGAGGATCTCGGTGTTTCGCGCAAGGCTGCGATCCGTGCTGTAGGTGAGACAGCATTGAGTCGGGCAATCAATGCGACGCCGATCATGGTGGCCCCCGCGCTACTTCTACTTAAGCTACAACAAGGCGTTCTCAAGAACAAATCGAACAAGGTCGTTAACATCGTCAACATGGGTCTTATCGCATCGACTTCATTCTTGGTTCTACCATTCGCGCTAGCGGTATTCCCGCAGCGCACTGTTATTTCCGGCGACAAATTGGAGGCGCAATTTAACGGCCGCAAGGTCTGGTTTAATCGCGGTGTTTAGACAATTAATAGGATAAAGGGTATATATTAGCTCGATGTAAAATAAGATTCTAAAAAAAATAGTTATAATTGCGATTGTGGTCACTGTTGGTAAAATCCACCCGAAGACGAAACAGGCACTTCCTAAAACGTCAGCGCAATACAGGCAGTGATAATAAGTGTCCTAAGGCGCAAGCCTCGCGTAGGTGCACTGTTAACGATAGGCGGAGGAGGCACATTGCCCGTTGAAGAAACAAGCGGGGGAGGGGAATCACTCGATGGTATTGTAGGCTGGCTTCCTGTCGGTGGAACAATAGGGGGAGGGGAGTCACTAGTGGGTGGTGGTGTGCCAGGTGTGCCAGGGGTTCCAGGGGTGTCAGTGAGAGGTGTAGGAGGCAGACTGGATACCGATGTGACAGTGGTGTGAATACCCACTGGAGTAGTCGGGGTGTAAGGCCTCGTAGAGGACTCAACAGTTCTCGAAGTGGTAGGCGGAGGACCTGCGGGCGGGGTGCTAACCACTATGGTGTGATTTAAAACTCCAGGATGGCTCGGAACGCCAGGGACACTGGACGTGTGTGAAATATCGGACCCATGAACTGGTGTGGAAGACCACTTGACTACGCTAGTGCTTGGTGAGAGTACCTTCGAGACCGGAGTTGCTGGTTTGGTAGGAACACTAGTGAGCTCTGAGCTACTAGAAACCGAGGGTGTGCTAGAAGATGCTGTAGCGCTTTTAGTACCAGGTGAGGTTGTGCTAATCCCTTTAGAACTGGTAGGAGGTTCTGACGAAAGAGAGGTACGCGACGCAGTTGAAGTGCTAGCTGTGCTTTGCGAACTGCTGGTTGCGGAGCTCGGTCTCGACAGTGAAGTCAGAGTAGTTAAACTCTTTGGCGTGGAGGTCGAAGAAGTCGGCGGCACTATCGGTGTTGTTGAGCTGCTCGTGGTGCTGCTCGGGCTGGGAGTGGTAGGCGCTGAAGTTGGCGGTACGCTCACAAAAGACGAAGTCGTCGAAGTCGTCGAGGCGGTCGAAGTTGTTAAAATGGAAGACATTGTTGACGTCGACTGAGTACTCTTAGCACTGGGGCTAGGAGTACGGGAACTAGTCGTGCTAGAGCTAGTCGTGCTAGAGCTAGTCGTACTAGAACTGGTCGTGCACGGGACCGTTGTCGTTGTAGTACTCGTGGACTCAGATGACGACGAAGGTCCATCACCAAATACTATCTGGTCAGTAGAAGTGTAATAGTCGTCTGTCGTGATCGTTCGAGCCCTCGTAGTGATTTCAGTGATTACCGTTGCTGACGTCCAGGTAGAATAAGTGGAAGTCCAGCGGGTGGTCGTATACGGCACTTGACCCTCGAGGACTTCGTTGGGTGCCTCCTTTTCGAAGAGCGGAAAAGCTTCTGCTGACTTGGCCGTTAGGCTGTATGCTGTGTTGAACAAAAGAAGGGACACAGCTAGGAACATCACACAAAAGAAAACGACCTTCGAGACGCAGTACTAATAAAGAGAGATTTGGATGGATTCTACGAGAGATTCCCGATCGCCTTATAAGCACTCGCCAAAATCGGACCTCTTTCACATCTGTTGGATTGCAGGTCTAGGTTTATACGCGCCCTGATGGATTTTGACCAGGGCGATATGTGGTTTTTCTCGTTAAGATCTGCAGATTCCTAGAAGAACGCATGGTCACGGTCTGTCTTCAAGGCAAAAAGTAGGTGGGATCCTCAGTTAGAGTACAATAGTGTAGTATCAAACTTTTTTAGGAAAAATATCAGGCTGCCGCACATATATTTCGGCGGGCCTCACCTTCGTTACTGCATCCTATAGAACCCTTGCCCATAAGCCCGCCGCATCCGCGACTTCCCTTTCTGGTGAAGCAGAACTGGTGGCCTTAATAATGCAGACTTCGGAGATATGATAAGCTACGTTTTGGAGTTTGGTGGTTAACGTTACAGTGATAATCAGAGAGATCAGGATCAACTCTAATCGCACCTAATATTTACAAGCTTTGCATTCTTCGCGCATTGACGGCCTATACGCCCTCATCGGAGGGTATGATACCACGAGTCCTCTTCGATTAAAAGCTCTCGCATAAAGGCAAGGGTGTTTGTTGTAACCGTATATTGCGCCCTTCAGTATCCGCGAGTAATAGACCAAATAATGATACTCAGCTGCTGGCTGACGCTCTCATTAGCGGGACATTGTTCTCACGCAGGTAGTTGCCGATATTTTGCAGCGCATAATAGTAGGGCTGGATAGGAACGCCGTCATTGATGTCGTCCGTGAAAGTACCCAGTAAGCTCACAATCGCTGCTGTCACAGGAAGTGATACTGAGTTCTTCAATTTACCCGTGTCGTCGTCATCACTTCGGGTAGAAGTGGGCCTGCCTTTTCTGCCTGTCGCGAAATGCTCCTGCATTTCATAATCTTTACACGATTTCTCGACGATGTGGAACACTCGTAGTTCTTGGTCGCTCACCTTTTGTCCAGATCTTATTCGAAGCTCTACGCCAAATATCCAGCAGCAGAAAAATGTAAGTGATCGGTGGCCAAGTAATACCGAAACTGTACGGGTAAAGGACGCAGAAAACAACATGTTAAATCTCATGGGCCCCTGGGTCCCAGAAACTAGCGAAAATCTCACGAAGTCGACGATTATTCCTACTACAGGCAAGAACCTAGAGAGATCTTTGTGTCTATTCTCGTACATTGCGCGCAGTATCGAGGCGCCAATGCCCTGGATATCGAACTCCCGCACTCTTTCCTTAATGTCGCTCACGTTAACAAAGAGACCGCAGTGAGAAGACTCAATGACCATGCTGCTCAATGCAACCAATGGGTGCTGGTTTTGCCATATTCTCTGCCAAGTAGGCACAAGTTGGTTTTTTAGGTTGATTTGGTTTGCTGAAGCTCCTCCGTGGCTCGTCTCATAAAGCGATCTTAGCGAGTCAATGTTCCCTGTTCCTGGGTGAGAGCTTGATTCCTTCAGTCGCGAGGAAACCAGAGCAAGAACATCGGAGTAGGCTTTTGGGAGTGGGCCTCCACCCCGACCCCACTTGACTTCGCATTCCACAAACACAAATACCGAGAAGGATAGTAAACTTACAGGAGGTAGACGCCAAGTAGGAACAGTCCGCTGCAATTTGTCGATATCGAATGTCTCGACGTCACTGAAAAGTTCATCAAAAGTGTGGGGGTTCTTTACGTTGTCCATGTCTTCGCGCAAACAGGCAGTCTTCCAGTCAGATTCATTCTTATACGCAGTGCTCCAAATATGTTCAGCACTAGGCAACGGGAGCTCGCGGCACGCATTCAATATACTTCGCGTCCGCGGTTCGAGACCGTAGCTACAGACTGCCACATACTCCAAGGAGAATAATGTCGCAAAAGCTCTAACAACTTGGTGCAACTTAACCCATTGTTCGTAAGACTGCTCTCTCGAGTTAGAGTCACTGGGCAGGAGTCCAGGAAATACGGAAACCAGCTTTTCCTGAAAGTCACGCATTTTAAACGCCGCGTTCAGTGTCTCTGACGAGCTGGCAAACGCAAAAGAGTACCATTCCAGGAAAAGAGATGTATGAACAAAATACACCCATTCTTCAATTTCGACTCTTCCCCTCCCAGTGTCAATAACTTTTCTCCAATCTTCGTAAAGTAGTCTCTCTGCATTTGCCTGCAGTATCTTAGCTGCAGACTCCTCCTGAAGAACGCTGGCGCTCAATGAACAAATAGCAAACAATAGAGCGGGCCTTGTTTTGCTAACGTCGAAGGTCGGTTTGTGTATGATTGGCATGATGGGATGTGAGTAGTTGCTGAAGTACGAGATGTACCTGGCGAGCGCAACAGCCGTGATGTCTTGTGAGTTAGCCGGGTTCTGTAGTGAATGAACAGCATTGTCGAATTCTGCCCCGGCGAACGAGCTCGGGCTTGACTTGTCTCGGCTCGAATAACTACAGCTCTCCTCAACTGTGGTGGGGCTGACAGCTGATGGGCTGGATAGACTAGTTGGGCTTGCCATAGCAGGACTGGCTAGACTGTCTGGGCTTGTCAAAGACTTTGTTGCTGTAGGACGCTCATCCGTGGTTTCAGCAGACGAGCTGTTTGCAGCCACGCCACTTCTAGGCATGCTTGTTGAGGCAGCCCTCTGGCTCTGAGCTGTTACACCCGGTGCTTCCTCTGGCCTGGTACTCCTTTGAGGTACCTGAGCAGCTGCTTCCTTGGTACGATTGCCATTTGAAGAGCTTGGGGAGAGCTCGGGGTAATTTGAAAAGCCCTTGCGTACGGGCTCGCGATCGAAATTCTCAATGGTGATTCCAGCCTCCCGCTGGAGAAGCAACGACCCACTATCCAACGTATCGCTCGAACGAGACAGGCGTTGCGCTCTCCTGTCGAAAACTGGCTTTGCGTCGCCGTACTCATAGTCGCTACTAGATAGCGACGAGCGATGTACAGGAATGAAATCGAGATAATGGTCGCGGTCTTTGAAATTACGCGAAAAGTTGTGGTCGCTTCCGTTGCCGTCTATGATGACGCTCGATTCGTCGAAGCTGTCGCGCGAGTCTTTTCTATAGGTTGCCTTACTGACCCTGCCATCGCTGCCAACGCTACTGTAGCTGCTGCCGCGTCTCTTGAAAGCCACCTCAGCTTCTTCAAGGTGCTCTGTAATATGTTTTGAGCTTGCAGGGATGGCTGAGGAGGCACCCAGTGCTGTATCAGTCCACCCTGGAACATTTGGAGCATAAGGCCCGTATCCATACGCGATGAGATTCTCCATAGGAGGATTTGCCGCGCTGAGGATTTGATTCGAGGCACTTATTGGCAAGCCGTTTTGAAGCGGCTGTCTAATAAATAGTCGCAGCATTCGCATTTGAGACGGGCTGTAGGCTGGAAACAGCTGCTGCTGTAGTGGGGGCGGTGGAGATTCTGATGAGTACTGTGGGTAGCTCCATGGATGTCCATACGAAAGATCACTCGAAGAGTGTGGTAGAGAGCCTAGGTTGAGGCCTTCTGGGGCCTTGGACGGCAACGCTGTGCCAAACTGGTGCTGTAACGGCTGGCCGACAGCGTCTGTCCTCTGTTCGAGTATTCCGGGGTTAGGGTGCAGAGGGGCCATTCCATGAGATGCGGATGTGCCTGCAGCATTCAAGCCGCGGTTCACCATCGACGCCTTCCCGGCCATGCGCAGCTCCTTCACGCCCGAGACGATTGCTCTATGCACATTGCGCATGTGTCGGACAAGAACGTCACCCCTGAAAAACGTTGAACTGCAGTTGGGGCACACATGGGAACGCGTCCCAGTGTGGGTCGTTTCGTGGCGCCGAAGGTGTTCTACCCTTCGAAAAGAGCGCGCACACGACTTACAAACGAATCGCGGTTCATTTGGAGATGCCAAAGTGTTCGTACTGGACATGATACATCCGGGCCTCTAGTGGAGCGAGCGCCGGTTTTCGGTTTATATTCTTTGGAAAAAGAACTCGCCCTTTCGCCCTAGCGAGTAGGTGTGCACCAGTGTGGCTCGCTCGCTACGGGCTTAGATGCATAATCACGTGTGGAATTGCCCTTTTTTGCGAAGGGTTTGGAGACCCTACCCCGCGTGGGGGCACTATTTCGTTAGCCACCGCTCGTTGATCGACCGGGTTAACTTTGTCTCTCTGGGCAGCGAATTTCGCAACAAGCACGAGACATTATGTTGCGTACCACTGGACGGCTCCGCGGGGCTTGTGATCGGGGGAGCTCTCCCTATGGAGATTGTTCTCATTCGTTCTCAGGAAGGTGCGAGCGTGACCTGCTTACCGCTACCCTCTAACATCCTACACCTGCGTCCCGATCGCAGTGGCAGTTGGCGCGATCTCGGGGGAGGAGACGCCGTTTCTGTCACTGGGAGTCAGCTGGCGGCTCTTTTAACCACTCTGTTGAAAATATATACATATATTGCATTTACGCGTGTTTATCAAATCGGCAATCTCAAACTTGCCACAGGACCCTTGTCATTCTTTGTTGCTATGCCGTTTCCTGCACCGACAGAGCCGCGTGCGTGCTGCGCACGAAGAACGATCTATTACGAAGCGATGCTTTTTCTTACCGCCCGATAGAGCTTACTCGCCAAGATCTCGACCGTATTGTGAGATATCTCCGATGAAATGCCAGCATTCAGCAAGCCAGATGTCTATTGGACTTCTCTGCATGCCACTATGCTGATGGCGTGGAGCGCTAGGTCTCTATTATTGGCCGGTATCCCATCAACTGCCGTCTGCAGAGTGGACCATGATACTGCTGGGTATGCAGGTCACCTCTTTCCATGCGCCGTTCAGGGTTTGTGTCTGGTGGGAGGCGTACATTGTTAGCCACCGCACGCTGCGCGAGTGGCAGCGGGGTACCTAACAGCGAATGACATTCGCACGGAGATGATGGCAAGAGACAAAAATAAATGTGAGGTGCGCAAGGTCGAAGCCCGTTAACACAGCGCAAGCAGGCTTGAGCAACCCAAGAGAGAGTGAATAAAATAAGATGAACGAAAAAAATAAATTAATTTAGACGAAACGATCCCAGCGATGCTGTTCATGCCCTAATGCCTGGCGCTGTGTCTGTTTTTAGCAAGAAGTTACCCTTGATAAGGAGGCGGCAATGCTGCATGCTGGTCTGCTGCTATCTGGACTATGCTTGGCAAGACGTGAAGTGGGCTTTGCATTGTGTGCCACCGCGAGATATTCGAGAGGTTTACTGCACGAAACACAAGTGTCACCCTAACCGCGTACCTTCGCTGGAGGTATTCTGTATCTGTCGACTCGCATGACGTTGGGATCTCCAGATCAGCAAGCTCCTCGGTGATGTCGGACAAGCCAGATTCGAGAGGCAGCTCGGGATCGCGCTTAAAGATCTCCTCGGTCGTGGTATAGGATTCGTTTGTCTGGATGACCCTTGTCTCGATCAAGAGCTTCACGAACACCGAGGATAACATTATCGTGTTTTCGCGTGCAGTCCAGACCTTCAGGCGCAGCCCGGCCTTTTGTGGGGTTTGGAACACGCCGGCCTTGGGCACGAGCAGCTTCGATCGGACGTGCGCTTCCTCGAGCTCTCCCTGTTCCGGGTGCCGGTAGCGCTCGCCGAATAGCGCAATGAAAACCCGGTTGACCCCCTTCAGGGGCCGTGCATCATCCTTCTTCGACACGATCACGCTCCCGCGATACACAACCTCGCGGAACCCGCGGACGTCCCTTTGCATTCGGTGCTGGGTCCGATTCCCGCATTCTCGCCTCCGGTTTTCATCCGTTTCCAGTAGCTCAGAGTCGATGCTTTGCGTTTCCTCGTTCCGTTGATTGTTGTTGCCTGAATTCAGAGTGCGCCCTTGAGGTGCGGCGTGGCTCGCCTCGCGTGCCCTAGGCGATCGGGGCGTGTACGCTACCGTCTCCGATCCTTCCGTTTCAGAGGTGGTGCTCAAACTCGCACTGTCACGGCTTAGCTGTGCATCCCAGATGTTTGTGCCAAGATCTCTGGACGGGAACATGGGGACAATTGCATCGGCTGTCGTTGATGTCGTATTCGTAAACCTCAGGCGGAGGATCCAGTAAACGCCGACTTTCTCCCTTGGATCTGAGGTCACCATGAGTGAGGGGAACTGGCTAACGGACTCGGGTATCACGAACTCTATGGGCATTGTATAGGAGCCCCGAATAAATGTTTCTGGCCATGATGTAAGTGCGGCGGTGTGCACAATTGATGCTTTGCAAGATGTTCCTCCGCGCTCCTCGCAGATCAGCGTTACAAAGGCGTCTCCCAATTGGGCTTCCGTTTTGTGCACACCAATCTTGGCGGTTGCAACCAGCTTACTCCCACCTGTGAATATCACTCCATCTTGCAGTTCGATTTCTATCACGATTGGTCGGCCCATGTCGACAGGAATTGTTCCTTAATTGGGTCGACTGGGTCGATTGGAGGTTATATCAGATCCGGAAACTGGTCCACGAACCTAAGCCGCTAACCGTTGATGTCACGTGCTCTGCTGCTAGCTGAATGGACAGGCCCCCCATGTCCAAAGGTTCAAGTGCCGCACTAATCGAGACGGTTATGAGTCGGGACTTCTGCGATGTTGCGTTGCGCACTTCGTTTGTGTCCTTGGTCTTATTTTGAAATTTAAATTTTCTGTATATCAATATTCCGCGCAGAGCGCCGCCGATCTTTGCAGTTCTATTTTCGGGAGGGGTGCACCATCAAATTACGCAGCGTAAGCGAGGGAGGGGAAGTTGTCACTAAAATAGGTGGGCAATACTCCTCACCCTGCTTGCGCCAGATAAACTACAAGACGAGACAGGAGCGCGCGCGGAATCGATAATCTAGTGAAATATGGCTACAATGCTCGCCGATTGGCGCCGTTCGACTCACCCAGTCCGCACCGAGATGACTCAGCAAGGCACTGCCTGCCATTAGCATATTCAGACACTCAGGACTCGAAGGTAGTGACATAGAGTCACTCGGAGAGAGTCACACAAAACCCTAGTGATTCATCCCTCACCATCGAACCTTGAAAAACGCTTCGGTTCTATAGAAAACTCTTTTGCGTGCGACACAGCACAATAGTGAGAACTCGCAGAACAATGTCGAGTAACGCGGGAGATGCAAGTCAGCCGCCAGCTGGGCAGCTCAAGCCCGAGGCGGGCCAAGCGCTGAACGCGGACGGAAAGCCGAAGACGGCGAAGGAGCTTGAAAAAGAGCGCAAGAAGGCCGAAAAGATGGCCAAGTTCGAGGCCAAGAAGGCCAAGCAAACCAAGGGAGGAGATGCCGAAAAGCCTAAGGCTAAGGCCGCTCCCAAGAAGGTGAAGGAAGAGGTCCCGAAGTTCGTGGACACGACGAAGCCCGGAGAAAAGAAGACACTTGTGAGCCTTAATGACCCCGCACTCAAGGCGTACGTTCCCGAGAATGTCGAGTCGTCATGGTACGAGTGGTGGGTCAAGAAGGGCTTCTTCGAGCCGAAACTTTCGAAGGACGGCAGCGTGCTCCCCGCGGGGCAGTTCGTTATCCCCGCGCCCCCACCAAACGTCACTGGTGCGCTTCACATCGGACACGCACTCACGATCTCGCTCCAGGATACACTCGTTCGGTTCAACCGCATGAGCGGAAGGACAACGCTATTCATCCCGGGCTTCGACCATGCTGGAATCTCGACGCAGAGTGTCGTTGAGAAAAACATCTGGAAGCGGGACCACAAGACGAGACACGACTACGGCCGTGAAAAGTTCGTGGATATAGTCTGGGACTGGAAGAAAGAGTATCATGCCCGTATTAAGTCGCAGATCACGGCACTCGGTGCCTCATACGACTGGAGGCGCGAGGCCTTCACCCTTGACGACCAGCGGTATGCAGCTGTTGTTGAGGCGTTTGTACGGCTCTTCGAGGACGGCAGTTTGTACCGTGCGAAGCGACTCGTGAATTGGAGCACGGCTCTGCAAACGACGCTGTCGAACCTCGAGGTCATTAACAAGGAGGTTCCGGGCCGTACCATGATGAAGGTCCCTGGGTACGACTCTCCCGTGGAGGTTGGTGTCATCACGAGCTTCGCGTACCCTGTTGTGGGCAGCGACGAGAAGCTGGTCGTAGCAACCACGCGTCCGGAAACACTGTTCGGTGACACTGCAGTTGCCGTGCATCCGAAGGACCCGCGGTACACACACCTTCACGGCAAGAAGGTGAAGCATCCGATTCTTGATCGCGAAATCCCGATCGTGCTGGACGATGTTGCCGTTGATATGGAGTTCGGAACTGGTGCGGTGAAGATCACACCGGCTCATGATCCGAACGACTACGAAACCGGCAAACGCCACGGGCTTGAATTCATTGCGGTCATCGACGAGAACGGCAAACTGAATGCCAAGGCTGGTCCTGAGTACGAAGGAATGAAGCGATTCGACGCGCGTGTGAAGGTGATCGAGGACCTCAAGGCTCGCGGACTCTTCGTTGAGCAGAAGGACAACCCAATGACGGTTCCCACCTGCGAGAAGAGTGGTGACATCATCGAGCCGATGCTGAAGCCGCAGTGGTGGCTCAATCTACAGGAGCCTGCCAACATGGCCATTGATGCAGTGAAGCAAGGCAAGATCACAGTGTATCCGAAATCGTCTGAGTCGGAGTACTTCCATTGGCTTGGAAACTTGCAGGATTGGTGCATCAGTCGTCAGCTTTGGTGGGGACACCGCTGCCCCGTTTATCTCGTCGAGCTTGCCCCGGGTAAGCAACTCGATGGAGCTGACACCAAGAGCTGGGTTGCCGGCCGAAACGAAGAGGAAGCCTACGAGAAGGCTCGCAAGAAGTACCCCGAACATGCGTCGACCCTGAAGCTGTACCAGGATGAGGATGTGCTCGACACTTGGTTTAGCAGTGGTCTCTGGCCCATGACAACTCTGGGCTGGCCGAACGTGAACAGCGAGGATTTCAAGCGGTTCTTCCCCATGTCGCTGTTGGAAACCGGATGGGACATTTTATTCTTCTGGGTCACGCGCATGGTGATGCTGTCCCTGAAGCTCAGCGGCGAGATTCCATTCAAGGAGGTCTACTGCCACTCGCTTGTCCGTGACGCACAGGGCCGCAAGATGTCGAAGTCTTTGGGAAATGTCGTTGACCCTCTGGACGTGATTTCAGGTATCTCACTCAACGCGCTTCACGATAAGCTGAAGGTCGGCAACCTCGACCAAAACGAGCTCAAGCGCGCCTCCGAGGGCCAGGCAATCAGCTTCCCGAATGGTATCCCCGAGTGTGGCACAGATGCTCTTCGATTTGCCATGTGCGCCTACACGTCGGGAGGTCGTGACATCAACCTCGATATCTACCGCGTGGAGGGTTACAGGAAGTTCTGCAACAAGATCTACCAGGCTACGAAGTTCGCTTTGATGCGCCTTGGCGACGATTACAAGCCACCTGCGACCCCCCACGAGGGCTTGAGTCTTGTCGAGAAGTGGATTTTGCACAAACTGTCCGTTGCAGGCCGCGAGACTGCTGCGCACCTTGAAAAGCGCCAGTTCATGGATGCCACCTCTGTTGTCTACAATTACTGGCTATATGAGCTGTGCGACGTGTACATCGAGAACTCGAAGTCTCTCATTCTTGAAGGAACCGAGGAGGAACGGAAGAGCGCGCGAGACACCCTATACACTTGTCTCGACGGAGCCCTTCGCCTTATCCACCCCTTCATGCCATTCCTGACCGAGGAGCTGTGGCAGCGCTTGCCGAAGCCCGCCGGTGTAGAGATCCCAGAGTCCATAACGTTGGCGCAATTCCCGAACGAACAGCTGTTCAACGCCGAGGCAGAGGAGGCCTATACTACGGTTCTAGAGGTTTCAAAGACGCTGCGCTCCCTGTTCGCGGACTACGGTATTGCGAAGGACGGCGAGGCGATCGTTGCTGCGTCTGGCGCGGCCTACTCCATGCTCAAGGAGCAGCACAACTCAATTCTGTCGATTGTGAAGCAGGCCGCGCAGCTTGAAATTACGGAGAATGCTGAAACACCGGCAGGATGCGTTGTTGGCACGGTGTCGCCGACTGTTAATGCGTTCGTTGTCGTCAAGGGTCATGTTGACCTCGATGACGAGATCCGCAAGGCGCAGGACAAGATCAAGAAGGTCGAGCAGCAGCGTGCGAACGTGATCAAGCAGACCCAAGTCCCCGGGTATGCGGAGAAGGTCAAGGAAAGCGTTCGCGAGAACAACAGCAAGAAGATTGAAGGGTTCGCCGCCGAGCTTAAGGGTCTTGACGCAGTCATCGAGCAGTTCCAGCGCCTGAAGCTGTGAATATCTAATAGCAGGACATAAGAAAATAAATGATTAATAGCTAAGAAGAATTGCTAAATAGCAAGTGCTCATCTAATTAAGTATTAGAGACGTGTGGTCACTCATTAAAGGCATCAACCGACTGCGTGTATACCTGCTTCTCGTTCGCTTCAACGCGATCCGGCTGCTGCACAGAAATTTCACCCGCGTTCGGATTGCCGGAGCCCACCGGTTTCCTAACAGTTTCTGTAGGCTTCCTGGTAACTTCTGTGTACGAGGGGGAGCTCACGCTATCAGATTCTGCGTCACCCGTGTTGCGGGGCTGCGGGTTGTGCACTTCCTCAGCCGGCTGCTGGGTGGCCGGCTGGCTATACCCTTGCTGGCTGTACCCTTGCTGGCTGTACCCTTGCTGGCTATACGGTTGTTGGCTGTACGGTTGTTGTCTATACTTGTTGTCCTGCCGTGAGCGGTTTGCGGCAAAGCCTCCACCTCTGCCAGCCTCTGCCAGTGGATAGCGCGATGTACGTTGCGAACTGTTACGGGACTTCGTGATGACGACAATTGCGTAGATTATTCCGCCGATCGGTACAAATATCCACAGAAGCAAAGTCACCACCAGTTGATGTTCGCAGCCGAATTCAATAGCTACTGACACAGGGGGAAGGATGATTGACAGGAGGACAAGACCAATGTAACTGCCGGTGCCCATGGGCGAGATTCTTTGTGAGCCGCTCATTTCTCCAGCAACTACTTAGATTCTCGAGAGTTTATTAAAGTTCCGTTAAAGCCTTGAGACCTTGCAAGTATTCCGTCTGCGTAACACGTCTTTTTCAGTCATACATATATCATCTGGGTAAGGAATTTCCACAAGGCACGCCGCGCCGTAAACATATGCAGTCATTGAGGTGCATATAGATGGAATCATCCACGAATCAGGCAATTAGCCTGCTCCTAAACGACTGAGATGGCCCCTGTCTCTATTTCCCCGGTGTGCCGCTATCTTGAGACATTTGCTTATCATTCGCGCGATCCCGCGAGCCAAGACAGCCAACAAGCGTATGCCAAGGGGTGGTTTATGTAGAAACAAGCAAATGATCACATATCAGAGTGTGCAAGAATAATAAATCAAGTAGGTCGATAAGAAAAAAAAAATTATAGAGGCCAGTGCCGTAGCTGCGCACATGTTAGCTACGCATGCCGCTTAAAACGGCGAATCATAGAACTTTCCAGCTCACACGGTCCTGAAACAGAGGGCTAGGCTGATGAATACAAACGTTCCCTTAGTTCTCTTGGACAGGCGGGTGCTGCGGGGCGTTACTACCACCGTCTGTCGCAGCTTGGGCGTACGGGTTGGGCAGGGCGCCTGTGTTGTTCGGCGGTGGGCTGTTCGGCGGCGGGCTGTTCGGCGGTTGGCTGCTTTGTTGCTGGTTGTACGGGTCATACGACTCCTGGCTCTCAGACTGCTGGCCAGACAATTTTTCGTTAGACGATGGCTGGCTGCGCGGTTGCTGGTTGTATCTGTTGCCTTGCTGGTTCGATGCGGAGCCTCTCGCGCCCGCACCACCGACCTCTGCCAGAGGGTAGCGCGATTTCCTCTTCGATTTATTACGGGACTGCGTGATTTTGTAGATCGCGTAGATCATGCCGCCAAAGGGTACAAATAACCACAGAAGAATCTCCACCATCATTTCGTGCTCGCAGCCGTATTCGATAGCTATCGCTGCGGGAGGAGCGAAGATAGATAACGCTACAAGACCAACGTAGGTCCCGGCGCCCATAGGCTCTGTTCGTGCATATTCACTCATGTTTGTGAGAAATTCTCGAGGTTTCTGGTTCTTATTGGATTTCAATATTCTTTCGCCCTGTGTACTTTTTTTTTAGTCACTTACATATAGATATTTAGGGCAAGGGGCCCTTGCCCTGATCGAGGGTCACTGTAAAACATATGCGGTCATTGAGATGCGTCTATATGCATGCACTTGCATGTATATGATAAGGCTGCGCGGTGGGGACTATTCCCGCCCCGCGTGTCATTACGAGTCACTCACTCATGGAATGCAGACCAGCTGCGAAGAGCTGCAGCCGAGCGCGACCTTAGTAGTAGTTTATAGACAAATAAGCATAATGTCTTACGCCTAATCAAGCCTGCCGCTGAATCTTGTTGTCCAGAGTCGAAGTGCCATTGGACGTGTATGGCGGGGGATCCGCAGGGCCATGAGTGTTGGCTAGACCATTCTGATTCTCGGGGTCCGCGGCTCGTGCAGGCTGGGATGCAGGACCCGCGGCCTGGGGGCGCGCGGCCTGCGAAGGCTCGCCAACAGTGGCCTCAGTGCCATCCCCCACCGGCTCATAGCCCTGCTGCGAAGCACGTTCGTAGCGCGCCTTCGTCAGGAGGTATGCTGCGTGAACGAACCCGCCGAACGGCAGCAGAATGGTCAGCAAAATGTTCCACAGCGTATCCCAGCGGAAAACGCCGAATTCCAATGCCACTGCGAATGGCGGAAATATTGCAGAGAGCACTATAAGCCAGAAAAGTCTGGAAGACGAGTCCTGAACCGTTGACATTGGAGATCGCTGTAGACTAAAGTTTTGGTGGCGACTGCTCTGACATAAGGGCGTCATGCTTATCGCGGCAGTGGGACGGTTGCCCTAAAGGTGCGCCCGAGAACGCTACACATACGATCGGGCTACTGTTGAGCTCGTCGCATAACAATTGGCGCTGAGTATGCTTGTAAGTGGACGGTGAAAGTGCCGGAATGTGCTATGAGGGTGTGCTTCCACCTTTGAAAAGGCCCACAGCCCCGACCCGTGGCCACGCGGGGTCATGGACTTAGCCGTATGAGCTCAGACTTCGGCAGATACGAATAATAGTGTACCAATGTCGTGTCAGGCCCCGGACATCAATCGCTCCATGAACCCCACACGCATCGTGTATGCTCTGGTGGTAAGACAGACTCTCTCCTCCACACTAGTTTCCAGCCATGTGACAGCTTACGAAGAAGATGAGGCCGCGTTGGATCCCTGTAGTAGCAGTACACTCTTAGAGAACAGGTCCACAATGGCAGGCAAAGCCGAGGAAGACAGGCCTGAATCAAGAGAGGAGGCCTCCAAGAGCCCCGAAGGATCTGACGGCCCTGAAGGCGAGGCCCAGGAGTCACACATGGATGTGGATCCGGCGGAGATCAAGGACGAGAAGGAGCACGACGAGCGTGACGAGCATAGCGAGCACGGCGAGGACGAGGAGAAGCTTGTAGAGGACGGCCCGAGCGATGAGGATAAAAACGATGAGGAAGGAGAGAAGAATGCGGAAGATGCTGAGAATGGGGCGGGCGGCGAGCAGCTCGACCCGATCTTCGACGAGATCTTGATGAAGCCCCTGTTTGAGCGGCGCGAAAAGTCGATGAAAGAGCTGCTCGAGGCCATGGACGAATTCTCTCCAATCATACCGGACGCCGTGACCGACTACTACCTCGCGAAGTCCGGATTCAGAACAACAGATCACCGCATCAAGCGACTGCTCGCGCTGGCCACCCAGAAGTTTGTGGCCGACATCGCGAGTGATGCATACCAGTTCTCCAGAATCCGAGCGCAGACGGCCAATGCCGCGGGAGGAAGTGGCCGTGGCCGGGCGGGCCCGGGATCAACATCCGGCCGGACGGTGCTCACGATGGAGAGCCTGAGCGGTGTCTTGGGCGAGTACGGGATCAACGCCAAAAGACCAGACTTCTACCGTTGACCTACCGCTGATTCTCCCAGCATCCCCATATTATTATTTTGCTATGTACTAATGTCGAACCTGCCATGTCCACCGGAGTTTATGCCTCCAAACAGACGTCGCGTGAACGTTCTCGAAGACCTGCGCGTGCCCGTTGTGCCCACGGTCCATGGCAGGTTAGGGCGCACCCTCCACGATGGATGATGACCTGCGAGCCTCAAAAACAGCGTTAAATAAGAGGACTCCTCTGCTCAGCTAGCATTTGCACACGGGCATCGCTAATGGTTGTAGACTATTCCAAATGGGACAAGCTCGAGCTGTCAGACGACAGCGATATCGAAGTGCATCCGAATGTCGACAAGAATTCGTTTATCCGCTGGAAGCAGCGTGATATCCACGAGAAGCGCGAGCAGGCGAAGTTCCGCACTCTACAGCTCGAAGTCAACATCGAGACGAACCATGACCTGTTGAAACGTGTGAATAAGCTTATCCAGGCTGGCGAGGACGGCCGCAAAGTCGGGCTTGATGTGGAAGGCGACGTGCAGTTCACGCAAGAGGGCGAGACGAAGGAGAAGCCAGCAAAGGCCACGAGCCCCGAGCAGCCCCGCTACACAGACATGATTGAGAGCATGCTGATGCAGATTGTTGCCGAGGGCGGTGACCACGCCGTGGTCCTCGCGAAGCTCAAGGAGCACCGTGAAATGATCGAGAACGCGCTGAAGGCTGAGAATGCGGAATTGGCCAAACTCGAGGCCGAGCGCAAGGAGCACATCACTGCTGACGACATCCGCACGGGGTGGGACTCCACGATCGTCTACAAGCCATCGTCGAAGTCGGCGAGTGGGGAAACGTCCGCCTCCGCGCCAGCAGCGGGGGGCTCGACGACGGGCACGACAACGACCGTGGAAACGCTGAACTCTCCTCAGGCTTCGCCGAAACCAAAGATCACTGAGGACGGGCTCGAGGAGCTGCTTGCACAAACAAAGCAGTTCGGCGAGCTGCCTGTGGGCGACATGGAGGCTGCGTATAAGTATTTGATGCAGCACCCATACATAGTGACCGAGGGTCAGAAAGATGCATTGATGATGAGCGCATTCGAGCACGAGCTTGCGAATGATACTGAGCGCGCGCGCCGCGTCGTTTGGAACTCGCTGCTCATCCAGTACAGCAACACTTTGGGCAAGGACGGCGTGCGTCTCTTTTTCAGCAAGATCGTGCAGAAGACGCATCCGGCCAGAGAAGCATTCGAAAAGGACGCGCAGACAACCTACGACCACATCAAGAACCGGTGCAAGATCCTGCGCGAGGACCACGCGCGCGAGGAAGGCGAAGGCGGCGAGGAGAGCATCCAGCTGCACGCCGTGGACCCGGACACGGAGTTGATCATTCGCATTCCTGAGGAGGATTCAGAGGGCTACGCGATCTACGAGACTTTGTCTAAAGACATGCAGGAGGCCGTCAAGACCCAGCAGCTCGACAAGATCAACAACGTGCTGGGAAGCCTGCCGGTTGCCGAGGCCGAAGAAGTTGTCGAGAAGCTGAGCGAGTCCGGCGTGCTTCAGGTCGAAAGCAAGATCTATGAGCCCGAGGAGTGGGAGCAGAAGAAGAAGGAACTCGAGCCGCAACAGCAAGAGACCGTCAACGACAACGAAGTACCATCAACTATCGACGACGTTGATTAATGAAGGGCCACGGGGATACCGCCATGGACGGCACATGAACTAACGCGCAGCAGCTTGGAAGATCACATCAATTTATGCATATATATACATCTGTATATGTATAGTTATATATATTATCAGCATATGCACGACAGACGAACAAGGACACGGTTGAAGGCAGATCAGATGAACGAAACCTAGAAAGAAAAGCCCAACGAGCTGCCAATGTTAGCCGTTCAGTGGCCAAACTTGAGATAATACTTGGATATCTTAGTTTTATATATAACTGCTCGAGCTGGAAGCTGTTTACTCCAGTTATCAGCCGGGTGGTATTCCGAGACCGGGGATGAGCGCCATACACGCCAAACCCCTACCCCGAGCCCGCACGCTCCCCTCACATTTCCTGCTCATATTGCCGTTACTGTGTCATAAAGCCACTTGACAAGGGACGAACTCAGACTAGAACAATGAGCGCATTGCAAGTAAAACAGACACCGGGAGACCCAATTTTCGAACTTTCTGCCCGTTACAAGGCGGATACGTTCCCCAAGAAGGCAGACCTTGGGATTGGCGCCTACCGCACGAACGATGGCCATCCCTGGGTGCTTCCGGTCGTCAAGAAGGTTGAGAAGCTGCTTGCCGATGATCCCAAGCTTGATCACGAGTACCAGCCGCTCACTGGTAATGCGGAGTTCCGCGTGGCCAGCGCGAAGCTTCTGTTGGGCGCGAACACGGACACTGCGAAGGTGGCCACCGTGCAAACACTTAGCGGAACCGGTGCAAACCACATGGGAGCGGTCCTGTTAAGCCGGTTCCCGCCATTTGGCTCGAGCAGCAAGCGCATTTGGGTGCCGACCCCGACCTGGGGCAACCACCACCAGATCTTTTCTTGGGCCGGCTTTGAAGTCCTGAACTATCCTTACTGGGATGGCGAGCAGCGCCGCCTGAACATCGAGGGCGTTTTGTCCAAGCTCGAAGAGGCCCAGAAGGGCGATATCGTGCTTCTTCATGCCTGCGCCCACAACCCAACTGGCATTGACCCCACGCAGGACCAGTGGAAGCAGATCGCCGAGCTCGTGAAGAGAAAGAACCTGTTCGCGTTCTTCGACTCTGCGTACCAAGGATTTGCCTCGGGCAACCTCGACCACGACGCGTGGTCGGTGCGTTACTTCGTCGACCAAAAGATCGACTTGCTTGTGTGCCAGTCGTTCTCGAAGAACATGGGCCTGTACGGCGAGCGCTGCGGTGCGATCCACGTTGTGTTGAGTGATGCCACCCCGGAGAGGGTGAGCGCTATCACAAGCCAACTCGCTCTGCAGACGCGCGCAGAGGTGTCGAACACGCCTGCGTTTGGCTCGCGCATTGCTGCCAAGATTCTCACCACACCTGAACTCTTTGAGCAGTGGAAGCGCGAAGTAAAGACGATGGCGGACAGAATCATCAAGATGCGCCACGAGCTCCGCTCGAGACTCGAGAAGCTCAAGACCCCTGGAACGTGGAGCCACATCACGGAGCAGATCGGTATGTTCTCCTTCCTGGGCTTGACGAAGAAACAGTCGCGACGCATGGTTGATGAGTTCCACATCTACTTGTTGGAGAACAGCCGCGTGTCTATGGCTGGAATTAATGATTCTAACGTTGACTACATCGCTGATTCTATTCACAGGGTCGTCACAGAAGACAACGGTAAGCTGTAAGCACTAGTTATATTCGTACCAGTTTTCTTAGGCTAATGACAAGGCTACTGAAGAGACTATCGGAAAGGAGAGCACGCATTGAGTGAGCCTGGCCGTCGCCTCGTCGAGGCAGCCGCGTGCCGCCAGCCGCAGAGTGTTCGGGCCACTCGATCCAGGGAGGCGCCGTAACAATGAAAATTAAGAATGTAGTAGTGATTAAGATCCATTTGCATATCACTGCGCAATTATTCTTTCGCACTCATTGTTCTGTGTATTACTGCTCTGGCTCTATTGGGCCCGCGCTGTCTACCAGCAATGCTAACAGTATCATGTTGCCACTCCCTGCCCTCGGGGCTAATATCTCAGCCCGCACACTGAACCCGTAGCTTCGACATGGTAGACAAGATCCAGCGCCAGGTCCGGATCTCGACGCGGCAGTCTGTGCTGGAGGATGAGCCGAAGATCGATGGCGTCTTCCCGATGCGGGAGTGGAAGATAAATGTTCACCTGGTCGGCGCCGACGGACAGCTCTACCCAGCAAACGTGTTCGACCGCGTCACGTACCAGCTTCACGAAACCTTCGCCAATCCACGCCGCGTGCTAACCGAGCCGCCATTCGAGGTGGCCGAGAAGGGGTGGGGTGAGTTCGAGATGCGCATCACGTTCCGCATAGCGCACGGCGGTGGCGATTTCAGCACGGGCTACGACCTCCACTTCAGGGCCCCCGAGAGCCACCAAGATGTCACTGTGAGCTTCCCGCTCAACAAGAAGGAGCTTGTGGCGAAGCTGGCTGCCAGCGGCCCCGTACCTCAGGCCGCAGCGCCTGCTCCGGCGCCAGCAGCACAGTCGTCGCAGGCCGCTGGCGAGAAGCGCGGCGCTGAGGCCGACGAGGCGAATGCCGCGAGGGCCAAGAAGGCGAAAGTCACCACGAAGGGCTCTGTTGACCTCGAGCGCTTGAGCAACGGCCTTGAACAGCTCGGTGAGCAAGATGTGTTGTCGATCGTTCAGATGATCAGTGACAACAAGACTCCAGACATCTATGTGAAGAACGACGTCGAGGCTGGCGAATTCCATGTCGATCTCTTCACTGTACCAAACGGTCTACTGAAGTCCATGTGGGACTTCGTTGCAAAAAAGGTGGATGTGTGATATGTATTGTAGCAATGACTGGCAAAGTAGTCCAGCCAGGCTCTAAATAATAGTTTGCCATTATTTGGCATTATGCACCTCATGGTACTCTATCTAAATGTGTTTTCAACTCTAGTGAAAGTGCAAAGGATGATCTGCCGAACGCCGGCTGCGTGCTCGATTATGCGTGCTCGATTATGAAGCGCACAAAATCACAGCGTGCTTTTGAGAATTTGCTCTTATGAAATGCGTTGCACTTTGTTTTCGTACACAATGCCCTTCACACGGAACCTATTTCTAGTATCATACTTCCTAAAAACACCTATGCAACTTCGTAAACACGCCTACGCAGCTAGCTCCAGTTTGAATACCGTCGAGGAGCTCTCAACACGGCGCAGTTTTAAATCACAGTATTTAAGTGGACAGCTCGCCGAGTATGCTCCGCTATCTTCTAAGCCGGCTGCTGAACCACACGCCTACATAAATACATCTGTTATGCCGTGAGCCTACGCGCACTTGCTATTCGGCTCAGTGAACCGCGTGGTCTCTCGCCTTGGGCGCGTAGAACCCTATCCCGATCGCGAGCGGGTTGGAGGCAGGTCATCCGACGGGAGTGCGGCTTGAGAGACTTCTCGCGTTGACATTTATCAAAGACCTCGGAATAATTTCCATTACGCCTCAAATAAAACCTGTTACTGGGCCACGCTTGTCCGCACAGCGTTGCAGACGCGGATGCCTGCGTACCCCCGACCTCGCGCTATGATTGGTCACAAGCCAGTCACTGGACCGTGGTCGTGGCATTAGCTAATCAGAAGCGCTCCTCGAACGTGATTGGGACTCCTGGCATTTTTGTTACCCACAAAGACCTCGCCTCGTTTTCTTCTTTCCCCACCCAACACTTTGTAGCAAATTATGTTCCGCAGTGTACTTCCCAGTCTGAAGCGGGCTGCTTTGCGCCCGCAGACGATGGCTGCTCCGAAGATGCTCAGCCGCGGTATGGCTGCTGCCGCTGAGGTGGACGGCCAAGTCAAGGCCGTCATCGGTGCCGTTGTCGATGTCCAGTTCCCGCAGGGCAAGCTCCCGTCGATTCTCAACGCGCTTGAGCTCAAGCGTGCTAACGGCGAGAAGCTTGTCCTCGAGGTTGCGCAGCACCTCGGTGAGAACACCGTCCGTGCCATCGCTATGGACGGAACCGGTGGTCTTGTTCGTGGCGACGCTGTCAAGGACACTGGCGCTCCGATTCTCGTTCCCGTCGGTGATGCCACTCTTGGCCGTATCCTGAACGTCACCGGTGACCCCGTTGACGAGCGTGGACCCGTCAAGACCGAGCTGCGCCGCCCGATCCACACGGACCCGCCTCTCTTCTCGGAGCAGAGCACTGCCGCCGAGGTTCTTGAGACCGGTATCAAGGTCGTCGACCTGTTGGCCCCCTACGCCAAGGGTGGTAAGATCGGTCTCTTCGGTGGTGCCGGTGTCGGTAAGACTGTGTTCATCCAGGAGCTGATCAACAACATCGCCAAGGCCCACGGTGGTTACTCCGTTTTCTGCGGTGTCGGTGAGCGTACCCGTGAGGGTAACGATCTCTACAAGGAGATGATCGAGTCCGGCATTATCAACCTTGAGGGTGAGTCGAAGGTCGCCTTGGTGTTCGGTCAGATGAACGAGCCGCCTGGTGCCCGTGCCCGTGTCGCCCTCACCGGTCTCACGGTTGCCGAGTACTTCCGTGACGAGGAGGGTAAGGATGTGTTGCTCTTCGTCGACAACATCTTCCGCTTCACCCAGGCTGGTTCTGAGGTCAGTGCCTTGCTTGGTCGTATCCCCTCGGCTGTCGGTTACCAGCCGACCTTGGCCACTGATATGGGTGCCCTTCAGGAGCGTATCACCACGACCAAGAAGGGTTCCGTCACCTCTGTGCAGGCCGTTTACGTGCCCGCTGATGATTTGACTGATCCTGCCCCGGCCACCACGTTCGCTCACTTGGATGCCACCACTGTGTTGTCGCGTGCCATTTCGGAGTTGGGTATCTACCCGGCTGTCGACCCGTTGGACTCGAAGTCGCGTCTTCTTGACGCTCAGGTCGTTGGCCAGGAGCACTACGATGTCGCCTCGTCTGTCCAGCAGACCCTGCAGGCTTACAAGTCGCTCCAGGATATCATCGCCATTCTCGGTATGGACGAGCTGAGCGAGGCCGACAAGCTCACTGTCGAGCGTGCCCGTAAGATCCAGCGTTTCCTCTCGCAGCCGTTCGCTGTTGCCGAGGTCTTCACTGGTTTCGAGGGCCGTCTTGTCGCTTTGAAGGACACCGTCCGCTCGTTCAAGGAGATCCTTGACGGCAAGCACGACGCTCTGCCTGAGAACGCCTTCTACATGGTTGGTGACATTGAAGAGGTGCAGTCGAAGGCTGAGAAGATCGCTGCTGAGGCTCACTAAATCTAAAAAGTTTGTTAACTTCTTAACACTTGCAATAGAAACACCCAGGATATAGGGTATATCTCTGTGTATGATTGATGCTGCAGACGCTAGCTGCTTTAGAATAGTTTCATTTTGCACAGCGAGCCACGCATTCGTCGTAGCGAGTGTACAGGTAATACGTGGTGTAGTATCTGCCGTCCTCGACACGGAGGTAAAATATACAGCTATACAGAGATACAGATGTACATACAGGTATACATTGTTCACATCACGCGTGCGTTTTGACGAGCTTACCTGGGAGAGTGAGTTTATTATTGGCGTACTCACGCCATGCTATTAAATGCAACTAAAAAAAGGGGTTTGCAGCTCTAACAATGATCGAGGGCAAGACTCTGCCGCCAAAAGCAACGCCAATAAGAACGGGAACCTCACAGAGCGGGCGGATCTCCTGAACATACCCCTGCTCGTGAAGAATCAGCTTGCTGCGGATCTCGTCCGAGATCAGAGGCATGCTCACCTTGGAGAGCTCCGCATCTTTGTCCGATTTCGAGCCAGTGGGGGAAGACTCAGACCCGTCATCGCCTTCGGGCTCAAAGAGAACCGAGTCGACATCTTTATTCCAGAAGAGCTCTAGAAGGTGTGTCGAAGGATGGAACTCAGCCTTCTTAAGAGGAAGCTGATCACCATGAACTCGCTTTTCGACGCTGAACTCGGGAATGACCACATCAAAGGCCGAGTCGTATACAGCAGTCACAACACCAACCACGAGCTGGAACGACCTGCTCAAGGACTGGGCAAGGCCTAGGTGGAAGCTCTGCTCCTGAACTCTGTATGCGCACTCATATCTAAACGAGAGTTCCGGCGCCAAGTCGCTGGCACCACTTGCAAACTGCTCGCTAGAAATCTCGGCTTCCGTGCCCAGCATTGTGTGAACCTGCCTAGCCACGACCTGGTCAGCATACCGCAACAGGGGTCTCACAAAGTGAGTGTACGCATCGAAACCAAACCAGTAGTGGCCAAGTTGCCCAGGATTCGTTCGCGCAGCCACAGCATACCGTTGGGTATTCAGAACCTTGATTAGCGAAGCCTTGATAGCAGTGACCTGCGAAGGATTCAGTTCTTCAGAGAGCGAGCGCGCCAGGGTCTGCGCGTTCGTTGTATCGACGCGCACACCTTGCGAACGAAGCAGGTCTGCGAACTTCTCCAACTTAGCCAACGGCGGTTCTGCCTGACGCCGAACGAGAGTGTTCAGACCTACCGCGGAAGACCTTAAGAGCTCCGATGCTATGACCGCGTTAGCTGCATGCATTAGCTCTCCCACAACGAGCTCGCTTCGTGTGGGGTCGCTGAGCGGCGGGCGCGTAGGCGTAACGACATCAAGCAAACTGCTGAGGTCGACGACGGGATCGTCGATTCCCTTAAGCCCACGTCTTCTTCGCAGGATGGAAGCAGCCTTTTCGAAATTGGCAGCCAATTGCGGATCGAGCTCATCAAACCGCTTCTCAACGGGAGCAATTGCCTCGCGCCGCACGCTCACAGATCCAGTATCAAGAGCTAGTTCCACGGTGATTGCTGGAGAGATGCGGGTCTCTTTGAACCGGATCTGCTCCAGAGCCTCAGAGGACGTAACGAGTGGGGATTCAAATCCGTCCATGTATACTCCAGCCGATTTATGACGCAGCTCACGGTCCAGAAGACCATTGCGCTCAACAAATGGCGTTATATCAAGAACGTGGACAGCAACTACTTGCTCTCCATCCTTTTCGTAGAAACTTGCTGAGAGGTCAACGGAAATGCGCCAAACCTGTTTCTCATGAGAAGGAGGTAGAAGCTTTGCCGCCTCGGTCATTGCCTTTCCAGCCTCGACCGCCTCTTCCACAGCACCGTCATCAAATTTGTGGGCACCAAAGTTGAAGTCGCGCAGAATTGCCTTCTGCGCAACCTCGGCCTCACCAAACGGACCGAGCTTTTCCACCAACATGCCAAAAGGGTGCAAAGAAGTGATCGGCCACCGCTTTATCTGAGCAACAAAAATCTGATTCGCGTAATTCTGGGGGTTATCGATAAGATCGGGTGGGGCCTGCTCCGTGGGGATGGCCATAAGCGGTACACACTTGTCAACCGGCTTGAACCACACAATCTTAGGCCTGTTGTTAGAATTTCCACCGTTATTACCACTCACAGCCGGAGCCATGTCCTCACCCGTAATACTCGAGTTGCTTTCATTGCGCGAATGATGTCGTTCCTTATTGGCTTGGCTAGAAGGTCGCAAAAGGCCGAGCGTGCCGCTGAACAACTGGCCCGCCGGCCGTTCAAGAATAGCAACAACGTGGCCAGAATACAACGGCTTCTCCTCGCCGCTGCCGAAGTCCTCGCGCAGTAGCAGGGTCTGCCCCTCAACTTCCACGTCGTCGCTGCGTTTTTGCGGTGCGCGTTGCTTCAATGACCCGCGACGCCGCAACTGACCTTCCTGGGTCTCGATTAGCCTGCTGTCGCTCGTGTCGGCGCCGCGGCGCCGCTTGCGCTCCTCCTTCTCTCTCTTTTGCTCCCAAACGTCATCAACATCAAGCAACTCCACGGCGACGATGTCACCCTCAAGTGCACGGTTACGGTCCTTGCTTCCGGCTATGAACACATCTGCGTCGAGCAGATCTGTAGTCACGTACGCATAGCTGCGGTTCTTATGGTTCACACGCAGCGTTCCTGTAACCAGCAGCCCCTCAGACAGCATCTCCGGAATCGCAGACTGCGGTAGGTAAGGCACAAACAGAGACTTACGACCGGCCTGCTGCTGCTGACCGGGGGAGAAGTCGCTCGCGTTCGAGGGTCGCGGGCGGTGCCCGAAGGTAGCGTTCGAATCATCTCTCCAGGATGAACTCCGCCAGCTGTTGTGGCCGCTGCCGCCTATCGCGCTAGGTCCCTGGGCTGTGCCGCCGCTGGCAGATGCTGTGCCAGCATTGTCGGACGGCGGGAACTGGAACCGCTGCGGAGATGCGTGCCGGTTATAGGAGGATGTGGATTGCGATCGCGTGTGTCCACGGCCCACGCGTTCCGTGCTCGCTTGGGGGGCAGGGCGATCCGGCGATGGCGGGAAGCGAAATTGCGGGGTTGATTCCAGCAGTGGTCCCGGAGAACCTGCGCCGCCGCCGCCGCCAAAACTGGGGGACGAGGCCGTTATAGGGGTGGATGGGGACTGAGAAGCCGAGGCGTTCGACCCCAGAGTCGGGGAGCCACCTGAGCTGCGCTCCTGGGCGGCGCGCTTCGCCTCACTGACTGCTAAAGAATGGCGCCGAGCGTGTCCCATCGAGCGCTGGCGGCTATGTTGCGAGTTGGTTGGGCTTAGCTGGGCGGATGCATGGCTTCCGCCGCGATGGTGGAACACCTGTGGAGGAGGAGGTAAGAGCTGCGTGGGTGCGACGAACACACCCTGCGGCACTGCGGGTATCGTGCCCTGCTGTACAGCTGACGGTTGCTGCTGCTGGGGAGTTTGAAGGTACTGGGCCGTCATCTGTTGGTGCATCATGTGCTGGTTCTGGGCGGTGAGCAGCTCGACTTGCTGCTGGAGCGCGAGGTTCTGTTGTATCAACGGGGTGAGCTCGCTCGGCGTACGTCTATGAGCAATATTCACGTATCTGCCGTTCCAGGTCCTGGCCTTGCCACCGCGGGAACCGTCTTTTTCTTCACCGGTCATTGAAAAGTGCCCCACACGTTGCGTTTGATTCTTTTTTCGTTTTTTCGGCTCGAATTTCGTTGATAAACTGCCGTCTACCAAGGAGCGGAATGTTTTCTATTAATGAATGGATGGATAACACTTAATGAACGTATCCGACGCCAGGCCAGACAGTGATAGTATGGAGTGGGACGTAGCAGAAATGCGGTTTGGCCATTTAGATCGGTGTGACAGATCACACAGGGATAGGGTGCTGACCATCAGGGAGTAACCGTTGCACCAGTGCTTCCATATCGATAAGCATCATGATGTGATTTAGGTTTGGGGACCGCGCGCCTAACTTTCCGTAGGCGGATATCCCCTCCTTTGGCATGTGAAACATTACCGAGCTGCGTGGGACCAGCGCGCCTGAAGCAAGGTTTGTAATGATAATTAGAGACGTCTCGTCTTTAATCACGAACTCGTGCAGCTAGGTTTCACTTACAATGCCATGCTGATTTTGTAATCGCCGTGCGATCCCACGTTCGGGCGAGCCCCTTCGGAATGTCGTGCGCTCATTTATATATAGATTTAGGGCCGTGGACCGGAACCGAGAATTAATGCGCACCCTGCGCGAACAAAATTATAGCCCCTAAATATGCATTGATTGCGAATACTGCATTTCTGCTTCACTCGGGAGTCCCCTTCAGCAGCTTGCCGCAAATTCGAGCACCCTCGTCATCTTCACCGGCCTGCACTCGCCAGGGCATCTGCAGGTGCCCTGGGGAGAAGCCCACCTTAACAGGGGGGCGGTTGGGCGTGCACTCCCGGTTCAGGTCCCAAATGTTCAGGTGGGATGGCCACGCCTTAGGCGAAGGCGTGACCCCAAGGCCCCATACGTCCACTAACCGCCCAGGCTGTGCATATGGCGGATGAGGCAATTTCAGCCGTGAAAGGGGCCCTCGCAGGGCAGAGATTCGACTTCCATGCGCTGGATCAGCTAGCGTTCAACAAATTGGAGGCGCAGGCGGCGCGTGCCGAACTTATTCCGCTGCTTCTGCAGTTAGCGTCGCAGAATCCGGAGGCGGCCCAGCTCGTGCCCGAAAATACAGTGGAGGCGCTTCTGCAGGGCCTCAGCCTGAACGCCGTGCTCGAAACCACGGGACTCGGCAGCAGCAGCTTAGACAACAGCCAGCTGCGGCCGCTGCTACTTTCTCAAGTCGCTGCGAAGGCCACTGAGCAGGATGCTGCGGCGAGCGGTGGCGCCGGAGGAGGTGCTCGCGAGCTTCTCGAGACTTCAATTGAGCTGATCACCGAGCCGCTGCTAGACACGCAATCCGTGGCCTCGATCGAGAAGCTCGTTAGCCGGCTGCCGCATTTTGCAGTGGACCATGTCCCCTTCCAGGTCCTCTTTGATGGCCCCGCCGAGCTGAAGTCGAGGCTCATGGCTGTGAACATCGCCTTGCTGAAGCAAAAAGTGGTCCCGCCGCTCGAGTTCCTCATTTGGAACCCATTGGCCAGCGAAAACGACGACGTCCTCCTTGCAGCCCTTCAAACAGACTACGTCGGCGACCTCGTTCAATTCTTCACGCGCGAGAGGAGCATACAGAAAAGCGTGCATACTGCTCTGTTCGAGCTCTGCAAAAGATACCGCAAAGCACCAGACTCCTTCCTGACGAACTCCATTGAGCGCGTGCTAGCAATGGTTGCGCGTTCGGTCGAAGGGCTCTTCCTCGAGCTCGACGCGCAGCACCTGCTCGTACGGCAGGAACGCCCTACTCTGATTGCGCAATTGCCGGCTTCATACGTAGCCAGTCACCACCCACAGGTCATTGAGCATCTGGAGCTGAACAGCAAGAATCTTTACGCGGTCGCGAACCTCACGCAGGACTTCCGCGGTCTCCAGCTGCTGCCTCTGACGTCTACAAGAGTCTTGCATCTTCCAGTCCCTTCCCAGCTCATCCTTACTGCTGCGGCCACAAACACAAGAGAAGGAGCGGAGTTCTTCAAAGAGAAGTACTATGATGCGCTGCAGAACGCTTGGAATATACCGGAGACCCAAGAGAACGCGGATCTCAGGGCCACTTTACGAAGAAACTTGGCGCGCTGGGGCATCCGCATGCGCAGCCAGCCCAATGTACAGCTTGCATAGTGCCCAACTCAGGAGATCAGCGGTGTCGCATTCCCATCTTCGCTCGCCCTTGATCAAGCGAATTTACATAAAACCTGTATCTGCTATATAGTTTGGCGACCTGCCGGGATGATGAAGTTGTGGCCCTGCCCCTAGACCTGGTCAGGGGCCCTGAACATACATAGAGACGCAAATAATCCATACATTTTTTTGTGGTAAATGAATGATCAGACTGCTCAGCCGTGTCTATAGCACCGGTCGCCCGAAACTGAGCGACGAAAAGGGGTGCCGGCTGCTGGACTATGTGTCTTCAGCGACCCACGCTGTCGTTCCCAGGACCAGCTATTTGCTGGGGTCGCGAACCGGGCATAGGTACGAAAACCAAACGGTATACAAAGACGAGGACATGGAGCTTGCGACCATATGGGCATTGATCCGTCATCGAGCCAGCAAGGGGCACGCGATCCCGCCCCAGTGGCACAACCTACGAGCTAGGCTCGGGCTGGACCCGGACACTACTCCGTTCAAAACAATCCCTCAGGAGTCGAATCTCAAGCATCTGGAAACGTGGATCCGTTGTCTTGAGGCGCCAAACATCGGTGGTGCGCTGGCCGTGATCACCTCGCACGCTACCACGCCGTGGCCTCCGTTCGTAGTGCTCCATACATTTGGGCGGCACGGCAAATCACCTTTGAATGCATACAACGCCATGCGCGCATATGAGATCCTATTGCCGCAGATGCCGAAGCACATGCAGCCCGAGCTTGTGACGCTTATGCTGCGGCTTGCACAGAAGCATTTGTTGGATTTGGTACCCTTCATCATCCGGATCTACCTGGATACGCTGAAAAAGGCCGGGGTCGAGAGTGGGGGGCTTGAAGCCTCCGTTTTGAACGAGCTTCTTTGGCAAGTAGCGCGTTACGGGAAGCGCTGGTCGCCCACGGATATCCCACTACTCTCGGAGGCCCAGGAGATGCTGGTGCTGTACACTGGAACCGACAAAATAGACGCTAAGGGGATATTTGCGCTGGCCTACGTTACGCATTTTACAAAGCCCGAGCTCGCCAGGCAGTTTATGGACAGCATGAAAGCTTCGGTCGTGTCTCGCACGCCCCCGGCCAACGCGAATGAGTTTGCATATGCGAATGGCCCCGCTGTCATCAAGCTTTTGACTAGTCCAACAGCCGAACAGGCGCTGGCCGTAATCGACCAGGTGCAAACAAACTTGCCCGCGATGTGGAGCTGTGCCGCGGTGTACCTCACGAGGAAAAAACTCTTTACGCCCGGAATCGCTATGAGACTCTGGAACAAATGCTTGGAAAAGCGAGTCAGGATCACGAACCTCCTGACAGAGCTTGTCATTAGCGCCCAAACCTCTTTCACCGAGAAAAAGGGCGTCCTGTCAACGGCGCTGGCCGCCGGACTGAAATTGACGCCCTCTTTAGTGGCCAAAATGGTCAATGTCAACACCAAACAGGACCTCGAAGCGGCGGTTTCTCACTACCCGAAATTCATGAACCATCCGCTCGTACTGGAGAAGGTCATGACCTCGCAATGTTACTGTGACCCCTCGATGGTGTGGAACACATATTCGCGACTGTACAGCGGGAAGTCCGACACACTGCCCTCGAGGAACGCACTGCGTGTGCTTTGCCGAGCAGCATGGGACCCGAAACTACTGTGGGACGGAATGTACGCCTCCCAGCGTGCTCTGGCCGAGATCAAGATGCACCTGCGAGGCGCCGTGGCCCCGGCAGACGACTTGTTTCGAGTCTACCCAGACGAGGCGCTTCTATATGCCTACCTTGTGATGCTTGGACGCGCGGGGTACCAGGAGGAGTTTGTGCCGTTCCTCAGTTGGATGGATGACCTTAATTTCAAACCCACAAAGCGGATGCTGCTTGCGCTGATACACTACAGTCCGCAGGGCCCTGCCTTGTTGGAGCTGGGGCAAAAAACGCAGCCGCCAGCGAGCAACTGGCCGACCAAGGAGGAATACGAATTGTATAGACAGTTACTGTAGCTTTTATATAGAAGGTTCGTTATAGTTGTACATTACAGGTATTTTTGAGCGCGCTCGATAAGGTCTTCTATGTGCTTGTCGCCAGTGTCGCAGAGCTCGCGAACTGCGTGGTCGAGCTTCTCGAGGTACTCAATGTTGGGTCCGCTGGGGCCCTTCGACAATGCAATGTGCTTGGCCAGCTCTTCAGGGTCCTGCGGACCAACAAATGCTTCATTACCGGGGGTGCCCACATACGTCACGCATTTCCAAGACTTGGATTTGTCGTCTGTGGGATGGAAGTCTAGTTCTATGTCGACGTACCCGTTTTTCTCGCGCCAATCCATGTATTCCTTGACCTCGACAGCGAATTTGGGATCGACCTTGTAAGCCACGCCGTAAACAACATCATCGTGCCCGTACGGATGCGGATCGTTTAGCGTCTGCCAGTACTCCTTCGTGATCAAGGTAACGACACGGCCAGGCGCCTCCGGCGTTCCTCGGTGATCGTTCGAAGATTGCCAGAACCGACGAACAGAGCCCGTAACAAACCCCGGAACCCTCTCTGTCACATGTGGAGGAGCTTTGAAAATCAGTGAGCCATATCCAAAAAGCCAATAATTCTCTGTGTCGATCTCGACGCCCATGAAAGAGAGAGAGTGGTTGTGCGTGTGCGTATGTGTGCGTGTGTGTATGCGACGGCGGAAAGGGTTCGGGTTCGAGCTTAACGGTTCGGATATGTAGCACATATATATAGTTTAGGACGGGCACGGCTAACTCAGAGACCGAGCGATTGAGCCAGCTCAATTCCATCAGCCAGGTTGGCCACACGAGCATCGAGCTTGTATCCCTCGTCGGCGAGCTTTCGCAGCTCCTGAGGGAACACGCGGAGCGGGATTGTGAAACACTCGATGAACTCGTTCTCTTCCAGCTGCGGCTGCGGGTTCTGGTTCCGCGGATCGGTAAGGTCAACATCGACGTGGACCATTTTCATGCTTGTGTTGCAGAAGCCGGGGTCGTTGAACATCAGCTTCGAGGTCTTGCTCGCCTTGCCGACGTAGCCCGTCTCCTCCAGGAGCTCGCGCTCGGCGCAAGTCTCGATGCTCTCGTTCGGATCCAGCAACCCGGCAGGAACCTCGATGCAGATCCCACCCGCGGGCGGGCGGAACTGCTTCTGCAGAAGAAGCTCTGGGCCTCCGGGCTTGTGCATCACACAGATGATCCCAACTCCGTCGCAGTCCGTGCCTTCCACGCGAGTCTGCCGGTAGCAAAACTCCCAGTCTCGAGCCTGGCCCGTCGGATCAACGTACTCGATCAATTCCGTCTTGATCCATTTCGGGTTGTCGAGCTCTTTATAGCCGGTGACGCGAGCTTTGCTAAGATCCTGTGGCATGTGTTCGTATCGGGGGATGGTTGTATGATGCTAACTAATATTGGAGGGGGCCTGCCGGTCAAGACGAGAGAGCCGGGTGCTCGACGCTGCTGTTTTTTAAAAATTTCGACTAACCATAAAATATAAAAACTAATCTTAGTGGGGGACTCCGCCATTGGGCAATAAACAGGCCGGTCAAAGCCAAGGGCTTGCAAGCGTCTTCACGGATCGCATCCGAACCCTCCCATAACAACATCCTAGCGGTGAGACACTGGCCAGGTATATCCACCCCCGAAATGGACCAGATCGAGTCTCACATCGTGGAGAGTGGGAGGTATGCCGAGCTAAGTAGTCTTCTACGAGAGAAACTGCAGGAAGTGGGATGGTATGACAATGTGCTGGCACTTGCAAGCCGCGAGCTCAGTGTTGCCGAGAGCACGAGCTCTAAATCGCCTGTGGTCCAGGAGATCCACAAGAAGGCGCTGGACATGATTCCTGAAGGCGTCAAGGTAGAAATGCTGCAGATAATAGTCTCGCTTGTGGACGAATTGGTGGAAAAAGCGTGAGACCGCTGGGACAGTCCTACCGGACACGAAGCACTCCTATAGTGCATTGTACGCCTTCTCGACCGTGGAAGCGAAGTCCGAGCCGTTGCTGCCCAAGGTATTGCGGTCATCGCTGAGGCTCTCTGCGGCTTCGCGTGAAGCAATGAAGGCCTGTGAGCAGCATGCAATGATGTCCAGGGCCACGGCGCTCCAAACAAGACCAGCCGCGCGGTGCCCTCGTTTGATTTCCTGCGGAATCAGCACGACCGCGGCCTGTACGGCAACCTGTTGCCAACACGCTGCAATGAGGGTCGTGGACAGGGCGACAAAAGTCGCTAAACGACAGGCCGAGCCTAGCTTGCGCGACTGCAGCACGATTGCCGTGCTGATACAAAGCGCAAGTGCAACAAAGCCCACTACTGCCGCAATAACCACAAAGTAGGGGCGCACCACATGCTCTGCAAACTGGTACGCGAGCCCCCCGCTGGCCTTGAAGTTGTGCAGAGTCGCGCATACCTTAGTTGAATTGTGCTTTCCGGGCGCCAGCGCCGTCGTTTCACACATCTTGAAGTAACCTGCGCTGATCACGGTCGCGTTGGAGGAGCTCTTGATGAGGTAGATTTCCGAAAATGATTTTGACGGCGTTAGACACGCGAGGTTCAAGAACAGGAGCAGCAGAGAGGTGATGAACATGAGCACGATGTTCAGCAGCTTGAGGGCCGAGGGGGCAGATGCCTTTGAAAGCTTTGCCAACAGATAGAGAAACATGGTGAGTACGAGTGCAGATGGTGAGAACTTCTGAGCCGGGAGGTGGTTTTATAGTGCAGCCGAACTGAATTACCAAAACCGCCGAAACCCCCTCGTGCCTCGTTATGACGTATGCTCACAAATGGTTACCGCCAGTATTCATATTCTCGTTCGGAGCTCCGCAATTCAGAAAAACACAGAAAGTCCCACTTCGGTCCCAGAAGAAACCCCGCGGATAGAGCTTCTGGTATGTGCGCAGTGAGGAGATACTCGGGCAACCACACTCTGATCCCGTGTTACCTCTCTAATAATTTTACCTCTTTAATAGCATTGATACCTTTCTACCTTTCGTTCTATATATATGCGTGTGCGTATGCTAATAGCCACTCAACTAGCCAGGCGTATTGAGGTAGTCGTAGTAGTACTAGTTACTAGTCTTGTACACATGCGTGCGTGGTGGGAGCTCACCACTACCCTTCCTCCCATATCGTCAACGCTACCCGAAATATGGAGAAAGGCTTCCTGGATTTCGTGAACAAGTCGCCGACCCCTCATCATGCGGTTGAGAATGTGTCGAAAATCCTAACCGAGGCAGGCTACGAGAGGATCCGTGAACGGGACTCTTGGAACCTAAAGCCCGCGGGTAAATATTTCGTTACGCGCAATAAATCGTCGATTATCGCGCTCCATCTTGGCTCAGAGTGGAAGCCAGGAAGCCCCGCCGCTATTGTTGGAGCACACACGGACTCACCGACGATGCGGCTTCGGCCCTTGAGTACCATCAAGAAAAACGGGTATGTCCAACTAGGAGTTGAGACATACGGCGGTGGTACGTGGCCCACATGGTTCGACAGGGACTTGAGCGTTGCTGGCAATGTGTTTGTTCGCAGCGGGAACGGTACAAAGGCTGTGCTTGTTAAGATCGACAAGCCTCTGCTCCGTATCCCCACGATCGCGATCCACCTACACCGCGAGCAGAGCAGCAAGCTTGAATTCAACAAGGAAACTCACCTGCGCCCTATTCTCGCCCTTGAGGGAGAGCCTCCAAGCGAGAAGGACTCGATCCACCCGACGGGTCTTATGTCAGTCGTTGCCAAGGAACTCAAGATTGACGTGACGGACATTGAGGACTTCGAGCTGCTGCTGTTCGACACGCAGCCTGCCCAGATCGGCGGCTTGAATGACGAGTTTGTTTTCAGCCCCCGTCTGGACAATCTGAACTCGTGCTGGTGTGCGTTGCAGGGTCTGCTGAGCAGCAAGGTTGATGGCCCGGCTGCGCGGGTCATTGCTCTCTTTGACCACGAAGAGGTTGGAAGCACAAGCGCGCAGGGAGCCAATTCCAACTTTCTGCCTGCTATTCTTGAGCGCATCAACACGACGCAGTATGCCGCGAGCGCGATCGCGAAGTCCTTTCTCATATCGGCGGACATGGCGCACGCAGTGCACCCGAACTACGCTGAGAAGCATGAACAGAACCACAAGCCTTCGATCAATGCAGGGCCAGTTATCAAAGTTAATGCAAACCAGCGCTATGCAACCAACTCTTTTGGCATCGTGTTGCTGAGCCGGGCTGCCGAGCAGGCTTCGGTGCCTTTGCAAAAATTCGTTGTTCGCAATGACAGCGCTTGTGGATCAACAATTGGTCCGATGCTTTCGGCGAAGCTAGGCATGCGCACGCTGGACATCGGCAACCCTCAGCTCAGTATGCACTCCGTCAGAGAGACCGGCGGTGTTAAGGACATCGTGTATTCGGCGAAGCTTTACGAGGCCTTTTTCACGCATTACGCGGAGATTGAGGAGACGATAGAGCTAGATTAATCAATGTCTAACAAGGCTCAACCGCTCGTGGCTAATGTTAACCTTCGACGTGCATCACCCTTACCCGTGCTTTCCGGGATGCGCACTTTCCCTGGAGAATCGCTCATTTCAGGAAGGCGCAGAATGGCCCCATATGCACGGCGGGAAACCCTCAGCACAAGACGACATGTAGCACGACGGCAGCGGCAATAACTTCCTATTCAGGAGAGTGAAGAAATCGGGTATAAAGAGGAGCCCATTTGCCGCGATCCCCGCTAAGCACCTCCAATCAAGTAAACGTAGATTGAAATCTGTTGAGGAAAACCAATCTCCAGGAAAAAATGATTCTCAAGATTATTTCCGCCATTCTCGTGTTCTCGCTCAAGATCTCTGCCGCGCGCCCGCCCCCAGACAGCTGTGACGCCGGAAGCATTCAAGACTGTTTGGCGTCCTTTGAGACCAAGTTTGCGGACTGTGCAGGTGACGACTTGCACTGTCAATGCACCTCAGTTATCACCTCTGGGGCGAACTGTTATGCGGCGTGCCCCCAGGATGCAATGACGACTTTCATCAAGACTTACAATGAGGGCCGCTGCGCTACCTTTGATCCCTACATTTCGCGGCGCGGGACCGGCAACTCCGAGCTTGACACGCTGGCGGAGGAGAATGCTGCTAACCACGAAGAGGAAGAGCGCGTTTTTCAAAGCTGGCTGGGTATTGTCGCAACCAGTCCGACTCGCCGTTCTGTGCAAAGCGAAAAAGATGACTTCAACCTCAGTATCAATCAAGGAGATGCGGTTGAAGCTATCGACGCCTCGAGGGCCAACAAGACCGTCTCTGTCAACCCGAAAGAGACCGGCGAAGTGAAGCGCGAGTCGGTTGCTGAGAAGGCTATTACTGTCACAGCAGACGACCCCACGACAACGATCTCGCTGAGTCCCCAAGAGTACCAGTCAAGACTCGAGAAGTCTCGTTATAAGGCGAATCTCCGGTCTATCCGTAGCGAGCGCGCGAGGCTCTCCGCTGAGGCCGAGGCGAGACTTGCTGTGCCCAGCAAGCTGTCTGAAAGCAGCAGTGCGACTTCGCTGGCCTCAACGACTTTCTCACTGAAGGCTGTGTATCAGAAGGCGGGAAGCACCCTCGAGCGCGAGCACAAGCGCAAGCACAAGTCTGGAGCATCCACGGCCAAGGTGAGCCCGATATTGGTCGTCGCCGCGCTGTTCATTGCGATCTGCTAGTGCCTGCTAGCCGCGCGCGGTCATGCGAACCTCTGCTGAGTCGAGTCCTACTTGGTGATGCTACATATATTCGATAAATCAATTTATTCATACCAGTTGAATGCGAAGCTATTATTTACATATATACCAAGAGACGCAACTGTGGGTGCCGCCGGCGTGAGCGCAGCTCCGTAGAAAGTTTGAGCACCCTGCACTTACTGGCTCTAGTCGAGCTTGTCGAAGTTGTCAATAGTAAGCTGGATAGCTTGCTGAAGCGTCCATTTCGGCTTGTAGCCCAAGCGCTCTTTGGCCTTGGTGATATCGTAGTAGCGGGTCGCGCACGTTGTTCGGACGCGGAAGGCCGTGAACTCTGGTTCTTTGCGGATGAAGAAACAGGCCCACTCCGCGGCGTATCCAAGCGCAATGGCCACTGGCTTTGGAAGCACAATCTTCGGAGCATCCCTGTAGCCGTCTCCTGCCCAGATCGCGCGAGCGAAGGACCAGAAGAAGAGGGGCTCGTCATTCGTGATGAAGTAGGCCTCGCCTGCAACATCGGAGCCGGCTGCAAGCTTGCGAGCAGCAAGCACATGCGCGTATGCAACATTACCGACGTAGGTGACATCGAAGAGGTTGTTGTTGTCGCCGAGCTGGAACTTGTGCTTCCCCTTGCGCGCAACTTCACGCAGCGCAGGGATCATCTGACGGTCGCCGGGCCCAAAGATACCCGCCGGACGCAGTGCTATGGTTTTCAGAGCCGCGGAGTTCGCCTTCAGGACAGTGGTCTCGCCCTTCTCCTTCGTCACGTTGTACGCGTCCATCGGGACCGCAGGGAATGGCATCTTCTCGTTCACTCCATGAAGGTCCTCGCCATTAAAGACGACTCCCGCGCTCGAAGTGTAGATCAGGGCCTTCACAGACGGTGACTCCGTGCAGGCCTCCACGAGCGTGCGCGTTCCATCTACATTAACCTTTTCGTACACGGCCGGGCCAAGGCCATGCACGGGCGACGCAGAGTGCACGACGAGATGCGGCTTGGCAGACTCAAGAACCTGCGCCACATCCGACTTCGACGTCAAGTCGCCAATGTGGACCGTGACTTGCGTCTTATCGAATGTGAATCCAGAAGGGAGCGGGTTCGGCAGCTCCCGGATATCAAAGACATGGATCTTGGGCCGTGGCTCCTCTTGCCAAAATTGCTCGATCAAGTGCAGGCCAAGAAACCCACAGCCGCCAACCAGAAGAACACTAGTCATACAAAAACAGTGGTGTGTGACGCGTGAATATGGGGTTGTCTGTTAGTGATCAGGCTACCCCTCGCTTATGTATAGCGATGGATACGCATGTTAACTTGGCTTGGCTGGTGGTATGGCGGCGGTCTGGGGCCCAGGCTTGTAAGTTATTTTTCAATTTTTCAAATAATTCCAAAAAGATACTGTCTGATCGAGGCCGGTGCGTTAGCTAGATTAAAGGCTGGCAGATGGTAGATCGGCAGTTAGCCGGTACGACGGTGTGGCTGCGGTACGATATTTCGTGCACGTCTTTGTTCAATAAAATATGCTACTTCTTATTTTTAGCTACTCGTTATTTACAGATCATTCAGCTCCCCATGCGCGCTGAAACTTAGCGGCCCCGAGTTGGTAACTAATCATCACGAACACCCTGCTCAAAGCACTACGACTCTGCTCTGCCTTTGCGCCATGCCCAAACATCAGCAGCGGGCCAGCAAAACGCCTTACTCGAGGCCCGCGACGGGGTCTAAACCCGAGGGCTTTTTCTCGCGGCTGAAGAATTTCTTTTGGAGCGATCCGAAGCCTGCCGAGTTGGGTCCTCCGCGAGTCATTTCTCACGAGGACCAGAGTTCGGTGGATAGCCCCGAGGAACCCAGCAGAATAACGCATACGACAATCGATGTTAGCGATACGTCTGTGCGGAGCAGTGCTGCCGATAAGTTCCCCGACAGCCAGCGCGCGTCCACGAGTTTGCTGAACTCCAATCTCGAGGGTCCGAATGAGGCTCTGCAGCAGTTTTTCGAAGAAAAGGGGGACGGCGATCTCTCTAATATGGAGGTCGTGGGCGTACTCAGCCTCATAGGCCAAGCCGTGAGCCGTAATGAAAGCCTTGTCGACTTCTCGCACCTTAATAGCACGAGTGCTTATAATTCCACGGCTGGAGTGGATCCGACTCCTTCCAACACATCCATCCTCAGAGACCTTGCTCCGCCCTCGCCTAGACCATACTTGAGGGGCACTCCACCGTCCACCCAGGCTCGCTCGCGATCCTCGCTGTCCAACAGCGTCACCAGAAGCCCGTGGGCATCTCCGCGGCCGTCGCGGATCAGTGCCCGGCATAGCATTGGCTACGGAAGACCGACTGCGCGGCAACCGCTGCAAACCGCCGCGAGGTCCGCTGGACCGAACCAGTACAGGTCCTCTCCCAGAATCCAACAAAACTCGTCAAAGACACAGCCAAGACTCAGAGACGACGAACTGACGCCGGCCACGTCTGCGATCATCCGTGCTCTCGATGGCGGCACTTCTTCTGAGCGCCGGTCGTTGTCCACGGAGGCTCGGAAGTCAACCTCCGTACCTTTTAAAGACATTGAAAAGTCCGCTGAGGCCACAAAGCCCGTGCCGGCCGAGGCAGCTAAGCCCGCAATTTTCGCCCCGCCACAAAAGTCGAGCATCTCATCTCCGGCTGTGCCCCCTACCGCTGGGGAGTCCTCCAGAGCCGGGGAGTCCTCTAGAGCCGGTGAAGCCTCGGTCCTTGGTGGGACTCCAACTGCGGGCAAAGCAGGAGCTTTCAAGTTCTCTCAAGCCCAGCCAAGTGCTGAGGTTACGCGCCCCGTGCAGGCTACGAAGGCGCAGATCCCTACCGAATCGCCAGTGAGCCCCGCGGCAGATGCCACTTTGGAGCACGCTTCCGACAAGCAAACGACCGAGACTTCCGGCGACTCGAAGCCAGTAGCCAACTTCGAATTCGATATTCCTGTTGCGAAGACTTCGCGCGAAATGACGCCTGCCGAAGAGGTCTTTGTCGCAGAATCACAGGCGGAGTTCACCTTTTGAAATGATGCTTTTATATATAACTATGTAGATCCATATACACATAGCTACATATAAACAGATGTGTATGAATAAATAAACGCGTTCACTTGGTTGCGTCAGCGAACCTTGCGGGCTCCGGCTGAAGGAGCAGGAGGAGGGGCCGCCTTAACCTTGTTTGTTCTCCAGTGTCCAGCGAAATCCCGGTACGCAAGGAAGGCCACGGCAAACACAGAGCCCACTAGGAGCGTGAAGAAGAAGTTATCCGGTAGATCGATTCGAGGCTCGGGAGCGGAATGGCCCACGTCCTTTCGGTCGAAGAGGGGTGCAATGACCGGAGCTATTTTCTGCCTGTCGTGTCGCAGCTTCTGGCGCTGCCACGACTGCCGCTTCGGGTTCGGCTTGATCGAGCGCAGAATCGGCTGTGACTGCTGTACGGTCGAGGTGTAGCCGATTGTCACGAACGGCGACGGGATTGACGCTAGCACGGCCGTGATCGTGTCGTTTTTCACTCCCGCACTGGCCCCCTCCGCAAAGCGGACGTAGTAGATGCGAGTCTTTGTGTCCGCGGACTTCGGCAGAGTTTCCAGGCTCTCGGGGTTGACATCAATGAGCTCGCCCTCACAATAATCCTCCAAATCCAGGCCGAGCTCGCGCAGGTTCACAAGCGTGCTCGTCAAGAACGATCCTGTGGTCAGGGAGTTCTCGGCGGCCCTCTGCATTTTGCGCAGCCCCGATAGCTGGAAGACGTTCGCATCCTCTATGAACACAAAGGCATCCGCGGGGCAGCCCTTCGTCCACTCGGTTATTTGGTCGTCCACAATTTTCACGGGCACAACATCCCCAAGCGTGCGGCTCGCGCCAACGTCCTCGAAGGACGCGTAGTAGATTGGGAAGCCGCGTCGATTCTCATCGCTCGCAATGCACAGACTCAGAAGCCAGAAGCTAATAACTCCTGGGAACCACATCACAGAACAGACCACTCAGCGGCGTGTACGTTGTCGTCGCGTATACCTAGGTGTGACGTAATGGTGGTGCGTATATATATAAATACATCGCATAACCTGGCGAGACACTAAGCATGCGCCTCTTTCTGTGGTGGTCTTGAAAGACATCGTGAAAAATAAATAATTGGCGTCGCTATATACATTAAAGTCGCTATAAATAGCTGCTAGATGTGAATTTCCAGCTTATCGTCGGCGTCCATGTCAATGTCTTGTACTGTACTAGAAGGATCCACGAGATCGCCGTCGAACTTGACGCGGACCGGCGTGTCTGCAGCGAGGTTCTTTGCTTTGAGGTAATGGTTCACGAGGTCCTGGATCACCGAGGCTTGCGACACAAGCGCCCGCTCTTTCCCATGCTTACCTTCGAGGGTGATCGGAAACCGCTCGGCGGTCGCGTCCGGCTCCGCTGCAGCGTGCTGCTCGTCTTCAGCCGCGGTGCCCGGAGACGTGGATCTGCTGTCCTCATCTTCGACCTCGAGGAAGCGTGCTAGCTCCACCTGCTTCCATTGTAATTCTGTCATAACCTCGATGCTCAGCACCGTGGAGTTCGGACAGACTCTGGCCGGCGTCTGGAACTTCTTCAGCTCTTTGCCCTCATACAGCAGCACGCAGTCTCGACCAAACTCTTTGTCAAGACCGTAAAACGGAGCATTGGCCTTCCATGTCTCCGTTTTCGTACACTCTTTGCCGGGGACTTTCGAGTTCACGGTCAGTGCCACGGGCTTCTGGCTTGTCAGAGGTGCGCGGGGCAGCGGCTTTTCCGCCGCGGGCGAGGCCGACTTCTCCGGGCTCAGAGTGTGAGCCCATTGAGGTCGCGGCTGCGCCGGGTTGTTCGGCGAGCTTGCTGTCAGGTCAACAACGTCATCAGAGTCGAAAGTCGTATCGCTTATGGCAATGATCTCATTCTCATCCCAGCCGAGAGCTCCTGGCAATGTTCTCGTCTTGCTGGGACCATCGTGCTGTACAACCGAGTCCGTGACGACTGGCTCGGTGTCAGAAACCGAGTCTGTCTCGTCGATGTATTGCAATTCCTCAGCTGCCTCGGCTCCAATGGACACATCCGCGATCGACTCACTCTGGAGAGGTTTGTCCTTCAGGCGCGAACCCTCGGGATTGAGCGGGCTCGCACTGTCTGAAGGCTCAGTCAACTCCAGAGCGAGCGCTGCATCTTCTGATCCGCGCGTTCTGGACTTTTTTGCCTGCTGTTTCTCCGGCGGCGCCTCTTCTTGCCTGTCGCCTTCAACTACAGGCAATTCAACAGACTCTGTGCTGGGTTCTACAGGGTGAACAAAGTATAGAGGATCAATTTCAACAGGAGCGCCCAAAACCGGCGCTCTCTTCCGTTTCTTGCCCATTTTACGTGCGAGCACAGCGTCGCTTTTTTCTACACAGCTATGTCGACATACAAAGGTGCAGAGATGCTTATATAACCCGGAAGGCCTACAGTACCTTGTTGATCACATGGCGCGACAGCTACAGGCAAGCGCCACTTGGGGCCAATATATGAGTATGTAGTTGGTTGAAGGACTTCTTATTCCCCATCAGAGCACACAGCGTGCTTGATTATGGTCTTGGATCATGGAATCTGTTCCGTTTATGTCATGCGCGCTGCGCTAGCAGCTGTACGGGGCGGCGACGTGAAATAATCCGCCTCAGGTTCGCTTGCATGACGAGATCGTCTACAAGCAAACGCTGCGAGCAGCAGTACGTGTCGAGCCCCACACCTGTTCCATTTAGTTATTAAACCATAATTCGTGTCCACAGCCTGAAATTGTTCACGGCACCGTTACGCATAGGCCATTCACACATCCGGTTGGGGAAGGCACGTGCACCCGGCAGGAAAACAAAAAGCGAGCCATGCACCTACCTAGCACTATCAAACAATATACCCACCCACAAGCAATAATTCTAGACATATGTGGAAGTGGGCACAAGGAGCTGTCGCATCAGTGGCTGGCACCCAGGAACCTGAGTATGGAGCCGAGGCATTCGAGCCTGTCGACGCCACAGTGGCGGGTGCCAATCCGTACGGCAAACTCACGGCGGCCGACTACGACTGGCAGCAACCGGCACAATCGCATGTAGAAACTCAGACTTTCTACTTCCACACTCCCGAGTACTACGGCTTTGCGCAGCTCATCCATTCTAATCCGGTGAATCTGGCCTACACCTCGCAGTTCACATTCTTGCTGCGTAAAGTAAAGGACCCCGAGTTCAAGGTTTGGGGGTCGCATCGTCTGGCGCAGGCAGAGGTGCTGGAGGGCAAGAACTTCAAGGCCGACCAGTTCTCGATCACCCTGAGCGCCGACTTTAAGCAGTACCACTTCATCGGTCTGTGTGGCGACGACATTCAGGTCGATCTCCATTTCGACCGCGTTGCCGACGGCTTCAAGATCGGCAAGGACGGTGTCAGCAAGTACGGCACGGACCGGGCCAACCCCTGGGGCACAATGCGTCACATCTTCTGGCCGCGCTGCGACGTGAGCGGCTCCATTGTGCTGCGCAGCAAGAACCTGATCATCGACATCTCGAAGGAGTCGAGCAAGGGCTTGTTTGTCATGGCTCTGCAGGGCATGAAGCCGCACCATGCCGCGGCCAAGTGGAACTTCCTGGATTTCCAGGGACCCACGATCTCCGCCGCTGTGATGCAGTTCGAGACGCCGAACTCGTACGGCCGCCAGAAGTCGTCCATCGGTGCCGTGATCAAGGACGACAAGCTGCTAATGACCGCGGTAAATGTCCAGATCGAGCACCTCACCACTGAAGTGGACCCTGAAGACGAGGGCAACTGGCCCGTGCCAACGTCCATCAGCTTCGTGCTCGAAGGTCCCACGCCGGAGGCTACCGATATTAGCGAGGCGCCAGTCAAGGTCGAGATCTCGGGCAGCCTCCCGCACAGGGTCGACCGCGTGGACGTAATGGCCGAGCTCCCAGCATTTGTGAAGCGGGTCGCGAGCGGTCTCAGCGGCACTCGCCCGTATATCTACCAATACTACAATGAGCTCACAGCGAGGGTCACGATCGATGGGAAAACATCGGAAGAGAAGGGCAACGCATTCTCCGAAGCCACCTTCATCAGCTAAACCTCACTCGCATAGTCATGATTTCCTCACCTAATGTTCATAAGTAATCTAATGCTAATCTACTTACTGGAGTCTCAAGGTCAGTACGCAGCTTGTTCGGCGGCCGACCAAGGACCGCTTAGCAGCTTATGTATGATGAATGCTTAGAATTGTGTTATACACGGCCCGGTTCTGTTCCTGGGCTTGTTTAACTGGTTGTGCCTGGGTATCTGTGCCTGGACACTTGTGGTCGGATATTTATGGTTCCGCTGCGGTTCTGGGCACACTTAGTTCCAGCCACCGCCATCATCGAAGCCACCACCACCGTCATCGATGTAGTTGTTGTCAATGATGGTGTCGTGCCCGCCGCCATCAATGGCATCCTCAAGTAGCATGCCACCGAGCAAACCGCCACCGACACCGAGGGCCATGGATCCCATGCCGAATCCGCCGCCGCCGCCGTAGCCACCGCCGTAGCCACCGCCGTAGCCGCGGCCATAGCCTCCTCCACCGCCATATTGTGGAGTGGGCTGTTGCGAGTAGTTCTGAATAACAATTGGCCTCTGCTGCTGCTGCTGCGGTGGAGGCTGCTGATACGGCTGGGGAGGATAAGGATACGGCTGCTGGTAAGGCGGCTGCTGGTACGGAGGTTGCTGGTACGGCGGCTGCTGGTAAGCCGGCGGAGACCTTGATGGCGGAGACTTAGAAGGCGGCGGGCCCGATGGGGGGCCCTGCGACGGCGCCTCCCATTGAGACTTGCCATTGTTCAAGTTCACATAATAAAACTCCTTATACCTGTCGTCCCACTTCGCCAGCCATCCACTAGGGACGGGAGGCGTTGCGGGTCGTTTGGAATCGCCTGTCATCACTGAACAGCCTTCTCCAACGCACAGGAAGGTTACCACCCCGGCTCGTCCCGCTGATTAAGTACTAGCCCAGCAACCGTTTCTGAGTTTAGGGTTTATCCGCCCGTGTGTGTGAGAATGTGCCGTCAATGGCGCTAGACGCCACACCAGCGCCCGAGCCGATGCTGCGTGACAAAGCGGCGACGAGACAAGGAATTGCACGTGAGTCCAAGGGCGCGTGGCACGGACGGGGACGGGGAGGGGTCACTAGCGGTATGTGGTGGCAGTAAACTTAGACACACGTCAGACGCGTCTTTTTCAAGTCTAGTGTAGGGCCACACCGTCGAGTTTGGAGCAGCCAGGAACGCGCGTCGTTGACAACAACTCAGTCTGAACCACGAATTTTCCGTTAAAAAGGAAACGCCCGCTTGTACTGTCGAAATGCATTTAGGTTTTTTCGCTCTGCTGCTGTCCGTAGTGGCCGCGCTGAAGTTTGAGCTCGATGCCACGCCCAAGGGCAACACAAGATGTATCCGCGACTTTGTCGGCTCCGAGGAGCTAGTTGTCGTGAACGTGAAGTCCAACGGCAACCTTGCTGATGGTCAGCGCCTGTCCATGGCGATCACAGACTCAAAAGACAACCGTCTGGGGTTCCGTGACAACATTCTTGACAAAGTATACCAGACGTTCTCGCCCTCGAGAGATCGAAGCTTCGACATCTGCTTCACTAATTACCTGTACCAGGCCACCGGCTCGTCGGGCCGCAAATTCCGTGAGGTCGACCTCGACGTGCAGATCGGAACGAACGCTCGCGACTGGGCGAGCTTCCAGGCCGCCGAGAAGCTGAAGCCCACAGAGCTGACGCTGCGCCAGCTCAGCGACAAGGTCGAGGAGCTCGTGAATGATCTCGAGCACTTGCGCGCGCGTGAGGAGAGGCTCCGTGACACGAACGAGAGCACGAACCGAAGGGTCAAGAACTTCTTCTTGCTCATTTTGGTCTCGTTCTTCGGCCTTGGCGCCTGGCAGATCACGTATCTGCGGGCCTACTTCCGCTCTAAGCACATTATTTGAGCCTGGCTGGCGAGCTTGGCCACTGGCCCGTAGGCCTAGCACACCCGTCGAGCACATCCGTCGAGCACATCCGTCGAGCACATCCGTCGAGCACATATGTAGTTAAACGAAGGAATGAGCTATCCTACCTTATTTCCATAGTTTATAAAACTCCTCTCTACTCGACACTAGTTCCACCATGCGCTGCAGATCACTTGGCGAGGCCTGAACGTTGATTATTTGGCTCACGCGTGCAAGGCTCTCGGGCGTGATCCGGTCCCCGCCCTGGCTCAGTACCGCAAAGGCCTCGTCTGCGGAGAAGTTTCCTCCACTTCTGTTTGTAGTGCCGCTTTTTGTGCCCCTGTTTACTTTGGGTCTGGATTCGCTTGCACTAGAATCGTCGGCTTCAGCTGGAATTGTTCCGGGCTCAGTCGCGAGCTCCTCGCTTTCCTCTCCATAGCTGGGATCGTCGCTATCGTCGTCGACCTCGTCGGGGCCATACGCCTCGGATCGTGGCCGTTTGCGCTGTATTGGTTGGGGGGTTCTGAAAAGATCCTCGCAGGTATTTACAAATGCCGTGAACTCGAAGAAGCCAGTGTTGCCTGGATCCACTTGCTTCGCGACCACTGGTTCCATGTCTGTGGGGAACCCTAGGGTCTGTAGAAGGTCCCTCAGCGACTCAATGGGTGCTATTGGGATACCAGTTTCATCCGGTGTCATGAACTCCGTAAACGCATCGGAGTACCTGTCTATTTCCTCGTTCGTCAACGACATTGTGCTCGCGCTCAAATAGCGCAGCCTTCGCGATGGCGATCGTGTTTATTCACCCTTTCCCTAAATTAGCACCGCGTGACGCCTAGAATGGAGGTTGTGCGTCTGCAGGTGTGTGAGAGGGCCGAGAATGCATGAAGCAGAGGATGAAATAACAAAATCTAAAATATGTGGAAGCATAGCGAGACAAATCGAAATTGCCATTCGCCAAGTTTAAATTCTAAGAATCCCCCCAACGAACATTTTGGCATCTGCGTCGTCTGCGGAGTCAAGAACGACACGGTCGTCATTTTGGTACGCGGCGTTGATCGGGTGGAAGATCTGCTCAATGACGCCTTTGCGAAGGAAGTGCAGGCCCAAGGAAAAGTAGTTTCGAGTCCTTGGGCGCATCACAGACCGCACAGAATTTTTCTCGAATATGTGAAGTGCTCTCCACTCACCCATGGTATAGGCGTCGTGATCGTCGGGGAGCTGGCTCCGCAAGGACGCGAGCAGAGGGCCATCTACACGGATTTCTTCCATGAACCCGAACCTGATAACAGCCTTGTAGTGCCCCTTGATCTTGGTGGGGACGACAAGCACTTTGTCCTCGTGGTCGATCACGGGCACGCCGTTCGTTTTCAAAGTGCAGAATATCACCACCGGCGGAATCGCGCCGAAGTCTCGGATCAAGTTCGCGTACACGAGGGGGACAGTGTTAGGAGATACCATGTCCTGGTTCTGCGTGTCTGAGTAGACTATCACCACTTTTGGACTATATGACTTTGACAGTTTCGTGCATGTCACAAAGTCTCCAGGCACGTCGCTGCCCGAAACCATTGTCGGAGAGAACGTGCCGAACTCCTCGTCGGCGTCTTCGGGGCGTTGCTGTAGCTCTGGGAATAGCGCCGTTAGTCTCACGCGGCATCTAAGCTGCTTCGCGACCGTCTTGCTTCTAAAATGCCACCAGAACGTGAGGAACGTGAAGAAGATTCCGCACATCATGAGAGGGAACCACGCTCCGTGGGGCACCTTCTTCATGTTGGCTATCACGAGACAAAACTCCAGCGGCATGAAAATGCATGTGTAGAGTATCGCCACGAGCGGGTTGAAGTCGTTCACGAAAATCATGCATATAACAAGCAAGGACGAAGTCACCACGAAGTCCATGGAGATGCCGAGCCCATACGCTGCGGTGACGTTGTTAGAATTTTTGAAGGCACCAACACACGCCCAAACGCCAGCAAACAGAAGTAAGTTGGCCACAGGTATGAACACTTTTCCCTTGGTCTTTTTTGACATGCGCCTAACCTTCAGCTTCGGGAAGCAGTCGAGATTGATGAGCTGCTGCAAGATGCTGAAAACGCCAAGAATGAGTGCTTGAGATGCTACTATTGTGCTCAGAATTGCCAAAACAAAAACGAACCAGTAGAATCCGTTGCCGACCCCACCTGGAATCGACGTGTAGAACACATTGGCGATCTCATTCGGGTACTTCGTCAAGTAAGCACCCTGTCCAAGATAGGTTAGCATCAAACAGATCATCGTGAATGTGATTCCAATCTGAATGGGGAGCCTCCCGAAATGGCCTAGGTCCGCAAACATGGCCTCGGTTCCAGTGATGGCCAGCATTCCACCACCAAGCGCATCAATTCCCACGCCTCTCATCAGGTTGATCGCATAGTACGGCGATAGACTCCTGAAAACGCCGGGGTCATAGCGCGCGATGTTGTAAATACCCGACACAGCGAGGCAAACCAACCAAACGAACATAATTGGGGCGAAGAGCATCGACAGCTTTCCAGATCCAAGGTATTGTAGAAGGAAGAGCACGACCAAGATGGCTTCGGCTATCCCTACAATGCTGGTCAGGGACGGCACGGCGACCTGAATACCGCCAACGGCTGTTAGGGCTGTTGTGGTTGGAGTTAGCAGCCCGTCAGAGAAAACAAGGGAGCAGCCCAGAAAACCGAGAGCAAGCGACACAAGCGAGACTGTGCGAGCGACTATGGGCTTCTCCTTCCAGGACTCGGGTTCACCCCTTTCTGATCGCAGAGTGTTCGAGCGTCGAAGGACATCGAGGTCTGATGGGCCGGCCGCACCGGGAACATACACACGCGGGCCCCTTACACCGAAGTGAAGATGTCGAGCAATTTTGGTGTAGATCGCAATCTGACCACCCTCCCCATCATTTGCACCCAAGTTCAGTACAATGAGCGTATACTTGAAGAACACAAGGATGACGAGTAGCCAGAACACAATGGAGCAGCAGCCGTAAATGTCATCACGGGTCGCGACCTTGTGAGGGAGCTTAATAGAGTCCATGACGTACATCGGGGATGTGCCAATGTCTCCGTACACGGCACCTAAGGATCCAAAGGCCAAGCTCAAGGTCTGGCGAACAGTTGTTCTGCTCACGTTGCCCTCGACGGGCTCGTCAATGACGTTTTCGAGCTCTGAGGGCGGTTTGGTGTCGATATCTGAGGTTTTCATGGCTACAGAAGGTGATTTAAGGCGATACTTGAGGTCGGATTTTATAGTTGAAGAAAAAATGGGCTGAGTTCGGGGTGCAGACTGCATCTGACTCCCAGAAAGGCCATTTTAGGAATGCCCCTCTCTTCCGGGCGCTTCCCAAACGTCATTGATAGGTGCCTTCTGCTTGTAGTTGGGAGAATGCCATGTGGGTGACGTCGTTTGTTTGAGCGAGCAGCGATAAGACTCGATAGAATCGGAATGACGCTTCCAGGGGGGCTATAATTCCCCTTGAAGTTTTGTATGACTGCTGATTTAAATTGCTAGACACTTGAATTTATACTTATTGAGCCCATACATCGCATATTTAACGATCATCACGTATTCAACATCTCACGGCGACTTGTTCTTGCTCGTCTCGCTGCCGTGGCTGCTGACAGAGTTCCAGTGGGAGAAATGCCATAGCTGAGAGGGGTTGGGGTTTAGACGTAGTGAATGTGATCACATCAACAGCTGGGAAGGAGTCAACGAGGTCTCCCCAGCAAGCTGAATTCCAGCATGAACCAAGCTGCGGTGCTGATTCTTCCGGAACAAGCTGAATTAGAGCCGTTAAAGCCAGCTAAAATACATAATTGCCTTAGGATATTCACCATGATTACGTGAGGTTTCTCCGAGCCAGGTATCAATAGCCGATTCTCCGGTCCTTATCTATTACCGACAAAAGCGCCGTTGGACCTGGACAAAACGTCCGTCTCCGCATTGGGACGGCTTGGTAGCCGCGTCTTGAACTTATTTTATGGATTCGTATTTTATTTTTATTTATTTTTTCATTAATGCAGCTCTCACTTAATGTGAGCAAGCTACAAGAGCGGTCATTATTCTAGATGGCGCCGCACAATGTCCAAACCGCGCGGCGGTCTCTCTTCAAGCCGGACGATAATTGCAATTTAAGGTCTGAAGAGCGGATAGGGCACACGTAGGTAAGGAACCGAGACACTTAAACCCGCAATGTCGCGCGCGGCTAAGACGGCGCCTGGAAGCGAGGATCGACCGATATCGGAGTCTCGTTATCTATCGTGTATCACATTATGACGCATATCATTCGTCGGAGATAGCGTTCTTCCGCTGAGTCACAGCCGTGGGCGTTTTCCCCGCCCGTGCCCTGGAAAATGTGTGAGTCTAGATCAGGTCAAATTCCACCGCGTTCTGGCGCGTATTGATGGCCGAAACTCAGCCAGGAGCGAGCGATTACGCTGCTGAGTTTGCAAGACAAGCAGTGCACGATAAATTCGTGCTTAAACTTTCCATTTTTCGTTATCAGTGCCGGCTAAACTTAGGTTTGCCCTCACCCTAATGTTGATACCTTCAAGGAGTATACTTATCCTCGTCATTTAAGATGTTCCGTACCCTGGCAGATTAGATCCGTAGTCCGAAACCCTGTACGTTTATATAACTACAGTGACTGCGGACCCGGCAGGAAAACCTTTCACGATTAGTATTTACTGCCGTGCTCAATTTTACCACTAAAGGTACCTTCGAAGCTGAACACATAATATGGAAGCGCTTGTCCCCCCATCAAATACTACCACGCTGAGCAAGTATCTGCAGCTGCCGCAGGGCCCCAGCGTGATTGCTGAGTATGTCTGGATAGACGGCGACCTCGGCCTGCGATCAAAATCCAAGACCTTGGAAAAAGCGCCGAAGTCCGTGAAGGATCTGCCGTTGTGGAACTTTGATGGCTCTTCAACGGGCCAGGCCCCGGGATCCAACTCCGACATTCTGTTGAAGCCGGTTGCTATTTACAAGGACCCGACGCGTGGTGGCGAGAACATCATTGTTCTTGCCGAATGTCTGAACAACGACGGCTCTCCGAACAAGTTCAACTTCCGCGATACGTGCGCGAAGCTGATGGACCACTACAAGGGCGAGAAGACCTGGTTTGGAATAGAACAGGAGTACACCTTGCTCGACCAGTTCAATAATATCTACGGTTGGCCGAAGGGCGGATTCCCAGAACCCCAGGGTCCTTACTACTGCGGAGTCGGTGCTGGAAAAGTTAACTGCCGTGACATCGTGGAGGCTCACTACCGCGCCTGCCTTTACGCTGGCATTAGCATCTCTGGTGTGAACGCCGAGGTGATGCCGTCGCAGTGGGAGTTCCAGGTCGGCCCATGTGAGGGCATCAAGATGGGCGATGACCTTACCATCGCGCGTTACCTGTTACATCGTGTCGGTGAGGACTTTGGCGTTAAGGTCACCTTCCACCCCAAGCCCCTGAAGGGAGACTGGAACGGCGCCGGATGCCACACCAACGTGTCCACGAAGACGATGCGTGAGGATGGTGGTCTGGAAGCTATCGAGGCTGCCCTTAAAAAGCTCGGCACCCGCCACGAGGAGCACATCACGGCCTATGGCGAGGACAACCACCAGCGTCTCACCGGTCTCCACGAGACTGCCTCGATGGAGAACTTCAGCTACGGCGTTGCGAACAGAGGTGCCTCCGTCCGTATCCCGCGCTCTGTGGCCATTGAGAAGAAGGGCTACTTCGAGGACCGCCGTCCTGCCTCGAACATTGATCCATATGTTGTTACGGGTATGATCATGGAGAGCATTCTTGGTCCCGTAGAGGGCCTCGACATGTACACAGTGTTCAAAAACAGCAAGACTCAGTAGAGTCGCGAAGTTGGAGAAGAAACGCCGAGTAGACCTGAGCAGCAGATGACCAGTCTCTCGCGTTGTCTTCTGCATATTGGCCCAAAATAAAGACATCAATACGTACATACACATACACACACCTCGCTAATAATGTAACTCGCACCCCAAAAGTAACCACCCAAATGTAAAGAACCAAAAGTAAACAACTACCAAAACTTTACTATTACAAGACAAAGGAAAATACTAAAATCTTTTGTCAATTTTATCGGACCTGGCTCCCCAGCCTTGGATCGCCACTGCGGGAAGTCTACTCAGCGGCACCGGCAGCCTCACGTGGCAGCGGCAACTCATACTGGTCCGAACCGAGTCTGGACTCCAGGTTTTTCGCAGTCGCATGAGGGTGTTCCGAGACTATTTACGGAGTGCGCCCTCGACCAAAAGAGCCGTTACTGGTCTGTTTGGCATCGAGGGGCTCACTTCGGCAAATGGGCTCACGCAGTTTGCCAAGTCCTCGTTATCGCGGGCACAGTCCATAGCACAAGAGCTGCGAACCCCAACGCCCGTGCCAAAACAGCGGCCCGGTGCACTGGAGATCAGAAAATTAGATGAGCTGAGTGATACGCTTTGCAAGGTCGTAGATATGGCCGCATTCTTGAGAATTGCACACCCCAGTCCGAAGATGGCTGATGCGGCCCAGGAGGTTCACGAACTGCTATTCGGTTTCATGAATGAACTCAATACAAGCCGTGAGCTTTACCATTTAGTTGAGGTGGCGCTTCAGGACCAGAGCCTTCCCCGCGAAGAGCGCAAGGTCGGCGAGATCCTAAGACACGACTTCCTAAAGAGCGGTATCCAATTTGATGCGGATCCGAAGCAGCAAAATCGATTCGTTGAGTTATCCAATAACATTTCAGTGACAGGTCAGTACTTTCTGATGGGCTGTGGTGCCCCGCAGCCGGAGAGTCTCATACTTACGCCCAGCGAGTTGGCGGGTGTCAGTCCTGCACTGCTACTCAAACTCTCAAAGTTCGGATCGTCCTCGTCCCTGCTTCAAGGGAAGATTGAAATCCCTTCATCTCAGCCTCATGTTGCCGAGCATATTTTAACAACGGCCACCTCAGAAGAAACCCGTCGCAAGGTATGGCGCTATCTGCGATCGGCCAGTGATACGCAGATACGGCTGCTTGAGGGCGTGCTGCAAAGCCGCCAAGAGCTCGCAGAGCTTGCGGGCTACAACAGCTACGCGAACTACGAACTTTCGGATAAAATGATGCATTCTGCCGCCAACGTGGATCAGTTTCTCACGTCTCTTGCAACCACTGTCAAGCCGCTAGCACACAGCGAACTGCAGAGGCTGGGCGGGCCTGTGGCCCCCTGGGACTATGCGTACTACCTCTCGAAGTATCACAGCAAGATTCGGCGAACTGTGAGTGCGCCGACCTTCGAGCTTGCGAATGTTTTCAGTGGCATCAACGACCTCGTCTCCACGCTTTACGGGCTGCGCTTCGAACCTGCTGAGGTTGATGTTGGAGAGGTTTGGACACCAGAGGTTCGGAAACTGGATGTTTACGATGGCTCTGAAAAAGTAGGCACCATCTATTGTGACTTGCTAAGCCGCGAGGGCAAGCAGCCGAATCCTGCGCATTTCACAATTCAATGTGCACGTCAAAAGTTCCCGTCTGAGGAGCGCCAGCTCCCTATTATTGCACTAGTGTGCGACTTTGAAGAAACTGGCGGCAAAAACGGCGGAATACAGCTGCAGTATCACGAAGTTGAGACGCTGTTTCACGAAATGGGTCACGCAATCCACTCGATGATTGGCCGCACGAAGTTGCACAACGTTGCTGGTACGCGGTGTGCAACAGATTTTGTGGAGCTGCCCTCGATCCTATTTGAAAAGTTCGTTTCCCACCCCGCTGTGTTGGAGTCGATGAAACCGGGCCTGGATGCGTCTCTGTTCTTGGCCAAACGAGCGAAAATTGATGCTGCAACAGAACACTGGGAGACCTGGCACCAGCTTGGTCTCAGTTTTCTAGACCAAGCGCTGCACAGCGAAAAGTTTGTGCAAGCGCAGTGGTCATCAAGCGCCGTGGCCAACGAGGTCACGGCCAAGCATACGCTGTTTGACAAGGTCCCGGCATCGCAGCAGTTCACGCAACAATTCGCACACTTTGGGCATCTTGTGTCATACGGCGCTACCTACTACAGCTACCTCTTTGACAGGTGTTTGGCCTCGATGACCTGGAAACTCTTGTTCCAGGACCGCAAATTATGGGATAATGGGGGTCACAAATTCAAACAGCATGTGCTCCAGTGGGGTGGATCCAAGGACCCACAGGAATGCATCGAGTCTCTTTTCGGTAAAGAGCTCGATCACGGCGAAGTAGCAGCTAGTCTTGTTGCGGGCAAGAAGGCTACGTAGTAAAAAAGTAGCCAGCAACCTACCTTGTATATACCGAGCAGCATCTAGAAAATGATAAGCTTTTGCATTTACTTGATATTATATCTAATTTTGCGCAAAGTGTCTCACCAAGCTTAGTGGGAAACGGTAGCCATGACCTGCCAGACACGGATGACGTTGTCAGTGTAGCCAGCGAACAGGACCTGGCCATCGCTCGACCACTTGAGCGAGAGAGGCACGGGCTCTTTGCCCTGAGCAACCTCGACGTGGACCTCCTCGAGGAGCGAACGGCTCTGGAGGTCGTAGATCTTGATGCCCGAGGCGGTGCCGGCAGCAAGCCAGAAGCGGGTCGGGGAGAAGGCAAGGCTCTGAGCCTCATCGGAGCCCGGGAGAGTGTAAGCGTAAGCGCTGTTCTCGATGTTCCAGATGAGGATCTCACCGTCCTTGCCAGCCGAGGCGCAGAGCGAGCCATCGGGGGCCGGGGCACTGAGGTTGATGTAGCTCTTGTGGCCAACGAAGTCGGCCAAGAGCTCGCCACTGGGGATGGACCAAACCTAAATTGAGAGTTAGTATTCTGTCGAATTGATGTGAAATGGTGGATCAGAGATCTTGGTGGAAAAAAATGCCTCACAGTTGCACTCAGAAGTAGCAAATAATGATGTAACATCACCTCCACCCGAGATATCAAAATCAAAAGAATAGTTCTGTTTGTACTTACCTTCACGAGCTTGTCGTGTCCAGAAGACACGATCCGCGGGCTCTTGTGCGGAGTGAAGTGGGCCGACGTAACCCAGTCCTGGTGACCCTGCGGGCCGCTGAGAGTGATCAGCACACGGCCAACGACGTCCCACACACGAACGGTGCGGTCACGGCTGGCAGAGACGATCATCTTGTTGTCAGCAGAGAAGTTGCACGAGAGGACGTCGCCCTCGTGGCCAACGAAGCGCGACGAGCTGCCGTCCTCGAGGTTCCAAAGACGCATCGACTTGTCCCACGAGGCCGACAGAACGTAACCACCGTCCTGCGAAGCAGTGACGTCGGAGACAATGTGGCTGTGGCCGAGGAGCGAGCGCTGAGCGTAGCCGGTGTTGTCACCATCGAGGGTGAGCTTCCACACAATGACGCTCTTGTCACGCGAACCGGAAATCAAAGTGTCCGGGGTGGACGGCGACATGGCGAGGGAGGTAACCCAGCCGCTGTGGCCCTCGAGGGAACCGCGAAGTTGCAAAGTCTCAAAGCTCATCGTGTACTTGTAGCTGATGTGTGTGGAACAGAATTTCGCAGGTGCATATTTTTACAGCTACCCGAGCTGAAAAATCCGGGTCACCTGACGTGCAAAAGGCCCAGTATTGTGCGTGCCCCACATAACCACCCGGGTACCCAAGATCCTTGTCGCTTATAGAGGCCACGCTTATGTGAGGCAGGCAGCCAGTGCTTACAAGCTTCTGTCGCCTTTAGGGCTCAGCCCTCCGTACACGGATATATATGCCCACGGCACGGATAGATGAATAGCTACGGTTGCTACGGTTGTGATTATAGGCATGAGCCTTAGGCTTGTTGCGTGCATTTATCTAGGCGTATTTTTTAAGCTTTCGTAAATCATATCCTCCTTTTCGCGGCCAAACGAGGAGGCCTGCGTCGACACGTAGAGCGGCAGCAGCTGGGCGTGCGACTCGTCGTGGAGATACCTGACCTCGCTACGCAGCTTGCCATTGACTTCCTCAACCAGCTTGTTGTACTGCTCTAACGTGGTCTTGAACTCGGCCCTTTTGGTTTCCGGATTACCGGGCATCTTGCCCTGGGCAATCGTGCTCACGACCGCCGATCCGCGCGTTAGAATCTCGGCAATGCGCTCATCCAGCGAGCACAGGCTTGCAAGTCGCGTCTGCACCTTGGAGTCTAGTCCCTGCTCGCCGGCAACCGGCGAGCCAGGCGCAGACCCCATTGTAACATCCTCATCAGACATTAGCTTGGGGCTGCTGCAGTTGTGCGTCTAGCGGGTGCACTATGATGGCCTTGCTGACTTATCGACCTGGCTCGGAGGTTCGGTGCTGCAGAACACCACAGCTGTATTTACGGTAAACACAGCGACTAGCGGCATTGAAATGGAGCAGTACGCTCTGCTTCGGCAGAAGGCCCGGCAGGGCGAGCAAGAAAATGCGGCCGTGCTGGCGTCGATCGGAAGTGCGTTCACGAATCCCGATAACTTATCGCCGAGGTCAGAGTGGGACTGCACCGTGGAGGAGGCCCAAAACCAGATCCAATCTGCAGGTGACAGCCAACTGGAATTCTCTGACGAGGAAAAAGCATATTACAAAGCTGTAGGCGGAAATAAACGGGGCGACAGCGTGCTAACAGATCATCTTAATCGAAAAGCCGCAAAGGCCATGAAACGCGCCCGCGTTTCGGAGGATCAGCAACACGAGATGGGTGGGGTGCCAATCAATAGCCAGAATGCACGTTTCAATAATCGCTGATGAAAAACGTGCCTCATCGGGCGGCTAGCTCATAGGACACCTGTCAACGTCTTTGCCCTAACTGAACGTTTCCGTACCCTACATACACGGCCATGCATGAAAACGGCTTTGGACCGCCCTTCTCCACTCGTGGAGCCCCGATCTAGCGCGGTTCAACAACCTAACTACTACTTTACAAATGGGAGACGAGAAAATGCGCACGCCGCGAGTTATCATCATTCGCCACGGCGAGACCGAATGGTCCAAGAAGGGATTCCACACTAGCACGACCGACCTGCCGCTTATCAAGTCTGGTGCCGAGATGGCGGCCGCCGACGGAAAGATGGGTGTTGGCGCCGGCAGGCTCATCGACCCGAAGTATATTCGCCACATCTTCGTTTCGCCGCGCTTGCGTGCCCACCAGACCATGAACCTGTTCCTCCACGACAAACGTTGGAGCATTCCTCCTCACCGTGTCACCAAGGACGACCGTTGCCGCGAATGGGACTACGGTGACTATGAGGGCTGGACGTCGAGCCAGATTAACAGCAGCCGCAAGGCCAAGGGACTCTCGACGCCGTTCAAGATCTCTCGCGATGGCTGTGAGGGCGGAGAGTCGCCGGAGGACATCACCGCACGCCTGGACTCACTGATCGCTGATATCCGCAAGATTCACTCCGAGGCCATGGCCATGGAGGACCCTTGCAATGACGTCCTTATATTCGCGCATGGCCACAGTCTTCGAATGTTCGTCCACCGCTGGCTCGGTATCCCGCTGGAGAACTACATCCCTATGTTGCTCCCTGCCGGCGGTCTTGGCGTGCTTTCGTATGAGCACAACTCGCTAGACGAGCCCGCCTTCGAGGTCGGCTTCCATCTCTCTAGCTTCGAGCATCAGCAGTCGACGTGAAACGATCGTGTTTCGTAGTTGTCATCTCATACTTATAGAAGAATATTAGGAATTAGAGTTCTCTTTTCATAGGCCTTGGGCGTCTTCGAAGCTCACTATATTAGCTCATATTCAAAGCCCACATAGCTCAGATTCCGAGCTCCCTCAGTATCTGGTGCTGCTCTCTTGAAAGAACCCGGCGCGAGGACCGGCCGCGCATCTTGTCGGGGTTCGTGATGTTAGGACTGATTGAGTCGAAGCTCGTGTACGATGGGTTTCCATCGAGCAGCGGCGAGCTATCTCGATTCACTGCGCCAGCCGTGGGTGTGCTAGGCGACGGCACCGTGCGCGTCGGCATTGAGTTCAGCGAGGTTCCCTGTGAGCCCACTGGTGCAGTGACCAGTGTGCCCAGCGAGATCCGGGGAGACGACTGTCGTGAAGACTGCCTCGACACCAGCCAGCGGGGGTACCTCGAGGGTTCAGGTTCAGATATTCTGCCCACATCCGCTCTGTCTGTGTCGTCCTCGAAGCGCGTGGAGAGCAGCAGAACTCCAAATATGAGTACGGCGGTTCCCAGCACCACCCACACAAGACTTCCCTCTTCGAACAATGCGCTTGCCTCGTACAGCACGACGCTGTTCGCGAGCGTCGTGGCATTGTACACACAGAATACGAGTGGGTACAGCACAGAGGTCGATATGTAGCGCAGACCGCAGTTAACGCACCACATTTGTGAGAGCGCAAACACGAGAAAGCACAGCACAATGATGTAGAACTTGGGGCGTAGAAGATCAGCAAACGTGTCGGGTAAGTCGCGGACGAGCAGACCGATGGACAGCTTCGCCATGAGGAGCGAGTGCGCAGAGGCCACTCCGCCAGTGATGCCCCAGAGCCACCCAATACGGGTGCTGTTCTGATTGTGCGCGAAAAGGTTCCGCGACAACGAATTTGGCGCTGCCAGGCGTCGCGCATACATGCCGAGGGCCACCGCCGTGAGCAGGGTCAGCACCATCCACAAAGTGAACCGTGGCGTCCAGTACAACTCAAAAAGCTCGTCTAATGATGGATATGGGTCTGTTTGCACCCCGCCGACTGCAGCGACGAGGAGCGCACCCAGCACGACGAGGAAAGTGCCCGTGATCGTGTACATCGTCAAGGGCTCTTTCAAAATCAAGCAAGCAAGCACGGAATTGGCAACAAGGCCCGTGGCCTGCAGTGTGGACACGAGTACGAGAGGCAGCACGGCCAATTGAACCGTTGATCCAAACAAGTTCGCAAATATAAACATCGCAATGCCAACGCGCCACAGCACCACAGGGTTCTCTAGTATACCTTGCGCATTACTGTGCAAACTGCCGCCATCCTGAGACTGCTCGAGGTCTGACCACGAGTTCGCGTGCGCGTCAGCGCGCGCTGCACTGCTTACGGGCGTGGCACCACCAGCAGATGCATACGGCGCCTGAAGTGGAGGCTTCACATGAGAGAGCCTCTGAAGAGTCAGGCCAAGGCTTTGCACGGTCGTAGCAGCTACAACAACGGCGCATTTCCAGAGCAATCCCATATTGGAGAACACCCCCAATGTACCATACAGTACAGATCTATGGGGAAGGTGACACCAGACAGGTCACATGGTCTTCGGGTCGCCTCGAGGCACTGGGGTCGCTGCAGCCGCCGCCATAAAGACTCAGGAGTTTGCGGCTTGCGCATTTAGAAAGCCACATCGATCTGGTTTGGAACACATGGCCTCTCGTCTTAATGCTCTACACACGCTTCCGGCCCCGCTGGCTCCAGCCACGGGGTTCTGGGCACGAGGTAAGTCGCTTGTGCAGTTCTACAAGACCGGAATAAGCAACGTTTGGTACAACCGTAAACGAATGCAGGACATTCGCTCGAGGTACGGGTGCCGCAATGGGCTCGATCTTGCGCGATCGATCGTTGAGAACTCGCATCTAGCAGGCATTGAGCAAAACGTCCTGAAATCCCCGGGCAGAACCCCGGTTTCGGTGACGCGCGATGAACTGCTCACCTACCTTCGCACCGAACGCGATATCCGTAAGCTGCCCGTGTTTGTGGTGATTTTCGCTATATGCTTCGAAATGACCCCGATCGTGCTCTGGAAATTCCCCAAAATTGCACCTTCCACTTGCTGGTCCGAGTCCGTGTACAAAAAGATGGCCAGCAAGTACACGACCAACCTTGAAAAACTGCATGAGCAAGGTTCCAGCCTCAATGGCTCAGAGTCGGTCTTCATGCTGCAGACCCCTGCATTGCGCATGTTGGCCTCGACCCTCAACTTCGGTGCACATTACTACTGGGCACCGCGGGCCATGCTCGCGCGCCGCACCCTTGATCATTTGGTGCAAATCCGTGCAGATGACACCATTTTGCGACAGAATATAGACTCGCTGGACACACTTGCTGAGGCAGAGCTCACAAACGCGCTAATGGCTCGAGGCTTGCCATTAGATGGCGGGATAGACGCACTGAGAGAATGGCTGCGGACGTTCGTGGAGCCAATGGATGCTGGCTTCTTGCTTCTGAATCACAAGTGATATTTATCTATAGATATGAACATTTAACTGATAGAGGATTCTAAATTAGACTTTTTAGCCGAAGGGCTACGCGACCGTTGTACTGACCATTGTACTAACCATTGTACTAACCGCTGTTTGTCAAACCCTTCGAGTCAACCAATGTCGTGCAGAGTATCCGATTAAACGCATCGGAGGTCGGGACTTGCTAGGCTCAGTCGTCCTTGCTGGGCTCAGTCGTCCTTGCTGCTGCTTCCCTCGCCTGCGATTTGATACCCGTGACGGGGCGTCCATTGCACGAATCGAACCGACGAAAGGCGCGGCCAGTTCACGTACTGCAAGCCGTGCGCGAATATGAACCTCAAAGAAGCCACGGCTGCAGCGGAGAACGCCAAGGTCACGATGATATTGAACGTTAAGCTGTGCCTTTCCGAGGGGTAAAGGACAGACAGGACGGCGACAAGACCGCAACCGCCCAGAATATAGGGCACGCTCTGCAGCCAGACTGAGTTCCGCTCCTCGAAAGGGTTCTCCCTAGACGACGGTACATATTCGCCCAAGAACAACGAGAAACCGTCCTGGCGGGGTCCATCGCGTAGGTTGTTCTTGTAATAGCGCACGATCGAGTTGCGCAGGTCCTCCAATGCGCCAGCCTTCGTACGCTGGCCCGTTCTCGTGAAGTCTGTCTTCAGCGCGCCAGTGCCGGAGTACGCTGTCGACACGCCGTCAGCGTTGTCAGCCCAGATATTGCGGAACTTGGCAACGAATACCGGGTCCGATGCAATCTTCGCACCGTTGGCGAGCACACCCGCCGCCTCGAGCTGGTGCTCCAACATGTATAAGGCCAAAGTACTTTGCACAACATTCGTGCGGTCCAAGCAATCCATACAGTTCGTACGAACAACCGCCTGTTGCGCTCGGACTGGCGCGCCGCCGCGGGCTTCGAACCACTGCGCCTTGTCAAGGCCGAGCTGCACAAGCTGGTCAACAAGGATCTGCACACGGTGCCAGCGCATTTTCGAACACTCATGGTGGAAGTCGAAGTACACGTAGTGGAGCTTCGGGTCCGCGAGCTGTTTTACAACCGCCTCGTAGACCTCCTTCACGGGCTTCTCATAACCGCTTTGGTTCACGAGGTTCACGAGGTACTGCTCACCATAGTGTTCTTCCTGCTCTTTGAAGTGCTTTCTCGCAGCAGCAACGCTGGCATCGAGGTCGCCGATCCGAAGCCGCGGCTTGTACTTCAGATCGTTGATCTCGCTCCAGAAGGCCGGGACCGATCCGCGGGTTTGCAAAAAGCTGAACTTGCGATCAGCCACAAAAAGAAGCTGCTCGGTCTCGTTGAAGTTCGCGGCGTGGCCCTCACTGTCGAGTCCGCGCCTGAAGTAACGCGTGCCGGCGCGGAAGCGGCTGCGGCGCGAGACAACAGCGAAGCCGACGGGCTGTCCATTGAGCGTCAGGCTTGCTGCTGAGAACACGCCGTAGATTACTGGAAGCACACTTCCGGGGAAACTGGTGTACAAATCGCGCGAGATCTCGTAATTCCAGAAAAACCGCTCGTCGATCGTGGACTTCGCACCATTCGACGCCAGTTTGGCGGTGCGCTGAGAGCTGCTCGTGAGGTCATAGCTTGGCGAGTAGTAAAGAGTTGCCTGCGCTAGGTGGCTACGGACCAGCGCGAGGTACTCGCGGTCCCGGCCTCCGGACTCGTGGAAAGGAACGAGAGTAGTCGACTTGACCTTCCAAACCGGCGCGCCGCCAAGAGAGCCAGCCTGCTCAGAAGAAGTGGCCAAAACCAAGTACTTGGAGAGCGGCAGGTCCAAGACACCAAGGACTCCGGCAATTCGCTGCGGTCTTACACCAGCGGGGAGCTTTTCCGGGGAAGTGGGGACAATCTGGGCCGAGGCGCGGTCAATCACAAGCGCATTGTCTCCGTAAGTCACGTAGAGCTCCCGAGCCGTTTCCACAAACGAAAAACTCATATTAGTGACCTGATAGCACGATGTTTCCGAGTGGTGTATGTGTCCAGGTGGCTACCGACGTAGGTGTGTCCTGGTGGGGCTAGGAGCCTAGATCGGTAACGTAACCATCCCGATCGGTGTCGCCATACCGAAGAAGCACTAAGCACCTCTGAAGCATAAGGTGCCTGGCTGGACAACGTCAACAACAGCCTCGGAAACTACAAAGCAGATAGAAATGGAGCACGAAATCATACTCGACGTCCCATTAAAATCAGCTGATCAGGCCAAGGCTGTCTACAACACACTGAGGCCGGATCCGGAAGTGAAGCCGAATGAATTCACAAAAAGCTTGGAATTGAATGGGGAAAACATAAAAGTTAACTTCGGCGCAGTGAGCGAAAGATCACTGCGCGTAGGAGTCAACAGCTTCATGGACAGTCTCGGGGAGGCTCTCGAGTGTCTAAGTGAATTTTATCCAGAGTATTATAAGAAGCACTAGACTCAGAGGCGCTCGCAATAGAATAGCATACGACCTAATTATACATAACAGAACGGTGAATAATCACCGCCAATGAATCCTCCTACTTGTTTTGGTTTCCTTATTTGGCCAAGTTCAAAAACAGCACCATCCTTTCCTCGTCCGGCTCGGCATCTGCCAAAGGCGGGGGGCCATATTGGCGCATGAATCCACCGTATGTGGCCTTGATTGCGATAACCGTAACCTGATTGAGTCCAGACGCCAAAGAGATCTCATAATATTCCCACTGTGCTTCTGGCGATACAGAGGGCAGTGGCATTAGTTTCGCGCCGTTGAGCAAGACGGCGAGCTGCAGTGGGTTCACGTCACGGTTCGTCATCACGGCGAGGCGCAACGTTGACTGGTAACTTGGCAGCGTCGTAGCGTATGTAGTGAATGCTTTTGAGGGTGACGGGGGGATGCGCAGTTCCAAAATGTCGTTTTCCGCACGCTTGACATCGTCGATCGGCAGCGACATCGCCAGGTGCGGAGGTATAGGGGTGGAGTGTAGAGTGACCATGCGCAGCAGGGCATCCTCTACGCCCTCATCCGGTGGGCGATAAACGATCTCGTCGTAAACTGTAACCGGCTGGACAAATTGAGGAGGCAGGCCCGAGCCGTCAGGCATCATGCCATTCGCGCCATCCGCGTTTTCCATGTTGTCACCGCCCTCTCCAATTTCTTCTTCGTCCATGTCATCTGAGTCCGCTTCGAAGTCCTCGTCGTCGTCGTCCTCGTACTTGGGAGCCGCTACGCGAACCTCATCTTCCTCATCCTCGTCACCATCATCCTCGTCCTCGTCATCATCCTCGGCATCACTTCCCTCGCTCTCGCTCCCACTGGCAGACTGGGGCAACGCAGACTCCAGATGCTTGGGGATTTGACTGTATTTTTTGATCTTGTTGTCGAGCTGCTTGAGTAGTGAACGCGCGTCCGCGTATATCTGGGAGTCTTCCTGGTTGTAGAGCATGGCATTATTAAATATTTGAGCAACCAGTGTCTTGAATTCCGCCCAATTAGACGCAGGTCCGTTTTTCTCGAGCTGCTTCCTCACTTTCGAGAACGACGTGGGATTTTTCACAATATCTCTGTAGTTCGGGTACTCCTTGGGATCAGGCTCGACAACAAAGGCATCACCAAGTCTCCGGCCTTTGTACTTGTAATTCTCTAATTCAGTGAGGACCTGGTACTGCAGACGGCTGCGTGACGCCTTGCTAAACTCGCGCCCGAGGTAGAGCAGCATAAAGTCGAGGATGTCAGTGGCATCGTCAAACACAGGGCTCTCGTCCCCGTTATAAGCTTTCGCATTATCAGCCATCATCGTGAAATCAGCTATTAAAGAGTCGTCATCTTCATACGCACCAACGCGGATGCGTTTACCGATTTCTGCTAGCGAAATTGGCGTGTCCACAACGTCGCGATAGTCGGGATACATGTTCGCATCCGGGATCTCCGTGAATAGTTCTATGACAGGCCTGCCTTCAACCCGAACTTGACCCAGCGCTTTCAGTAGCGCTGTGTACCTATCAGACCCATTCGGAGTCGCAGAACTCTGACGCTTAACAGGCATCTTCTGGTTTGGCTCTTGGTTAGATGCCTCGGGTGTGTAAGCAGCTATGCCATGTACGCGTCCAGCGCCTGCCATACGGGTTCAGCAGCTTCTAACAATAAAACATACATATAATTGGGGGGAAGGCAGAGAAAAGAGCAGGGCAGGCTTATTCTGCACGGCACGTATCGGTAGCTACTTCTCAAGTATTATCTATCTTAAGCTTCAATTGATTCTCGGGTTGACTACCTCAAGAAGATCGCTGATACGCTTCTCAGAAGGCAGATTAGCGAACCATTCCTTTTTGTAGTTCCGAGCTTCCGTGGGGGAGGCCACGCTGCGCAGTCCTATTGCTAGGATGAATCGGTAGATCGACTCGGGGTCACCGCTTCCAATGATTTTGGTGGTCAGCAGAGGAATGAATCTGCCAAAGTCCACATATGCAGGGGACTGTATTGCCAGGTTCAGTGCGAGCGTGGCGAGCGCAACAGCCATCGGCTTGCTGCTGCCTGCTCCTGCAGCAACAGCTTGGACCATGCTAACGGCTTGCGGCAGCATTGACTTGCTGATGCTGTTGTTCGAATCGAAGTCGTTTCTCGCGATTAGATTAACCAGCGCCCGTATCGCAAGAAGGCTGTGCTTGGGTAAGTCTGGCTCTATCGCGCTGAGTATGTTTACCCAGATGACCTGTTGGGGTGCGGAAATTGCGTCCGCGATAGCTATCCGCAGTAGATCCAATATCGGCAGCAAATGCTGCAAATTATCGGCCCACTTGCTTTTGAGCTCCAACGAGACGTTGAGTAGCTCTGAAGCCGACGAAGGCAGCGAGTTGAGGAGTGGTCCAATGTTGTACAAGGCAATGTTGTCTCCCCTTTCGTCGGCTATTGTGCTTAGCGCTTTGAGTAGCGGCGCTGCTTGGAATGCTTTGAGCGACAGAGGCTTGGAGTACTTGAGAACCTGTGGTACCTCTGCGGCAGGTGTACTGGAGACGGGCTCGCTCTGCGTCGACACCGACTCCCTCGCAGGCGCACTAGGCGAGTCGAAGTTCTTGGCTTGTGAGTTCTGGATCAAAAACTGGACGACCTGCTCCACGTAACTTGGGGGCAGGCCGTTTTCCACAATAAACTTCTCGGCAACCACGTAGGGGTTGTCGCTGTTGTTGAAGGGTAGCTTCAGAGGAGGTTCTCCGTCTTTAATATCCACGTCAAAGACATAGTCATACTGCTGTCCGTTAAACTGCTCGCGCTTTGACCCCGACGCTTGATTTTGGCCGACCACGTCTCCGATCTTGCTCCATGCCCCGCCAGAGTACTGATGCGCTTCTATCTGCTTGGTTCTCTCGTTGCGCACCATGGCAACTTGACCCTCTTGCTTGCCTGGTGCATTCAGGATCGAGGGATTCGAAATCTGCGATTCGTCGATCTCGTTCTCGCCAAACGCGGAGCCCTTGACGGCTTCTTCAAACTGTGCCTGTTCCTCGGCACTTCCTTGTCGCTCGGGCGCTCGGGAAAACACTCTGGCAGTATTGTCCGAGGATCCAATAACTATGTCGCCGTTTTCGTTCGCGGAGACGCACCATTGAGAGATGGACGGTAGAACGATCGTTTGCACGCAGTCTCCAGTCTCGATGTTCCATACTCTCACTGATCTGTCTTCTCCACTCGAGGCGACGTACGTCGAGTCGATCAGAGCAATGTCATACACAAACGAGGTGTGACCTTTGTATACGCGGAGCTGCTTTCCAGTTGGAATATCCCACAGTCTAAGCGTGCCATCGTTGGATGCGCTCAAGAACTTCGATGAAGACACCACTTGAAGCGATCGCACGACATCTTCATGTCCTACGAACGTCTTCGTCGCCGATTTAGACTCAAGGTCCCAGAGTTTTATTGTTCTATCCGCGCTCGCGGATAGCACTTTGGTCGCGTCAACGAACTTCACGTCCCAAACGTACTGCGTGTGGCCCGTCAGCGCAAAGCTTTCAATTGGAGACGCCCATATTCTCACTGTGTTATCCCACGAGCCCGACGCCAGGAGCTGTGACTCCTTGTGGAGGTCCAAGCAGCTCACATTTGCTGCGTGGCCATCCGTGTAGTAGTCGTCCTCTTTCACCTCCATACCGTAAGCAACAATGAACGAGTCCTGGCTTCCGATATACACTCTTTCATTAGACTCGTCCACTGCCAGAGCATTCAAGTAGGAGCCGAGCTCGACGAGCGTTGTATTGGTACCGTCGATGCCAGTTAGCTGTGCGGTGCCATCGCGCGACGCAGTCACGACGCTATCGTTCAAGAAGAACTTGACGGCTTTGACATCATTCGTGTGGTTTGATATGGTTCTGCTGATTTTGTATGGCTTGAAACTGGCCATTGCGCTCTGTATCCTCTATAGCTATTATGGCTGTGAGTTGTGGTCTGTTGGCGTGCTTACAACCCTAGCATCGTGGAAGGCGAAGGATGAGCACCGAAACCGTTAGGTCGCTATGCTTGTTACCAGGGGAATTTAGCTAATGTAGATAATTTATTCAATCAGACTCTTTTAAAATTCAATGGATGTTCAGTGGATACTATGAATACACTAGTTTTCCTTTGATTCTTGAATTGATATTGGCTCGATGGCGCGCCTCTGTGCATGCTTGAAACGAACCGAGTTCTATTCAAACAATGGCGTTTGCTTGCATGTAATGTCACTCTTTTGCTCATATACGTGAATTGTGTACGGCCGCCTTCCTCTTTTTCATCGAATCCGATCTCGTACATCCGATCTACACCTGGACGGTATGGGCTTTAACTAGAACGCGTAAGATTGCACTCTCCAAGACGACCATCCAGATCAGATTAACCAAACCAAATGGACCAAAACGATGCAAAAAAGCTACACTGTGCTAGATGCCATCAAAAGAGTTGTTCATGCGATGTCCACATCTGCTGGGGTATAGATTCCTACAGTAATGCAGATCCGCAACTCTGCCGCAGGTCCACCAATAATCTATAAAATTAACAAGAGCCGCGCATAGAGCTCACTAGTCCCTATAGCATAACAGCTCTGATAGCACACTATACCCAATACCTACACTAAAGCCATCGTTACCGAATCCATTACGGCCTAAACCACGAAAGGACCACTGTACTTCCTAATTGGGATAGTTCATGTGATGAGGTCGCAGCTACACCTTAACCCTAACACGGCATTCATAGTGTGGCAGGGGACGCAGATGACTAAGAGAGAAGCAAAATTCTTCCCAGGGGCGGCGCGCCCGCCAACCACATCTCAGTGCGCATCTCCTGAACTGGTGAACAAGGAAGGTAGGATCACAACCTGGTCCAAAGATCGAGCAAGAGCCACTCGATAGCGACCCACCTCCGCAACTTCGGCGAAGCAACGACCGGGAAACACGAAGAGACTACAGGCCTGCGCTCCCGACGCTCCAGGCAAGTTTTACTCTCGTCTTTTCAGCTTTTTGCCACCATTCGCCATCCGCGCGCTCACTGCGAACTTGCCAGCACAGCACCCAGCAAACTGACTAAGCACATGGCCGCCCAGTTCACAAACCCGGTTGCTCCTCGCCCTATCCCAGGGCACGGAGAGAATCTCGATGAGACGAACAGCAGCGATGAAGAGCGGACGCACATCAGCGTGATCAGCCGTAGGCTGCGCAAGCGGCGCAAGACGAACAACTCGCTTGTGTCGAACCCATTTGGCAGCATACCTTCTTCAGACTTTTCTCCCTCGAAGTCGATTTTCGGACTGGAGGAGAACGACGAAGACGTCGATAACCCCGATGCCGAGCACGTCGCAAGGCGGCGGAAGAGCATCTCAGTGCCCGAGTCGGACAAGGTCTCAAGGCAGCGATGCTACGACTACCTGCACACTGCCATTGATGCCGTGTGGGCCGAGTATTGCGACTCGACGTCGTACGCCGAGACCATGAAGTACATGCCGCACTCGCCTGTCAGCGAGCACGAGGATGCGATGTTCCTGTCGTCAGGCGAGGACGAGCACTCAATTAAGGCTGCACCGCTCAACGAGCAGACGCGTAAGGGCCATTACCGGTCAGACAGCATAAGCCTGCAGCCGCAAAGCCAGAGCCTTATGCGCCAGAAGAAGCGTCTGCTAGACGCAAAGTACTACCTGAGCCACTTCGTGGGAGCCGCCGACCCCCATTCGAGCGGGACTTTTTGGAGGGTTTGGGACCAGCTCAAGTATACCATTGTAGAGCTGGTCGAGGGCGACGACGACGAGGCCGATGAGGTACTTGACGACCTCGAGGCAGGTAGGTACTACTACCAATGAAGCGATGGCTGCAACCAGCACGTCCAACAACACACCCGATCCCAACGGTCAACTGCATATAAGGAAGAATGAAACATTCCTCATTCTTCGCTCCACGGCGCACAGAGCGCATTTTTTATTATTCCAAGCTATTTATTCAAACATGCATACGCCCATCACACAAAACGTCTACGCCAGCTAATGTCCATATCTCAGTTTACGCAAATAGGTGCAGCGACATGGCTACTAATGCCGTGTACAGCGTGCGCTGCATATGAACGGTGCATGCAGACGGTGCATAGGCGGTGCATAGAGTAACCGTATACAGCAATGCATGAAGCAGGTACCGATGCCATCGGCGGAATATACACATAGCTTGAACCATATCGTACTACACATTTACGCAATTATTAATACCCCGTTATACTTATTCCTGGATGTAGCGGCCCTCCTCGAGCTCCGCTTCTTTATCCTCGATCTCATACTCGTCGTCGGTGTCTTCCTTGATGGAGATGATGCGCACCTTGTTACGATCCCAGTACCTCCAGAACGTGTTCGCGCGATGGAGACGCATAGATCCAGAGGCCGTCTCCGTTACTGACCTCACATTCTCGAAAATGGAACGCAGGTTGTGCAGGTTCCGCGACTCTTCGTGCGCCAGACGGTCATCTATGTATGCAATTGTGGCCACAAGATACTCATAGCATCGAGTCTGCGCAGCCGCGTCCTCTCTCGGCACGAAGCCCGCGCTGTAAGTCATATAATCAAGCAACGGCATGGGTCTGAACGGCTACGAGTGGGGATAGTAGCGGGAGTACTAGTTAGCCGTTTGAGGAGCCGTTAACTCCGCTGTGGCTGAGCCTAACAGACCCTAATAGGCCCACTCCATACTGGTAAAGGCGATTAGTCCCGTGAACGGCCGGCTGATAAGCGGCAGATCGCTTCCTTCAAAGTAACAGTGCCGGCGATCAGGGGGAGAACCATTCGAAACGGAGGCACCTCAGACTGGGTTTACTGATTGAGTCTCGATACGGAGCCATTTGAGTTTCACAGTCTGCTTCGACATTCATCAACTAGAAGCAGGTCGACGCGCTTAGGGTACAGCGAACGTGCAGTTCACACCGCGTGCACCTGCAGCGACATTACCACATGTGTAAGCTAACTTAGTCCTATTTAACAGCGGAATGGGGTCTAAGTATCGATGAGATGCGAGCGGTATTTAAGTTTAGAACGCTCACACTTAAAGTTTACTCAGCTAACGAATAGAACGCGGCGTCATTAACAGGTTAATTTAGGAAGCCGAAGCAGTGATTGGTGTGCACGCAGAAGCCGTGAGATATCACCGGGGCCAGACTCCCGCCATCAGTACCATGAAAACTTTAAGCTTTCTATATAGACATCTATATAAATACGAGTGCCACTGTGCTGGAATTTACGGTGATCGTGATAAATGGCCCTCAATGTATGTACAGGTTGAATCGAGAGCGTCCACCCCTACTTCATATACGTCTGAGCCCGCGATATCGGCGTCTTTAATATTGGAGACTTCGGTGCCACTACCTCCAAGACGAGCACCCTCAGAATCGGGCGCCTCAGGGTCATGGACTTCGGAATGGGCCACGCAATCAGGCTCCTCGGGGTCATGGCCATATGAGACCGGACCTTCGAACATCACTGCGGGAAGCGCTCCTGGAAACACTGTGGATACAAGGGAGTCCATAATCAATCCATCAAACCTATCGTACCTCCAAAAGTCCCCGGCACCCTACAAACTCAACATTCACAACTCTAAGGGGAGGGCCATATTCACTCCTATCAGCCTTGCGGGAATCACAAACATTCAAAAGCTGCCTTTATATTGCTCAAGCCGAGACCTTTATGAAGCTAAAGACGCAGGACTCCAGCAGCGTCCAGGAGAGGTTCCTATCATAAACTGTGATCAGGCATCGGATATTCTCAATGAACTGATAATTGCTATACAGACAAATGATATCCGGTGCTCAATATTCTATAGCGCTACCCAAAACGGATGTGCCCTTGTTTCGGGCCAGGACGCGTTCAAGAAACAGACTCCCAACGTATTTACGATTGCGAATTCAGGCGATGCCATCCAGCTCGTCGCACATCTGAGAACACAGGAGGTGATCGGGACCGTAACCAAAGTCAGCTCATTCAACGCCGTGAAAACATTCGTTGTGGTATTTGTGCCTATCATTGTAGTGGTTCTGTTCTTGACCATGTTGGTCAAGCTCCCGCGAAAAAGGAAAACTCGAACTTCAAAGAATAGAATCAACGGGCTTCCACTAGTCCGTGTCCAATTAGGCACCGGGGAGACTGAGATCTCGAACACAGAAAAAGCCAACATAGTCGGACAACCGCCAAAATCGGAACGACATTTCCCACCAACATTTTCAGAGGACCGGTTGCAGCAAGTTGCTCCTGCATACAGATCGAGACACATCAGGAGCGATGATGACGCACACCTGGAGCCCATCGAGAAAATGAATGTCTCAAGCCCCACCACATCCACAGCTTCCACTTTCATACATCCGTTCCCACACAGAACGCCTTCACGAACACCAGGTCAAATCTCTACAAATCGCCCTTCTCAGGAACATCCCCACATACGAAACGAAATCCGATATGCAAGTGATGCCTATCCATTCCCTATCATGGAGTCAGTGTCTAGCACCCCATTGGGGGTCATAGAAGAGCGCGGTCCGATGCAACAAGCAGCACTTCCACTGCAAAATATAGATTTCTCAGCCGAGCCGCCTAAGAAACATCATTGGCGGCTTCGTCGAAACGCATCCTCATCATCAAACAGAAACATCGGTGTCTATTCAAATGATGAAGAGGGGTCCTGTCGAATTTGCTTGGAAGACTTCAGAACAGGCGAGCTCTTGCGCGTTTTGCGCTGCAAGCATCTCTTCCATGTAGGCTGCATCGACCCTTGGCTCCTGAAAACCCAGAGCAAGTGCCCTATATGTCGGGGTCAAGTATTCCCTGAGCTAGTAACGGGAAAGCCTGGAAAAGAGGAGGGAGAGACTGTTGGGGAGTTCACCTTCACGTACGTCAAAGAACGGATCAGAAGACTGAGTGAATCGTTGAGACATGAGCATAGCATTACAGAAGCGCGGACAACAGGCAGTGATTCACCGGAGCAGGAATAACGGCCAGGGCAAGATCGAGCACAGCAAAAGGAATCATTTAGTAATTTGAACATCTTATATATGCAAGCTATCAAGATCAGGTATAACCAGCACCCTGCTTTTGACGCTTCCCAAAGTATATACTTGCTTTCTCCCCTCATTGAACAGCATAACTTCCTCCAGACTTCCGCCGTGAGTGCCCTTCAATACCTCATATACTGAGTCACCGATCAAGATCGACAGCTTTCCCGAGGCGTGCTTCCGGAGTGTTCCTAAGAGTCCTGTGGGGCCCACAAGCTCAGCGTTATCCTTCTCGGCTTCTGGAAGAGTGGCGTTTCCAAGGTCCATGCTCGCATCATTTTCCGCTCCGTCTGTATGAACAACGTCTGCCATTTCAGCATTTTCATCCTTGATCTTCACTTCTTCCGGTGCACTAATACCAGCAGAGTTCAGCGCCGAATCTTCCGGTGCTTTACGGGCAGCTAGCCCTAAATTCGGCAATTGCAGCAAATAAAGGTCGCCGTTCTCGAAATTAAGCTGATCATGGCTGACCTGGTCTCGTTCCAGTTTGGCTTCGGCGGCACCAGGCGCCTCAGGATCGGCCCTGGATTCCTCAGCTTTGGCTGCAGCAATTGCCTCTGCGGCCGAGGGGTCAGCAGAGGGAGAATCAGAGGAGACTGCGTCCGAGGGCATGCGAAGCGGGAAGTATGATTCGCCATCGCCCCCCGACGCCATATCGATGCGCTCATCCGGCAGGGATTCGAAAGTGCTGGACTGCTCAGTTTTAACACGGACACTTGCGGAAGTGCCGTACTCGGTAGTGCCATGGCTAACGGAGGAGCCCCCGCCCGAGGAGCCTGACATTCTAGCAGCCCTAGCCGAGTTAGCTGCTATAGTAGGCGCAGCGAGCGGGCCAGCCGCTTCTGCGCGAGTTCCAAGTTGGCGCTGCTTTCTGCGATCGAATTTGCTACGGCCACCTTTGTTGCGGTCCGCAGACTCTTCGGGCGAAGGTTCTGCTGGCTTTAAGGCGGGTGCCGTGCTATCTCGCTCCTCTTTACTGCGACGGCCAACAGATTTGGGCATAAACCGCCCACCCCGCAGGCCTCCGCGTCCACCACGACTAGAGAGGCCCTGGAGTCTTTGCGGTTCACCTTGCTTTTGGTCTGAACTCTCTGCCTTGTCTTCCCCAGGCATGGCCAGTTGAGGACGGAAAATTACATTTTTCGTGGCCGGGCCGCATCACGTGATGAAGAAGCTGAGCTTCTGCACACAACGATCGCTGCCACAAACGCGGGGTTGGCGGCCAGATTTCAGACGCGCGCTTTCCGGATAGTGTCCGTGCAATGGTACATGTAGCATCCACGGATACTTCACTTTCGATTCTTTCGGGACCTTTGAGTTTCCGTGCGTGATAGAACTTCACGGCGCGATTAGGAATTGAGTTTCACTCGGGGTGGCTGCAACCTTAGAGAAAAGCGACAATGAAGCACAACCGGTAAAATAAAACTCCCGGTTTTTGGAAATTCGTTGCAGGGTGTTCAGTTGTGAGAAATCGCGTGATTTTGCATGGAAAATGACAGAGATACATTTTATGAGCAGCTTTGTGAACGCGGCGGCTTCGTAGAGACTATCATATTAGGGAGGAAGGTCGAGGCATTTATAAATAGCGACTGTGATAGGTCTTTCATTCCTATCGACATATTCCCCTCGGTCAAAAAGGAAGGGGAGCCTGCAAATTCAAGGGTGACCGATGGTGAACACGAAGTGAACCCCACGAAAAAAGGCTGGGAGGCCGCTCAATACACAAAGGTATTTTTCGAATTAGGTGACGGCAAGCACGCATTTTTTCCCGTTCTGATGTTCAATCGCCGAGGAAGTCGTCCAGTTCTCGGCAAGGACTTTCTCGAGGGGGCAAAAGCCAGATGGGGCCTCTGTGACAAGGAAGACCACCACGATAAATTGTGGCGACGTCACCACTGCAAGCGAGGCAGCCTGTTCATCAAGGCTTCAGAAACGCTTGTAGCTATCAGGGTGACCCTTGTCTCTCCCCGCAGGAGTACGATTGAAAAGTACGATCAAAGCGCGGCTTGTCGGTCCTCCTCCAGTAAAAGAAAAGCGAAATCAGCCTGTTTTCATGATGCGCTAAAGATATCCAATCCTCGTCTGTTCTGTCATGGTTCGGCTCCAAGATCGCGCACTTTTGTAAATTTGGAAGAGCTACCACCAAAATACAGCCCGACCAGTGGGGACTCGTAACGCAAGTGTTGCAAATGAGACAGTCTTCTGCATCTCTTCATAATCAAGACAAGCAAAAAGAGCGCCAATGTGTGAAGAGAGGGCGTGGATAAACTGTCAAGGTTCAATGATGCCTGTCTGGACGTTGCTAGGTCGACACGCTTTCACACGATTTCCGTGAAAATTGCGCATAAAGGCTAGCTTCACGTGAATCTAGCTATCGAAAATTTCATGAAAGACGTAGTATGCGCTCTAACCAGCGAATTGAGCTTCGCCGATGACAGATATATCACTCCCTGATAACCTCTGGTTGCTGGCATCATTAGGCTCTCAAAACTTCCGACAGTCGCGAGCGAATTAAATAATAATGTTTACAGATTGGTCCGATAATGACAAGCAATGCCCTTCCGATTGTGTCACTTGCACACTACCCAAAAAGCCCACTCGAGTGTTTGGTTCGCTCGACGAGACAGGCGATGAGCGGAATACCTGGTTAGCTCAAAGCTCAAGTCAGTAATGAAGAGCAACTCGGGCCCGATCCTAGCGAGTGTCTGACTAGGTCTTGCAATTTTCATATAGATGGCATCACAGGCGAGTTGACTGTACAAATATTGATGCGTTGTTTGCCTGAATTCACACAGGTTAGCAATTACAGAGTTATCAGCTTTTTAGTACATTGCTTCCCAGCTTCTTGTTCGCAGGAATCTTGAAGGACCTCTATTTTAGCCGATAGAGCCCGAAAAGATTGAAAAGCACTGCATCAATTAAAGTGCTTGTGAACGCTGGAAAGATTGGTGCGAGCTCGTGAGCCCTACTCGAGTCAGACATTGAGCATCAAGATTCCGGAATTGTGGCAGCATTTGGAAAACGCGGTACAGATCTCAAAATAATAGTTTAAGGTTTTGAACCCTTTTCAAAATTGCCCCATTGCCTTTAAGCTGCGGTTTGCACGGTAATAATGCGTGGTGTATCTCCAGGAGAGTCGAGCAGACGATCATTACCTTTGCCTCTTTGCCATCATGAATATCAATCTTCCAGGTGGGACAATTAACAACCGTGTTTCGAACATCGAGAGTGAGAGCTCGATTAGGCACACGGGTTAGGGGGGACTATAAAAGGAAACAATGTGAACAGGTTTCCCAGGTTTCCCGAATAGTAAGTGAGAAGCAGCGTGTTCGATGAGAATTAGTTTGACGGAGACCGAGAAGTCAGAATTTCAAAACTCTTCAGAAACACATATAAATCTAGCATTCTTGCAAAACAAATCAATTAAGTTTGATGACGGTAAAACTGTCATCAATGCCATCGCTGTCGTCAATGCTGCCGAGCCAGGTAAATAGGCAGCCATGCTATTGTTATACATTTCACTGTCATATAAATTAGGTAAAGCTCCTAGTGTGCAGAATTGTAGACCATTATGTCAAAAGTTGAAAATAGATTCCAGAAGCGATTTGTCGAGCACGGGGGTTTTATTGAGGCTACTATATTTGACTGCGAAACATTTGTTCAAATAAACCTCGCGATCGAAAAATCATATATCCCCTTCAGATTTTGGAAGAAGAATTTTGCGATGTTATCACCCGAAGAGACCAGAGAGGCGGATTGCTTCCCTCGTGTAGGATTCACAAATGTGGATATTGTTGCAAGTTCTGATGTCGTTATAAGAATCAGCGTTCCACTAGCTTATGTTCCAGAAGACTATCCGATTCTTGGCCAGGACTTCATCAGAGAAGTTTATGCTTCAGAGGCTATTGGAGAATGGAATAGTGCCTTCTGCAGATGGGGCCACCTCATCGTGAGGTCGATGGGATCCCACACACCTTTACGTTTAAAACTGTTGCTAACTCCTGCAGCACTCGAGCACAACCACCTCAAGAGGTTCATCAAGGAAAGGCTCTTTGAAATTCATCATAAGGGACAGGTTCGAGGTCTCCCGACATCTTCAATCACTGGTAAGGCTACTCTTCAATCGCTTGTTGCTAGTGGTCAACAGTCTACAAAGGTGCTTTCAGTCAGATGCTATTCCCCTCTAGAATTCACACCTACCTAGATCCAATGGAGAATGAATGCGCTCCGGTTGTTTTTGGACTTGGAGTTCTTCAAAGGCCTTGCGAAATAAAAACTTCGCCAATCTAGCGTGATAAGGAACGCTGCCGCCACCATTTTTGTGAGCATGCAGCTCACTTAGGCTTCAAATTTGGCAGAATTTGGCTGTATCGCGCATCAATGTAGCTTCTCACACATTGAGGTGTCAAGAGTCTGCTCACTTTCCAAAGATCGACTGTACTCCCCAGCGTATTTCATACATGTTCCAACCTCTCAAATTGTCTGGATAGTTGATAATCGGTTTAAACAGGTAGGTTTAATTAGTATTATGTTGGATCGCGACCCTAGCTGATCTGTCGATGTCCATATCGAATGACTGGGAACCTCGAGGTTTTGATTGGAAAGAAAATGAAACCACTTAAGAGCGCGTGTACTTAAGCTCCCATATATGTTAGGCATTGTCCAGTTTCTTGCAGTCTCACGGTGGTGTCGGGATGCGAAGGCGTCAAAGCCGCGCGTATGGATCGCTCAACGAGTCTGTCGTGGAGACATTATGTGACATTGATCAATATTGACGAAAGCCAAATCCCCATCTGACGAGCTGCGCTAGGACCCTTCTCAGAGAAAAGTTTAACACGAGTATGTGACAGCAACTCTCAGAGAGCCCCCTCCCACTCCCAGTACATAGAGCTCGCGGAAGGTACTGCTCGACGGTGGACGAAATGATTAATATAAAGGACTAACTGTTAGGGTGTATAATACAATATCTTGGTCTCAATGCTTTCATAAAGACTTTTCAAATACCACTGAGGAATCACTGTCTCACTGAAAATCACCGAGCCTCAGCCATCTTCAGACGCAAACACCAATATCGAAATTATGAAATACGAAGATAGCCTCGTGGGCGAGGAGAACGGCTGATCATCGATCTACCACGGAAACTCATAGCATTTGTGAAGTTGTGGTTCACCTCATCAGAGCTTAGAGCCCTCGTCATCCGTGGTCAGCAATGGCGAAATTAAGCATTTGCCGAAGGTTCGATTGGGCCTGACTTCGGCGCAAAGGAAATCGCATATCTCCCCGAATCCTGGAATAGTTTTCGGAAGCTGGAGCGAGTGCTCTGTGCCTCGGCTGTCCTATCAGAGCTTGAACTATGGACACATGAAACCGGGCACCCCGACATTACCTAGGATTCACGTTTGCGAAACACAGTCAATTGTAGATATGCCAGCAATAGAAACACCAACTGGCCTATGGGAGGACCGGCTGCATGCCTTCGTCAACTATCCCATGCTAAGGCAGCTTGTCGACGGATCTAGGGCTGTACTACCCAGATAACAAGTAAAATCGGTATAATAGGCTAACAAGTATTGAATACGGCCATTAAAGCAGCGCCATATGTAGAAATTACTGCCCGGTCTCTCCACCTGGCAGGCTTTACCGTCCAGGCCAGGCTGATTACACATTTGCGCGCGTAATTTGTAGTAATCCTCTCGGCTTACTGAGCCGCCTTCTTCCTTACCTCTTGGATCAGACTTGTGGAATTGCCAATACATAGACATCGGAGCGCGGAAAAGCAGACACCCTTCCCATGGTCAAGAGTCCCCAGCACATCGCGGAAGACAGTGGGACACGCAACTGGGATTTCACCCAGTGTTTTGGTGACAAGTCGGACCTCGACAGTATCACGGAAGGCGACATCATCAGTGCCGTGGAGTTCGACACGACCGGAGACTACCTGGCCACCGGAGACCGTGGAGGCCGCGTGGTGCTCTTCAAACGTGAGGAGGACCATGCAGGGTCTCCGGAGTACCGGTTCTACACGGAGTTCCAGTCTCACGACCGCGAGTTTGACTACCTGAAGTCGCTAGAGATTGAGGAGAAAATCAACCAGATCCGATGGTGCCGACCAACAAACAATGCGCGGTATTTGCTGTCCACGAACGACAAAACGATAAAGTTGTGGAAGGTGTTCGAGAAGTCGATCCAGGTTGTTGCCGAGAACAACGGCACGGACCACCTCGGCCCGCGCAGCTTCTCGAACGTGCCCATGTCGCAGCTGAGGTTGCCGCGCATGAATCTGCATGACACCATCATTGCCACGGCGCCGCGGCGGACCTACGCGAATGCGCATGCGTACCACATCAACTCGATTGGTGTAAATAGCGATGGTGAAACCTTTTTGTCTAGTGATGACCTCCGCATCAACCTATGGAACCTTGACGAGCAGGATCGCAGCTTCAACATCGTGGATATCCGGCCGGCAACCATGGAGGAACTTACGGAGGTCATTACCGCCACCGAGTGCCACCCGACGTCGTGCAACGAGTTCATCTATAGCACTTGCAAAGGCAACGTTCGGCTGGTAGACATGCGCGAGCGCGCGCTGTGCGACGACTACGCGAAAATATTCGAGGACCCGCTCGAGGCGGAGGGCGACAGCTTTTTCACAGAGATCACCTCCTCGATCAGCGACATCAAGTATGCACGCGATGGCCGCTATGTCGTGGCGCGCGACTTCATGACCGTGAAAATTTGGGACGTGGCGATGGAGCGCGCTCCTGTGGAAACTATACATGTGCACGATAACATCAAGCAGTGGCTGTGCACGTCATATGAGACGGACTCGATCTTCGACAAGTTCGAGGTGGAGGTCAGTGGTGACTCGCGCAGCGTGATGACCGGCTCGTACTCCAGCAATTTCTTTATTTATCCCCACGCCGTTGGCTCGGAGCACATGGAGCCGCAGAAGGTGGGCACGGATGGCGCAGCGGAGACAGCGAACGGTGCTGTGCACGAGGATTCGGATGAAGATGCCATGGACGACTCTGATGACGAACAGATTCTGCGTAAGAGCCGCTCGCGAGGATCGAATGCGCGCTGGACGCGCCATGCTCGCCGTGAAGTGAAGACGGAGCCGTTCGAAATGGATGAGCGCGAGGATGAGCGCGATGCAGTTGTGCTGACTGCGGACAGGAACGTGTTCCGAAAACGCAGCCATAATGATCGGACGCCGCGCGCGCGCATGAACCGCCGCAGCAACAACAAAGTCGACTTCCGCAAAAACATACTCCATCTGAGCTGGCATCCATTCGAAAATACTGTGGCCATCGCAGCCACAAACAACCTTTTCGTGTTTAACTCGCCGCACATCTGAGGGGACGGGCCTGGCATTAATCACGCGCACATAAACACATATATCCCTCTCCCTTCATAATGCTCGCGTGTAACTGCCTTGTTTCCTTAGGAGAGATACATAAATAGAATCAGTTAAGCTGAAGTTAAGCTGAAGTTAAGCCGCGCAGTTAGGGCTCACGAACTACTACATTTGTGAGCTGGACTTTTGGATAACTAACGAAGCGAGTCGAATTTACTCCTCCTTGCGGTGGTTCGTGGGGCCCCAGAACACAGAGTGCTGGCCGTCGCCCCAGAAGAAACGGCGGTGACGCATGTTCTGGTACTCCATCTCGACAGGCCAGTCCTCGTCAGGAAGCTGGTTGAGGTGGATCAAGTGGTCGATATGGTGCTTCTCCTTGGGGTAGACGTACCAGGCGCACAGCGCCAGAATAGGAATCGTGCCCAGCGAGATGTTGCGCCAGAGGGCCGTCGTGCCCCTCGCGTGCTCTTCGGTGTGCTCGGCGAACGACTTGAAGGCCTCGGCCTTCTGCTTGTTCGGCTGGAACACGATGTGGTGGTTCATTCGCGAGAAAACGCGGCTGCTCTGCACACTGCGACGAAGCATTTTTTCCCTAAATCAAACGATGGTGTGGATTCGAGACAAGGATAGCAGCGTTTGTCATTGGGCCGGTTAGGAACGACATCCTCACGCTCGTCGTCACCTGACCCAGCAATCCCGCCTGGGTTGATAGCCGCGTCCCGTGCCCAAATAGATCAGAGCCGGAATCGGCTACGGCTTTGAGGCCGGGAGGTATTCATGGTGTGTGTGCGGTTTGCCTGTAATTTCATGGCCATGATACTGAAGAGAACTTAGTGTTCGTGTTCTCTAGAATGATGGTTTGTTTAGTTAATTCATATAAGTGCGGCTTAATTTGTCCATTCATACGAGCCTTTGAGCGGGCGTGCAATTCTCAGGATTGCGCTTTGGATTCTTTAAGATAAACAAGTTATTTGTCGATCCTGCGAGACATCCCGCGATCTAATTCGTCACAAACCTCGAGTTCGCGGGCATACCACTCGGACGAAGTCCACGCGTCACCGACGACGTAGCGAGCCACGGGCACCGCAGCAGATATTCCACGTGACTCACATCGCCCAATCATTATGCCGGACCGCGTGTGTTTCCAAGGTAAGCGTGTGGGTGTTGATTGACTAAGCCGCGATCTGTTAAGCACCCAATCCGCTCTCCCCTTCCCAGAGTACCTCTTCTTCTTTTTTCTCCACCCAAGCAAGACTAGAAGAAGAAATGTTTAAGTCTGCCCTTCGTCTTTCTCCACGGGTGTCGGCCCTCCCGCGTATGTTCGCCGGCGCCGGTGCTCGTCGCGGTTACGCCAAGGCCGCTCCGACCGAAGTCTCCTCGATCCTCGAGGAGCGTATCCGCGGTGTGTCGTCTGAGGCCACCTTGGACGAGACTGGACGTGTTCTGTCAATCGGTGACGGTGTCGCCCGTATCTTCGGTCTTAACAAGATCCAGGCCGAGGAGCTCGTCGAGTTCTCGTCGGGTGTCAAGGGTATGGCTTTGAACTTGGAGGCCGGCCAGGTCGGTGTCGTGCTGTTCGGTTCCGATGCCCTCGTGCGTGAGGGTGAGACCGTCAAGCGCACGGGTTCGATCGTCGACGTCCCCGTCGGCCCCGAGTTGCTCGGCCGTGTCGTCGACGCCTTGGGTAACGCCATCGATGGCAAGGGCCCGATCAACGCCAAGGAGCGTCGTCAGGCCGAGCTCAAGGCCCCGGGTATCCTGCCCCGCCGCAGTGTCCACGAGCCTATGCAGACCGGTTACAAGGCCGTCGACGCCCTTGTCCCGATCGGCCGTGGCCAGCGTGAGTTGATCATCGGTGACCGTCAGACCGGTAAGACTGCTATTGCTATCGACTCCATTCTGAACCAGAAGCCGCTCAACGCCGGCAACGACGAGTCCAAGAAACTGTACTGTGTCTACGTCGCTGTTGGTCAGAAGCGTTCGACTGTCGCCCAGCTTGCGCAGACCCTTGACGCCAACGGTGCCCTGAAGTACTCTATTATTGTTGCTGCCACCGCCTCGGAGGCCGCTCCGCTGCAGTACCTTGCTCCGTTCACCGGTTGCGCCATGGGTGAGTGGTTCCGTGACAACAAGCGTCACGCCCTCATCATCTACGATGACTTGTCCAAGCAGGCTGTTGCCTACCGTCAGATGTCGCTTCTGCTCCGTCGTCCCCCTGGCCGTGAGGCTTACCCGGGTGATGTCTTCTACCTGCACTCTCGTCTTCTCGAGCGTGCTGCCAAGATGTCTGAGGAGCACGGTGCTGGCTCGCTCACTGCCTTGCCGGTCATTGAGACTCAGGGTGGTGATGTCTCTGCTTACATTCCGACCAACGTTATCTCGATTACTGATGGCCAGATTTTCCTTGAGGCTGACTTGTTCTACAAGGGTATCCGTCCGGCCATTAACGTCGGTCTTTCGGTCTCTCGTGTCGGTTCTGCTGCCCAGGTCAAGGCCGTCAAGCAGGTCGCTGGTTCGTTGAAGCTGTACCTCGCCCAGTACCGTGAGGTCGCTGCCTTCGCCCAGTTCGGCTCTGATCTTGATGCTTCGACCAAGCAGACCTTGACCCGTGGTGAGCGTCTCACACAGCTGCTCATCCAGCCGCAGTACCACCCGTTGCCGGCCTCGAAGATCGCTCCGATCATCTACGCTGGTGTCAACGGTTTCCTTGACAAGGTTCCCGTTAAGGACGTCATCCGCTTCGAGTCTGAGTTCCGTGACTACATCCAGGCCAACGAGAAGGGCATCATCGAGGCTATTGACGTTAAGGGTGAGCTCTCGAAGGAGGACATTGCCCAGCTTAAGGAGGCTTCGGAGAAGTTTGCTTCGTCGTTCAACTAAGGAAAGAAAAATAGCCGTATAGCTATATAGATATGATTCTTAACAGAAACAAAACCACCCCCGCGTTGGCTGTGTGTGTGGTACTTCGCCTGAAGCAGTTATGTGCTCGGGCTCGGGCTCGGGCTCGCGCTTGCAGGGGCTGGTCTGCTCTAGGTGCTAGCGAGTCACGTGTAAGGTGTCTCGAGTACGCGCGCGCCTCAGCTCAGATGCAGCAGACCAAACTGCGGCCTCAATGTGGTCGGCCATCTCTAAGAAATATGGTGAGACGCAAACAGGAACTGTTGTGTTATTCGGCAGGGCCGCAGCTTCCGGGTTCAGTCGCTTAGGACCGGTCTCGAAAAATACGGAGATAGCAACCTTAAACAAGCTTGTACGTGCCTCTGAGGATGGGTCAATGGAAAGCACGCTGAACATATTCAGGATTCGTGAAGCTCAGACATCAATGGTGAAACACATTACTTTCAAAGGCAGCATAATAATTGTATACGCGCTCGATTGGGCCGAGACAGAGCAGTGGCCCGCGCATATAGACGCCCTGGTTGCCGCACGCGCTGAGCTCGATCCCGCGGTGAAACTGCTGTTAACAACCACGAACCACAGAAACTCCATTGAGTACTCGCAGGCTGCTGCCGCTTTCAGCAAGTCTGTAGATCTATGCCATCAATACTTACGCACGTCAGCAATGCGGCTACGCGCCGCGCTGGCCTACTCCATGGAGAACGAGGATGCATTGGACTGGGAGGCCTTGCTGTCCCATGTATTAGGCGTTGCTTTTGCAGATAGAGAGCCACCACAGGAACAATACCATGGACCCACTGCGATTATATATGGAGACGACAGTAAAGAAAAGATACTGGCCGTGGACCCTGAGTTTGACTTTGACAGGGCGTACGAGAACCAATTGAGCGTCCCGTCGCTCACGAGCGACGGCAAAACTGAGCAATCAGCTGTAAAGGTATTCACGTCACTTCCCGAGGAGCTAGCGCAGACCATCAAAGAGTTTGCCACGACAAAACGGCTTCCAGATGCACCGGTGTCGCGAGCTGTGTTGGACGGCGCTGACGACAAAAAGGTCATTAGTGAGTTTTTCTCCACGATTGCGCAAAGATCGACTTGAATTATGGAGCGGCTAGACTATTGTTCCGGTATCGCGGCTCAAAACTGTTTTTACTATATGCAAATATACAAACTGAAGGGTTCCTGCTTTCCCATTTTTATGTGCAAGTTCTTCTAGTACTACGTGCGTGCTTCGCAAGCACCAGATTCCGTAAGGTAGCGAACCCATTTCAAAGTGCTGTACTTAGAGTCTTCAGCAACCCGCAGTGACTCCACATGCAGGGAGGAGCTCGTGTACATGTTAATGAGGAACTTGATGACGATGGGACCATTGTTTGTGAGCGAAGCAAACTCATCTGAGGAAATTCGCAGCGTAGCCTCGCTATTACCAGCCAGACGAGCTATCTTCCACTCTACTGCAGTGCTTTCTCCAGCGAACCTCGCCTTTCCCGAGCTTGCCTTCAAGCGCTGCGTATTACTGGTACTGGACGATGGCATGGGGACAAGAACCACGACATTCGTAAGGTGCCGTTTCGGCTCGAGCATGCACCTTAACCTCACGAAATACTCACCGTTGTGGGTACCGTTTTGGACAGTGAGGGGGACCTTGATCGACTTGGACACGCGGTACCTCAACAACTCAAAGTCGCCCTCTGGGGGCACGAATTGAACCACGCCCTCGTCATGAAACCTTGCGTGGTCTACGCATGCATGCAATTGGCTGTTTTCCAAAACAGTCATACGGTCGAGATTGACTTGGCAGTGTGGTAGGCCCGAAAGGTGCGCCTTTACCTTAAGCACCCCGTCCGAGCTCGCGCTTATCAGGTGGCCATCGGGCTCAAAAACCATGTTCAGCTTTTCGATCACGTCCAGGTAGATCTCATTGCGACGGTGCTTCACGTCACTGCGTCTCCAGGGAACCTCGGTAGACGCGGAGCGGTTTGATGACGCGATTGCACCATTGTCTGAACCCGGCGGCGAGGCTGGAGAAGCCTTGCTGCCCGTGAAAGACCTCTTTATTGAGCTGACCGCGCTACCGATGCCAATGCCGCCGATGCCAGTGCCCGATTTGTTGCCATTACCTGTTTGACTGGTGTGGTCTGCGCCCGCGCTCGCCGCGCTGTCTGCATGTGAGCCCGAGAGTCTCATTAGACCATTTTCAGCATTCTGGGGATAGCCGAAATCCACTATCTCGTCAAGAATCTCGTAGATCTGCGAGACATGGCGATAGCAGGCAGACTCGTCGAATCTGCCCAGCTGCGCGTTGCACACATCGCAAAGTTTATATAATAGCTCGAACACAGCGATCCCGTCCACGTCATGCCGCGTAACGGCCACAACGAACATCTGGTTGTACCGAATATGCAAAAAACTCGTGGAGCCCATGGTGAGCAGGGGCGCTTGTATTTCCGAACTTAGTATCACCTGCGCCCGAAATGCGTCAGTGACGGCGCGCCGCAGGCCATCCTTGTAGATGCGGGAGACCAGTATCTCGCCTCGCTGGCCATAGATGAGAATCGCGGAGATCATTGGCCGCCAGAGTCTTGGATAGAATACCCATTCTGGCTAATGGGTGAAAGCCGGGGCTGCGGAAGTCAGTCACGTGAACACCAACGGCGCGGAACCTCGCTTGCGCGCGTCACGGAGCACAACATCGTCGAGTACAGGGACAGGACGCATACAAGTGAATATGAATTCAAGTAACTATAAATATATAAGGCAGCTGTGCTTGTTGACACACGAGGCAAGCTGCTAGCCGCACTGAATAGCTCTTCAGCTCAATAAGACTCCTGCAGCGCATTGCTTGATCTACACACTACCCAAACTCTGCAAGTTCGCATCAATTGAGTATCTTACGGCGTTTCTCGTCAACCCGGGTCAGTTTCAACCAGATCCACGTCCGAGCCACAACAATTTACCACTCAATCTCACTCTGTCCAAATGGCTTGTTCATTTCGAGCTCGCGAACTAAGCCGTCCACGTTGGACAGGTACTTCCCAAGCATGATCTGCTTATCATGAGTGGTTTTCCGCGGAATGGCCTGAGAGCTGTCGGGCACCTTGGTCTCAGGTATAAGATAAAAGAACAAGAACTGCAGGATCGCCAATTTTACTGGGGTTGTTGTGCGTGACTGCTTGAATACATCACATACAAGCTTTAGTCCCTTTAGCTGTTCGAACCTCCGAATGCATTCAACCTGCCTCACGAGGATTGATACCAGCGTTTCGATTACCGCAACCTGAATTCTGGGTGGCCTGTTTTTCAAACTCCCGAGAATTATGGATAAAGCTGCATCGTTGTTGAATACCTGGCGGCTCGGCCTATGGAGCAGACAGAGGCCGCGGAGCAGCCGAAGGAAGGCTATACAGCTGTCTTCCGCGTATTCAGGGCGTAGAACGTGCTCCAGCTGGAGCAGAAGGCGACCAGCAATGTTGAACGCAAACAGATCTTGCTTGGCCGCGAACTCCTTGGCGTTATGCAGAATTAGGCCCTCAATGACGGTAACAGCGCCCAGTAGCCTAGCCTCATCTCGTGATTCGATCTCTATGATCGCATCCGTGAGCTTTTTGTCCATCGTTCTTCAACCACAGACTCCTGGCCCCTCTCTCCGCTTTGTTTATATCGTCGCAGGGTAGAGCATACTAGCGGGCGTCGCCCATCAGCCCTTACCTCGAGCCATACACCGTTATCCTTGGACTACGACTCTCTCGTGTCAAAAGGCTCCAGCACAGACAAGTGCGCAGAGACCTGTAGCACTGTTTAGCGAAGGAACTGAACGGAATTCTGCAAGGTAGTAAATGCGGATCGTTGTAATTGGCGATGATGGCGTGGGCAAAAGCACCTTGATAACATGCCTGTTCAGAGATAGGTACATCCCAAACATCGAGGATGTTCTGCCGCCGCTGTTTTTTCCTCGAAGCAACAATTCCAATATTGCACTCATTGACACATCGCCATCACTCAGTAAGAGGCAGAAGCTTTTGAGCGAGCTGAGACAGGCGAACTGCATTTGGCTTGTATTTAGCGACCATTACACTATAGAGCGAGTTTCGCTGTTTTGGCTACCGTTCTTGAGAGACAGCGGCATCAATCTACCCATAATTCTTTGTCAAAATAAGCAGGATGAGCTGTTTGAAGACAACCATTTGGAAACCGAGAAGGTCAGCGCTGAGGACGAAGAGGACGTCATTCAGCTGATGCAGGACTTTAAGGAGATCGAGAGCTTTATTCGGTGCAGCGCAAAGCAAAAGTGCAACGTAAATGAAGCATTCTACCTATGCCAGCGTGCCATTGTATACCCGCTCGCTCCTTTGTTTGACTCGAAAATAGGCAAGCTCAAGCCTCTAGCACGTCAAGCGCTAAGCCGCATTTTCTTCTTATATGATGAAGACCAGTCCAGATTCCTTACCACGGTGAAGCTCCAAAATCTCCAGCAAACAGTCTTCCAGTCCACTTTAGATGACGACGAAGTCCGTCTGCTTCACGAAACCCTTTTGAGCATACAAGAGCAGAATGCCACAGGCCCACAGCGAACAGTGCCATCGCCAGACGCGCAAGATGTACACATCCGTAGCGAAACTGCGCCCGATACTGTGGCAGATAGCACCGGGTCCGAGGTCTCCAGCTCAGTTGTTCTTTACAATCCCAACGTGGACGGCATAACACTGGAGGGGTTCCTCACGCTCGCCGAGCTATATTGTGAACGCGGAAGACATGAGACGATTTGGGCCATTTTGAGACATTTCCAATATACTGACTCGCTCAGCCTGGATGACAAGTTTCTAAGGCCCAAGTTTTATGTGGATCCACTGAGCCACGTCGAGTTGAGCCCCGACGGGTACCAGTTCCTTGTTGACCTGTTTTCGTTATTTGATATGGACAACGACGGAGGTCTGAGTCCCGAAGAGCTAGAGGCACTCTTCACTCCAACCCCGGGACTACCCAGTATTTGGAAGAAGTTCCGATTCCCATACTCGACTTTACGCAATGATGACGGCTACGTCACATTACAGGGCTGGCTGGCCCAATGGTCAATGTTTGTCTACCTCGATCATGCCGACGCGCTTGCTTATATTGCCATGCTGGGTTACAATTCGCGAGCCAATAGCCTGTCTATAAAGTCCGCGTTGAAAATCACCAAGCCGGCAAAGAAACGAAATCCTCGGTCCCGGGTCTACCGCAACTCCGTCATTAAGGACCGCCAGGTATTTAACTGTTTCGTGTTTGGCAAATCTGGAGCTGGAAAATCGACTCTTCTTTCCTCATTTTTGGGAGCACGATCACGGGCCGGCAGTGAAGATCCTAGCGCTGCCCCCCAGACCGTTGTGAACTCAGTGGAGATGCCAGGCGGGAAGCAAAGCTATCTCGTACTGCAGGAGTTCGGCTCTCTTGAAGACACGATTATGGAGACACCTTACAAATTAGAAGAATGCGACGTTGTTTGCTTGACGTACGACTCCTCCGACCCCGATAGCTTTGCTTATCTCGTAGATCTGCGGCGGAAGCACAAGGAGCTCGACACCCTACCACTCGTGTTTGCCGCACTCAAGGCTGATCAAGACCGAGCTCAACAGAGATGCGACGAGCAGCCGGATGAATATACGGCAGCTTTGGGTATAGCCGCACCCATGCATGTAAGTTCGAACTGGCCATCTAGTCTTAGTGCGCTATTTGTGCAGATCGTCGAAGCGGCGACACGCCCTGGGTCTGCCACAGTTGTTGTGCCGGATGAAGAAAAGGAAACCCCTATGCTCACAGAAGCCGCTGTTGGCGGCGCAGTCATCCTTTTGGCCAGCTTGACATGGTGGTGGGTTCTGCACAAGAACAAATAATCGCATTTTTGAATCGAGGACCAGATTTTTCTCCGTAGTTTTAGCAATGGAGAGACTAGAGACTACTTTTAGCCTAAATTTTGTGATTAGCAGGTATCTACTCATCTAGTGAGGCCTTTCGACACGAGCTGCGGAATTATGTGAATGAGATCGGCTCATGCAAACTGCCCGGAGCCTCAATTGGTGCTTCCTGAGCTGTACGCCTTAACGAGCAGCTGGAAGTGATTGGCAAACTCTCTGGCTAGCGATCCTTCAATGTCTCCGAGTAAAGAAGACATGACAAAGTAATTGTTGTGGAGAACCTTCTCGTTGCCAGCGGCGAATTTGGATATGAAAAGTTCGTAGGACTCGACAATTCTACTAAGAGCATTCGCGAGTGAAGACTCTGGCTCCTCAGGGCAAAGCTGCAGGATACCCGACAAATAGCTCGAGACGAGCTGCGTCAGTATATGTGGTGCTGCAGAGCCGTGGCCAGAAGTACTGACAGTTGATGCTTTGAGGGCGGCATGCTCTATGCTTTTTGCCTGTTGCTCGCTGATGCTCAGCACATGTGGCCAGCACTTCTTGCTTATAGAGTCGAGCCATGGCTTGGCCCATTTTTGTATTTGAGAACGCTGTACTAGGCGTATAACAAGCAGAAGTCCAAACAAATCACCCGAAGATTGGGAGATCCAGTGGCCAAGGACTTCAGAGTAAAATGCCATCGTAGGTTCGAAGACCTCGACAAAGGATTTTGGTGGGGTTGGCTTCGAGCTGCCGCCCGGTGTCGAGGGGGGCGATGTCGGAGAAGACACACGAGATGGCGAAACAGGTGAGGACGGCATGGAGGGCGATCTGGCTGGGTTTGCACTGCTTTCTGCTCTGGCCACCAGCTTCGAGGCGCGGATAGAATCCTCAACCTGGCTTTCCATTTCAAAGCTATCTGCCAACGTCAACAGCATGCTACGAACCAAGACCTCGATCGGATAGTGAGAAGCAGAGGCGGGCGGGGTTGCTGTCATTGGCAGCGGCGGTGCAGATCGATTGTCTGTGAGGAGCACCGTGGGCCTCGCGCCCACACTGAATGCGTCCACGCTTCTGACGGATGAACCACTCAACGAGAACAAAGATTCCGCACCGCCCTGGTTGATTGCGGAGCCAAGAAGCTTGGTTGAGGTCATCGACGCTAATGGTTGCCTACTCAGCCAGCGCCCGTACTTGCCAAAGAGCATTCCGTAGTACCACTTCATAGTGTTCCGGTACGCCGACGCAAGCGCCGATGCAAGACGCGGTGCGTAGGCCCTCAAGAGTTCCATACCGATGCGCGCCTGGACAATTTCAGCCTGCACGGACTGGGCCTCCACGCCTGGCCGCCGTAAAGTTCTCAGCTTCGCGACATAGAATACTTTTAGCCGTTCGACAGCCCGAGAGATTAGGACTGCGCGCAGCTTTTGTGCGTCCTTCGCGCATTTTACATCTTTGTTTTCGGTGTTTATCGGCCGCCGGACACGCTCGAGGGCGGCGTACCAGGCGGCGTCCATTTCGCCCTCGTACAACGTGTTCACGACTTGGGACGGGATTGTGTACTCCTGCAGCAAAGGTTCCAAGAGATTTAGAGCCTCTTCACGGGACAGGAGTCGGTGATGCAGCGACGAGCTTTGCGACTCGAGGACGTTCATCTCTTGGCTGAGTTGTCGGATCTTCATCTCGAAGTCCACGCTGTTCGTTTGCAGCTGGTCCAGGACATTCACAGCGGTTTCCGCGACTTTGGCCATGCGCTCGACCTCCTCGCGATCCAGCTCCAGGCTTGTTTCGTCAACAGTGTGGTCAAGCGAGCTCGCACTCGAGGCAGGCTCGGCAGACTCGCCTTGTTCTCGAAACCCCGCTTCCGGCAGCTCTACGGGACTTATCCCCAGTATGCTGGCGATCTCCTCCATCGCTGATTTCCCAGTTCAAGCTGCTGGCTTCTTCGCCAGTGAATGCCGAGCTGTCTGGGCCTTGAATGGCAGCGGTCAATGTATGGGGATCATGTGATGATCTGAGCTTCATGGCGGTGGAAGCTAGAAGACCGCTCTAGCCGAGATTACGTTGGGCAGAAAGACGCTGGTATTTAAAGAGCACCGCGCTGACCCCAGAACCGCCCAAGATGGGAGCTCGTGGATTGTGTGCGCTTCTCTCTGTTAGCTATGTTGGCTCTGTCTACATCCTGCCTGGGGGCAGGTCGAATAGGCGCGACGACCTTGATGTAATGTGGCGCAGGTTGGTTGGAATCTCGGTATTCACATTTTTTTGCGTGATGAACTTCGGCGATGGTGTTAAGCAGTGGGCTGGTAATTTGGACGCGAACGTTGTTCAGCGCACGTTGAGGGCGTTTTGGTCACTGCATCTCATATACCTAGCACCGCTTCTTGCGTACGGTGCTCCGCGTATCAAGCTGAAGAACTTGAAAGAGAGAGTGCAAGCTGCTCGTAATCTCGTTGTCGGCCCGCTCACGGAAGAGCTCGTTTATAGAGGTACCATTGCTGCCCTTTACAGGCGCGATGGGTTGTCTGACAGGGAGATTCTTAGGGAAAACTTCCTATATTTCGGTTTCGGGCACATCCACCATGCAGTAATGACTTGGCTCAACGAAGAGGCCACCTTGAAAAACTCCCTCATGCAAGGATTCGTCCACTTTGTGATGACAAGCTTGTTTGGCACGTACGCTTGCTTCTGGTTCTTGAAAACGGGTTCGATCTGGCCTTCTGTGATGTCGCACTTGCTCTGCAATTACTATGGACCGCCTCAATTGTCGGGGCCATCCTGGTATCTGCCGTTGCTCTCTGCAGGCACCGCGGCCTGGGCCTACACTCTGCGGCTCATTTAGTACATAGTTTAGTGTATATAGTTCGATGTATAGTTCGGTGTAACGTTCAGAGTATTATTCAGTGTACAGTTCAGTAGCTGATGAATACAGTCATTGCACTATTATTAGATCGTCCTAAGCAGCGAGACTGGTTAGCTTTGAGATCAACCCGGCTACTTGCAGCTTTGTGCTCACTCCCTCCAGGACTCGAAGGTGCGCGAACCCGATCTCTTTCATGAACGCGAGCCGCTGAGTCTCTCCAAGCTTCTCAAACGACTTCGCTACACGGAACATCGTGGTCACAATATCTATCGCGCTGTACCCCTTGGTCCAAAGCGCCTCCATCTCATCTAAGGCGCGCTCCAGGTCGTCAGTCAGGCATGCCGATAGAATTCGAGCAATCACGATGGGGTGAGGCGAGTCCACGACCTTAAAAACATTGTCACCACTCACAAATCCAAATCCAGAGTGCGTAGACTGCAAATTATTGATTGCCTGACGCATGTCTCCCTCCGCAGAAAAAAGCAGCGCACTCAGACCATCCTCACTGTATTCGACCTGCTCAGCACGGATGATGGTTAGGAGCCGAGACAAGACCTGCTCGTCGGTCAATTTTGCAAACCTCAAAATGGCGCAGCGAGACTGAAGAGGTTCGATGATTTTACTCGATTGGTTGCATGCGAACGCGAATCGCGTGGTCCCGCTATAGATCTCCATGGTACGCCGCAGAGCCTGCTGGGCGCCCGGGGTCATGCTATCTGCCTCGTCTAGGATGATGATTTTGTGACGTCCCTGGGGGAGGTTAACCTTCTTCTGAGCAAACGCCTTAATTCTGCCTCGAACCACATCTATACCACGCTCATCACTCGCATTGAGTTCCAGCACAGCATCCTGATAAAGCTCGGGGCCCAGCAGCTCTTGTGCGAGGCAGTGTATCGAGGTGGTCTTGCCTATACCAGGAGCACCACTGATAATCATATGCGGCACGTTGCCGTCCCTGGCAATCGCCCGAAGCCTAGAAACCGTGTCTTCGTTGCCCACTACATCGCTCAGGACTTTAGGACGATATTTTTCAACCCATGGTAGCTCCAAAGGGTTCGCCTCGGAGCCGAGCTTCTGTTTTTTGGTAGAAGGACCCGCCTCCGCCATCGTTATTTTTTCTGACAAGATCCGCGCGAGACGTGTTGCCAAACTAGTTAGCTAATAGTCGCGTCTGCAGTCTCGTGATGGGAGGCTCCTTCGCAACCTGAATTATGTAAATAGGAGCGAGGCTGTGAGAGCATAGCGACAAGACCGGTGAAGGGGTTGGCCTAATATTGGCTCATTATAGATGATATACGGCTTGAGGGTATTTTAGAGTGACCAAGGCCATCTCAATGCGCCCTTATTCACTCTGGCTTCCATCATATTGGTTGGTGCTAACCGCCGTGATCGCAACGAGGCTCCGTGATACGCGTACAAATCCAGCTCGGCTATCTTTACACACGGGCCCTCCCCAAGTGTCTCACATGTCGCATTCTGGGCAGTGATAGCCGAGCTTGGGCTATATACAGCGAGAGGCCTAATGGCCTTATAGCGAAAGCACGACGATCAAAAATGGACTTCTCAGGAGAGTTCAAGATATTGCTGAGCTCAAAATAAATATTCCGACGTCCCGTATTTTCCCTACTCTGTACATATTTACCGCGAGCCACGCTTTACTCCATTATCTCCTCGAACCGCGCGCTTAGAATTTCCATATCGACTAGATAGATAACGGGTTATCAGACTCTGAGCCGCGCTCTCATGGCAAGGGTTATGAATCAGACGGTAAGCGACGTGCTATCAGTAACCACCGTTAATTAGAGAAATGCTGATAAATGACCATCAAAACGACGTTAATTTGGATTTAATTTCATAGAATCCTGCTGTAAGGTCATTTGGATCATATTTTGTAGCGCATTTATTCCCCGAGTGGCCGCGCTAATGGCGCTAGCGCTGTGACGGCGGTTGGTTCACGCACCGGTCCTCCCCAACCCTACCATATTAGCATAAATACTCTAAAACGTCCTAATGTTGTAACCAGACTATTTGATAAATAACATCAACACTTTTGAAAATGGTTCATCCACTTGATCAACTTACCCCTGAAGAAGCCAAGAAGGCTGTCAACATCCTCCGCGAAGCCAACAAGGGACTCTCGATTCACATAAAGAATGTGCAGGCAGAGGAGCCTCCTAAGGCCTACATGAGGAAGTACCTCGAGGCCGAGCACAGCGGCTCGCCGATTGCCCCTCCTCCAAGAATTGCTTACTGCGTTTTTCATGTGCTGAAGAACGTTCAAGCAGAGCAGTTGTGGATCGACATTGGTGCGGCAAAGGTGCTCAAGCGAGAGCTGTTCCCCACTGGCATCCACCCTCCTTGTGATATGCACGAGGGGAGCACAATTGAGAAGATCATGATGGAACATCCTGAAGTTCAGAAGGCTTGTGCTAAGTTGGGACTTTCCAAGAAGGATATTGATGCCCTCGCTCCGGACTGCTGGATGTATGGTAGTGACTCTGACGAAATTCAGCCGCGCATGGCCAACTTCCTCATGTACATGCGTGATCCCGACACGAACCACCCGGATTCCAATGTTTACGGAAGACCCCTGCCGTTTGTTCCCATTTTCGATATCGTTACTGGTGAATTTATCCGTATCGATTGGTGCGCCACGGGCGGTATCGGTGATGATGATGTCGAGATCAACTACGATACTCACAACCATCAGCGGCCAATCGCGGAAAACTTCGGGGGCGACACTATCGAGTACGAAGCGGGACTGCGTAAGGACTCTTTGAGACAAGATCTTAAGCCTTACAATGTCCTACAGCCGGAGGGCCCCTCCTTTACTGTTGATGGATCGCTCGTTAAATGGCAGAAGTGGTCTTTCCGCGTAGGATTCAACCCGCGCGAGGGAGCTACTCTCCACGACCTTCGTTACGATGGTCGCCAGACGTTCTATCGATTGGCTGTTAATGAGATGACGGTCCCCTACGGAGACCCGCGTTCTCCCTTACACAGAAAGCAAGCTTTTGACCTCGGCGATATCGGTGCTGGTAATGTCGCAAACTCTCTCGGTCTCGGATGCGACTGCCTCGGAGTCATAAAGTACTTCAATGGCACCATTGTCAATCCGGACGGATCGGTGGACATCCGCCCTAATGTTGTGTGCATGCACGAACAAGACGACGGCATCCTATACAAGCACACCAACTACAGGACCGGAAACGGCCGTGTTGCTAGACGCCGCATTCTTGTTTTGCAAATGGTAATCACTGTCGCAAACTATGAATACATTTTCCTCTATCATTTGGACCAGATCGGAGGCATTGAGCTCGAAGTGCGCGCAACAGGTATTGTTTCCACGCAGTACATTGACCCTAACAAGAAGTCTAAGTGGGGCAATGTCGTGGCCCCCTCCACATTGGCTGCTTCGCACCAGCACATTTTCAACTTCCGCATAGATCCTGCTGTTGACGGTTACAACAATACTGTGCAAGTCTGTGATACGGAGCTGCCGGCCTGGAATCATCTGAACCCGAAGGGCACCGGATTTTACAACGACGTCAAGAACGTCGAAGTTAGCAGTGCCTTTGATGCTAACTCGGCCAAGAACCGCTATGTCAAGATAGTGAACGAAAACGTGATCAACCCGGTCTCGAAGAATCCCGTTGGTTACAAGATTAATGGGGTAGCTTCAGCGTTGCTCATGGCCCCAGAAGGCACTGTGGCTCGCAACCGCGCCAGATTTGCTACTCATCATTATTGGGTGTCGAAATACCGAGACAACGAGTTCTTCGCGGGTGGAGTGTGGACGAACCAATCATCCGTTGAGCGCGGAGGTGTGACTGACGCTGTCGCACGCAAGGAGAAGGTACGTAACGACGATGTTGTTCTGTGGCACTCGTTCGGATTGACCCATCATGTTCGTGTTGAGGACTTCCCGATCATGCCGATGGAAAAACTTTCTGTTCATCTCACCCCCTGGGACTTTTTCTCGGAGAATCCCGCAATGGATGTTCCGTCGTCAACGCAGGAATTTAACCGCTCAGTCGAGGTTAAGGAGTGCAGGTCATGCCAGAGACTTTAAACAAAGTTGAAAGAAGAAACCTGGTATGACCTTGTACTTTGTCGAGCTAACTGAATAGAGTATGCTTAATTCTTATTTTATCTGATTTTGATTTAGTATTTGAGTGCTGCAATGCAAGCATAGTATTTAAACAGTTTAATATAAATATAGGCGAAAGCCATTAATATTACTAGTAGATATAGATATGGCACGATTGAAATCTTTGAGCCATATCAGTGGGTAGCTCTGTTCATTTGCCAAAGGACTATAACTGCGCGCACATTTATTAGTGGCGTGGAATGTCATAAGGCGCAGTTGTGGTGGTAGGCATGAACATGGCTCGCCGAGATTGATTAGAGGCAAACTCATCTCCAGAGTTCACTGGAGGGTGCACTGAAGAGTCGAGGTTGTCTGAGTAGAACCTCTCTTGGTCCGCACTGGACATCTCGCTCGTCACTTGATCAGACCGGGGTGACATCGATTGATAGAGCTGATCGTAAGTGTCAGATTCTTGAGAGATCACCGAAGCCGAAATCTTACCGGACTGCCCAACCTCGCCTTGCAGTGGGTTCCTTTCACTGGGACTCATCGTGTTAAACACGTTGGAACGCACTCCGGCACCACCACCACTGAATCCCGCCAAGTCGGTAGAGGACTTGTCTTCATACTCACTGAGACGGAAAGATGAAGAAGGGAGCTTGTGGTGCTTTTCTGTCAACTCTGTTGTACCCAGCTGTAAATGCTCGTGAGAGTCGTAGGAGGCGGTCGGCCCTGACCTGTAGTCCGCAACAGAATTGCGTTTCGAGGAATTCCTAGAATGGTCGTTCAGCATACTTGTTGATGCCGAGGTTGTCAAATGCCTGTCTTCGGCTGGGCTGATGGTATGCGGCGCATTGTAATCCACGGGAAGCTGTGCCATTGGATCCTGCCTTGAGGGGAGCGTTCCCCTCGCGAGGGCAGGCTGTCGACCTGAGGGGATAGTGGAGATCGAAGAAGATCGAGGACGTGGGAGCATACCACTCTGCATGCGAGGAGAATCTTTGAAATAGTACTTCTTGTGCAGGTCACCGGATTCACCGATGTAATTGTTGACTTGAGCTGGGCCTACAGCGTTGTGGCAGTCAACATAGCTTCCTCCTCTGTATACACTTCGAGACGACTCGCTTTCGATAATTGGAGCCTCGAAGTTCCGCTGTGCCTGGTAGAGTGCGTAGTTAGCTTGAGCGGTGCTGTTGTACAGCAAGTCAGCGCCAGCATCATAGCTGTGAAACATATCACCTTGCGGAACGGCCACAGGCATTCGAACATTCTTAGTCTCCGACAGCTCGTCGCTAATTTGGACATTTGCAAACCTTGGGTCCCTCGAAGGCAAACGCAATTTCCCTGTCTCCACGTCTTTTGGAAGATAGTACGAGACAAGTCGGAATACGGACTGTCTAAAAGGCACACTGAACGTCTTTTTGATGAGCCCGTCCTCTTTGTACTGATCGTTACTCGTCAAAGAGCCATACAGATTGTATTCCGAATTCTGGCCTCGTGTGCCATTAGGTTCCACTTGTGAGCTCCGAAATGAGCTGTTAAGAGCGTCATGACCCATTAGATAGGCATCACGACCTCCTTGTCTTGCAAGCGGATGAGATGGGGCAATCACATCTAAGTCGTAGTTGGACAGTAGTGAGTTAAACCCAGGCGCGTTGCCGCTCCCTTGACTGATTGAATTCTGAGAATCAGAGCTTGAAAGGGAATGCGAGCCTTTTTTGGGAACCGAGCCTCTAGTGGACTGCCTGCGTCGCCGGCGCTCCCGATAAATCAGGAAGTCTCCAAGGATTCTGGAGGGCGACCATGTAAGCCCATCTGTCCACCGCGCGATGTAATTTTCTTTCATGTCAATGACGAAGACATTACCAGACTTGATGAGCTCCCTGCGGTTTTGTTCCGTGGGACGCGCCCGGGTGATTGGCAATCGCTTGTCTATCACGGATTGAATCAGGAGGAAAGCATCGTTCGTATCCTGGAGAAAACATTCCTCGCAAGTGGGAACTAGGGTGTTGGAGCCGTACATCGCGGCGCTCGCGTTGAATACTTTAGGCTTGATTTGTACTGTGTAAGCCTGATTCAGAGTGTGAATGGAGGGTAAAACCTTGAGACCGCAAGTGGATAATTGCGCGAGGTCTGTCAGTTTAACTCAGGGTGGTGATTACCTGTTTTTGAACAACGGTATTCTGCTTTAATAGTTGATGCCTACTGGTAGCATCCTATTTTTCAGAGAGCGTGCTTGGACTTAGCGCTTCTCTTGTCTTTGGGTGTGCTGCGCTCCAGACTCGACTCGAGTGAAACTATGCGTTCTAGTGTGCAGCAAGTATAAGCTGCAGTACCTTTTTTCCCTTGCAATCGTTTCTGCAATATTCGCGAGGCTTTGAGTTAGAAACAACTTTTGTGTTTGAGGCGACTGCGGAACATTAATATACACGGTTGGCAGCACAATGAGGGATTGACCGTTTCGGCGCACCTCCTCGTGCATATTCCGAATCCGTTAAGGTTCAGTGCAGCATCATACCGCAACCCAGACAGCGGTGCCGAGAGGGTAAGGCAATATATTTAGAAGAGAGCATTCAGACCTCGCAAAGGGACCTTAGCTAAAATTGAGGAGACGTACCTCGAACCGAAGGCTCCGGTTCTCCGGTTCTTCTGATGGTAGATTAACGTCTTCTCCATTCTCTGGTCAGTATGTAGGTCGAGAATCCCTGCGGCCCTGTAGGGCTGATGCCTGCGGCATCCATGTGACACGCATTACTGTATGTGCGCACAAGCATCGTGTGTTTCAAGAGCATGTCAGGATGGATGCATCATGGGAGAATCTCGAGGCGGACTATAAAAAAAGGGCCGAAAGAGGAAATTAAAGGCATCAAAATCATGCAGACTGGGAAAAACCTCATGTGCTTTCACTTGCAGGCTTGAAAGTGGGACACTAATTAATCTTCTGGGTAGTTTAAGTTCATATCAAACCTTGCGCAGCTCTGACCGTGACCTAATCAAAGGCAGTTTCATTCGCGCCGCTGCATATGTGTATACCAGAGCTTAGCTGTCCCAGATTATCGCATCCTCATAATATCAGCGTGTGCGCTCCAAGGCCTCAGTTTCCGCGCCAAAAACAAAAAAACAAAAAAGAAATCTATGAGATTGGTTCATTGATAGAACCAATTATCCAAATTAATTCGAAATTATGTTGTAAGGTAGAATTAGAATAAAAACTGTATTGCAAAACTGTAGAACCAGGTCCTCTTTGGCCACAGGCAACGCTTTTCGAACATCGCCTATTCATGCTTAGGGAATGACTGCATGTCGAAGCCTGTTCTGCCTCTGCTTGCTTGACGCCTCAAAATCGGACGCAGCGTTCTGGTATAAGCGATATACAGCACGCTCAGCAACAGAGCAATTTTCAAAAACGTTGGAATACGGAATCCATTCTTGGCGTCCGCGTAAGGCTTCGAGAGGAAATGTAGAGGACGAGGCTCTGGCTTAGCGATCCCAGGCATAGATGTCTTAAAGTGCCGGATAGATTTGAATGTCGTCTTCGGATGCCTTGTCTGGTATCTGTGCAGCAATTCTACGGCATCCTCTAGAACATCTCTGTTATCCTTGATGGGAACGAGATTGAACTCATCCAAATACACACTGTCATAACAACCGACAACGATAACGTCTCCACTGCTGTGCTTTGACACATCAAAGTACTTGCCGTAGTTCTGAACCCACTCGGCATAAGTAATATAGGCAAAGGCCAGATCCACCACCACTGGCGTCTCGATTGGCTGCTTCATGAGGTGACGAGCGTACTTAAACTTACTCTCAAGTAGCGCTTGATCATGCTGTCGAAGCCTGTCAATTCGTATTTGATCCTGGTCCTCGATCTGGCGCTGCACATAGAATTCCCTCATATCCAGAGCCAGCTTCTGATGCTGATACCATCTCGCATCTTCACTTGGTTTATGCGTGCCATTAGTTAGTAGGACTGCGATGTAAGGAGAGAATTGCGTCTGTGAATACGGGTCAAAGTACTGAAGCGAAGTCCATTTAGCCCTGAAAGCCCACTTAGACAGCTCATTCGCGTCCCTGATCTTCTTAGGAATGTTAGACCAGGGATAGTCATACCACTTCAGCTGCCCTTCGCCAAGTCGGCCCACATAGTCCGCAAGCACAAACGCAGTACCCCTGTGCTTGATGCCAGCCCGCTCGCGCAGAGGGTCGCTGTTAATCCGGTAAAGTTTACCGCCCCACTTGTCGATGTTATCCGCAACTATGCTAAGACTGTACCAGTCTTCCGCCATTACAGACTGGTCATAAAGGTAGACAAATGTTGTGATGTTGTTGTCATTGTTGATCACAATTTCACGGGCCAGCTCATCCTCAGTTTCAATGGGATAGATTTGGGCACGTCGGGCTTTCGAACCATATTCAACTAGATCGGCTGCGGTTCGGGGCCCAGTGAACTCCTCCAATGCAATTGGTCCTCTATAGAGGGTGATGTAAGGCCAATGTGTGACGTTTTCAGCTTCACATGTAAATGCGTTAACTTCACAGTTCACAGCGCCAACGTTCAACTGGCCCTTCATCTGGAACGCCGCATCCTCATAAGCGGCCGCCATTTCCCGGCAATGAGGACACTTGGGTGAATAAAACTTGATAAGCCAGGGCTCGTCGCTATCCTTCACCAAGTTTTTAAACTCAGCGGACGTGCCGAGCTCACGAACCGACCCTGTTGCCTGCGATAACTTGTCATTGGGCCCAATGAACGCAGGTGGCGGAGCATTTGAAGCACCCCATGTGCGGAAATTATGATGAAGCTCTGGGGAATCACTAAAAATAAGTTTGCCAGGGTCTTCGTTGATCGGCTTCCCAAGCGTTTCCAGGGTATATTTGACAACATCCATGATCTTTGGTTTCTCAGTACCGTAGGTTGGCTTAGCAACCTCGGGTCCTGTCAAGTAATTGGGCTCTTGGTTAGGACCAGCACCTTCGATGTGGGTGTCTGGATTCCCACTACGTGAGGGCGCATCCAGGTCGGACAAAGAAAAGCCGTCGAAGTTGGATGCCGTAGCGGCATACTGCAAGAAGTTGCGCAGCGCCATGGTATCATGACTTCCATCGTAGTCGAAAGCGAATGCTCCATCATGGTATATTCTCAAGGAAGGTACCTTCTTGACACCTTGCACGTCGCACAGAGCTTCTTCGTTTGCGCAGTCGACTCTCCCCCAATTAATGCCATCAATGCTTCGTGCAAAGTTGTCATGCTTTGCCCACTTCTTTTTCAAGGCCCCGCATTCCTCGCAATCCACTCCCGTGAATAAGACGAACCAACGACCAACGCTCGTATCAGGACCAAAGTCACCAGCATGCAGAACGGTGACAGCTTTGTCCGCTTCACCGGCTTCAGCAGCAGCTTTACTCTCGCCATTAACCTGACTCTCAGCATCGGAGTTAGGTGCATTCGTATCGGGGGTTGAGTGAGCCTTCGATTCTTGCGGGGAAGAGGCCTCATTCTCAGGCTGCAGCTTCTCGGGCTCTGCCTTCTGTGAGCTAAGAGGGCCTTCTTCTGGCTCAGTGCCGCCTTGAGTGGTTTCATCTTTGGACAAAGTAGCCTCTGAGACAGGCTTGCCTCCCTCTTGGGCCTTGGTTTTCTTACTAGAGTCAACTTCCTCACTGAGCTTGGTTTTCTCTTGAGACGAAGCGTCGCCTTTGGGTTTGGATGCATCGCTCTGCGGCTTCAGCTCGCTCTTAGCATCATCCTTGAACTCAGACCCAGCCTGAGGCTTTGACTTTGCCTCGGCCTTCTCCTGCGCCTTCGCGTTTGTCTTTCTTTGGGATTCAGCCTCCTTAGCCTCGCTCTCCGCGTCCAATCCGGCCTTCTCTAGGTCCTGCACGTCCTTAGGAGCAGTTTCGTACTTCGTGTCATATACCCCGTCACCCAGACGGATGTATTCAAGGCCAAAATGGCGCAAGTCAGCCTGAGATGCGCCGGTATTACTGTAATCGTACAGCTTCTTCGCGTTCCTGTAGACGCGGAGAGTTGGATAGCTTACGACTCCGACCTCGCTGCAGAAGTCAGAATACTCAACGCAATTGATGCCAGCCCATTTGAAGCCAAGTGTATCCTGCTTGCCCAAGTCGCGGTACGCTCCCTCCCATTTGGGAGCGAATTCTTGGCAATGCTTACAGAAGGGCGAGTAGAATTTCAAGAAGTATGTTCCACTCATGGCAGAAAACTGCTCTGGTGTAAGGTCTGGAGGTACATCGCCGGCTTCCACCTGTGCATCTATGGGGATGCTTAGAGCCAGGCCCATAAGTAGTGCCAACAGAACGCACCAAATTGGTCGCGCCATCTCGATCAGTCTATAAGAAACGAAGGATAAAATTAGGTTCTATCAAGACACGCTACCTTGAAGGGCTAGGGTACTAAATCTCGTCAGCTTGCCGGCAGTAAAGGGGTAAGCGGAGCGAAATCGCTGAGAACAGGCTGCATATTGCATATTGTCTGACTTTCGATCTGAGACAGCAGAGGCAGTCAGATCAGGGTCGTAAATACGTAATTTCTAGTATGATTTGATCTCAGATCTAAATTCGTGTTCACCTCTAGCAAGTTCTTGAAGAGTTTGCCTGTTGGCGGCACGTTTAACGATGTAACAAACTACTACGAGGTTTCGGCATGCAGACACGCCGGCAATTACTACGCGTCGAAAAATGTGGAACACAGTGAAGAAAGTGAAGAGTATACGCCTATGCCTGTGCCTCTTAACTGTCGCGGTGACCTCTATTCCTTAGTTCCCGTGGCACGGTTCACACTGCAAAACATACTGTACGAACTTTGCTTTGCTCGATAGCACGCCTTGTGCAGAATCAGCTCTAAGCCACTCGGATTCAAGCTCACACCGGAAAATCCTCCCACTTCTGGATGCTAAGCGTATTTACATCATTGACAATAAGGGACGCTAGGGTAAGGTACAGGCGGTTTACTTCAGCTGGACGCGTCTCCGCGTATTTCTAGATATAAATAAGTGTGCGAACTTGGTCGACCTGCAGGTAGTTCAAGAATATCTGGACTGCTGGTGAAGTGTTCAACAAAGAGTTCGCTCCGCGGCTTTTAGCAGTGAGGAAGAGATCAATTACAATGACCTTTTATTGATTTTCGTATTGTAGAATGGAAGTTGACACTTGAACATGAAAGTAGCCGCTCGAATTTCGCTACAACAGAGCGGCGCGGCACGTCAGTATGCAATACCACCGAAATGGTCTAAAGTGCCCTGAACCGCATCTCGAATGTCTAAGAGATCATTTGATCTACAACGTTCTGACAACCACGGAGCCACAGGTCGAGGGCATCATGGTTTTAAGAACAGAAAATAAAGCGTCTTTTTTTCTTTGCATTCTAGAAGTTGAACGACGTAGCGACGTAGCTCCTCCTCGGTGACACTGAGACACGTGAACTAATCTCGCAATCGTCAGGTACGTAATCACTGTGATAGCGTAGGTTGATAACGAAGTTAGCAGTAGTCAACGCAGAAACAATCAAGGCTGCCTTAACGATGCCGGTAACAATCAGTATTGATAGGGGCGGTACATTCACCGATGTGTTCGCAGACATAAATGGTAAAGAACTGGTGTTCAAGATTCTCAGTGTTGATCCATCAAACTATAACGATGCTCCCACGGAAGGTATACGCCGGGTGTTGGAAATTTCACGGAACACGCGGATACCGAAGAATTCCGCTCTGGATCTTCATGACGTCGAAGCCATTCGGATGGGAACTACTGTTGCGACCAATGGCTTGCTTGAACGTAAAGGCGACCGCGTGGCCTTGCTTGTCACAAAGGGATTCCGAGATATTTTGCAATTGGGCCAGCAGTCGCGACCGGACATTTTTGATCTCAAAGTCGCGAAGCTGAAGCAGCTTTACGAAAGCATAATCGAGGTCGACGAGCGCGTTGTTTTGGCCAATAACGACGAGAATCAGCAAGGAGACTCAACAGCTTCTATTGTAAAAGGTATTAGCGGCGATGATGTCGAAGTTTTGAAATCGCCAGATCTAGCTGCGGTGCGTGAAGAGCTGCAGGCTGTCTGGGATAGCGGTGTGCGGTCACTGGCTATAGCCCTGCTTCATTCGTACACTTTTCCAGACCATGAGCTGGCGGTGTCGCGTGTAGCCAAGGAAATCGGCTTCGAAAATATCAGTGTGTCTTCCCAGCTACAGCCCATGATCAAGTATGTATCAAGGGCAAACTCGGCTACGGCCGATGCGTATTTGAGCCCGATAATTACCCGGTACTTGCTCACGATTGCCGAAGGGTTCGCGGGTGGAATCGAGGCTCTCGGTAGCAAACTACTCTTTATGCAAAGCGATGGTGGCCTCACAAGCGCTCGCAAGTTCAGTGGCTTGAAGGCAATCTTGAGCGGCCCCGCTGGAGGGGTTGTTGGCTATGCTCAAACAACACATGAGGGGACCAAGCCTGTTTTGGGATTTGACATGGGCGGGACGTCCACTGATGTGTCTCGGTTTGATGGCAAATTCGAGCACGTTTTCGAAACCACCACCGCTCAAGTAGTGATTCAGGCCCCACAGCTCGCTATTGAAACTGTGGCCGCCGGCGGAGGTAGCATTCTCTCGTGGCGAAACGGGCTTTATTCAGTTGGGCCCGAATCTGCTGGCTCTCACCCAGGGCCAGCATGCTACAGAAAGGGAGGACCTCTCACTGTCACAGATGCAAATTTGCTTTTAGGGCGCATCGATGTTGCATCGTTCCCGCGCATCTTCGGTCCAAACGAAGATGAAGCACTCGATATCGCAACTGTTCACGCGAAGTTCGCTGAGTTGGCGAAAACGATTTCCAAGGATACGAAGTCTACCGTTTCGCCTGAAATTGTCGCTCAAGGTTTCCTGAACGTGGCAAACGAGACCATGTGCCGACCGATCCGTAATCTGACTGAAGGAAAAGGATACAATACGTCAACTCATACTTTAGCAAGCTTTGGCGGGGCCGGAGGGCAGCATGCAGCTGCAATTGCTCAAAAGCTAGGCATTTCTGAGGTAGTCATCCACAAGTATTCCTCCTTGCTATCGGCGTATGGAATCGCTCTGGCCGATGTTGTTTCCGACACGCAAAGACCAGTGACAGCAACACTCGAGGAGTCAGCGATTTCAGATTTACATGAACGGCTGGATGAGGTAGAGGCAATCGCAGTCTCGGAACTGAAGGCTCAAGGGCTGAAAGCTGACAGCGGCCAAATAGAGACGGAGCGCTATTTGAATTGCAGGTACGCTGGCTCTGAGAGCTTTATGATGATCAAGCAAAAGAAAGATGGAAAAGCCTCTAGTTCCTTCCGTGAAGATTTTATCGCAAAGCATAAGCGAGAGTTTGGTTTCAGTCTTGAACGCGATATCTTAGTTGGCGATGTTCGAGTTCGTGCTATTTTCAAATCAAAGTTGGACAGCAAAAATCTAACGCCCAAGCGCGGCTCAAAGCTGGCCAGAGTGCAAAAAGCTTCCGAGCGAAGCCAAAGAATATTCTTTGATACAAAATGGTATGACGCTGCTTTGTACAGACTACATGATATCAAGGAAGGAACTGCTGTCCCGGGGCCCGCAATGATTTTGGATGATACTCAAACCTTGGTGGTCGAGCCCAATGTAACTGCCGAAATTTATGAGAACCATGTCGTGCTGGACCTCTCTCAAATTCAAACTAACAAAGAGGCACACACACCCGAACAAATTACCGAGTCTCTCAATGACCATATTGATAGCATACAGCTTAGTGTTTTCGGTCACAGATTCATGAGTATTGCTGAGCAAATGGGCCAAACGCTACAAAAAACTTCAATTTCAGTGAACATCAAAGAACGTTTGGACTTCAGCTGCGCAATATTCGATCCTTCAGGGAATTTGGTTGCTAATGCACCGCATATCCCAGTGCACCTGGGGTCCATGAGTTCCGCGGTGGCATACCAACAACAAATGTGGAAGGGTAATGTCAGAGACGGAGATGTGCTCGTTGCTAACCATCCGGCGTATGGTGGCTCGCACCTCCCTGATATTACGGTCATCACACCTGTTTTCAACCCTGGAAGCGATGAAATAATATTCTGGGTTGCATCGCGAGGGCACCACTCGGACATCGGAGGATTGACAGCAGGTTCAATGCCCCCTTTCAGCCAGTATCTATGGCAGGAGGGTGCTTGCATCAAAGGTTTCAAAGTGGTGTCACAAGGAAAATTCGATGAGCCTGGGATTGTGAAGTTGCTGCGTGACGATCCCGCGAAATTCCCCGGGTGCTCGGGCTCGAGAAGTCTATCGGACAGCATTTCGGACCTTAAGGCACAGATCGCCGCCAACAACAAGGGAATCGAGCTTATTCGGGCCTTGGCCAACGAATTTTCTTTGCCACTCGTGCAAAAGTATATGCTAGCGATCCAGGATAATGCAGAGAATGCGGTGCGTCAGCTATTGCGTCAGGTCGCACTAAGAACTGGATCCCCATACAAGCTACAATCTGAAGATATGCTCGACGACGGCTCGGCAATAAAGTTGACTATAACTATTGACCCCGATGATGGATCTGCCTCTTTCGACTTTAGTGGCACGGGACCACAAGTCTTTGGCAATCTCAATGCCCCGAAGGCTATCACGTATTCGGCAATTCTCTATTGCATGAGAACATTGCTGTCAGAAGACATCCCGCTGAATCAAGGATGCCTCAAGCCTTTGAAAATCGATATTCCTGCGAACACAATTCTCTCACCAGGCCCTGAGGCGGCGACCGTTGGTGGTAATGTGGAAACAAGTCAACGAGTAACGGATGTTCTGTTCCAGGCGTTCGAAGCTGTGGCTGATTCCCAGGGTACCTGTAACAATCTGAGCTTTGGATGCGAGTCCTTTGGCTACTACGAAACGATCGGCGGTGGAGCGGGTGCGGGCCCCGGCTTCGACGGACAAAGCGGCGTGCAGGTACACATGACGAATACTCGATCCACCGACCCCGAGATCTTCGAGAAGCGACTGCCGGTAATACTCCACGAGTTCTCTGTGCGTAGAGGCTCCGGAGGTCGCGGCCGCTGGGTTGGCGGGGACGGAATTATTCGTGATATCGAGTTCAGACATCCAGTGCAGCTCTCTATATTAAGCGAGAGACGCGCACGACCTCCGAAGGGCTTGAAAGGCGGCCTTAACGGACTCAAGGGAGAGAATCTTTGGATCCAAAAGGACGGTGGGATTGTAAGATCACTTGGGGGCAAAAATACCGTTCACATGAGCACTGGAGACCGAATTCTGATTAAAACTCCTGGCGGAGGTGGATACGGCGACTTAGGTGCTGATGCGTGACTTTCATGTATATAATAGTATACACATATATTCTCTACAGGGAACCTATTGCAGATAGAGGACTGAAAAGCGATTTTTCCCACTATCCCAGAGCACGCAAGGTGAGCTCCACCGTAGCAAACGTGCATGCCGAAGCTGGCAAGGCTCTCAACAATGTTGGCGTAAGGCCGGTCCAGAAGCCTCGAAAACCGGTCTGGTGCCACGTTTGAGCTGCAGCATCCCATGCGCTGCGATATCTGCTGTTCAGAATAGGCTCACTTTGGATTTTGGACTTAACAACATCCAGAGGATAGGAAGCGATCCAGAGTGCCTCACCAGCAAGAGCCCCGAAAGTCATCAATTTCCAGGTCGGGATCTCTTCTCGCTTGACTCCATTTTTGGTCTGTGTGCTAATGAGATATTCAAATGTCATGAACCACGTTCCGTATGCTTGAACTTCGCGCACTGCAGTTACTGCGGCGCCGCGATACAATTTTGAGATTCCGTTTTCCTTCAGAATCGACCTTGCAGCATCGATCGCGCCATTGTACTGGCCGATGGAAGATCGTTGTGCTTGCATCAGGATTCGGACATGCTCCACAGGCGTGGCTAGCGCGGCATTTGCCAGGCCGGCCACTGCGCCCGAGGAATATATCCCTGGAAGGGTGGATGACCACGGAGCAAGCTGGCGCTTCGCTTCGTGGAACGCGTAGAATTGGACAGACACACAAGCACCCACACCAATTAGTGGGGCACTTGTACCTTTGTAAAACGCCGAAGGGCCCTCCTGCTTTAAAGTTTGCGTGATAGCTTCGTACATTGAGGAGTATTGGCCCGTTTGCATGCGAACCTTCACGAGATCGAACGGCTGGCCCACCAAGACCTGTGCAGCGCCTCCAACAAATCCAGCAAAAGTGTCCTTTACCTTCCTGGTGACCGAATGGTCCTCAGCACTCTCGAAATTATCTACATCGCTCATAATCCTACCAAGAATCGCGAACTTCCTATGTCACATCTCAGAGTGATATTTCACTGTCGTGTAGTCAGGCGCAATTGCGTGATTGATCTGTTCAGACTACTTGATCAGAGCCTAGCTTGAGAGAGCTTCAGAGCTGAAATAAAGAAAGGATTGTTATACGGGTATATGAAATACAATAAATATACAAACAATGAAATAGTCAGAGCTGAAAAGTCTGGTTGGGACACGGACCAACTCTTAGATGAGGAGGGCTACGGCACCTGCGACGGCACCTGCAAGAATAGGAGCACCGTTCGCAGCGGCACCGTTGGCCTCCGGCGACTGTGATCTCGAAGGAATGGTATTGTTAGAGCCGGTTGAGTTTCCGGCCGCGCCTGTAGAGTTGCCGGCGGCGGTTCCGTTGGAGTAAGCTCGGTAGGCAGGCGTAACTTGGGCATCCTTGATCTGGTGGCTCTTGGTGACGCGAACATAAAGAGTGGCGAAAGTCCGCTCGACAGTCTCAGGAGTTTTTTCTGTCGCAGTGGCACCAGCTAGAGCAAGCGATGCGGCTGCGATAATTGTGCTAATCATGTTTTGTCGTAATCGAAGGAGCGAGTTCGAAGGTAGGGAACGAAAAAAGTCGGATAAAGAAAGATCGCAATGAGCACGATCTTTTCACTTAGTTTTTATAGCTCCATTGCCGCAGGCTGCACGGCCTTCGCCACTTGTCGGCGTAGACTCGTCCCCGGTGCATATATATGTAGGGTTTCCTGCTGTCGGCGGATCATGGAGGCGCACAGCCTACTGCCCGAACACAGTGCACACGGAGCATAGCAACATGCAATAAGTATTTAAAAGACTTTTTCAAGCCACTAGAGATATTATAGGGAGCTAAATTAACACGCTTCTGGCGCTTTCATGCCATGAAGAAGGCGGACCTGTATGCACTTACTCATTTTTTCCATTTACGTACCTAAGCGAATGCACAGAAACCCTTACCATCCAGTGTATACTCTTCGCTTTATGTCAGTGAACGAGGACGGGCCCAGAGACGACGGATGAACGTATTTCCAGCGCGAAAACTGTGCATCATCTTGAAAGAAATGCTGCTTTATGGATGCTCTGTCAGTAATTAACGAGATACTTGCCGACCTTGCTCAAAAATAGAGCAATAAGATCGCTCATCTCGGTGGGTCATTATGTAAATTTTCATTATGTAAATTTTCATTCGCCGTGCTTCTCTGTGGGAGCGGAAATTCCTTGCCGGCCGTGGTTACGTTAGCCGCGCCTCTTAGTGGTGAACTGTATGCGATGCCTCATTAGCGATCACAGGTTGTTCCACCTAGCCCGGTTAGCCAGAGAACAAACAGGGCTTAACGCGGTTTAGACATTAGAAATATACCTGGACCCCGCATTCGCAATGAACAGTTCCACATAACGATAATTAGCAAAAAGTATATATCAAACCTCCCTCTATCATAATTGCTACATGACGCTACCAGCGTCCACCGGCAGCTCGCAGCTTATGCGCATGTACACACCATGCCAACACGAAGACATGTGACCTTCAGCTAGGTTGTCGAGTAGGTAGGGAGGTAGTGGGGCGCGGCGCCGTCGCCGACTGTTGACAATAGCACGTGGGCTAGGGCCAAACCAATATTGCGATTACGACGTGTAAACAGAGGCTAATCGGTGTAGCGCTAGGCAATGTCGTTTCTACAAACGCTCAATAAGACGACTGCCAGGACGTTCCGGTCGAAAACTGGCAGGACAACTGGACCCAGTGAATCGCTAAGGGAATTTGCTCAAACAACGCTCGGGAGCGATGCCCTGAAGGAGGCGGTTAAGCTTCCTCAAGGCGAAGACGAGCTTGAGTGGATTGCTGTCCATGTGGTTGACTTTCACACGCAGGTAAACATGCTATACTCGACCATCACCCTGCTGTGCTCCCCTAACAGCTGCCCCAAGATGACTGCGGGCGACAAATACGAATATCTCTGGCAGGATAGCCGATCGACAAAGTACCGCAAGCCCACGAAGGTGAGCGCGCCGGAGTACATCGAAAATTTGCTAAACTGGATCCACGACATATTCCAAGACCCTGCATACTTCCCGACCGAATTGGGCGTCGAGTTCAGCGACAACGCGAGGTCAATGTTTCAGCAGATTCTGAAGCGGCTGTTCCGAGTCTATGCCCATATTTATTATCACCACATCAATCAGATCACGGAGTTGAACCTGCAGCCTCACCTGAACACATCATTGAAACATTTTGTATTATTTTGCGAACAATTCCAGCTCGTCCCGCGCAAGGAGTTCGAGCCCCTGGATGATCTCGTCCAGTGGCTCGTTGAGGACCAGAGCTAGGCCGCTCGACGTCTTGAAGCACAATGCCATCCTGCGTTCGTCATCAAATTATTATACTACTTCTGAATACTAATACATCTGTAACGTAACAGAGTTAACATAAGTTGTGATACCGCGACGTTCTTCCAGCCCCACAACCATCCAGTAGACCTTACGAGCCTCTTCTGGAATGCCGAGCTTATCATAAAGAAGTCCACGAGCGTACCAAACCTCAGGAATAAATCTGCCAGGTGTGCGTCGGCAAATGGCCTCGAGCGCACCGCTAATACTGAGCACAGTTTCATTATTTTGATCTGCATACTCATCCGTGGTACCGGAGCTAAGCATAAGGGCCGCGCCGATCGCCGAGGATATGTGAAGCGGTTGAATGCTCAGAGCGTGCAGGAAGTGCTTCAGCGCGCGCTGCGGGTTGCTCTTCTGTTCGATCTGGCCGAGAATGGTCTGTATTAGTGCGTAGCCGTCGAGCTCATACTCCGAACGTAAATGAGACCGGCCCTCTTCTAGCGCTTCGCGAGCCTCAGACTCCAAACCGGCCTTTCCGTATTGCTGTGCTATCCAGAACCAGCTAAACGAGATGATGCGCGCGTCATTCGTTGCCGCGATCACCTTGGGCGAGGCTTCGGACGGCGTAGACGTAACGCTCGCTATGGATTCGGCCGTTGGCCTCCTCTTGAACGAAAAGATTCTGCGCGAGGTATTTAACTCTTTGGCGTGTCCGTTGACGCCGTTACCGTTCGCATGCTTTGCGCTGCCATTGGAGCCCACAGCGAACAGCGTGTTCACGAGCCCAATGAACTCAGTGATTTCCATGAGAGCTGGCTCTATGCCCTTGAGCTTCTCGATCAGGGCGATCTGCGTCTTTTTGAGAGCAATGAGGGCAACCTTATCAACGATGGCCTTCGGCTCGAAGGAACGTGCAAGATACGCGTTAGCGAGTGCCAATGCGGGCTCCAGCTGCTGCTCTGCTGTCAAGAGCTGGATCAGCAACAGGGCTCCACGAATGTGGTCTGGTGAGGCGGTTACAGCTGCCTTTGCAGCTGCGAGCGCGGCATCTGGGCCCTCGCTGAGCGCCAGCAGCAAGGCTTTCGCGTAGTGGGCGTCGGCGTCGGTGTCCTCAGGGACTTCGCTGAACCACGACTTTGCTTCATCCAGGTGAGAGCTGAACTCTGCATCTGTTTCGGCGTTCAGTGTTTTCACAAGCGACACACGCGCGAAGATTGGCGCAAACGCATTCGTGGCCTCCTCCACTTCGTTCTCGGGACATTGGTCCATAATTTCGGAGAGCTGAGAACCCAGTTTAAAGATCCGAGGCTCTCCGTATTGTCCAAGCTGCTCAAGAGTCGTCAGCATCAGCTTGAATATCGCGACAGTGCCTTCGGTCAACGAGTCCGGCAGCGAACGCGCTCCCGAGTTCGCCTTGAACAACGACAGCCTTTGCAAAGAGACGTATGCGTCGAATGAGGCATACGCCTCCTCAAATTCTGAGTTTCGAATCAGAATCTCGGTGTACAGCCGCAGAAGCTTTGTCGAGTGAAAGGTCTTCTCAGTGATATTCCCAAGAATCTCTTTTTTCAGAGCGGAAGTCTCGGACCTCGTGTGGCGCCACTCCACAACTCTGGCCTCTGAAGCATCCTCTATCTTCCGTTCCGTGGCCGAATCACTCATAGCCTACACCACCTACTATTAACAAGGAGTATGTGGGGATCGCGGTGGTTGTCAGAGAGGACGATGAGTAATCTATTCTCGCTATATAAGCTTGGCCTGTTGCTTAGGTAATGGGTAAGCGGTCTTCTTCTATCCTAGTTCTCTTGTAAGCTGGAATGGCTTAAGGCCCTTCCCAGGCAAAACGCGACATACGCCTGGCGCCGGACCCGCGAATTGCTGATCAACGCTCCTGATCACATGAACGCCGTCCGACAGTGGTGTGACCTCGGACCACGAGAAGCAGACTCGCCCGATATTGATGATACCCTAAGCGCACAAACCAACGGCCGATCGGGTCGGGACGGCCCGCGCGTAGCATTATACACATCTTATTGGCACGAATACGGCCATATGGAATCATAACCAAAATTGTCGTTTGGGCCGTATGCCATAAATGTGATCGCAAACTTCTGATGAGGCCCAAACACCACTACCAATGGCGTCACTAACAACGGCAGACCAAGCATAACCGGCTACATTGACAGGCGCTGCAGACAATTCCCTCGCAACCCACGGACATTAACATTGGGAAACATAACAGGCTGAGGACCTCACTGTCAGGCGCCTGTGCCCCAGCATGCTTGGCCTGCTGCATACACTGATTTAAAGGGCAAGGTTCACAGCTGTTATCTTCATAGCCCGTGCATGCTCGAGTCAATTTGGAGGCTATTCGAGGGCAATTCGGGCCATAAGCATAAAAACTGGCCACCTCTGGGGGTACCATGCTCACCATCTGCGGCTGCTAATTGCTCTGAGACTGCCGAATGTCTCGAAAAGGCGGATGCGTTGACGCGCATTCGGAAGTCGATGCGACAGCATGGAATTGGAATTTATCTGGTTATGGAGCAAGATGAACACCAATCCGAGTATGTCGCTGATTGTGACAGGCGAATCAGGTACGTTTCAGGCTTCACAGGGTCCTCGGCCTTCGTCTCGATAGGATTGGACTGGGCCGAGCTGGCGACCGACTCGAGATACTACGTCATTGCTTCAAGACAGCTCTCTCCAGAATGGCAGTTGCGGAAGCTCGGTCTACCAGGGGTTGAGCCCTGGGACACGGCAGTTGTGCAGATAGCAGCCAAGACAGGCGTGGACGTCGGGGTTGATCCTCGGTTTATCAAAGCCGATGTTGCCGAGGGTCTCGAGGCAGCGCTGGCGGCTCACAGTCGTAGACTTGTGCCGGTTTCGCCAAACCTGGTGGACGAAGCGTGGGGGCCTCAAAAACCCACGTTGCCACGATCTCCAATAATCTCTCAGCCATTGAGCTTGAGCGGTGAACCCGCAAATTCGAAAGTGGAGTCACTTCGCGCAGATATGAATGAGCAGGGTGCCAAGTCTTTTGTGGCATACTCTCTTGAGGAGATCGCGTGGGTCTTGAACCTTCGCGGAGGCGACATACCTTATGTTCCTATATTCAAGTCGTTTCTTGTAGTGACGAGCGACGAAGTGACGCTGTACTGTGACCAGTCTAAGCTGTCTCTTGATATCTCGCAACACGAAGGCCTCAAAGTCACGGTCAAAGACTATAACCAGTTCTTCTCCGAGGTGGCTAATTTCCGAAAGCCCGTTTGGATACCTGGTAAAGGTTCCTGGGCCATTTCGTTGACGTCAAAGGGGAAGAAAGCATCTGAGAACATCATCTCCAGCTTTTCGCCTTTGAACCTGAGGCGAGCAATAAAAAACAGCGTTGAAATACAAGGGATACGTGAAGCACAGCTCAAGTGCAGTTTATCAATTGTGCGTTACTTCTCTTGGCTTGCTCTTCATATCGATGAGAAGATTAATGAATACGATGGTGGACTGAAGTTGCTCGAAATTCGAAAGGAACTCCCCGATTTCCGCGGGAACTCCTTCGAAACAATCTCCGCGGTGGGTCCTAATGCGTCGGCCCCACACTACGCACCTGAGTCTACGAATTCTGCGGTTATAACTCGGGACGAGGTCTATCTACTTGATAGTGGGTCCCAGTTTCTTCAGGGGTCCACGGACATCACGCGCACTGTCCACTTTGGAGAACCAAAAAAGGACGAAATAAAGGCTTATACGCTAGTTCTCAAGGGCCAGCTGGCCGTTTCGTCAACTGTATTCCCCTCCGGGACCAGTGGATCGAAACTGGATATCTTGGCACGCCAGTTTCTCTGGCAACATGGGATGGATTACGGACACGGTACGGGTCATGGCATTGGCTCCTATTTGAATATCCATGAGCTGCCGCTTGGCATCGGAATGACCAGCGGGCCCGAGTCAAACCTACTCCCGGGACACTTCGTGTCGGACGAGCCTGGTTATTATGAGGACAATGTTTTTGGAGTCAGGCTGGAAAACGATATTCTAGTCGTGAACTATCCCATAGACAACGCCAGCAAGGAGTTTCTTACCTTCGAGGTAATGACTCTTGTCCCCTACGAGCCGAAGCTCATAGATCCCTCGCTTCTGACTGGTCCCGAGAAAGAGCGCATCAACGAGTTCCACAAGAAATGCTGGGCTAAATTGAGCCCACACCTGTCCCAAGACTATGAAATTGAGTGGCTCCGACGATGCACTGCGCCAATAAATTAAACAACTATAAGCACTATATCCTGTACTGCTGCATGCCACCCTCAGCTTCGGCCAATGACAACGCTCGCGATTATATAACTCACGTGAGCGCGCCACGCTTAGTAACATCTCCGAGTTAGACTCCGGGGCAGTTTCCTACATAGAGTCTATCGGTTACCGTTATAAGAGACCGCACGCATTTCTACAACCCGACCTATTTGCATACCACAACATGTTGAGCGCAAGGCTACTAACAGCCACTCGATTTGGAGTGCGAACCATACACGCAAAGCCATTGCGCCCATGGAGTACCCACAAACTCGCAAACCCCTCGGCGACGCAGCAAAGCACAACTGAGACGCCGCTAATCAACAAGGAGACAGGAAAAAATTCCGCGAATGCATCAGAGCTCAATAGAAAGTCGACCTCTGCCTCTACTGGTACCTCCGAGGGCTCCTCAAAAAGACGGCGACCATTGCGACCACTCAAAGCTGCTGTAACACTCACACCGACAGCGGTTGAGCATCTGAAGTCGTTGCTCGACTCGCCGACGCCGAAGCTGATCAGAATAGGCGTGCGTAACCGGGGCTGCTCCGGTCTCACTTACAACCTGGAGTACGTCGAGAAGCCCGGGAAATTCGATGAGGAAGTGGTTCAGGACGGAGTCAAGGTTTTGATAGATTCCAAAGCGCTGCTATCAGTTATAGGTTCAAAGATGGACTGGGTGGACGACAAACTGAGCTCAAGGTTCGTTTTCAGCAATCCCAACTCCAAAGGCGAGTGCGGTTGCGGTGAGTCATTCATGGTTTAAAAAGGGAGGCTCAAGCACCTTTGTACAGCTATTATTTATTCCATAAAAAAAGAGCACATCTTTCAATGTATCTAGTGTGATCAGTAGACGCGGAGACGGTGACATCTCCAGATACGAGGAGGCTTTCGCGACTCCAGCAACTTCAGCGACGATGCCAACGATGCCAGCGCTCGAGGCATCGGCAACTTTCGAGAGTTGTTCTAAGTACTAAGCGGGCTGGCAGTTCTTAAGTCCGTGGCGTACCAGGAACCATTTGCCGGCACGCACATCTGTATCGATTGCACGTATCGTAGTTTTTCATTATCTTCATTAGACTAATAAGATCACAGCACAAAGAGGCAGGCTTTTCAGTAGGAGGTGCAACGGGTATTGGAGGGCGAACGCGTCACCAGCATAAGGCCGCGGAGGATTACAAGTCGAGCGTGACTTCCTCAACCGTGCCGCTTCCTTCAGCCGGTACGACAATCTCGCTCAGGTCAGGTATCTGCAAGCCCTGACTTTCTGCCTGCTCCCTTTTGCGGGCCAAGAATGGGGGCTCAAAGTCGAAGTCCAAGATTTCAAGGTATGAACTTCTGCCGCGAGCAACAGCTGCAACACACCTGCGCCTGTCGAAGCTCACCTGCCATATATGCTCGATATCAGTGAGCAAGTCTCGAGCAAATGTGCCTGTGCGCGAGTCCCACAGCTTGAGGTGCCGCTCGCTCCCACTGACAACGCGTCGGCCGTCATGGTCAAAGCACAGGATAGCGGTGTTGTGGCCCTCAAGGCAGTGCGACAGGGACCCATCTTCCGGGTTCCACACTCTTAAAGTTTTGTCCGCCGCAGCGCTCACGAGCGTATTGTCACAGAGGCCGAGCAGCCCAACCAACCCAGTATGACCGCCGAGAGTATAGAGCTGGTTACCAGTTTCGAGGTCCCAGATCTTTATCGAGTTATCCATGGAGGCAGAGATACATCTGTTACGGTCGGGGTCGATGATAGCCGCATAGACCTTGTTCTCATGTCCCTCTAGGACATGCCGGCACTTCTTCGTGGCGAGATCCCAAACACGCACACGGAAGTCGTAGCTTCCGCTGACGGCAACGTCCCCGTGGCCGCATACCGCGCGCACAGATTCGCCATGGCCACGCAATTCGGCGATGAAGTAGGGATTTTCCTTATCAACAAACGCACCCTTGGAGTCATAGTCTTCGTCATCCGGCCCAGGAAGCCGCCACATCCGCATTGTAGTGTCTCGCGACCCCGTAAGAATGATCGGGTAATCTCGGCTTGTGATGCCAGGCTCAGGCATAACAACATCAAGGCACCTCACTGTTGCGTGATGCCCCCGAAACACATGCGTGCACCGGTTCTTGCTCAGTGACCATACGCGCACCGTGTGGTCCGTAGAACCGCTGACAATCGTGTCCTTTCCGACTCGCTTTAGGGCCCAGACGCCTCCATCATGACTGGTGAACTCATGGAGCAGCAGGCCCGACTGGGTGTCGTAGACATTAAGGTGCTTGACGCCTTCAGTACTGGCGATAATGATGTCTTCGCTGAAGTCGAGGCACGTTATGACCTCCCTGTCAGGGCACTGGATCTCGTATCTTTTCGGGGCGACAGTGGGGTCCATCCAGTTTCGGTGGATGAGGGCGAGCCGGCGGTAGACAGCCTTATACAGATTCACCGGCTGGCCGAATATGTTGGTGGGGGCAGTTTTCGGACGGTCGTATAGTGTGGACCATCCATAGTAACCCCAACGTTCGATTCGCGCCGCGCGTATGTCCTTAGGCGTTGCGCGTAACATCTCGCGCTGCATTAAAGTTTGCCATAAGCTTTCATCATTGTCAACCAGCCTGTACCAAGTTCGACTCACTTCGGAGGCATTAATGACTGAGTCTGCATCAAGATGATGGAGGACAAGGCTGCTGATCTCGGGAGGAAGATGGCCCAATATGTCGAATCTCAATGCGTTTTCCAACTCGCCAAACAGCGCCGACAAAGTGCTGCGGCTGCTCGATCTGAAAAGGTTGAAGAGGGTATATCTGTGCAGAGCAGGCGGGAGTCGTTCGAAGGTTTCACCGATGATAGCGAGTTGGTCCTTGATTGTGTCAATGTGAGATGTGTGATCCAGCATGGACTGGTAGTGCTGATGATAAAGCTGCTCCAACGGCGGCAATAACGGAGAACCAGGACCAGTGAACGGGACTGGTAGTGGGGCAAAAGCATGAGCTGATGGCGGGCCCTGTGTTGCCGAGAGAGGAGGAGTAGACTCTCGGTCTGTTGGCGAGCCCTCCATCTCCGAGTATTCTGGTGTCTGCGTAGCTACCGGAGACCTTGGAGATGCGGTTGGGCTGAGAAGCGTGGGCTGCACAGTGTTGCTCCGCCGCCTGTGGCGTCTTTGTATTGACTGCTGTTGCTGCTGTTGCGGTAGATGTGGAGGTATTTGCTGGGTATCCATATGCGTGTCCTGATCCTGAGAGTTTGCTAGCTGGGCAGAAGAATTCTGCTGCGTTCGCGGTGAGGTCGCGACAAACTCATCAGGCCCCTGCTCGTCGTCAGCGTCACGCTCCCTCCGTTTTGGCGCGGGGCCCTCAGGCTCGGCGGCCTGAGGAAGCGCTCGTTTCACCGAAGACGAAATGCCGCTGCCCAATATTCTGAAGCCACTGACAGACTCATCAAATATGTGTGCCTCGCCATTGTGATTATATGAAAACCGCCGGAGATAGTAAGGCGTGGGGGCGTCGGCGAGAGGATACGATTCTCGGCGCGTCGGCGCTCGTTTGTTCTCGCGAGGTTCTGAGTCCATGTGCCACTGCAGCCGAATTCCAGCGTTCGGCTTCGTTAGGTTTGATAAAAGAACAAGGAATCGGCGCGAATTGGTTGAGGTTCACCACGTTTCTTGGGACTCTGGGAAGTTACACGATTTTGCGAGCCAAACTGTCCAGCCTTGTCCACTAGAAAAGGGAGAAAGTGCCGGAATGCTCCTTCCTGGTATCTCTCGGCGAATATGTGTATGTTGACAAAGCACGCCGATACCGTACATTACACAAACCTGAGGCGAGCGTCACGCTACCATAAGTCCCACCACACCCACACACAGTTCCGGTGACACCCACTACATAGGCCTACGTACACAAGGCCCCCCCCCCCCCCCCCCGCCAGCCCAAGGCCCACTAACATAAGTCCCAATCGGCTCAGTATCATTTGAATAGTGGATTCCAGAGCTTGTTGCGAGCCCCGCCATTTTGGCAGATATTTGTCCTCAAACTGTAGTTGAATTGTAGCGCGAAACAGATCGAGCTACCAAGATCCCACTGCCATAAATGTTTTCCGTGTTGAAACGATCTACGTCACTTTACACGACCCGCGGCGTGGCGCCACTTAGAACCCCTGCACAGGTATTGAATCGCAGGTTGTTGAGCACAGATCAGTACCATGAGCTTGCGGATGAGACATTGGAGTCAATAACTGAAGGTTACGAGAAGGTCATTGATGTAAAGCCCGAGGTTGATGTGGATCTGAGCCACGGCGTGCTGACGCTTGTGATGCCGCCCGCTGGAACATACGTGATCAACAAGCAGCCGCCAAACCTTCAGATTTGGCTTTCGAGCCCTCTTTCGGGACCCAAGCGGTACGAGTGGGACGAGAACACGAATAAGTGGGTGTACTTCCGTGACAACACGTCTTTGGGCGAGCTTCTCAAACAAGAAGCCAAGGACGTCCTCGGAGTCGAGCTCGATCTGGACGTGAACTGATCCGGATGAACTGACCCGGATGAACTGACGTGAGCTGATCCGGTTTCATGTACATGACTATGTAAATAGAGGCCAATAAGCCGAACTTTAAGCGGCGACAACCAGCACGACGCCATCGCCGCGCAGGAACATTGAGCTGATAAACCGGTCCTTCGCTACAGGTTTGCCCTTCTTCCCCGTCGACGAGACCGGCCGTTCAGTCCACATCTCTTTAACGTTCACGAGGACCATATTAGCGTGCCGATCGTAGGCCTTAACGCGGCCCCAAAGCTTTTTGTTGCTGCGTAGGGATACCAGCACCGGAGTGCCCTCGTCCACAGCCTTTTGGAGAACGCTCAGTGGTCCATTCTGGGACTCGTAGTCTTCGAGTCTAGCCAGATCCGCTTCACTCAGCTCCTCCTTTGGCTTGCCAGCCAAGGTTGACATTGAGAGTGGTGGCTGATGATCAACCTAGGGTAACGTTTTTCCCAAGGCCCAGGCTCGACTCGAACGCGCAGCTGCTGTGTGCCCGCGTGAGTTTTGAACTTATTTCCGTAAATAAAATTAAAATAATGTTTTTCGAGGCATTGATTTCCTGAGGGGGAAAACCGTTAATGTGCCGTTGATTGAAGTCCCACTATTATGGTCCTTGTTCTGAACGGCCAGCCGTAACGAATCCAGCGGAGTTTCACTGTAATAAGCGACAGATGCCACTGCTAATCCATCATCAGCATACAATTCCAAAAGCGATCCATCAATGATCAGCCGCCATTGGACACTAGTGACGGGCTGTTGCACCGCTGCGGAGAATTTCCCCGTGAAGAACGGGTTCTGGAATCCCTTAGTACGGGTCCGGTCAACCCAGATCTGTCCTGTCGAGACATCGATTCCGACCTCAACATTTTCGTCGTTTTCATTTTGTAGTGAAAGCACCAGCCTGGGCGAGTCATTCACCACGGCTTTATCGAACTCGCCTTGTAGAAGAATCTCCACGGCTGTGCTATTAGGCAACCTCCACGAGTAGTCGTGAGGGCTATGAGCAGGTTCTTGGTTAGCCGCTTCTTCAGCTGTTTTTGCAGGAGCAGTGGGGCGCGGTAGAGTGAAGTTTGCCTCTGTATGGGCTTTCCACCTTAGGCCTTCAACGTTTCTCGGCGTTTGACGAAGCTTGTTTACACCGATCCAATCCTTCTTGATCGACATTTGTCTCGGTAGAGTCATCGCACCTCTCCATGTCCCGCTCGGCACATCCTGACAATATTGCCAATTGTTAAACCAACCAATATAAGTGGCATTATCAACATCTTGCGCAGTGAGATCCTCATGATCACGGTTGAAGTACTGCAGAGCATAGTTGTCTTTACCAAAATCAACTAAATGTGTGGTTGCCAGTCCACCATCCGGCCTGAATTTGTAGCCGTCGAAGTGTCCAACAAAGTACTGGGTGCCTGAACCACCAGTAGGCATCCCAGGATTCACGGATACGAAAAGCACCCATTTGATCTCATGCGTATCCTCATGGCGTACGGGCACCAAATTAGGACATTCATAGTCCACGCCCAAAATGCCACCAGTAAACTCTCCCGTGAGACTCCACTTAATAAGGTTCTTGGACTCGTAGAAAAGAATCTTGTGGTCGCGAGACTGCGCAACCGTCATAACCCACTTGGACTGCGGCGCGTACCACTGAACCTGGGGGTCTCTAAATTGAGTCAGGTTCAGATTCAGAACAGGGTTACCCTTGTACTCATTGAAACTCTTACCTGCGTCCAAGCTATACGAAAGAACTTGCTCCTGGCGATCGGGGAAGGCCCTTGTGTAGACAGCCACAAAGTTCTGACCCCCCACACGAGGGAACAGCCCTGAAGTATTGTTGATATCATTGACCATTGATCCGGAGAAAGAGAGTCCCCCGTTCTCAGTGGGTGCGAGAACGACGGGATCGTCGGCCCAATGCAGCAAATCAGGCGACGTTGCATGCCCCCAATGCTGATTGCCAGCAACTGTCGCGTTCGGGTTATACTGGTAATACAAATGGTAAGTTTGGGCTTGCTCGTCATAAATTAGACCATTGGGGTCATTCATAAAATTCGACTCGGGCGAAAAGTGGGCCGCTGGGCGGTACTGCACTGATCTGTCGAGCTTCATGTTCATAAAGACTGCTTGGGATACCGCTAGGTTGCATGCTAGGGGAACCCATATCACCATACCAAAGGCCCGCATATTCCAGTTTTCTTCCGTACGTCCGCTCAATTCATCGGCAGCATCTGAAATAATCCCGTGTTGGAGTAATTAAAATCTCCGAAAATGCAGACCCGAGCAAGGCGGATTTATTAACATTCCGGTCGATCAAATCCGGGGAAACATTGCCGCGCGCGCATTCCTTGAGGGTTTGGACATTCGTGTATTTGTTTTCAAATATCCGGTATCCGGACGCACGATCTCTCCTTGCATAGTGGTGAGCCCACGTGATATTCCGGTGCTACTCGGAGAATTCCGCGGCCGAATCTCTCAGCAAAATAAGCGCGACGAAGCAAGCGACGCTTCAAGATGAGTTTGTGACAGCAACATTGCATATAGATTTCATGATATTACATTCAGTAAGTGGATCGCAATAATATATAATATATAATAATAAGTCGAAGAATCCTTTCGTGCTTTTTAGGTTTTGATTAGATCGTGATGGACTCGGTGGACTTCTCCTCATCGATGTTGTCGAGGTGTTCAACATGGCCAGTATCCTTCAATGACGGAGCGCCACCTGCATTCGCAGCGTTGATGTCATCCACATTGGGAACATACTTGGGCTTCCATCCCGTGGTGCGCCAGGCCGGGATGTTGGCTTCCCAAAGCTCACCCACCTCCTCAAGTGTCAGGCCGTGAGTCTCTGGGTACATAACGAAGACATGGACGCACATCGCACCACAGAACACTGCGAAGATGATGTATGTCTTCCAGGTAATGCTGACGAACGCTTGAGGAGTGAACAAAGCGATTGACATGTTGAATATCCAGTTGACAGCAGCACAAAGAGCGTTTGCTTGGGCACGCTGCTCAAGAGGGAAGATCTCCGAGCAGTAAATCCATCCCGCCGGGCCCCAAGTAGGAGCGAAGGTAGCGACAAACAAGTAACTGATGGCAATGACCGCCTTTGACACATCCTTGCGATCGCTGGGAATCTGAATACGAACCTGAGGATCACCATTGAGTCCATCAGGCAAAGGATGCGAGTAGGAACCGAGCACTGCAGCCATGGCAATCATCCAGGCCATCATGATGAAGGCACCCCAGTACATGAGGCGCCGACGACCCCAGCGATCTATGAACAACAACGCGGGAATTGTCATACCAACGTTAATAACATATTGGATGGATGAGGCAATCAGATTACTGTTGCCCTCGTATCCGGCGAACTTGAAAATGGTGGTGATGTAGTACATGTCGACGTTCATACCTGTCAACTGCTGCCACATCTGGCATGTAACACCGACAAAAGTTCGCTTGAGATTCGTGCGCCCTCGGAACAGGTCCCAGAATCTGAACTTGGCTTGCTGCTCGATTCTAACAGCTTCCTTGATCTCCTCCACCTCAATCATAACGAGAGCGTTTGTGCGATCTCCCTTGGCCTGAATCTTGGAAATGATATCAATAGCCTCCTCCCAGCGGCCCTTAGCGGCCAACCAACGAGGCGACTCGTTCAAGAACAGAGTTCCAACGAAGAACACCATACCGGGAACCATCTGAATGCCCCAAGTGGCGCGGAAAGCAGCGTTACTGTCGATTTGGCCACAGCCGTAGCCAATGTAGAACATTACGAGGATACCAATAGTGACGAACCACTGGAAACATCCTACAAGCATACCACGCAGTTTCTTGGGCGACATCTCGGCAACATACACAGGTACCTGAGATGATGCGAACCCAATAGCGAAACCAGCGATGATTCGGCCCATGATGAGCTGAGCAATGTTGATAGCAGAGCACTGAATCGCTGCTCCAATCATCCAGAACCATGCAGCAAACTGCTGAACAGGTTTGCGACCTAGTCGGTCAGATGTGGGACCGGAAATTAATGACCCAAGGAAAGATCCTCCCGACATAGACGCTGTGATACCAGCCTGACGCATAGCGCTCATCTCCATCTTACCCGTTTTCTCATTCAGGGTACCGAAGTAATTAACGTAATGTATGTTTGACATGAGCGAGGACATACTGCTGATATCGAAACCAAACAGCATACCTCCCATCACGGCAATACATGCCACGACGTAGGGATTGTAAAACTTGTAACGGAAGCCAACTTCAATCATTATGGGACGAGGGCTCCGAGATCAGATTCAGTTTCAGGTCAAAGATGATTAGCGGCTGCTTAAAAGCCTCATTAGACGCGCACATGGAGCCCTATATATACATTTTTTCCCGGATCCACTTCTACGCGTAGCTGCCATCCGCAGAACGTTAATCCGTGATATCTCGGGGCTAGGGTGGCGCAAGTTAGGCGCTTACCCCGGATATCCAGCAACCCCAGAAGGCGGGGCTTACCGCCTGGAACCCAGTCTCCAAAAAAACCTTAAAGCTGTGTTCACGGCGGAGAAAGTTCGGCGAGGTAAACTGATAATAATATGAATGATACTCGATAAATGGGCCTCTTTGAAACACAGTATTTCGAATGAAAAAACATACTCAGTGCATACTTATGTCGGATGACGTAGAATGGAGCCGCGAGGAGGGGCTAGCTCTATGCAGCTGGATCAACAGCTGCTTACGTGGGTGGCTGCGGCTCCCCGCTTTCTTGTTTTTTTTCAGCAGACCTTGCGTACGGCTGTGGAATAACTCCGTGACCGAACCGCAGACGCGTTCTTAGGCAAGACGGTGCCTATGACATGCTCGACAGGCTGTCAGGTCGAAAATCACCGAAGCTTGGTGAAAAACTCATAGAGATACTAGCTGGTGATCAGTAAGCATCGATGGAAAATGCCGTAAAACCCCTTGTGGCTACGATCTAAAAAAAAGAAGTAAGACGCCGCATATGCAGGGACAATATTGCGGGGAAAATTATTAACTAATCAATAGGGTAAGCTGGATTCAAAGGGTGAATGCCCCGCTTCCTGTCAAGCCGTGATGGGGATTCCGCTGGTGGTGGGGTATTGAGGCCGAGGAGGGTGAGCAACCAATAATTACTGCATTAAGAAATACCTTGTGGCCGCGAAAGTCGCTGCTATGCTTATGGACCTTATCGAGAGCCCGGGAGTGGCTATCACGGTCCTCTAACACACCTACACGGTGCCTGAGTCAATGCTACCTTTCTGTACTTGCAACAATACAATGTAAAGCTTTTGAGTATTTGTTGCTTTTGAGTATTTGTTAACGTGGGGTCGAGCACTGCTGACACGCTCGTGCCACTTTCAAAAGGTGACTTCGCGATTTCGGGTGCATAGGTTGAGATCATATGAGCACGAAACATCGTGAAGCCCACTTCGTGAGTCGAACTATTTTAATACTATGATTACACGGATACAATGATGCACCCAAGATAAACATTTTGCCTGAGAGGCATGGGCAGCACAAAGACTCCATGCGACATGCTTGGAGCTTCACTGCTTAAGCTCGGAGGAATCTCTACAACGGTGGGAGTGCCCTGGTCATGTCGCCCAAGCTGAAGGGCCTGCTATGTATATAGTGTCCTAACGTATACATAGGTAAGAAAGGAAACACAGAAGAAGCATAGAAAAAGTAATGATAAGCGGTCAACATGTTTTGCATAAACGTGTACCTCGCCATCCCTAATATAACTCCCTTATCAAAAACTCGTAGACAAGTTCGTAACATGGATTGAGGCTCTTTAAATGCTACTACGTAAAATAAGAGCAAAGTGGGCAAAGGTCCATATGTTGCTGCCCTGCTGATGGCAGTGAAGGCAAGAGGACAATTCAGGCCGAGTGACTAGTCCCTTATGGAAGGCTGCTACTCCTTCGCCTCGGGAACGTTTTCTAACTGGTCTTCATATTGATCGTCAGATTGAGGGCTTTGAGCGACTCCCAGCGCTTTGCTCGACACGTCGAGTTCCGAGCGGAAGCCTTCGTCTTCCTGGACACTTTTTGCCGTATCTACCTCGCTATCGACAACTTCGCTATCGGCAACTTCGCCATCACTATCGTTGTCCTCGTCAGCAGCAATGCTGTCGTCTGCCTCACCCTTTTCATCGAGCTCTACCTTGAGCTCGTACATCATGTCGAAGCACTCTGCGAGCATTCCGTTGAGAACACCCTGCCCCGGTGGAACCTCATTGTCGACGAGGAACTTGCCATCTTCACGCAGATTATCGAGGCTAGCAAGCTTCATTTGGTATGGGTAAAGCTCGCGCAGGTTACTTATACCACCAGCAAGTTGCACTTCACCCAAGCATCTCTTCATCGTCAGAAGCTGATTATAGAGCGCTGAGAGGGCCTCGGAGACCGGCTCCGTTGTGTCCAGCAGCTTGAAAATAAGAGCCCATGCTCGGCGGGCCATGTAAGTAACAAGATAGTGATACTTTTGGGTGCTGTTGGATTTCAAATTGCTGATGTGTTCCTGGTAGCTCATTGTTTTTCCGTTCCCAATAAGCATTTTCGGGATCATATTGAGCAAAGTGTCCATGTGCTGGTAAAGATCCGTGACACGCAACGTCCAGCGTCGAGTCATCACAAACACATCAAGTACCGGGAGCATCTCCCGTAGACTCCTGAATATCGGCGCCAGGTCCTTGTCCTCGGTCTCAAGCTCAGAGAGTGATGCACCGTTCTTGAACCAGTCAACAAGGATACTCGCCTTCCGCAGTTGGTACGCACACAATTCCGACACACTCTCACCGACGTAGTCTTCGTTGTGCTGAACACCACCAGCGGTATGCGCTCTCACGGTGTTCAACTTGTCCTCCAAAACTGATAACCTCTCAGCACTAAACTCTCCCGTGGAGACCTCAGCAAGGATGTCGCGACGGAGGTGTGTGATCTGGCTATAAACGGGGTACTCCTCTTCCGGCAACGTGGCCATAATCTTAGAGATGTGGACATTGAGACCCCGGAGCTCGGAAACGATGCGCGAGATCTCATCTGTGACAAATTGTACATCGGGAATATCAGTGTTGGTCTCATTGAAACAATCTTCAACACTTGCGATGCTTGACTCTAGAGTGACGAGCTCTCTAGGCGTCAATGAGGGGTCCCAGTGGATGAACCGGAATAAGGTGAGCAGCGTGACCGCACGCGCATAAACGGCGATTGGCTGCCGTGTGAAACCAAGCGTACCAAACGCGAGCGAAAACAGCAGCACAGAGTCTGAGAGTATCGGCCTCAGCTGCGTGATTTCCTCAGCAGACATATCCTGCAACGCATTGTCTAGGTCTGAGTACAGCTCCAGCACATTGGCAACAGTTAGGAAGCGAGATCGATCTTGTCTCAGGTCAGAGAGGCGACTCTGAATGTTCAAAAGCCTCTGTTCCATAAGTCAGGAGTGCACACAATTCTTCTGTGAAGCGGAGTTGCTAGCGATGACAACACTTCTCATACCCGCTTACTGATTACAGAGCGTCATCATCGTCTTGCCGGTAACGAGTCAAGATGGGTGGCTGACAAACAATTGCTGAATTCGTTACGTCCACCCAGCCATTGCGCACACCTCCCCCGCTAGCTGCCCAAATCCTAGCCGTAGCCCAGATCTCAGCTGTCAAGGTCCCAAAGTGACACGACCCTACTACCCATTCGTCTCATCGGACCGACACGACTCAGGCCGTTAGCACGAGCCACACATTATGTACTAAGATCCACACTATGTATTAAGATCGGAGCCATGCCAAGGTTTGTCTCGTCAGCCCACTCAAAGAATGCGGTTAGTGCCATGGCGCCCAAAGCTATGTAACAAAGAGCGTTGAACGCTAGCAGTGAACCACTTAGCTAAGCTGGCCGTGTGTGGGTGTTTCGAAGACGGTGGGCCATATAGAGAACTCTGAGCTAAACGGGAAGTAAGGAGGTGTACATAACTAAAGAGGAGGACGATCTAAGTGGACTCGGTAATAGATAATTGTGAAAATTAGATTCTAGCGATCTGGAGCAAGCTCTTTCGCTATGCCGGGCGATGTCCAGCGTGCATGCTACCTCACATGATTGAATATCACCTTTTTGGGTGGGTTCGATGGCGACGCGCCTTACATTTGTGCCGAAAAGGCATACGACGAACCCTAAATGTAACAGTTCCTTTTTTTTGTAGTAGAGCTCGGCGATTACCTGTGCAATCAGAGCTGTGCGGGCGAGGGTTGCACCCTTTGCTTCTGACAAAGACACGCGTTCTAACGCGTGCCTAATTAGAATTGCCCCTCTAGTACCTATCGATTCTCCGATCTAGTTTGATTTCCTAGACCTGCTCTTTTATATATACTCCAATACCCCCTTTGAACTTGCCGCGAGATTCTAGCCGCATACAACAAGGAGGCCAATAAATTCCCTCTCCTTTGCAGCAATCAGCACTATCGAATAGAGAGCAGAGGCGTTTCCATTTTTTTCCCATTTGACATACAAGCGATTCTCAATCCTTTTTAGCAATGCAACAGCACCAGCAGCAATCCCAACTGGGCTCTCAGGTTGAAAAGGCCGATCAGAGCCAGCGACAAACTACTAGTGATGCTGTCGATAAATTGCTGAAGCAAGCAGAGATTTCCAGGCTGACTCGCAACTTGAAATCGAAGCTTGCCCTGGCGAGCATGAAGACCCAAAAATCTCCTATATCCACGCCGACTTCTGGCAATGAGCCGAGACGACGAGCGAAGACTCTTGAGGGAGCATTGCAGTCGCCACGGCCGACTGACACGCAAGGCAGGCCGAGGTCCGCAAGCAGGCGGTCAAGCGTCACGAGCGTGTCTTCCGTCTCTTCTAGGGGATCTGCATCGTCAATGGCAAGTCCACGGGCGCGCATTCCACGCATCAGTAGCGTCAGCAGCATTACCGAAGCCAACTACGAGGGCTCGTATATTGACCAAGGACTCAAATCCTCGCAGACCATTTCGCCAAACCGAGAAAGCGGTGGACTCCCCCAAGCCAATGATAAGCATCCCTCGTTCGTTGTCAACGAAGAGGAAGCCCTGCCCCGCGAGCCTCAGACCCCGCCGTCAGCGAGAAGAGCGTTCCCAAAGACGCCGGAGCGATCATCCACGAGCGACGGGGCGAACTTGCTTCTTCACTTTGCGCACTCGCCCGGTAGAGCGACCCCGCGCACCCCTGACTTCAACATGAACGATTATCTCCATTTCCAAACGCCATCTCCCGCACGCGGACAATTGACTCCCCACCAGATGCGATGGGGGTCGCTAAACAGTGCACTGTTCCAACCAACGGGTTTGGTCTCTTCTAGGACGGCTGGTCCCGACCTAGAGGGCGGAGACGCGCATTGACAATAATTTTTGTATGTGCCCATGGCACTCACTCAACTATCTGACCCCTCTTTAATCTCACGCCAGACTAGCTAGCATCTCATTTCTGCATCTTCAAACAAGTACCTTATTTTCGCATATTTTCACAAGCACATCTCAGCAAGAACTAACTCACGCATATTTACTCGCGCACGTTCCGTTGCGTGCGCGTAAACAATCGTAGGCTGAGAAGCGTGGTTTATGAAAATAGACCGTTTCCTCGACGCGTTCTCGGCGGCCTGCCATGTGAGGTAGTGCGGTGGACTTGGCCGGTCTCCTAGAAACTGCAGCGGTGTCCTTAGCGAGTTGCGGGTTCACAACCACCGGATTAAAGCTAACTTTGCGGGCGTGAGCGTGGCTTTGCAGATCCAAAGAGGCGTTAAGGGGTCAACAACAGTAAACAAACAGTGTTTATCACGGCCCGAGCAAGCACTTCCTTGATGAATTTCTGGGTATGCAAACAAAACATTTTCTACATAGTGCTGTTTTGCAAGCGCTGTTGAGCGTGGAAGTCGGCGATTTCGCGAACCACAACAGGCACAGGAGCTCTGTAACCACCACACCTCGAGCGAGCCACCACCCTCCGGTGGGAATGCTTGTCATGCATACAACGAATCACATAGTTTCACCTGCGCAATCCCCCTCGCACTTAGAGGTACGGGACACGTATTACAAGAATATAGACGCAAATAAGGTGTGCACCAACTACGTATAGCTAAGAATTGTATTCCCAAATGCAGTAATGCGGCTGAGGCCTCTCGAGGTGCCAAGGAGGCACGAGGGGAAGGCGGCGCAGGTTCCAGGATATGCAGGGTAGGCTTGATACCGGTCACGGCATTGTGGAAATGTAGGTGCTACTTGGCGTTCGCGTCAATGACTAAGAACATACCTAGCCCTTATTTTTTGGGTACGCGCCTTCCAGTCATCTTGTTTCACTTCCCCTTTCCTTTCTATTCTTCAAAGAGTGGTATCTTTTAGCACACCTATTGAGCGCCATACCACATCTTAGTGTTGCTGGCGCGCTTGTGTGACTAGGTGCATTTTATATTGCTGGAGCTGTTGTCTCTGTAAGGCCAATTTTCACTTGTTGCGTCCGTTTGTTCACTATCAAGAATAGAGTTGGATTCAGGAACAACAAACTTCAATCTAGGAGCCTACAGTTCGCGTTCAAACACTCACGTCGAACGTGTTCATCGCTCTTTTCTTCCCTTCCTTTCGTTTTTATACAGACCAGGCGTACTCGTCGCGGTTTCTTTCCTACTCCAAACACAAAAAAAATATTTGCGGGAATACTTTCATTCGTTCACTTTTTGAACCCGGAGAACTTGTACTGTAAGACTGCAATCAAGCATCAGAAATGATTTACAGATATTTTTCCACTTTCGCGCTGGCCGTTGTTTTGTGGATAAAAGCTGCTGAGGCCAACGTCTACGTGTTTAGCAACGCTGGATGCTACAGCCAGCTCGAAGGTTGGAATTCTGTGTCGTCATCAATAAAGAATACCCCCGGCACATGTGGCCAGCAGTGCGAAGATGCTAATATGCCTCTTTTCGCCCTGAGCGGACAGGAGTGTCTTTGCGGCTCAGCAGTGCCGCCTTCTTCATACCAATCCAACTCTGGCAGCTGCAGCAGCACATGCCCCTATGACCCTACACACAAATGCGGAGAATCCGGTGTGTTTGTTGTTTACAGCCTGGACAAAGGCCCCATAAGTACAGCCCAGTACGGCTCTTCATCCTCGACTTCGCAAAGCAGTCAGACATCCTCACCTGCGAGCACAAGCTCTAGCAGCGCTGCGTCCAGCAGCTCTCAGACATTGACGACTTCTTCAGACGCGTCGTCTTCACAATCCCCCAGCAGCACTTCCTCAAGTAGCTCTGCGACGACGAGCTCTGCCTCTAGCTCTTCGAGCTCGTCGTCGTCAATATCATCTAGTGCGAGCGCTGCTTCGAGCTCGTCGTCGTCAATATCATCTAGTGCGAGCGCTGCTTCGAGCTCGTCGTCGTCAATATCATCTAGTGCGAGCGCTGCTTCGAGCTCGTCGTCGTCAATATCATCTAGTGCGAGCGCTGCTTCGAGCTCGTCGTCGGCTGCTCCAAGCTCGTCAGCGGCCAGTAGCACGCCAAGCTCCACGTCCGCTTCGAGCACCTCGAGCTCATCGTCGTCGTCGACGAGCTCAAGCTCGACAAGCTCGTCATCATCGGCGCCAACCTCTTCGTCGACGTCGAGCTCGACGAGTTCTTCGGCCTCAGCATCGGCCTCAGCATCCGATGCATCACAGAGCGGCACGAATCTCTCCGGCAAGAAAAAGTCTGGCAAGTCCAGCTCGCTAAGTGGTGGCGCCATTGCAGGTATCGTTGTTGGCTCCGTGGTAGGTGTGCTCGCGGTCGCTGCCGCCATATTTGGCTTCATCATATGGCGAAGACGACAGAACGAGGACGACTATTACTCGCCTCAGGGATCACCCACGAAGTTCAAGAATGACTTGGGCTCGTTCCACGATCCATACCCGCCTCCGCCGCCGCGACCGCTCGTGGACCCCAGACTAAACCCCGCCATGCTTGGCGACCCGCGGATATCAATTGCATCCTTAGCAGACGCGCGTGATTATTCTCGACAGGTATTGACCGTGACGAATCCTGACGAAAAAATCTAATTTTAGAAATTCGCATATATGTAACTTATTCCTTCTATGTCTTAGCATACTGCCTAAGCGTTTCAGCTACTCACTGATATTGCAGAAGCAGATGGATCTTTGAAAACCGCTCACCACAAGTGCCCTGGAACAAGCCTTAGCTCTATCTGTAATGGCTTGGCGGCTTGAGGTGGGAGCAACTCGCGCGCCATGGCTGGGGGACGCGAGAGTTGCATGTGAACAGGTTTGCAACATGTGACCTTCGGCGCGGAAGCCCTGCCCCACCATAACAGCTGCGTCCTATCAATCCCACAACAAGTTGCGCTGTTGAGTTTGCACTATAAGTTTGCTGGGAACCACATTCAAATCGGACAGCAAAATGGAGCGAGGCAGAACTCCTGTTATTGTGAGGAGAAGATCCTCGTTTTTCTCACCAAGCCCGTCGCCGCCTCCGCCCGCGGAGCGCGAGCAGCGCGCGTACATCGAGGACAAGCGCCACCTCAGCATGTTCAGACAGCTGCAATGGGCGGACTGGATCACAATGCTGAACTGCTACTGCGGATTTAACTCAATTATATCCAGTGCTCGGTATATTACGCACGGATACACAAAGCCGGTGTACGCGTACCGGGCGATGTTCTTCACTTTTGCGGGATTCTTTTTCGATGTTTTTGATGGCCGCGTAGCAAGGTGGCAGGGCAAGTCGAGCCTGATGGGCAAAGAGCTGGACTCACTCGCCGATCTTGTTTCGTTCGGCGTCGCGCCCGCGACCATCGGGTTCGCGCTGGGCATGCAGACCACTTTGGACTTGCTGATTCTAAGTTTCTTCGTTCTGTGCGGACTGCTCAGACTCGCCCGCTTCAATGTTACGGCTGCAATTCTGTCGAAGGGCCAGGCTAAAGTAGCATACTTCGAGGGTCTGCCGATCCCGAGCTCGCTGGGTCTCGTGGGCATCCTTGCTTATTTTGCTTACTCGCAGCAGACGCACGATGACCTGCCTGGCGGCAAGCTGTTTGACGGCGCGTTCTATTCCATGCACCCGTCCGTTCTATTATTCTTCACTTTGGGGTGCGCATACGTGTCGAAGACACTGAAGATCCCAAAACTCTGAACCATAGATGAAATTGTTCTTATAAAAAACGGGGCTGTGTTTTCGCTTCAAGTTTGGAGTTACATACGCTTCCCAGCGCTCGCGGACGCTGTTAAAAAAGTATAGGCCTTTATATATTTGCATGACACAAGAACTGCTACAGCCGCCAGTTGACAGCAACCGAATAGCAAGGTCAATGCCATTGGATTCTTCGTGATGGGCATCAATAAATTGCTGGGCATCAGTAAATACTGAGTAGTGCGCACTATATACATTACGTATTGCAATCTATGGCGCTAAAAGCAAGAAACCTTAAAGTAGTGCACATGGAACCAGATGAGTCACTGGCCCCGTAATGCTTTCTCAGATCCGATCCAGAGGGTCACACCGCCAAATCTGCAGAGAGCTGCAAGCCCTCAGTGAGATTCATCGCGAAAGCGTAATGCCCACGCCATCTCTTTTTCTAGAACATACGGATGCTTAGCACGCAGATTGCATTTCACATGCTTATCGCTGCACCCCCGCGCTCGCTACACTCGTTACACTCTACGGAGGCACCCATTCCCTACCTGGTTAGGGCGAGGGCCTACCGCTTTTGCGCTCCTATTCTGCCTGACCCTTGCATTGGGGGGAGTAGTCTAGAATGCTGAGCGTCACAAGCCCCAACCCTACATCACTTATCTCTGGGATGTTAGGCAAGTATAAGCACTCAAAGCTGCATTTCTTTGTAAAGTTCTACAATTCATCGAGAAAGGCGGACTGAAGAAGGAAAGATGAGTTTCGACCCTACGTCTGCGTTGGTTGGTAGATGCCAGGCCTGGCTCAAGGTCGTGGACACGTTTGAAAAGTATTTGGTCGCGGCGGCTACACGCTACGACTGGATCCAGGAGGCTACAAGCCGGCTCAGTAGCGAGATGCCTCAGCCAGAGGATCTCGGCGACCAGTTTGCCCCCGCTGGCAGCGGCGGCATCAAGGACATATTTGTCAAGCTCTGGTGGGATCTGAACTTGCCCGACGGCAAAGCCGCCGAAAGCGCCAGCAAGATTATCAAGGAAGACCTGCTGAAGGAAGTCGAGGCTCTCAAGAAGGACTTGCACCAGTCGATCGCAAGTTTCAATGAGATGTCGGGGACATTCGGCGAGGGCTTGGCTCCGTCAAAGACGGCCTCTTTGCGGGACCCGCGCCTGAATGCGAAGATAGAGGAGTATGTCCGTGCGGTGGCTGCTGCTGAAAGCGGCAAGCAACCGGAGGTGGACCCGTATGTTTTGAAGCTGGATCTGGATCGTAAGATTGACCGTGTCGTTCGTAAACACAACACGCAGGCAGACCGCTTTACGTATGTCCAGGACGACGCGAAACGGCTTGACGCCGATATTAGCGAGCGTGTGCAGAACTTGATTAGACGGTACACTGAAATTGCGGAGAGGAATGGGAGGATCATTGCCGGAGGTGCTTTAGCAGTACGCTCGGTCTTTGTGAACCAGCCCAAGCTGTTCGAGTATAAACACTGGATCCAGTCTAGCAAAGCGCCTGCAACGTTCTCGGGGACTACCGGCGATGCTGTGAAGACGCGGAAATCTGATAATGACCTTGGGTATCCCAAGGAGGACTCGGTGTTCTCGAAGGCCGTTCGCGTAGGCTCCTTGGAGCGTCGCACAAAGATCTTGCGGACGTACTCCCCGGGTGACTATGTCTTGACCCCCCAGAGCTTGATTGAGATTCGTCAAAACCGCCCTGTGTGGTCGATCGATCTCATTGGTGCAACTCTTCTTGAGAACCACAAGGCAAGCAATGATGATCAATTTGTTATCCAGGCCAAGCAGCACGGGTCTTCTTCTGGATCGTATCACAAGTTTGTTTTCCGTGCTAAGGTTCCTGCGAACTGGAAGCGTGATATCGGTGCCATATGCGCCGGTGCCATCCCTCCTTCGCTTGCCGATGTTGCCAGAGCGCAGGGCAGTGCGAGATCGAACTCGGATGAACCGCCCGTTATTGCTGGAAAGTCTCCCATTCTCGCAGGCCAGACTGCTCAACCGCAAGGCAAGGCTGCAGACAAGCCCTACGAAGGCACGGCTGCAGACAAGCCCTACGAAGGCACGGCTGCAGACAAGCCCTATGAAGGTAAAGCTGCAGACAAGCCCTCTGATGCAACGGCTGCTTCGCCTCCGCAAGAAGAAGCCGCTGTGCAGCAGTTCTCGAAGTTATCGGTACAAGAGCCGCAGCCCACGGCCGTGGCAATCGCGGAACCCACTCCAAAGCCTGAGCCTGCTGTCGCGTTTTCCCAGGTCACGCCTGATTCAGAGAAGGATCGCGTAAGTGTGGTCGACTCGAACGCGGCTGCCACTGGAATTACCCCTATGAGTGGTACTCCGCTCACGGGTACGCCCGTGAAAGAAGGGCCGCCTTCTACTCCTGCAGCAGCAACTGCCGTTGGATCTGATCGCGCTTTTAATGCCGAAGACGACGATGATAGCGATGTTAGTGACGTCACAGAAAGCTATGTTGGCCTTGCCGACGACGAGCCCCAAGACGCACCGGACAAATACACTCTCGCTGGCAAGGCGAAGGAGGATATGGCTTTGTTCGAGAAGCCGGTTGGCTCTGCGGCTCTAGAAGGGAACAACGAGCAAACTCGTGCAGCTCTTACCGGAGACAACGACAACGACAGCGTTTGGTCTTACGATGCCAAGAACAAGAACGAGGCTAGCACATTCAAGAATGACGCGAACTTCAAGCCCACGGATGCAGACCTGCCAGTGGAGGTTGAGCGCCAGATGTCAAACACCTCGCACAAGTACGAGTCTCCAGATCACCTTGTGACGCGAGACCACACTGACTCTACGGATACACCGGAGCAGGCTTTGCACCGCCGCCGCTCTAGCGTGGCAGTCGGCAGTCAGAAACGAAAGAATTCTCGTAAGGCAACTGGTTCGTACGGCGGCGAGGAGGCCTCGGCACTGAAGCCGCTAAGTGCGCTAACACCCGCAGACAAGGCCGAGGCCATCAAGAAATCCGAGGAGTCGCCGCTCTTCTTCTCTGAGGGACTGCCATCGACCACCACTGGCGGTGATATCAATCCGAAACACTAGTAACGGCGCGTTTACTCACTTATATGTTCGCCCATGCTGAACAATCAACTATGCGTAATTAGACAGTAATACTTTGAAATGTTGTGAGCAGTGTCTCTGCAGGGAATTATCGAGCGATAGGGCTTGATATGACCGATTATTTCCGCAAAAAAGCGAGAGTGCCGTTAGTCAAACAAGCCCAAACGCTTGCGCTCTTGAGCATACAAGCGCTGCTTTGCGGCGACCAATTCAAGCTGTTGTTGCCATTTTGCAGCAAAAGAGGCGTCGCTGAATCTCTGAGCCGCTCTGTAGGCTCTTAGGCTGAGCTTCTTGGCCTCTGAGGGACTAAGAGCCAACGCATTCAAGATGGCCTCGCTCAGCGGTGGGTGACCTTGAAGACCCAGACCATCGGGGTCCTGAGTGGAACGGAAGAAGAAGCCCGGTGCACCCTCTTCGTCTTTGACGATGTCAATGTATGGCCCAGCGCTCGCGTGAACCACAGGTATCAATCCAGCAGCCATGACTTCAACCACAGCCATACCGAAATGCTCATTCCACATGGCATTAAGGCCAATGAGAGAGGACTCGAGGATTTTCTTTACAGCTTCCCACGGTGCATTTTCCACAATAGTGAAATCTGTGTCTCTCAATCCGAGGTCTGAGGCCAGCGTGCGCAGCTCGTGAACCCGCAATGCATCTATCTCATCTCTAACTGAGCCAATAAGAATCAGGTGCGGCTTGCGGTGCTTTCCCGGGATAGTGTGAGACTTCTTAGCAGCTGCTCGAGCCTTGGCAAACGACTTCAAAACCAGGTCATGGCGTTTCTCCGGTCGGAACTGTGCCAAATAAACCAGTGCTGGCGTACGCTCGGCCTCGGGTTTCGGCTCACCAAACTCTTGTACTGCAGAGGGCGGGTACACAATGGACACCTCCTCCTTGTTACTCCATTCGAGATGGTTCTTGGTCCAGGTTGAGTTAACTGACACCACGTCCGCAAAGGATCCTGCCCACTTGTAGGCACCGGTAAGCAGCTTCCAGTAGCAGTACTTCACCAAGCGTTTCGGGTTTCGTGCCAAGCCCTTCACCTTGAGAGATGAGATCATTTCCGACTGCACAAATGGATAGTGAACGTAGGTGAGAATAGGAATTTTGGCGAACCAGGAGACAATCGGGTAGCTGAACGCGAGGCCCGTGGTATCAACAAACACATCGGGGACGAGGTTGGCGATGGCCTCATAGCCAACAACCGCCATGCCCACAGCTTGGCTGATCAAAGTGAAGGCCAAGTAAGTAGAGGGGTCCACAAGCCACGTCTGAGTGAGAGCGATGATAACAATGCGGTCGACTTCAGCGGCACTGAACCTGATGCTGAACCGCTGAGCCGCGTGCTCCACAAGACTCGCTTGGGTCACACCCTTTTTCGCACCGATGTAGATAGCCGCGACGGCTTTCGGGTCCTCGGCGACGAGCTGCTTCACTGCAGCCCACAAAACACGTTCTCCGCCGCCTCCAGCATCGGCTTTCGGGTGCAAGAACCCATAAATTAGAGGCTTTTTCTCAACCTTTTCCAGGTTCAAGGTATTGACACCCATGTCAAGCAGATTTGTTAAAGCAGCCGGCTTCTTGCTAGCCAATATGAGCTGTCTGCGCACGGCAGGGGTCTTGATCTTCTGCGGGAGCGCCGCGCCCGCTCGATAGCTCATGGCGGTGATCTCCAAGAACCCCTTTGGAGGCTGCCGCAGCTTGATGCGGAAATACTTCAGCAGGATCCAAAGAGCCAAGAAGGAGGCAGCCACCAGAAATATAGCCAAGGTAACTAAATCTAACATTCTGCCGGCCCACGTTGGAATAAAGAAGGAGAGTCTGAATGACAACAGAGTTATGTGTGTGCTAACCCTACCTCGCGCGTCGGTGAGCTTTTCTACAAACAAATCCTTAGCAGGTCTGTAATTCGTTGAAATTTCCGTACTCTGGCTATAAAAATTGATTGACTGTGACAGTAAACCCAAACAGTAAATAAATAATGCGGCTGCACGTATGCTGCCGGAGTTGAATAGAAACATTTCTTGACAAAAATGCGCACTTCACTTCCACTTGACTCTCAGTCAGGTGCCGATCCACAAACAAAAAAACATTATGGTGCCGAGCGCGATATGATCAGACCTGGAAATAAATAGGATTCGTAGCCCTGAGTAGGACAAGGCACATGCGGGTGTGTACTGCGACGCGCAGCAAGTGATGATACGTAGGTGCGACGCTGTCTTTTGTGATGCGTAAGATCCACAATCAGGTCGGTGAGTCTTATTGCCTAGAGGAATTCGGCAGAGGATCCAAGCTGCTGATCGCAGACTCCGCAAGCTGTAGAGGGAGACTGTTTGACCGCCGTGGTATAGCAGGATTCACAGCACACATGTCCACACTGCACTTTCAAGGGAACGGAAGGGGATTTTGAGCAGATTGCGCACACATCTGACGTGCCATGCTTTGCGTCCCGACCCACCTTGCGCACACCGACTTCCCAGGATTTTTCGCGTTGTCGCAGTGGTCTGGAATCTCCCCTTTCATGCGAAAACTTGCAGGAGTCACCATATCTACATCGCCCTGTTTGAAAGAATTGTTTACAGACGTCTCGCTGTAGATCAAGTCTCGTACTCAATCTTATTGGCCCAGGATCCTGTGCCAAGCCAGACTTATCTGCCCCTAAAAGATCGCTGAAAGTATGCGATCCAGCGACTTTATATGGGGTTTTAGCTGCTACAGCGGGTTTTGGATCATGGGCCTTGCGCACTCTAGCATCAACCGCAGACGGGAGTGTTTTTTCGCTGCGATCAACAAGTGTCGGTTTCCTTTTAGCTGCCGTAGAATTGACTTTGCGTTTTGCCCATGTCACAGCCATTGACTTCCTCTGGAAGAACTGCTCTTACAACTGTTACGGCTTTGTAATAAACTCTTCATTCAGGCAGAGAGCACCCATTGTCTAATAAAGGCTGTTACAGCTATCAGCGCTGCCACAGAGGTTCAAGTCCATAACGGTAAAATAATACTGGACCCCTACCATTTTAGAAAACTATAATTATGACTTTTCTATAATTAATTGCAAATCTATTTGGTTATGGGCTGCGTGTGATGTAAGAGATATTCGCGTGTTTTTCCAGAGACTTCGGGCAGCAGCTCAGTCCGACAACGCGCGTGATATTCGTTGATCCAGTCAATTTCCTCGAACGTCAGTAGCTCAGCAACTATAAGGCTACGCTCCAGCGGGACGAGAGTGATTGTCTCGAACTGTAAGAACTTCGCGTCCGTGGTGTATTTTGTATGTGCGGGCTGCACAACCAACAGGCTTTCAATGCGGATTCCGAAGTGGCCCTCTTTATAAATCCCAGGCTCGTTGCTCAGGATGTTACCAACGTCCAAGCTCGCTGAAGCTCGAGATGGAACGGAGCCGATATACACGGGCCCCTCATGCACGTTTAGGAACGACCCCACGCCATGGCCCGTGCCATGGTTGTAGTCGTAACCGTACCTGTTCAGCGGAAGCCGAGCAATCGTGTCCAGCTTATACCCACTGCTCCCATCGCGGAAAATGGCCGTAGCGAGAGCGATGTGTCCCTTTAAGACGAGCGTGTAGGCCTCACGGATCTCGAATGGGGCGGGCTCGTCACCGAACCAAGAAGTTCTCGTTGTATCGGTGGTGCCGTACAGGAATTGGGAGCCTGAATCAACAAGATACACTTCTTGCTTGGTGATCTTGCGACTCCCCTCTTCCGAGGGAGCGTAGTGAATCTCGGCCGCGTTGGGACCTGCACTGGAAATTGTTTCGAAACTCGGTCCCCGGAACCCAGGCAGCTTTTCCCGGAACTCTTGCAGCTTCTGGCTTGCCTGGTACTCGTTAACCTCGTCTCCCGACTTGAGCTTCTCATCGAGCCAACTGAGAAGCTGCAATACCGAGAGTCCACAGAACTGCTGCGCTCTGCGGGCCCCATCGATCTCCACGGGGTTTTTGATAGCCTTAGCGATTTCCACAGGCGACTGACGGTTCAGGATCGCACGCACTCCAGCAGCCTTGACGAGAGCCCATGACGACTTGGGAGGAATCCACACGCGCTTGCCCATGGTGAAACTTAGAGTGCTGACGTCCTCGAAAACGTCTTCATAAGGTTTGACCTCAATGCCCTTCAGCTCCTCTTGCTTCGGAAGCGGATGCTCGGCAGAGATGTACAGTACCGTTTCTGTTTGCGTCACAACTAGGTAGGACTTGAACACGGGGTTGTACAGAATATCGGACCCACGGAGGTTCAGGAGCCACGCGATCTGGTCCAGAGCGCTGAACACAATGGCATCAGCGTTCGCCGTCTTCAGCTGGTGACGCAGGTCCACGATTTTGGACTCCCGCGACTGTCCGGTGTATTCTACTCCCAGGGAAAAGACGGGGCTTGCCGGCTCAGGCGGTCGGTCCTTCCACACCTGGTCAATGAGGTTCTGATCAATTGCCTTCAGATCAGCACCCGAGCTCATGATCCTCTTTGCTGAGCCGTAGCTAATGAGACGAGGGTCCACGCCGATCGACACGCCCTCGGCTTTGGCGCGCGCAGAAACAGCGTCGATCCAGTCAACCACGCCATTGGAGCCCTGCTTCCTCAGCACCCAGCTGGATCCGAGCTGTTTCTCGGCCTGAAGCCAGTATCGCCCATCAGTGGAAAGTTCGGCATATCCATCGCGCCCAATTACTGCCGTGCCGGCCGAACCCGTGAAGCCCGTGATAAACTCTCGACGCTTATCGCACGGACTGACGTACTCAGAGCTATGAGCGTCTTCCGTCGGTACCAAGTAGTAACCTATATCATGCTCAACTATAAGTTTTCGCAAGCGATCCAATTTGAGCTCGCTCATGCGTGTGCCAATGCAGAAGCAAGCGCTTTGGTGGCCGTTCAGGTAGCGATTCCAGATACGCGGTCTTAGTCAGTAGGCGTGCGCCGTAGCGCGCGTGTTCGAGCTCGCATACAGCCACACCTACAGCCACAACGCGTGAACGGCAAAGTGTATCACATTTCCAGGTCGGGATGGAACGCATAGAAAGCCTTGTGGGCATTGTATATGACCCTGGGTCCAGCAGAGAACTCATTCAACAAGCACAAAGAGAGCTTCAGACCGAACAGAACTCTGCCAATGGATGGCAGCTTGCGCATTTACTGCTTGCCTCTCCAAATCCACAGACGCAATTCCTTGGCGCGCAAACTTTCATCGTCAAACTGAACCGCGGTTCGAATCTTCCCTCCACGGCACAACAGCGCCAAGATTTGCTACTCTGGCTAGTGAGAACGCGAGACGAGAACTACGCGCCGTTTGTCGTTAGGAAGCTATTTGGGGCCATCACAAAGCTTTACTATGCTAATGATAGCTGGCCCAGCTGTCCCTTCGAAGTTGTCAACATCTTGGGGGCGGGCTCACCCCTTTGTTTGGAATTTCTCAACTTTTTGATCGAAGACTCTCAGCTGAGTGCAAGCGATCTTCGCAATAAGCTCGTTCCCGATGTAACGAATGTGGTTTCTGGCATACTCATGGAAAGCAAGATGCTCAACGAAAGTGCAATGAAGACGTTCGAAATCTGGAGCTTGGCATTTTTCGATCAATTCAAGGAGCTCGTGTCCACTCTGGTGGCTTTAGCAATCGAACTGCTTAGCCGCACTAGAGCCAACGAGACTGATGATTTTGAAACTGCAGAAATAGAGTCCACAGCTCTCAGTGTTCTGGGTAATTTGTACACGACGAACTGGAGATCTTGGCCCCCGCTGGCTCGGCGCCATCTCACTGAAGCATTGGTGAATACCACACGCACATATACGGACTTTGTGGGGCTCATGGAGGATGAGGTGTTTCTTGGCGTTGCCAGGCTCGTGCTTGCCATTTGCCAGGAAGACTTCAGCGACAACGTGGCACTCCATCCGTTTCTGGTCCAGCTTGCAGGACTGCCCATACCAGTGGTCGAAGACTTGCTTTCATCAGAAATCCTGGACTTTTGGAATCAGTATACTGAGGAAGTAATATCCTCGGGCCTGAGCTCAACCTCGGAAACATCAGCCGTTATCGCATCTGTGATCTCAGGTTACTGGCCGCGTATTAAACTCTATCCAGAGCTGAAAATGTCGGACTGGACGGAGTTCGCTAGCTTCCGCAAAGATTTTGCAGACTTTTTAGAACTTTCGTATCCGATTTTAGGGACGCAGTTATTCGATCATCTTACTGATGTCGTACTCTCTTCGCTTCGAAGCAATCCAATCGATTGGATGAGTATTGAGAGTGCTTTATACTGTCTGAATGGGCTTGCAGACATAATTGGCGAAGATTACCGAGGCGAGAAGCCCGAGTTCAGGAACGTGCAGCGCATTTTCCAAAGCGAGCTATGGACGAAATTGTCTGAGTGTGAACACCTGCGCGTGCGACAAACCGCGGTGAACCTTATTGGCTGCTTTGTAGATTTTTTCCTTTCCGCAGAGGGCGAGCCTTTTTTGGCTGTTACGCTAAACTACCTTTTTACGAGTCTTGGATCAAAACCGCTACAAACCACGGCCTCAAGGTCAGTCCAAAAACTGTGCGACATCTGCAGAGCCAAATTAGTATCCGAGATCCCAGCATTTCTGGCTATATATGATCAGATGAAGACGGTGCTGGATGGTGTTCCCCATGTGCGGACCGTTGGTGGTATTTCCTGCGTAATTCAAAGCGTCGAACAGCTTGAGTATCAAGCAAGTGCCCTTGATCAGCTCATAAGTGCAGTAGTTACCTCTTACGTGGGAGCTCCCCCGGAGAATGCCGCTGAAGCCCAACAAACTATTTATAAATGCGTGGCTACCATAGCGAGGAACATGCAAGACCCATCGCCCAATCCCCAAAGCAAGTCGTTGCAAGACAATACGACATCGAGTGTAGCCCAATTCTGGCAGCAAAATGAAACAGCTGTCAGAATCAGGCAAAAACTAAATGAGATAATCTACAGCGGCTTCCAATCGTCTGATTTGGGTACGGTCGAGGCGGTTTGTGGCATTATAAAAGTGGGAATCACCGATGAAATTGGCCCCTTTGGTCTTTCAGATGAGTCGATCACCTCATTCATCACACAAAAGGCCCATACTGCATCACCAGAAACGATCTCCGCCATTCTTGATCTCGCTCGATTTTATGCCATGTCCATGGCTGCTAGAGTTCGCCAAGGCCGCCAACTGGCTCCTCCAGCCTCCTCTCTAGCAGCCCTTATTGCGATATCTCGGCAGTTTTCAGATACATCCGCATCAGCTGTTCTTGATCTTTTGACCCAACTGGTTGCACTGTCTTCTTCTCTACATGCACCGTTCGTGCAACTGGCACCGGGAAGCCCCGACACTATAATCATTGCAATCACTGGGTTGGAGTCGTCTGACAGATTCGTATTACGGAGTGCGGTCGCGTTCTGGAAAGAATTGCTAAGTTCAGCGCCGCATCTTGATGAGGGAGATCAAGCAAGAACTCAGCAGACCCTCGATCTTGAAATCGCAAACCAGCTCGTACGGGTACTACTACTTCGAGTTTCTGGACTGGCTCCACGATCCGATATCGCCTCGCTCAGTCAGGTTTTCAAGGCACTCACGAGTGACCACTCACTTATAGCCTCTAAGTTGCTCAAGCACTATGTGGTAGAGGCGCCTGAGTGGGACGCCATCAGCCAACAGGATATGCGAACACGCAATACCTTTGTGGCCCAACTTTTCCTGGTGAAGAGTACTAAAAGAATGACCGAGGTCATTCAAAAATTCTGGCTCGCATGCCGAGGGATCCCGGAGACCTATGATCCACAAACCTCGCTGCCTTAGCAAACACTACCTTAATTGTTCAGACTTGATAATCTTGTGTATATATTCCAAAGGCCCGTCTTACACTACCATACAATATCAACATTATTAGAACCCCATTTCAGAGAGCAAATGCATGCCTTCGGCAATCGGGTCGGGCTTGCTGGTCGACAGAACAGCATACCTGACGCGTTCAGTGCCGTTGTACGTCTCCTGGGATGCCTTGATGCTCCAAACAAATTCATCGCCCTGTATAACCTTCAAAGCTTGATGCAGCTCTCTGTTGAAATCGCCGCCCGAAGAGTCCCGCATTTGCTGGAACTCGCCAGCGCGATCACCGTACAGCACGCGACCGACATCATCAAACACACTGGTTTGAATACCCAGGTCCTCACTCGTGGGGTCTGCCAGAGTGATGTTAAGGATGTATCGCCACTGCGGCTCAGGGATACTAACTTGACACTTCTCGCATCTCCACTGGCCATCAGAGCTTTCAACCACCTTCTTACGGCAATCCCCGTTCGTGCAAGCAGGATAAGCCACAGTTCGCTGGCCTATTGACGAAATGCGAGCCTTCAACTTGAAGAAGTCAGGGGTTTCAGATCGTCCAATATCATTAGTGAACACCTGGTGGATGGTGAGCCGCTCGGTTGAGCGACCCTGGCTTCCCGGGCCGTCTTGAGCACCATTTTTGTTTGATACTGGTGTGAAATCAACTCCTTTACCGCCAGTCGCCTGGTACCAGCCCTTGAGCTTGTGCGCATGCTTGTCATCTGGGTCTGTATAAATAACAGCAGACCTAGTTGCCGAGAGAGAAAGTCCTTTGAAGTCAGAAAGACGAGCTCCCTTAACACCAACAACAGTGCCGATTGGATGACTGAACTTTTGAGCTTGGTCGCCCCATAGCGTCAGCTGAACGGTCGAGCCACTGTCGTCGAGCAGCTCAATGTCGCGCTTGTCATAAGGAATGTTCGATGTCTTAGACGTAACGGTTTGGAGGTCATCAATACGAGAGCAGACACCCACAACGTCTACGGTAGAATCCACCTTGTGGTCCGATAACGCGGCAATTGAGGGCACAAAATTGAAGAACACAGAAGGAAGCTGCCTGTCTGTCTGCGCGGGGGTGATTTTTGTTTCATTGTTGAAGTAGAGCTCATAATCATGTCCTGTCTGGTTGAATCTCTTGTTCACATTCCGCACAGTGAAGTTGGATATGTTGTACTGCTGTCCCTCCACGATTGAGTGATAGAATTTGTCAACGAACTCGGTAAAGCCTGTCGCGGCAATGTCACCGGTTTCGTCCGTGAAAATCACGTTAAACACCTTGCCCGCGTTGTTTGCCTTAGAAACAAATTCACGAATATCAGACTTCTTCGTAACGCGGGCAAGAACATCCCAGTTTGTCATAAAAGGTGATAAGGTTTCGATAGAGATCTGCTTAACATCATGCTTTCGAGAGGCCACAGAGTTCTTCGATTGCTGCTGAACACCATTAGAGGCGCCCCTACTGGCTTCGGTTGCAGGCTTGCTGATGAGATACCCTGCGCCGTTGACATGGGTCGAGTTCATTTGCACGGGCTCACCAACAAGAGTTGAGGATGGTCCCACATCTTTCCAGTTGGTTATGCTGAAAAACACGCGTTTCGGTGAGTCGGGTTCGGCAGCCTTGGCCTCAGCGCAGCCAACCTCGTAATTAAGTATCTGTACGATTCGCCCACGGTCAGCGAACGAGGTGTCGATATCTTGAGCCAGCATGCATGCCACTGTAAACTCACCATCAGAAATACGCATAATGTAGCCGTTCACGGTGGGCTTCCATTTCGTGATTTGCACGGTGATCGGCCTGTCGTAAGTCGAGTTTCCCGTATTGTCCGCGAGCTCAAAAAGAGACCGGAACACAGGTGATATTTCAGATGCCATGGTTTTTGATTTCAGACTTACAGCTCCAGCTTCTGCTTGTTTCTGATGGAGTCTCTATATTCTGTGGCAATAAAACAACAAGACGCGTCAACGCGTTCTTAAGTAATTTCCATCTCGCAAATTAGTGGCAATAGGGTTCGGACGCCATGCCCTGGGACGCATCGAAAGACATAAACAATAGCGGGATTATAATACACATTAATGGCTATATGCGGAGCCGCGTGGACACGATAAAGGAGCCCTCGAGTTCATGGCTGCTAACATTCTGCTGCTTGAGATAATTGCGGACCCATGTTTTGAGGACGGGACCGCCCAATGAGTGCTTGCCTGCGCCAGTAACTAAGACCAGCTGAGAGGACAAGCCTCGCTTGACCAGGTCTACAGCTTCGCTCACGATTAGTTTTGCTTCCTCCAGAGTGCGGCCGTGTAAATCGAGCTTATTATTGCCAGTCAGCACCCCGCTCGACTGCATTACCTCTGATTTCGTTAGGGCCAGCTCTAAGAGCCGCAGCTCGGACTTCCAATGATGCAAATCAGCCGCAGCTTGCTGGGCCCTGGTACGTGCCAAAACGTCATTTGGTGCGCTGCGAGTTTTTGTGCGTAGCGTTTGGATACGAAGCTTCGTCTGGCCGATCAGCTTCTTCAACTCATAGCGCGGCAAGTCTTGATACGGATTAGACTCAACAGTGGCGAGCTGTTTCTGGGATGTGGGGCCTCCACGAGTGACAAGAGGCTGTACAGGTGCTTTGGAGAGCAGCGCCGCTGTGATATCACTCTCATGAGTCCAGTAGAGTTCCCTGGCTTCCTCCATGGGGACATTTAACGCTGTTGAGAGGACGAGGATATCGTTTTCTTCATTGCTGACTTCTCTCTGGAGTTTCTTTTGGATTTTGCGATTCTGTTTGGAGAGCTTGTTTCGTCGAGCACGTTTAGCTGTATCTTCGTCGACGACCTCCTCTTCGTTCAAAGCCTCCCAGCTCAACAGCTGCTCGGACGCCTTGTCCATATCCTCACCTGCAGCTTCATATATGCGTTCGATTGTCGGGAAAGGTATGTGCGGGAACATTTCAGCTAACTGGAGCGCCGAATTCCCCAAGCCGTTTGGATCACTCTGCGAGGAAACGAGTGGATCCTCGCCGGACGTGAGACCAAGCGTTTCATATGCCTCCGCCTGTGTCATCCCAAGATCACGAACGAGTATCTCAAGCTCATGATCGACATCTCTTTCAGGCATCTAGCCTTAGATCAGCTGCACATATACGGAACCGGGCGTTCTTCTAGTTTCTCTACCGATCCGTCGTCGTGAGAAACATCGGAAGCAAGGCACGTGAGGCCCATAGGATGCAAGAGCAGGATTCAAGCAGGCTACGAGCACAATAGGCGAGCGACTGCGGTACAGAAGTGGTATTATTTTGCGAAGATGCACGCGCATTCACTCCGCAAATACCGGCCTATGTAAGATGTGAGTTCCACGGCCAGACGTAAGACCCCAGGATCCTAGATCCTTCGGCTCGCCATGTATGCCGCGATAACGTCAAGTAACCAGATGCGATACATGTAATGATAAACTATAGCGATAGAATCGTGTGGTTGCTGCGCGTTAATCTACGAGTTCGAGCAGGCGAATACGTCGCCGGCGCGAATTGAAAGAAGAAGGCGCGTTGCCTAGTTGCCACCACGGAGACGCAGGACGAGGTGAAGCGTGGACTCTTTCTGGATGTTGTAGTCCGAAAGAGTGCGCCCGTCGTCTAATTGCTTGCCGGCAAAGATGAGACGTTGCTGGTCAGGCGGGATGCCCTCTTTGTCGCTAATCTTGCTCTTCACGGCCTCAATGGTATCGCTGGATTCCACCTCCAGCGTGATAGTTTTGCCGGTCAACGTCTTGATGAAGATTTGCATGGTAAAGAGAGCTTACAGTGGTGAGGGATGCTGCAATTCGAGTTGGAACGAGGTTGGTTGGTGGTCGAAGGACCCCCCCACTAGTACCGTGGCTCGATTAGATAGAGGCACGTGGCCGGCTTATCACTTAGAGATTAGGGTGGCTCACAACGGGGAGGGACGGTTCTATGCCGTGAGATTCGGCGGCGCAGACCGACGTTTAATGTGTGGCTCCAGCCTGCCGCTTTTCAACTTGCTGCTATAACCATTAGTTATTGGACGGCGGGTCCTAGGCTCGCCACGACGAGTCAATGGCATTTGCGCTGCCGGAAAGCCAGCGACACATGGCTCCGAGCACCACCGTGGCCTAAAAAAAGAGCATGCGCTGAATCGGGTTGTTTCAAGGACCTTTTAGCGGTTTTGCATAGGCATGTCCTCGCCTTTTTGCGAGAGCAATTGCCCCTTGGCCCCACGGAGATATGACGAGGCGTGTTTAGCGGTATGTCGTTGTGAACCTGAAACCCAAAGCCATCTATCTAGGCTGGTGAATCGAAGTGAGCAGCTACTGAGCTTCGAGACTAGGCTCTGGAGGAATGCCAAAAAGACGTCGCACGGCTGTTGGGGATTCAGATGAGAGTGAAGAGGTGTCGGAGAACGAATTTAAGGAAGAATTCGATGAGGACCTCAAGGAAGACTTCAAGGACGACGTGACTGCTGGTCACCCCTCGGCAAGTGAATCGGACACCAGTACAGCGCCGCGGTCCCGTAGCCAGAGACGGAAATTGGAAGCTTCCGAGCCAGAAGAAAAGGCTGATGATGAGGAAAACCAGGGTGGGTTGCACTGGCCTGTAGTTCTCAAAACCAATAAAGATAAGAAACCGAAGCAGCCCACGAGCGACGATGAGTATACCGAGTCCAGCGACGAGGACGAAGATGCTGATAGCGACATCAAAGGGAGCGATGAAGAATTCGAGTTTTCTGATGGAGGTTTTGTGGTTGATTCGGACGATAATGTGGTGCCTTCACGTCGAGCAAACAGCCGTTCTCGAAGGAGAAGCGCTGTGCGGAACTCGCGCGGCAGAAGGCCACGCGGGAGACCCGCGCGTGCTGCTCGGCGGAAGAAAGAAGTTAGCGACGAGGATGACGGCGACAGTGATGATGAGTTCAGCGGTAGTGAGGGAAGCATTGCTGAAGAGCTACGCGAATTAAAGGGTCAGAACTCTCCAACGCGTCGCAACCGCAACTACCGCGCCCGTGCGCCGGTAAACTATGCGATCCCGCCTCCTCCGACAATCGAGGAGGTCGCGCAGGCCACAGCACAAGCTGCGGAGGCTGTAGCGAGCTCTAAAAACAGAGATTCGCGCATACGGAGATTATTCGATGTGCGCGGCCCCTTCGGCGGTACTGACGTGCACAGTATATTCAACTTGAATCGGCAGGACCTCGAAAAGGTTGTCGATGAAGCCAAGGCTGCAGGAGACAAGACGGACCCTGCATCTTTGGCGGCTTCACTAGAAAATGCTAGGCTTCCATCCGATGGAACGCCAGCTGCAAATGTTGGAACCAACGCGGACGTCGATCCCGTGGACAGTGCAGGAGACGTTGACTTTTCAATGGTGGGAGGCCTTGATAGCTATATCGCGAAACTTAAGGAAATGGTTTCGCTGCCTTTACTATATCCTGAGCTGTACGAAAAGTTCGGCATCACGCCTCCGCGAGGTGTGTTGTTTCACGGACCGCCGGGCACAGGTAAAACGCTGATGGCAAGAGCACTTGCTGCTAGTCACAAACAAGAGAAAGTCACATTTTACATGCGGAAGGGTGCAGACGTGTTATCGAAATGGATCGGCGAGAGTGAGCGTCAACTGCGAGCTCTGTTTGACGAAGCTAGAGCACATCAACCGTCAATAATATTTTTTGACGAGATCGATGGCTTGGCTCCCGTGCGCTCTGCGAGGCAAGAGCAGCACCATGCCTCTATAGTATCCACGTTACTGGCCCTAATGGATGGTATGGACAACAGGGGTCAGGTCGTTGTTATTGGAGCTACAAACCGTCCGGATAGCGTTGATCCTGCTCTGCGTCGACCCGGTAGATTTGACCGTGAGTTCTACTTCCCACTGCCGGACATGGATGCCCGCCAACGTATCTTGGAAATACACACAAAAAATTGGCAACCACCTCTCCCAAAACCACTCCTTTCATCAATAGCAGAGCAGACTAAAGGCTTCGGAGGTGCTGATCTGCGAGCGCTCACAACTGAGGCAGCTCTTTTGGCCATCCATAGGGCTTATCCTCAGATCTATGGTAGCGCGGCAAAGCTGGCAGTGGACCCTGCCACCATTAGTGTGAGACCGCAAGACTTCACTCTAGCACTTGAGCGGATTCAGCCGTCAACATCCAGAGCAGCAGGCGTCAGCCTGGCGCAGCCACTTCCTCCCCGTGTTGAACCTCTGCTGCGGTCTACTTTGCTCCGGTTGAGCGAGAGAGTGAGGACAGTCTTCCCTACGAACTCTAAAGAATCAGAGACCGCGACGTTATTTTTGGATGGCTCTGACTTCAGCGAGGTCCAGGAGGTCAAGCATTTCTCTCAAAGCCGTATCCATCGCCCAAGGTTATTGCTACAGGGAACTAACGGCAATGGCCAAAGTTACCTGTTAAGAGCGGTAGCACATCTGCTGGAAGGGGTATATGTTCGTGAAATTAGTGTCGCAGCAATATTCGGCTCGGCTGCTGGTTCAGCTCCGCCTGAATCTGCGATAGTCAATGCGGTGACCGAGGCCAGGCAACGAGCGCCATCGTGTATACTGATTCCTAGTCTCAATGAGTGGGCAACCGCGGGCCACTTAGAATCCCTGTTGGCTGGGCTGCTCAAAAGCCTACTGCCCTCTGAACGCATCTTTGTTATTGGTAGCGATGAGGTTGATCACGACGGCGATGCCGTGCCATATTCACCTCTTCGGTCATATTTTGGCGCTGATGAAGTCGCAATCAAGCTTGACCGAAGTGAGGGCGTGCTGAGCAAATTCTTCGAGCCTATTTTCACCTTTATTCGGCGCTCGCCTTTGAAGTGCCGCGAGGCACAAGAACTTCCGCAGCCTGAACCGCCCAAGCTTGCTGAGATCTCTGCCAAACCAGCAGATACTGTAAAGTCGACAGAGCTTTCCAAAGACGATTCTGCCACGCGAGCTAGTGGCAGAGTCTTGAATGATACGAAGCGCCTGGAGCTCAAGGTACGGAGCCAACTCAAGTTGAAGCTAGGTCTGATCTTGGACGGATTCAGGCAGAAATATAGAAGATTCCGAAAGCCGGTGATTGAGGAGCAAAAACTTGCGTATTTGTTCGAGTCTCCCTCTCCTCCAAAGGTCTCGGTTGGCGATAAATCAGTATTGACCGCAGATGCTAAGGACATTAACGGGACCAACGATGACGCCAGTGACCCACCAGGCTCTCGTAACATGGAAGACGAAGAGGAAGATAATGATGACGAGGTCTTGGAGCCTTATGTCCTTACGGAGGATAACATGATTCTCGACCGCGTATCCAACAAAAAGTATTTCAACATGGACCTTGAAACCGTCGAGGACCGGCTTTGGAACGGCTTCTATTGTGAGCCCGAACAATTTCTGGAGGATATGGAAATGATTTATCGAGATGCTGCGGTGTTTGGGGAACGTGAGCGTATGCATAAGGCATCGGAAATGCTCGCAAATGCTCAGGTTGCTATCGATGATATATCGATTGACAAGCAGTTCACGGCAGCTTGCCGAAGTCTACATGTCAAAGATGCTCAAGCCCGTCTTCGGGAAATGGAAGAGCCCTCCCAAGTTGAAAAAGCCAATTCTGAAGCTCACAAAGAAAGTGGAGAGGAGGCCTCTAGCAACATCGGTCAGGAAGAGACGTCTCACAACGAAACCAGGTCCCCTTTGCAGTCGAATGGCCATATTCTTGAGCCCCCCGCTAGTCTTCCGCCAACCGAAACACATGCCATGGATGTCGACATTTCATCCTCTACGCCTGCTGCCACTATTGATGCCTCTGATGACAGAAGAGAGGTTAGCTTCGATGCTGGTGCATATGGCAAATTCTCTGCAAGGCTTATTTCAGCTGCCTCGAATCTCAGCCTAGAGGACCTCGAACAGCTCTTTGCCTCGCTCTCGGACATATCATGGCGTCACAGGAAAGACTGGGATCGCACGTCGATGATTCAGTCTATGACCGCGCATGTGCAGCTGTTGGAAGCTACAAGTTCTACATAAATAAGTAATATTACAGCGCAGTGCTAATACGAGAGATTCTCGCATCACTTTGGCTAATGAAAACGTCGACTTTATGTTCGAGAGTTGTGAGTGTTGTCCTCCACTCCTTGACTTCAGCCTGCATTCTTGCTACCGCAGCGTCAGTTTCTTTTATAGCATTCACGGCATAGATTGACTCGGAGTGCACCGACTTCAGTGTTTGGAGTCGACTGATAAAATGTGGCAGAAGCCTGATTTCCTCGTCCAAGGTTTTCAGCCTGCCATAGATCCAGTTCAGGTGTTCGATCTGCGGATCAATCTTTATAGGCTTTACTTCAACAAGCCTATCAATCTGAGATTTCAAGTGTTCAGGATCTGAAGCCAGTAAGCGTACTATATTCTCTGTTGACTGGACAGAGTCCACAATGCTTCTGGTCAGCGATGGAGAGCGGGCCGAGGCGCCCACATGCTTTTCTACAGCCGTTACTCGAGCCTCTAATCTTTGAAACTCCTCTGGCGAGACAACGGAGTTTAATTGAGGCTCAGAAGATCCTCGCTTCGATTCAGAGCCTTTTATTACAGGGGGTGGTGGTGGCCTGGTTGTCAACACCGCTTGTAGTTCTCGCAGGAGCTCCTTCGACTCTAGGACTCCACCCATTTTTCTCACCGACTCAATCTCCTCTCTTATTCTTTCAGACTTTTCTAATAGGCTCTCATTCATGCGTGAGGGGGGCTGGACGAAGTGCAGCACCGCGGCTTCGTGCGAAACGGCTTCAGTTTCAATGTCTTCGTTCACGGGCTCTGCATTGGTCTCGATCTCCACCTCAGAATCTTCACCAACGGTTTGATAGATCACAAGGTTTTCATCCTCATTTTCCAAGGCTAGATTCCCGGTCATAGACGCGACACTAGCCAGACTTAAGTCACTTTAGGCCCTAAACAGCCTCGCGCGCGCGCAGCTAATGTGGATCAGGAGAGAGGGTCAGGGGATCCCAAGCGGAGTTTGGCAAAGCCATAGCCACCGTCCAGACTTCAGGTGAAAAACAATGGAGAAATTACTGGCGCAGTTGAAAAGTTTGGAGGTTTCTTCGAAAAATCCCCAGCTGCTGCTGGATTTCGAGATTGATGCAGACCCAGTCTTCGTCCCTTCACTCAACTACAGCCGCATCGCATTTGGGAGCGACCAGTTCAATGATGCGAAGAGCTCAGAAATTCTTGATAATAAAATGCCTGATTCGCTTCAATGGTTCTGGGATCAGTGTGCAGCAATCGCCTCTCAACAAGATCAGGGAAGCTTGGACGGCAGCCAGATAGGAACCATGATTCTGGATGTTTTGAAAGAATCCTCTTCGATCGAAGAAGTCCAGATGGCCTTAGTGGACATCGTTGGTTACGAACACCTTGACTTCGTCGCTGACGTGGTTTTTCAAAGGGACAGCCTTGTACATGCGAGCTCAACTTACGAATCGAGCAACCGACCTGAACCTGAAGAGAGCCGAGAAGTTTCAGCCGGTTTGACAGAGGAAGAACAGGCGCAATGGAAAAGGGAGAATAGACTCAAGGCGGCTGAGAGAAATGCGCGTCTAGCCATGAGCTCTATGATAGATCCTCACTACCCGTACGTGTTTCGCCAACAGAACACCACATCCGCTCTAAGTTTGACCAACATGAGGCGGGTGTTGCCCGAAGGCACTGTTAGAGAGTCGTATCAGTCCTACGAGTTTGTGAAAATACCCGCACAAATCCCAAATACAAAGTTTCACCCGAAGAACATGCTCTCTGTTAGTGATCTAGACGAGCTGTGCAGGGTCACCTTCTCGAAATACAAAACGCTCAACAACATTCAAACGCTTGTCTACCCTATATGCTACGAAACAAATGAAAACATGTTGATTTGCGCACCGACGGGAGCAGGTAAGACTGACGTCGCGCTGCTATCTATATTGAGCACCGTGAAGACTGCTAAAGACCTGGGTGATGATGATTGGAAAATCGTGTACGTGGCTCCCTTAAAGGCTTTGGCAGCCGAGATCACTGGCAAGTTAGGCTCCAGGCTAGCATGGCTAGGAATTAAAGTACGAGAACTTACTGGTGATATGCAGCTCACCCGCAAAGAGATCGAAACAACACATGTCCTAGTAACGACACCAGAAAAGTGGGACGTGGTTACTCGAAAACCCAACGATGATAGTGGAGTGGCAACCAAAATACGCCTGCTGATCATTGATGAGGTCCATCTGCTCCATGAAGAGCGTGGCGCAGTGTTGGAGTCGATTGTGGCTAGAACTAGAAGACAGGTGGAGTCTCAACAAAGCATGATCAGGATTGTTGGTTTAAGTGCTACTCTGCCAAACTTCGTTGATGTGGCCGAGTTCTTAGGGGTGAATCCTCAGCGTGGTCTATTCTTCTTCGATGGTAGCTTTAGACCAGTCCCGTTAGAACAGCAATTCTACGGTGTCAAGGCTCCGAAAAACAACCCGCATGTTCTAAACAAGAAACTCGATAAAGTCGCTTACGACGAGTGCGTCACTCAGCTGCGCAAGGGTCATTCCGTCATGATTTTTGTACATTCCAGGCGCGATACCAGTAAAACAGCGCTCTCATTTATCGAGATGGCGCAGCAAGATGGCATATCCGACCTATTTGTCGGCGAAAATGCGGACACCTTCGGTCGAGAAATGCGACAGTACAGCAATCGTGGAATGTCTGACTTGTTTCAGGGCGGATTTGCGACACACCATGCAGGAATGTCCAGAGCTGAGCGTAACATGAGCGAGCGGCTATTTGCCAATGGAGGTGTGAGAGTTTTGTGTTCGACTGCAACACTCGCGTGGGGCGTTAATCTTCCTGCTGCGGTAGTAATAATCAAGGGCACGCAGATATATGATGCTCAGCGGGGAGGATTTGTAGATTTGGGCATCTCAGACGTGATTCAAATTTTCGGACGAGCCGGCAGACCACAGTTTAAGCAAACCGGTTTGGGTGTTCTTTGCACCAGCGCCGATAAACTTGATCATTATCTGGATGCAATCACAAACCAACATGCTATTGAATCGAAGTTCGCACGAAAATTGCCAGAAAACCTGAATGCAGAGGTTGCCCTTGGTACAGTTTCTACTATCAACGAAGCGGTTCAGTGGCTCGGATATACATACATGTTTGTTCGCATGCGCAAGGCCCCGCAAATCTACGGCTTGCTTCCACGCGATCTTGCTGACGATCCTGCGCTCGTGTTGCATCGAAGAAAGCTGGTTATTGAGGCTTGTAGGCTTCTTACAGAAACTCAACTAATTGTGTTTGATGAAGACGACAACACAGAATCTCTAATTGCGAAGGACTTTGGGCGTATTGCGTCCGAATTCTACCTTTTGCGGTCTACTGTGGAACAGTTCAACGAGATGATGACTCCGACATCTACAGAACAGCAGCTTATAGCTCTCCTAAGTAAGGGAGAGGATTTCGAGGGACTGAAATTGCGAAGTGAAGAAGCTGAAGAACTGAAGAAGATATCTGAGTCTATCCCTTTCGAGGTAGATCTAAGTGCGAGTGCCGGGAAGACCTCACTTTTACTCCAGGCATGGATATCTCGTCTAAGTGCAAACGACACAGCATTGAGCAGTGATATGGCGTATGTTGCTCAGAACTCGGCGCGTATACTGCGAGCATTTTTCCTCCTTTGTGTCAGCTGTGGTTGGGCGCAGGCTGCATACTCAGCACTGTTATTAGACCGCGCGCTTTCACAGAGGCAGTGGCCAGAATCCATGCACCCGCTCCTTCAAATCGGTGATACTCCCAGTCCTGTTGCTCGCAGACTGGTTGCTACAAAGATGTACCCAGAAGACCTGAAATCATTCAGCAGTGGCGAGTTAGGTGACCTGGTCCACAACCAAGGCTGGGGACCTCGCCTACTTCAGATGATACATCGGTTTCCATCACCCTCCATTATCAAAGCACAGGCCCGTCCTTTGACCTCGCGGGTTATAAGGATAGACATCGAAGCAGTGCTTTTGCAACCTTTCAGGTTTGACCACAAAACACATGGAGGCTCATTGCACTTTTGGCTTCTAGTTCATGGTGCTTCACAATTGTTGCATGTTGAAAAGATGATAATAGGTCCCTACACAGCATCGGATGTCCAATCGTTCCAGTTTGTGGTGCCGTATGTTATGGAAGAGCGTCAGCTCATCGTTCAACTTGTCAGCGACACGTATCTTGGCGCAGAGGCAACTGCCACAATAGATGTTGGTGGCCTCACGCTACCGGAGTCTCAGTCGATTCGTACTGAGCTGTTGCGACTCAGACTATTGGGGGTCCATGCTTGGAAAAATCCCATTCTACAGGCCCACTACTCCAAAAGATTTCAGCACTTTAATCCAATGCAATCCATGGTTTTCCATTCTCTTTACTATCGTACCTCGGAGTCTGTGTTGCTTGGTAGCCCCACTGGGTCTGGGAAGACCATTGCCAGTGAAGTAGCAATTTGGGCGGCTTTACGCGATCGCCCACGCTCCAAGGTAGTTTATATTGCTCCAATGAAAGCCCTTGTCAAGGAGCGTGTCGAGGATTGGAAGCGTGGTATTTGCCAAGTCCCTTTCTTGCCTGGCGGGATGAAGCCTTTACTGGTAGAGCTTACAGGAGATACTCAACCGACCGGGTCTGAAGTTCGAGATGCCAGTCTTGTGATCACAACGCCAGAGAAGTTCGATGGTGTATCGCGGCATCACGACTGGGCTATCAATGATGTATCTCTGGTGATCATGGACGAGGTTCATTTATTGGCTAGTGATCGTGGCGCCATTCTGGAAGTCATCGTCAGTCGTCTGAATCGTAGCGAGAGCAAAGTACGGCTTTTGGGCATGTCAACGGCTGTTGCGAACGCTGGAGATCTAGCAAGCTGGCTAGGCGTGAAGACCAACATGGGATTGTTCAACTTCCCCAGCTCCGTTAGGCCTGTTCCGCTGGAGATGTTTATTGACGGATTTCCTGATGTTCACGGCGGGTTTTGTTCATTTATGAAGAGTATGAACAAATCGACATATTTAGCCATCCGTCGGCACGCACCAAACAAACCGTCATTGGTGTTCGTGCCGAGTAGAAGACAAACAAGACTCACAGCCAACGATCTTATCAGTCTCAGCGCTGCAGACGATAGCCCTGACGTGAATTCGTGGCTGCACTTGTCCGATGCTGAACTAGAAGAGGTACTCCGTGACGTGAAGGATGAAACTCTTAGACACACTCTGCAATTCGGCATCGCGATTCATCACGCAGGTCTTGAGTACAGTGATCGGCAAATTAGCCACAACTTGTTCTCCAAGGGGAAGGTTCAAATCCTCGTAGCAACCTCGACTCTTGCCTGGGGTGTCAACCTGCCGGCGTATCTTGTTATTGTGAAGGGTACTGAATTCTTCGATGCGAAGTTGAACAAGTACAAAGACATGGATCTTACCGACGTGCTGCAAATGATGGGACGCGCTGGACGGCCCGCTTATGATACTTCGGGTGTTGCAGTCGTTTTTACGAAGCAGAGTACGAAACAGTTCTACAAATACTTCCTGAACCTTGGATTCCCAGTCGAGTCATCTTTGCATAAGAAGAATGTGCTAGAGAATCACTTGGGTGCTGAAATAAGTGCTGGCAGAGTTCATTCACTGGCAGATGCGCTAGAGTTCCTAACGCATACGTTTCTATTCCGGCGAATCCACTCAAACCTTAATTACTACACCGAGGCTGATACCGTCATAGCCCCAGGACCATCGAGCGATGACTCTGACGGCTCGAGCACAGAGTTAGATCAGTCAGAGAAACAGGATTCCGATGAAAATACCGAAGATGAAGAGGTGAAGCCAAATAAGTGGCTGCTTGAGAGAGTTGAAACAGTTTTCAAGGAACTAAAGATGTCCAGGTGTCTTACTGAAGCATCTGGCTCTCGAAAATTGGTTCCGACGCCATATCTGTTCATCTCCAGTTTCTACTATATCAGCCACTTGACAATGCGCACCTTTTTAGAGAGAATTGCTAGTACTACCGGTGCGAAGGGTATTCTTCAGTGTTTGGCGCTTGCCACCGAATACGACGAACTGGCTATCCGTCACAATGAAGACATTTGCAATACTGGGCTCTCTCAACAGATAGAGTTTCCGGGCGAGGAGCTCGGGCTCAGGATGGTGGATCCCCATGTGAAGGCCTACGTGCTCGTCCAAGCTAGAATGAGGCGCCTCACGCTCCCTGTGGAAGACTATATTCAAGACACAATCACGGTACTGGATCAAGCGGTTCGAATTCTGCAAGCCCTGCTGGATACCGCAGCACAGATTGGAATGCTCACAGCTGTCGTCTCTATAATCCGCGTGTTGAGGAATATAAAGCAAGGCGTGGAGACCAGCTCGCACAATATGCTTGAAATACTGCCGGGTGTTAAAAACTCTAAGAAGCTCAGCGATCTCAATCTGAGAGATTTGGGCCAGAAGGACATCGCACGACTGAACGTTCCGCGGAAGTTCCAAGCTTCTCTGCAAAAAGTCGTTCAATCGCTCCCAAAGTTGAGTGTCAATGAAAGCAGCAGCGAGGTGGAGATTTCGCCCAGTAGCCGGAATGTCTATTGTCCCATGTTCCACAAACCTCAACGTGAGTCTTGGTTTGTGATCCACTATGAAGATGAAAAAGTAGTCTACCTGGAACGCGTGCAGAGGAGAAAAACAATCAAAGCTCAGCCGGGAGAGAAAATACTAATTATGAATGATACGCTGGCGATCGATTACGAATTATCAGGGAGCCAGTGAAGTGTCGTTTACTTTTAGAGCAGGGCTGGTCCATCCCCAGGCTTTGATACTCTCTGATCGCCATACACCAACTATTTGGTCACCTAACCCTCAAACAATCTGTGTACTTCTATATCATCTCGATACATACACATAGAGAGATAGAGGTACTGCGCATATGAATTCCTCTGCCAGAATAAGTTTGCAAAAAAGAAAGCGTGCTCTACAGGAATCGAGACAGACGCCGATCTCAATTGATCAGTCAGAGATAAGAGAGGCTGCGCGAAAGAAACTCGCGCAAGTGCTCGAGGATGCGGCCGAGGAGGGTGGCGACCTGAAACCGGCGGACGTCGCGCGCCAGATGGAGGATTCACTGAACAAGAAATACAAGGCCCACACTGCTGAATACAAGTCAAGTTACCGGCGTCTTTATGTCAGCCTCAAGAATAACAAGCTCGAATTCTCTGCAAACTTGCTGAAAGGCACCATTGATCCGCGCGAATTCGCAACAAGATCCGCGGATCAATTGAAATCATCAAAGCAGCAAGACGCAGACTCAAACATCAGAGAAAAAAATATTCAGCAAAGCGTGGCTCAGCAGCTACTCCCAGAAACAGTGAACCAGATAAAGGACGGTCGCGACCGAGAAAAGTGGGGAGTCAGCAGATCGGCTGCCGCTGTAGACGATTAACCCCAGATGTAAACGTATTCATGCTAGAGCTCTTATAGCCATCACGATGCAGCAGAATGACACGTATGGGCTCAGACGCTCTCCTACCCTTGCTGCTTTCCAGGGGATTCCCGCGAGGCCGGTCTTACTTCTATCGACTATTCTTGGTGCCATCGCTCGCACATATGTCGCCGTACATACAAGGAGTAGAATCACCAAGAGAAGCGACTGGAAGTTGAAAATAGCCGACATCTTGTGTCTTCAGCAAGCTGCGCGAGATCCGTCAAATGACCAACTCCTGGTATTGTTACGTGTTACGGTTATTATCCATCTAAATCCTAATACTCATGAGCATACAGAAAGGTATGCAGCTTGAAAATACAGTTCCAAATTCTGGTTTTTCTTCAAATTCAGATATTTCATAGTTATACTACAGAACTCGAGTTTATCGAGATTAAATGCATTAAGAGGTGAGGATTTTTGGCATTGTGAGATCATCAATCTTGCTTGCTGGTTGAAATGGCTTCAAAAATTGCTGAGCGGCGTGTATCACGTCTTTTCTTATTAGCTTTTTCTTCGGGGCTGCCTTTTCAGCCTTTTGCGGGTTACCCTCGCTAGAGTTCTTGGCCTTTTCGGATGTCTTAGCTCCTCCTTTGTCCTCGCCGCCTTCTGTGCTCTGGGTCACTCGAGAGGCAGTCGCGTTTGCTTCTTGAATTTTTTCGAGGTCAGCATTTGAGGGTACGTAACTTCTCAATGCTGTCAAGAAAATGATGATCAGCAACTCATCCGCTTGAGCAATTGTCCCCGGTCCTGAATGCAACCTACGCAGCTCCATCACGTAGAACAATGCCTGTAGCCAGCTTTCCGCCAGAGAAGGGTCTGACTGGAACGCAGAGGACATAGTCTTGACACCTAGTTCGAATCTCTCGGTGTTGTCGGATATCTCGCTCATCAAGGTATCGCTGTACTTAGACTTCAAAGCAGTTCCAAGATTCATGAACTTTCGCACAAGTAGGCACGTATGACCATAAACGTACTCATATGTTGCAAAATGATTCCACATTTCTGTGGCAGCCCGACGGAACCTGCGTGCCATCAAGAGGAGGCCGGCGCTGTCTTCGTTCGCGTACATGAGGTCGGCCATGTATTTGACGTAGCGCGAAACATACACAGCGTGCTGGCCAGGCAGGTCACTTCCCAATTTCCAAATCACTAATGGTTTTGTAGGCGATTTGAGAGTAAACAAGTGCATCATCTCCTCTTGTGCAGCCCTGGTATCATTATGATCCAATTCGTATATCTTTGCAAGTAGAAAATGCGGCCGATGAAGCCATTTGTCCTTGCTTGCGAACCAGCGTAAGCACGCTTTGATCAGATCCAGAATCGAGTTCTCGCCAGATGACATTGTATGCACCGTCTCGTTGTATGCGGTCAACTCTTTCAAATTGTCTTTCGCTGTCTGCTCGCTCAACAACTTTTGGCGATGGAAGTGCCAAACCAGGTGGACAATCTCTATATCTGCATCAAGCACGCCACTAGGGCTGAGCTCACTTGCACGCTCTGTATACTGGAGAACCTCTTCTGGTGGTAATTTCAGCTTGAATGCTGCCAAGCTTTGGTGCATGGCATGAATCCATTCTTGCTGAGGGTCGCTTGGTTTGGACAAGCATCTCAACGCGATTCTCAGAGCAACCTTTTCATCAAGGTCGTCAGGTCGTTTCACGCCTAAGCGAGCATTCTCAACATTCGGAAGCTCTATCAGCAGAGGTCGTAGGGGTTTGGCAGCAATGCGAAAAGGCCGGCTGGAGAGCGGGGGCATGACAGCAAGAATCAGTTGGTAGCCAAATAGTGACCAGATCGCTTTTCTTGAAGTCTCCAGAAGTTCTTTTTGAGCAACAGCGATCAGCTTATTGGTTGTATCGCCGTGCTCATTAACTAGGAGACAAACCGCTGCGCTGGCGGCTAGAAGTCCTTTTTTGCAGTATGCATCGGGTTCGTAATCTACCGCCAAGTCGTCACCAAATGTAAGGCAATCTTCACAGATGTAAGTATATGCCTGTGCCACTCCCACCCAGGATTCAAGCCTCGTAGGCTTTGCAGAAAGATCATCAAGGTAGAGCTCAATAGCAGCCTCCAGGCTCTCTGTGCGAACAGAGGAGGCAGCATAGGCCTGTCGACGCCGCATTCGGTATTGATTCATCAAGATGCCTGCTTGCAATAGCCATATCCCACAGCCGTCATCTCCATCAGAGAACGAAAGCTTTTTGTCAATTATTCCGTTCCACGCGCTGCGCAGAATTGCTGGGCTAAAATCACCCCCCAAGTAACTTTGTATCAGAGCTTTTCTTGTACTTCGCATTTCAGAGTTCGCCGTAGCATATGCATCAGCGAAGGCGTCCACCACAGCTCTGGTATCCATACGCATCACTACTTGGTTGAAACTCCGATGATTCAAAATCATCCTAGTAACTGAAGGCAGAAGCAATGTGGCATCCTTGCGTTTTAGCTCCACCGTCATGGTATGATGATTGGCAGCTTCCCCATAGAGTGACAGATTAAGTCCGAACTTGCACTTCAAGCACTGTGACAAGTCCAACGCACTCCCGTCCCATCCAAGTCTAGCTATCTCGCTGAGATGAAGAGTTAATAGGCATCCTTGAGCTACACCGCAATATCCCAGATTTCCTAAGCGCTCATGTACGATCGACAAAATATCATTGATGGTTTCCGAAGCTTGTTGCCAGTCCCGTGGTATAGACCTCAGCCAGAACCTGTAAAAAACGCACCACCATAGTACCGCGAGCTCCCTGAACTTGGACTGAGCTTTTGGCCACGATGTTGTAATAGGCTTTTGAAGTAGGTTCGAGTTGATTGCCTCATCATACAAAAGAAACAATTGTAGTGTTTGTAGCAGTTTCACTATTGCGCCCAGCATTCCGATCGCATCGTCCTGGGTCCAGTGAGAATCCAAAATGTCAGGATTTCTTTCCAAAAGCGGAACCATTCGTTTGCCAACATCGTGAGCGATACTGAGAGTTGCCAGTAATGGTTCTCCAACCTCGAATGCTTTTATGGCTTCGATGAATATTTGGGTGAGACCAATGAGGCTGTCCTCCGCGCTGCCGTTGGCCTCATACTTTTCCAGTAAAGTGTACCACAATCCAGTTTTGAATTGAGGCTGTGAGTACTCTAGGAAGTTCTGAATGGCCTCGAACTCATCACTAGGAGTAGAATCTGGTTTCGAGTGCGTGGCGGGCATTAGCATCGCCTCAAGTAATTGGATGTCTTCAATATGCTTGCCGTTGCTATTCTCAGAGCTGTCGTTCGAAGTAGGTTGTGGGGTGAGAACGCGCTCGAAGGCTACTGCCGCTTTGAATTTAGAGATCTGCATCTGAGCGTTTGCGATTGTGAGAGGCGGGATCTCCTGCAGATAGCTAAAAAGGAACTCCGGGTTGAAGTCATCCCCTATACTGTTTTCGCGTTCGCGGCTCTGTAGTGCTTGAAGAATGCTCTCAAACTGAGCTACAGATGATTCAGGATACGTACTCTCACCTTCCTGATCTACGAATGCTGCTATCCAAGCATGAGGAAGGTTAGGAGACATTGAAGAGCAAAATCGCCATCTTGTTACCTTAGCCTCTAGCTCCGGTAAGCCTTCGCGAATCCACGAATCGGCAAATAGGGCAAAAATAGCTGTGCTCTCATCACGTTTCAGAAAGTTGCGGCGAGACCACAGTAGCGATTCAATTTCATCGACTAAATGAAATACCCTCTGTCCGAAGCGCACTGATCGCGCAGTGGTTAGGAGCTGATCCAGCATTTCTCGAGCCAGATACCACCTTATCTGTTGGATGTGCATGTTGTTGTATTTAGCCACAAAAGTCTCTATGGACCAAGATTCATCAATGATGTCTTCTTGTTCACCGCCTTCTTCGTGTTCATCGTCGACATGGAGCTTGCTTTGGAATGCTGAGGCATTACTCTTTCGAAGGGTCGCCATGACCCCTCCATCTGTTGGCCGCTCACTGGCAGCTTCTTGTAGGAACCGCTTTGATTCTTTCGAGTCCCAATTGGAAAGAAGGTCTCTGAGCCGTGCGGCACCAGACAGCTGAGCATCGCTGGCTTGGCTTGGATCAAGAAACAGAGAAGCAGGAGAATAGAACTTGAGCGGCGCTTCAGCCTTGACTAATGACAGGAACGAGTTGAACTGATTTGCAAAGTTGTTATCAAGAATGCCAAAGTCCGCAGGTAATGCTAGTGCCGATCTCTTAACACGTTCCGTCCGTCTGCGCTTGATGGGTGACCCGTAAGTGGGCAAGACACCACTGTTCGCTACACCAGTTCGATCATAATCAGCTTCGTACTCATATGCTGGCTGCGCCGAGATGTTGGCATTCGCATCTAATGCAGACTCATGCAGTGTGGTGTTCGTCCGAGGTGAGCCAGAAGCATGCGTGGAAGATGGAGGAGTAGAGTGAGGTATAAAGTTCTGGATTTGAGAGTCACTCGACAAGTCCCCCTCTTCGGGCTCAGATATCTTACTGGCATCTTCGGGCAGAGTGACCTCGTCCACATGGGTTTTCTTAACCTCGTATCTTGGAAGCGAAATGCCAGTGAAATGCAGGTTCCATAAATCTTTATTGGACCAAGCATAGCTATCCCGAGGCGCTTTTCTTTTGCCCCGCTTCCCTACTGAGCTTAAAGTGCTCTCTACGGATGCAATCAATGCCTCCCAGCTCTCAGAAGACAACAAAATCTCGACTTTACTGGTGGATTCCAGAGATTCGATCAACGACGGTTGCTCTGCTTTTATCTTAGCAAGATTCGCATAACCTCTGAGAATGGAGGGAATTTCCTGGTCGTTTATCGCTCTTCCGTTTTCGAACTCAACGATATAGTCTAAAGCTTCCAGTATTCCAATCGTTCGTGGTCCGAACAGCTTCTTGGTCTTTTCCTTATCTTTAACCCAGAGATCTAGAGGTTGCACGGCACCTTTCTCGTTATTTTGGGCGAGAATCTCGAGCCCCAAACGAGCCAGCCGATGGTAGCCCAAGGCCCATGCAATCTGAACTAGTGATGGGATGACCAGTTTATCCTGATCGTCGCTACCCACCAGATTCAGAGCCTCGATCAGGCATGCAATCGCTTCGTTAATAGTCGAAGGCTCGATTTGATTTTCTGATAGCAGAAGAAGAGCAAAGTTTTTCAACGCCATGGCGCGAAGACGTATAGCAGGGCCGAGCTGTAGGCTCTTTGTGGAGGCGCTTGTAGCTACCTCTTGTCGTGATTCGGAGCTAGTGCTCGCTGGAGAAGCCTCCGAATTCAATGAGATGCCGGTTTTCAATACATCGAATGCGAAGAGCTGCACATAGTGAGCATGGGCGTCATCAAACTTCCCTACTCTTTGCGCTTCTAGAGCAGTTTGGTAAATTTGCATCGCCTGCTCCAGCTGCAGCTCTAATGTATGGCGTTCATTACGTTGCTTTAACTCTTGCTCATAAGTGTTAATAGCAGAGAAAGGCATCGCAGCTGCACTGCTTCGCTCCTAAAACGCGTTCTTAGCTACGCTTTCTTTATTGTGCTGGTATAGGGTTGCCCACATGGCTCAGCGCGTTGCAGCTCTAATCCCGCATGAGAGTTTATGCCGAAATGGGCTCTATTATAAGCGTAAAATCCAATTAAAGAGCCTGAATAATGAGCATTCGAACTTAATAAGAGTAATACGAAGGAGGCAGTCCAGTTACCGCGTCGAATTAACTGATCTTCTTGGTAGTGTCTATCACTCCATGAATTCTGTTTAATGTGGTTTAGAGTACAACTGTTAGCACTAGAGATTCAGTTGTGAAGCTTTTTGCTCCGAATTAGCGCCTTTTTCCCGCTACACACTGATATGACTAGAGGCTTCAGAAGGCAAACCGAAGCGAGGCCAGCTTAAGCGGCGGCTTAGGGTATGATTAGGCGCTGCATAGAGACCTTGCCGAGTAAGGCTCGACTTTGGCTGTCGAAGGCGTAGCACCTCGGCGGATAAGTGGATTCTGCAAGGATCAAAAGTTCGGGCCTGCAAATTCAGCTAATATAAGAGTTCTTAGCGCTTTGTGGCCGAAGATGCGGCTGCTATTCGGTAAGATACGCGTTCTCAGACCCAAGGCCTTTTTACCCATTTGAATAAATCACAGCTATCTGCAAATGTATATGCGAACGGAAGGGATAAAATTCCGTCTATGAATGTAGGGGATCTCGAGCCTTCGCGGGGCCACACTATCACCGTTCCCGTAAAGGAAAGACTAAAAGCCACAAGATGCACCTCGCATAAAAGTGAATATCAACCTCAGCGGTATTAACTGTCAAGGAAGATCAAGTATTCGAGCAAAGACGAATTCAATAGCGAATGATTCCCATTGACACTTCCTTACAAGAATCCTTTGACCCCGGTTTGGCTGGGTTCTCTACATCGGATTTTTGGCAGTCGAGGGCCTCTCGAGCTGGACTATCATACAATGAGGAGCCGATAAAGAATCACGATGCTGAGTTGAGCTCCGCCCCTGGTTTAAATTCGGAGTCTCTCACCGTCAATACCGGTACTTATCATCATGCAGTGGGGGAGCAACCGGGGCTCCTCACTGCTATCATGATGAAGACGCCTCGCAGAGTGACTGAGATGGCTTCCGAATCGATTGATGGGCCATTAACAGCATTGATGTTACGCAGCTCGGCCGAAGAATCAGAGTTCAACTCCATAATCACGCAGTCTTACCCATGCGCAGGCTCACCATACACGTTTGGCGTGCCTGATAGCCTTCCAAACGCTCTGATTGAGCAAGGAACTATGTACAACCCAGAAGCATTAGTCGCTCAAGGTGCCCTGTACAGCTCCGACATGATAGCAGGTGGAGACCACATGGACACCGCAGTCGCGCTACAAACCAGCATGCTTCATGGGCCAACATACTCAGGTCTAGCCCACGAGCCTTCGCACATCTCTGCACCACCGAATCAGGAGTCCGGCAGTCGAGCTCAACAGGATGAGACTATGGGTGCTCCATATACAGTCCCCAAGGTAGATGCTGAAACTAACTTCATGGCGATTGCAGTTAGAGACGTTGACAGAGTTTTCACGACGCAAGCCATGACTCGCAGCGTAATGAAGTACCTGAGCACTCTTCCTCGTAACACAAAGAAAGTTAAACGAGGAGGACCAGGTCAATGGGGCCTGTTCTTGCAAGAGTGCCTGCAGCGATCTCGGTCTGGTACTCCTGAATCTGGGGATCATATGTGTCCTTTCACTGGTTGTGCTTTCAACGAATTCGGCCTTCACACGCCTGAAGATCTTGCTAAGCATGTCTCACACTCGCACTGGACTAGAAGGCATAGCTGTGTATGGTGTTCGCAGCAGTTCAGCAGGTCTGACGCCGTAGTCAGACATACAAAGAAAACTCATGGCGAAGAAGAGCGCATGGAAATTATGAAAACCAGGGTTCAGAATTTCCTGCAGCTGGTGAGATTGGGCCTGGCAATAGGCAGCGCTGAATTGGATAATTCGATGAAGGAATTCGTCATTCAAATGCTAAACATGCACCGCAGTGATGACTGCGCTCGCGACCCCACAGGAGAGCCAGACGAGGAGGAAGAGGGCTTGCCCCCATCGTCGCCTCTAGTTGATGCTCCAAAATATACGGCAGAGACTACCGTCGAAGAAGACGAGGCCCCAGTTCTACGAACATGGCAGCGGTTCCGCGAAAAAGAGATAGCTCAAAATGTGAGTCTTAACGCCGTGTTGGCAACAAACCAATCGCGCGAGCATATCTCCGACCTACTTAGTGGAACTAGTGACCACTGGATCGATAATTGCAACACTCTGATGCACGAAACTGGGAACAAGCCGAAAGAGTCAATGCTCCAGCATATTCTGAACGCTAAGAAGCGAGCTCGGAAAATTGAAGCTCAAAAGAAGATGATAATGATGATAGAGCCACGACGCGCAAGGAAACACCCTAGACTTTAAATTATACCCTGTTCTGATCTCATTGCGCTCAATTTGCACTAAAACGGGAAGAAAATATAGTAAACGTGAACTTACAAGCTCGCCCGGGCCTCATATTTCATTAGTCAGGGCCAGGTTTGAGCACATTCCCCGGCTGCGGAGTAGAAATGAAATATTTCGCTGAGCATTTAAGTAACTTGGATTACATCGCACTGTATGTGGAAAGCGACTCTTCCCTGCCATTAGAGCTTCGGCAGCTAACGCCTAGACGACTAATCGTTGCCGGCTCGGGCTTCATATCGCAAACGGTGGAGCTTCCAGCCGCTCTCAATGAGGCGCACATGAATATACCCATCACAACTGGCCAAATAAAGCTCAAACCAAAAACGCAATATCCAGATCAGAGCAGTGCTTTCTTTGGAGCCATGTCTGCTTTCAAGCCACCAATATGCGGCTGCAATTCACCTCTGGTGCGGCAGTCGAAATGGAAGCAACTTCCATCTGAGCATTGGGCTGAATTGATGGACTTATGGCACTGCCACAAGCCCTCAGATAACGATCAAGTCTCGAGAGGAATTTATGAGCTCGCAATGAACGGATTCCATCCGGTGCCAGGCTTGGCGTACTACTCGGAGACGTATTATCTTGTGCACGCTGAAGACATTTTAGCATCAGCTCATGCAGAAGAGTGCGCAATTCTCTCGCGCGCAAACACAGAAAAGACTTTGAAGTTATGGAAATGGGATCTGGACTCAAAAATATCCGTGAGCTCAGTGATATTCAGCATGCTTTGCGAGCTGGTTGACTCGCATGCTGTTTTTACGTTCACGGTGAACTCAGATCTCATATTATGGGTGCTGAATATATCATCCTCAGTTACATTCACTGGGGTTCAGGGTCCTTTAGAAGGAGCCAAGGTTCTCTATGGGGATGCCAACGCGCTCAGTGCAACACGGCCTGATGCAGAGGCAATAGAAATTCCTGCAGAAGCATTCAAGCGGCTGCTTGTGGAATTAGAAAATGTGAATCAGGCCCTCCCGAAAAGGTCGCGCGTGTTGGGCAAATGGAAGCTGGGCTTCTTAGGCAAAGAGACGATCACGCCGACTGAAGGTACTGGCGATACGCCTCTTTGACCGCAGGAGCAACTTGTTTTCTGGAAGCTGACGTGTTCAGCTGGTTATAAAATGTGACATTGTCAACGCGGGACGTGAGCTCTAGCCTCAGGTCGGGACATCTCTGGGCAACATCGAAATCAGCCGGTCCAAAGTAGGCCAGCTGCCTAACATAAGAATCTGTTCGCGGGTTATTCCCACTGGCGAGGGCGATCATGATGTCCAGATCTTCGTGGTCTTTGAATCTCTGAAGGGCGCCTGGCAGATCCTGGAGTCCCTTTTTGTTGAGCTTTTCGAACAGGCTCGGGAGTGAGCTTATACCGATTTTGCCCCAAGACTTGTAGTCCTTTCGCAGCAGGTCCCTCGTAGTGAGTCCACTCAGATTATTTTTTTCTTTTTTCATTTCCGCGAAGGAGGTTATGGGTGAAAACGCGTTCGTGTTAGACGATGAGTATCGAGTCAGAAACCTTAATGCTCGACGATCCTCGTCCTCCACCTTCTTCGTGAAGTTATTGGTATCTTGCACCATGGGCGACAAAGCAAGCTCTGCAAGAGATGGCTCTTGGTCGAATATACGATTAGTTTCATCAGCGAACGTATCTGTGTAGTAGTTCACCACAGCGCTCATGCAGCTCCCACATTTCACTATTTTCAGAGGTTTCACGCCCTCGAAACTGGTGCTTTGGTCTTCGATCTCGTGGTGATCTATGACACTCTGCACAACTCCAGGCGTTGTTGCCGCGTTGTGGTCAACCAAGAACAGCCTTGTCGATGCATTGAGCGCTAAGTCGTCCGAAAACAAAATCCAGTCAGAGTTTATGCCCAGATTTCGAAAGACGAACTCAATGTCTCTGCGAAGCCGCAAATCTGATCGGGGAACGTCGATAAGCGGCACTGTTGGACTATGGTTGATCTCGCTTTCGAGATACGCGACGAGCAGTGCCGAACAGCAAGAGTCCATGTCCGCCGCCTGGTTACCTACGACAACAGTGTAGTCCGCCAGCGATGCGGACGCGGCAATCTTCTGCAACGATTTAAAATACCTCAACATAGACTCGTGAACCGGATCGGCCTGCAGCTGCAACGCTCTGAATTTTAGCCGGCCACTATTCCGTCACGTGGGTGAACGTGTGTGGATGTGACATCAGTACACATTTACTCACACAACGTGCCCGAACTTCAACGTCGAGAATTTCAACATTTACAGTTTAGATCATGGCTGGTGCGAAAATTAACATTGGTGTCGTTGGCACAGGACTTGTGGGTTCATGCTTCCTCAAGCAACTTGCTCCCATAGCTTCGCAGCACGGTATTGCGCTCGTGTTGGTAGCTCGCTCGAGCAAGGCCCTAGTCAGCGAGAAGTACGAGCCCATCGACATCGCGGGTGTTGAGTCCGGAGACTTCAAGGCCAACAAGGACGCTCTCAGTCCCAAGGAGATCGCGACCTATTTGGCTGCCTCGCCAGTGCCGGCTGTTCTCGTGGACAACACGTCGAACGAAGAGCTGGCCCAGGCTTACCCGGAGTTCACGTCGCGCGGCGTGTCCATTGTGACCCCCAACAAAAAGGCGTTTTCGAGCCAGTACGACTTGTGGCAGAAGCTCCAACAGCCGAAAGCGCCGGCCCTTGTGTATCACGAATCTACCGTGGGTGCTGGGCTGCCGATCATCAGCACTGTTAAAGACCTTGTGGCCACCGGCGACAAGATCCAAAAGATTGAGGGCATCCTTAGTGGAACCCTTTCCTACATCTTCAATGAGTTCAGCGAGCCAAATGCCCCTGCATTCTCGGAGATCGTCAAGGTTGCGAAGTCGAAGGGATACACCGAGCCGGATCCTCGTGATGACCTGAACGGGCTGGATGTGGCTCGAAAGGTCACTATTCTGGGCCGTCTTGCTGGTCTGCAGGTTGAGTCACCCACAAGCTTTGAAGTGGAAAGCCTGATCCCGAAGGCCCTCGAGACTGCCGGATCGGCCGACGAATTTCTCGCGGGCTTGCCGAAGTTTGACAGCGAGATTGCTGAACGTAAGGCGAAGGCCGCCGCTGAGGGCAAGGTGCTCCGATTCGTCGGTAAAGTGGATGTGCCTAGCAAATCACTCAAGGTAGGCATCGAAGAGTATCCGCTCAGCCACCCGTTCGCTTCTCTTAAGGGGTCGGACAACGTTGTGAGCTTCCTTACTGAGCGTTATCCTTCTCCACTCATCATTCAAGGTGCTGGCGCTGGAGATGCTGTTACAGCAATGGGCGTTCTTTCAGACCTTATCAAGGTTTCGCAAAGACTGGCTTAAAAAAAGACGTTATTGTCTTCATCCTATACATACATACACTTATAAATATTACAGAAGCGTTACGCGAGCCTCTAAGCAGGTCCCTGTGATTGCTGACGCGAGGATGGCCCAGAGTGGACTGCAGCAAACGAGCTTGCCGCGCTCGACTGTTTACGGTACGACCTGCCCTCATCCAGAATAGACTGGAGCTTAACAGAGTCATGACACAAATCATGCAGTTCAGTCATCAGCGACTCACACTCGCTATCCGCAGCTGCTGCTGCTGCGTTTCCTCCCAGGACAGCCCTGGACAAATGAAGTGTGTTGGCGGTGATGCAAAACTGGTCGCCATGCTCCAATTGCACGAGGACAAACCCACTATTATGGATATATTGCGGAGACGCAGACTTGAGGCGTCCCCAGAGGAATAGCACCTCATACTCGTCATTCACAATATCGCGGCGGTCGTAAACGTCCAAGACATAGCCGCATCGACGTAGCAGATAGTGATGGAACCAGCGCGACTCTTCAGCGCTACTTAGTTCGATTTTCGGTTTAACGCGCATGGCTGAGCGGAAAGGAGAGTCTTCCAACGAGCCGGATACATCGGCAACGGGGACTTGGACTAGCCGAAGGCCATACTGGGAAGCAAGGCGCCCTGCGCTGCTAAAAAGATCATCAACCAGCCGCGGTGTAACATTGAGCCACTCAACAAGAATATGGAACGCATTCTTGGGGTTATGCATTCGGTCAATGCTCACCTTAACGGATTCAGGACGTTCACTTATGCCACGAGGGTCCACATTGAGAACAAACGACTCGGAGACATGAACCTTGGAGCGGTTTTTCTTTGGTTGTTTGGGACTGGCATTCGAGCTCATGGGTTTTGTTTGGTCGCCACCAGCTCGCCCTTCATCTTCTGGCTTCAACGCTGTGGAACCGGACTGCTCATCCTGACTGTTGCCATTGGTCTCCTGTTCAGCCTTCCCGTCACTTCCCGCTCTTGAATGCGACCGGTGGCTGTACTGTGGCGTGATCTCATAGAAATAGTGACCCTGTATAAATGGATGGCGGTTTTCAGGGTGCCTGATAAGACCCCGTTTCATGACATCTGCGCCATACTCTTCAGCATCTTCAGCGGTGGACACATCTTCAAAAGTTTTCATGACCCACACGACGAAGTCATGGCCAGTGAAGACATGCTTGAACTGCTTCCAATGCCACCTCCTGTCTCGAAATTGAAGCCCCATGGCTCCTTGCATTTCCGCAGCCAAGTCCTCAAGAGATATTGATTTGTTCAAACGGTTCAGTTCCAATGAGCTGCTGGAATCCTGAACGATCTCACCGATTGACTTGGAAAGCTTTCCCGTGTAGTAGTAGACAATGAAGTCGGAATCGATCGATCCTGCTTTTCTATTGCGCAGCAGTTGTCGAACAATCTTAGTTATACCTTCAACGTGGCTTTCCTCAACGGTGAGAGTGTCATTACCGGATAGCACAGCAGTGTCTAGTGGCAGTAAGACATACCTTATGGCTACCAGGTTTTGCGTATTGCCACTCGATGGGTATAGCAAAGGATCGTCAGCCCCACTAACCTGCAAATCCAACATCGACCAGTTCAGCCGCTCAAGGCTTTGATCTAAAAATCGCTTATTTATGCTTTTGTAGCATGGATCGTGTCTAGACTTCACTTGAACATCCTCCTTTCGTCCCTCATTGATGGGGCTCTTGAGCCATTTTGCATTGCGCTCAATCGATGTATAAAGGCGGACATTGACCGTATGATCGTCATCAACAGCCAAACGATGCACTAGGCCCATACGTGTCAGATAGATCCTGATACCAATACAGTCCTTTGCCTGGCGAGGAACAATGGGGACCACGCGGTTGGGATTGCCACGAGGTAGCGAAGCTTCTACTGCCCGTACACTGGGCCCTACAGCTATTTGGAATCCCAGCTGTAGACGGAGACCTATCATTTCATCTAGTAGTAGCGAGAGTGACATCTCGTCACTATCAGCTGCCACGTCGTAAAATTGGAACTTGTGGTTTTCTCTGAAGGAGACCAATCCTGGGAAACTTTCGCTGGTTAGAGGGAGAGAGGCCGGCGATTTCAGAGAGTGCCAACTCACTCCGTTTAGCCGCTTATTGGGCGGATACACATTTGCCCACCTGCCGTATGCAGCTAGTCGAGATGGATTATCGATAGTAGCTGAATTTCGTAACACTCGCCACATTGAGGGATTTTGTAGTTCAGGTTTTGATGTATCGCACATGGCTCCAGATCCCGACCCCATACCAGTAAGACCTGGCGGTGAGGCGGACACAGCTTTCCCAAAAATCTTTTCACGCGGTGGAGAGGCATCCGTCCCGCCTGCGGAACCTCTAGCGTGAAACCTTCTTGCCGGCGATCTTGGAGAGCTCGGAGGCAACCCAGGCCTCAAACCTCGAGGGGGGGACAGCATATTCTTGAACTCGCTTGGCTTTCGACCTACGTTTTTCACCTGCTGAGCAGGCGTGCTGATATAAATCGGCGCGTCCTTACTGGGTGCGGAGGCCTCACTAGTGTCAGCCTTGGAAGCCTCTGGCTGCGGATGCGCAGGAGCGCCGACAGTAGGTATTTCACTCTTGTTCGAAGAACGTGAGATTGACCATATACTCGGCGATTTTCTGGGTTTGTTAGGATCAGCACGCGGCTGAGAGCTCAACAAGGCTCCCAGGCTGAGTTTAGCCATTCCGGCTGTCGCAGAGGACCTGCTCGATATACTGAGACTTCTCTGATCCGAGGGCTTTGCAGTATTATTACTGGCATCCGCAGAGACATCTGAAGAACTTCCTACATTATTCTCGGCGAAATGATCAGACGGTGAGGATGTGGTGGGTTTTGCTACTGCAACTGTGGTGACTGCTGATGCCAGACTGCCCTTATCCAAGCCGTTAGCTCTTGGCTTCAGTTCAGTCGATTTGGCGGTTTTTGCGGCGCTTTCGACTCTTTTCTGGGATTTGATCATGTCCACAGACTTGAAAACCCCTGCGTCAAAGGATTTCATGAACGTGTTTGTTAGCTCATTGGCTTCGAATTGATAGCTTTTGAGTCCTAGGGCCCGAGATTCATTTTCGATTAACCCGACCATCTGCAGATCGTATATTCTGCATCGTGGAATCCATTGTTTCATGTACTTGTCTGGCGAGACCCAGAAGGACATATTGATCCATGTGGGCACACAGAATACGAGCCGTGAATCGGCTGGGCTGCGCCAGTTTCCAAGCCCAATGACTTCGTCAGACTCATCGAGGTCGGAATCAATCGCTGGCAGCAGCGCACGGAATAGAGGGGTTACATGCAAGGGCGGGCGAGCAAGACACACGAGCTCAATGCCTATTTCAACGCCTAGAAGTCTCCTAGAAAGGTGCCAGAGCTCACTCAAGTCTACGTCGAAGCACGCTGGGCCTGCAGTGGCGACCATAGCCTGCACGCCAGTGCGGCACAAGTCACGGTCCACGAACTTGCTAGTGAGTAATGTGGTTGCAAGCGAGAAGGCCTCGACTATATTAGACTTTGAGCTGGGGAGGAAGTATCCTAATAGCTCATGGGTTTCCGGATCTTCCAAAACCTCTTGTGGGAAACGCTCAAACTCGCTGCGTAGCGTGCGCATGATGTCCGACCAGCGAGATATGTGCACGCTATCGACTACGACTCGGTAGAAGTGAGACGTTTCTCTTTCGAGAACGCCAGCTCCCAAAGCGCCACTGTGAGCCTTTTTGTCGCGTCTTGTGATCGACGTGAACAATATGATGGATACTAAATGCGAGTCACCTTGGGTGTGCCAACGATGCAGCATTTCTGGGATGAAGCTGTTGACCAAGCGATGGAACATGATGTCTCCAGTTTCGTCGAAGTTCCACATTTCCGAGGACATTTGTATGAATATGAGAATTCTGGCACTGTCGCTCCGAAAGACTATACGTGTGTCGTCACCAATGAATCCGCTGAACTTGCGTTTCCCTCCTCTATACAGCGTGTTAACTGTCAAACGAACAGAGCTGTTCAGGTACTCGACCCGCTGGCCAGAATTCACACACTTTCCCGATATAGATTTCGCGATCTTGTAGTGGTCCCCGCGGGTCAGATAGACTCCCTTGAAGTGGATCTCTACCACATCTAAATAAACCTTGCGACGCTGCTCCTCGGACTTCAGCAGTCTCACCCGCACTTGAGACCTTGCTCGTATTCCAAGAGTGTTAAGGACGCTTGAGCTGACGGATATCGTCTGTAGATTCGCCTTGGTTGTTTGCTTCATCTTTTTGATCACAAAGTATAGGTTTCTGCGTTCGTTTCGCGGCTTCGATCGTTTCGTGCCTGTGGAACTGCTTGTTTGTCGCGTTCCATCTTCGTACGAATTAACAAGATCGTCCAATGGGGGCATGGCCGAGACTTCATCCTGAGCACCGGGGTCCTTTGGGAGGTACAATTCGGCAATATCTCCCTCTCGCGCATCCGGTAGGACAGCGGGGTCTACATATACCTCGTAGTCGGATGGATCATGGGCCCATACCGTAAGTTCTACAGGCATGGCTCTCGGTATCGGCCTTTATGACGGGCCCCACCTTTCCTAGTGCTTGGCGCTATCCCCGTGTGGACCTGCCAGTATGGCGTGGCTCGCTGTGGGCAGAGTGAATAGGGTAGGCCACCCTTCATGAGCGCCACGGATCGACGCGTTTACATATATCATCATGGCTAAATGCCCGATTTGTGGGGAGCTAACAACGGAATTGAATATTAACAACCATTTGGACGCAGGCTGTCCAACATCGAAACCCAAGAAAAGGGACCAATGGTCCTTTTTAATGGATAAATCAGGCCCAGAGGAGCAAGAGCCCGCCTCGTCTCAGGCTGCTAAGGACGCGAGCAGCCCACCCAAAGGTTCTCAGCCCGAAGAGTCCGACACGAGCGTTGCTTCGGGGAAGCCCACAGTAAGGGAAGATTCGCTAACGCAATCTCAACCCGCAAAGAAAATAAAGAAGGCCAGCGACGAACTCGCGCCGTTGGCTGAACAGATGCGTCCTTCAGTGTTGGACGAGTATGTGGGCCAGGACCATTTGATGGGTGCTAATGGGATTCTGCGAAGGATGATCGAGGGAGGGCAAACGAGAATTCCCTCGATGGTGCTGTGGGGTCCATCGGGAGTCGGCAAAACTACTCTGGCCAGGGTGCTCGCGACTCAGGTCAACGCGAGATTCGTGGAGCTGAGCGCTCCCAGTGCCAGCGCGAACGATGTGAAGCGCGTAATATCGGATGCTAAGAAAGAGTGGCAGCTCTTACGGCGTCGAACTATATTGTTTTTGGATGAGATCCACAGATTCAATAGATCCCAGCAGGACTCGCTCCTGGCCGGCGTGGAGAAGGGCGACATAGTGCTGGTCGGAGCTACGACCGAGAATCCGAGTTTTAAGCTGAGCAGCGCTCTGCTGAGTCGAATGCGGGTCTTTGTTCTGCAGAAGTTGACGAAGCAGGAATTGCGGAAAGTCGTGGCGCGGGCGCTGGAAAAATACGATGATAGAGACGCTATGCCTGCTGAGATCATAGAGCTTGTTTCCGATGCAGCCTCATCGACTGGCGATGCGCGTCAAGCACTGAATATGCTTGAAACGGTGCGCTCTCTTCCGCCAGGTGCCGATCCAAAACTGCTGCTCCGGCATTCGCTAGTCTATGATCAACGTGGAGACTTCCATTACGATCTCATCAGCGCGTTCCATAAGAGCGTCCGCGGAGGTGATGCAGATGCCGCGTTGTACTACTTAGCTCGCATGCTGAAGGGCGGTGAGGACCCCCTGTATGTGAGCCGAAGACTAATGAGAATCGCGAGCGAGGACATTGGACTTGCTGATGATACATGCTTGCCCTTTGCCGTAGCAGTTCACACCTCTGTTCAGCAGGTCGGGATGCCCGAGTGCGACGTCATGCTTGCACACGCAGCAGTCAAGTTTGCTCGAGCGAAGAAGAGCGTGGACGTGTACAAAGCGCTGGGTTCTGTGATGGCCGAGGTCGAGAACATCCCGGAGGTCGGCGGAGCGCCGGTTCCTCTGCACCTGCGCAACGCTCCGACAAAATTGATGGCCGACGTAGGATACGGCCAAGAGTACAAGTACAACCCGAATTATTCTGGACCAGTCAGACAAGACTACATGCCTAAAGAGCTCAAGGGAAGCAGGTGGCTGGGGACTTTCAGGCCGTCGCTAAAAGATGAGGCTTAAACTCGTGATCCAGGCAGATCGTGGCGGTGCGAAGCATATCCAGTTTGGTTGAATCAAAGCAAATCAAGGCGTATATAATTCGTATTTGATATAAGCTGATAATGTTTCATCGATTAGGTGGATCAAAGACTGCATATTCACTTGCACCTGAAGCTCGCGTATGTATTACAGTTACAGCCTGTTCTGGCGTTCACTGGGGATTAAAGAAACGGCTAAGCCATAAGTGGGCCTCGCTGTACTCTTGGCGAACGCGCGTTAGAAGAAGCCCCGGCTCCTCGGGCGAAGTGTCCACATGCTGTATCTCTTCGCAAGTACTTTGGACCTTGATCAGTCCCAGCGACGCGGACGATCCTTTCAGGAAATGACCGAGGCGCATCAATTTTTGCATGTCACCATTGCTCAAGGCAGCGTCCATATCCGAGAACGTGGACTCAGCCTGCTCGAAGTAGTTCTCAACAATGGATTTGCTGAAGTCCCGCTCATTCGGGTCCTCGTCCATCATCAGGATCTGATTGAAGATCGACCAGTCAATTACCTCGCCAGGAGGGTGCTGAGGCTCTGACATTTGAGAAACGGTGAAAAAATCGGTAGTTTTCGAAGACTTTCACTATCACAAACCGCTCGTATCGGGCTGTTTCCAGCGCAGAGAAGATATGCTGCTGGGCAGCTGGCATTGATGCGTAAGCATCTAAATCGTCTCCCACCAGGTCCAACCCACAACACCTCGTCCCCAAACGTACATATATATATCTATATATATATGTATATACAGCTCTGCGCATCGAAAAGCGTGAGCTAAGTGCATGTCGCTGAAAGTAGCCAAGTGTAAACGGTACTTGGAACGTGTATTAGTGCTGATCCCACCTTCACATGAGAAATATGACGCATCTCATGTATCAATAGTGTTCTTTTGTGTGCTAGCGCTGGCGGTAATGAAGCAGCCACTGGATCGGGCGGCGCTCGAGAAGTACATCGACGGTCTCTGGGTTGGACACGGCTACAAGGGATCTGTGTCGTATTTGTCGACCGGAGCTGAGGCCCATTTAACGTCGACATATTTTTGCCTCATAATGAGACGCGTGCTCGGGCTGCCGCGTTTAACCGACGACGACGCTGCCAGTGTACTGCGGTTTGTTGAGAGCTGCCAGCTGCCGACGGGCCAATTCAAGGCAACAGCACATTTCATGAGTGAGCCGAGTCTCCGACATACATATTCGGCTCATGCTATTGTGCAGCTGCTTGGTGTCACTGGTCCTGCTTGGATGAGCAGATCCTGCGAATACGTGCTCAATTGTCAGAATTATGATGGGGGTTTCGGAGATAGGCCCCTGGACGAGTCCCACGCTGGATTGACATACTGTGCCCTGGCTAGTCTGTCGATAGCAGGCTCGCTCGACAAAGTACATCCTCGCATAGCGAACTATCTTGGAAAACGACAACTCGTCGGAGGCGGCCACAACGGCAGGCCGAACAAGCCGGCTGATGTTTGCTACTCGTTCTGGGTGACGGGATCCATGCTTGTTTTGGGCATACAACCTACCCAGGAGAATACCAGAGCTTCTGTCGGCTTCATCTTAGGGTCAGCAGTTGACGAGCTCATTGGCGGCTTTGTAAAAACCCCAGGTGAGGATTCTGATCCTTACCATACCTGTCTGGCCCTGTTTACCCTGAGCCTTCTCGACTATCCGGATCTTGAAGCTGTAGATCCAGTTCTGGCCTGCCCAGAGACGGATATGTAGCTGTTGCAGAGCTTCCCAATCTCATTCACGGGTTGTGCGTCTCTTCAGGTTCCGGAAGGTGGTGCACGGCTGTGTTTTTGAATGCTTCACGCCACGGATCCTTAACTTTGACCTTCAGAGCCGTTATGGTGGCCGCGCCTTTATACCATTCGCATTCTTTGTCATTCCGCATGGTATTGGGATCCGACAAGGTCAAGTCATTTCCGATATAGACACAATTTTGTACCCGTTTGAGCAGCGACGGCTCCAAAAAGTAAGGCGCGTGGGGGACGAACCAGAGCAGGCCTTTCACGGACCGCGGATCCTGCTCCTTCACTATTATATCTAAACCACTCAATATTCGTAGGTCCCGTTTTTTAAAGTTCGGATCCCAAGCGGTTATATTTGCCAATTCATATTTTTCGCGCAAGTACAGAGCCAATGCGGTTTGGTATTCAGCATTGTGGTCCTCAAGGCCAAAATTGCCCACAGCAAGGAACCTGAGTTCTTTGAAGTGGTAGTTTTTTAGTATCTTGTTCAGAGCTGCCACAAACGCGGAATTCTCCAACTCTTTTTTCCGTAGCTCAATATCCGCTAGCGCCTCATCCTCGCCTTTTCCTCCCTTGGAGCCCATGCCTGTGTGTAAATGTTATGAGGGTTCGAGTAGAGCCCAGCTGCCCTACTCCACACACGCACACACTACTATCAGACACGCATAGATAGGTCTAAAAACCGTTGCGGCCAGCGGCGGTGTATATGCAGCTTCGGGCATGCTAACATGATGAGTTTCAGTTTTATACGAAAGAATGTATTTCAATAGTTTAGGCGGCTGCGGTCTTTTTGATGTTAAGCGGGGTCGTGTTCGCGGTATCATGTTCGAGCCCAGATCCCTGAGGGAGCGGTCCCTCCTCGTTCGCATGCTCCGCGATAGGATAAGTTGTGGATTGAGGTCTTTCTGTTCCATTGAGTTGTGAATGCAATGAGTGTGACGAAGTAGCAGAAGCGACCTGGCGCTGGATGTCTTGTTTCTGCGCCTCCAAGTCGCCGAGCTCGGCATGCAGCTTGTGCGCGTGCTCGCGCAGCTCCTTCTGGGAACGCGACTGGCGGACCCTGAGCTCGTTATCGTAGTTTTCCGCGTCCGTGTCCACGTAACCGTCTACCAAGTTAGGATCCAGGGGCTGGCCAGCGTATTCACCGTTAGAAGACTCGTCATACGCAGGTTGAGAATCACCTTGAGAACCAGTCACGGTTGTACCATACGGAGAAGCGAAGGGGTTTGTTGAGTGCAGGGCCTGGGTCGGATTTGATTGGTCGAACGTGAACCTTGTGGACGTAGCGGACGAAGGCTGAGACGACTGGCGTGAATCGCGCTCATATGAGCTGCGCGGATTGTACGGGCGCGTCTCGGCCATCTTCTGTTCGAGTTCGCGAAGTTCGCGCTCGCGCTTCAGCAGCATTGCTCGCTTCGCCTCGATCTCGGCATTGACCCTGAGCTCTTCCTCGCGCAGAAGCGCCGTTTCCCTGTCGATTTGCGCTTGCTTAAGACGCGCCGCGTGGTCGGCAAGCTCCTGGGGCATCAGAAGGGACGCACGGTGGTTCTGCTGGGGGTCCAGGCGATGCGTGCGGAACGTTTCATACAGGACGTCATGTGTGCGCTCCTTGAGCTCCATCAGGAACTCGTCGATGAGAGCATCCCTTAGCATTCTTAAGTCGCTGTGATGAGGGTTCAAGACCTCCACCGTGCCAAACGGCAGCAACCGCTTATACAGCGAGACGCCCTGTTCGTCGAACTCGGAGGACGATGTCAGCGCAAATGGCAAGGCACTGAACAGCTCGTTATCCTCGAGGTTTCCACCAATGATTTCACCCTCGCTGTTAACAGTCTTGGCACCACCTGCGGTGTTTCCCTCATCAGTATACTGAAAGTCGAACACGTCGATATCGTGGAACCTGAGGTCCTCCATGATGAGGCGCTTGTTCGTGACGCGCTCGGACTGGGTCAAAGCATCGGCGCGTCCAATCACAGGAATGACGTTCACGATGCTGGCTAGCCTCTTGAGCGTGAGAATGTCCAGCTCGCGCAGGCCGTGGCCGGTCGGCTCAATGAAGTACAAACACGCGTCGATACGGTTATCCTTGAACCGCGGGTTACGGCGGATCCGCGACTCCTCAGCAAGAACCTCGTCAAATCTGTTCTCGATGTACTCGGCAACCTGCTGGATATCGGATGCATGCGCGATGTTTGTGCCAAATCCTTCGGTCTCAATGAGCGTGAGCGTTAATCTGCTCCCGTCACTCAGCGGCTCGTCCAGATCTAGTGAAGTTGGTTGGAATCGCAGGGCCGTGAGCTTTGCAGATGTGGCCTGGTTCTCGGAATCGAGAATAACCCGTTTTCCCACCAGCGTGTTGATGAACGAGGACTTCCCAGTTCCACTCGCACCACAAACCATGATATTGAGTGCCTGTCTGCGCGGGGCTCTTTTAGAGAAGCCTGATCCCAAAGTCGAGAAACTCATGCCGCGTTAACTCGATATACACAGCACTGTTTTGGTCGTTGAAGAAGTTGGTGACGCGTCGCTTCTCTAAAGATTTTGTCCCTTACCCTCAAATTACAAGTGACACACACGCACGCCGAAGATTATCAGGCAGATCGACGGAGCCTCTGGGCCACAAAACAGTCAGTCCGGTATTTGTGTTTGTGGTCTATGGGATGACACTTCCGTCGAGCGCAACAGACGCGGGACCAGGGGACCCCGTGCGCCATTGACTACCCGCCATGTTGGGCATATGGCTCAATTGCAACGGCGATCTCATTGTGCGCGCTATTCTCGCACGCAGAAACGGTGCTGAACCGCACCGCTCTACTATTTGCGCACGAGCCAAGCTTTAGAATCCACGTTCCCACTCACCCCTACTGGCACACACTGTCCACCTACCCATCACATGATTGGGACTCGTAGAAACCTGCGGCCCCGACTCGTGATCACCTCGACCGTTATTGAACGACAAAACGACAATGGCGATGCACGCTGTCCGATAGCAACGGAGCAGCCACACCGCATAAAACCAGCCATTCTGGGGTGACAAGCTTGACTTAGAGTGTTAGAGAGGTAGGGCTATGAAATACTCAAAACTGTATCATATGGCTTTGTGACTGTGCCTGTAGAGGTGCCGTGCGGCACAGAGGTTTGCAAGTATAAGAAGCAAACGGTAGGAGGGCAAGGGTGACGTCATACCCTAGCATGGTAGAGGTAGATCCGATGCTATGCAAGAACGCATATATATAGGCGACGCTGTGCCCTTGTTGAGCAAAAAGGTTGATAAGTAGCAGACACCACAACCAACTATATTGGAAGATATGTTGGCTGCAGGATCAACATCAGCAAGCTTCGTTACGGGTGACAGGGAGCTATATGAGAAAACCCGCAAGTTCTACGAGAAGTTGGGGTTCTCGCTAAACTCCGAATGGTCTTCGAGAGATGTCGAACACGGTGGTGGCCCGCAGCGTGCCGGCGAAAGTCTCGAGGAGGACACACTCGTTATGGAAGTCGCCGACGGCTCGGGCATGAGCGTGATCTACCTTCGTCTCACGCCGATGGGCCCGAGCAGAGACCACAGCCTTGCCGAGCGCATGAGACTCGTCGATGCCGCAGGCGTGCATGACTGGAGGGGCTGCACTTCTGCCGTTGTGTTCCCCGTAGACAGCATTACGGAGGTTGTCACAAAGGAGTCTGATATCTGCCCCGGTCCGCGCCAGCTTCATCCGAAGTATGGCGATCCCGTTTACGCATTTCTGATTGACCCCCTCGGCAATCTCGTGGGCTTCACCACAGCTACGAACGGCGTTTCCACCCAGACCGTTGCCCCGAAGGCGAGTTGGAACGCCGTCAAAGAGAAGGACCCGAATGCCGTCAAGGTGAGTCGAGTTGATGCCGTTGACCACATGGAGTTCCCTGCGTGTCCCAAGGTCCCTGAGAAGCCGAAGAAGCGCATTGCAGTGCTCACGAGCGGAGGTGACAGCCCGGGTATGAATGCGGCTGTGCGTGCCGTTGTGAGGTATGGTATCTACAAAGGCTGCGAGGTCTTCGCTGTTCACGAGGGATACTCGGGCCTTATCAGCGACAATATGAAGAAGATGTCGTGGGATGACGTCCGTGGCTGGCTCAGCTTTGGTGGTACGCTTATCGGTACTGCACGATGTCTCGAGTTCAAGGAAAGACAAGGCAGACTGACGGGATGCTACAATATGATCAAGAATGGCATTGATGCTTTGATCGTCATTGGAGGTGACGGTTCCCTGACTGGTGCTGACTTCCTGCGCAACGACTGGCCAAGCCTCGTTGCCGAGCTGGCGAAGGAGGGCCGTATCACGAAGGCTCAAGCAGAGCACCACGGGCATCTATACATTTCTGGTATTGTCGGAAGCATCGATAATGATATGGCCCTTACCGATACCACCGTTGGCGCATACTCCAGTTTGGCTCGCATTTGCACAAACGTTGATTGGATTCAGGCAACGGCTGACTCGCACTCCCGTGCGTTCGTGATCGAGGTCATGGGTCGTCACTGCGGTTGGTTGGCCCTTATGGCTGCTATTGCCACGCGAGCAGACTATCTTCTCCTTCCAGAGATGCCACCAAACTCGAAGACGTGGGCTGAGGAGATGAACAAGATTGTTCTGCGTCACAGGAAAGCGGGCTCGCGCCGCATCATTGTTATTGTTGCCGAGGGTGCTATTGATGACGAGCTGCAGCCAATCAAGCCTGAGACTGTCAAGGAAAGCCTCGAGAAGATTGGCTTCGACACGCGTGTCACCACGTTTGGCCACGTCCAGCGAGGTGGTACTGCTGTTGCTGCTGACCGTGTCTTGGCCACCATGCAAGGCGCTGAGGCAGTGGACGCTATCCTCGAGGCGACGCCCGAGACGCCGTCGCCAATGATCGGTATTCGGGAAAACAAGTTGGTACGTGTAAGCTTGTTGGAAGCCGTGAAGGAGACAAAGGCTGCTGCCGCTGCTATAGCTGCGAAGGACTTCGTCCGTGCGCGTAGCCTGCGTGACACTGAGTTCAACGAGCATCTACGGAACTACCTCACGATCTCAAAGTCCGATATACCAAGGCCAAGTACTGGAAAGAAATTCGGCATCATTGCATGCGGTGCCCCAGCTGGTGGCATGAACCAAGCCATCGCTGCTGCGGCATCGTACTGCTTGGCCCAGGGCCACACGCCAGTCGGCATTCAGAATGGCTGGTCGGGTCTGGCTCGCCACGAGAGCTTCAAGAACATCACCTGGCAGGATATCATGCCGATGTACTCTAAGGGAGGGTGCGAGATTGGTACAAACCGATCCCTTCCTGATGTTGACTTCGGTATGATCGCATTCTACCTCGGTAAGCACAATATCGACGGTCTGATCGTGGTCGGCGGTTTCGAGGCTTTCAAGTCCTTGCACATGCTGGACCAGGCGCGTCTCACTTATCCAGCATTCCGTATCCCAATGGTCTGCTTGCCTGCAACCATTTCGAACAACGTGCCGGGAACTGAGTCGTCGCTCGGTACTGACACTTGTCTGAACGCACTGCTGGAGTACTGCGATGTCGTGAAGCAGAGCGCGAGTTCCACGCGCAGACGTGTCTTCGTCGTCGAAGTTCAGGGCGCTCAGAGTGGATTCATCGCAAGCATGAGTGCACTGATCTGCGGTGCATATGCTGTGTACGTTCCCGAGGAGGGAATCTCGTTGACTCAGATGCATGCAGACATCAAGCACTTGCGGAGCTGCTTTGAACAGGACCAGGGACGTGTGCGCGCTGGACGGCTAGTCATTCGTAATGAGATGGCCTCGCCTGGTTTTACCACTGCAAACCTCACTTCAATTTTCGAGACTGAGAGCCACGGCCGCTTTGACGCCCGCGAGGCAATTCCGGGCCACTTGCAACAGGGTGGCCTTCCCAGTCCGATGGACCATGTCAGGGCTGTTCGATACGGAATCAAGTGCGTCGAATTCCTTGAGAGCCACATGGATGTGAACTGGGCTGACAGAAGCGAGTCTGCTCGCGCTGCATCTGTCTTCTGTGTTAGATCGCTTAAGGCGGAGTTCTCTCCGGTTACTGAACTGTGGGAGAATGAGACTGAGATATCGCTGCGACGAGGAACCGCGGTTCACTGGGATGCCCCGCTGCGTATGGCGAACATCATGACCAACAGACCGATCATCTCAAGCAACCACGAGAGCTAGATCTTGTTTAGAAACCAGCAAAAAAAGCACATAACATTGAATCACTTATATTTGTTATTTTTGAGTATATACAAGATAAGACTTCAGGAATGATAAGTCTCGAGAGAACGTTATCATGAACGAGCCAAGGGAGGTTCAGATACCTTTGAGCGGGTCTTGAGAGTTCAGGAACTCTTCTGTGAGCTCATAGTTGCCCTTTTTGTCATCAAGAACCCTCAAGGCACCTGTGCCAAGAAGGTTGTCGAATTCGTCGGCAGGCACAAATCCTTTGGACTCCAAAAACTTGTTGCGCATAAGTTGCTGGTTCCATTCGGCGATGCTGTGCGCGAGCACATCTGTCTCAGCCTCATTGAACTCGAGCGGGGGCTCTGATCCATCTCCAGCAAATTGCCACAGCTGCATCAGTCTGTAAACGGCATAGTCCAGATCATTGTAAAAGCCTGTGTCGATATCGGTCTGCATAGCACGATGCACAACCTCTTCTCGGCGCTTAAGGTTCGGGTGGTGTGCGTAGATCAGCTCAGGGACTTCGTCTCGCAGCAACTTCTCGTACGTGAACTCAGACTGAGTCAAACTGTAGAAGTGGTTGATCACGCGCTTCTGTTGTTCAGGGAGCTGATCGTAGTTCGGAACGTCTTCAAGATTGAAGATGCGCTCTCCAGGGTTCCGCACAAACCACGGCACGCCATGGAAGACATATGGCTTGACCACGGTGTTTTCAACGTCGATCAGCCAGTACTTCTCGCCATCTTGTTGAATCACGTTCATTGGACTGAAATCAGGGTCGTAAATACGAGGCCCAGCGCGCTCTCCTTCCAAGTCCGCGTCGCTGAATAGCGAAGGCACCAGCTTCGCATAACGCTCCGCAGATCGGTAGTTTGGAGAGTCTGTGCCACAGGATGCCTTCGCATAAGCCACTTGAACATCTGCCGTCGCGGTCAAGTACTCCTTCCAGGATTGCCAGGGACCTCGGAGATCTTGAGCTGGATCGGGGGTGTTCGTACTCCTCCAAAACCGCTTCTCAGTGGACGGGCCGATCACATATTCCTCGTCAACGGCAACCGTTTTGGCATCATCAGCAAGATCTTTCTTGAAGTAGAGGCTACCATAAGCGGGGAACTTGTGTTTCAAGATAGCCCCGGCCATCTCGGCCATGGGCTGGATCACAGGCAGCTTTTCTTCGACATCGGTGGACCAAGGCTTCCACTCGGCAGCCAACTTGCCCCCGTTAACGAAGCTAGTCAAGATGAACGGCGACCCCAAGTGGTTGTCAGAAGACGCAGAATAGGCCAGCGGCAGAGTGGCACGGAACTTTTCACTATCCTTGAACACAACATTTCCCAAATAACTCAAGGTCGCAGCTTCACTTAGGAGTCGGTGCTTCCTGTACTCCGCAGATCCGAGATTATAAGGGATACGCAGCACATAGGCGCGCTGATCCTTCAGCACAATCTTGTAAAGCTTGTTGTGCTTGCCCTCGAATAGAGGCTCCAGAGTCTCAATAGCAACGCCGGACTGCGTGACGTCAACCTCGCTCTTCAGCAACTCAAGGAGTCCTTTGAAGTCGAACGACACCGTGCGCTTCGCCCGCTCCTCGCGGTCGTTTTGGAGCCATCGGCCAGTCTGGTACTCGAAGAACTTCGAGGCAGCTGCCTCGGACTCGGGAGAGCTGTCGGGGTTGTTCAAATCGACATATGTGATATCCTTGTCGGTTGCGAACGTCCGGAAACGCCGCAGAACGTTTGCTCTTGCCGGCCTCAGAATCCTCAACATGTTAACTTACTAAAGTGGGCTACAGCTGGGTACATAGGGATTCCACGAGTAGCAACACGGCTGCGTGGAAATGTGCTGAGATAATAGCGGATAGAGATGCATAAAAATAACTAGTGTGACGCGCAAGCGGAGCTTGGCTCCATTAAGCCGACTCAACTAGGCACAAAGCACCTGTTCATCGCCTACATCTAGCCTTATGTCGTCTCACTAGCGGATCCACGTCCAACTCTGGAGATCCCCTCCCCTCGCCCTTGGTCACCACCTCCAGCACGCAACATACACACAACCATCTTTAAGGCTGTCTGTGTATGCGAGGCAATGCTCACGTTTTATCCATCCATTGAGCTTGATACTGCTCTGAAAATCAAGATAAGCTACTTGGAAGGACGAAGAGAGACGTTACCATTCAGCGACATCGTCGAGGACCCATCTAAAGGGCTGTCTTTCCTCGGGTCCAAATCCCCAAGCTCTTTGTTTCTAGAAGCCCAAGTATTCGCAAATGTGAATCCTATAAGTGTACCTATCCGAACAACTTACAAGCCCCCAGCGCCATCTCATCGCGCTTCTTCCTTAAAGACCCATCAATGGGACGAGTGGCTCGAGCTGCCTATTCTGCTATCTCAATTACCCTTGGACAGCAGCGTTCTTTTGACTGTTTGGGGCCCTTCGGGGAAGCCAGACCCGCAAATTTACTGTGGTGCCGTGTTCCCACTTTTTGCGCAAGATGGGACTCTGCAGCAGGGAAGACAGAAGCTTACGGTCGAGCTTGACTCCGAAGCTAAGAATTTCCTGCGGAGAGCGAGAATTTGTGGCAACGACAAGGCAGAGGACAAACGGCTGGGAGGCGAGCTCGAGCGGCTGGAAAATTTGATGAAAGCGCATCAAATGGGCCAGATCCCTACCATCGATTGGCTGGATAACCTCGTGTTTCGCCGAATCGAGAGTTTAACTGTGGCTAACAGTGTGGGAAAAAGCGAGTCTGATCATTTTCTGTTCATTGAGTTGCCCCTATGGGACCACGACATCGTCTGGATGCCCAAACGGTACACTTCGCCGCTGAGATCTGGAGTCTTCTCCAACAGCCAACAACTCGGTACGTCTGTCTCATTGTTCAACCAAGCGGGGGCCCGAGATCTGTCCAAGGATGGCCCAAAGATGCGAACTGTGGCACCACCTGGTGGCACATCCGCACCTAATACAACAAAAGATGGTTCGAGCGCGGCCCCCTTCGATTTGAATTCAGAGCTACAGCTGGATGCGGACGAGGAAGAAGAGCACCTAATGGCCGTTTACGATCCCGACTTCGATCGTGAAACTCCTATAGAAGCCAAGTACCGGAGGCTTGTTCGTCTTTCGAATACAGATCGCGATATGAGGCCAACTGCTAAGGTCAGAGACGAGATCGAGCGTATAATTGCATACAGTCCTGTGCACGACCTGTCCAGCGACGACAAAATCTTGCTTTGGAAGTACCGCTATTATTTGACGAAGCGCAAGAATGCTCTTACAAAATTCGTGAAGTCAGTGAGCTGGGAAGATGACACCGAGGCAAATCAAGCAGTCGAAGTATTACAGCTCTGGATTGACATAGATGTTGCGGATGCTTTGGAGCTTCTGGGCCCCGAAATCAAGAACGCGCAAGTGCGAGCCTATGCTGTGGATCGTCTGAGAACTGCAACAGATAATGATCTCGAGCTTTATTTGCTGCAGTTGGTGGAAGCGCTGAAGTTTGAGCCGTGGGTAGGCAGTCCTGTGAAGTCGTACCTTGCTCGATTTTTGGAAAATAGGGCTGTTCTGAGTCCTGTTTTGGGTAACTTCTTTTATTGGTACGTCTCCGTTCAGTCCATGGACAGGCACTACGGCGTGTCAGTGTATCAACCGATTCTGAGACACTACCTCGCATCTCTTCCGCAAACCACCTCACAAGTCCAACAAATTCAGCAGCAGATTGCGGCTGCATCGCCGACAGCCAGTAATCCACCTGAGCCTATCACGCTCAAGCAGGTGAGAGCGCAAGTGAAATTCATGAACAAGCTACTGGATCTAGCCAAACTTGTCAAGCAGTCAAAGGAACCCCGACCGCGAAGAATCGAGCAAATGCGTGAATATATTGCGGATCCTCGCAACGAGCTCGCTAAGTTCAGTGCTACTAGGTTACCTCTGGACCCCTCGGTTGTAGTAGTTGGCTGCGTTCCAGAGCAGTGCGGTGTGTTCAAATCATCTATGCTTCCCCTCAAAATTGTTTTGAAGACGGCCAATTCCAGTACTTACTCGCTGATCTTCAAAAGTGGTGATGATCTCAGACAAGACCAACTAGTCATGCAGATAATTCAGCTTATGGATCAACTGCTGCGAAAAGAGAACCTTGACCTAAAATTGATGCCTTACAGAATCCTGGCCACGTCCATGACGGATGGTGCAATACAATTTGTCCCTAACAGTGAGCCGTTAGCGCAGGTGATCTCACAGCATCATGGAATCCTACACTTCTTGAGCACGCATGCGGCTGACCCGTCAGAGCCTCTCGGTGTCCGTGCGGATGTAATGGACAACTTCGTGAGATCTACAGCAGGCTATGCGGTCATCACATACTTGCTTGGAGTCGGCGACCGCCATTTGGACAATCTACTCATCGATCATGAGGGACACTTTTTCCATATTGATTTCGGCTACATTCTTGGTAAAGACCCGAAGCCATTCCCGCCTATGATCAAGTTGCCCATCCAGCTCATCGACGGAATGGGCGGTATCAATTCTGAGAACTACACACGTTTCAGGAGCTACTGTTTCACAGCATTCACTACTCTACGCAAATCAGCGAATCTCATTTTAGCTCTCTTCAACTTGATGACGGAGTCAACCATCCCCAATATATTACTGGAGCGCGAGCAGGCTGTTCACAAGGTCGAAGAGCGTTTCTGTATAGAGATGAGCGAGGAAGAGGCTATTCTGCATTTCCAGAACCTGATCAACGATAGCGTGAATGCCTTTTTGCCGATGGTAATCGATCGGCTGCATAGTTTGGCACAATACTGGAGAGCTTGAAAAGAACATACTTATTTATTGTACAACTTCGAAAATTGCATGACATTGTATATCGTTTACACTAATCACATAGTCCGCTGTTTTTTGTCTGCGGGAGGCCCGACGCTGCCTGAAGCCATTCCCTGAGTGAGCTGAGCGAGAAGCATCTCAGCCGGGTTCGACGAGGGGTCCACCTCATCGTCATCTTCTTCCTCTTCCTCCTCACTGGGCTCCTCGAGGTGTAAAGCAACTTTGTGCATATGAAGTGCGCTTTCGTACACATTGTGTAGCTGCTCCCTCTGTGTTGCGGGATCCATGTCCCTCAAGTCGCCGTAATTACGAGCCCATAGCCTGGACTTGATTAACCTTTTGATGGCTCGAGACTCTTTCTGGCCATTCGACATAAATATGAACATTTCTGCAACACGTTGCAGCTGCACCTTCTCCAGCTTGTACTTTTCCATGAGCTTCGCGATGATGACCTCAGAGTCGTCCTCATAATCCTCGAGAAGAGTTTTCGCCTCTGGCTCCTCTGTTAGCCATTCGTAATGCGCACGGTCACGGAGCACTTCAAATCCAGCTGATGGCTCCTCCACCTCAATCTCTTTAACATTGTTATCTCCCACAAAGTGTTTGACCAAATCCGTATAGAACTTCTTACCGATGCCGGCGCCTTGATACGGGGGCAGGATCAAAAAATGAGCGATTCGCTTGCGCGTGGGAAGCTGCAACGCAGCCTCAGCTTCAAACTTTTCACCATTTTGGTAGTAGAAAAAGGAATACACTGAGGAATACCCCACAAAAGCGTTACTATCCTTATGCGTGAGCACATACACTTCCCACGTTTGATCGGCTTCGTCGGGAGCTTGTGCTCCTTCTATGAACATCCAGCAGAAGAAGAAAAGTCTGTTCAAATATTGAGAGGACCGTGTATCCGAGAATCGGAGAAGGCGAACGTCGTAATCGGCGTTCAGCGAGAACACGGGGTTCAGCGACAGGGGTCCCTGTTCTATCTTCGCTCGTTCTTTTTCGCACTCTAAAGTCCATCTAGCGCGGTCCTCGTAAACAGTCTCTTTCGGCATAAATTCCTTCAGTAAGTCAACAGCATCCGGCGCTTTGGCGTTGACCTTCTCCTCAGCCTCGAAATGAACGAAGGGCAGTAAGGAGACTTCGTCGAACTCTATAACTAGTTTTGGATCCTTGTAGCCTCGAATGTAGTCCGCAGTGTAGATAGCGTACGCGATCAATGGCTTAAACTCGTGTTTCCCAAGCTTCAGGGTGATCGCACGCGTTGTATCTACAGACGTCGGATCCAAGAGTCTGATGTCTTTGCGCATTCCCTCAGGGTCATGCTCTGCCTGCTTCAAAGCAGCCTCCAGAAGCTGCGACGTGTCCGTCACGGCCTCCATTTCTTTACGCACGGCATCCAAGTCAAGACCGTTCATGATAAATGTGGAGCACACGACGCGTTCTGATCCACAAAATTAATGACCTGAAAGTATACACGACATACGATCAGGAAGCATTACCAAGCAGTGGCGTCAGACCCTAGACGTGTGGAAGCTGCGTTTATAAGAATACGGGGGTTGCTTATGTCTTCAGGCTGTATATGTCTTCAGGCTGTTTAGGTCCATAATGGCATTACAAGGTGCTAGAGACTTCAAGTCAATGTGTTGTTTGGAATAATAAAAAGGTCCTAAATACTAACAATTAATTAATTTTAGTAGCTTGGTTTAATTTTTTTCAGTTGGAGACAGCAGCAGAGTGGCTCTTCACGTAGCGACCGCTCGGATCAGCGTCACAGCCCCAGTCAGCCTTCGGAATCCAACGCATGACAGTCGAGGCAGCGGCCTTGTTGTTTTTGGGGAAGACCTCGTCAAAGATCATTCGGTACCAGTAGGCCTCCTTGGTCTTCGGCGTGTCATCACCCCACTGCGGCTTCGGGTTCGCGAACTGCTCATCGCTGATCACACGCTCGGCGGTGTCCTTGAGCGAGTCGATCCAGGAGTAGCCAACGCCGTCACTGAACTGTTCCTTCTGGCGCCAGAGGATCTCCTTGGGCAAGAACTCGTCGTTGTCGAACGCCTTTCGCAGAATGTATTTTTCGATGTGGTCGCCTGTAATCATCTTGTCCTCGGGCCTGATGTTCATGCACGTCTGAAGGAACTCCTTGTCCAAGAACGGAACACGGGCCTCCAATCCCCATGCCATTGTAGACTTGTTTGCACGCAAGCAGTCAGCATAGTGCAAGTTCTTCACACGCTGCACGCACTCACGGTGGAAGTCTGGTGCCGACGGCGCAGCCCCGAAGTACAGGTACCCGCCAAAGATCTCGTCGCTTCCCTCGCCTGAGAGAACCATCTTGACACCCTGGGCCTTAATTTTTCGGCTCAGGAGGAACATGGGAGTCGACGCACGGATAGTAGTGACGTCGTATGTCTCCAGGCTGAAAATGACATCTGCGAGAGCATCCAAGCCCTCCTGAATCGTGAAGTTGTGCTCGTGGTGGACAGTGCCAATGAACTCAGCAACCTGACGAGCAGCCAAAAGGTCAGGGGCGCCCGGCAGTCCAATGGCGAAACTGTGAAGCTTCGAGCCAGAGGTGTTGAACAGGCGGCCATCGGCATTGACGCCCGCCATGTGGTGAGAGACGCCGCGATCATCGATAGCATTACGGGACTCTTTCGCGGCAATCGAGGCGATAAGCGAGGAATCAAGACCACCGCTCAACAGCACACCATAGGGAACTTCTGTCATAAGACGCTTTCGAACGGCCTTCACAAGCGTGTCTCTTACTTGGATCAAGTCAACGGGCTTCGTGGGGATATGCTCCGGGTTCCACCAGTTCGGCTCGTAGTACCGAGTGAACTTGTCCGTATCGCTATCGTAGTAGTGGCCGGGAGGGAAGATATCTATGCTGTCACAGTCCTCAACCAAGCACTTCAACTCGCTGGAGAAATACACAGTTCCGGGCTGCTTCGATGACCGACCAATGTACATAGAGGTGATTCCTATCGGATCGCGGGCAGCATAGACTCTGTCAGTCTTCGAGTCGTAAATTACAAAAGCAAAGAACCCATCAAGGTGGTTTGCCGCATCGACGCCATACTTCTCGAACAAAGGAATGATGGTCTCGCAGTCGGAGTGCGTGGAGAATTTATAGTCCGGGAAGCCCTGGCGCAGGTAGTTGTGGTTGTAGATCTCACCGTTGACCGTCAGCGAGTAGCGATCATCCTCACTCTGCATGGGCTGCGCGCCTGAGTCAAGACCAACAATGGCCAAGCGTTCATGGCAAAGAATAGTGTTGTTCTTGACTTCCAACCCGCTCCAGTCCGGTCCTCGGTGGCGGATCTTCCTCGAGTTCTGCAGAGCCTGCTTCCGGTACTCTTGCACGGCAGGGTGGCGGTACGTTGCAAAAATCCCACACATTTCTTATATGTGACCGAGTATTTTTCAATAGTAGTAGTAGGTAACTGAAATATGCTGCTGACCAGAATTTCAGTTTGAGCCATGAGTCATCACGGATTCAGTCATTGACACGGGCGGCATGCATGACTTATGATTGTTATCGGACCAGTAAAGAAGAAAGCGGCCTAGCACGCTTGAAAACTATTATGAGCACAGTTAGTTAGGAATTATTATATATTAAGTACTTGTAAGCTCTTGATTCCGCAAGAGTCTGTGATTATATTCGAGATCTCCAATCTAGCAGTAATGTTCAGAAATTCAAGCCTGGCCATGGAAATCCAAAACCATCATTTTCTGTCTTTCCTTGAGTTCCTTGTCAAAGTCCTCTTCCTTCTCGAGACTTCCGTCATCAGCATCACTGCTTCCAGGGATGTCCTCAGGGAAGACCGAGCCGGCGAGGATCTCCTGTTGGTCCGTCTTGCTTTGAACGAACAGCCAATAGTCGACCTTCTTCCCCCACTCTCCAATTTTGTAGTACTCGTACCACGGTTTGGGGAGTTTGAAAAGGTGCAGGTCCTTCGGAGTGAAAAAGTCTTTGCCATCAGGAGGCTTGTCGAAGACTGCAAATAGTCTCCGCTCCTTAATACCGTGATAGATACCACGCAACGCAATGCCAACCGCGCAGCCTATGACACAACACACGGGTGCTGCGACAAATGCGCCAAATGCACCCCAGTCATTACCATAAAGTCCCTGGTTCATGATAAGTAAAGCACCACCTTCGCTAGCACTCTTGTAATAAATGGTTCCATACACGAACACGCCAATAATGCCCCCAATGAGTGCGAGCACAATGTCGAATCCAGTGATGAACCAGAAGTACTTGCTCAAGCCCAAAAAGAGGACCGGAACAACGCATGAAGACAGCACATCAACAATCAGATAGATATCAAGAACGCTCTGGGCTTTTAAGGCGACGACAATGCAAGGTGCCATTGTTCCCCACACAAAGACACGAACCCATTGAATACGTACCCGGTTCCGGAAAAAGTCGTTAGAGATTGTCGAAACCATAGCGCTTTGCAATGAGTCAAACGTGCACGCTGAGAGCATAGCCACAAACACTAGAACGAAGCCAGCAAGCCAAGAGGGCAATGAAGTAATGAGCAGGAAGAACGCATTCTCCGCATTGTCCCCGAAGTCTGGGGACGACTGGTCCAACAGCCCCGCCCAGACCGCCAGAAGTCCTGGAATACCAAGGACTGAACAAAGTGCAAACAATAAGAAAGCGGTAAGAAAACATGAAATGTAGAGATCTTTGTTCGTCTTTGCCGCAAATGTCCGAATCCAAAATCCTGACATAAAGCAGTCGTTCGTCATGATAGCGACAAAGAGAATGTAGATCAGCTTCCATCCCAAAGTGTTCGCATCCAACAATCGGCTTGGGCCCACAAGCGACTTATCAATCTTGACAGTGCAGCCAGTAGCAATGATGCAAACTATCAGTAACGTCAAAAACGTGAGCACCTGGAGATTGTCCGTCAAGAAGCTGACGTAGAACCCTCCCATAGAGGTGTAGATGGACACAATAACGGCTTCGACGATAAGCACCGGCAAGCCTGGTACATTACTGATTGTTTCGACACATGATTTCAAACTGGCAAGCTCAGACACCATGAATAGGAAGACCGTCAACACCGTGCAACAGGAGATCACTAACGCTGTGATCGTGCCATAGCGGTAGCGGACCCACTCAGTTAGCACAAATGCTGACGGCATTTGCCGCCGAATTATGGGGCCCAGTAGACCAAAAAGAATGAATGGTATGGCGCCGCACAACGAGTAGACAAACAAGCCATGAAGGCCAGCTTGTGCGCCGATCTGCGGGTACGTAGAAAGTACACCAACGCCGAGTCCTGATGAATATGTTAGTAACCAGCCCTGAACGCAATTCTCACGCAAGTCTTAACTTGATCGAGTTCAAACGGTATTTCTCAGCCCAATGTTAAAAAGAGGGCACCCGCCGCATTCAGACTCTTCCAAAGCAATTAATTCTTTGAATAGTATCGGATTGTAAGCTCAATCAGTGAGCCCGTATAGCACAAAGCTGGGCCCATGATTTTACGAGCTGTTCAAAGAATGTAGCATCAGATATCGTTAGCTCATACTCAAGAAAGAGTATGCAAGAGAACACTTAAAGAAGAAAGATGGAGCGACTCCGGTTATACTTACCTGAAGCAACAAAGTTGAACGTCAAGGGAAGAGCGCTTCTCGTACCATTTCCGGCTAAATACTGACCTTTACCACGGCCCCACCAAACAGCGCCAAGACCGATCAAAAGAACGCCAGCATAAGACGAGTAAAGGCATGCATTGGCAGCATGGTCGGAAAGGTATCCCATTATCGTCCAACTTGTCGAGTTGTAGGTTGTCTAATCAGATGTGACCTTATGAAAACAATGTATATATATGTGGATGATGCCGTAAAATTATAAGACGACAATAATCAATACCCTTGCCCAGGTATGAGATTGCGCAACCTGGCTGAATCTTTGTACTCTTTTAGCTGCCACCCCACACCGGGTTCAAACAGCGGCCCACAGCGAAGCCTCGGGAGAGGCCTCCGACTTCAGCCTTTTCTTTGAGGTGGGCGTAGCGCTCTATAGTTCTTCCACGTAAAGCTGTCGTGCAGAAACCCTTGCCTTGGAAAAGACCCCGAGTCATCCTAGAATTACCTGCATGATGTTACGCGGGAACAGTCCACGTGCTATCTCAAACATGTATGGATCTCGCATAATTTCATGCGGGTCCTACGATTCGTCAAAATCCACCGGGACAATCGCACCGCCCGAGTTTAGTTGGAATACTGTTGTTGAATGATATTCGATATATAGTACTATTTTTTACTGCGTCAATTTTTTAGTTCAGCGCCATACTCAGTGGACCTCTAGTATGCGTGTTAAATAGTTGTTATATGAGGGCTATCAGCCACGGATAGCTAGTGTCATTTCAAGCACGTCTTTCCTGTGCCTGGCTTCAGTGTTGAGCATTTCGAGTGCTTGCGGAGGAATCACAAATTGCTCCAAATAGGACTTGTTGAACACAGGAATGATCAGGACATCACGAATACCTTCGGTTTGTGCTGTGTCCTCTGTTTCGCAGTCGGCCCAGAACTGTTCTTGTCGCTGATAAACTTTCCCCTCGTCTTGAAAGGCGAAGTTGATCAACGGCATCGGCGGAGTAATGACGGCCCATTTTGGTGCGAACCATGAGTGCCATAAATTGTGACACTCCTTGATGCTAAAGGCCGAAAGGATTGCAATGTGGGGAGCGATTCTGTCGACGTCTACCTCGAGAGACCACAGCTGCGACTTGTTACTTTTGAAAGGTTTGATGGGGTCCTGGATCAAATTCTGTGAAACGATTCGCGCCGCAGGTGATACTGACTTTGGATCGCTAATGCTAACGCGCCACAAATACAGGCAGTAATTACCGGATCCAATTGGAAGCTCGACTGACTCCCACTCGTAGCGGTAATCATAGTCAGGCTGGAACCCAATGTGAGTTCCTCCCTGCTTCCAGGAGTCATAGAAGTGCACCAGTTTGAAGCTGCGGGCCTCCCAGAGGGTCCTCAAATCGGTAATGACGCACTCCGAGGCCTTGAAGTTTGCACCATGCGTGTCTAAACAAGCTACTGGGCGCAAAAGAGGCACAGTTGACTCGAACGTGACCCCAATATTCAGCAGAGACCAGGTGGGTGACTTCCCATCGCGTACAATAGAATATTTCCACTGGAAGTCAGTTGCGCTGAGACCCGGAGCCGAAGATAAGACTTGGTATACACCTTTGCTGATCTTGATAGGCGTCAGCTGAACGTCAGCATAAAATTCAAGCGGGTTGTACCTGGTTTTGGCCTCCCCGCTGAGCAGGGTGCTTCTCCGTAGCAGGCTAGGGAACCTGAGAAGCCGCTCATTAGGCGCGAGAGCATCAGATGAGCCTTGCACGTCTTCGGGCCTGCCGCACTCACAATGCGAAAGAGGTGCGCCGTTCGGAGTTGTTACAAAACTCTCAGACGTGGGCTCGATTGCATCGATTGTGCTCTCAGAAAGCTGGAATGCTTCAGCGTTTGATGCCGCCGTATGGTTGGTAACGTTGCGTGCTAAGACCGACATGAAGTATGGCATAAATGGAATGTGAAATGTCTATTTATATACATACACACGTACGTGCGAACAAAATACGAGAGTATTACTAGATTAGGACATGACATCAATTGCCGGCATAAGCAGGATGCAGTCCTTCTATGCAACATCAGGGCTCCCAATTGTCAATTTTTGCGCGAAAGGACAGAGTGAGTCAATGCTTTGAGACCATTCAAGGACTCCGACTCCGGTAGTTTATCCAACTCCGCCAGCGCGGCATTGTGATAATGGATTGCTAGATTTCGCGTTTTCTCGACTCCATCTGCGGCCTTTACAAGATCTCGAGCCATCTGAACATCACCCTGCTGCTTGAACTGCCGCTGTATCAGTGCACCTAGCTCGGGGTACTGCTCCCAGGCATAAAGCACTGGAGCCGTTGCGAGTCCAAGCTCAAGGTCAGCACCGGCAGGCTTGCCGAGTTGCTCGTCATTCGCAGCTGTGTAGTCCAACATGTCATCTACAATCTGGAAACAGAGACCCAGATTTCTGCCGAATTGGTAACAAGCCTCGACCAGGGGACGGTCAACGCCAGCGAGAACTGCCGTGGCCCTGCAACTTTTTGACATTAGAGAGGCTGTTTTCAGGTAAGTTTTGTGAATGTAGTATTCAAATGAAGCGCGTGTAGCTACCTTACTGGAGCTAGTGGCCGTGTTTTTCAGCTGCATGAACTCGCCCTCAACAAGATTCGCGATAGTCGTCGAGAGCAACTCAATCACCTCTGCATTACGCAGGCGCGCGATAGCTACAGAGGCTCTTCCAAGTAGAAAGTCGCCCGCCAAAATTGCCATTTTGTTTCCGAAGGCCATGTTTCCGCTCGGCCGCGCACGGCGCTCTGCAGAATTGTCAATCACGTCGTCGTGGAGCAAGCTAGCAGTGTGAATCATTTCAACGATTTCGGCGAGGCGGCGCTGCTTCGGCAGAACGCCCTCGATCTCGGATGCGAATGGGTCCTGCGGTCTGCTCAAGGGATCCAAAACTATGTTTGGGTTGATGCCATGAAGAATAGCCAAGGGCGAGAGCGGTTCATTGATAGAGTCGTTCATGGTGCTCGGTTTCACATCTTGACTGTCGGGCTCTTGGATGCGGCGAGACTGCGGTACTTCAGACAGAGCCTTCGAAAGAAGCAAGACAATTAGCGGTCGAACGTGCTTCCCCTGCGACTCAAAATAATACATGGCCACCTTGTTTAAGGTGGGATGGCCCGATCCAATCAAAGAAGCGATATTGCCGGCAAGAGTCGACATCTCGTTGCTCACGATGGAGAACGGATCCTTTAGCGGCTCGACCGGCCGCACAATTTCGGCCACCTTTTTTAGTTCTAGGCCTAGCTGGTCTGCAGGACCACCATACTTGCTAGGTACCCCAAGAACTCGCCGGAAGACTCCAGATAAAAACGGTCTCGCCAGCGTGGGCCTCATGGTTCGGAACGGTAAGTAGTAAGCATCTATTGCAGGGTCTACCCTGGGTGGTGGTGATCGAGCCGCACAGAGCACTGTAGAGCAGCTACCCCACTAGGAATGCGCGAAGCCAATAGAGCTTTTCTGTGACCAGAGAAATCGAAAGTCGCCAGCGACTCTAAGGATGAACAGCTGCGTCAGATCAACGCTAAATGTTTTATAGTGTAATGTTATATATCCTACTAACAGTTGACAGTCTACATCGCCGAACATCCTATTATGGCGTTCCATATTCTGTAATGCAAAAGTGCCTACCCAGTCCTCTCAACGAAGTGAGGTTTGAATACTTCAGGCCACAGCCTCGCTACATACTCACATCTTGTAATTTTTCCTATTAGGTTGGGTGCGATGATGACTGGGTGGGGGTTACATCCTGCCAAGTATGGACAATGGTATTGACGATGGTTGGTACGATCGAGCCATTAGACAGGCAGTGAGCGCAGTCTTGCGCCACTTCGACAGGCTTCCTAAACATATCGGCATTGTGATGGATGGCAATCGGAGGTATGCGAGGACGCATGGCCATGCGCCAAAGCAAGGCCATACATCTGGGTTCCGATCCATGAGCCGGTTGCTGGCCGTGGCATACTCTGCGAAAATACCAGAAATCACAGTATATGCGTTCAGCATAGAAAATTTTAACAGAACTCCCGAGGAAGTGCGAGATCTCATGGAAATAGCGCGAACGAGGCTTAAGGACCTTGTTGCACACCGGGGCATTGCTGAGCAATTCGGTGTGCGAATAAATATAATAGGCCGCACAGATCTCTTACCGAAAGACGTGCAAGAGCTTGCGGCCACAATAGTGGCAGCCACGAAGGACAATGACAGGGCTGTTTTGAACCTCGCCATGCCTTACACTGCGCGGGACGATATGGCGACTGCGCTCGCCTCTGTCGCTGCACAAGCAGCCCGGGACAAAACCGCAATCACGAAGCAAAAAGTGGCTGGACTCACTGAGGCCACAATATCAAACGCTATGTACACAAGGAACTCACGGCCCCTTGATCTCCTGATCAGAACCAGCGGAACAAATCGGCTTAGCGACTTTTTGCTTTGGGAAATCAAGGAGTCAACGATAATTGAGTTCGTTCCAGAGCTGTGGCCGGAGTACTCTCCATTGAAGTTGCTAGGATCCATACTGCGATGGCGGACTGCATCATCGCCAAGCCCTCAGGGCTCATAAGTTATAGCGTTCTTTCTACCATTTCGTCTTCTTCGAATGTGCGGGTTCGCTTCGAAAACGACAAGCGCACACCCACGTCGATAGCTCGTTTTATTTTATTGGAACACACAGTACTTACCACGACGATTCACAAATATGACGATGCACGAGGAGGACTCTGTGGTTGGGAGCAGCATAAGTGCATAAATTATAAGATAATATATTTAAAGCATTTACAAGACGACGGCGTCATACTTCTGCTTGAACCACTCGATGGTCTCCTCCTTGGTGAGGCGGTGGTTCTTGCCAACGGGGGCTCTGGCGCGCTTACGGCGCGACACACGGTATCCGGCACGGCCGCAGACGACATAGAAGTCCATGCCGTAGATGCCGATGTTGGGGTCGTACTTAATACCCATATCAATGTGCTCTTGGATTCCGAAGCCGAAGTTGCCGGTCTCAGAGAAGTTCTTCTCCAAAAGCTCGTACTCCTTGACCTTGAGACCACGCTCGATGATCTCCTCAGCCTTGGGGCCACGGACAGTGACGTGGCAGGCAATCTTTTCGTTACGACGGATGCTGAAGGTACGGACGGTGTAACGGGCCTTCGAGAAGACCGGGGTCTGACCGCTCAACTGCTCAAGCACCTTGGCAGCACGGGTGAGACGGTCACCGCTCTCACCAACACTGATGTTAAGCACAAGCTTTTCGATCTTAACCTCGCGGAACGGGTTCACGGCCTTCTTGTCGTCGCTCATGTCCACTACTGAGTTTGGTCTACTCAAGCTGTTGATCAAAAGACTCTAGTGTGTAGCAGGGGGGCCGGCGGCACAGGGGACGGAGTCGGTAGAGACGCATCACGTGTGTCATTTTTTTCAATGGGTTAATAATCACTCCCAGCTTCGGCCTTAAGAGCCTTTGCCAAGGTTCCGCGAATGGACAACGTAGCCCTAAGCCCGCTATGTAATCAAGGCCCGAGGCTAGGACGGCCGATGGCCAGCAGGCCGGCAGGCACACCAGGCCGCGCGCGCGCCAAAAACATAGCACTCTCGTAGTGGCTCGTACCTTATGCATCCATGGCAACTCAAACAGTTCGAGGCATTGTACATTTGGACATTAAGTATAGGCAATTATGATCATTGATGGTATTTAAGGCATATATACGAACTACTACCTAGTTTGGCGGCGGAGTTTTCGTGCATTCAGTTGCAACTAACGCAGGTCGAGCAAGGTTTATGCCGCCATTCCCGGGTTGCTAGCGCTTTGTTCATATAGTCGTTCCCTTAATCTTTCTTGTTCAACTTCTGAGCATTCTCGAACTGGGCCTTGAACTTGTCAGCGTTTTCCTTGTTAGCGAATCGGATAGCGAGCGTCTGCGCCTCGGGCTCACCTTCGGAGATATCCGAAGCAACGTTATAGACCCAGCTGCGGTCGCTGCCGATGTTCGGCTTCAGCTGGTATTCTGGCGACACAAAGTGATTAGCGCAGATCTTGAGCGTCTTGTCGCGGCGCATCAACAGGCGGACCTTACCAGTGCTCTTGTGTTGCAGGAACTTGACATCTCCAGTTCCTCGCTCTTTCCACTCACCGGCATCCTTGTGAAATCTGAATAGCTTCGCGCGAATCTTGAAAAGGCTCTCCTCGTCCTCCTCGTTCGTCTTGACGTCCACCTTCTCCAGCTTCACGAGCGGCTCAAAGTGAACATCCGGAGACTCGGGCGCCTCGTCGTCGTCCTCCTTCTTGCTGTCGTCACCCTTAGGCTCCTTAGACTCCTCCTCGTCGTCCGCAGGCTTCGCGGGCTTCGCGCCACCAAACATCGAGAACACGTTCGGCTTCTCTGCGGGCTTCTCTGCGGGCTTCTCCGCAGACTCCTTGGCAGATTCCTTGGCGGGCTCCTTGGCGGACTCCTTGGATGCTTCAGCCGTGTCCTTATTCAAGACCTTCTCCTTTACCTCGTCAGCAGACATGCAGGAAATATGTTTTACTGTAAAAGAAAAGGTCCCCCTGCAATGCCTAGGTGTTTGATTACGTCAACATTTGTTGACGAACTGAGAGGTGCAGTTGAGCGCCGGCGTGGGCCATGCTCAATTCGGCATTCGTGGCTGCAAAACTAAGCTAATGCGACGTCGGATTAAGCGTAATCGAGTGTTTCGAGGCTGTTGTCTTTATATAGGTGAAAGAAGTTGATAATGAAGCCCCACGCCTCACCTTTAGGAGCACGATCCCCATGGCGTTCGCGTGAGTTTATCTGGAAATTTCATATAGTACATTGCTGAGCAGAATACGTATTTTCCAGCAAAAGTTAGGCTAGAGTCCTCTACGCTTCTTGTTAAAGCCTGGGCCGCCTGGTGAGCATCGGACCCGCTTAGACTTCATGGGGTTAGGCTGGACGTATCCTCATCACAATGGACGCCATCGTCGCGCAGTTCACCGCGGGGGCTCACGAGCCCGCCTCCGCTCTTGGAAAGAGACCAAACGAGCTTGCGTTCGAGCTTCCTGCTACCGATAGACCTGCTGCGTTTTTGAGAGCGCACACAGACGATGCCACGAACCCGCAAGCGCGCATTCACATCCAACACGGTACGACGACGCTGGCCTTCAAATTCAACGGAGGCATCATTGTGGCTGTTGATTCTCGCGCTTCGGCAGGCTCGTGGGTAGCAAGCCAATCTGTCAAGAAGGTACTGGAGATCAATCCTTATCTTTTGGGAACAATGGCCGGTGGCGCAGCGGACTGCCAGTTCTGGGAGAGATGGCTCGGTTCACAGTGCCGCATGCATGAGCTCCGCAACAAGGAACGCATCAGTGTTTCCGCCGCGTCCAAAATTCTGTCTAATGTCACCTATCACTACAAGGGCACTGGCCTGAGCATGGGCACGATGGTCTGCGGATACACGCGACGAGGCTCAAAGATGATCCCGGAGATATATTATGTCGATAGTGACGGCGCCCGTATTTCTGGCAACCTCTTCAGCGTAGGCTCTGGCCAAACATTCGCCTATGGCGTCCTCGATCAGGGCTACAGGCCGGACCTCACCGTCGAGGAGGCCCTCAGTCTGGGTAAGCGGTCGATTCTTGCGGCAACCCACAGAGACGCCTTTTCGGGTGGTTCCGTGAACCTGTACCACATTGATGAGTCTGGATGGACTTACCATGGTAACTATAACGTTGGCACCGAGATCTGGAAGGTCAAGGAAGCCGAAGGCTCCTTCAATGACATCCGCACGGAGTGAGCCCATGTGCATCATCGCTAATCCGCAAGCGAAGTGAGCTGCGGGTACTGGTCAGACGAGCAGGCTCTCATAAAGAGAAATTATTAAATAAAAACTTGGTTAAATAATTAACTATCGAATAAATACATACATACACACGTTCATTCTACCGCTTGCCGCTTAGGCGTAGGCGGTTGAGTAGGCGAGTCCGCGGCAGTTTCAGCCGCTCTCTTGAGTTCAAGCTGCCGTTTGTGAGCCTTGAGCTTCTCTATCATTCCCTTAACTTCGGGGCTCTGATTAGGAATAGCTTCTGCCTTGGCGAGAATCTCGCTGATTTTTTCCAAACTCGGCTGCTGCTTTTTCGCCTGTTGATCTTTGGCAGGCTTGGGCTGGTTAGTTGGAGTATTTTCTCGCGGCACTGAGCCAGCTCGTCCTCTTTCCTCGGCCGCTGTATCCTTTTCATTCGTCGACGATAAGTCAACATTAGCTGGGGTCGTCGGCTGGTCTTTGTTTGGACTCAAAGAATTCTCAACTGGCTTAACATTTTCGGGCCGAGACGGTTGGAGAATATGAGGCTGGGCCTTTTGCGAAGAAGCCTCGTGATGTGGGTGAGTCTCCGAAGTGGACGGCGTCTGAACTTGAGGCTGTGCCTGGATTTGAGCCGTAGACGGTGCTGCATTCGTCTTAGTCCCTAACGTGGGCGGGGATCCAGCGACAGTTATGTCCTGCGAAGGGCCAACGCGTTGCTGCGGAGCATCTTGCAGATGAGAGCTCGTCCCCACCGCGGGAGATGATGTCGCCGGTACATGTGGAGTCGAAGACATAGCAGGTACACGCTGAGTGCTCCTCAGGAGCTGCATTGCCTGGTTGAGCAGCTTTTGCACTGCGCCTGGTTGTTGGAGAACGTGGCCCAGGTTCTGCAACCCCCCAGCTTGCTTGGCTGTCTGTGCTATAACGACAGCTAGTGCATTACTCAAAAGCTGAGGGTTCAAGGGTGGTTGGCCATCCTTAGCAAGTTCTTGCTGGACGTGTTGCTGGAGACCAGCTAGCAACTTGACTGTCTCTGGCGGAAGGACCGCTGGTTTGGACTGACGGTCTCCATCAGAGGAAGAGGCTTGCGCCCCCGGGCCAGCGCCAGTTCCGAGCTTCGAGCTGTCCGCTCCTATCTGACCGACAGGATCTTGGCTCAGCCCCGAGAAATTTGTGGTACCTAGAGTGGCACTCAACTGGTGTAGCGGAACGCCGACTTGGGCCGCTCGTGCTGCGCGTTCAGCCAAGAACCGTCGTTGCTCCAACTCTCTCTCGCGGTCCCGCTGAAGCTGCAATTGTCTCGCTTGTTCTCTTGCTTGCTCACGGGCATGTTGCTCAGCCATTGCTTGTTGCTGAGCCAAGGCTTGTTGCTGCTGTCTCTGTAAAGCACGCTGCCGTTGTTTCTCCTTCTCCGCCAAGTATTCTTCGTCCAGGCCCCAAAGCCAGCCTTTCCCCTCCTTACTGACCTTGCGGAAGCTTTTACTGCTCGAAAGATTGTGTCGAACAGAGTTCTGCCAGCCAGGGGGACAGTATCGATAGTAAGGGAATAGATCCATGATCGCTTCGTAAATATCGCCCAAAGAAAGCCCGCCTTGGGTTCCATCAGGCATGCTGCTAAGCCTGTCACGCAAAGCGGCAGTAATCAAATGCGAATAAGAGTGGGCAGGTTTCGTGCGATACTGCTCCGGTATCTCTTCTGGGCGGTACTCACGCTTCGGTTTGCGCTTTTGGCGCGTCTGAGCTGGTTGAGCACTATGCGGTCCAGCTTGCTTTCCACGTTGCAGAACCTGCAACTGTTGCAATAATCCCAGACCAGCAGCAGGCTGCAGTCCCTGAAGACCTTGCAAGTTCTGTAGTGTGTTTAGTCCGTCAAACCCTTGGAGGCTTTGGAGAGCCTGCAGCTGCTGTAGACTCTGAAGCCCGTTATTTCCATCTTGAGGCCCTTGGAAGCCGGGAACTCCTCCCATGACTCCGAGCCCAGCAGCAAGAGTGTTCAAGTTAGAAAGACCATCGTCTCTTTGCTGCATTCCAAGCTGTGTTTGAAGGCCCAATAGTTGACTGATATTCATGTCCCCCAGCCGTTGCGCACCTGAGCTGTTCTGGAGGTCTCCAACATTAGTTGCGGCGCTGCTATTCGCTCCCAGGTTCGGAGAAGTATCAAATCCTGGAATATCCGGCAGCCCTGCTATAGCGGCGTCTACTTGAGCATTCACAGCAGCCAGCTGATCGGGTGGAACATGGGCGAAAAGATTGTTTTCATCGGTACGCCGTAGAAAGCTGGACTGTCTCGGCTTATATTGCCGCTGAGGAGGGTCTATCACTTCTTTTGGAAGTGCTTCCGAGTGGGTAGAGGATTTCTCAAGAGGTTTCGGCATGCTGAGTGGATTCTCATCATTACCTTTGGGTGCTACTGCAACAGTTGTATCGCCACTGTCTTGCTGTTCGTCACTCTTTTGTACCTTTACCGACTGGGCACGTTGCTTCAGCTTTCCTCCACGACCCTTTTCACTGCCTAAGCCTCCCGCTTTGCCGTGATTTCCACCATCCGAGTCCATCTGATTTGCACGGACGGCAATGGTCTCGCCAACGTCCTCGACCTCCAATCCTTCTTCGTTTTTGTCGCCTCCCTCATTATCATCGTTATCGTCGTGCTTTCCCTGTAAGGGCAGCACAAAGCTAAATGCAATCTGTCCGATCTGGACTTTTGTTGAGTCTCGCAATGGGACTGTGCTGCCTGTTTCCACGAAAACGTCACCGACGAAGGCACCGTTTCGGCCAATTACTGTCAGTTCAAAGCGTTGTGTAGCGAAGTTGTAAAAGATTTTCGCGTGCCGTCGCGATATCGCCTTAGCTGGACCCAAATGAACGTCAACATCGGCACTTTGCCCTCCGTTCTCAGATCTTCGGCCTAAAACGACTTGCAGGGTCTGCACGTAGAAAGTGAAAGAGTCGAAGTCTAACCGCGCGTAGGCACTCACGCGATTCGAGCTATCATCGTCCATCGCGGATGTTGGTGGCATGGTGTCAGTACCCGATGTTTCTCCATCTTTCCGTACGTTGTGAAGCGCAGGATCCTGCCCACCTTGAATACGGCTCGGGCTCGCAACAGAGACGTCTGGGTTCGACAGGTGTTTCTCGTCTCTCACTTGAGGCGTCTCTTCATCAGTCAATGCCATCGACCCCTGGCGGGAGTTGTGTGCTGTGGACGGGTCCGTCAAGGTGGGATCTGCACCTTTCGCATTCGCCGCGGCATGTTCAGGGTAAGAGGGGGCTCTGATCGGCGTTGAGTCCCGCGAGGCAGCCGCACTAACAGGCGTTCGCGCTTCGGAGAGCGAGTCAATGACCTTCTGCGAAGGATCGGTAGCCATAGGATCACTTGATCCAGCAATTTCGTCCGAGACGCCAGAGGAACCAACGCTCGCCATAGGGTTGGAGTCAGGGGCCAATGGATTTTTCACGGCACCAGGCTGGGTCTCTGGCTCCGCGAGCGGTAGCGGTTCCTGGGCGGAATGCTCGCCGAAATGTTCGAAGCCGAGATGGTCCAGCTGCTCCAATTGCCGCTTGAGGTGGGGGTCCCCGAGCAATGCATCTATATCGGGATTTCCCTCGCCTTCGAGTCCAGTATCGGTCGAATGGGGTGCAACACTCTGACGGCCTCTAACAGCTGGGTCAGAGCCCGGGTCGCCAGCGTTCATTTCCCAATCAGACGCGGTCGGCAGGCTTCTAAATTTCACACGCTCTGTTGAGCTTCGAAAAAAATTTATTAATAATCGGATTTGGATGTCTCCCTAGAGCTCGGTGGGCAAGGTAGTCTGATACCCTCCCGCATGCAATCGGGCAGTCGCTTCTATTGTTAAGGGGGGAGTTACACTAGTTTACAATTACAATTAATAAATAAATAGAAAACGTCATATTCTGCGGGGCCCGCCTTCAACCCCGGCTGCCCATTGTGCACTGTGTGTCGTTTGCGCGCCGTGCTGCGACAAAATCTTCATCATTTCGTCTCCGCTAATTACCAGCACCGCTCTCTTGCGACGCTATCTCAGCTATGGTGCTTTGGACGCCGTCCAACGATCTCGCTAAGCACTTATCCAGCACGGGCCTCACTCTCGTAAGTCTAGGAAGGACATCAGCTTCAAAGCTATCCAGGGGCTCAACCTTACGCATCCACGTCAACCGCTGAACAGTGTTCGTTGCCATGCCGTAAGGCTCTTGGCCCGTTGCGATGAACGCAAAAATCAGACCCAAGGCATAAATATCGCTTCCGAACGATGGAGGCTTAGACTCATAGAGTAGCTCAGGATCAGTGTAGGTGGCAGACCAGGCAATTCCACTCGAGAGATCCTTCTCCAGCATTGACTGAGCATCCTCTTCAGTATCGATCGAGCCACTGAAATCGGAGATAACCACAGAGTCTTGAGAGACAAGGACATTGTCGGGCTTCAAATCAGCGTGTATCACGCCCTGCGAGTGTATGAATTGAAGCCCTTGAGCCAGCTCCAGCGACCACCGAGCCCACCTGTCCGAGCCCACAATAGGCTGCGACAAGCTTCGATAATCAAACAGATCGATATGGCTCTCGTTCAACCGGAATCTCGGAGATTGGACTACAGTTTCGAGGTTGGCCTCGTATAGTTTGAAGACAGAGTGTTCCACACTGCTCAGCTCCGGATAAAACTCGATTATACCCGTCGCACCGTTTGCGGACCCGGCAGCAAGCAACTTCGCAAGCACGCGCTGCTCATGAACAAATAGCTCAGAGCTTGTGCTCGACAGCCTCGTTTTCACTGCAAGCACTCCCTGCGGCCCGTGGCCCTCGAACGTCTTGCTGAAGGCACCACTACCTACTTGCCGCCCAATGACAAGGTTGCCAATTTGTCTTGGCTGTCGCTTCAACGAAGCCTGTCTGCTCAAGATTCGCGACTGCAACGCAGCCTTCGGAGACCCAGACTTCGTGATTGTAACCTGGTCATCCAAAGAGCTGAATTGATTCGAGTGAAGCGTGATAGGGGAAATCGGAGAGATTGGAGACTCCGGAGACCCCGGAGAGGCCGGAGACCCCGGGGCGCTCGAGAATTCAGGTGGCGACGCAGGAGTTGGCGAACGCCATCGCTCATTCTGCGGCATCACTGGCGTTCGCGGGGGTTCGTCTAAATTTGTCTGAATGCGGGGGATTCGAGGAGACGCCATTTAGCTCCGGAACTCTCTTCGGGAAAGGAAATTGGATCAAGACTAAAGTCCAGACGGGTATCAATAATTAAAGTTGAGCGAGCTTCGTATAAGCACCACACTCAACTCTGGGGTATCAAAGAAAATTTGGTAGCAATTAGCTTCTCGCGGAAGAATCGCAGCTAGTTGGGAACCAATGGACGTCACTAGGCCTCAGATGCCTCTTCCTTTCGTCACCGTCCCGTCACAACAATGGGTAGTTCCAGCTCAAGTACTTTGGTCAGGATACACGAACCTTGCGAACTGCTAGAGGAGAGAGCACCACCTTTAAAAAGCCTCAGGCGCTAGTGCCTATCACGGCGGAATGTGGGTTAGTCATAAGGAATTTTGTGAGGGTTCGGTTACTCCTAACCCCTCAGGTTCTGGACATAGCCAAATCGGTGATTGGAGTCAGCCACACGTGCGACCTCGGTGGATAATAGAGCGGATGGCTTCAGACTGTTTCACCCCGCAAGTCAATCCATTCAATTTTCTAGCCGCTATCTCAGGCTTGCTGGAATTTATGGCCAGCACCAATGCATCGCTAATCATTACATTAATTAATCGGTACGTAAGCAGATACGGATCATGCTTTATACAAGGACACCAGGTCTGCTTCTACAAATGTGGAAGCAAAAATTTCGCTACTACCAATCCGTAGCTAGGAAGCTTTGCTACAAGTTGCGCATGCCGAGATAACCACACGTCTGTTTTACCGCATTTGGACAGCAGCATTGAGGTACATTTTTGATGATATAATCTCATTATCTGCATCTGCCCTTGCAGGGCACACACATCTGCGCATCCACACACATACACATACCTACTCACCTTTACGGGATTGATATGTCATTTGTACCGATCGCCAAGCAGGCAAAAACATGTATAAATCCATGGAAGGAATCAAAATCTTTAGTTAACGTACGTGAGAACCCCTTGACTCTCCTAGTGACCTGCAAGCCACCGCTTTTTCTTATCTTACGACAGAAGACATATGAGCAAGTCTCCCTGACCCCTCAGAAGAGCCCGAGCTGGTTATGGGTCAAAAACACATTAGTACTGGAGGAGAGATTGTCTATTCTAGCCAGCCACGGCAGCTGTGAACTACTCGATGCCAGGATCTCATAGGATTACCACGTGACTGTATATGTCATGAGACAGGCTTGCGTAACCTATTGAAATTTCAGCTGTCAAATAGCGAAGGTAGAGTCGAACGAGTAGCATGAGGCAGTTCAGTACCTCTGCCGTCGCCTTGGGCAAGACGGCTGTCTCTATCGTACCGCCCGTTCACCATTTGGTGAAGTTCAAAAAGTCCCAGCTGTCCCCTAAAGCAAGGCCTCCGAAGTCGTGGATCACCTCTGCTGGATTCAAGCCACAAGTGACGATGCATGACCGCGTGAGACAGCACTACAAGGACACCATAGAAAGCGACATGCTCTTGATTGGCTACCAGCATGGTGAGCAGCGAGTGCCCGGACACAAGCCCAGGCCGAGAGCCAACACATCTCCCTACGAGGTTTACCAGCCAAATCGTGCGCCGTTCGGCCAGAGTCAGGCCACAAAAGACATAAAGCCGAGGACCTGGGAGAACATTCCGGAGCTGGAGCGCATCACGCTGAACTGTTTTGTCCGTGCCGCCACGAGCAACCATGACCTCGCCATTGCCGCGAAGCTTATGCTGCAGCACATCACCGGCGTGAAACCTCACACTGTTTATGCCAAAACAAACATTCCTAAATGGACACTACGCCCAGGCATGCCGGTGGGCGCTAAGGCGGAGATCAAAGGGCTCGCGATGAACCAGTTCGTCTCGACCCTGACCGAGCTTGTGCTCCCGCGATCAAAGACGTTCCGTCAAATATCTGCCAAGAGTGGCGATCGCACGGGCAACATATCGTTCAAGCTCACAGCCAATGACATGAGGCTTTTCCCCGAGCTGGAAGGAAGCCTGGAGCTTTGGCCCGACACCTTCGATGTCGATGTTCAACTACACACGTCCGCACAGACTGATAACGAGGCTCGGACTTTACTGAGCGGCTTCGGATTACCAGTGGCTAAATAATCTGCAAATCTGTACATATCACTTTAAGCCTCGAGGCACATACTAGAGATCTCTAGATCTACAATCTCGTTGTTCAGCAAGGACCGCATCGCATTTGCGGCTGGAATGAGACATCCTATCCATGGAGTGCTCGCTCAAGCCCGTTCTTTTGGGAGATTTTTCATTCCGGATTTTTAGTTTGCATTGTATTTTTCGTTTGCTTCAGAATCCGGAATCAGAACATTCCGTGAGCGCCATAAACAAGCCGAGAGAGGCCGTGTTTTTAACCTTGCCCCTAACAAGCACCTTCGAGCCAGATGCTACGGTCCCGGTCTCAATGGCAGCATAAACAGTACTCTGAGCGGGAGGAATTCCAGTCAAAGGCCTTTGAATCCTTGGATGAACAGTTCAATGAGCTTACTGACTTCTTGAATGAGCTCCAGCTCAGCCGAAGCACCCACATAAACTCTTTAATTCAATCGGCCGAAGCTGAGCTCGAAAAAACCAAGTATGAGGCCGAGATGAGGAGAATAGAGCAGGAAAGGGAAGCTGAGAAGGAGAAGCTGGCGTTAGAAAAGGAGCACCAGCAGCGTCGCCAAAAACTCGCGCAGGCGCAAGCTAAAGCCGCCGAGGAACGCGAGAAATCTATAGAGGCCGCTAAGAACGCGGCCGCGGAAGAGGAAGCGCGCCTAGCCAAGGAGAAGGCCGCTGCCTCGAAGAAGGAGGAAGAGCAACGCCGAATCGAAAAAGAAAACCAGGCCAAAAAGCAGCAGGCTGCATTAGAGAAGGCCGAGAGAGAGAAGGCCGAGAAAGAAAAGGCTGAGAAAGAAAGGGCTGCTGCAACGGCTCAAGCACAGAACAACAGTGCCACTAATTCTGTTACAGCTGCCAATGGATCTGCCGGCAGTCAGGGCAGTGCTACTAGCCAGGGCTCTGGTCGCGCGCATATTGAGGCCGAGTTCTTGTCGTATATGGACAGGATCCAGTGGATCAAAGCAAACGTGAAGGATGCCATGAAGGCACAGCCCTCCGAAACCCGAAAGCATACAATGGAAATCAAGCTGCAACTCAGGCCGAAGTTTGGCATGCTCACCAATAGCAAAACACAGCTCATGGAGTGCCGTAACGCGGTGAAGGCGATTCTCGCGTCCACTCAGAGTAGTCCCCTGGTGTACCACTGGGCTCTCAACTTATACGCCAAAATGCTGATCGAGCAGGGTGAGTCCGAGGCGAATGTCAAACTTCAGAATGCTCTTCCTTTGGCTATGCTCACAATGTTGCTTTGGGCCGACTTCCCGGAATTGGGAGACTTTGTGATTCCAAGAATAGTCAAAAGATGCCCCCAGGTAATCGGGTACTACTGCGATATAAGCACTGAGGAAGGAAGAAAGCGCATGGGATGGAAATTCGACGATGACACCGGGAAGTATGAAACCCAGGAGAAGTACATGGGCCGACTTTCCGGGATATGCGCTGTGTGGGCATGCATGACGCAGACTAAACTCAATTCGAAGATCGCAGGGGGCTCAAATCACCCATATCCTTTGTCGCATTCCTGGGCGTTTGTTGCGCGGCAGCTGAACAAGCCTCCCGCTGATGTCGGACCCACAGATTTCTCCCTGGTAGCAGCATGGTGGGATATGACAGCCATGCGATTCCACGAGGCATTCGGCAGACAAGGAACTAAAGTGCTCGATCTGGTCTGGGACACCTGGACGCGTGGGAGAAACGATCCTCCTGCGATGAGGCTGCGCGGACTTGGCGAAAACTGGAAGTCCAGTGGGAAAATCGAGTGTGGCTGGGAACAGTTGAAGCCTTGAAGAGCGCCTGTTGTTGACCTCTACTGCGATTAATATAGGCGATGTAAATTATCACACTTACAATATATATACATATACACACATATATATACTACGAGTAGAGCATCATCGTGACCTCAAACATGACGACAAACATGACTTTCGTGTTAGAGATGCGAGCAAATGAACTTTCCTCGATTTCGAGTGACACTCAAAGTCGCTCCATCGAAGAGTGGCCCAACTTCTGCGCCAAGCGACTGCCAAGCGTTTTCGAAGCTTTGCTGAAATAAATCACCACGGCCTTCTGGAGCTCGTACTTAGCAGCGGAAACGTGCCCTGCAATGTTGTTGATGAGAGCAGTGTCTTGACCCGTCTTCTCCAACACCTGCCATAGCCCGGCTGCATGGCTGTAGTTACCATCGTCGGCCCAGTGGAACTTCGTGGCCGTGCCTACCCACTTTTCATGTTTCGTAGCAGCCACACCCACAGCATCAGGAGCCTCAGCATACTGCAGCGGCCTGAAACTCGACGGGTAGTTTGGCTCCGAGCCATAGTTGTCAAAGCTCATAGCGCCATCACGTAGGAACGGCGCGTGTGCAACCGGGCAACGATTGACCGGCAGCTGTGTGTAGTTCGCACCCAGGCGGTAGCGCTGCGTGTCCGGGTACGAGAACAGACGCGATTGCAGCACTGGATCCGCAGACGGCTCCCAGCCGGGAACCATGTTTGCCGGGCTGAACGCAGCCTGCTCAATGTCCTGGAAGTAGTTCGACGGGTTGCGGTTCAAAGTAAACTTGCCGAACTCTCTGAGCGGGAACTTCGACTGCGGCCACGTCTTCGTAAGATCGAACACGCTGAAGTCCTGCTGCTCGGCCTCTTCGGGCGACATGACCTGTACGTACGCAGTCCAGCTTGGGTACTCACCGCGCTGGATAGCATCGAACAAATCCTGCGTGGCGTAGTCTGGGTTCTCCCCTGACATCTTGCCGGACTCCTCGTTGTTCCAGTTCTTGATACCCTGGTTCGTTTTGAGGTGGATCTGCACGTAGTTGAACGACCCGTCTTTCTTCACCCACTTGTAGGTATGGCCAGAGTATCCGTGCATGAACCGCGAGGCTTTCGGCGTGCCACGGTCACTGAACAGGATCATGACCTGGTGCAGCGACTCCGGGTTCTGCACAAGGAAGTCCCAGAACATGTTCGCATCCTTCAAGTGAGTCTGCGGGTTTCGCTTCTGGGTGTGGATGAAGGTCGGGAACTTCGCCGGGTTACGAATGAAGAACACAGGAGTGTTGTTATAGACCCAGTCGAGGTTGCCCTCGTTCGTGTAGAGCTTAACGCTGAATCCGCGCGGATCGCGAGCGCTATCAGCAGAACCGCTCTCACCACCCACAGTCGAGAACCGAGTGACGAGCGGGGTCTTCTTGCCAACATGGCTAAGGAAGTCTGCAGACGTGAGGTCCGTGACGTCCTTGGTTACCTCGAACTCGCCGAAGGCACCGTGGCCCTTCGCGTGCACAACACGCTCAGGGATCCGCTCGCGATCAAAGTGCGCAAGCAAGTCGATTAGGTAGTGGTCCTGCAGAAGCAACGGACCAGGCGTGCCAATCTGGTCGGCCGCGTACGGAGAAAAGACTGGGCATCCCGTCGAGTTTGTGAAAACAGTCTTTCCGTCTGGTTTGACTGTCATTATGAAAAATAGAGTCGAGGTGTTTGTTCCGTGCTCTTTATATGCAACCAAGTTAACAAATCAAGATTGGTGCTTTTGACCCCCAAAACTGCTGGTTGAATGAATCACAAGTCGCGGTGGCTATTTATTCCTGATCCTCTATCTTCCCCCCGCACTTTGCCCGTTTTCGCCTCGTCGTGGGTTGGGGTTGGAGCGTAATTCCGGCATGAAATAGCCTTGGTTTCATTGGAACGTCGCTGTTTAGCGGGTGACTTATTATTATACACTAAATGTAGATGCGTGAGCTCGACGCTGTGGGTGTGCTGTGTAGCTGCAATCACTTTCTTTCGGCTGTGGTAAGGCGTCACTTATAGTAATAATCCATCTCATTCTCTTGTTTCATTATCATTAAGTTGTCTGACAGTGCCCAACAAGCAGGTGCCCAACAAGCATCAGCGAAGTCTTACGAGTCCTCGTTGATTCGGTCGACGAGCCAGTCCATTCCCTGTTCGAGACCGTCGCCGCGGATCGCGGAACATGGCACAATCGTCCAGGACCGGTCCTTGAGCTCGCTGAGTGCGAGCGCCTTCGTGATCTCGTCCGCAGCAAGGGCTCCGGGTTGGTCCTGCTTGTTGGCAAACACAAGCAACGCGGAATCCGCGAGCTCGTCTTCGTCAAGCATCATCCTTAGCTCGGCAGAAGACGTTTCCATGCGATCCTTGTCCGTCGAATCAACAACAAACACGACGGCTTGTGTTCCCTGATAGTAGCACCGCCAATACGGCCGGATAGTCGTTTGGCCACCAAGATCCCAAACGTTGAATTGGAGATTGCGGTACTTCAAAGTCTCGACATTGAAGCCAACTGTCGGCACCGTTGATATCACCTCTCCCAGATGCAGCCGGTACAGGATAGTGGTCTTACCGGCACCATCCAGGCCGAGAATGAGAATTCGGTGTTCCTTTGTCGTGTTCCATAACCTGCCGAACAAAGAGCTGAACGCGTTCCCCATGTTATTCACGTTTAAGTCGGAGCAGCGCTCTGAATTCGTGTTCTTAGAAATCGCGTTTGTCATGGCACGCCTGATACTACATATGGTTACCCGATAAGCATGCGCCCCAACACAGGGGCGGCGGCGGCGACGGCGCGCATCAGAGACGCTTGTGAAATGTGCAGCACGCAGACTGTTCCTAATGCTGCCGCAGCTACGAAGCGGGGGCGCGCGACGTCAACGCGTAAGCTCAGTTCGCGGGTGAACAGCGGAACCCGATAAGTACATCCATTAAAAGAGATCTTGTCATAAGACAGTTAAAAGTGCAGCTATATAAGAATCGCTATAGGAAATGTGTAAGGAAACTAGTCAACGACTAAAGCCTGCTGCAGATTTAGTTGTCCTTCTTGGCGATGGCGACAAGGAGGTCGACGACACGGGCAGAGTAGCCGTACTCGTTGTCGTACCACGAGATGAGCTTGACGAAGTTGCCGTTCAAAGCAAGCGAGGCCTTAGCATCGTAGATCGACGAAAGGGTGTCGCCAACGAAGTCCGACGAGACAACGTCCTCGTCGGTGTAGCCGAGCACGCCCTTGAGCTCGCCCTCGGAGTACTTCTTCAGGGTCTTGTTGATCTCCTCGATCGAGGTCGACTTCTCAAGACGGGCAGTAAGGTCAACAACCGAGACGTCCGGGGTCGGGACACGGATCGAGATACCGGTGAGCTTGCCGTTGAGGACCGGGATGACCTTGCCGACGGCCTTGGCAGCACCAGTCGACGAGGGGATCAAGTTAGCCGCGGCAGTGCGGCCTCCACGCCAGTCCTTGTGGGACGGGCCGTCGACGGTCTTCTGCGTGGCAGTGTAGGAGTGGACGGTGGTCATCAAACCCTCAACAAGGCCGAACTCCTTGTTGATAACGTAGGCGAGCGGGGCCAAGCAGTTCGTGGTGCACGAGGCGTTCGAGACAACGTCGTGGTCCGGCTTGTAGCTGTCGAGGTTGACACCGACAACGTACATCGGGGCGTCAGCAGACGGGGCCGAGATGACGACACGCTTGGCGCCGGCAGTGATGTGAGCCTTAGCCTTCTCGGTCGTGGTGAAGACACCGGTCGACTCAACGACGTAGGTGACACCGCTCTTGCCCCACGGGATCTGGGCCGGGTCCTTCTCGTTGAAGACGGCAATCTTCTTGCCGTTGACGACAATACCATCGGAAGCGGCCTCGACCTTGCCCTTGTAGCGGCCGTGAGTGCTGTCGTACTTGAACATGTAGGCAGCGTAGTCCGGAACAATGAACGGGTCGTTAACGGCGATGACGTTAACGTCCGGGTTCTCAAGAGCGTTGCGAAGGACAAGACGGCCAATGCGACCGAATCCGTTGATACCGACAGTGAAACCAGCCATAGTTAGATTGTTGTTGATGCTTTTCTAAGGTTCTAGTGTGAACTTGTGGAAAAATAGGATAATAGTACCCGCGACCGTTATATAGTTTCGGTGATGACGTTGCTGACAACGCACGTTGCGACCCTTGCCCATATCGCTTACCCGATCGCTATACATCGATCGTGTTAGTTCGTAGACGCTGTCGTGCTGTCGATCGAACAGCGAAGAAGGGTATAGAAGACTGGTGGGTAAAGTCTCAGCTGAAAACGGCTTTAGATTCAAGAAGCTCATAAGTAGGCTCGAATTGCATCGTTATGACGTATTAATTCACTAGCACGAAATTAGTTCGACGATTGGCCTGCTTGTTGCAGGGTCCTTGCGTGCACGCCTCCCGCGGCCTCCGAGCCACACACCACCTCGTAACCGCCACGGTGCCACGTTTTGCCAGCATGACCCTAACCTTTTGTCCCAACGGCGGAGGAGTGCTACAGTGCGATTGGCCGTGAAGTCATACGAGTTTGCCGAAATTACGACGTCAGGCGGCGAGGCCGCGCATACACTGTTGCATGAGCACGCAATGCGGCACCGTGCCTAATCGTAGCCGTTGTAAGCGCTGAGCAAGGTCTGCGCGATCATTGCAGCCCCCTCCTCACCAAAATGTTCCTTTTCGTAGGGCGGGCTGGGAGAGTCCCCTGCTGAAGTGACCCTCCCCTCCCCTTAAACTACGAAAGTCCTCATACTGCGGCTTTTTCTACAGAAACAAGGTACTCGAGCTCACAATCTTCTAAATTTCAGCATGGATAAATACTCTGCTAAGTATGTAGCATTAATACGGGAAATAACCATAAACAAAAATATCTATAAGCGATTCGCGTCTCGGAAGTATCGTATCGCGAATGTGTCGTCGCACTGAGTGCATTGCGCAAAATACTAGCTTTTTTTATTATTCAGAATCCATTTATGCAACCGTGAGCTCGAGAGGGTGCCTAGATATATTGAATACTTTCGAGATTAAAATAAAAGGTTTCGAGAGCTACAAATGTCGTGGTGTTGATGATTCTAGATTCTGGTTGGTTAGCGTCAGGTCTCAAACTTTGATTAAATATGTATATCTCCACGGAACTGTCAGAGAGATTCCCATTTTTGATTCATCATACCATTTGAATCTGCGGGCTGCACCTAGGCTGCCCCTAGGTCCCCCCCCTCCCTCACTCTCTCATTGACGAGAGGAATGCAAGATGAAGAAAATTGTTCACATACGTGTGTGCGCGCAGCTGCCCGACCGTCATGAGCGCTGCGGCAGCACGATACGGTTAGTATCTACATGATACGGCTTTGAATGGCGCGAGCCAATAGCGTAAGGTTCGAATAAAACATCTATGTGGGTGTGCCGGCTCCTCATGAGAATGGCGAACACTTTTAAATTTTTGCATAAATAACGGCAGTTTGTGAAGCCGCTCAGAATGGGGTGTCCTCGGGGTCGACCGAGTGGTCGTAGTAAGGACCAATCACAGGCAGCTTAGAAAGGACATCATTGCGGTAGCGCGTGATGGAGTCCGCGAAGAAGAGCACGGCTCCCAGAGTGGTGCCGCCCCAGATGGTCAGCGTGGGAGTCCACTTGAACACCTTCGGGAGGGTGATGAACTTCGCGACCGATGGCGGCTGCTGGTACTGCACGCCCTGGCGATAAACAGACTTAGCCATGTTCTCTAGTCAAGTATCAAGTGGATGGTAAAGAATGCCGAGCTCAGCTATGTCAGCGGCCTTCGAAAACGTCAGGTGATTCGAAGTCAGGCTCTGATCCGCATGTATAGGTGCCTGGTGTCTTTCTGCTGGTTCTTGTTGCACGGGCCTTGACAAAACGTAATTTTCAGCATTGTTCACTGGGATCCGAGCCGGCGCTAAACCCAGTAGTTCATATTTCACTGATTGCCGCCCGCTTTGATGCCCTATGCCAATCGCGCGATAAGCGTGGGTACGGGCTATGTCCCCTACCCGCTGCAATGCGCGCGTATCTTGATACTGATCCGTACATATAGCCGCGATCCAGCCCCAAGCGAGTTAAGCGCTTCAGCAGTGCTGGTTTAGTTGTCTTGTTTTGGAAAAATGCCTGAGCCTAGTTTAACCGAGACTAGTTCTCTACTGCCAAATGAAGTCCACGGACTCAGCAGGAATCGTATCATCCTTCTTATGGGGGCCCTGTATTTCGGAGTCCTGCTTGCAGCACTCGACACAACAATCGTTACCACATTAATGGGCCACATTGCAAGTGACCTTGAGGCCCTGGACTCTGTTTCCTGGGTCGCCACGGGGTACACTGTTGCATACTCGGCGTTCCAACCCCTTTACGGCAAGTTCAGCGATATCTGGGGACGCAAACATGTGTCAATCTTCTGCACATTCATGTTTGGTGTCGGATGCCTCATGTGCGGATCTGCGAGGGGTCTTCCGTTGCTTGTTGGTGGTCGGTTCGTGAGTGGATTCGGTGCGGGAGGCATGCTGTCAATGAGCACTGTTACGCTCAGCGACTATGTCCCCCTTAGATCACGAGGGATCTTCCAAGGAATCGGCAATGTAGCATTCGGCACTGGTGCCAGTCTTGGAGGATTACTTGGGGGCTGGTTCACGGAGCTCGGCGGCTGGCGGCTCGCCTTCAATGTCCAGATTCCACTTGCTGCACTAAGTATACTTGCCCAGTACATGCTTCTTAAGGAGAATCCACTCGCTTCTGGTTCTCAAGATGGCATATCCCAGACTGCACGTAAAACCATTTGGGACCGAATTGACTGGGTCGGCAGTATCAGTTTGGTCTCGGCCCTGTTGTTCGCGATGATTGCCATCACAACCGGCGGCAGCCAGTTTCCGTGGCTGTCGTTCCCCATCTTTGGGCTGTTTACCGGTGCAGCACTTCTGGTGTATCTTTTCTTCTATTGGGAGAAGAATAGAGCCGTTGAGCCGGTGATGCCCCTGCATGTTCTAATGCATCGCACTGTTTTCAGCGCGTGCTGCACGAACTTCTTCGGAAGCGGCTTGGCGTACGCCTTCCTGTTTTACTCGCCGATTTTCTTGCAGGCAATGTGCAAGTACACGTACACGGAAATTGGCCACCGCGTCATCGTTAACTTTGTTGGTGTAGCGATGGGCAGCCTTGGTTCGGGCCTTTACATGCGCAAGACAGGTAGGTACTACAAACTCGGTCTGGTTTGCGGAGTGTCCGTATTCTGCGCCTCGTTCTTGCTTATGATCTCGCCATGGCTTGGCCACAGGGTCAGTCATTCTGCAACGTATCAAAGCATCTCCTACTACTTCACGGGTCTCGGGTACGCTGGCATGCTCACTATCACTTTAACGGCCCTGATTTCAGCCGTCGAGCCGCAATTCCAGGCCACTGCCACGGCTGCTCAGTACACGTTCCGCGGCGCGGGCAGCTCGCTCGGCATTGCGCTCGCTGCGGCCGTGTTCCAGAACACTTTAGGATACGAGCTCACGAAGGTAGTAGATGACGGGTCCCCGGAGTCGCACCGAGTCATCAAGAAGGTCTCAAAATCGCTCGAGGCTATCTGGGAGGTTCCTCAGAAGTACGAAGCACCGGTGGTTTGGTCCTATACGCTGGCTGGAGTAGCTGTTCAAGGCTTCTGCCTCGTTTGGGGGGTGTTGTCCCTAGTGTCATCGTCTTTTATGGACGAGCACGATCTCGAGAGGAAGCCGGTGACCGTTGCCAACAGCACACCGGACCAGCCGCTACACGACGAACAGCATGACGCAAGCGAGCGCGCTTGACAGTGAAATTTGAATGTCTCCATGATGGGGATCCCATAAGGAAATCCGCGAGGCAGTCTAAGAGGCGCTTCGCACTATAGAGTGTAACTTACAAAATATAGAGCTACCGGATTGGCGTTGCGTCGATCTGTACAAGAGACGGTCCCAAAGCGAGCTGGACTTTCTTCCGGTACATAGCGCCGCTGCTGCGCTGCAGCGGGTTTCCCTCCAAGTATATGGTATGAAACTTCGGCAAGTGTTTCAACTCTTTTTCCACGCTGTCGTACTGCTCGATCTGGTTGTTACCAGCCCAAAGCTCTTCGAGATTCGTGAGGTGCGACAGCCCCGAGAGTTCCTTTATTCTGTTGTTTGATACATCAATGGTCGTGAGCTTCGGGCAGTTTTCCAGCCCCTCGATTTTCTCGATTCCATTGTGGCTGATGTACAGCTCCTCGAGATTGACGAGCTTGTCCAGTCCCTCGATCTTTGTGATGCGGTTCGACTGAATTGACAGCAGCTTAAGGTTCGTTAACGTGTCGAGGTTTTGAATTCGCGTGATCTTGTTTCTCGCAATCCACAGAGTCTCAAGGTTCACGAGCTGTTCCAAGTGATCGATCTCGCGGATCTTGTTCGCGCCCAGCTCGAGGTTTTCCAAGCCCGTAAGCGACTCGATGTTCTCGATGCGTGAGATCTCGTTCTGGCACAGAAACAGCTCCTTCATTTTCGTCAATCGCTCGAGGTGTTTGATGTGCCGAATTGTGTTGAAGCTCAAGTCCAGCACCTCCAGGTCGCCGTCGTTGAAATGCTCAATGTGGTGGTCGATCCGCTCTAATCGGTTGTCGTAGAAGTCGAGGTTCTGCAGGTCGGCAGGCAGCGTCTCTACTCCTTTCAGGCTCGTAATCAGGTTTTGTCGGAAACATGCCGTCTTCACGTTGGGGAAGCGCTCGAGCCCGAGCCGCTTCAGGCTATGGATTTTGAGATGCGTCAAGTCGACCTCGTCGGTGTCCTTGGGCAGATCTTCCAGCAGGTCCTCGTCCGCATCAATGCTTTCCTTGGGCTCCACAATCTCGCTGAGGTAGACCTCTGCGCGCTGCGGCTGACGGTCCTCGTCACTCATTTTGTATAAAGTCACAATGCTTGTATTGCACAGGTGTGTGTCGGTGTGTGTAGGTAATGGCGGGCGCGCAATGGCGTAGGAAATGGCGTGGGGAAAATGGCAAGGTCCCAACTGTGGCGGACCCTGGAGCAGCAGCCATTGACGCTAATGCGGGCCCGGGGCTCCGGACGGATCCGAGAGTTATTTTGCAATAAGTTTTTATCTCCTAAGTATTTACATTCGCATAACAGGAATTTAGCGAGCGGCCGACTGGGCGCTAATGTAGTCGACGGCGTCCTTGACGGACTTGATCTCCTCGGACTCCTGGTCGGGGATCTCAATGCCGAACTCCTCCTCGACGGCGACCATTACCTCGACGGCGTCCAGGCTATCGAGACCGAGCTCCTGGAAGCTGGCGCCCGGGGTGAGCTTCTCCTCGCTGCTGAGGAAGTTCTTGAAAACAGTGAGCACGCGCGCCTCGACGTCCGGGCGGGGCAGCGTGCTCGCAAATCGAGCAAACTGCGGCATGCGGGTGTAGCGCGGCGCGGCCATCGCCGGGCGCATCGCCGGGCGCACCGCAGACGTAGCAGCAACTCGAAGTAGCGATCTGGAGAACATTTATCGAAGCTGTCTGGTAGGAATCTAGAGAGAGGTGCAGTTTGACTTTCGGCCCTCGTCCTTGAGGCAGGGTACCGCTGAGTCAGACGCGGCCGAGCCTAAGCGGCGTCTGCAATTTGTTGGCCTAGCAACGGATCACGCCAGGCAGCGGTGGCCGTTTAATTTGAATATGCGTACAAATGTATATATTTGCAGCTTTGTATAAATAATGTTAGACCAAACTCGTGCTCGGCAGCAATAGTGCGCGGTGCACTCGTGTGGTGCGGTTGCGCTCAGTGCACTTGCCCGGCACAACAAGCGGTCAATTAATGTGCGACGCAGACGCAGTGGGCGCTGGCCACACTAGTGGCTAACCACATATGCAAGGATCCATTTCGAGTTTGTGAGGACGTATTTGCAGGCGGCCGTCCAAGTTTCGTTCGACGAATTCAGCGAGAGCCGGATGCTGCAGCCGCCAATCTTGTCGGCCTCTATAGCGTACGGGAGGCGCAGCGTCGGGTCTCTTTGCTCGACATGCTTGCCCACGCGTTTAAGGATGTCCAGAAAGGCGACCATGGCCGCGTCGAGCCGCTTGTGGTACAGCAGCCGTTCAAACGAGTAGTCGCCGCTTGAGTACAGCTCGAGTGCAGTGGACCGCAGCACATCACCCGTCTCGGGGTCCAAGTCCAGCTTTTCAATCCGCGACATCGATCCAAGCGGCTTGAGCCGGTAGTCCGGGATCTTTATGCCCAGCTTCGCAGTAAGCGTCGCGAGCAGCAGCAGCGTTTGGCCCCACGCAGCATTGATCTCGGACCATTCTACTTTCATGTCCCGCAGCCGGCCGAGCCGTAGCCCGTTAATAGTGCCAAAGTTCCCGTCGTGGCCAATGCAGAACACGTCGTTGTACACATTTGTGCGCTGCAGTCTCGCGAGCTGGCTTTCCTGGTACTCCGCAAGCGCCTCAAGCCGCCGCGTTTCTACATGCTGCCTCGACACGTCGGTTTCAAGTTTGTTGCGGCGGTCGTACGCCTGCGCCTGCTGCGCTTCGAGATCCTGCGCGTCGCGGAGAGACTTCTCGAGCTCCACCTCTGCGTTGTGCTTCTCATGCTCCGCATCTTTGAGATCGGCAAGAGCCGACTGGCACTCATTTTCTAGCTGCTCGATCTGTTTCAGCAGCTCATTGACTTCTTGACTCCCGGCAACTGGCTCGTCCTTGATCTTGTTCAGCAGCGTGATGTAGCTGTCGCGTTCCTGACACGCCTGGTCATACTCCGTCTTCAGGCCCTGGCGCACAGACTCCGCACACTCATGGCAAAGCGGCAGGTCGATATCGGTCTTCGCACTCAAGCAGTCGAAAAGGCGCTCGAGCATATCTGTCTCTCTGCTTATCGAGTCGGGATGGTTCGCCGCCGTTTCTCCCCCTAGGTTTTGCGCCCGCATCAGCGGGTTCAGGCTCTCAGTGAGCACGATAAAACTCGTGTCCTCCGCGGGATTCCCGTAAACTGTGCTGTTCGGGCTCTGCGCGCTGCCGCGACTGTCCTGCGACCCCGCAACTCCGAACAGCTGCTGCTGGCCATTGCGAGGGTTGGACAGCGACTTGTGAGCCGCAATTGGCAGCCGACACCGTTGGCACAGCATCCCGAGACTAAATGCCAGAACTCTCAGTGCACAGCTAGGAATACAGCTAGCTGGTCGGCGTTGTGAAGCGTAAATAGTAAGCCTGTGGATCCAAGGCAGGCGGCGACCCGAACCCTGGCTACCACCTCCAACACTACTACTATCGCTACTACCAGTACGTTTTGAAATGTTGAGCACGGTTAACAGCAATTATACATTGTTTTTTGTTTCTACTGCTCAGTTAGTCGTATTATTAGCAAAATTATATTAAATGATGTCTATCAGATAGAAGTATTATTGGGTATTAGCGCCTCTTCAAACAACCATGGCGTAAATTAATCATAGATTTCCAGTGGTGCGATGCGGTCGAGCTGGAAGTTCCAGTTACCGGAGTCCAGTTCTCTGTTGAGCCATTCCGTGGGGAAAACCACCAAATGGCCCGTGACCCCTTGCAGCATATCTTCAGCGACCTGGGCGTCCAACACATGCTCGAAATGGCCCCACCTGCGTACCGGCTTCGCGTTAGGCGGAGCTCCAGTACCAGTCATTGCCCGCCTGCGCGCTGAGTTCGCAGAGACCGAGGGCTTCAGGTTCTGCCTGCTGCCTTCAGCACCGGTGGAGTCAGGAGTGGGTGCCTTCTCCCCAGGCGGCGGTGTGAACTCAACGCCCTTATTCGGGAACTCGGTTCCGGTTTTCTCCAGGTAGGCCTCGCGCAATCTAGCAGCCTCAGGCGAATTGTTCAGGTTCAAGCGATCAAGCTGCTCCTCAATCTCATTGAGGCTGTGCTCGGACCCAGAGTGATGGTGGTGATGATGATGGTTAAGGTGGCGGTGGCCATGGGCGTCGCCATTAATAGGCGGGGTCCGGGCTCCGTCGGCCTTCGCCGCCTGTTCCTCCTCAGCACGCTCCCTGCGCTCATCTAGCTCTGCAGTGTGTGACAAATGATGAATATAGTCCTGCTTCGGGAAGAGCGGGGGTCCGTGAGGTTCGTGGTGATATCCATGGGGAAGTCCATGGAAGGGTGTATGCCCATGTGCATTTGCATCGTCAGGTGTAGTTGCCTGGTGTTGTGGCGCATGAGGCATGTGGAATCCATTTTGACGCGGAAGCGCAGTGGCCTCAGCAATCGGCTTCCTGGGACCATTGCTGTTCAGCCGTGGATCGACGCCCGGGCGCTTGATCGAGCCGTCGAGAACATAGCGGTCCACGCGTTCAGGCTCGTGGTGGCCTGACTCACGCAGCGCGCTGGGGCCGCCCTCCTCGCGTTGCTTCTCATAAAAGCGCTCCAGGTGGCCAACATAAGTCTTGTAGTCTTTCCACGTCTCGACCTCATCGTCAGGTTGGCAACGGAATACCAAACGGAAGATGAGCGTATTCCGCTCAGCAACGGCGTTCCACTTGTCGTTGACGAACTGATCACTCAAAGGGTCATCGAAAAGCCAGGGGTCGATCGGGATGTTTTCGTTGTTCACAGCTCTCAGGCCCTCTTCATCAGTGTGCGGGAGTGGGAGTTCTCCAGCACGCTTAACGGGCCGGAGGATATCTTGCTTCGTGAACTTCGAATAGAACACCTTCTTAAACTGATCGCGGCTCTTTATGGAGCGGTCCTTCAAAAGCGAGTTCATGATTTGTTTAGCCTCTTTCTCCATTTCGATGTCGGGTTCCGCACCTTTAAGGACACGCGCCTTGACCCCTTCAGTCTGGTTCTCCCTCTCTTTCCAGTGATCAACTCCCTCGCCATTCACATCAGCACGATGCTCGGCATTCTTCTGGACTCGCGAATCGTGGCTGAACTTCTTGTAGTCGCGCACACCACGATTGACACTCGTGCCGGCGTACCAGTTGAAACTGTGCAGCTCTGGATAGAGCCATTCGGGGAATTGGTCAACTTCAGCGGTCGGTCCGTTGCTCGCCGGCGGTGATGTCGCATGCGCAGCTGAGTTCGAATGCAGATGCTGTTCCCGATGCCTCGAACCCATCCCATCACGCTTCGCCCGCTTAACGCTGGCATCCAAAGAGTCCATAAACCTCTCCACGATCTCGAGCTTGTCGAGGTCCACGCCCAAGTGCTCGCGCATCAATCGTTTCCGGAGAGTGTGCGCAAACTTAGACGCTTTCCAGGGCTTACCTGCCATCTTGCTCTCCACAACCTTAGTGTCGCGTACACATACAGCGACTTCTGAGTCGCGCAGGCCTCGCATTGATCGTTCGTTGATGTTTGCGCTACCAATGATGGCCACGCGGTCATCGACAATCATGCACTTTGCGTGGATATAAAGTAGCTCTGTTACCAAGCGGCCCCCATTAGGCGCGTCGGGTGTGTCGCTGAACTTGCCCCACTTGCGCAAACTGAAGAAGTTGATATATTGATCGGGCCTGATTCCAAGTCTTTCCAGTCTATAGAAAATCGAATGAGGACCCCGCGAGATGGAGTTGAACTGGCACTGGCAAATGACACGAACACTGCTGGCCTTGTCGCTGTCAACCTCCGCTTCAAATCCAGGCATCAACGGAATCAGAATGAAGGCTTTCCAGTCCTCTCCATTCTCGTGAGCACGAACAATGCGCTGAACGAGGGCATTGCCGATCTGGTTTTCGATCAGCACACCATCAACTTCGGTCGACGTGATGAAGAACTGGTTCTCTATGTAAACAAGATGCTCAGACTCTTCAATCAACTTCAAGTAAGCATTCTGGATGCTCTGTTCGTGCTCGTGCAGCCCCAAAGACCACTCGCCAGACGACCGAAGAACTTGGTATTCACACGTACCCGTGAGTTGCAACCGTTCCAAATCTTCCTGTGTGAAGTCTGCCGGCGGCAATAGCAGAGGAGTGGGACGAGACGGGACCTTCTGTCTAAGCACATAGTTCCATCGCTGAACGAAGTGCCTGGCAAGGTCGCGTGCTGGTTGGCCAACGACCATTTGGTGGATGTCGTGCCACGGCATGCGTGGGACAAAGTTGCGGTCGTACATGTCGTCAAAGGGACGGTTAAGCTCGTAGAAGTCCTTCACACGCGCGTTCGAGTAATCCTTACCAGGGAACAGCTGTGTTGTCTCCTTCCACTCTTCCGGAGTTGGATGCTCCCCCAAAAAGGTTCTCGGAGCGTCGTCGATCAAAGTGTGCTGCCATGTATCCCATCTTCCGAAGCAAAGATCGATTCCGCCGTTGAAGGCAATGGTGCTGTCAATGACGCAAAGCTTCTCGTGGTGCGCCCAGAACAGCGAGCCCTTGTTCAACAGCTGGTTTGGAGAGCGCATAACATGAATATTAGGATGCAAATCAAGTAGAGAATGCTTAGTCCACATGGAATCGATTGGAATTGTGGGTCCGACATTGCGGTACACGATAACGAAGATCTTGACTCCCTCTTCAGCCTTACGTTTCAAGACACGGTCCAAACGCCACTTCTGGTTGCCCTCGGCTGGGCGGCGCAAGTAGAGCTCAGGGCTTAGCCACCAGTCTAGAATGAAGATGGTATCACGAGCGTTTTCTAGAGCGTCGCTAAGAACCCACATATAATCACGCCCGTCAACAAACCACTGGCCGAAGACGTTCTTGCGAACAGGGGCAAACGAATCGAAGCGGTTTTTCTTGGACCAGGGGCTCCGCGCTTTCATCTGGAGGATCGAGCCCTGCCAGCGGCGCAAATCTCGTTCGCTTGTGGCCGCGAGCTTAAGGACTCGCTCATTGTTCACCAAATGCAAGAATACGGTACGCGCTCTATTGCGTTTGTGGACATCCTGAGCGTCCGGAACTGCTTCGATAACATCGCCCGTACCTTCGTATTGCTGGCTAGCCTCCTGCTCCTCAGTGATGTGCTTGACCTTGAAGTGAGAGTCCATGTAGAAGACCTCGCGAATCCTCGTGCTGTAAATGTTGTCGACAATCACAAGGTAGGAGTCACGAATGAGGACCCACTTCTTCGTATGGCGTTCAACCATGTCCTGAATATCACGCGGATGCCAGTGGCTGACACGCCAGCCCATCTCGCTCGCTCGCGAACGAATAATTAGCGTGCCTTCCTTGCCGTGGAAATTGTATTCCGAAGAAAGCTTGAGACTGAGGTGGCTCAGCTCGAGGAACTGCATCAAATCATTAGAGTCCGTGCGGAATGTGTAGATGTACTTGATCTTGTTGAGCCAGTCCTCAACTGCACGCGCCCACGATTGCTCATGCGACTTCCTCGAGTGTGCACGCGGACGTATGGGGGAAGTGGACGCATTCGGCGATACAGTAGCGTCCACGTAGCCCTCGCGGGCCGTCGATGCGAGCGACTCTCTACGGCTTGAGGCACCAGTGGTTATACCGCTCGTGTCACCTCCTCCATATATGTGATTTGCAGCCCTTGCGGCCTCGGCATTGATGGCACCGTCTTGGCCCTGCTCATAGGACAAGAACTCGCCAGCCTCCTCCTCCTCCTCTTCCTCGGAGCTCGACATTTCGATGACTTCCTCCTCGTCTTCGAAGGGAGCCTCTTCGTCGATAGACTGGCTGTTGTTGCTCTTGGATTTATGGTGCTTCCCTTCGTACGACTTCGGTCGCGGCAATTTCGGCAGCTTCACCTTTTTGGACCGCAAGTTCCGCTTCGTGCGAGCTCTGAGCTTTGCGCGCAAATACAGCAAATCTCGGTACCCACGCAAGATCTCCCATCTGATCACACCGAATCCTGACCCATACTCGAGTTGAATCCTGAGCATATTGCGGTAATGTTTTGCCTCTTCTTCGATAACCTTGATAGTCAGCTGCTGCAGAACGACGGGAACCTTCTTCACAGCATCCTCGGCTTGCAGCGACGAGGCGGATACCAGAACCATGGGTGTTACCGCGAACACCTGCGCGAACAGCATCTGGCTCTTCTTGATCTCGCGCAGTCGGTCCATCTCGCTGCGTCGCCGGCTCGACCCCCTATCGTTGTGGCTCAGGTACCACATGCGAAGGTTGTTCTGCGTTCGCCGCGCGAACTGAGCGATTGAGCTGGCAGGAACCTCATCCGTCTCGGGGCCGTGCGAAGTACTCCCTGTTTTGGAGCGAAAGTAGCGCGGCCTTCCGAACTTGCTCCGTGAGCGTTTGTTCGGCGGTCGCTCGGTGTTTTCAGCAGTGATGTTGACACCGCTGCCTCTAGGGCTGGACAGTGGGGAGTTCGCTTTAGAACTTGGCGAGGAGGGGCCCGACGTGGCGGAGCCTACGGTCAGTCCATTGGCTCCATCGCTCGGTCTCCAGGCAACATGTCGCGAGGGGGAGGCCGGTTGTTCCATGCTCTCTGCCTCTACGGTTTGCAGGGCGGCTCGCTGATGTGTGCAGTTCTTATATATGGAGGTGTGAAATCGGAGATAGCCTTTGCATTCCATCAGGGTTGGGGGTGTTTAAGCATATGAGCAGGGATCTGCAGGACTTGTTGAGCCTCGAGGCCCCTACGTGGGGCTAGACACTCCGTGTTTTTTGTGGAAATGCTCCGATCCGGGTCATATGTGGGAGGGGTTGCAGCATCTGACAGCAACATGGCTGTGTCTGGAGAGATCTGTAGACACACACTTGATTCCCGTGTCCTAACGGCCCTTACAGTTTCCCGAATAGGAGCGGTAACACATGGGCCGTGGGCCGTTGGGTCACGCATTTGTCTGGGGTCACGTTGCTCGTGCTCCGTGATACGGCCTTCGGCCCGGAAGATCGTTCCCGTCACCTGACGCAGCATCTCAGCACACACACAGACCCGCGCCCACACACAGTTTTCATGCTGTTGGAAAAATTTGGAGAGTTAGGGTAGCTGGCGAGAGCGAGGAAACTTTGGGAAATTTGTACCAGCGTTGACAACCACAGCAGTGATCCTCTTGGCAAACAAACCGACTATTTCTTCGAAAATGGTCACGAAAAAGGAGAACGTAAAGAGCGATTACTCGCAGCTGCCTAAATCGAGTGATCACGCCGAGATTCTGAAGCAGGTCGAGTTTTACTTCAGCGACAACAACCTTCCCTATGATAAATTCCTGTGGACAGAAACGTCGAAGAACGATGGCTGGATCCCCATCACTACAATTCATTCGTTCAAGCGCATGCGCCGTTTCGAGCCCGTGGAGGAGGTCGTTGCTGCTTTGAAGAAGAGTCCCGAGCTGCTCGAAGTTAGCGAGGATGGCGAGAAGGTTCGCCGGAAGACGGAGATCAAGCTGCCGGCTGCGCAGGAAAACAAGAGCCGCTTCGCGAGAACCGTTTACGCCAAAGGATTTGGTGAGGAGACCGCGTCTTCGCAGGTCGACATCGAGAACTTCTTTGGCCAGTTCGGATCCGTGAACCAGGTGCGGTTGCGACGCACCGACGACGGTGCGTTCAAGTCCTCAGTGTTTGTAGAGTTCAGCAACGCTGAGGACGCGAAAAAGTTCGTTGAGCAGGACCCGAAACCGAAATATAATGACTCCGAGCTCGTGGTCATGTCGAAGCAGGCCTACGTAGAGATGAAGTCCGAGCAGCACAACTTCGCTGACCGCGCGAACGGCCGTCGCAAGCCCAAGTTCAACGCGTTCAAGGAAATGCGTGCGAAGGAGAACAGATCGAAGAAGAACTTCCGCGGCAAAAGGGACAACAAGCGCAAGTCTCGCGATGAAGAGAGCCCCGAGGCTAAGAGGCCGAGAACCGAAGACACCGAGTCTGCCGAGTCTGCTGAGCCCGCTGAGTCCAACGAGCCGAAGGAGGCGAAGGAGACGAAGGAGACCAACGGGTCGAACAATGAGTAGATGCTCACGGCACACGCCGCTAGGACGCTTTCGTGGTGCTCTAAAAAGCTGGATCGCGAACTCCTCATTAACCTTGTTATTTGCTCATTCTATTTAAGTGTCTTTATAATAAACTCCCGGAATCTGCGGTAAATGTGCATTGAATTATCGAAGTCCGCTCATGGCCCCATGTAGGCGCGGACCCGCCGAGACAGCCGAGCCTTAGACAGCCCAGCCTTAGATACCCTACCTCTGGGCAGGGCCGGGATACACGCCTTAATGGGGTCGCGCATGTTAACATGGGTGCTTTACGTGATACCTCTGTACAACTACGCGTCTCAGGAGCGACTCTGCAACCTGTATTTAAGATGTCGATTTCGACGGTGTTTCCTGAAGTTGCAGGGAACCCCGAGATATTAGAAAGGCTGGAGAACCTGTCTGCATCATTTGCGCAGTCTAATGACGACTTTTTCGCGAAGTGGGAAGCCTTTGCCTTGAAAAACCCGGACGAAATCAGAATAACCGACACGAATTCTCTCGATCTGTTCCAAACTCATCTCGAGAAGACCGTGCGCACAGTTCAATCGAAGAAGCCGCGGCTGATGCCCCGGCAATTGAACACTGGATCCTCGATCTTCAGGCATGACGTGAAGGCCGAGGCCCCCACCGATGTGGGAATTGCAAGCTCTGCGCGTGTTCTGCGCAGATTCAATCAAAAGGCCTCGGAGGCAGAGGAGTCCCAGAGGTCTGCACGGGCCTTTTTCAATCTGAACACGAATATCAGCGAGTTCATGCGCGAGCGCCCGTTCAACGCGCAGGTCCGCGCGATAAGCACCGAGCTCGACAATGAGCTGGAGCGAATAATGGAAGCGGTTGCGTCGTCCTTCAATTTGACTCGCGCTGACTTCATGAACCCGAGTCAGATCTCTCAAAACGTTGTTTGGGCAGTGGGCCGCATTGTGCGCGAGCCCCCCCAGGCCAAGTCCGTCGAGGAGGCCGAGGAGCACTGGCAAAAGACCCCGAAGATCGATCCGAAACTCATGCTTCTGGAAAGCTCGCGCCGAATCGGCGGAGGATCGCGCACTCAGCTCGACTTTGGCACAATTCCCGAGAGCAGACTCGACGACTTGTTTGAGGGCCAGATCGTTGTTCTCAAGGGCAAGAACCCGAAGGGCGACCAGTTTGTCGTACACGAGATCATCGACATCCCCAGGCTCCCGCCAGCCAAGCTGCAGTCCTCGAAGCAGAGCGAGGGCCCCGTCAGAATCGCCGTGGCCTCTGCGCCCTCGAGCCCGGACCTAATCGCGCGGTTGCTCTCTTGGGCCGCCCGGTCCAGCCTTCCTGTGAGCGCTTTGGTACTACTAGGACCTCTGTTGGGAGCCAGTGCTTCGCTGGAGGAGCGCCAGCAAGTGAAAGACACGCTACACAGGCTGAACAGAACGACACAGATCCCCGTCGTGCTGATTCCATCACCAGAGGACGCATTCACAACCGACCCTCTGTTCCCACAACCTCCATACGCGGACGCAGACTTGGCCGTGAGCCAGCCAATTCTGCGCGTTTCGAACCCCTGCACATTCTCCGTTGACGAGATCGCCATTACGGCAGCGGGCGTGTCCACCCTCCGGGACACGCGCCTGGGCTCCCAGAAGCAGTCGTTCAAACATGTTTTGCGCCAAAGAAGAGTATATCCGGTGTACCCGGCCCCGCAGGGTGTGAGCATCGATGTGTCGAATCTGAAACTCGCGAATCTGGGATCGGTCGCCCCGAATGTCCTTGTTCTCCCCTCGGAAACCGACACCTCCGAGTACCATGTTGTCGACGGGGTGGTTTGTCTTGCTGTAGGAGCACTCAAAAATGACTTCGTTGTGCTGAACGTGTCGAGCGGAGACACCCCGCTGGAATCCCGCATGGGAATCGATATAATGCGCCTAGACTGATCATGCGACTAGACTGATCATGCGTCTGGACTGATCATGCAGCGTGGGTCTAAGCTGCCCATGTCAATATTACATACTAATGCTTCTCAGCAATTAAGTTGTCAAACAAGTTCGCGGTACTGCCAAGAGACAAAGAGCAAATCACGCAGCAAATATAAAAATGGGAGCCCGCTCCGTTCGCGCCAAACTTGTAGTCGGCTCTACTCCGCTCGTAGCGGTGTGAGGGTAAGGAGCACACGCGTAGACTAATGAACTATGTAGATCGAAACCCTCATCCTCGAAGTAACGGTGCCAGACCCAACGCTTGTAATTCTCCAACAATAATGCACCAATGTCTTCGCAGATAAAGGGACTATCTCAATTCATCGCAGACATCAGAGCCAGCAATACGCAGGAGGCTGAGCGTGCCCGTGTCCAGGCGGAGTTAGCGAGCCTCCGCAAGAAGCTTTCTTCCGCCCGAGGCGGCAAAGACCTCGCTTCCAAAAGCAAGAACGGCTACGAGCACCGGAAGGTCGTCTCCAAGCTCCTGTACATCTATATCTTGGGATACGATGTGGATATAGGCAGCGAGGAGGTCGGGACGCTGTTGAGCATGCCGAAATTCGCCGAAAAGCAAGTCGGATATCTCGCGTTGGGCCTGCTGCTGTACGCGCGCCAGGACCTGCAGTCACAGGTCGAGCGCATAGTGGTGGATGATCTCCGGTCACCAAAGGAGGTGCTCACGAGCCTGGCGCTAAACTACCTATCGACTTGGGAGCTTTCGACGCAACCGGTGTCCGACAAACTCGTTGATCTTGTGTACTCGCTCATGGTGAGCCCCACGAGCTCGACGGCCGTCGTGAAGAAAGCAGCGTTGACGTTCCTCAACTTCTATCGGCAAGACCCCACCCGATTTAATACGGAGGCCGAATGGCCCGAGCGTGTGGAGCGTGTGAGCGCGATTCTCGCCGGTCCTAACCTGGGCGTGGCCACTTCGGTTGTGTCGCTGCTGATTGAGGTTGCTAGGACGAGTCCCGAGAGCTTTGATCCTCAGGTGTTTGCAATGCTCACTCAAAAACTCGAAGAGGTGTTTGATGGAGAGGGCACCGAGGCCTCCGATTACAGGTACTACCACATTTCTGCTCCGTGGCTCGTGGCCAAGCTCTGCCGGCTGCTCCACGCCCTATACCATGCAGACCTGCCGCAGCCAACAATTGATTCTGCGCGTAAAATGCTCGCGTCAGTGCTTTCGTTCTGCGTAGATGACTTCGAGGACGAGCCGCAGCCCGAGGCTGAGGCTGCAAAGAAGGCCCGGAACGACAGGCCCGGCAGCCAGCAGCACAACAACGCGCGAAACCTCATGTTCTTTGAAGCAGCCAAAGCTGGCATGGCCCTGGGGATTTCGGAGGTTGACCCCACCCTGGCGAATGCCGTCGTGTTCACGCTGAGAGAGCATCTCAAGTCAAAGGACGTGAATTCGAGGTATTTTGCACTCGAGGTACTACAGGACCTGGCTGTGCCCCTATCGAGCGGAGTTGCCAGCAGAGAGTCGATCGATCGGGTTGCAGATGCCGTCTTGCATCTCGTGAAGGACAGGGACATTTCGATCCGCAGACAGGCCCTTGATGCGCTCTTCCAGCTTGTAGACAGCAGCAACATCGAAAAAATCGCTGCGGAGCTGCTCGACCTGCTCGTTGCGTCCGACCTTCAGATCCGGCCGCAAATGGTTGCGCGGCTCGCGGTGCTAATCGAACAGTACGCTACTTCTCATGAATGGTACTTCGATACGTGCATAACACTGCTGGAGATCGGCGGCAGCTATGCTGGTGATGAGGTTTGGCAGAGACTCGCGCAGGTTGTCGTGAACAATGAGGCTCTCCAGGGCTATGCCGTGAAGCGCACTTACGAAACCTTGAACCGCTCGACACCTGCGCACTCGCATGCCGTTGCCGCAAACCCCATAGCAAGGTCGGATGCGATAGTCAAGCTCGGAGCTTTTATCTTCGGCGAGTTCTCGAAGGACTACCAGGGTGACGTGATGGACATTTTTGTGGTTCTCCAGGACCAAATCGGCACGGTTTCGTGGCAGTCGAAGTCGATCTTGCTAAACGCGTACATGAAGCTTGCGGCACGGTACCCGCATATACGACCAGCGGTGGCCGAGGCAGTTACCATGCATCGCGAGTCACAGAGCCTGGAGCTGCAGCAACGCGCGAACGAATACTTGCCGCTGCTGCTGCCGGAGAACGCTGCGCTGCTGTCCATGTTCATGACTCCTATGCCGCCCTTCGGTGCTGATACAAGCAAAGATCTGTTCAATCAAATGAGCATAGCGTCTGTGCCGGCCTTGAAGCCCGCCCCAACGGGCCGCACGCGCTCGACAAGCACTGTGCCGCAAGCGACTTTGGTACCGCAGTCCACCGCGGGGGCCTTTAGCGCGAGCAATACGGGCACGCCCGCAGCAAGCACCACCGAGCTCCTGCCGAATACCACGGGCACCCCCCTGCGCCAGGTGCATCTCAGCTCGAACTGGGAGTTTGGGTTCAAAAGAATGCTCACACACAGCGAGGCCGTGCTGTACCAGGACTCCTTGCTACAGGTTGGATGCCGCTACGAATTCAGACAAGACAAGGGCAAAATTGTACTATACTTCAAAAACATATCATCCTTTGAAATGTCTGCGTTCACCGTGCAAATTTCTAACCCCATGAACGACAGCGTCTTGTCGCTGCAGAGCATGCAGTCAGTGAGCGCGGCGACGTTGCGGGAGGGCAAAACGCTCGAATACGTGATCACTTGCGAGGCCAAGCAGCCTTTCGCGCTCACGCCTACGTGCAGGGTGACCTATTTGGCAGGCACGTTTTGTGAAACAAGCTTCAAGCTGCCGATCATACTGGAGAGGTTCATGTCGCCGTCCAACATCACCCTCGAGCAGTTCACACAGCGCTGGGAGCAGCTCGGGCCGGGGCTCGAGTTCACAAAACAGTTCCGTAATTACTCGGCCACAAGGGCCAGCAAGGCCGCAGAAGACGATGCCACCATGGCCGAGGGAATGCAGTACGGTATCGTGCAGGGGTCTCCTGCCCAGACGACGCTGGGCGCGGGAATCATTCATACCTCTGCTGGGGGCCTTCTCGGCACCCTCATAGTTGTTCAGGCCGATGCATCTCACGACAATTATAAAGTCACGGTTCGGGCAACGCAAAAGAAGCTTGCCGCTGTCGTCTTGGCGAACAATTTCGCGCATGCCTACCAGCTATGATTTTGAAATACAGAGCAACAGAGAAACAACACACAATTTTACAGGAGCGCAACCGCAAGATACTTTATTTATTGTAATACTAACGACGTCTCAAATCACTTGCTCTCTTCCGCGGCACCAGTCTTGATCTCTTCCTTGGTCAGCCGGCCGCCGAAGATGCTGCTGCCCACTCTCACATTAGTCGATCCTTGCTTGATGGCCTGCAAAAAGTCGGCGCTCATGCCCATGCTCAGACCGATTTTCTCTGGACTTGTGCCGAGCTTCTCCGCAAGCTGGTTGCGCACTCTCACGAGTTTCGCAAAGTCCTTGTTCTCGCTGTTCTCACCATGAGACTGCTCGAAGGACCCAATTGTCATGAGTCCACACATGTTGAGGTGGTCGCAGTTGCTTGTGATGTGGGACGCCAGTGCGAGTATTTTGTCGAAGTCCTCAGCAAGAATCCCTGCCTTTTGAGGCTCCTCGCTCGTGTTCACCTGAATGTACACGCCCAACAGCGCACCCACGCCAACCTGCCCTCTTTGCGTGTTGAGCTTGGTCGCCTTGGACTCGCTGTCGACTGTCTCGACGAACGCGAGATTCGGGATCTCGCGAGCAATTTTCGCCTTGTTCGACTGCAGGTTCCCGATGAAATGCCACTGAATGTCTTGCGGGAGCTGCTGCGCCTTCGACTGGAGCTCCTGAACGTAATTCTCTCCGAAGTGCCGCTGGCCTAGCTGGTACAGCACCTGGATATCCTCCACGGGCTTGTACTTGCTAACAGCCACGAGGTTCGGGGTGGGATAAGACCCGCTTTTGCAGAAGTTGTTGATCTCCTCGACGGCGGCCTTGTAAGCTTGCTCCAGCTGCACTTTACGGCTCATCGTGACTCGGGGGACAGGTCTCAGCCTCAAAAATATATTCTCTGCCGTGACTTCCGTTCGTGCTCCCCCTTCTATATAGAGCTTAGATAGAGCCAGGACCAGGCTGTATGGGTGGGCGACACTAACATGGAGACTCGCCGCGGGAAACCCGTGCCCCACCAACGGTTATATATGCGAGGCCCGCACAGCCCGCTGCTTTTAGTGAGCCCTGTTCGTTGGAGACGTTGAATTTGGATATCAAGATGGCGAGTTCTGAGCCCCAGGGTATTCGCCAGCGCATTCACGAGTCGGAGAAGCCTCCACACCTACCGGCTCAAACAGCCGGCAATGAAGCGTTGCAAGGCCAAGCCGCCGCCTATGGCAGCGGTGCGGCGGTAAGCGGTGAGAAGTCCATCCCCAGTGGTGGTGTGAGTGGCGGCAGTGCGGGTGAGGAGAGCCAGGCCAGTGCCGATGATGCTCTACAGCCCGACTACATACTTGTGTTTGCCGAGAGCTCGAAACCAGAGCTGACGAAGGCCCTTGCTACGCTCTCTGACGCGGGGTACTTTGTCAAGCTACGCAAGGGCTCGTCGAAAACCGTTCTCGTGCTCGTGCGTGCTGGTCCTGGTGTCGTTGCTGGAATAAAGAGCCGAGCCGTTGCCGTGCAGCAGACCCTCCCGCTTTACAAACTGCCGGGGGTCATCGATAGCTTCCCCGTGCAGCCGGATCGGCTACCCCGTGTGCTTGCGTCCGGCATTTTCGCCCCGCGTCTCACCCTGTCGGCCGCACAATTGGATGCTATTGAGGAGGTCTACGGTGGAAACACCGCCTCCGTCTTTGAGCTCGGGAACTTCATGCTGCGCGCGCTCGTTTACCCCGCCGCTTTTGGCGTGCCCGTGTATTACCTGTTTGGCGGATACGTGCTTCCCTTCTGCATCGGCCTGCTGGTTTGGGGCACTTTGTTTGTGAGCTACTGGCGCGATTATGTCGAGCGCGCAAGAGCCTCGCCAGCCACAGGTCATCTAGCGAACACTGCTAGCCACAGGGGCAAGCCTGCTGGCCGCGTTGAGCTGCGTAAATTGTTGTTCATCCCATTTGCCACACTGCTCATGGCCCTGTACGCTATTGGATTACTTGCCGTGCTGACTCTTGAGATTTTCTGCACGCAGCTTTACGCCGGTCCTCTCAAGGGCATTGTTGGGCTTGTTCCTGTTGGCGCCAACATCGTGGCATCCCAGATCTACGGCATTCTTTACTCGTACGCGATCGATAAATTCACCAGCTGGGAGGACTACCCGTCGAAAGAGGCGCTCGAGCAGGCGAAAGCGCAGCGCCAGTTCTATCTCCAGGCTTTACTTGGGTACCTGCCCATCCTGCTTAGTGCGTACGTGTACTTGCCATTCGGCCATCTGCTGATAGACGCGCTGCCTCAATTGCGCAGCAGCCAGATCGGCTACCATGTGAATCTTGTTCCCAAGTTCGAGCTGAAGCAGAGCCGGCTTATTGACCAGGCAATCTTCTACACGCTACAGACGCAAATCGTCGCGCTCGTCCTGAGCGCCGTGATCCCCTATGCTGTTTACGCGGTGAAGAAGTCGGTTCTGCATCAGGCCGACCCGGCGGGGAACAACCGGTTCTCGCTCGAGCAGCTTCGTGTGCCCTTTGATCCGTCCACACATCTGCAGAGCGTTGTACTTGCATTCGGCTACGTGATGGTGTTGGCGCCTGTCTGGCCCCTTGCCGGCTTGACAACGCTCGTCGGACTCTATTTGCGCAGCAAGGTCTCGGCATACATACTTATCCATGGCGCGCGGAAGCCCGCGTCACAGGGCGCGACGCGGAACATTGGCTTCTGGAGTGACGAGTTGCAGATTATTCTCATTGCAAGCTCAGTGGTCGCTCCTACAATCACTTTTATGTTCGGGCGCAGCAATTCTTATTATGACAAGAACACTAGCTACGTGAACGTTTCGTGGGTCGCGGTTCTTTTGGTCGCGCTCGTCAGCGAGAACTGCACGCTGATACTGTCGCATGTCGCATCAAAGGTTTACCAAGCCCTTGAGCTTCCGTTCCAAACTCAGGCAACATCGAGCAGCGTGCCACTGCTGCCGGTTATTGACGCGGAACAAGACTCTCTGTGGCGAGCGACCGACGTCGAGCAGGAATTGCGTGCAGCGTTCGTGACGCAAGGCCCAGCCCCAGCGCAAGGTCCACCTTCAACGCAAGGTCCAGTTCCCACGCAAGGTCCAGTGCCAGCACAGGGTCCAGTGCCAGCACAGAGTCCAGTACGGGGACCAGTGCCGACGAGCGGACCCGTGCCACCCCACCCCGCTTTAACCTAGCTTGTTTAGCTCAATCATATAGACTATATATGCTTACATGTAAACCTGGGGTATTATGGTATATTTTCAGCACCGCCCTGCGCCTAAGGCTTGCACGCTCCAAAATTATACGGACTCTGGTTCAGGAGCGGTGACATCACATTTCTAAGTGGTGAGTAATATGACACCCTCGTAGCAGGTCAGCTGCGTCTGCTACACAGCTTCTACAGCGCAGTAGCAAGGGGAAGTACGTGGGTGCGGGTACTCGAGCTTAAACGCCTCGGATCCGACCCCAGGCCCATCCGGCTGCAACCGCGGCGCATGAAAATTAATGCAAAACAGTACGCGAGCAGCGGCAGATTTGATCAGGGCTACGCAACGAGCCACATCTGTGTACGGTGTGGCTCCTTCAAATGCTCCGAACTCTCGCGGATGGCCGCAGTGCATCGCAGATGATCGCAGTGAACCTTGCGCATGGGGCAAGGTCACCCTAATTGAGCCGCCCGAACCACACAGCCCAACTAGGGTAAGAATCTGACCAGGAACCCATCGCGTGGTAGGAATGCTAAGGGACCCCACCACACCTAGCCCTGGTAGCCCGCGAGTCTGCATAGAAAGCTGGGAAAGGAGGTCAGCTTCACGATCGCAACGTCTTCCCCGGAACGCTGTTGCTCGGGTACCTTAATTTCAAGGCTGGAACGAGAGAACTCGCGTTCTTCTAGCTAGAATTCTCCGAGCTGTTGCGTCAATAGACGAAGTATACGCGAATCCTGTTACGTTTAGGCAGGAGAATACGCGATGGTGTTTGGCAGCGGCGGACGTAACTCGGCCCTCGTGTCGCACGCCGATAGTCGCGCGGCCACTTTCGACAGCCCGCAGCGCGAACATGGGTCTCCTTTGAAGACTTTGAAACGCATGGGCGGCAAGCTGAAGCATCACACGGCCGTCACCACCACAGAAGAGGAGCCTGGCGTTAGCAGTAACGACGAGGCTGCTGGTACTGCCGTGCCCGTTGCTGAGCGCGCGAAGAAAGGCGCTTTGAACGCCGGATTCCAGTCTGATGAGTCGGCCTCGAAGGGCGGCCGTCGCTCGTTCTCAAGCTTCCGCTCTTTCAGGGGATCCGGCAAGAAGTCAGCTAAGGATGGCCCCTCGACGCCGCAGTCGACCGCCTCTGGGCGGAACACGATGCCTGGGTCGCCGGGATCTGCTGCTCCAGACTCCGCGGGACAGTCCGGTGGCTCGCAGGAGCTCAACGCGGGCCAGGCCGAGGCCCTGAACGTCGCACACAACCCGCAGAACTACTTGTCAAAGGCTGACCAGGATGAAAGCGCGCAGAATCAGCAAGCTGAGCACGAGAAGTCCGCACACCGTGGCGGCCATAAGCCTCGTTTGGCTAATACGGAAACCACGTTCCAAGATGATGAGGAGCAGGGTGAGAGAGAGCGAAGGGTGCGCGAGCACCTGCAGAAGGGAAAACCGCCCCAGCACCAGCACCCTGCTGAAGCCGCGCGTTCTACGCCGGCCGGTGCTGGCGGTGCTGGCGGTGCTGGCGCTCCTCAGCCGGGGTCCTCTCAGCCGTACGGCGCTCACAATGGTTCGCAAGGCAATGGAGCCCACTATGACAGCTCCAGCGAGTATATAGACGCCCCGGATCCAAGTTCACTCAGCCGCACGCGCTCGCAGCCGAGCCCCGAGGCGGTCGGCTCCTTGAGCCCTCGCAACCGCTTTGTGGGCCACGGCGCGCGCCAAGACGGCCAGGGCATCCATGCTGCGACGTCAACTGACACCGAGAAGTTCGCAGATGCGCCTGAAACGCGCTTCACTACTCCAGCTGCCGAAATGGCTAACAGCGGGTTCGGCACTCCACGCAATGGCAGCATTGCCAACGGAGTGCAACCAAGTGGAGGGCTGCAGCCTAATGAAGGACTGCAGCCGAATGGCGGAACGCGTCGCAGTTTCGACAGCAAACGCACTGCGACGCGCGGAAGCTCAAACAACGGAACAGACTCGACTATTTATGAAAGAAGCGACAAGGGCGCTAATGGTTCCGGAGCTTATGGATCAGCTGCGAATGGCACTGCTCATGGAGGTAATGGAGGGGCTAATGGGGCTAAGTCCGACCAAGACGGTGCCGCCGAGGCCGATTCGCAGCACGCTGGCGCAAAGGGGCCGAAGTCCGACAAGATGATGGTAGACAACGAAGAGGAGGAAGAGTCTGAAGATTATGATGAGGAAAATGGTGGCTTCGGACCGCATCCGGACGAGGAAGATGATGAAGTCAATGTTCCCGCTGGTAGTGTCCCCGGACTCGGAGTCGGCGACTTTGACCCGAAGCTTCCTGGTGAACGCGGTCAAAAGAAGAAGAAGAAGAAGGCTTCTGACGATCTTGAGACGCAGAAAGCCAAAGAGCGCTTTGCGGCACACGAGGAAGAAGTTCGTGTCAAACGTGAGCGCCAGGCAGAGTTTGCGGGCTGGCGCCAGATCGGTGGCTGGGACAAGCGTGTTCATGAAGGTTCGCGGGAAGAGTCTGAGAACCTTTTGCAGAGAGCGACTCTACTGGAAACGTACATCAATGACAAGTATCTCGGCGACTGGTACCAAAACACTGCAATAATTGTGTTTACGGCCTTCTTCTCGTGGCTGCTTGGCCGAATGCACATGTCCATGTCCTGGATCTCCATCGTGCTCGTGTTCACTGCGACGGCTTACAGAACCAGCGTCCGCAGAATGCGCCGTAACTACAGGGACGACCTTCTCCGCGAATCCATGCTGGAGGGCCAGGAGGGCAAGGACGGTAAGGACACGGAGAGTATGGAGTGGCTTAACAGCTTCTTGATCAAGTTCTGGCTAATTTACGAACCGAGCTTGTCACAGATGATCACCGAAATCGGCAATGAGGTGCTAGCGGAGCAGACGCCTGGCTTTATTCACAGCATGAAAATAGACAAGTTCACGTTGGGCACGAAGGCTCCTCGCATTGACTTCGTTCGCAGCTTCCCGCGTACGAACCCTTTGGTCGTCGTTATTGATATGGGCGCCTCTTTCACCCCCAATGACACCATGGATTTGACTGCACGTCAACTGCAGACGAAGGTCAATCCCAAGGTTCAGCTGGGTGTCCGTATTGGCAAAGGATTCTTGACAAAGAACTTCCCTATTCTTCTGGAAGACATGAACTTTAAGGGCAGCTTCCGCTTGCGCATGAGACTGATGGATCGACCGCCTCACATCCAAACAGTCGACTTTTCGTTCTTGTCGCCGCCTAACTTCGACTTTGTTTTGAAGCCTATCGGTGGTGACAAGCTTGGTTTCGATATTAATATCATTCCTGGTCTCAGCAAGTTCATCAAGGATATGGTGAATGCTAACCTTGGCCCGATGTTGTATGCACCGAACGCCTTCCAGATTAATGTCGAGCAACTCCTTGCTGGCGTGGGTGCGATGTCCGGTGTCGGAGTTCTTTCGATCGAGATCCTGTCGGCAGAGGGACTGAAGAGAGATGCTGATGGCCGTGTTGACCCCTACGTCATGGTTTACAGCAAGGACAAGAAAGAACTGGCGCACACAAAGATCAAGAATAACACCGTCGATCCCGTGTGGAACGAAACCGTCAACGTCATTGTTACCAACACTAATGACAATGTCCTTTTGGAAGTTTTCGATTTCGATGAATCTGCGCCGGATCGAAATGTGGGCTCTACCCCTTTGAAGATTAGCGATTTGCAAAGCTCGGAGGTCATGCATACTCCTATCACAAGCGGAGGCACGCGAACTGGTTACTTGACTTATGTCGCGCACTACTCACCCGTCACCATGCCGACTTCAGATGACCAGCAGCATGACAATGGATCGAGCCCGCGAGACACGAAGTCTGGAATCTTGAATTTAAAGATTGGAGCTGCTCGAGACCTGGATCCCACCTTGTCGAAGACTGCGGCGCTGTCTCCCTTTGCCGAGATTCAGTTCAGTGCCCGCCTTGTGGACTCTACAAAGGTTGCCAAGGACACGAATGACCCCGAGTGGAACTATAGTGCCGAGCACATTGTAATGGACAAGGTCTCCACATTGTTCCAGGTCACTATTCGTGATAACCGCGGTGGAAGAGTGAAACCTCCTCAAGTCGGTGTTTTCAAGATGAGACTAAGTCAGCTACTTATCGAATCCGAGAAGGGGCGTAAGTGGTTTGATCTTGAAGACGGCAAAGGTGAGATCAAAATTGAGCCCCAATGGAAGCCTGCCAATATTACTGTTGGCGGATCTACGAATAACTATGTTGAGCCCATTGGTGTCCTTCGTGTTAACATCAAGAATGCCAAGAACTTGCGCAATCTCGAGCACCTTGGCAAAATTGATCCTTACGCGCGTTTGTTCATCGGTCATCGGCTGGTTGCTCGCACTGATTGGTTCAAGAATGAACTTAACCCTGTGTGGAACGAGACGCTCTATATTCCCGTGCAAAGTGAGCTCCAGGACATGACGATAGAAGTTATGGATGTCGAGAACCATGCTAAGGACCGCTCTCTGGGTGCTTTTAAGGTGCAACTGCAGAACATCATCAAGCGTGATGAGAATGACAACTACAAGGTCTTCGTTTCCGACAAGACTTTCACGAATAAGCTCATGCTTCCTAATAGAGGCCCTAAGGGTACGCTAGAGTACACGATGGAGTTCTATCCTGCGATTCCCATCGTGAGCCCTGCTGAGCGTGAGCGGATGGTCAACGACAGGAAGGTTATCGACATGCTCAAAAACAAGATAGCAGAGCATGGCGGTACCGCGGAGAAGGCGCTGACCGAGGAGGAATGCCACGAATTGGCTATCCGCGAAGAGCACCTCAATATTGGCGGTATTGACATGCCAGTAGAGCAGCAGCTTACTTACGAAGCCGGCGTCTTCGCCGTGTCGGTGGTTACATTGGAGGGCCAGCACGTTGGACAGTCGCTCAAGATTGTTGCCAACAACGATCCTTATGCCATTTTCACGTCCCCTGCTTTCAAAAACAGCAAGCGATATTCATCTGAAGAATGTGCTGATTTCGTTAGCGGACAGATCAATTTGTCGTCGCTGCGGTTTGAGCTTGGTACTTTTGGTAGCAAGTCTGGTGTGTCTGGACTCGTTGACGTCAACGATGGTGAAGACGAGAAGAGCGTCGCCAAAGACCCGCACGCCGCGGAGATCACTGTACCGTGCCGCGAGCTAATTGCTGAGGCCACCGTTCATCCCAAGCTGTATGAGATGAAGAATGGCGCGAAGATTCGACTCCAAGCTCGCTTCTTCCCGTTGCCTGGACTTGTGATCGACCCCAGCGAGGATATCAGCAACATTGGCAACATCGAGATCGACTTGCAGCATGCCGTGGGCGTTCCTGCCGCCGACCGCACTGGATTGTCCGATCCTTACTGTGCGTTCTATATGAACAACGAGAACGACAAGGTGTATAAGTCGAAGATCCAGAAAGCGACGCTCGATCCTGTTTGGAACGAGCAGTTCAGATTCGCTGTCGCTGACTATAAGAACTCGTTTGTCAAGGCTATTGTCAACGACTGGGACATGGGTAACCGCGATGACTTTTTGGGTGGATACAAGTTCACATTTGATGAGCTTGAGCCTCTTGAGTGGAAAGAGTACACGGTGCCGCTTGAGAAGATCAAAAAGCACCGTGAGGTCAAGACTCATAAAGAAACTGAAGGTGAGCTCTCATTGCGAATCCGATTCTTACCAGGCCATGTTCAGAAGGATGGCGATCGCTATGTTGTTGGTGCCGCTTCCGCTGCGCACATGGTTGGAGGATTGGCTGGAGGAGCGGCTGGTGCGGCCGGTATAGTAGGTGCCGCTGCTCATGGCCCTCATGTTCTCTTCAACAAGATAACGCACCATGGCCACGATGGTAAGGAAGAAGGCGATGTAGCGATGACCACGTACACCGTTCAGATCGAATCTGTTGTAGGCATTGAGAGCAAGTACGATGTCCAAGTCCGCTTCTTTTTGCTAGGGAGCAATGAGAGAGAAGTGTACCGATCGCAGTCCTTGAAGCTTGAGAACGGCGAGACTACTCCAGATGCAGAGTTCTCATTCAGAGCCTATCCGGATGCAGAGCTGGGTGTGAAGGTGTTGGCCGTCAAATCCTTAGGCCGCCATTCAGACATCGCCCAGAGCTCTACAGATCTTTCGCCTGGTTACAAGGAAGTTCGACTCACTAAGGAGGCAGTTCTTAGAATATCTATTGCCGCTGAGGATGGTAACGACGAAGAATAATTAATTTAGATCGAAGTTAGTGTATCAAATATAATTCATTTACATTTCAAGGTTTTTGGATGTTCTCGGATGCATACCGACGGGAGGATATAGGTCCTGAACGCATGCTATTTCGGGGCGGTTTGGATCCGTGTATAAAGAGGCGCGTGCGCATACGGACCTTGGATTTGATTATTCCAGTCAATCGCAGAAGGGCTGCAAGCGTTCATGTAGGAGCGCGCTCAACAATTTCGCAGCAGAGCTGACTCTGAGGTGGTGCTTTAGTAGTGGTTTAAAGGGATCTCCCCCAGAGCCCTAAGATGCATCGTCGGCCGATGCTTAGAAACGCTCGCACGCAGTTTATAGACCGCGTACAAAGACGGCTAGGGTGTCATGCCGGGCTATCAGACCTTGCAGCGCTCTCAGAATCCCCAATAAAACTGAAAACACGCCGAGGAATCGCGCCGAATCACCGCTACAGAATCATAGATCTGCAAGCTGTGTCCCGAGCGGCGAGTGGTTTATCGGCACGTGTCATCTGCAAGCTTGAAAACTTGCATGCATAATTCATGTCTCAGTACCATTGAGCTGAAACATTGCCATTCCCAATCTCTAGGAGTTCCCGCCCATCTCAACAACGGCGCTCTGTCCAGAATACATGTGCTCAACATATGCATTGCCTCAGAGGAAGACATTTCATTCCGAAACCTGTCTTAATTAGGCCGATAATGACCCTGGCGTAGTGTTCGTGCGAACGTCCACTATGCAGGTGTGTGACCCACCGATGTCGCACTTCATGCGCGCGGCACCATGTAAAGGGCAAGGGAGTTTCCGTCAGTGCATGATTCGACATAGATACATGCAAGGCGCATGCAAGATCAACGGGCGTTCGAGTGAGACATTCCCTTAGGCTGAGAGAAATGTCTCGTACATTATCCCAAAAGTGGCGATAGGTTGCTACAGGGGATGCATGAGGGGCGATGTGAGACTCTCGGAAGGAGGCTCGGGACGAAGTATTTGAAACACTTGCCATTCTCGACATACACCGTTCTGTAGCCCGTCTCGACGCTAGAACGCGGTTATTATTATTCGACAAGCAGATGCATCCTCAAAATACGGATCAATATTATGAGCGCCTTGGAAATATTTGCGATGAGGCGGCACCGGCTGTACCTCAGGCGCATCAATTTAAGGGCAGCGCTTGTCTTAAAAGCGCGGCATACGCACGTCCTAAATTCTCTCCAACTACAGAAGATATGGCTTCCGAATCATATTTGCCTCCGCGTGCGCAGGATACAGAATCTGCCAAGCTAATTGGACCCGAAACGTACATCAATGGCGCAGGCACACGACCTAACTCAAGCACTCCCCATCAACGCGAGCAAGGCCCTGCCGTTGTCGAAGGCAAAACAGACGTAGCCGCGGTGGACGAGTCTAAGGACCCCGGAAAGCCCACGGAAAGTGCGTACTCGGACCTACAGCCCAAGCTCGTTCGACGTCCTTACAACTACAAGAGAAGACCGGGCAGCTCTGCATCGGGCTCCTCTAAATTATGCTCTGCAAACCCAACGCATAACACACAGCCTCGTGGACATAAGAGCCATTCGTCGCGGCGGCAACAAATCGGCGCTGCCGGGATTCCGAGAGATGGCCGCGACCGCAGTCGAGGCACCACACCAAGCCGTTCTCCGCAATGGATCCAGCCGTTATCAAGACCTCATGTGGGCTCGCCACGCTATAGTCACCACCATTGGATGGAGTCAAGTCCTGGGGTGTATCCGTATCCTAACGTATCGCGGACACCTCTAAGCGTGTCGGTCGGCCAGCCACCGCTCATGTATACAACGCGGCAAGTTGAGCCGTATTACGGTCAAGACGATTACGGGTTCCATGCAAACGCGAGCGGGGTACCTGGAAGTGGGGTTCCTGGAAGCGGGATGCCTATCTCGGAGTACGGAGATTACGGCGTGCCGACGATGCTGCCGTTCGAGCACTCCACACCAGCCTTGGCTTCGGAGGCGTCAGTGTTCAACGGAATGCAGATGATGTACCCGAGCCATGCAGCGGCTGCAAGCCCCACAGAGAGCCTGGCAGCTCCATATTCGTCGGCGGCGAATAAGTATACATATGCGGGCCACCACTACCACGCTCCCGAGAGCCGATCTGTGTATCAAAGCTCTATTCTGCATGATTCATGGACATCAGAGGTCCCGAAGAAAGCCACGTCAAATATATTGACACCAACATCTTTGTGCGGCTCGCCAACAGAAGAGCCTGACCCCGAAAAGAAGATGCATGGTAAAATACAAGGTATTGACACCTCGCAAAGCAGTCTGTCGGGGTCTGATAGAGACACTCTACAAGAAGAAGGGCACGCAACAGACAGTGCTGATGCACTACACTTCGACTTCAGCGCCTACGGCCTGTCCGAACAGCAAGCTGCATCTTTCAAGCGTATATTCGAGCGACAGCTCGAGATGCTTTACCGTGCCGTCGCACACGAGTTCAATAAGGAGCACAAGTCCACGCAGATAGGCATTGAACTTGTGCTGAGCTACCTGCAGAAAATCGAGATAAAGGATTCAAATTAGTGCGTGGAGAGTTTTTAATCGAATTAGTGAATTTTTCTAACATCATCAGTAAACATAATTTGCGCCCATCAACAATTATACGCATCCAACAATTCCATAGAAGCAACGCTTGTTCTAGCGGAAGCCGCGGACCATGCAGCTAATTTAGCCTCTAACCGCCTGGTTGCCTTGGTGCATTGTCGCCGTCCCGCGCGTCGCCAGAACGCGTTTCCCCGGCGTGACTGCCCTAACATCGAACCGTGGAGGGTATGCGCTCCGGATGCCGTGTCAGCTATAATCATCGCGACTTATTGCAAGTTCATAATCTAACACTCCAGCTGCGTTTCCCTTGATGTCAGTGAGCTTCATCAAGACGCCGGCGGCGCCGCCGCCGCCCCCGTCCTCGTCCGAAACAGGGATCAGAACAACGTCGCTGCCCACCATCAAGAACGGTACGTTAGTGGCCGAGGGCGCTGGTGCTAAGTCCTTCTCCAACAAGCTACTGCTTGGTCTGCTTATTGGGATCCCCTACCTTTTGAAGCGTCAAGTCGGTGGCGGGTTCTACACGTTTGTATTTTTCGCGCTCGTGTGCGCGATCCCCATCCTCATGGCGTACTGGACGGTGTCGAGCAACATTTCCCCCCGCTTGCGAGACGACGTGCGGCTTCCCGGAAGGCCTATTGAGCACTACTTGACTATCAAAGACCCGGAGCTCCGCTCCAAATACAACGGGTTCCGAAAGATTCCCTACGAGACCTTCTATGAGGCCTATTTCCAAGACAAGATCGACGTCAACGGCGACATGCTCGACATTTTGGAGCTCCGCCATGACTGGGCGAAGTTCAGCTTTACTTGGGGCTTGTTCAGGTTCTTTTTGTTTGGAATGATTCCTGAGGTTATTCTGCACTCGCGCTCGCAGGACGAGGAGCAGGTTCGTGACCACTATGACCGTGGTGACGACTTCTACGCTTGGTTCCTTGGCCCGCGCATGGTTTATACGTCGGGTGTCGTGCGTGACATCCACCGCGAGGAGACTTTGGAAGAGCTTCAGGACAACAAGCTTCGTGTTGTTGCCGAGAAAATCGGAGTTCAGAAGGGCGACCGATGCCTCGACATTGGTTGTGGCTGGGGAACCTTGGCCAGGTTCTTGAGCACGCAGTACGGCGCCAACGTCACTGGAATCACGCTGGGCCGCAACCAGACTGCGTGGGGCAATGGAGGCCTGTCGAAGGACGGCATCCCGCTTTCGCAATCGCAGATCTTGTGCATGGACTACCGCGACGCACCTGTGCCGGAGGGCAAGTACCAGCGCATCACGGCTCTGGAGATGAGCGAGCATGTTGGCGTGCGCAACTTTGCTTCGTTTTTGCAGCAGTGCTATGACATGCTCGACGACGATGGCACATTCTTGTTGCAGTACTCTGGAATCCGCAAATCGTGGCAGTATGAAGACCTTATCTGGGGCTTGTTCATGAACAAGTACATCTTCCCCGGGGCTGATGCGTCCACACCGCTGGGATGGACCATCGACCAACTCGAGGGCACCGGCTTCGAAATCACCAGTGTCGACACGATCGGCGTGCACTACTCTGCGACGTTGTGGAGGTGGTACCGCAACTGGATGGGCAACCAGGAAAATGTGCTGGCTAAGTACGGCAAGAAGTGGTTCAGAATCTGGGAGTTCTTCTTGGCCAGCTCGACCATCGTTGCTCGCCAGGGATCTGCTACATGCTTCCAGATCACGATGCGCAAAAATCTGAACCGCGTTCACCGTGCTGAGTACATCCCGCGCCAAGCCGGGGTTGAGGCAGTTCACCCTTCGAAGGGTAACAACTGGCTTCACCAGCAGTGAACTCTAGTTACTTGAATATCTAAGATGATCTAAAACTGTTGCGTACTCTGAGCACTCTTACTCAAATAGGTTGAACCACCAGATGGAGTCCGCGAACGCCTTGTTCGCCATGGCAACGCCGTGCTTATCCTTCGGATCACCACGCACCGCGAAGCCGTGCTTCACGCCCGAGCTCAATGTCGTGTGGTAGGTGGCCTTGATTTCGGCAAGCTTGGCCTCGGTTTGCGCACGCAGCTCGGGTGTGTAGATCTGGTCTTCTTCAGCGGCTAGAATGGCGAGCGGCTTCTTAATCTTGGAAACCTCCTCGATCTGCACGAAAGAAGGGTGGGCCGTAGCACCAACGTCTACCGCGCCCTCGCCTAGAAGTCGGATAACAAAACGGCCTCCGAAGCAGTAGCCTATGGTAGCAATTGTCTTCGGCTTGAGCTCGGTTTTGATGTATTCTAGAGTCTGCTTGATCGACGGCTCGGTTTGCTCGACGCCATGCTTCGGGAGCCAGCCGTCGGGGATGCCCTCGCCAAGCTTTGTAGGTTCGCCATTGAAGATGTCAGGGACCAATACATAATAGCCTGCTTTCGCATAGGCATCCGCGACGAGCTGGGCGTTTGGGAACTTGTGGCCCAAGATGTCAGTGAGAACAAGCAACACCTTAGATGACGACTTATCTCCGGTAACGTAGGTGTTCACGGATCCAATGTCAATAAGACTTCCTACGGGGGTTCCATCAAATTTGAGGCCCTGAGTGCAGCAGTCTTGCGGTGCGTTTGATGCCATTTGTGAATTCAAGATAATGCAGCAATTAGCTGTTGTTAAGGCGTTGTAGCATGCTCTCCTTTATATTGCGTGGCTCGAGGGTTCCTTCAACAGATGGTATGATGATCACGGCATAGGCGCTGCCGCCGCCCACACGCGCGCATATCCACACATGCATATATACACACAATGCTTTATCGGTCAGCTTCAATGCGGCTTTATTATGGAAAAGTGGGGATTGAACTAGGGAGGTCGGCGTATGCAAAAGACCGGTGGCTTGCTCTATGAGGGTGGTGCTCACCGGTGATTAGGCGGCGTCCTTGGTCGCAAAATGTTGACTTCCGGGTTCACTGGAATCAGTGTGCGATGCTTGAAGTTCTCGGCTTTGAAATCCCCAACGCTAAACGTGTCTGGTGCAACGACAACCCATCCTTTGCGAGGTCTGACCGGCAGACTCTCGGTTGTGCGAGAAGGCACAATATGCAATTTGCGTTTCATGCTCGTGAAGTTCTCGATCAGGGTATATATCTGCTCCGGCACAATGTTCTTTCGTTGCCCTGGCAGCTCAACGATCACATCGGTGTCTACATTGCAGTTGATGAGGGCCGTATCAGTGCTGCGGCGTAGGGTCCCCTTAAGGCCCATGAGGCAGTGCCAGGTTGTTTGAGTGAACAGCGAAGTATCCTCGGGCTTCCACGGATTGAACCCAGGCAGGTGCGCGGAGTCAAGCGACCTCACCATGTAAGTTACGTCTTCGCCGTGCCTGAACCCCCACTTCTCCATCAGCAGGCGACCCTCGCGAATGCATGCGGATTGAACCCAGAGGTAGAGCAAAGACGGCCTCGGAGTGATTGAGTCGATCTTCAAAGCCTCCAGCTCGGCCATGGAGAAGTGGTTCACACAGCCGTTGACCATAACAACGTCAAACTGAGCGCCGTCAGCACTGAACTGCTCGACAAGGTGCGGAATGCTCGGTGTTGGGCACCGGATGCTAATTGGCGGGCTCGCGTGCACAGAATAGTGTTTCTCCTTGATGTCGTGCAGCCGCTGCAGTTTCGGGTATTCGTGAAACGGCTGAGCGATGTCCTGGACCCAGCTTTGCGGAAGTGTCCCGTGGTGCACAAAATAGTTCGAATAGTCATTGCCAAAATTCGGAGCAGCCAAGTCGCGCGCGTGCAATGCTTTTGTGGTGACGGATGAGGCCTGCAGCGTCAGCAGTGTGGCCGGCGGTTTCGCAGCGACGGGGCTATTTTCTAGTTCTGCGCTTGTAATACTCGTCATCTTTGGCCTTGCAGAGTCTAGAGTACGTGTAGACGCAATTGGAGGTGGGGTCGTGGGCGGGTTCAAAACTGGTGTCTCGCGTAAATATTTACTGCTGGTGGTTCCTGAGAAGGACGTGCTGGTGTGGCCCGCTCCCTCGCCCCAGGCCGCGGCGGCTCGCCTGGCCTTATACGGCTTAGCTGGATTGAGCATCTTTGGGTTATTAGAAATTAAATAGAAGAGCACGAGGGCAGGCTCTACGTTTATATACTAAAAATTTCACTCGCCGTTGAGATAGCGCAATCTCGAGGATCCCATTTCTCGTAGTCTCGAACGACTCTCGCGCGCGTCCTGGACCCGCTACGAAACTGCCCTTTCCTCAGTGCCCCAGCCCAGTCCTCGCGCTGAAGGCGCGCTAATTCCGTACGGGCTCGAACCCTAGAGACGCGAAAGTGTCAATTAATCTATTAGGGTTGCTCCAGCCATGAACCTGCTACGCACGCTGTCGACGCTGAAGCTTACTACACGCGAGCCTTTGGCAGGCGATCCTTAAAATCCTGCGTTTACCTCGACAGTTGGCATGAGCTCCTTGCTTCCCGTAAGCGATCTCGATAATCCACACGTCAAGCGAAAAATGCAGTATTCTACGCGCTTTAAGATTAGCACAATTGTAGGTCTGTGCACGGTGCTGGCGTTTGTTGTGTTCGGGCTGTCGAAGAGCCCATTCGGAAACTACTCCGACTATCTACCGAAATCGAAAAGCGAGCAGTCTTCGGGCTCAGTATCTCCGCCTAGTGGATCTGCTGGGAGCGCGCTGGAGTGCACGAAGTCGTATGATGGCAAGAAGCCGATCACGCAGTACGTTGTCATGATCGACGCGGGGTCCTCGGGCTCGCGCGTGCACGTTTACGAGTTCAATAACTGCGGCCCACTGCCGGTTCTTGCTGATGAGAAGTTCGTGGAGAAGTCCCCTGGTCTCTCGAGCTACGAGGCTGAGCCGGAGTCGGCCGCAAAGAGTCTCGACTCCTTACTGAAAGTTGCTATGGAGACCATTCCTGAGGAGCTGCACAAGTGCTCGCCTGTCTCAGTTAAGGCAACAGCTGGACTCCGTAAACTCGGTGAGACCAATGCTGCTGCAATTCTTGAGGCCGTGCGCGTCCGTTTGGAGACCGAGTACCCGTTCCCCGTCATTGACGACGGTGTCTCGATCATGAGCGGAGAAGATGAGGGCGTGTACGCCTGGATCACTGCGAACTACTTGCTCGGCAACATTGGCAGCTCGGCAAAGACGCCCACCGTCGCGGTTTTCGATCTCGGTGGAGGCTCGACGCAGATCGTGTTCGAGCCCACTTTCAGAGACTCCAAGGAAGTGCTCAAGGATGGTGAACACAAGTACCCGCTAAGTTTTGGTGGCCGTGACTTCACGCTGTACCAGCACTCTTACTTGGGATTTGGCCTCAACGAAGCCATCAAGAAGATCAACCAAGAAGTCGTTAAGTCCCAGAAGGGGCCGCACGGAAGCGAATATACAAACCCTTGCGTGCCCCCCGGTGCAACATACACGGCTGTCACGCAGGTTCCTGATGGTTCAGTGTCGAGAGAGGGGGAGAACACCGTGGACAAGAAGGTCACATTTGTCGGCCCTAAAGTCGCGTCACCCTTGCAATGCCGTGCCATGGCAGAGAAGATTCTTGACAAGGACCATGTCTGTGCGAACCCGCCATGCACTTTCGGTGGTGTGCATCAACCGAAGCTTTTCAATGCTTTCCCCATGGAGTCTGACATGTACGTTTTCTCCTTCTTTTACGACCGCACAGCACCCTTGGGAATGCCCTCGACATTCAGCCTCTCCGAGATGAGCGAGCTAACCTCGCTTGTGTGCCGCGGTAGCGAGGCTTACTCGGCTTTTGAGTCGATTGACGGCGCCGTTGAGGCGCTAGAGGCGAACCCGCAATGGTGCACGGAGCTGAGCTACATGGAAGCTCTCCTTCGCACGGGCTACGAAATCAAGGGGCACCGCGAGGTGAAGATCGCGAAAAAGATTAACGGTAGAGAGCTTGGATGGTGCCTGGGTGCGTCGCTGCCATTGCTTGACGGAACCAATTGGCAATGCCGAAAGTAGACCTACTAATCATATAATCCTATCCAACTTATTTATAGCGAGAGGCATCGCCATCGAGTATATTTGTGCGACCGTGCCATGAAACCGATCCAATAGACTTCGCGCCAATTGCATCGGATAAGAATAATCGCCGTGCGTTTGCATGCTTATCGGGGCGCTGCCCCTTGGCTGAGGTTAGATCACGTGTGTTATCCGGCCCATACTTTCCAGTTTTTTTTCTCGATTTTTTCAAAGGAATAAAAGTCAGCGGTTTGTCAGCAAGATTTTTTCACGACCCTCCATAATAGAGATTTCCGCGCACTTCTTTTCTTCTTCTATACCCCTTATAACCCGCGTTTTATTTTTTTTCGATTTCCACTTTCAAATTTTGAAGTAGAAACAAGTTATGAGTGCAAATGATCTAAGCAACCTTTCTCTTTCGGATTCTTCGCAGACTGCGGAGGTTCCAGCCAAGAAGGCCTACGTCCCTCCTCACCGCGTTAACAGGCCGCACAGCGGCGGCGGTGGCGGCAGCGGCTCTGGTTCCAGCCACTCGCGTCCTTCCAATGGAGGACGCAGCTGGGGCAACGACGCATTTGGCGGTGGCGACTCGTACGGGCGCCGCAGCGGCGGTCGCGGCGGCGGCTTCGGTGGCGGCCGTTTCAATTTCTCTCACTCGCCACACGATGGCGCCGCGGGAAAATTTGTCAACGGTAAGCACGTTCCGGGCCGTGAGGACAAGAAGTACGAGATCGAGCTGTTCGGCACGGCTGACGACAGTGCGTTCCAGTCCACGGGAATCAACTTCGACAGTTACGACGAGATCCCCGTCGATGCGAGTGGTGACAATGTTCCGGATCCAGTGACGAGCTTCACCTCTCCTCCCCTGGAGAAGCATCTTATCTCGAACATCGAGCTCGCTCGTTACCTGAAGCCGACGCCTGTGCAGAAGTACTCCATTCCCATTGTCGCTGAGAAGCGCGATCTCATGGCGTGTGCGCAGACCGGTTCCGGTAAGACTGGTGGTTTCCTGTTCCCGATTCTCAGCGAGATGTACCTGAACGGCCCTGTTCAGGACGCCCCGGCCGCGAAAAACGGTCCTTCTCGCTACCAGGGACACAAGGCTCACCCGCAGGCCCTGATTCTGGCCCCGACTCGTGAGTTGGTTAGCCAGATTTTCGACGAGGCGAAGAAGTTCACCTACAGATCGTGGGTGCGTCCTGCCGTTATCTACGGTGGTGCTCCGTTCCGTCAACAGCTTGATGAGCTGCGTCACGGCTGTGACCTTCTCATGGCTACTCCGGGTCGCTTGGTGGACATGCTCGAGCGTGGCAACATCTCGTTGTCGAAGATCAAGTACCTCGTGTTGGACGAGGCTGACCGGATGTTGGATATGGGTTTCGAGCCCCAGATCCGTCGCATTGTAGAGGGCGAGAACATGCCCGGCGTCGACTACCGCCAAACGTTGATGTTCTCGGCCACGTTCCCTAGAGAGATCCAGATGCTTGCAGCTGATTTCTTGGCCGACTACGTATTCTTGTCGGTTGGGCGTGTTGGTTCAACCTCGGAAAACATCACACAAGAGATCATCTATGTGGAGGACATGCACAAGCGCCTCACGCTGCTTGACCTGCTGCCCACCACCGAGGGTCTTATTCTGGTCTTCGTTGAGACGAAGAGGGAAGCTGACAACCTTACATGGTTCTTGATTGACCAGCAGATTGCAGCCACTTCGATTCACGGTGACCGCACCCAGCAGGAACGCGAGCTGGCTCTCAAGGCCTTCCGCTCGGGTGACGCGCCCATCATGGTCGCTACTGCCGTTGCCGCTCGTGGTTTGGATATCCCCAATGTGACGCACGTTATCAACTACGACTTGCCCAGCGACATCGACGACTATGTTCACCGTATTGGTCGTACGGGACGTGCTGGTAACACCGGTGTCGCGACTTCGTTCTTTAACCGCAACAACCGCGGTATTGCGCGCGACATGATCAGCCTTCTTAAGGAAGCCAACCAGGAGGTTCCTGACTTCCTCGACGGCATTGCCCGCGAGAGCAGCATGGGCCGTGGCGGTGGCCGCGGTGGTGGCCGTGGCGGTGGTGGCCGTGGCGGTGGTACCCGCGACTGGCGTAAGGGCTCCGGTGGCTTCGGCGGTGGCTCCGGTGGCTTCGGCGGTGGCTACGGCGGTGGTGGCTACGGTGGTGGCTACGGCGGCGGCTACGGCGGCGGATGGTAAGGCTACGGGTCTTCTTCGCGATTCTTTCAGCAGCGCGTCACTGCTCTGCCAAGAAGGTCACCGCACCTCCCCAGCACCTTCCCATTTGAGTAGGACAAGCCATATCCCCAGCCCCAAAGAGATGGGAAGGATGCCTGCTCAATCACAGAAAACTCAATAAAAATACAAAAGGGATACATCAAATTGCCTAACGGCGTCTAATGTGCATCTATGGGCTCATTTTACCGAAGCCTCGAGCTAACGAGTCAGATTATTTATTCTTCCAGGAGGTTAAGTTACTCGCATGTGGGCGCCAGTACCCAAGCCTGTAATGTATTCTTTACGCAATTTATATATGTTAATTTTTTATTTCTCATCGACAACGTTGAGTCCGCGGGTTACAACACTAGCAGTCGGTCTCCTTCGTCGCGTATCCCGGTGGCACCGTATATACATACCCCTTTTTCGCATATGACGGGACATCGTGGCGCGCATCAGATCTGCGCCTCCTTCGCGGGAGCTGAGCAATCACGGAAGGAGACGGAAAAGCTGGAGCATTGCGGTATCTATTACATAGGAAATATTCCACAGATTGCTGCTGCAGGTTTATCAGTAGACCTTCGAGATCTCCCACAACGTGCATAAATCCTTTACGAAACGGGCGTATAAGACATCCCCCTAACATCACCTAACGTGCTTCGCCCGGTCAGGGGTGCGAACTAACCTAATCACACGTGCCCGATTGGTCGAGAAACAGTAGTTGCGGAGAAACTCACATGTGACCCTGCATCCTGAGCCTCCGAGAGACTATTCCAGGCGGTTTCTACGACCGAAGGAGGTGCCAGGGATCGACTAATGTAGCATCTGTGCACTTCTAGCGCGTTCTATAGGTCATTTCCTAACTATTCTCATCTACGTTTTAAATTTAAATACAGATGCGCGAGAGCTATCTTAAATTAGGACCAGGGGGAGCATGGTTACACAGACATTGCCCCCTTATGTAAGCTTCACGTGAAATTCACCTGAGGATTTCTGAACGAGCATTACCGCAAGTTCCGGACCGCGAGGCAATGCAAGGCCTATAATTCGCGGTTTTGCCTTTCGAATACGCTTGTCTGAATTCACATACGTGCTCAGTTGTACTGAGCGCCCGAGGCGTCCTTGCCGCGCGTGAAACCCATCTTCCACCCACCACGAACTTCCGACGCGATTTCCCCTTGAGTCAGAACGCGTCGTGTTTACTAAGAACCGAGCCTTTCTGAGCCCTACCCTTATGCATAGGATGACCGAAAAGTTTTACTAAAGATCCGCGGTTCGCGTATATATAGAGGTGGCTAACTGCGCTGCAAGATTAGTATCCATCGAACCTAAGAATTAATTGATGCAGTCTATCCTCGCTCTTGCTCTGCTTTCTGGTGCTAACGCCTACTTCCTCCGCGAGAGTAACGGTACTGCCGGCGGTGTTGCCGGTGGTAACGGCACTGCCGGTGCTGGCGGCGCTGCTGGCAACGGTACTGCCGGTGGCGCTGGCGGCGCTGCTGGCAACGGCACTGCTGGCGGCGCTGGCGGTGCTGGCAACAGCTCCGGCGGTGGTGCCGGTGGCTCTAGCAGCGGCAGCGGCGGTAAGAACGCCGGCTCTGTTGCCTCGGTCGGTGTTGCTGCCGGCGCTGTTGGCATTGCCGCCCTCTTCCTTTAAGCCCATTCATTTCAGTGTGTCAAAAAAGCTTTAATGAGTTAGTTGACACTAATGGGTGTCGCTCGATAATTCGCTCTCTTCTTCGCTGAAATTTCTCGGAAGAGTATCGTTCTGCGCTGCTAATTCTAGAAACGTGATTATCGCATCATAAAGCTGAAACTTAGCTCTCGCATGTTGCAAGTAACAAGTATATTTATAATAGGTTAATTTCATTCTCTTTTAAATGTGATTGTGAAGCGTAGCTCATATTGCAGTTGTGATTCCGAATGAATTATACTTTACGTTATGTGCTTCCGATGGCCTCTGCTCTTAATTGCATTGGCTTTCTTGTTACAATAATTTCCTGAGCACGGTGGCTTCTGAGCACACCGACTTTTTCAGGTACGTGTACGCCTCTAATTATGTGTGAATGCGCTCAACGCAGTGTGTGTGCTTGCCACACATCTTGAGTACAGTGACTCTTGTACAGGCCGGATTAAATCCGGAGAAGGTCAGGAGCGAATCGGGAGCAACTCGGCACGGAGTTTGCCGTCAAATATAAGTTCGTGAGCAAATGCTGATTTAGAAAGTCTACAAAATTTACAGCATCTCTATACATACAGCCGCGTGCTCTAAAAATGGAAACCGATAAGAATAGCTGGTGGTTTACTATTTTTTGGTAAACCAGCCCCACTTCCTATGAGCGCAGTGGTGAAGCAAGCAAACACCGCATTGTTTGCTTCCCGGAAGAGTAGCAGAACGCAATCTGTTGCGCCTCCCACTCCTGGATCAAGGTGCGCGTAAGCGATAAGCGCTCAAACTAGCACTGGAGTCACCTGACGTTGCGGCCCTTGATAATGCCTGCTATCAAGCACTACGCGCGCAAACGAGATTTTTTTGCTAGTTCCCGCAACTCACCTCAGCACTGAGGGAATCGCCAAATAATAGAGAAAATTGTAAATTTTATGAGTAAAACGTCGAACAGACGCTCAAAGTGTGCAGGTTCTATTTCTGGCCGTCGCGTCTACGAAACGCGTTTTCTTTCCCCTGAGTTCTCTGCGCCTATTTCCTGCAGCGTGCGTGTGGGGCTTGCGCCTCCTCAAGCAAAGCTGCGCATCGCAGCCCAGGCGTCGGCTGTAACCCTGCATTTGTGCACGTGATATATTCCCAGGGATTCTGGAGGTTTCTGATGCAAGAAGAGCAGACGAAAGCTGGAAGTAATACTAAAATATCTATTCCTAATCCCCCGTTACATAGTTTTAGTTTCGTACCTCGCTACTGCTCATATCGCTGAGAATCGCCCATGGATTCGAAGATTCCACCATAACAAGATCCTGCATGTTGTTAGCGCCCACAGAACGCGGTCAGGCCCGATTAGGAATAATCCCTGATGATATAATGCGAACACATACAAACCGAGCCCCCCTTATCACTTGACCCCGTGCGTCTCCGTGGGCTATATAAGGAGTACTGCTTTCCTCCGCTTTAACCGCACACTTCGAGTTTTATTAGATCAACAATGAACACTGCTATCCTTGCCGCCGCTGTCATCTCTACTGTCCAGGCCCAGAACTCCTCGAGCAGTTCGTCCAAGGGTGCCGCTAACTCCCTCTCTGTGTCCAACGGAGCTGTCTACGCTGTTGGCGTTGGCGCCGCTGTCGGTGCTGCTGCCGTCTTCCTTTAAGGTAGTCGCCCAAGCGCTCTGAAGCCTTTTGCCATCAAAAGGCAGTAAGATAATTTTTTTGTTCTATAAATTTTAACACAATTGTGCTAAATCATTGTGTCTTGTATAATCTTTACTACAACGACTTAGATCAACAATCTAGATCGATCGCGAGCGATGTCGGCCCCTGGAGTCATAGGCATGCGAAGCAAATGACGCATATGCATGGTTACTAATGAGCTTAGATAATGTTTATGAAAGGCCTTAGCTCAGCGATCATGGGCGCCGACGGTTTCGATGCTCACGCAAGCTTCTGCAAAGGTACATGGATATGCATTGCCGTCGGTCGAGAAAGACTCAAAATAATTATTACAGTAATAAAAACTACCGGATTTTGTGATCTTTCAATTCTCGTTGATTAGGAATGTAGGGTGCAGCGAAGGCCTCTTGAGTCCGATCTGCCGCAGAAAAATCCCGCAAATTTTCAGCCGGTAAGCCTTCAGCTACTAACTCAACACTCAGAAACCGCGGGTCCGTGCACTCGCTAGCGCGAATTCTGAGATCTGGTGCAACAAACCAACAAAAATACCCAACGCCAGCGACTCCCAACGTTCCGTATGTAGGGTTGCATCGTATTTGTTGAAATACGTAGACTGAATGTACCTATATAACGCACACACACACTTGCACATATACCCAAACTTGATCTGCTGAATTCAACTTCAGATGACATTGCCCAAGAAGGTTGCCATCGCTGTCACGTCCTACGTCGGTCCACTTTACCCTGATGGTGCCAACACCGGCGCATTCTATAGCGAGGTTTATGACCCGTTCAAGCAGTTTACCGATGCAGGATTCGAGGTCGATATTATCTCGGAAACAGGCACCTTTGGCTGGGACCAGCTTTCACTTGATCCCTCATTCGCTCCTGCTGAAATTAAGGCCGCCAGCGAGGACCCCTCTAACCCGTTTGCCAAGGCAATTGCAAACGTGAAGAAGGCTTCGTCTGTGGATCCGAGTGAGTACGGCATCTTCAATGCTGCAGGTGGGCACGGAACCATTTTTGACTTTGTTGGCAAAGCCCCCGGCGTGGCCAGCGTAGCTGAGAAGGTGTGGTCAAATGGCGGAATTGTCACTGCCGTCTGCCATGGACCCTGCTTGCTTGCTGACGTCAAAGATGCTAAGTCCGGCAGCTCAATTGCCAAGGGCCGCAAGGTTACTGGTTTCTCCGATGACGGAGAGAAGGTCATGAAGCTGACGGGCGTCCTTGATTCTAGGGATCTTGCATATACGTCGAACATGATCAGGTCCGCGGGTGCTGAGTATCAGTTGTGCGAACCACCGTTCGAGGCCAAAGTTGTGATAGACGGCCGTCTCGTCTCGGGCGCAAACCCCGCTAGTGCTACGCCGGCTGCGAAGGCTGCCTTGGAAGCATTCAAATCTCTATAAGCATTTCTCTTTTCCCATATATTAGACTTGAAACCGGTTTGTATAGGATACCCAATATTGCATATCCAGTAGCATATCCAGTAGCATATCCAGCTTCTGCGAAATTCTATTGCGCACAACTTCTGAATGTGATGCGATGATATGTGAACGCGAGTAGTTAAATATATGTATTAGGACATTAAATTCCATAAACAGGTTTTTTGTACATTTACTGCACCTCGCCCTTGGTGCCGACCTCGAAGGTCACCTGCTTGCCAGTGAGCTTGCTGTAAATTGCCTGGAACGCGTCGACCTTGTAGTCAACCGAAGTGTACTCCTTCGGGTCGAGGTAGACCTTGTGGAGCTTGTTACCACCAACCTGGTAGCGGCAGCGCTTGCCGATGATGTCAGTCGGGTAAACAAGGTCCTCCAGGATAGCGTCGTGGACGGCGCTCAAAGTGCGGCTGCGAGGACGCTTCTGGTTCTGCTTAGCACCCTTGCGGCCAGGCTTGGGAAGAATGCGACGCTCGCCGAGGAAAACGATGTTGCGGTCAGCGAACTTCTTCTCGAGCTCGCGGATAAGACGCTGCTGCTTCTGCTGAGCCTTCTGGATATAGACAAGCTGCGGAACCGGGACGAAGATAACGATCGCGTACTTGCCCTGGCCAGTGGGGATCTCACGGGCCGACTTGAACTGGAAGGCACGGATATCAGCCTTGTACTCAGTGGTGTTCTCCAACTCCACGAGAGCAGAGGCGATCTTGAGCTCAAGGTCAGACGGGTCCGAATTAAGAATCTTGTTGGCAGCAGACATGGGCACTATACTGTCGATTCGTCAATATGAAATCTCGGTGTGACAAGCCTTCGTGGGTTCACACCGCTGGGTGTGCGTGGGTTAGGCTCGCATCCGAGGGCTTCCTCCCAATCAGGATTGAGTCTAACTAAATGACCAGCCCGCAGCCCTATTTACTTACTAAGCCGATAGGTCGATCAGCACGGCGGCTTCGTAGTGAATTATCGCAGCCCGTGTGTGGTCTAAGTCTTTGGCAGTGGTTTCCAAAAATGGTTATGGAATAGCGTATTTAAATTAAGATAATTAGGTGTTGTTGATGTCTCGAATGGATTAGAATGCGTGAAGTATTCAAATGTAGGCGGCACCTGCAACAAGAAGAGCAAGGAGAGCGGCATTGGGGCTCCTTGCAGCAGCGCCGTTCTTTTTCTTCTTCGATCCAGATGCAGATTTAGTGGCATCAGCCGCTGCTCCATTAGCGCCACCTGCTGATCCGCTCTGAGAGCTATCAGACGACGATGCACTGCTGCTGTCACCCTTAGACGTAGGAGACGGCGCGGTGGACGAGGATGAGGATTTTGACGAAGAAGCGGACGAAGCGGAAGAAGAAGATGCTGAGGATCGAGCAGAAGACTTCGATGCCGATGAAGCCGACTTCGAAGAAAAAGCAGTCGAAGAGGATGGCGACGACGATGATGAAGACGACTTGTCCAAATCAGAGCCACTTTGAGTGTCAGGGCCATTAAGTCCAAGAGGCTTGCCCGCTCCCTTCTTCAGATAAACCCGGGCATTCTTGGGCATTTCAGGAAGCGGCTCGTTGGGATCAACATCCCAAGTTCCTGCCTTAACATCGGGGCACTGAGCAGGCTGCCTCGTTGTAGACGCACCAGCGCTACCGGTGGGGTTTGGTGCATTGGCAAGTGCCGACTTGAAGTTGCTGTAATCTTGTCTCTCACCAACATGGTCGCCGTCAATGTCCACAAGACCGTAATTGTTGGCCTCGTTAGAGTATTCATAGACAAGTCCACCAGAATACACAGAAGACATATCAGTGCTGTACAAACTGTGAACCTCCGGGAAAGTACGAGGCAATACTTTGTTGCAACCGTATTCCGACAGGAACATTGGGATCGAGTAATTGGAGTACGCCTGGACGTTCTGGGCCCAGCCACTGATGGTGAACGAGGACTGCGTGCCGCACCACGAGTAATCGTTCATCCCAAACATATCGATCCGTTCAGTTTCATTGCCGCAGTTAAAGTAGCACATTTGCTCCCATCGGCTCTCGACAATGTCGGCCGCTGAGTACCCAACCGGAATAGTGCGGTTGGCCTGCGCCTTGATGTACTGCTTCATATCACGCACCACAGCCTTGATGTAGGGTGCGCTACTCGTCGTATTCTCGCTGTTGATGACCTCGTTTGCTGCGAAAAATCCTAGAACATTGTTGTAGTTCTTGAAAGCATCAATGGTCGCAAAGACGTGTTGCAAGTATCCTGTGTTGTACGAAGCCTTCAAAGTATCATTGCTTAGACGGTTTAGGCTCTGCTTAGGAGTGTTTACGTCCAGCAACAGGTAGATGCCGGCATCCTCGAGAGCGGACATGCACTCGTCGTGATCTGCCGAATTGTCAACAGTGTAAACACGGATCGCATTAATACCCAAGTCAACGAAATGGCTTATGTCGCGCTTGCACGCGTCGGAGTCTGCGAGCGGATCGGTCAAGTTGCTGCTTCCACCAGGCTGGTAGTCTACTCCACGGATATAAAATCGGGTATCACTGCCGTTATAGAAAGCATTTCCCTCAATGGTTACGGGCTGCAGAGAATTCACTGTAGCTGCCAGCAAAGAAAGGGCTGCGATACCTAGCATTTAAGCGTGAACCGATAAGCTGGAGAGAGAGCAAGACGGAGATGGCTATTTTTACGCTGTTGCCGAAACGATGTTTACAATCTAGTCACGTGTTGGAAAAGGCAGCGGCTGGCTGCAGGGTGGAATGCCAAAGCGTCCATCAGATCACTTCAGCTCGTGCCGCAACATTGATCGTGTGTGATAAGTGATATGTGGCGACAAAATCCATCTCAAGTCATGTTAACCGCGCTATCTAAAAACTCTGCGTCCACGATGCCTCATATTATGCGTAGCAGCCGTCCATTCCCCCGGGATAAATTTAGATACCCCACGTATGCCCTAACCTCGTATGTAGCTGAGCCTAGCTATCCGTGTGCCGCTACGCGGCATATCAGCACTTTGAGCTCATAGCTTCAGTGTCTGATAGATGCTTTCCGTGTGTCCATTCAAGTGCGGCCCATATTTAGTTTACTATGTATTCATGTATTTTTCGAGGTTCGAGCGAGAACTTAAATTCAAGAGTTTGTTCAAATCTTGGGTCGCGACGACAAAATGCCTCGTCCAAGCCGTTGCTAGCGTACGTTCGCCGCAACGTGCAGATCAAGAGCCCTCACTCTTGCGGCTGCTCGCTTTGCAAGTCCTCCTTTTCGACAGCTTGCTCGGTCAGACCTTCGCTTTTTGGCTCCTCCTTTCTTTCAGCATCAGAGTCAATTCTGCTAGCGTCCTCTCCCTTATCTTCTCCAGCACCGGTCACATCTGTCCCATCTTTCTTCTCGCGCGGTAGTGGGACAAAATAAGTTTCGTTTTCTTGCATCTCCGATAAGTTACGCGTCGACGCGGCTGATTGCGGGCTTCTGTCTAAATATCGAGAAAGTCCAACACCGAGAAGGTCAGCAGATGGTGTGTGTGGCTTCGGGGCTTGATCGTCCAATAGGAGATCATTCACACTGTCTTCGCCCGCACCCTGGGCCAGTTCTGCTACACTAGGCTCCTTGTCGATCAATGAGCCTAATGGAGGGAGTCCTAGGGTGCCGAGACTCAAACGCCCCGAGCTCAAACGCCCCGAGCCAGCGGTAGCGTTGGATTCACCATCACCATCAAGGCCACTACCTCGCGTTTGGGTTGACTGCGACGACTCCGACAGGTTACTAGGTCGGTGGCTTGTTCCGTCACTCTGTTCAGTGATGAAGCTTTGAGAATCCCTGCTCTCACTCTCAGAGTCTCCTCTGTGGCTCAACGACCTTACTAGAGCGTCACGGAGATTTAACTCAGTGTGGGCTCCTAGCAATCTGTCTCCTCCTTCGGATACATGGTCATCATCGGATATCGCTGATGAGGCACTGTTGCGTTTCTGCAAATCATCAGTGATCGCAGCGGAATCACCAGCGGGCTCAGCGGCGGGCTCCGCAGCGAGCTCCGCCTGAGAGGTGTCAGCTGAAGCCTTGGCGGTGTTTTTGACTGAGGCCTCTACCTTGTGGTTCTCCGGCACCGCTGCCAACTCCCAGAGTGCAACTTCGGGCACAACTATGTTGAACTTTGGCTTTGCGCTGTCTGGAAGTCTTCTTCTGCGCGCAGGTGCGGCACGGGCACGCGGGTTCTTTGGCATGGCACTCAGTTGCGAATCCGCTGATTCGTTGGTGTCAACAGCACGTTCTTTGTTGCCTTCATCCAGTTGCGCACTAGCTTTATCTGAACTAGCCACAGCTTCAGAGTCATCAGAGGCATGAGATTTGAAACGCGGCCTACCACCTGGAGGTGGACCTTTTGACAGAGCAGCATTCAAGTCAGCAAGCATGGAGGCTTGCAAGGCTCCAATGCGACTTTCCTTGCCACTGTTCATTCTAGGCTTCGGCTTCAGTGCTGGTTTAGGCTTCGGAGATTCGTTTTCACGAACCGCGGCCTCGAAACGCGATGCTAGCGCGCTCTTCGGTTTGGGAGCCAGCGGCTTTTCAGGCCGCTTGAGGGGCTTAGGTGGAGGCGCAGGAGACTCTGGCTTCTTGGCGCCATCATCAGCGTCTGACGCCTGGGGCTCTAGCTTATCGACAGGTAGATCAGGGCTTGTCGCATCTTCTGCTCCCTTGGAGTCAGAGCCCTCCCGAGTTTCAGCAGATTTCGTCGCGATCAAAGACGAGTCCTTAAGTGGTTTCTCTGGTGAGCGCTTTTCGGACGACACCTGTTCAGATGAAGCCTTTTCGGACAAAGAGTCCGAGGAGGATGTCTTGACCGCTTCATTGTTGTCCAGAACCTCATTTTGGGGGTCCATGACGTCCGATGTAAGAGTTAGGTTCGGGTTCTCCGGCTCCTCGAGCTCCTCCAAACGCTTGTTGAGGTCAAAATGCTCAGAGGGTTTGTTCTGAGATGATGTTTTTGAGCTAAGACTGTTGTCGTCAGCCTTAGAGTTCTTTGGGGACACGAGAGCAGCTTCAGGATCAGCTTCAGGATCAGCTTCAGGATCAGCTTCGGGCTCGGCCTTCTCTTCAGTCTTCTCGCTAACCTTCGAACCATCTGGTTTGTGCAGGACTTTGTCTACGGTGATCTCAGATTCAGCGGTTTGATGCTCGAGCTTGTTGTTTGGTGAGTTGGAGTCATGCGGATCGACGAATTCTGTATCATCATTCTTAGAATGTTCTGCATCCTTCCTCTCCAGAGCCGGCTCCTTTACGGAATTGGTCTTGTCAACTTTCTGTTCTGAGTACTCTTGACTGTCGACGGGCTTCTGGCTCGTAGTCTCCAACTGAGACTCCACTTCCTCAGTTGACTGTGTATCAACTGCCTGCGCAGTCTCGGTAGGGCCATGCTTTGACTCTTTGTCAACAGTAGCCGGCATCTGCAGCTCTTTTCCTGAATCTTTCTCGTGGGTGGTTGAAATCGCGCCCCCAAGTCCTTCACTAGTCTCTCTCTCCTGCTCTGCGGCACCAACGTCATTCACCTTCGAAGTTGTCCGAGCCGGCCCATGCACTGACGATACCTCTGGTGCAGCCGATTCAAGAGTATCTGTTACATCTGATGAGGGAGTGCTAACCGCCGAGCCAGCGCTATTGTCTCGTGATGTGGGTTTCTTTTGAGCTGTGGTTGCGGCTGTCTCCGGGGTTGTGTGTGAAATAGTCTCTGAGACATTCACCGGTGCGGGCTTCGAAACTCCTTCTGTCGAGTTTTCTCTTAAGTATTCTCTTGAAGGCTCGACCGTTTCGCTCTTTGCGGAAGCGAGGTGCTCTTCAGAGGCCAGGTTCTCTTCAGAGGAGCGCTTCACTGCAGAATCTCTGGGCAAGCTTTCGGAGCTGATCGCCGTGGCTGCTGCATTTCTCGTTGTTGAAGCGTTTGTAGCAGGCTCGTTGCTCTCCTTGCTGTCTGCAGAATCGCGTCTAGCAATTTGTTCGGTTGGCAAGTCGCGTTCATGCGAGTGCGCCGACCGGCGCGTAGAAGGTCGTGTAGAAGGTCTCGGGGGTGCAATTGATCCTTGATGAAGGTCTTTTGACGGCCCTAATGCTGGGTAGTGAAGTTTTGCTGCTGTGGGTCCGCCGGGGCCCTCGGAGTCGAGCTGCTCGGCAACCTCCCTGAATTGGGCCACAGCCTCGGGATTTTCTGCAGCATCAGGCGTGTCAAGAGCACTGAGCTTGGCAGCGAGGCTCGTTTCGGGATTTGTGGTAGCGCCGTTGTCGTAAGGGGTCGCGTCCGATGCTTTATCCTGGGCGGTCTCGTTCACGTTGGCGCGCGCGTCAACGCGGGCTTCCTGAGACTCCGCAGCATCTGCGCCAGAGTCCGATCCTGGTTCAGCTTCCGAACTTAAAGTTCGTTGAGGACGCTTTGCAGGTCTGGGAGGCGGATGGCTCATCACGGCAAGTCCTACTGGAGGTCTAAGCTTAGAAGAACAGAGCCCATATACGTAGACGTTACCCGTGGGGTTAGGTCAATGGGAGATCGCTTGCCAGAGGTTCTCGTAGCTAGGTGGATAAATCTGGGTGCCTCGCTATGGCTGTGTGGTTGCTTATACCGCTGCGGGATTTCGTAGCACTACGAGAAATGGCGGCCAACCGGTGTGAACCGCATCCACCGAGTACCAAGTAAATTAGAGCGGCCCAGCACCGATTTGCGGTGGCGCCACATTGTATTAAAGGAGTATACATTAACCGAGCATACGCTGCATGTAACAGAGCATACGAGTATACGAACTAACCGAATTCATCTAGTTTCAGCACATTCTAGCCAATGACAAGGCGGAAGATGTCATTGAATACAAAGTACTGCGTGCCCTCCGGCACAAGGTGGAACACCTGGGAGTATCCCTTCGGGTGGGGCTCGTCGTCGATCGTGAGCTGACCGGTGACCATGACGATGACATCATTAGAGCCCGGCGATGCGGGCTGCGCATCGAGCGTGCTCACCTGGTGGTGGGTTTTTTGGAACGGGAGCGACGTCAACTTCTCAACAATGGCCGCGGCGCCCTGGACCTGGTTGTTCTCGAACGTCAGCATCGACGAGTCGCGGTAGAGCACGCCCAGTCCTGAGCGGTCGGCCTCAAACTGCTTATAGTACACCTCAACAAATTGGCTCGCTAAGCCGGCGAAATCGAAAGACATGCTTCTGGACGTTCAGCAGATGCTGTGCTGTGTGGCTAAGGTCTGGTTTGCGTTTTCGCGGTTAATATGTGTTTGTGGGAGTTCCAACGTGTTATGTGTTGTTTAATCATTACGGCATATGACATGCAATGGCTGCGGCGTCCAAGCAGCGTAAGCAGGGAGCGAGCGCACGGAAGGTCACCACCCCCGCCTTAAGCTGACAAGCCATAAGCTAATCAAGTCCAGGCCGCAATGCCGTCCAGTGTGGGTGACGCGGTTATCGACGGCTACAAGCAGACCGCCTCGTGGCTGGACAATGGCGTCGAATGGCTCTCCGACGTCATTGATTTCTACAACGAGCGCGCTGCCATTGAGCGCGAGGCAGCCTCCAAGCTCGCCTCACTGACCTCGAAGCATTTTTCGAAGAAGGCTAGCGTGTCTGCTGCTGTGAGCGTTGGTGACAACCCGCTCACGACCCCGGGGTCTCTGGAAAACATGACGATGCAGTCCTGGATGGAAACGCTGAACCAGACCGAGAAGCTTGCTGCAGAGCGCAAACAGCTCTCAGAGGAGCTTTCGCACAACGTTGCCGATGAGCTCTCGGCCTTGAAGACGCGGTTTGAGGATATATTCAGGTCATTCAAGCGGTTCAACGAGGCTCTGGAGGAGCGAAGGGACAAGACCTACCAGCATGTGAAGAAGGCCAAGCACCACTACGATGCCTGCTGCGAGAGCATGGAGCACGCGCGAGCCAAGAGCAAGAAGAGCGTCGACTCCAAGGAAAGTGAGATGTACAAGGCCAAAAACAGCTACCTGATCCAGATAAATATCGCAAACCGCATGAAGGACAAGTACTATCACGACGATTTACCCGAGATCCTGGATGCCATGCAGCGCACCAACGAGGCACGCGTAGCTCAGACAAACCGGTTGGTCACGCTCGCTGGGAACCTCGAGAAAACCAGGCTGGAGGACATCTCGAAATGCCTTGATGCATCAATTGCCGCGATCGGTCGCAACGCACCCTCGAATGATAGTGAGATGTTCGTGGAGCACAACGCGAACGCATTCCAATGGGGCGATCCTGCGGACTTTCTTTTCGAGCCCAGCCCCATTTGGCATGACGACGACGAAATGTACTCGAAGTCTGAAGACTCCTTGAGATACCTCAGTGCGCGCCTTGGCGAGGCGAACATGCAGAGTGCTTCAGCCACATCCGACTCTCAAAACGCTCTCCAAATCTACGAGCAAGCGAAGAAGGGTGAAACGGGCGCAGATTTCGGCACGCTGAGTCCAGCCGAGGCCGCCCCATTCATTCGCAACGAAGTCTCTACTTTGCAGCGATTGGTAGAGGCAGAAAGCAATCGCCTGGAAATAGAAGTCGAGATCGAGGCTATCGAGGCCGGCACTGCCTCCGTCGATATGTCGCATGTCCCGCAAACGCGGGTGAAAACGCAACGAAACTTGTTCGGCAAAAAGAAGGAGGTTGTGGAAGTCGTGCAGGATGGCGGCGGCGCTTCGAAGCATTCAAGGTCTCTTGGCCTCACTTCGCTGCTTTCGCGTGCGCATATCAGCTCGCGGTCTGGCGGTGACACGGCAACAAAGGCCAGCGTGCTTTACGATTTCACGGGAGGCGGTCCTGGCGAGCTCACCGTATCTGCAGGCGAGGAGCTTGAGCTTCTGCAGGGCGACGACGGCAGTGGATGGATCAAGCTGAGCAATGGCCTAGATTCGGGGCTGGTTCCTGCTGCCTACGTCGAAATTCTATTTGGTGGGAAGGAAAGCGCAAATAGCAGTGCAGTGCCACCCCCACCTCCGCCCGCACGCGGCTCAAAGGACCCCAAGGTGATCGCGCTGTACAACTATGATGCAGGTGACGAGTCGCAGCTCACGATCCGGCCCAACGACCTCATAACCGTGGTCGAGGGTGACCGAGGAGGCTGGACGACAGGCGTATTGAATGGAAAGCAAGGGATTTTCCCCACAGCATACACGCGGCCAGCATGAGTGCCTTTACGTTTGTTATACTAGTTCATGTTTTAGGTACGTTTTCTCTTTTCGCGAGCTATGTTGAATGTAACATCTAAAACTCTGGGAAATCCACCTTAATGCCTTGGTATGCATTCTCGCAGAAGTCGTCAATGACCGCATTTGCAGCCTCGGGGAGCTCGGTCACGTCCCCTGCTTTGAACATACTTGAGGGTCCCACGATCGCATATGCAGGCACCGCGGAGTTCTCTGGAATCACGACGCAATCCTTGATTGTCGCAAACTTTCCGATCCGACAATTCTTTCCTATGATCGCGTGGGATCCGATTGACACAGCTTCAACAACCGTATGCTCGCCTATAAACACATGGTGGCCGATTACTGTGGGGTAGTATTTCCCGTTTCGCTCGGGGGGGCAGATCTGGGCGTGGTCGCTCAAAATGACATGCTTACCCCAGCTAACTATGGGCTTCCCATTATTGCGCTCTCCGTGGACCTCAGTGCCATGGCCAATATAGCTTTTGCCCTGGTTTACAATGAAGCTCGCACCCTGGACCTTGGCGTCTTTGGCTATCACATTCCCACTTCGCGTATACACATAGTCCATGGCCCGGGTCCATAGCGATGACGCTCAGTGCGCACCGCCTTAGTGTGCAGCGCCTTCATGCGCGCACGGCCTCCGTGCCTTACCCCCCCTTCCTTGTGCCACGCGCGCGTTACAGCACGCGTTGCAATCCACGTCGCATATATTTAACCACAACCCTGAGTTCTTTACGTGTTAAAGAACAAATAAAGAAAAAACAAGGAACATCATTTGCTCAGGCACGGAAACGCATCTTAGACATTTCCTCTTGGACAGCAAAGCCCACCAGTTTCCATGTTCTACAGACTTCATTGCGGTTATCAGAACTACGATTGGGGAAAACTCGGCGACTCCTCCCTGGTTGCCAAATTCGCGGCTACAAACGATGGTGTGCAGATCAACGAGGCCGAGCCGTATGCTGAGTTATGGATGGGTTCCCACCCGAAGCTGCCGTCGAAGACTTGCGGGAAGTACGCCGACGGCAGCAACCTCCGTGAGATTTGCGCGGATCGGCCCGACGTCCTTGGCAGCAAAGTAGCGGCCAAATTCGGTGAGGGCGAGCTGCCGTATCTGTTCAAGGTGCTGTCGATCCGCAAGGCCCTCAGCATCCAGGCCCACCCGGACAAGGCTCTCGCAAAAGTGCTCTACAAGCGCGATCCCAAAAACTACCCCGACGACAACCATAAGCCGGAAATGGCCATTGCCCTGACGGACTTCGAGGGCTTCTGCGGCTTCCGCCCGCTCGAGGAGATTGAGGGCTTCCTCAACACGGTGCCCGAGTTCAAGGAGCTTGTTGGTGAGCAAGTCGTGTCCCAGTACAAAAACACATACAAGCAGGACCCCAAGGACGCGCTCCGCCTGGTGTTTTCCGCGGTCATGAACGCCTCAGATGACACTATCGCGCAGCTTGCTCCTGCCCTGGCTAGCCGTGCTGCGGCTGAGGGCGCGAATTTCGCTGGCGGTGAGGCTGCCGGCGGTGGAAAGCCGCTTGCTGAACTACTTGTTCGCGTCGACAAGCAGTTCCCCAAAGACGTCGGTCTGTTCTGTGGAGGCTTAATGCTGAACTACGTGACGCTGAAAACGGGTGAGGCCATGTTCCTGAAGGCCAAGGACCCTCACGCTTACATTAGTGGTGATATCATTGAGTGCATGGCCGCAAGCGACAACGTCGTGCGTGCCGGATTTACGCCGAAGTTCAAGGACGTGCCAACGCTCGTGGACATGCTCACTTACGACTGCGCGCCAGTAGAAAAGCAGAAAATGACTCCGACACCTTTCGACAAGGTCGTTGGCGGCTCAACAAAGCTGTTCAACCCGCCTATTGAGGAATTCTCGGTGGTGCAGATCACGAGCTCTCCTAACAAGCCTGTGCACTGCGAGGCTCTCACCGGTGCCTCTGTCTTCATTATCACTAATGGAGCCGGTGTTCTGAAGTCTGAGGGCAAAGAACATGAATATAATGCCGGGTACGTTTTCTTTGTCGGCGCCGGCACTGACTTCACGTTCGAGGCAGCTACCGAGACTGTAAGCTATCACGCCATTTCGGAGCTGTGACCAAGATGCTGATATTAATGTAACAAATGCTCCTATACTGACTCTTGTCTTCATAATTATAACTTCCCATTATTTCACGTCATTTCTCGGCACCAACCTGCGATGCTCTGAATTTCTTGATGCGGCGACGTAACTCCCCGGCAGAGTGCTGGAACTGGTTAAGCTTCTTGTCCCATTGCATGGCTTCATAGTCGTCTCCATGCTGGGCGATCAGCCTCGCTAGCCACTTCTGCTGCTCCACCGACTGGTGGTGTACACTACGTTTCTTCTGGGCAGCCTGCTGTTCGAGCAACCTCACAACTTCTGTTTTGGCCTCTGCCTTCTTAATGGGCGCGTCGATATCTTCGGGGTCAGAATCGTATTCGATCCGCGTGTTCCCTTCCTCATCACGAACAATCCTAGCAGTTCTTGTCTTTTTGGATGTGGGCAAAAGCTCGCTGCGGTTATCCTTGTCTTCAACTCCGCCCGTGGCGCGCTGCAAGTTCGGTGCTAATCCCAGGTTCTTGTAGTTCTGCGCTATTGTGAGTTTGGGATTCCAATTGGCCTCTACAACAGGATTGTTGAAATCATATTTTTTCTGCTTCTCCTTCCGAGCACGTCGCTTGATATTGTTATTAAACCCGCTCTTAGCGAGCTTTCTTCGTCGAATTCCACTAGGCATCTACGGTCGAAGCCAAACTGCAAACAAGAAAAAAAATTAGGTAAGTAAAATAGACCATCACCACCACCACCACCACCACCACCACCACCACCACTTCCACCCTTAGCGCACACACATATTAGAGTTCTCTCTCTGCCTTAGATTTTGGCTGCACCTAGAACGGTATTCACGATCACCGCAAGTTTGTCGTACATATCTTTGAATCTCTTATCACGATTGGCACTCGCTCAACACGCACTGTCATCGCGTAGTGAGCAGGCAGGCATAGACATAACGAATGCAAAACGAATAAATTCACAAAACGAATAAATACACAAATACATAAATAAATAATAAATAAATAAATAAATAAGGCGAGTGAAACCGGCTGAATATAATATTGATTTTTAAAGCAAAAATATTTAAGTTTTGACTTGGAATCTAGATTCCTCTTTGTTTTAGAAATCCACACCAATAACCATGAGCAGCAGGGCCATACGGACGTACAGACCATACCGCATCTGGCGGAAGTAAGCAGCGCGATGATCAAAGTCGACCTCCTCTGCGATCTCAGCATTGCGCGGGAGCGGGTGCATGATGCACATGTGCGTCTTGCATTTCGCGAGCACAGCGTTGTCAACGCGGTACACGTTAGCCAGCCGCTCATACTCCTCAGCGCTCGCGAATCTCTCTTTCTGAACACGAGTGCAGTAAAGCACGTCAGTATCAGCCAGGATTTCAGGAGTGAGCTCCTCAGACTCCACCTTCAGCTTACCCTGCTGGTTCATGTACGAGCGGAACTCCTCGGGGAGTTTCAGCGCATTCGGAGAGACCAGCTGGATGCGAATGTTGTAGTGTCCCAGAAGCTGGACCAGAGAGTGCACAGTACGACCATACTTGAGGTCACCCATGAACGTTATAGTCAACCCGTTCACAGTACCAAGCTCTTCGCGAATGGTGAAGAGATCCAAGAATGCCTGCGTGGGGTGCTCCTCAGGTCCATTGCCACCGTTGATAACCGGGACGTTAAGGAACCTGGTTGCCGTGCGGATCGATTCGGGATCCGGGTGACGCAACACAATGGCATCGCAGTACGAAGATAGCGTGCGTAGCGTGTCTTGGAGAGTCTCACCCTTCTTAACAGACGAGTTGGCCACAGAAATGGGAATCACGCGGCCACCAAGACGCTGCATTGCGACATCGAACGATGACTGCGTTCTCGTCGAAGGCTCATAGAACATCGTAGCCAGGACGCGACCGTTCAGCAGGTCGACGCCACCATGACGCTCCACAGCCAGCCTCATCTCTTGAGCCAGATCAAAGAGTTCATGCAAGTTGCGTCGCGAGAACTGGTGCACTGACGTCACACTTCGGCGCAAGAACGGGTTACGGCGGAGAACGTCTTTGAGCATGACCTTGGAAAGAGCTTCACGCTGAACAGGGCGGTCACCCGTGAATGACTGGCGGTGGCTGCGCATCGGCGTGGTGACGGCGGATTCGGGCTCCGTGCTAGCAGACATAGCTGCAGAGGCAGCCGCACCAACGGGCTTCTGAGCACCAAGCGGCATCATCTTGGATGCCACCAGTCCAGCCGGCTCAATATGATGATCCTCGAGAACGAGATCACGGCCCTGGATCCTGACATCCGGTAGCAGTTTGCCCTCCAGGGCAACAATCTGGCCGTTGAACTCGACACGCTCGACACCACGGCCGACGTTGATCTCAACTGAAGTGCGCGGCGTAGGCTGAGGGAGCCCAAAGATCGAGCGCGGGTTGTTGCCCAGCTTGTTGACAACGTCCTGATGCGTTAACCTGCCCGTCCGAACTGCGTCGCTCAACTCAGTGATGAACTCGTCAAGGTTGTTACCAAATCCGACTGAAAGCACATCGATGTCCTTTATGAACTTCCACATGTTCTCCTTGCGCAAAGTGGCCACCGCCACATCGAACGTCACACTCAAGCCCCTTGCACGAGCAAGCAGGATAAGCTGAAGATCAGAAACAGAGCGGACATCGCAAACGTGGAGGGACTTTACGTTGTGCAATGAGCCCAGCAACAGCACCGAAGCCAAGCCGGCTGCGTGAGCATCGGTAACAATGACACAATCACGGCTAACGACGGTCGCAAGAGCATCGCTCACAGCCGCCATGTTGGAGCTGGACAATGTACCGTCCCGGAAAGGCAGCCATCCAATGTAGCCACCATCGTTGTAGTGGCCGGCAGTGGTCGTCAGCAAAAAGTCGCCATGAACTGGCAGCTTCTGAGCAGCCAAACGAGCTTGCTGCAGCGCAGCCTCGCTTGTAAGGGAGCTTTCTAGGACCACAGTCTGAGTAAAGCCATAGAGCAGAGCCCTGTCAGGTCCGGCAGCAGACTTGCCATAGTGCACATCCACGAATCCTCCCGGGATGTCCAAGATCTGGGAGGAGCTTTGAGCATCGATGCTAGACACTGGAAGGGCATCAACGCTGCCTCCGTAACGAATCATGGCGTCAAACAGCAGCTTCGCGTTCTTTACGTTCGTTACCAGCGGAACGGCGTAATCGACAGCCATACGGCGCGTTTTGTATCCCTTCGACATGAAGGAGGCCGGTCTCCGGAAGCGGTTCGCACTCGGCAAGTTCACGTACAAATCAATCCTGTCGTTGGCCAGGTACTCCGTGAGCGAATATTCGCTCGACTCTTCGCTGTTTGGAAGATACTCCAAGAACTTGGCCGGAACCCCGTTCTCAACCAAGAAGTCTGAGGTGCCTGCAGTGGCGTAGACAACGAAGCCGGCATCCACCAACTGCTTGACCGTAGGAAGAAGCTCAGCCTTCTCCTTGTAAGAGCCGATAGACAACAAAACGTTCTTCTTGGGAAGCTTGATGCCGGTAGCGAGAAGTGCCTTCAAGTAAGCTTCCTGCTTGTTGTGGCCGAAGCAGGCCACCTCACCAGTGGAAGCCATTTCGACGCCCAAAACTGGGTCGGCACCACCTAGACGGCCGAAAGAGAACTGCGGGGCTTTGACGGCAACATAGTCGCGCGGAAGCGACGTTGTGGGATACGAAACCACTCCGTCGAGTTCGCAAATAACCTTGGTGGCCAGCTCGATGAGGTCGACACCGGTTACCTTGGACACGAACGGGAAGGAACGCGAGGCACGAACATTGCACTCAATAACCTTGATCTGATTGTCCTTTGCAATGAACTGAATATTGTACGGACCCGAAACGTTCAAAGCATCGCCAATCTTCGCGGTCGCTTCGACGATACGTTCGACAGTCTCTTTGGCCAAATCTTGGCTGGGAACGATCAAGGTTGCATCACCGGAGTGCACACCCGCATTCTCCACATGTTCACTGATCACATGCATAACCATTTGACCGTCCTGTGCGACAGCGTCCATCTCAATCTCCTTGGCACCCTCGATATACTTCGTAATAACGACCGGGTAGTCCTGAGAAACTGCAACAGCCTGCTTGAGATATGACTCAAGATCGGTCTGCGAGTACACAGTGTTCATGGCCGCGCCGCTAAGCACGTACGATGGGCGCACCAACACAGGGTAACCAACACGGTCAGCAAACTCCTCTGCTTCGGCAATACTCGTAAGCTCCTTCCACTCCGGCTGGTCAACACCAATGGAGTCAAGCATACGGCTGAACTTGTAGCGGTTCTCGGCGCGGTCAATCATTTCGGGTGATGTACCAAGAATGTTCACGTTCTGTCGGTGCAGCGAGAGCGCGATGTTGTTGCTGGTTTGTCCACCCATGGAAACAACGACACCAGAAGACTGCTCAAGCTCATAGATATCAAGAACTCTCTCCAGGTTGATAACTTCGAAGTACAACCTGTCAGCCTCATCGTAATCTGTGGAGACAGTCTCCGGGTTGTAGTTGAGCATGATGGTCTTCTGGCCTGCTTCACGCAAGGTGCGGACAGCACGGACAGCACACCAGTCGAACTCGACCGAGGAGCCAATTCGGTAGACGCCAGAGCCCAGCACCATGTAACCCTTGTCTTCGAATGAGATGTCATGAACATTCGCATTGTACGTCATGTACAAGTAGTTCGTGGCAGCGGGGAACTCGGCAGCCACAGTATCAATCCGCTTGACGAAGGGGAGAATACCCATCTTGACGCGAGCATCACGCACGCTGAGTTCATTAGAGCGCAAGAATTGAGCAATCTGCCTGTCATCGAATCCAAGCTGCTTGGCCTCGCGCATGACATTCGCCGGGATTTGCTTTCCAGCGTACTCGCTCGAAATACCTTTGCCAAAGTCGATCAGGGACTTGAGCTTGTTCAAGAACCATTTATCGATCTTGGTCAAACGCCAAGCCTGATCCACAGAGTAGCCCTGGTCAAACGCATTTGCAAGGGCGAAAAGGCGCTGGTCCGACGGGGTTTGCAGTTCCGAGTCGATGTCGATGGTCATGAGAGCTTCTTGAGGAGAGAATCCGAAGTTGTGATAATCAGTAGATCGGATTGCTTTTTGAATGGCTTCCTCAAACGTGCGACCAATGCTCATAACTTCACCCACGGACTTCATTGCCGAGGAAAGCTCCTTCGAGACTCTCGTGAACTTCTTGAGATCCCAGCGAGGAATCTTGACAACAACGTAGTCCAGAGATGGTTCAAAGCAGGCGCAGGTAGACTTTGTGACATTGTTCGTGATTTCGGGCAGCGTTATGTTCAATCCAAGCTTAGCAGCGACAAAGGCCAAAGGATAACCCGTGGCCTTAGATGCTAGCGCAGAAGAGCGCGAGAGACGAGCATTAACCTCAATGATGCAGTACTCCTTGGAGAAAGGGTTCAAAGCGTATTGAATATTGCACTCACCTACAACACCAAGGTGACGGATGACATTAACAGCTGTTGTACGCAGCATGTTGTAGTCCTCATCACTCAACGTCTGGGAGGGAGCAACGACAATGGAATCACCTGTGTGGATGCCAAGAGGGTCGAAGTTCTCCATGTTGCAAACAGTGATACAGTTGTCTTGAGCATCACGAACAACTTCATACTCAATCTCCTTCCAGCCCTTCATCGACCGCTCAACAAGAATCTGCGGACTAGTCGCGAAGGCAATGTCGCAAAGCTTTTTCAGCTGCTGCTCGTTATCAGCGAAACCCGAGCCGAGGCCGCCCAGCGCATATGCCGAACGAATGATGATCGGGTATCCGATATCCTCGGCTGCCTTTCGCGCCTCCTCCCACGAAGAAGCAGCGAAACTGGTGGCAACCTTCTCATCGATCTCAGCCATGGCCGCCGAAAACAGCTCCCTATCTTCCGTGGTGATAATCGTGTCGATAGGCGTGCCGAGGACCTTGACGCCAAGGCTTTCGAATTCATCCTTCATGGCAATACCAACTTGCAGAGCAGTCTGGCCCCCGAAAGTGCAGTAAATGGCGTCGGGACGCTCCTGCTTGATCACCTTGCGAACAAAGTCTGGGGTAACGGGCAGGAAGTAAACCTTGTCGGCGAGGCCCTTGGAAGTCTGGATAGTCGCAATGTTAGGATTGATGAGAATGGTGTAAATTCCCTCCTCCTTCAAGGCTTTGATGGCCTGAGAGCCAGAGTAATCGAACTCACCAGCCTGACCGATAGAGAGTCCACCAGATCCAAGGATGAGCACCTTCTGCGCGTGCACCCGCGCAGGCTTCGGCACGACTTCAAACTGAACCGACGACAACTTCTTGGAAGTCTTGAAATCAACGACAGTGTCTAGGAATGTGTCAAACAAGAATTCAGTGTCGCGCGGACCAGGAGTGCTCTCCGGATGGAACTGCACAGAGAAGAAGGGAAGCTCAGTATGGTAGATACCCTCATTCGAGCCATCGTTCGCATTAACAAAAAGCTCCTTCCAGCCGGTCGGCAACGTGTTGACATCGACTGCGTAACCATGGTTCTGAGAAGTAATGTGGCAACGTCCGCTAACCAAGTTCGTCGCGGGTATATTGTGGCCACGATTACCGTACTTCAGCTTGGTCGTCTGCGCGCCAGCAGCGAGGGCCATGAGCTGGTGTCCGAGACAGATTCCAAAGACCGGTGTTTTCCTGGTTGCGAGAACCTTGCGAACTCTATCAATAACATCCGTCAAAGTGGAAGGGTCACCGGGTCCGTTACTGAGGAAAAGGCCGTCAAATTCGTGAACTATCTCGTCAAAGGCGGCATCCCATGGGACAATTGTGACCTCGGCGCCACGCTCGACGAAGCAGCGGATCTGGTTGTATTTCATACCAACATCAACCACAAGAATCCTGGCCTTAGGAGAGCCGTTGATGGGAGAAAACACTCGCGGCTTGGAGCCAGACTCCGAGACGCGCGCAACCAGGTTCTTCTGATTCGGGTCATCCCATTCAGGCTTGCTTGAGTCCGAAGAAAAGAGTCGCGCCAGTGCGGAACCGCCCTCACGGATGCGCTGCGTGAGTGCACGAGTGTCGACACCGTAAACAGCCGGAATTCCCTCCTCCTTCAGCCACGATGCAAGACTCGACTTTGCCAAGAAGTGACTGTACTGCTCAGTGTAGCTGGCGACAATCAGTCCCGCAATGTGGATGCGCTTGCTTTCGAAATACTTAGGTAGTCCGAACGCATCCTTCAGAGCACGATCCGGCACACCATAGTTTCCCACCATGGGGAAGGTGATCACCAGGATTTGACCTTCGTAACTCGGGTCAGTGATCGACTCCGGGTAGCCGACCATGCCGGTTTGAAAAACCAGCTCACCAGCAGCCGACACAGGGGCACCGAAAGAGTATCCCTGGATCGACTCGCCAGTCTTCAACTCGAGAGTGGTCAATGCATCATCCGCATGCATCGGAGGTGTTACAGGAATAGACACGGCCATATTTACTGCTTCTCCTCCAAGATCGGACTGCAATTGATGTTAAAAAAAGGTTTGCTCTGAAGAGGTACTCACTGTTAAGGCTCTCTACGCCATGAAAAAATTTCAGACCGTGCCCAGGACCGTGCCCTATATTCTGCCCAGCCGAAGCAGCACGGACAGTGGGCTGCTCATTCGGTTTCGGCCATCGCGGACGTCTTCAATTGAGGTTTTGAATGAGAGCGCATTCATTCCAAATCGAATCCCGCTCGCAGCTTCGGTGCGGACCAGTTTTTCGCAGAACTTCGTAACACTGGTACAACCTCGCGCGAGTTGAGCATGCTCGTCTCTAAAGTTTCTTTTCTATCTGTATTTATTACTGTGTTTCAAATCAGCGATAGCTACCTATTATATGTGCCATTTGCACATTTCAAGTTTGCTCGACAGTGTTTTAATTGCAACGGCTCTCGTCTCTGTAGAGAGAACCAGCTGGTTCGGTGAGTCGATGAGTCAGCAGACTCGGCCTCCGCAACACGTTGCACAGACACACACTACACGTCTTCTCATCATCAACTGCGAACACGTCTGTAAAGTCTACCGATGAGGTGGTTTGCCTTGTTGACGATGGTAGGGATTGTTTCAGCTGCTGCTGCCGTCCTTGGTATTGACTATGGTACTGAGTTCGTCAAATCAAGCTTGGTTGCTCCAAATGCGCCATTTGAGATTGTGCTCACTCCGGACTCTCAACGCAAGGATGCAAGCGGTTTGGTTATAAAGCCTACCGACGGTGAGCGTTTCTATGGGTCTGCGGGTCTATCTCTGCTTTCCAAGTATCCTGAATCAGCATTATATGGTATCAAGGGACTGCTGGGCGTTCCTTTCACTGACCTTCGCGTCTCTCTGTTCCAGGAAATGCATCCTGGGATCGACTTAGTGCCCACTGACCGAAATACTGTCGGATTCAATATCAGCGGGACTGTTATATCTGTTGAGGAGGCCGTTGCCATGCAACTTATAGATGCCAAAGCTCGTGCCACCGCGATGGTACGGGATAGGACACACACAAAGAGTGCTACGCTGAACGATGTGGCGCTGAGCGTGCCGGGAAAGTTCGGTTCCGCGCAAAGACAGGCATTGGTTGATGCATTGAGCCTTGCTGATGGAAACCTCATTGGTTTGACCAGCGACGGAGCTGCCGTTGCCGTGAACTATGCGAACTCTCCCTCGGTAAGCTCGAAACTGAGTACGGACAAGCACTACGTTGTCGTTTATGACGTTGGTGCCTCGGCGGCGTCATCGACTCTTGTCAGTATCAGCCTGAACCCGGATGATGAGAATACCGTGGACGTTGTTGTTGAGGGATTCGGTAGCACCATAGAGCTGAGTGGCCACGCCTTGACCACGCTTCTGCGCGAAATGCTGTTCAAGAGGTTTGTGGACAGCTACCAGAAAGTTAAAAGAACCCCGAGACTGCTCAACCGACTCTGGCGTGAGGCCGAGCGTGCCAAGCAGGTTCTAAGTGCGAACACTGAGGTCCACGTTTACGTTGAATCTTTGGCTGATGACGTTGACCTTAATACTAAAATCACTCGGGAGCAGTTTGAGAAGGAAGCCGACTATCAGGTCGACAAAGTTACCGAGCCTCTGAGGGAGTCGTTGCGCAACTTCAAGGGTGAAATTGACGCGGTCGTTTTGGTAGGTGGTGCCACTCGCACCCCATTTGTACTGGATCAGCTCAAGAACGAAGTCGGTGAGTCGAAGCTCTCGAAGAATGTTAATGCAGACGAGGCGAATGTGCAGGGTACCTGTATGCGTGGAGTCAACCTTTCTGGAATTTACCGCTCCAAACGCAACTTCGAGGTTTCTGACATAGTCTCGCACGATTACACGCTACACATCACTTCTGTGAGCGCCGGCGGCCAAGAGGTCAGAGAACTCTTCCACGTTGGCTCTGCGCTCAGTTCCAAAGTCGACATCGACCTCCCACATGACGTGAGTCGCATTGAGGTTTACGAAGACCGGAAAAAGCTGGTAGAGTGGAGCTTGCCTTATCTCAAGCAGAACCTTGCCTCTCTCAGAGAGCCGGGGGCCTACGTCTGCGTCGATAAGTCACGTCTTCAGGCCACGTTTGTTATTGACGGAAATGGTGTTTTGAGGCTAATTGGGGTCGAAGCGTCTTGCAACTCTGTGAAGTCGCCGTCCACATCCTCGTCCGCGTCCTCGTCCACACCTTCGTCAACTTCCGACGTTGAAAAGGTCACGGACAGTGAAGCTGAAGAAGTCACGAGCGATACTAAAACTAGCGCTTCGGGTACAGAGTCTTCGGAGTCTAAGACCTCCTCTAAGCCATCATCGACTGCGGTTGATACTCCTCGTCCTAAGGCCCGTCGTGTTAGCGTTCAAGCATCGTGGGAGCAGGCTCCTATTGGAAGCGCTGAGCGTACTCAGATCCGCAATCACTTGGACACAATGAACAAGAACGATGAGGATCGCAAGCATTACAGTGTGCTGCACCATGAACTGGAAAGCCTGGTTTACAGGATCAAAGACTTGGTCGGCGAGGGTAAGCATGAGCTTGCTCACACGGCAGAGAGGCTGTCCTCGTGGATCGAGAATAGTTTTGGAAGCCTGGATGAGTTGAAGACAAACTTGGAAGAGGCCCGCAAGGTCTACAGTAGTGAAACTGCGAAGTCGGAAGCGCAGCGTGAAAAGGAGGAGTCTTCTGCCCAGGAGGAGGAGTCTACTCAGGAGGAGGAGTCTGCCCAGAAGGAGGAGTCCACCAAGTCCGGAGAGAAAAAGGATATCGAACATGATGAATTGTAGAAATATAGTGTTTAAGCATTGCTCCATCTTTGCCGATGTGAACAACCTTTAGTGCAAATTTGCCGCGAATATGTCGTATATGAAAAAGTCCCAAGCTGTACGACTTAATTACCCTCCCGATGGGGTCCCTCGAAAGGCTGCCCACGACACACTAGTGCATTCGACTGCACACAAACGCAAATACCAGGATAATCTGGTCTTTTTCTGATCAAGAGCATTTTGTGTTTTATTCTGTTATTATGCATGAAGTATGTACTGGTCAACCGAAGAGCATGCGTGGACTTAATGATTAGCCATAATTTCAGAGTGGTTGGCTGTGAGCAGTTGGAGGGCTAGCAGAGTAGCCGCCGGAGAACCATGAGAATCCTTAGCAACCGCAGCAGCAAACACCACCGATAACAACTGGTCGGTCCCACCAAGCCAAAGAGAAGCGTTGCAAAAACTTGCGGTCAGACTTTGCAAACGGATCAAGGCCCATTGCAGCGATATCTTGGATGCCTATTCTGATGACCTCGTCATCGTCTTCGGCCAGCTCCGAGAAAGTCCGAACGAGTTGGCGAGTGTACTGCTGGAACTGCCCAATGAGAGCCACCCCATCCGACGTGGACTCGACCGCCGGAATCGAGGGTGAAGGGGGACTCAGCAGTGGAGTGACCTCCTCGCGGTTAATCATCGTTGATTCGCCCGCTGAAGCCCACCAAAGAATTCCATTGGCGGTCGCATCAACAACGCTTTCTAACATGCCGCCAGAATGAGGGATTCCTTCGAGTCCCAGAGATCCTACGAGCAGGGAGAAGCGGTGTCGGTCTCTCCAAGTGGGCAATATCTTCTGACCAGGAGAACCTGCGGTATTATCATGTAAAGCATGCTGGTCAGCGAAGCTATCACATGCATCTCTTGAGGGAGTTAATAACAATCCGTCGGTGGTTGTCGCCCAGTAAGACTCAGCAGTTTGAAGCCGTTGCAGATCACTTATCGTGACGTTATACAGACATTGCACGGCCAGCTTCTGTCGGGGAAGCAGGTGTGCAACATCGGACGGTATAGATGCGATCTGGGCGGCCATGTAAGTGAACTGACTCATTGCTCTTATAGACTGGCCAGGAATTGAAGCCAACAGCACCCGCGACCTTGTCAAACCAATTTTCCAAAGCTCAAATATCATCGGGCCATACGTCGTCAGATACGAAGACGCCGCCAAGACTGGGTGTGACCTTGGGTCGGGCCGATTATATTGCACTGACGGCAAAACGCTCAGAGCGCACCCAGAATCCAAAAACTTGCTGAGATGCTGTTTCAAGTATGACTCTTGGTTCCACGGGAAATTGTCAGACATCGGGGCCAGCGCCGCGAGAGAGTACATCTGTGCACCTTCCCTGCTCCCGGGAGGACCGTTCATACGGGACTCATACCGTGCGATCCCGTGCCAATTCCCGCATACAAAATAAATAGTATCCGACGGCCTCTCATGCAGCCCGCTAGGGATTATCTTGAACTCAATTCCAGGAAGCGTAGAGTAGGATTCCACAGGCATGGACGTCCAGACGACCTGGTTGCCTGCACGAACATCGAACTTAGCAAGAACAAAAAGCATGCTAGCAGAAATCACTTGAGCGGATCAGAACAGAGGCTTCCCTGGACGCTGCTTGGGCACGTTGCCAATGTGCCTCAGCTGCAGTGATTATGAACGCTTAATATAAGGCGGGCGGTTACCCTAATTGACAATGTAAACGGCAATCGGCTTGTAATCGCATTGCGCGACAACGAGGAAGGATCCAGCGAAAAACAAGAAAACCATTGGTAAGTATACAAGACGATGATGTTAACAACAATGTTTAAATAAGATGAATTAGGACACTTCCTAACGATGATGCGGTGTTATGGTGGGCTGCTCCACTTCGGATGAGACCGGCTCCTTCCCATTGGGTTCTCCCTGTGCGGCAAGCCTTTCTTTCACAAAGGCACCCATTTCTTCCATTGTGCAGTCGTCGTTGGCCAGCCACGGGTGCTTCACAATGTCCGCGTACTTCGGTCTGTTGGTCGGGGATTTCGACAGCAGCCGGTTCACGAAATCGCAGGCTTCCGAGGAAAATCTCGAAGGGTCCAATGCCGGGGATGGGTCCTCAACAATCGCGTTCAATTGAGAGAAGATGCTGGCGTATGAATCAGTGGGATAAGGATAGCTTCCCTTCGCCATCTCTATGATACTCAAGCCAAGAGACCAGATGTCACTTTCTGCAGTATATGCCATCGGCTGATTCGGATTGCTATTCACAAACCGATCAACCTTTATTCGTTCTGGTGCCATGTAGGCCTGGCAGCCTATGTTAGTGCGAGCAAATGAAGCCACTAGGTTTCCACTCACGCCGAAATCACACAGCTTTACCTGTCCTGACGTCGAGCACAGAATATTAGTGGGTTTCACGTCTCTATGAATGATGTTGAATTGCTCTTTCAATTCCTTCAGCCCCAAGACGACGGAGCGTACGATGTATTTGAGGTACTTTTCTGGAATCCCTCCCTCGTACACTTTGTTGATAGAGCCACCATCCATGTACTCCATGCAAATGTAGACAGAACCCTCTACGAAGAACGCGCCGTAGAAGGCGATGATATTAGACATGTCACAACGATGCAGCACATCAAGCTCCATGATAATTTGGCGCAGGCTGGACTCATCAAGTTCCAGCCTGATCTCCTTGACGGCCATCAGTACACCATTGGGTCTATAGAGAACCTTTTGGACAGTTCCGTAATTCCCGGCGCCCAGCTCGCTCATAAATTCGAGTTGATCCATGCTGATGTTGAATTTCTCGCCGCTGGAAAATTGGATTCCCTGTGCATGAACGCATGCTTTACCTGCAAAGTTCAGAGAACCCGTCTCGATGTCCACATACTTGCGATAGTCTTTGAAAAAACCCCTGTTTCCGGACTCTGTGGGTGCGTTAGAGCCATTTAAGGCTCGAGGGGTTGGAGACACGCGCCCCGGGAACCTACTGAGAGCATCGTTCTTCGAGGACCCTTCCGTAGCGCCACCACCGGTTCCATTACTGTCAGTATTTTGAAGCATGCTCCCATCCAATTTCATACCTCTTCTAGCACTCAAGGAGGACCGCTGCCGGGTGCGGAAAGATGAAGCACGGCTGAGCGAGACTCCGCCACCAGTAGCGGCGAAACTCGCAGCCGTGGGACTAATAACAGTGTTCGGGTCGAAACCGTTGCTAGCTAAAGGCTGCTTTGCCGCAACAGGCGTCGTCGCACTAGTGGGTGTCGACAGAGCTCCATAGAAAGGATGCTGTTGCTGTTGCAATGTTGGCGTCGAGTCGTTGCTCAAGGACACGGGTTTGATGTCGAACGCTCCATCGATCTTCTCAAATGAAGAGCCAGCACTGCTAATGTTATCTTCCTCCGACTCCGCCGAGTAGCTGTCCATTGTTGAAACGGAAGTTCTCGAGCCCGACTTCTGGTAGGGGCCCGAACCAGTCATGCTTCCACTGAAGTTGGACGAAGATCTGCGTGAAAGAAGGCCTTGTCCGTTCTGGGGGCTGGCAGCAGGAGTAAGCTTGGGGCTTGACAGCCTCTTCGTCCGTGATCTTTGCAGCTCAAGGATGCGCGCTTGCATTCCAGCAGCCTGACCGCCAACAGAAGACGCAGAAGAGGCAGAAGACTCAGAAGACGCGCCGGAAGTTCCACCGGGGGTGGGGGGAGAGGCAGTCAACGGCGAGACAATATCGCTCTTCCTGTGTGGTACTAATGGCTTCGTTGTCACGTATTCTTGCAACGAGTATTCGTTGATGGCTTCCGGCGTCGTGTCCAGCTTTAAGTTGCCCGGGGATCGCGCCGAAGGCTTGGGAGCATAGCCAAACTGACTCGAACCGTTAAAGAGTGAGGGCAAGTCTTCAGAAGAAGGCTTCTTTCTCTCCTCAAAGGGCGACAGGTGCAAATTCATGCTCTTGACCCGTGAGGATAGCTGATACGGATCGTTGTCGTAATTTCGTTGCTCCGAAGCTACTCCACCTTCCGTGGGATTGTTCCCATCGCGGCGAATATCGCTCATCACAGAGTGAGATAATTTGGTCTATTATCAAAATGCTCTGATTCTTCGGCTCTAACAAAGGACGTTAGGTCAAGCAGTGAATGGGCGCGATATATTAGAAGAGCTCTCGGTTTGACGATTAGGTAACGAAAATGTATTTATCGATAATCATTGCGGGTGCGCTCTGTAACAAGCGTGACACGTGCCGTACTTTCTTTCATGCGAACCAGCGTCTATATTTATTTGATAAGCGTCTTTGTAAACATTTATGTGATATATACCTTGTTTACGGGGGCGTCTCAAATGGCAATGCTAGGCCTCTTTGTCGTCAACATTTAGGTATTCCATAAATTAGCCAGTTGTCATTCAATCGTATACAATATAGATGTTAACCGTTCTATTTCTGGAATGGGTCTTTTTTTGGCTTTAGATCTGAGCCACTAACTAAATATTGTCAGGTGGATCGAGAGATAGTCCGAGTGCGCCAAAAATAGACAGATATTCTTATCTTATCACCATTATCGCGTCATTGATGCTTCTGCCTTACCTGTATCATCGTCTTGTCCGCATAAAAGCCATTGAGGTAGTATTATTACGTAGATCCAAATTAGACTGCATCAAAAGACGCTTGACGAGATGAGGTGGATCGACGCCGTTGACTCCCAATGTTAGTTAAACGCGAGGCAGTTGTGGCTGCTCGCGACAGCCACGGGCCCTGCTGTGTGGGCTCGCGAGGCATCATGACACGAGCGTCTCGGGCTCTGTACTCCTGCTTCTTGTCGCGCTTGAGAATGTCTGCTCCCTTGAGAATGATGGCGCGATCCACATTGTAAGGCATGGCTCTGTGCCTGCCGCGAATCATGATGGCCATCATAACTAACTTCCCGACATTGCTGAATCCTCCGCTAACGGACAATGATGTATTAGGGAGCCCCATGGACCATCCTATAGTCCCGTGTGCTGATACAACTTCGAAGACAACGTCGAACATAGAGAACTTTCCTCTAGTGATACTACCGCCCTCACTTATAGCGACAAGCATCAAGCCGAGAACCAGTGACCATACGTCCATCGAAAGCTGTCTTCGCATGTGATCCACGAGTGTTGACGGGCGATCGTCCTCATCCTCGTCCTCGTCCTCATCCTCATTCTCGCCCTCATTACGGTCATCGTCCTGGTCGTCTCCATCATTGCCTTTGCGCAGCATTTGCCGACCAGATGCGGTGAACGTCGACAACCTTCTTCTAATGCCCTCACGTAGGGAGTTATCGTTCCCTTCAGGCGATCCGTTGTCATCGTCGTCGTCCTCTATCACATTGCTCGGGACGCGTCGGACGTCGTTGTCAGAGTCGGCCCCGGTAGTTTTGCTTGTGTTTGTGTAAAAATGGCCAAGCGACTGCTCCTCGTAAACATTGGACTTACGAATAGACATTGCCACCGGATAGATCGCGATGTACATCATCACAATATTGAGAATAAGCATACCAGGGGCTTGGACTCTTATGTTGATGATAGTAAATCCAACAGTTCGCACAGCAATCGACTGGAAGTAAGCCGATAAAAGTCGCGGACCTGCCGACATATCAGGCTGGGGAGAATGGTCACCGTGATCGAGAATCATGAATAGAGAAGTTTCAACAAGGATAAAAACGAGAATGGTAAGCGAGAGCCACCATGTAGTCGTGGAGGGAAACAGCAACATGAAGCATCTACGCGGATGGTCCAGTAAAAAGCCGAGCGTCTCCCGCGTTTGTCCGAATTGCGGACTCATCAGGAAAACTAGCTTCACGGAGTATCGCATTATGATCGGGATTGCGACATTTCCAGCCATCACAATGAAAGACACTACAATCGGCACATAGGCAGTATGCCAAAAGTCACCCATCGAGGAAGGGAGAATTGCCAAACCTGAGTTATTAAAGCCAGAAAGCGTCGTTGTCATTGCGAACATGACTGGCGAAACGCCGTAACTGCGAATGATCTCTTTATAATGCTGGCGATAATACACCCAGGGGATGAGACACACCCATCCCACGGCAAGCCATATTATGAAGTACGCGATCGTAATCCATCGCAGCAGCTTGAGTGCTCGATACTCAACTCCACCAAGCTCCTCTTTCTGTTCGTAGGTGAGCCCTATAAATGCAGAGTTGTGGCCGACGGTTGGAGTCCACGATAAATAATTAGCGGTCATAGACCGAGGGTTTCGATTGGAGGCCATGGACATTAAAGTATCAGCTCGCGATAGAGTCCTCAAAGGCCTAAATGCAGCGTTATCACCGTAAGTTGCAGTAGAAAAGCGACGCGACTGGCTTGTATTCGCATTTGCGTCCCTGCTATTATCTCCAGCTTCATTGTCGTTGTGCTCATCAGACGAGCTTGCAACAGCACTGTGAATTCCCCGCCTCTCATCGGCTTCAATGTCGCGGGGACTCTTGATAACTAGCGCGGGGCCATCATCCTCGTCCATTTCGTCCGCCAAATACTGACTGCGCATCATATTAAGAGACCTGAACATCTCTCTTGGATTGTAGTCGTCCCTTTCACGAGAGGGTGGTCTCGGGAGCGCTCCGAATCGAATTTTATTGCCGCCGTCCGCTTCCTCGTCTGCTGGGTCGGCATCCTCGGAAGCGTCGCGACGCGCTGCAGAGTTTTCGGCATTGCCCGACGCAGCTGGTGTGCCGGCCTTGCTTGAGCCGGCTGACTGGTCTTTATCGTCGTACGTTTTTTCGACGGTTTCGTCCGTGTTCGGCGACGCATTGGAATTCGGCGAACGGTCCAGTCTTTCTTCCAGTGGAGACTCCGACCTTTTTCGCAGCTGCAAGTTAATTGCCTGCGGAGTCTGAGGCTCCCCCTTATCCCGACCGTAGCCACCTCTTCTCATGGTCTCGAATTGTGATAGCGTCGTGGCGCGTCTCAGTTTGGACTGGAATTTCGATGTTTGCTCTATATCTGCAAACTTTCGACGGTACAAATAGAGACGGTAAAAGACCATTGCGGATGCGATCGTGAGTGGATGCGTGAATACAGGCGTGACAAAAAGGAATATCTGCTGATACAGCTTCAGTTCGTTTATGTTCACGGTATTCAACCCCGTTATAGTCATTGCACTCACGGCTTGAAACAACGCGTCGGTGTACGACATATTATGCTCTGGGTACAGGATCCACGATAGAACTAGCGACCAGGCAATGACATAAATATAGTGCAGACCCAGGAAACTCGTGAAAAAAAATTTGATTGAGCGCCCGAAACGGATCGCGGCATGCTTCGACGCTACTTTCAAGCGTTGGAATACACCGCGAATTCCTGGGTCAAATTCGTAGTCGTCTAGGTCTAGAACACCGAGACTACTGGCTTGTGTTCGTACTCGTCGGATGGCCATTCGAAGCGCTTGGCTAGAAGTGCTGGGAACGGTCGTAAGAAGTTCGCCTGGAACAACACAAGGGCTGTCAGGACCCGTCGAGCTTACTCACTTTCAGTAAATAAGAATATCAACAGACTTCAGGACAGGATGGGAGGCTCGGGCCATAGATCGAGTTTCTACACTCATGGGTAGGGGTAATGCTGCGTAGGGCTCTCAGGAATGCAGGCTTCCTGTGCAAACGTCAGATTTGGGCCGCCCCGAAAGGCACGGCACGTTTACACCCAGGATTTGATCGCGGCGGACACGGGCTGATCTTGGAGACATTGCAGATGCCTCCAAAAAAGGTCTCGGTGAGGCTGATGGCTCCCTTTAGCATGCACTGTAGTCAGTGTAATCATTTCATCTATAAAAATACAAAGTTCAACGCGCGGAAATCGAATACCGGCGAGAAGTACCTAGACGTATCAATTGCTTCCTTTTCAATACGTTGTCCACATTGCAGCACCGAGATCCTGTTCAAGACGGATCCAGCATCTGGGGGGTATCTGATCGTGAAGGGAGCAAGCCGCAACCTGGACCTGACGTATGACGGAAAAGAGAAACCATCGGAGAACTCCACGGAACCAACCCGATTAAATGACAAGCTAAAAGTCAGTGATGCGACCCAAGCCAGCGATGCAGCCCAGATCACCGAGCCAAAGTTAAATATGGGCGAATCACATCCTCCCAAGCCAAAAAGAACGAGCGCCGAGATGTCTGCATCGCAAGGTGCCGGGTCCCACGTGGGTCGCAGTAACGCGCCGCTCTATTCAGATCGCAACGCTAATAAGATTTTGCCTGTGCCGAAACGGCGCAAGAAGGTCGCGGCCAAGGATTTGTAGCGAACCAGGGTGTAATGTGTCATGAGTTTTTCTGTACAATAATAATAATGATAATAAATATAGCATACTGCGAATACGAAAGTATGCAGCAGTGAGAATAGCACTGCTTAGAATGAATGCGCACGCGTGCTCAGTTAGCTGACCCAAAAGCCAAATCTGGTATGTCGAAGTGGAAATAACAGTTTGTAGTGTCGATCACGGGCACGTAGTCTGCACCCTTCTCACGAACATCAGCTTGCGCTTCAGCGTCGTAGCTTGAAGAGGCGATCTCCACGAGGCGGTTGGTGTGCGGCGGCTGGACCTGCTGGTTTCCACCAAAGCCACTGCTCACGAGGGCACGGCGCGCCCAGGGTGACAAGATGCCGGCGAAGTGGAACTCCACAGGGACGCATGCGTACTTCGTCAACTCCTGGTGACAGTCCCACAATGTTTGGGCTCCCGTGAGGTCCACGTTCGGCGAGCTCGACATGTCAAATACAATTGCACGGAGGATAGGCCTCGTATCCTCCTCGGTAGGTGGCTTGTACTTTCTTGGCCCTGGCTCGTTCCAAGGCCGGTCTCCGAGCTTCTGATTCTTGTAGATAGAGTTGTCCAGGTTACGACGAGTGTGCTTGTGCATGTAGTCAACGAGCCTTTCAGTTTGCCAAGCTGCGTTTTGATAGGTCAGCGATTCACGCAGCCTATAGACAAAGATGCCAGGAGGCGGCGGCACGATCCTGATGTTCGGGTTGACGCCATTGTGAGACAATGGCCACCACTTCGTCGTTTTCTCATTTGGGTTGAGCACTATTGGCTTCGTGAACTCTTTCTCTGGTTCTCCTGGTCCTGAGGGTACAAGCATGTCATCGAAGTGCCCAGCGCCTCTCAAGTCATTGGTTGTAGCCTCTGAGGGCGCGTTCAGGCTCCGGGCATGTGCATTGTTATCCTTGGACTTCTCGAAACTGTCGTCCATTTGAGAGTCGTTCTGCTCGCTGAACACGTCTCCTCTTCCTCCCGCCTTATTCTTATGAACAATGTCAGACAGCTTTTGCTTGTAAGTCCTTGCAGCTGCCGCAGGTACCTTGATAGCGTTAATCGAGGCAGCCCGAATCGCATCCAAGCGGGATGTTGCTGGCTGCTCTTCGATCTCGGTCTCCGGCGGCGTAGACACTGCGTGCCTCGTGAACTCAACCTTTCCGAGGAACTCACCCAGGGGGAAAGTTTGCTTCAGTAGGAGCACAACCAAGGATGCTGCAACGCTGAAATAGATTCCAGCCTCGAGGGTGACGAAGACGCACAAGAAGACGTCAATGATGAAAATAAGCCACTCCACTGGCGAAACCAAGAAGATCTTGATCGAAGTCTGGAAGCTTGCCATAAGGTCACCAACTGCATTGATGATAATGGCAGCCAATGCAGCATTCGAAATGAATTTGAACGCATCAGTAAGTGCATAAATGGCAACCAAAACGCATACTCCTGTGAACAGACCAGCGAGAGGTGTTCTCACACCGCACTTGCTCTTTAGAGCAGTACGGCTGAACGAACCTGTGTTCGGATAAGCCTGGAAAAAGTGGCCGATCATGTTCGAGATGCCGATGGCAATCAGCTCCTGATTCGGGTTGATCCTGTACTCGTTGATTCGTCCAAACGACTTCGCAATGGCAATATGCTCAAGAACCAGAACAACCGTGGCGATAGGCAAACTCTCTGCCAACTTACTCGCGACCTTCGAGTCCACAGGGTGAACGCCGACATCTTTGAGGCCCCGAGGTACATTGCCAATCATCGAAATCTTTGTTTTACCGTAAATCCTGTAGCATCCCCAAGCAATCAGGGTCGAAAAGATAACCACAAGGGCAGCTCTGAGGGTGTTGAGGTAGAACCAGAGCCACTTCCGCTTCTTGTCCTTCTTCTCCAAGTACCCGCAGCCGAATTTGAGCAGGTAGAGCATGAAAAGACTCACGAGTCCAAAGGCGGCATTGATGTTGGAACTTCCCAGATGCTTGAGCGTGTTGATCACCACTTTGTATGAGGCCGCACGAGTATCGAATAGTTTGTTGATACCAAGAAGACTCGGGACCTGGCCGGTTGCGATAGTGAACGCTGAGCCGGTCATGAATCCAAGCACAGCCGGCATCGGAATATATTCCAAAATGAAACCGAGTCGCAAAATCCCCAAGCCAAGAGTGATCGCGCCGCACAACAGCGACAGAACACCAGCAATCACCGGCAAATCCTTCTCCGTCAGATACGGGATGTCATTTAGCACTCTGTGGGTGATCTTGTAGGTCTCGGCCGACATCACTGCCACGGGACCGATGCTAACATCTTTACTGGTGGCGAACAGACAGTAAAGCATAACACCAATGAAACTCGAATACAAGCCGTATTGGACAGGTAGACCAGCCACCTTCGCATACGACATTCCCTGAGGAACCACAACAACACCCACAGTTAGACCTGCGATCAAGTCGCCATACAACCACTTGAGGTTGTACCGGTGGATCCACTGCAAAATCGGCAACAACGAAAGCAAATAGTTCTTCACTCGGGTACCGAAGTCCGTGAAGTACCATTTAACAGGATCAATAACACTGGGGATCGGCTGGACGTAATCCCACTGGATGTCAGTGCGATCATACAAAGGATCGGCCTCGTACTTAGGCGTCTCGATGACGTCTGAGGACTTTGGGCCTACTACTTCCACATCAGCCATTCTGTGTTAATTGTGCTGTAGACCCCTGAGCGAAGCTGGTGTGAGATCTTGTTGCCCAGCAATTTGCTGCGAACGGACAAGAGACTTATAGTGGAGAATCCACTCAATCACCAGTTTTTCACCTTGAAATCGCAATTCTCTGACCGATCACACCATAGCACGCCATCTGCGAGCGCTTATTGAGTCACGTGTGATGGCGAAACATGAAAAACGCGAATGAGCAATACGAGAGCGGTTGCCTGTTACAGAAAAAATGATTGGCCCTCAGCTATGATCATCGAGGTGCTCGACGGTATTACTACGAAATTCCGCTTTCAACGGGTTTCAATGCGAAGGACATCTTAGGCTTCATTATACGGACAATCGAGTCAAATGAAGTAACCTGCATACAACCTGCATACCCGAACCCAAGATAAGGTTCATCAAGCTTCCGCTGAGATTTCCGCGGCTATCGACGGTTGCGGCTGGTTGATGCTACATCACGTTTGTTGACATATAGGTTGCCAAATTTACTCAAATGAGCGCACATATTATACTTGTGCAGTTTTATCGATTCAATATATAGCAAAAAAGCAGGATGTGGGGCAGCCTTCCGCTCGTCCAATGGCGGAGAAGCATATCGAAACCAGTGCATAAACCCACTACCATCTTTGTTGGTGGATTGGCTGGAGCCCGGAGCCGTGGAACGCCCGTTGGATCTATGTCATATTAGGGTAAGTGTAATACTTGCCCACTACCACTCTCACCTAAGCCTCTGCGGCTCAAATTTTTTTAAGGTGCGCACGCAGCGTGCACAAATGACGAGTACCAGCGACGGGCAGAAGATAACGAGTAAGTAGCTTTGTGATGAAATATTTCAAATTCACAGACCTGTTCCTAAATCTTTTGCGGAGACACTGAAAATTAGTTCTGATATGCTAACATCTTTCCAGCAAACAATGAGTTCATCGAGTAGAGCACTAAAGAGTACCTAGAATAAATTACATGTCTGAAAGTCAGTGAAGACCGCCTTGAATTATCTTATGGGTCGTTCCTCCTTCTTTTGGCAGGCGGGAGGTCTAATCTTGAGCCCGGCTTCTGACGCGCCTGCCTTCTGGTATCAGGGAAGACATTAGAGCCTGCTTGAACCCTGGAAACAGCACGGACAGGCAGCTGAGTCGACAGCAACTTGTCCGAGAACTTTAGAGGTGTGGGATCAGCAGGCAACTTAGGTACTAAGCGATTGAAGGACGTTGGTCGAAGTGGACTGCGAGTCGCAGAAGCTGTTCGCGTAGGACTCGCAGGGGGGTTTGCTGACCCCTTCCGTACCTTAGTGTTTCTTGACTCGTGTTCACGTCGGGGGCTATTTCTGGGGCTCGCCCTCGAATTCGTTGGCCACCTCAAGTTGCCAAATTCTGGCGAACCCTCCGGGGCCTGAGCCATGTCTGCAACCTTGTGCATCAGCTCTGACACCTTGGTCTTCATGCCATGAGTGCAGAGCAGCGACGACCGTTTGTAACCGCCTGTGTCCTGCAATGTCTGTGATACCGACTGGAGCAACTCATCAAGAGCCTTAGCGTGCTCTTCTCCCCCTTGAGTGACCCTCTCCTTGCAGCTATCCGATACAAGGTCAATACTGTGTGCCATATCGCTGACCATCGAGGGGAGGTTTTGGTCTATAGTGGACATCAAGCGCTGTGAAAGGTTTGCTCTAAAGTTGTTTGCTTGGCTCGCAACGTTTAGCTCCTCCAAGCGTTTGACCTCGTCAGTGATCGTGCACTTTGAGAGGACGTTGCGTATGTCAGTTGCGACGGCAACGGCTTCTGATGCACTGTTAGATAGACGAGGCATTGCCGTTTGCTGCTCTGTAGCCGCAAGCTTCGCAAGTAATTCTCTTCTCTTTGCAAAATGCTGCTCTACTACAGCATAGCACTCATTATCGGCTGCTTCCAACTTGGATACCAGCTTCAGAGTCTCGGAGCTAGTGTTTTGTTGTACTGCAATGTCAGCCTGCATGTTATCAAAATGACGCTCGAGCTTTGAGCACGCAGTGCCTGCACTCTCAATACTTTCGGCCAACCCCATTATCGATTTGTTAGCCGCGACCAAAGCGCTCTGCAATGTGGTTGCCATCGAATCTGCAAGCTGGTCAAACCATTGTACCAGGTCTTGTTTGAACACCGCAGCCTGCTCTTCAAGACCCCTTTTTGCCTCATCTTGCACAGATTCAGACGCACTGAGTATTTGGGAGTTTCCCAAGTAATTTCTAAACTTATCTTTCAGGGCTTCCAAGTTGTGAGGCAGTGCTTCAAGCTTATCGTATAGTGCTTCTGTGTAGCGGTCCAAATCTCCTGTATAACGCGTGAGAGCGCTGATCGCCACATCCGTGGATTCTTTTATTTTCGCACCAGCATCCGCCGATAACTCGTAGTCCCGTCGTTTGTCCATAAGATCTCTCACCTGGTCCTTTAGCACATCCCGCTCTGCGATGAGAGCGGCATTTTCGGATCTAGCATCACTCAGCTTAAGATCCTGGTGCTTGGACTCTGTCTCTTTCTGAGCTAAGAGCTCTGCATATTTCCGTTGGCCAGATTTGAGCTGTTGGTAATTGTAATTCGACAAGTATGCGCCTCCGTCGCGACTTCGTTGGATTCGCAGCTCCTGCTGTGTATCCTCTAGTTGCTTTGCCAGCTCCTTCAGAGTAATGTGCATGTCCATAACCTCTACCTCGGTCTGGATTTGGTTCCGTATTGAGCGGGCTCGTGATGCATACTCGAGAGTGCTTTTGGTTTCGTCAACGTCGCAAGGTGCCAAGCTTATTGTGGCTATCATCCGTGTCTTCGTGGACCCTCCCAGCGAGTCCTGAAGAATGTGAGTGAGCTTTGAGTCTCGGTACGAAACATAGGGCTTGCCCCTGGCCGCTGGTTCGCCATGCTTTCCGGAATGCCTTCCGTTCTCACGGACCATGGACGTGGAAGGCTTCGGTGCCGAGCTGCCTGACCGCACAAGCATCTCAATTACGCGGCCCAATGAAAGGAGGCTTTTATTTATCTCACCGGCTTCTTGTGCGCGCAGCTTTACTGCCCCGGATTTAGCAACATTCTCGCTACCGGCCAGGTCGACGAGGTGCAATTTAGACCTCACGGCCATTCCACTCACAGGTTCTCGAGACACGAGTATTAAGGTGAGTACAGTATGGCTTCTGCTCGAGTCAACGTTTAGCCGCGTCGATGCCGTTTGCCTTCTCGCAGTAGCGTCTCGCACTATTGCCAGGGCCGAATCCAGGTTCGAGACTGGTACACTCGTTGCACCCATGACCTCTATTGATTTGTTGCGGCCCTCTATTATCTTAAGCTGTTTCATGCTGTGGTTTGTGGAGCTATTCGTTGGGGGCTTGTCCTTGGGTTTAACAGGCTGGTTCAGTAGATCTCTAAGTTCTTCATTGTAAAGCTCGATGTATTTCAGTTCGAGAATCCAGTCTTGCTCGGCCTCCAGACGTCTGAAAATGGCCTCGAGAACTCGGGGAACAATACCAGCTCGTTCTGAGTCTGATGGTGGCACACACTCTCCAGTCATTGTGTATGTTTTGCCGGTTCCGGTTTGGCCGTACGCGAACAGCGTGCCATTGTATCCTTTGATAAACTCGTCAATCAGTGGCAGGGCACATTCTCCAAACACAGATTTTTGGTCACTGCCTGCGCTGAATACATGGTCAAACTGGTATTTTTTAGACGTGTCCCCGCTCCGTACGATCTCCTTTGACGAGACAGTGTTGTAGCACTTGTCAACCTCAGGTCCCCTGCTCACATCACGACACCTTACGTAGACCTTGACATTTGCGTCCTCGCCGACCATTGATGCGAAGTGGTGCTAATTCCACTGCTCTGCGACTGAGTTCTGGTCTTTACAAGAAACGCTTCGTGCGCGTGCGTAATGTAAACAAAAGGTACGCTTTATTACTAATCATCCACAAATATGGATCATATAGAGGTTGGAGAGGCTGAGATCCCAACCGTTAGACCAAAGTTGATAAATGCTCTACATGAAATTAAATATAATAAATAATACAAGAACCGAGAATCACAGAAACACTTCTCGAAACATCCTAAGCTTCCTGGCCGGCACTTTCTTACACTTTTCTACGGGACACGCCTTTTCGCCCTTTTTGACCACGGGCTTCTTCATGGCATAAGTGCAATCGCCGCAATAAGCATGGCCGCAACCACGTGCAAAGACTTTCGGACTACACGGTGTGTCTGAATCAGGCGCATTGAGGTTGGATGGGCTCCTCTTCGACTTCCCCAGGGGCTGGTTGCATTTGACACACACAAGCTCGGCATCAGTGGCCAATGATCTCGTAAATCCCTCGCTGGGTTCTGATGGGGGTGGAGGCACCATCAGTGTTGAGGTATCAAGAGCTTTGCGATTGGAAATGTCAGTCATACTCGCCTCTAATGTTGAATTGATGATGTTTTCTTCCAAGTTCATATGCATGGGCCCTCGAGCGGCCATATTCAGGAATCTGTTGTGCCTATAGCTCAAATAAGGAGGCGTCTGGGGCAACGGAGGCATCAAATAGGGATGGAAGCCCTGCGGGGCCATGAGGCCGCCCGTAACAAAGTGGTGTGCACCAAATGACGGGAATGGCTGAGGCTCGCGCATGTTGTGCCGGGGCGTGGAGACGACTTCTCCACGAGCGTGCTGCTCTTGCACGCGCCGCAGGCGTTCTTGTGGCGTGAGCGTTTTCTGCTCTACGACATGCAGCCCATCGTCTGAGTATGCGTTTGAGGTGCGTCTCCTGCGTTTCCGCAAAGGCGATGGGGGCTCTCGCTGTTTTATGCTGACCACTTCTATGCCGTCGTCATCCACAGACTCTGGCGTCGCCTTGGAACCCGCTGCTCCTCTTCTTCGCACGCGTGGCGACTCTTTTCTGATCAATGGGTTGACAGGAGGCTCATCCGAGCCGGTCAAATCCACTATTTGTGGTGATTGGCTCGAGTTATATTCCATCTTCAACCCGAATCGCAGACTTCCCAAGCCTGCTCAATCAACGACAATATGCGAAAACCAATTGCACGGTTGCCCTTTACCAATGCAGCACGCCGGTCGATGGCAAAGTGACCCTGATGTATGTAATACCCTCGGAAAAGGTTTCGCCCACTGTATGTGATGGTGCGTATATAATCTGGGCCCAGACGGGAGAGTTCACGATCAGGTGACGCCCCAGTCAGATTTACCTAAACAATAAAACCCCGATTAGTGTCTAATGCTTATTAGTGTGCAGTGCTTAAGTGTGCTTGTATGGATATCTGTGTTGTGATCTATTTGTAACTATCGAAACATGAATGATCGTGTATTTCTCCATAGACATGAATGTAGACATGAATGCATATATAAACAGGTTGAACCCAGATGGCTATGAGGGATCAACATATGCTTATTTACACATGCTTATCTGGGTGGTGATATATGGTCATCTGTGCGAATGTACAACGAGACGGGCGTGAAGCACCACCACGTCTAGACTCTAGCGGTTAACATAGCAAAACATCTCCGAAGCACAGCCGTGTTTAGTATCATAATCTTGATAGTAATTTACATGTATTTTGCTACATTGGCAGGCATCGGCTTGACCTTGATGCGATAGAATGCCTGCAGTTGACTGAACTCCTCCGCATCGTCTTGCGTGACAAGACTTACAGCTATGCCTTTTCTGCCAAACCGGGCCGACCGGCCGATTCGATGCAAGTAATTCTCGCGGTTGTAAGGGATGTCATAATTAATCACAATGGATACCTGTTGGACATCTATTCCTCTGGCCCAGACGTCGGTGCTGATGAGGACGCGTGACGTCCCCTGGCGGAACTCCTCCATGACTTTATTTCGCTCGCGCTGAGGCATATCGCCGTGCATGCAAGAGACCGAGAAGTTTGCTCCCCGAAGCTTTGCGGCGAGCCAGTCGACCTTGGCCTTCGTGTTGCAGAATACCACCGACTGGGTAATTGTCAACGTATCATAGAGGTCGCACAGCGTATCGTACTTCCAACCCTCCTCCTCCACGTTGATGTAGAACTGCCGCAATGCTTTCAAGGTGAGCTTCTCGCGTTTCACAAGAATTTTGACGGGATCGCTCATGTATTTCCGGGTCATCGTTATAACTTCGGGCGACATTGTTGCCGATATGACCACGACCTGTGTCCCTGGTGGCAGCACCCTGTAGATTTCGTCTATGTCCTTGGCATGGCCGTGCTCTAGAAGCGAGTCTGCTTCATCGAGTACGAGCATTTTGATATGGCGCGTGTTCACGAAGTGTCGTTTGATCATGTCCTTCACACGACCTGGCGTTCCCGAAACAACCTGGACTCCTCCATTCTGAATTTTTTTCGTATCGTCGCTGACCCTGCTTCCTCCAACGCACGCAGCGACCTGGACTTTCATGAAATCACCGAGGGCTTTTACGACTTCCTGGATCTGCGTAGCCAGCTCGCGCGTTGGACTCAGCACCAGCGCCTGGATCTCTCGCGATCGGCTGTCAATACTCTGCAGCATGCCAATTGTGAATGTAGCGGTTTTGCCTGTGCCGGATTGAGCCTGGGCAATCGTGTCTCTTCCGGAAATTATCTGTGCAATTGCTCGAGACTGGATCGCTGACGGAATCTCGAATCCGTAATTGTAGACTCCTCGGAGCAGATCTTCTCGAAGTTTCATAGCCTCAAATGACTTGGCAACGGGTACCTTGTCAGATACCGTGAGCTCCTCGCCATTGATATCCGACAGCATTTTGCACTGCGATCTTTGCGAATGCGGGCCGTGCTATATAATTTCGAATGAGAAAATCTTCACCTAGCCCTGGACACCGGCACCACCCTTCCTACGCATATAAAGGCGTGCGGGCACAAATAGACACAAATCATTGAGGTTGTACGCACGGGCCGCGATGTATCTTGCATTGATTGCCGGTGGGCACTCTTCAGGAAAACGTACGGTCACCCAGAACCTTGCCGAGAAGCTGGACTCCGAGGCAGGGTCAGCGTGCGACCTGAAGATCAAGGTCCTGGACCTTGCGAAGTACCAGAAGGTCGCGCACCAGCCAGTGGTCGATTTCGAGGCGGTGAAGGCCGAAATAGACCGGCTAGAAAGCGAGGCCGGGTACAAGGCTCTGCTGATCTACGGCAATTACGCGTTGCTGGACGACGAGCTGTGTAAGCGTGCGCAGCTGAGGATATTCCTCGATACTGATGCGGACGTCCGGCTGTCGCAATGGATTTTGAGGGACTCTGTACACGGTAAGCACACGCCCTTGGCTGGAGTGCTTGAAGAATACCTGGACCGATGCCGACCAGAGTTCGAACAGTACATCGAGAGTACTAAACATAATGCCGATGTGCTCCTCCCCCAGGGGTCGGACCCCCTGAACACTGAGCTTCTGGCCACAGGGATTCTGGAAGAAATCTTCAAGAATGAGCAGGGCTTTGCTCCGAACTACAGAAACAGGACTACGACAATGATCAACTTACGGACCGAGGTCGCGAACGACCTCGAAAACCAGTATTACAGCACAGCATAGCGGCCAATTATTCAGAGCCAATCTTCTCAAATGGAGGCTTATCACACCTTTTAATTGTGTCAGTAATTAGATTACACTGCCTTTAATCCACTCTTACGAACACGAGTCTACGCATGCCATCCTAAACCCAACCTCAAACGCCGCGATTAACGCCTTCTCATCCCCCAACCTTCAGCCCGGCGGTTCGAAGAAGAGGCCCACGAGATGCTTGCTTGGATTTTACTGGGTGCCCTCCTGGTAATTTGCGGAGCATACATTTTGTTCACTCCGAAAGATGTGGACCCGTATTTTGTCTCTCACCAATCTTCAATCTCCAGCACAAGGCTACCGGGACAGTCTGCAGTGTACAGATCGTTGGTCAACGATCATGGTCGGGCGCTGCTGGGCTCCATGTACCCGCTGAACCGATTCCAGCTTGCCCACCTGTGGGATGAGGTCGACTCGTTCAGAATAACCTATATTACACAGACGGGACAGGTTCGGTCGATCAAGAACTTCAATAGCCTCGTTGTTCGTGTGCAGAAGGCCATATCAAAGTACCCGCCGAATTGCGAGATCACCGTGTCATTTGGTGTAGGAATTGAAGCGCTTGCCGCTGTGTTTGCTATTGTGCTGTCCGGGAGGATAGTCAAGATTGCGCCAGCCGCTATTCAGACCGGGGACGAAGAGGCTCCTGCCCTCACGGCTGCTGGTGAGCAGGAATTCGGGGCAGCTGTGCTGAAACATGCCGAGTTCAAGTTCGCGCAGGGCGTGAGTGGGATTGATGTGCAGGAAGATGCCGAAACGTCGGTGGTTGTGCCCATCTTTGACGACAACGATGCGGCGAGTCAAGTTCAGCCAGACCTCATAAGCATGCGCCCCGAGGCGGACGTCATTCGAGTGGGCGTTGCTAATGACATGGCCTGCAGGATCTCCCAAGTCGATCTTGGAGTAGCTGTTGCTGCCCAACTCACAGCTCTCGGATCGCAGCATAGATGGAACGATGAGGATACGGTATTCATGGCCCCCGGACCCCTCACGGTCTATTCAATAGTAGCAATGCTCACGGCATTGAGTGCGAAGTCACAAATCCTCTTCGCCGAACCGGGGCCTATGATGACCGCGCCCATGGTGCTGCAAAGAGCAAAACCCACTGTACTTGTATCCGAAGACGTCTCGATGCGGTCACTGTCGAAGCAGGTCGATGACTTCCAGCTAGTTTCCTGGCTAAAGTATGGCCTGAGTCGGATGCGTCTTGCGCGAGGCGCGCTCACAAAACCAGGAATGATTCCTGGGTTCAACTCTGTGCGACTGGTTCACACTGCCACTGGCGCAAACCCATATCAATGGCTTGACAACAATGAAATGTCTAATTTGCGCATCCTCTCTGGCACTCAAGTCATCCACGTGTATAACCCCAGCGAGGGACTACCTGTCTGCCAAACCACGGTCGGAGACTACCGTTCATCGAGCAAACTTCCGGGCGTGGTTTTGGGCCCCCCACTTCCCGGCCTCGAACTTAAGACTAGCGGCACGGACGAGGTCCTCGTGCTGCGGGCGAACCACGAGACGTGGGTCAAAATAAGCACTTTCAGCTGCGAGCATGCTAAACTTGGCAAGGACGGGTGTCTCTATATTCCCGAGAAGCGTACAGATTTCTCGGACTACTATTTTTACACAGGAGAACTGAAGTAATAAGCCGTGTAATTATTACTTGCGTGTAGCATACTTACTTCCTAATGCCCTGTTTGCGATTGCGATGCCTGGATCAGATCCCTCACTTCCGTCTTTTCAGAATTCGAGCCGTAACGGCAGAGATCTTAGCGCCGAGCGGCACAACAAACCAGCGCGCAAACCATGGCATGGCCCACAGTGAAAATAGAAGTCGCACTGGCATTAGTGCTTTCACTATACCGTAGGACGCGGCTCCCTGCAGCAAAAGATGCGATCCGCGCTCAGCACGCGCGAGCATTTGCCAGTCATTTCTTTCGGCCATTCTGCGAATGAACTCCGTGCCTTTGTCAAGGATTCCCTCGGGAAATATGCCCAGCGGTGCGTAGTCAAAGTAGTAGAAGACTCCCCAGATTCCGAATAATGGTATTATAGCCGAGAGCTCATGTACAATTAGGAATGATGTGATGTGGGAAACAGGTGCTTGGCTGATGCGAGAGGCGTAGCCTCGCATGAATTTCGGGAAAAAAGAGGTTGCTTTTTGCGCTTTCGTGGCCACGTCGCTATTCGGCATTGGCGGATCGACAGGCACCGAATTCGACTTGTTGCCGGGATGCTCATCATGCTGGTTCGTAATATTTTGCTTCTCATTGACCTGTTTCGCGGCCCTGGACGCATAGGCACGTAAATTGCCGAAATTCGGCCGCACGCCAAGCCTGCTACGGCCCAGGAGGTAAATCATTAAGGTGACGACGGTGTGTGTGTGTGACTGATTACGAGAGAGCGTCTGGAAAAACCGCTTAAGGCCCACCACAAAAGCGGACCACGAAGGCTTGATAAATCAAGTGCAGGTATTGTAATGAGATTTTGCTTTCTGTTTACCTTCTTGTAATTTGTCTTTTGTAATAGTTTTGAGGCCGGCGGGCGTGTTCCAAGATCACAGCTGACCGCCCGCGGTCGTGACGGTGGAGCGACAGCTCGGGAGCAGATTACGCAATTGAAGAGCTGGAAATTACGATGGCCTCCATCAACATACCAGAGACCCATTTTTCCGTTAGCGAACTGCTGGACGTGATTTCCAGAGAGTTCGCTGCACCTGGAAGTGCGATCTTGGCTCTGCCACCAATGAGACGTGGTTAAGGTAACAAACTCCGAAATACCCGAACCACACATATCTTTTTCATCTTCGGCGCTCAAAAGCCACTCTGGCCTTGCCCTACCCTACGAGTAGCCGGTATCAATCTGATCAAAAGAACTCATCTCCTTCATTTCGCTTTCCATAGGTGCAACTCCGCGATTGTATAGATGGGTACCGTGTCGCCGCATCCTATTGAGCTGAAGGCTCAGTCGCCGAGCTCTTCTTCGCCCGCGTCCTCTTCGCAAATCACGAAGCTCTCTATATCGAGGAACTATGTCATTCCTCCTCGGCCGAAACCGGGCCGGAAGCCGAGCAACGATGTGCCCCCAAGCCGCCGTAAGGCTCAGAACCGTGACGCTCAGCGCGCTTTCCGAGAGCGCAAGTCGCAGGCAGTCAAAGTTCTCGAGGCACAGCTTGCGAAACAGGCGCAGGAATTCGAGAAGCAGCAGAGTTTCATGCGCGAGCAGATATCACTGTTGCAAACGCAGAACATGAAGCTTCAGACCACAAGCCCTTCAACCTCGCCCTCAAGTTCCGTGGCTAACAACAGTCTCTCGATTAACCGAGGCCCGTACGCCGTGACGCCGGGGTCACCGCAGCCGTTCGGCCAGCAGGCTGCGGTACCGGCTGGAATGGTGATGATCTCGCCAATCCCATTTCAATCGATGGGGTCCCCACAGCAGATGAACTCTCAAGCAAGCTCACCCCACGCGATTGCCTCGCCCCAGTCACCAGGCTCGCCCTTTGGCACACCTGTAACGCCTGCGGACGTCGCTGGACTCGAACTGCTTGATCACGTACTCGACCAGAAGCTACCGGTTGGACCTGGATCTCCCACGTCTCCGGCAAAGGTACAGAGACGGCCCAGCAGGGCCTCGAAGGCCTCACCCGAGTCGCCGTCGCCTGGTGTCAAACGTTTGGATCCGCCAATAACCAACAAACCTTTGGACCTCATCAGCACTGACTGGTCACAGCCAGCGGTACCGCTTCGTCGTCGGTCAAAAGCTCTGGAGGTTGATTTTACGACTGCGTTCTCCCCGAAGTCGCCAAGGCCGCTGGCGCTGCCCTCGCCCCCGGCGCTCAACGACCGGTGTGGCTTCTGCACAGATAACACTCCGTGCATTTGCGCGGCCTCAGCTGCCCGTGAAGAGGGTAATGACCTAGCGCCTGATTTGACAACTCTCGGGTCCCCGCTGGGGAATGCCGACAACTTAACGCTAATGGGCCCGAGGCGGCTCTCGCTCACCGACAAAAGCACGCTGCTGAATACTGATGCACCCATCAGTACAGAATCTCAGCAAAGCGAATGTACTGGCAACCCGGGCAATTGCTCGAACTGCCGGCAGGACCCCATGCTCACCCTGTTTTGTTCCGCGGTAGCCAGCAAGGCCCCCGCGGTCAGGCTACCGCCAATGGGTACCTACATACCTGCACAAGCAGCGTATAAAACGCTGTCTCGGCACCCTAGATTTGGACATGCGGATCTGGGGGAAATAGTGAACGTGCTTCTTGTGAAAAGTTTGCAGATTGAGGTCAATAGCGTGGCCAAGGTTCTAAGAATTCTGGACACCAAGTGAAGCTACACAAACCAACGAAACCGCAGAATGAGTTAAAATCAAACGAGTTCTTCACGAGTCCATACGAGTCTATGAGTCCAGGAGATGAATCTACGATACGATTCCGAGTTATGAAACCCACAGCACCCATGTGCTGCAATGATTAAATATAAGAAACGACAACAGTAACGAGACATGGTAACAAATAAACATATTACAGTTCGATTTATTTCAGAGATTCCCTCATCTGGATGCTTTCTTTTTTTTTTTTTCAGCGACCTGTGGACATGCGAATCGCATAGTCTCCAGATTCGGTGATGTATCTTACCCACGGCCAGCTCTGGTACTGCAGCTTGGGCTCAACAATTTTGAGATATCGGACCTGAATGCCAGAGGTGGTGAAGTAAGGGATGGAGAAGCTGACCTGGATAGGACGTTTTGCCTGTTCCTCATCAGCGCTCACCACGGGAAGACCCAATTCGGCACTGAGGTGCATTTCCTTCCCACCGCCGAATTGGTTGAACTTCCATCTTATCGCTGCTAGCTCAGGCTTCCATTTTGCCGAGCTATACCCCGGGCCTCCGACGCTTATTTTCGGACTGTCCGCGTCTTCAGGAACGGGGATCATTATTTGGACGTTGTTGGCTGTAGACCGCGCTTTGAACTGCGCCTTCGCGGTCGCCACAATCTCTATGCGCGAGTTCTCGTGTTTGCGCACCTTGCAGTCCACCCAGATAAGCGGCTTAACGTTTGTGTTCAGTCGGTAAGACATGAGTTGGAATTCTTTGTCTGGTGGGATGAAACTGATTGTTCTGTCAGACTCGAATCGCGACAGTCTTACGCATTGATGGAACTTAATGTCTTCCATTTCTATGGGCTTTTTGTGGCCTGAAGCCGGCGAAGATGCCCCTGTGTTCGACAAGTGGTCGAATATGACTCGGTCATTGAGACCCAAGCGGAGTTCAGGCATGCCGCTGAGATATGACTTCATGACTACCTTGCCAAGGATTTCAGACCGTAGCACTTGACCGTTAGGGGAGCATAGTAGATTCACAGACTCAATAACGTCGAGGAATGCCTCGTTTTTGCGGTACGTGATGCCCTCAGATCTCCAGCTGACGGCGTTCGTAACGGCGACGGGGGGCTTGGGAGCCCTGCGGCTCACGAGCTGGAAGATTCTGTTTTGTTGTGTGATGTACTCCTTCAGGATCTTGGTTTCGGTGACCTGCGGGAACCCGAAGTCCATCATCTCATCAAGCAGCTCATATATTACCACGAAGTTGTCCCTGATGCTCTCCTCGGCGAGTTCTTTCAGGTATCCGGTTAGCACATCGACAACCTTATGCAAAAACAGCAGGATTTCCATAACGTTTGTGTTGTTCCGACTCAGGGCCAGCACATACAGATCATTATGCGACAGGAAAATGTAGTTCACGCCGTCCTTGCTCAAACAGGGCGGAACCACGGAACTCTCATCCTCCGACTCCATCATCAGCACGGGGAACGCGTCCACGGCACTCATCGGCACATCTCCCCGATAATTACGCGACAGCAGCGCTTTCCCCTTCTTGTCAAGAAAGAAAACGGCCGACGCCATGTGTTCCGGCTCTCTAAATGTGCACGGTTCGACTAAAAGAGCACTCGAGGGAGGTTCCTCAGCTGAGGTCTACGTGAGGGCGGGAGCTTGGTCTGGGAACCACCGCAAATAAAGACGGTTGGCGAAGGAGGTGTGTGTGGGCCCGAAATGGCTCGCGAAACCCCTAGTGCCACGGTCCGCCACAGAGGTGAAAATACCACTGGGCGTATGATGGGGACGCAGGCACGTGAGCGCACATCGACGCCCGTCGGCCTGGCTGCCAGTATTACATAGTGGTATTGTCGCTGCCGCTGGGCCTATATTACGCCGTGATACTGTCAACTAATCGACGGGAAGCACCACCCCTGGGGCTGAAATTTTGAGCTGCACACACGCTACCGTGACAAAAGGAAGACCGATGCTCGCCGCCTTCCGCACAAGGGCGGGTATGCCGCGGGTGAATATGCCTTCGCTGCTGGTCCGCAGGTGGCAGAGCAGCAGCTCGGGATCGTTTTTTGAGAACTTGCCCCGTGAAGAGCAGCCAAACCCGCCGGCTGATCAGGAATACAACACGAACGCAGATCTGCGATTGCATCCGGACATTCACGCGAAGCTGAACCCAGCACCACGAAGGGCCATAGACCTTCTCTCGCCATTGAAGCGTACGCTGTACACGATTAACCTGCAGCAGAACAACGGCGTCTACAAGAACAACCAAGTCATTACGCACGAGGGCAAGAAGTACCGCCTCCAGCTCAGCCTTGAGGAGCAGCGCGCGCTTGAGCCCTCCGTATACGCGCAGAGCTATCGCATCAAGGGCTCGTGGAAGAAGTCATACATGTTTCTGCGCATTTTCCGAAGGATGCCCGTGACCGAGGCGATTTCGCAGTGTCACTTCTCGGCGCGGCGGATGGCGAAAGATGTCGGGGAGATGCTCGAGCGCGGCTGCGAGGATGCAGCCAAGATCGGACTGAATAAGGATGACCTGATCATCGACCAGATCTGGGTCGGCAAGGATGGTGAGGACGAGAAAAGGCTGCAGTTCAAGGGCCGCGGCCGCACGGGAATCATCACGAGCCCCTATGTGCATGTGAAGGCGATCCTTAAACCAAAGTATATCCAGGAGCAGCGCCAGGACTGGATCAAGACCCGTCTGGACCGCAAGCTGTGGTTCCCGCTCCAGAACTGGAAGATCAAGGAGGACTACGTTCAGTCCGCGAACTACAAGTGGTAGGCGCGTTCTCTAGAAAATAAATTGCTTGAATGTACATATATTCTTTTTCAATCATCATAGCCTTTCAGCTCCGGGTTGCGCTTGCCGGGCAACGGATAGGAAAATGGGATTGGCGGAGCGTCCTTGTACAGGTAGCGCTCGCGCGCCGAGTAGAGCGTGAGAGCAGCCAGCGGCCCCGAGATGCCGAGGATGAACGACAGGACAATATGCGGGCGCTGATGCGAGGCGTACCGCAGGAACCTCAGCGGCTGTGAGAAGAACTTGGGGGTCTCCGCAGTCGACATACCGATGGCCAGCTATTGGTGGGTGTTAAAACTTGGGCCAAGCGCCCGCTCAACGTGAGGGTCATCTCTCAGTAAGCAGACGCTGCTCTACCCATAGGAAGTAGGGCCTGTTTCCTGATGTAGCAACGAAAGGGGCTATGGCCAAATCGGTAAGGCGCGTGACTACGAATCACGAGATTCCAGGTTCGAGCCCTGGTAGCCTCGAATTTCTTTTTTGGCCGCTGCTACAACGGTCTCTTTTTGGTTAAGTGTGCATTCACCGTGGAATGCACACATTAATTGCAAAATACTAAATTTTCTTATTTACTGTCTATATTTAGCCCACGGCAACGGCGCGGGGCTCGCGGCTCCAAGTGCACAGGTAAGGGCAGACTAAAGGGTAGATCGGCTGGCGTCATACACATGCGCCCAAAGATACCTCCTATATATAAAAGACTATTCGCTTCGTAGCGAGGCCAGTCATTTCCAATGCCTTCTGAGTTCTCCTCTGTGAATCAAGTGAGTCAGTCGTCGTTCACGGCGAACCACAAAGTGTATGATGCAGTTCGCCCTGGATACACCGACGAGGCAGTAGCATTTGCGCATGGGTTGAAGCCCGCCGACAAGGTACTGGAGGTGGCTGCTGGCACGGGTAAGTTCACTGCCGGACTCCTCAAGCATGTGAAGCCCGAGAATCTCACCATTGCTGAACCAAGCGGCGGAATGATTGAGTCGTTTTCAAAGAACTTCCCCCACATCAAGGCCGTGCAGGCGGCGAGCGATGCTATGCCCTTTGAGGACAGTAGCTTCGAGATCATCTACGTGGCGCAGGCCTTCCACTGGTTTGCGAACCGTGCGTCATTGGAAGAGTTCCGCCGCGTCTTGAAACCTCACGGAGTGCTCGTGCTTATCTGGAACTACGAAGACATGGACAACATGGACCCGAAGGGCTGGCAGTACAGAACCACCAAACTAGTGAGGGCGTACTCCGACAGCGTTCCACAATACCATCAGATGGAGTGGGAGAAAGCGTTCCCCGCAAACAAAGACTTGTTTAGCCTCAGTGGGGACAAGCGATTCACGTCTACGGTGGAGGTCCCGTCGCCGGAGTTCTACTGGAAGTACTGGCAAAGTCGCAGCTATATCACTGCGCTTCCCGAGGAAGAGCAAGAAAAGTTGCGGGAAAAAGTACTCAGCATTGTCAACGAGTCTACGGCTGGTGATGGTGCTACAAAGCTCGAGGCTTTGCGTGGAACCCACATTGTGTGGGCGACGTCGACGAAGTGAGCGCGGGCATATCGAGCACCTCCATTCTGAGCACCTGGGGAGTGCGGGCGCACTCGTGGCGGTAGAACAACTTTGTGAATCGTGAGCTATTTTTTTGTTTTTCAAGAAATTTCCGGAAGAACATTTATATATACATACATATATATATATATATATATATATATGCTGTTACAACTCCTCGTGGGAGCTGGCCTTCTTCTTTAAGAACTTCGAGTGCAGTTTCTCGTTAGTTGAAGGCGGCAAGCCGAGCTCCTTTCTCGACGGGTCCTCTTGCACTCCGCGTTTACTGCGCCCAAGGACCATAGAAGTAAGAATCTCGTAAACGACTTGTGCACCAGCAAGAGCCGTGTTCTCGGACACATCATAGGCGGGTGAAACCTCCACGACATCGGCGCCGACAATATTGAGGTCGCCAATGCCACGGATGAGCCGGATAAGCTCACGAGACGTCCAGCCGCCCGCCTCAGGTGTGCCGGTTCCAGGGGCGTAGGCAGGATCCATCACGTCGACGTCCACGCTGATGTACACCGGAGAGTCGGACGGAATGCGCTTGTGAATCAGGTCAATGATACCTTGTGTGCCGAGGTCATCGATATCATCAGAGGATATGCGAGCAAAGCCTTGCTTGCTATCGTCGAGATAGTCAATAAAAGTATCCTCAGCGATTCGGGTTCGCAGACCGGCGTGAATGCATGTCGGGCTCAACAGACCTTCCTCGTGAGCCATCCAGAACATCGTTCCGTGCGTGAATGCTGCAATTCCGGATCCGAGGTCCTCGTCCCAGCTCGAGGGGTAGCGCGTTGGCAGCCAGGTGTCTAGATGCGCGTCGAAATGGATCACGCTTATGGGACCGTGGATTTTAGCCAGGGCACGCAAGTGAGGCAGCACAATTGAATGGTCTCCGCCGAGGGCAATAAGCCTCGGAGTCTCGCCGTAGTCAGAGTGCACTGTAGGATGCTCGAGCAAGGTCTCGAAGCCCTCGGTCATCTGCGCCAAAGCAAGCTTGTTGTCCATGGGCGTCACTGGGATATCGCTGCAATCGAGGATCGTGGCCCAGTCAGCGTAGGGATTGAACCCCGCTCGTGTGTTGAACCCCCTGTACTCAGTTTGACGCATGGAGGCTGCACGGATCGCTCGGGGGCCGAACCTGGCGCCCGTGCGATAGGACACAGCCGTGTCGAAGGGCACACCAACAACGGCAACATCAAATGCTTGGTCCGGCAACAGTAGGCACTTCTCTGCGGGAAGATGCGCAAACGTCGTGATGCCGCTGAAAGACCAGTCAGTGCCCCACTTCGCCTGAAGCTCCTCCACAGACCTTTGCACCACAGCCTCAGTAGTTTTCGCAAAAACAGACAGAAGCACGAAAAAGACCGTCATTTACGCGCCTTTCTAACTTTGTCTGATCAGCCCGACTTCGAGCACGTTAAGAATATAGCACCGATCTAAACGGCCTTTTACTAATAATAGCCTGTAGCGCACGATCGAACTCGCTAAATGTTACTGATTAGATTGTGGAGAGGGATTAGGGTGATAGCACGCCGATAACGGAAAACAGCTAGTTAGGGGTAGAATTGAGCGGTTTCTCGCCGGCTTGACAGGTTTGGCAACAATCTATGCGATTTACTATTTTTTTCTCGTTAGCGCTATGTATCTTTACTGATAAAAGTTGCTAGGGGGGAAGTAGGCTGGGCTGCCGTTGCCTTGGATTACATCGTTCGGATCCATCCGAGCAGCGGCCTGTTGGATCGGCATAGGCACCGTTGCGTTAACCTGGCCGATCGTAGCTGAGCGGCCTCTGCCAGACTGCGGCATTGTTCTTGGTTGGGTTGCTTGTGCCATAATCTGCTGCGGCATCGGGAGCGGAGGCTGGGCCACATACTGCTGTTGAGTCATAGGAGGCTGCGGCTGCAGAGGATAGTGCAGCGAGCCCGATTGTTGCGCGTATGGTGCCCGCACCTGCGGCATGGATTGAGCAACTGACTGTTGGGCCTGCGCATGAGCCTGTGTCTGGGCCTTCGCCGAGGCATGGGCCTGAGCCTGCACCTGTGCTTGGGCGTAATTCGGCGCGGTTCGGTAGCGTGCCGGCTCCGGAAGCGAGGAAATGATGGCTTGCGTCGGCGTGGAGCTCGGCGAGAACGGGCCAACGTATCTCTGTCTGGAGATAAATGGGTGCATGGCTGCCTGTTGCGGGGTCCATCGTTCGAATGGGTTGAAGGTCAGTAAGCCGCGGACGAAGTCCGACAGCGATTCTCTCTGCTTGAGCTCTTCGTTGATTGCCGAGGGAGTCATGTTACTATGAGGGAATGGGTAGTTCATGATTGTTTCATGGATATCGCTTGTTGCGAAGTACTTCTTGCCCTCTTTTTCGTTGGAATTAAACAGGCGGTTCTGCTCCTCGATTGTCCGAAGCCGCCACGTTCCCTGCGGCGTTTTTTCCATGAAGTTCGCCGTGGTTTTGCCCATATCAAGCATCCAGGACGGCGGCATGCCAAGTGACTCCACAATGCGACTCCACTGGTCATACTCCGAGGAACCCGGAAATATAGGGAGGCCCAGAAACAGCTCGGCAATGATACAGCCTAGTGACCACATATCGATCGACGAGGTGTACGGTAGTCCGAGGATGACCTCCGGGCTGCGATAGAACCGCGACTGTATGTATGTGTAAACGGTTTGTCGCTCATGGCACGCGGAGCCGAAATCGATTACCTTGATAGCGAGGCCATCGTGCCGTTTGAGTAGAATGTTTTCTGGCTTCAAGTCGCAATGTATCAAGCTAGCGCTCTTGAGCACCGCCAGCGAGTCTAGGAGCTGCTGCGCGAAAGCACGCACAACATTGATTCCGAGGCCTCGGAACTTATTTTTCTTGATGACCTCGTAGAGGTTCGAGCTCAGCAGTTCGAAAACAAGGCACAGGTGCTCCTTGTGCATGAACCGGTCTTTCAGTCTCAGTAGGTTGTGGGTGTCATCCTTGTCAACGCTTTGTTGGATATGTTCAAGGATGGACACCTCCATCATACTTTGGTTGAGAAACGCGGGCTTGTTTTTGATGACCTTAACAGCAACCACCTCCATCGTCGACATGTTCTGGCACTTCACGACCTGCCCGAATGTCCCTTTGCCCAAGAGATTTAGCGTCAAGTATCTTCGGTTGGCATCGGCGCCCAGGATGTCGTTCACATAAAGAATGTAGTCACTCTCTACGTTGTCGAAACCGTTGTTCAGATTCCCCTCGTGAGGCTCTGTTAGTACACGTCTTGGATTTTTTGCTTGACTGTACTGGAATCTAGGGTCGCAAATGCTGTAGGTTGCTGGCAAGAAGGCTGTGAGGGCCAGAAGGGGGCTCATGAAGCCGCCCTCAGGTTTCGCACGCCGGTTTTTAGGGACCTGCACAACCATAGGCTTGAGCTGGGACCAGCTCTGCACCCTTCTCAGCCTTGGCGGCGTGTGCACCGCCGTGTCTGGAGAGGGCGTCGGCGAAGGCGTGTGTGATGGCGAGTGGTAACCAGCGACATAAGGTGGTTGTGAGTAGGTCGAAATCGATCTTGTGAACGATGGTGCCTGCTGGGTAACCTGACCAGGCACCCCCAATTGAGAAGTAGGTCCCGGTACTCGCGGACGTACATTCGCTACGTTTTGTGAGCTCGGCACCTGCCCCACGGGCTGGTAAGCAGGGACAGGTTGTTGCACGGGCTGCTGCACGGGTTGGCCGTAAGCGTTTTGGACCTGAAACATCGGATACTGAGTCTGAGGAGGAGCCACGCCGGGGACTCCACCCGAAATCCCTGGCGCTTGTGCAGGAGCAGGCACGGGAGCAGGCGCGGCGCCGGGCACTTGGCCAGGCACTTGACCGGGCACTTGGCCGGGCACATGAGCAGGCGGAGCTGGCGCCATGTATGCGACCGGCCCCGCGCCGTTCTGCGAGAACCCGCTCGTGGCGTAGTAGACAGGGGGAAGAGAGACGTGGTGCTTTTGTCGCGTGCGTAGCTGCTGCTGCTGGCTGAGCGAGACCGACTGCGGGTCATCCGTGTAAAGAGCGGGCCATTGAGGACTCTGCTGGCTGACTTGAGGTTGCGGTGGGTTGTTAGCCAAGCTTTCGGAAGAGCGGGCGCGCAGATCTGCATCCTGAGAACCATTTACTGGATATACAGGTTGCCCGCCTCTATTCCCTTCGGAGCCAGCCGATGGCGGGAAGTTCATCCCAGCAAAAGACACAGCAAACGCGGCTTGGTTATTCTGTCAAGAACCTCAACTCAACTAATCGGCCAATGAAGCCTAAATGCGTGTTCAGCCAGACTCGAATCGTCGTGGGTGCTGTAGCATATACCCTTATTTCGCTGTGGACGAGCTCTCTCTGTGGGCATAAGGAGGCGGAGGACGCTAGATCACCTGATCACACAGGCCCGGGGGAACCATACGAGCACGAATGCGGGCGTCTGTGGATGCGGGCTTCGCAGCGGTGAAAAGTCCAGTAAATTCTGTGCGGACAACGAGTAAAGCATGTCAGTGAACGGAGAGGAGCCACAGCGGTCGTTTAAACAAACATTGGAGGAAGTCACGGTGTCGGTGCCCCTGAAACCAGGAACGCGCGCGAAATTCCTATCCGTAACGATCCGTCCGAAGCATTTGAGCGTGACGAGCACCCTGACTTCTGAGACACTTGTGAGTGGTGATCTGTTTGCAGAGGTCTCAGAGTCGGGGTCGACGTGGTGGGTAGAAGATAGCAAAGAATTATTTATAACGCTAGAGAAGCGGAACCAACAGGAATGGTGGCCCCACGTTTTAACAACTGACCCGAAGATCGACACGTCCAAGATAACCCCTGAGCAGTCTAAACTGAGCGATCTGGACCCCGAGACTCGGGCCACTGTGGAGAAAATGATGTTTGATCAGCAACAGAAACAGAAGGGCTTGCCGACGAGCGATGCGCTGCAGAAGCAGCAAACGTTCAAGAAGTTTAAGGAAATGCACCCAGAGCTCGACTTCTCGAAGGTAAAAGAGCCGGAGTTCTAGAGAAATGTTGATTTTGTTGTTAGACAAAATTGTGCTAATATGCCAAACTGTATTGATAAATGAGCTTAAAAACCAAAGGCACTCATGTCCGGTTCCAGCTGGATCTGAGCGGGCGCAGGCTTCAGATTCGCAGGCAGCGCACGCTCCTCGAGGTTCTTATCCTGATCCTCCTGTTGCTGTCCAGCTGCGTGCTCCTGTCCAGCTGCAGCCTCGTCTTGAGAGTTTGTGCGGTGCTCACCATAATGGCTCGGTGCATCGACGGGCTTCAGAGGTGCAATTAGAGTTGAAATTACGAGCTCTCCCACCTTAGCATCCCGGAATCTTTGTGCCCAGAGCTGTTTCTGCTCGTCATCGAACCTACCTCCTTGCCTGGCAAAGAGGAATATTATACTCATGTCGCTCGGTAACTGCCTTAGGAGCTCATCCAACGCCTCTTGTGGCATATGTGGGACAGTGGTCGCGAGACATGCACCCCAGAACTGCAGCCAGGGATTCTGCGTGGTGGCATTAGCACCCACGCGGAAATACCGGGATCGCAAGAACTGCATACCAGCTCCAGCATCTCCATCATAGAGGCGTGCCACGGCAATGGCCAGCTCCATGTTGTCCAGTTTGCCAATCAACACTTTGCAACAGTCGACCACAGAGTCGCTTAGCAGGAAAAACGCTGCTGCATACTCGGGTCTGTGCTTGCTCAGCAGGGCATAGGCGTTCTTCTGAGCTGCGCTGCGCCATCTTGTCGTGCTGAAATCCTGATTGAGCAATTTAATCGTCTTGTTGTACTCGGGGTGGCCCGTAGATATACGCCATAGTGTTAGCAGAACATTCATCTTGCGCAGTGCAAGGTAGTACAGAGTAACAGAGGTGGGGTCTCGGTTTTTGGCGAATTCCACTCTGGCCCGCTGTTCGACTTCTTCGGCCAAGGACTGCAGATCAGTCCAAATAGGGAGCGAGTCGTTGTAAGAGCCCAGACCTTTTAGTGCGCTCCGCAGCTGCGGCTGCGTGGTTGAGAACCACCCATATACCCACCATCGGGGCTGTAATCCGTCTGCACTGAGGCTCGCTTCTACAAAAGCGCTCGTGGCATAATCGTCGAGCTGCTGCGAGACAGCGAGTGCTTTCACCAGCGTTTCCAAACGGTTCTGTTCTGCAATCGTCAAGCCGGCCAGTCTACGACCTTTGATTGCGTGCAATGCCTGATCACACGCCTCGTCAACAGCCATATCATCACGTAGCTCGTCGAATACTGTAATGTTCAAGGATGGGTCTAGCAGGACTACGCGACCATCCTCGCTGGTTTCGCCAAATTTGATGTTTCTTGCCAGGGTTTTAAGGATTTCGATAACAACTCCTGCCTTGAATGACTGCAAAACTAGAAGCAGAACTACAGGGTGGTATATTGGGATCGGCTTGTTGAGTTGCAGTCTTAGGTCCTTCAGGTCGCCGACCGCTTTTCGGTCGATGGCGAACTCAGACATGGTGCTAAGGCTTGTATCATCAATATCCAAGCTTAGCGCGACTAGTTGCTTCCCGTTGAATAGGTACACTTCCTGCATATCTGCGGACCAGCATACCGAAGATTGTGTTGTGAAGCAAGAAAGAACGGACTGGCTCTTGTTCGACTCGCTCACTTTAACGAACGCAGCTCGTAGTGTAGAAAGCTGCGTGAAAACTAGTACTCTCTCGGAAGTGAGCACTGCAAGGAAATTCGAATCGTGAGTCCATGATGTAGCAATTACGGACTCAGAGGTGAGCGAAAATTGCCCCAGGTGTTTTGGCGCGTCGTTGAGATCCCACAATTCTAGAAATGAACCTGCATTCCCAGAAAATGCTACCGCGCACACCGAGTTCGCACTGACACTAAAGTGATCAATGCGTCTAGAACTTTGTGAAGAGGAACTCGGAATCTCCTCAACTTTTTCGGGCGAATTGTAGTGAATCGCATACGCCTTGTCAGATGTCGCTGCTAAAATCACGTTCGAGTTACAGTCGGCGCTGGCCACGGAGGAAAGAGCGAAGTCTAGCTCCTCTACAAGAGCACCGGTCTCCGTGCTGAAGCTAGCAAGCGTGCCATCAGAGAAGACTATATCGACTTGATTTGTAGTGTCAAGTCTTCTCTGCAGGCATAATGGATGTTTTTGCAAAAGCACAGACATCGTAGTTCTGCTACCATCATAGAACCGTAGACTTGTATTAGACTCCTCGTCCCGTATCAAGAAAGCTGACTTGTTATGCTCGAGAAGCAAAGACCGTATGATGAAGTGGTCGCGCGTTACATCTTCAAGAGGAGTGGGGCTACTGGTATCACAGAAGATCGACCTCCCCGCAATCAACACAGCAGCACCGGAACACACATTGCTCCCCGAGCCAGGAAAAGGACCGCTGACTGCTCCAATTGCTTTGAGACCTTGTTCGCCAAGGCTGTATATATTCATACTGTGATGAGCCCAGCTGTAAACTCGGTCGCGGGACACATATACATTTGTATCAACAAAGTTGAGCTTACACTGGACTCCCTTGACCTCTTCTGCACTGACGCTGTCGCCGTGCAAAGATACACGCAGAGTAGATTTTGGAGATGAGAGCAGAACAGACTCTGCCTCCTCGGAGTCCCACGCCATGGTTACGAGGTTCTCGTTCGAGGCTGAAACAACTAGCTGGCTAGTGAAGCAATCCCAAATAAAAGTAGCGCTAGGTGTCTTCGTTGCCGCCAACTGTGGAGTCACGAACCACGCTTCACGGATCTGGCTCTGGCCTGTTGGAAGCACCCTTATTTTGGGCCACCGAGAGCCCTGTAACAGGTCACCTATTGAAAGCAGCAGGATACTTGATGGCTTTTCAGGATTGTAGGCAAGGAAGCTCTGCGTTTGTGGGCAGCCACTGACGCGCGTCATTCCAAGCGACCGGTGCCAAACAACCTCTTGTCTGTCTCTATCGAGAACATATACCTCTCCGGACATTGATGCGACGCAGAGATGCGAAGCATCCACCCATGAAACACTGGACGGAGCGCTGATATCCGTGAATTCAGGAGCAGCAGGTCGCCATGTAGGGGGTTTGCCGAACAGCTCCTCGGCCTCGTATACAACCAATTTGGCATTGCTGCAAACTGCCAGGTTGCCGCTTTCGGGATGCATCGCTGCCGAAAGCGCATTTGAGGTGTCGAAGGCCTCGATGATCTGCAGAAGCTCCGTATCTTCCATAACGATCACGTCGCCGACCAAAGACTCGTAAACTACAATGTGACGGTTTCTCCACTCGACAGCAGAGAGCACCCGCTCCACAGCCCCGGGATAAACCAGTGACGGCTTCATCTCGGGCTCCTATGGCTCCGTCCGCTGCGGATCAGTGCTATGTTGAGACCTAGTGTCGAGGGTATGGTATTGGCGCGTATGCAGCCCGCGGCGATCGGCAGGCAAGAGGCATCTTTGAGCACTTCGGCTAGGTCTATACAAAAGCTATTTACAGTAAGCCCACAATTAGGCTTGCGAGCCAGACGGCTGGGCGACAGACGATCCGCACGACCTTGGCGAGCTGGTCCGATATGAGCATCATGATGAAGACCTCGAGCCCAGCTACCAATGGCTCTACTCCATCTATATGGTCCGCAATCGAGTCTATGGGGAGCAAAATGATGGATCTTTGTGAGAGCTTCCGAACAAGCGGTATTGCGGTTTCAATGCTCGTTGGAATCTGCTCCAGCCACTGGAACGCCCAAAGGTCGCTGAGATCCCCACTGCCCGGATCTCCACCGGTTGCAGGGTCCGCGTGTCCATATACGGAGTGCAGTGGGTCTAACGCACTAGGAATGGTATTCGAAGGTGTGGTATTCGAAGGAATGCTGCCGACGGAGCCGCCGTTAGGACTGCTATTTGCTGGATCGGCCTTGGGAACGGGCTCGTAAACCTCGTACTTCGAGCCGCGTAACAACACTCGCTTGAGTTTGCGGCTGAATTGCGGTTCCATGGTGTCTATATGCACGTCGGATTCCACCATAGACTCGGCGGGCTCGTAGCTGAGGTGAGAGGGCTGAAACTCGTGCCCATCGACGCCATCCCCACCGGCGTAGGGGAAATAGTCTGTGGCGGTGTCACTCACCGGGCTCCTGGGCTGGCCACTGCCTCCCGTGAAGAATTGTTTTAGTGTCCCCTTCTTGGGCGAACCCCTGCTCGAGGACACAAACACACGATCCATGGCTGGCCCAAATCTCGCTGCTTGTTTACAGGACTTGCAACATGTGCACTCCTCGAGTCACATGATATAAACTACCGGCATGGTTTTGGGCACATGCTCGATCGAGCCTGGCAAGGACGCGGCGATATCTTAAGGCAGTGTCAGGTGATGATGACACTATAACGGTCTTTGGCTGACCCCGATCGAGTATCCCGATCCGGAAAAAAGCCAGAGGAGCAAAGCCCATGTCGTTGGACCGAGGTTTTTAAGCGCGCATCGAGCTGGCAAGGCCGGCAGCGCTAATAAATAAGGCTTGGCAGCTAAGAAAGTCGGAACCGGAACGCGGTGTAATAAGTTTAGTGTGTCCAGCATTTGATTCAGTCTTATTTCTTGACATAACTATATACTACACGACGGAAACGGCCCGCAGCGTTGCTCGATAATTCGAGCCGCTTGTCAGCATCATATGAGACTCTGGGAAAGGGTAGGCCTCTCCCCACAGGCTGAGACGCATGAAATGTAGATGACACCTAGCCTTTCCCTGCGAACCCCACGAGCTGGGAAGAGCGGTGGGGGAGGGGGGAGATTTAGACCTGCGGGTCAAACCCCCAGACGATGCAGCATGCAAGTGTTAATATTGCTGTTGGGGTAATCCCAGCTCTACGAAGGCTCAGCAAGCCGTCGCCTTCGGGCCCACGCTGTCTTTTTTGAATATGCTTATTTGGTATCCGCGTACCCAAACATCCAATTAACGGTCAAAGCCAGAAGACAGGGCGGGACAGCTGCAGCACCGCTCCTCGCCGAGTTCCTTACCCACAAGCATGCCTCTCTGTACGAAGCTATATACAGGCCCTATGTGCCCTTTGATAATACATACATACGATCTCTAGTAGCAACAGCCTAACATCCTGTAGCGAACGATGTCTTCTTCAGCTGAGACTTCGCGGGAGCCTACGCCGACTCCAGAGAGGCCTCTCACCAACGAGGAACAGCGTCTTATCGCAGACACAAAGCGCCAAGCGTACTGGAAACGCTGGGGTTGCTACCTCTCTGAGCGCCAATGGGCCACAGTTCGTGAGGACTACAGTAGCAATGGAGACGCTTGGGGTTACTTCCCCTATGAGCATGCGAACTCTCGTGCTTTCCGGTGGGGTGAGGATGGCATTGCGGGCGTTAGCGACACGCACGCCCTCGAGTGTATCTCGTTTGCGTTCTGGAACGAAAAGGACGACTTCCTCAAAGAGCGATTGTTTGGTCTTACCGGCCCGGAGGGCAACCACGGTGAGGATGTCAAGGAAGAGTACTTCTATCTCGACAACACGCCTACGCACTCGTATATGGAGTACAACTACAAGTACCCGCAGAAGCGCTTCCCCTACCAGGAGCTTCGTGAAGAGAACGGCCGCCGCTCGCGGAATGACCGTGAGTACGAGCTCGTTGACACCGGCGCTTTCGAGGAGAACCGTTACTGGGATATCTTTATCGAGACGGCAAAGTCCGACAAGAACCCGGACGAATTGAACTTCCGTGTAAGCGCATCGAACCGCGGTCCTGACCCGGCGCCCTTGGATATTGTGCCGCAGGTGTTCTTCCGCAATGTGTGGAGCTGGAACGATCCTGACGCGGGTCCCAAGCCGCATCTCCATCTGTGGGAGGAGGACAAGACGGTGGTGGAGACCGAGCACTTCAACCTCGGTAAGTACTATGTCCAGTTTGAAGGTAAGCCAGAGCTCATGTTCACGGAAAACAACTCCAACAAAAAGAAGCTTTGGGGAGAGGACCAGGAGAACGAGTCGGAGTACGTCAAGGACGCGTTCCACGAATACATCTGCGAGGGTAACACGAAGGCCATTAACCCGGCTCATGAGGGCACGAAGCTTGGCGCTCGTTACCACTTCGACAACGTTCCAGGTGGTGAGACCGTGACCGTGCGCTTCAAGTTCTCGAACAAGCCGCCCGCGAAGCCCGCTCTCAGCAGTGAGGAGACTGATGCAATCATCGAGGCCCGCATCGATGATGCTGATGAGTTCTACTATCACTTGTGCCCGCTGCCCTTGACTGAGGAGCTGCACAACGTCCACAGACAAGCATTTGCGGGTATGTTGTGGAACAAGCAATACTACCAGTTCATTTGGGAACCGTGGGCGCGCGGTGACCCTGGCTCAGCGATGCCCCCTCCGCCGGAGAGAATCCAGATCCGCAACAAGGCGTGGAAGCACCTTCACATCGACGACATTCTTTCCATGCCAGACAAGTGGGAGTATCCGTTCTTCGCCGCATGGGATTCCTCCTTCCACTGTATTCCGCTCGCCATGATCGACCCCGCATTTGCAAAGAAGCAGCTCGATCTCATGTGCCGCGAGTGGTACATGCACCCGAACGGCCAGTTGCCTGCTTATGAGTGGAACTTCAGCGACGTCAACCCGCCGGTTCACGCTTGGGCAACTTATCGAGTGTTCAAGATCGAAAGGCGCCTCCACGGCCACGAAGACCTCATGTTCCTGGAGCGTGTTTTCCAGAAGCTGCTGCTCAATTTTACATGGTGGGTTAACCAGAAGGATTTGGAGGGCCACAACGTGTTTGAAGGTGGTTTCCTCGGAATGGACAACATTGGTCTTTTCAACCGCTCGGAGGCTCTTCCCACGGGCGGCACGCTGGAGCAGGCCGACGGTACTGGGTGGATGGGCTTCTTCTCCCTGCAGATGTTGAGCATTGCCCTGGAGCTGGCAAGGCACAAACCTGTTTACGAGGATATTGCCAGCAAGTTCTTCGAGCACTTCCTGTTCATTGCTGATGCGATGTCGCACAATGACGGCGGCACTGATGGTGAGGACGACGGTTTGTGGGATGAGAAAGATGGTTTCTACTACGATAAAATCAGTTGGGGACCTCATCAAACCATGCCTCTCCCTGTGCGCTCTCTTGTAGGATTGGTGCCGTTGTTTGCCTCGCTCACAATTGAGCCCGACATTCTCGAGGCGTTCCCGCAGTTCGCAAAGCGTGTTGAGTGGTTCATCAAGCACCGCCCCGAGATGTCTTCGCGCAACATGGCCAGCCTTAAGGACCGTGGTGAGCGCGGACGTTTGCTGTTGTCGTTGGCCAATAAGGACCGTTTGACACGCATTCTTTCCAGGATGCTTGACGAGGATGAGTTCTTGTCCCCGTATGGTATCCGATCGATGTCGAAGTTCCACAAGGACCACCCATACTCGATGAACGTTCATGGCGAAGAATGGGTCGTCGACTACGAGCCGTCGGAGTCCCTGTCTGCCATGTTCGGCGGTAACTCGAACTGGAGAGGACCCATCTGGTTCCCTACCAACATCCTTCTCATCGAGTCGCTGCAGCGATTCTACCTGTTCTACGGCAAGTCTCTACAGGTCGCGGTTCCCACGAAGGGAGGCCGCGAGATGAACTTGGCCAAGGTTGCTGAGGAGCTGCAGCACAGGTTAATCAAGCTGTTCTTGCGTGACACGAAGGATGACCGCCGCCCTTACAACGGCTCTCACGACCTGTTCGACTACGACAGTCACTTCGATGAAGGCATTCTGTTCCACGAGTACTTCGATGCAGACACTGGCCGTGGTCTTGGAACGAAGCATCAAAACGGATGGACAGGATTGGTCGCGAAACTAATTCAAGACACGGGTATGTCTATCACGAACCCAAAGACGTTCGGTGATAATCCCAAAGAGGCCGCAAAGGAGTTCTTCGACGATGACTTCGAAACAAGGCCCACGCACCGGGGCAAGAGACGCCGCCCCGGGTTGTCGCGTTCTAATTCGACCCACCGCGTTGTCGCCAGCATCACCGAGCTGATGGAGAAGTACGCCATGAGCGAGGATGGTGTCGACGAGACCCTTTGAAGGTGGTCAACTCATGTCCGCGACCGCGGCGGTCTTCAAAAAGGGCTGGAGACCGTGTCCTATAAAAGTTGAGTCAACTAAATAAAAAAGTCTACATGATTAGCACGTCGCGTTAAAAAATAAATATCCGTAACTTTAGCCCTAAGAAGTGGACTGGGACGGCCAGAACTGAGGATTTACTGGGAATGCCAAAACAAGCTTGCTAAATTTACATGAATTTGCTCGCCAGGACGAAGATGATTAGCAGAATGAGCAGAGCAATAATGGCATACGAGATTATGCGGTTTGCAGCCATGCGTCGAGCCATGCTACGCAGCGTTCGCAAGCTTTTGTCGACGTACGAGTCTGCCTCGGTCAAAGTGTTCCGAGAATTGATTATCTGCTCGCGCTGTCCCCTCAGATCAGTAAGGATTCCGGCACCCACGGCTTCGGTTTCGTTACCCACGCGCTGGGCATCTCTCAGGCGCTCGCTGCTGCGCTCTAACCTCTGCTGGTTGCTCAAGAGCTGCTGTCGTTGACTCGAGGCGTCGTCTGTGTACTCCCCCTCGCTCGCGCGGCCGTCGCGGTCGCCAAATAGCTGCGATCTCGACTGCTGGTCACCGAGGCCCCGCACGTCCTTCTTGAGCCGGTCAATGTCGCTCCGGAACCCACGAATTTTGGTGTTATATTGAGACCTCTCCGAGGTCGGGACACGCTGGACTTCATTGCTCATTCGCTCCAGAATCTGGTATGCCTCCTCAATGCCGTCCTCGATCCCAGCGAGCTCGCTATTAGAGGTGCTGGTGTCATGCTGCGAGGACCTCAGCGATTCGACCTTATCCTTCAGGTCCCCATAGACATATTTGTAGTCCGCTTCGTGACTCGCGAGGTACTCTGCCATCTCAAATGCGTTATCGATGACGCTGACTGCCGTTGCTGGCGCCAACCATTACGCGCATGTGTCATGTTAGGGTAGAGGGTTACCACGCGGGGACGTCGCGCTCGAGATTTCGCTCTACAGGGAGCGCAGCTCTCGTCTGGCAGTGCAAAGAAGCGAAGCACGGTATGATTTTGCAGCTCGGCTCAATTCGTGCAAAGGTATTATTCTAAATAGTTGTGGCAGTACTTTACACTCGATGTTCAGCTAATTAGACGCTCCCCTCCCCCAATGCGGCGGGATCAACTCGAGGCTGCTGGGTCGACGGATAAGACTGCTCTAAGCGGCGGAACCGCAGCAGTTGTTGACTAGTATGATGTAAGGCTAAAGAAAAATGGAATGATAGGCACAAACCGAGGGCTTCACAGATAATGGATTGATAACGTTCAAGCCGACTTGAGCTTGACCGGTACGCCGAGACCGCCTACCATACTCGTGAGGGTAGACCTGTTCAGTAAGTCCGGTGAGAAGCCCGTGTCGGGCTCGCTGCTCTCGAATGCCAATGCCATCCACACTATGGTAAGAGAGATCTCGGTAAGGGCGAACTGCTGGCCCAAGCAGATGCGTGGACCGCCATTGAAGGGGAGGTATCCCCAAGAGTACATCGGGCTGTTGATTTCTCTCCTCTCTGGGGCCCAGCGATCGGGGTTAAACTCGTTCGCATCCGGGCCGTAGATAGAGGTGTCTCTGTGCACCACGTAGATGGGATAGTTAACACTCATGCCACGAGGGACGAACACGGGCTTGTCCTGGTTCGGCCCGCCTCCTCTTGGCAGCGTTGTGTCTCTTACTGCCGTGCGGATGTTGAGCGGCACGGCTGGCGAAAGACGCAGAACTTCCTTGATCACCATCTGCAGGTACCGCAGCCTCCGCAAGTCTTCATAGGTCACGGAGGAGGCGTCGCCATCCGGGAAGGCGTCTAGCACTTCTGCACGCACGCGTTGATAAACTTCGGGATATTTCGTGAAGTAGTAGAAGGCGTAAGACAGCGTCGAGGCCGTCGTGTCACGCCCTGCAATCAGAATGTTGAAGATCTGGTCGCGGATCACAATTGGGTCGCGCGTCTCCCTAGCAAGCTCGTGGCTGAAGACATACTCGTCGTTCTCCCCGTCCTCTTCTTTCTTACCAGCAAGATCGGAAGTGATGTCAAGTGCTTTGTGAACGTAGTGGTCAATAAATATGTGGGCCCGCCGCAGATGGTTGCGGTGCTGAGGGTTCAGGAGTCCGGCCATCCAGTCCAGGCTGTTGAATACCATCCTCTGCAGCGCGTAAGCATTCAAGAATGTGTAAGAGTCCACGAACTCAGCCGAATAAACTTGTTGGCCTGTACCTGGATCAACAACAAGCACGCCTTTGCTGACCTCGCTGAACTTTAGAGAGTCGACCGATTCACCAAACAGGAACTCGGTGGCAGTGTCCATGGTCATCAGGTGGAAAAAGTGCTGCAGCTCGACGCGGTTGTTGTGCTTCTTGATCTCGCTGATCATGGTATTGATGTGACGGCTGATGTTTCTTAACCTGCTGATGTTCTCCTTGCTGAACTGCGGACGCAGCATCGCGCGCGAGTGCTTCCATTCCCGGTGGTCTTGTGTGAAGATCCCCGATCCAAACACAGGAAGCATTTTCGCGTTTCTATCTCCCAGGGAGAAATCATTGAACTTCGTCGCCAACACAGCCTTTATATTTTCGGGCTCTCTCGTGGCAACCGTCCACTTCGCCAAGGTCTGCTGGAAGGTTGTTCTCCGCTCCTTCTTGAAGTTTAATTCCGTGATGTACGTCAGAAGCTTGTCGCTGCGCAGGGCCTTCAATATCTTGATTGTCACAGGAATCCCGAAGGGGCGACTCGAGGCCCTAGGAATGCTTCCACACCCATGACGCCATGCCTTGAATGGATATATGACCAGCGGCAATAAAAAGTCGAAGTATAGATATACACTCAGAAGTATGCCGAGAACAATTTCCAAGAACATCTTGTCTACTTCCGCCACCACGTCTCAGCCTGTAGCGATATATCAATATATATATATGTATGTACACCGGAGATAGACGCGGGAGGTAATGCTGGTTAAGGGCAGCCAACGATGCCGCGGGAATGCGTTATTTGGACGAGAACGAAAACCCTAGTCAGCAATGGCGCTGGCTAGCTGACCGCGAATTAGTGCGGGGCTTATAGAGGGGAAGGCGGTAGCGATGTTTACTTGCGGTAAATTCTCGGATAATGCTGTCACATGCTGGATGAAGTCCCTATCCGACGAGGCCTAATTATATACCCATTGCATATTTTGTGTGCACTTATGTATATTGTCGATCATGCCACTGGCCAATGCTAAACGTTGAGGGCAGATCGACCATGGCAGCAGATAATGCCAGGAATCATGAAGCTATACTATCTACTGGTTGTAAATCGAATGCTATAAAATTGATGTATCATGTTATTGAGTACTGTATCATGCCACTCCGTATCCCTCTATCATTTCGCGCACTTAGTGCACGCATATCATGCTGTAACCCATGTTTATCAATCATGGAGCTTGTGGAAATAGTATGATCCCTCGTTTCCTAGGTTGAAGTCTGCAGAGTTGCTGGTCCCATGCTCATTGCACCAGTATCTCTTCCATTTTAGCTTGTTGTGTACTTTCCCTCCGCTGGACGCAACTTCCATCTGGAAGTGGAAGTCGTGTCTCCGTCTCGATCCGCCATCCACCACGACATCCAGCACTTTCGTGAGCGGATCAAGTTGCCAGTGTCCGTCCATTGCATCGCGCAGCGTATGGTTGGAGGTCGTCCCATCTATGCCTAAGACCTGCTTCGGTGGATAATTGCACAAAAGGCTGCGAGCCGCCCCATTTTCGTGCAGCCATAAGTATCGGTAGTACCGGACTTCATGGCGGGGTTTAGAGAACGATATCACGCCCTCATGCGTCTCGCCATCGCGAAAGTAGCGCGACACGCAGATGTAGACGCCATTGTGTCGAACCGCGGGCCGTTTCCGGAATAATTCGTAGAACCCACCATAGTCATCGGCATGGATCTCTCCTGATTCGAGCTCAGGGTATATTCGCCGGCAGATCGGCTCCCAAAGCAGAGCGCTGTTATACGGAATCCAGAATTGCCGGCCAACAAGCAGTGTTCGCACAAACGCTCGTGGGGAGTCGACCGCGATCTGCGACAGGATGGCCGTCAGCAGCTCGAAGGGAAGATTAGAAATCGGCGAAATTGCATTCAGCTCGTCAGTTTCAAGCTGCCTCGCGACCTCGTCTATACCATCATGGACTTCATTGTTGAGTGGGTCCATGAAGACAACCGTTCGAATGATGGCGACTCGAGAACGATTCCCATGACAAACGTCCTGCTGCTGACACTGATATTATTACTTCCACTAAGTTACCATCATTCGGGCGATTGGTGTAGTTGGTTATCACGTGCGCTTAGCATGCGCGAGGTCACCGGTTCGACTCCGGTATCGTCCATATTTTTGCTCATCTCGCATTTTTTTGCACTATACCACTGCTACTGCACAGATGCTATGAAAAATACGCGCTTTGCACACATCTGTTTTTTGGTGCTGGGTTGTTGCGGATGTCTTTTACTACAGAATCTCCTCATACCGGGTAGAAGGGTCCTCCCGCATCAGGCCAGCCGTTCCAACCTAATATACACACGCTTCTTAATCAGGCACCGCAGGTTACATGCAAGAGACAGGTGAATAATTTATTATACGAGACTGCAATTTACGTGCTAGCAACGAGATTAGATCTTTTGCGACTTGAGGCCGTGCTTCCAGAAGATAACGTACGGAGTGACACCGTCCTCACGCCAGTTGACGAGGGGAACCATGCCATCAGGGTCCATGGACTCACCAGTGAAGAACTCGTAGTCCTTGAAGTTGCTGACGATCTTCTTGACGTAGGTCGTGGCGCCCTTCTCGAAAGCCTCGACCTGCTCGGGGTCGTGCTCCTGGAGGTAGGTCTTGACCTTCTTCATGTAGCCCTTGATGTAGGCAAGGTACGACTTCTTGTCGAACGAGGTCTCCTGGAGACGCGAGTTGTAAACAACGTTGTTGACCTGGATGGCCTCGTCGTCAGCAGCGCCCTCGTCACCGCCCTCGGCGCTGGGGTTCGCGCCAATGTCGACGTCGGCACCGGGCTTGACCTTGATCATGGTGGCATCGACCTCGTAAACAGCGCCGTCGACCTCCTTGATGTCGAACGCGCTCGAGAGAAGCTCGTCGCCGGTGATAATGTCGCTATAGATCAACATTGTATTCTAGTTTTTTTTTGGTAGATGGAGAAGAGACAAGACAAAAAAATGTGGAGGGCAGAAAACGTGAAAATATTTTCCAGCCTGAACAGGGTCACGTGGAACCTTAACCGGCATAATCCAGGCGTGCAGCCTGCATTGGCGGATCGGAGCTAGTTTTCGCGTTCAAACGGAGTTGGCGACTCCTGCCTGGTCCAGTTGTTCTGCATCCGGCTAAATTCTCACGTACATAGCTTAGTTGTTGCCGCATTCTTGTTGGTCCGCATCCGCCATGTGCTGCTGACCCCCTCCCCCCCTGCCATATTAGTAGTCAGCTGTCAGAGCACGCGACAGAGAAAGAAGGTGGTTGATTCTCGCGCAGCGTACACTGGATGCTCTCGTCGCTGACTACCACTGCGGTGACAAGGGGCTGGCACCCTGCCGTGTACTCCAGACTGGTTTTACAGCTGCAGGATTCCTCAGAGATAGCCGAGAGCGGCGGCGCCCTAGAAGTGTTCAGATCACTGATCATAGATAGCCCACCAAGCCCTTTGCTTTGTGAATACATATGCTCTCTTTCTAAAGACCCTCACTCGCTGATATTTTTCCCGGCTGTCCTCAATTGGCTCGCAGCTGGTCAGTTGCCCCGCCCCCAGCGTCTTAAGGAACTTGTGTGCTACATTGGCAGGTTTGCCGAAAAGGAATGGAGCCTACCTGTTGACCACTCCAACCTCTCGGAGCTCGCTGACGCCTGCCTGAAGATTATTTCCCAGGCGGTTTCGGGTGCCGACGAGTCCAAGGTGCTTGTTCACGGACTTGCTGCATCCGTTCTACCCCAACTCATTACAGAGCTTCCGGACAGGAAAGCCGAGATTGAGGAAGCACTGAAACCGCTAGATATTCTCGCACTCGCCGAGAAGGAGGGCTACACCGATCTGAGTCTTGTCGCAGATAGCCAATCTAATGACGCTGGCCACGATACTGATGGTTCACTCCACGATCGAAATGCTCATCGCGGTCACTCAAGCCGTGCAATGCGCCTCCTCTGGCTAGACTGGTATTTGAGAACCGCGCAGCCAATGAGCTTCGGCAACTTTCGACGTCAACTTGAAATTGTCTGGCCTGGGGACCGCGACACAGTTGTGAGCTACGAGCTGTGCGTGACGGCGTTTGATGTATTTGCATCTCCAGGATCAAGTACACCGCCAGTTTTGGCTGAGTCGTTCATCATCAAGGCGCTGCCTTTATTGCTCCAGCAGATGGGGTTCGAAAAGTCCATCGATAGTGTGCTTGCGAGGGTGTTTACGACCCTGGATAAAGCGGTTGTTGAAAGCGTGGAGCAACGCCGACCGGGGATCCGCGCCGAGTTCGGCATTGCGTGCATCGATATAGGTCTTTGCGACCCCACCGTGCTCCACGCCCTTCACCGGAACCATAAACCTCGACCTCCTCTGCAGTCCTCCTATCTGCCATCGGTAGACGACATCATATCGGCCCCAGCACGGTTCCTTGAGCTGAACCCAGTGAATCAGTGCGAGCTCGCAGATATTATTGGCAAGGTTGTTCGGGGCGTCGAGACGCCTTTGGGGAGGCACAAACTCGCCACGTTATGTGCACAGCTCCTTCGACTGCCGCAGTTTGCCGATGCCCTTCTCGTCTTTATACCAGTGAGAGAGTTCTTGGAGGCTGTGTGTGCCTATGCCGATGCGGCTAGCATGCTCCCTGATGAGGATGGCGGAGCCGGTTTGGTATACTCTGACCTGGGGACACTGCTCGCTACCTCGAAATGGCTCGGCACTCGGTACCAGCAGGTTGAAATGCCCGTAAGCTGGGCTTCGAGCTTCATCCACCGGACCAAATTCGCCGATTTGCAAGGCCTTAATGCTGAGCAGTCTAGTTTGATGGGAAATTGGATCATAGGGCTGTTTTCTGGTAGCGGAAGCGGAATCGCCGACGAGTTACTTCGGCCGTTCAAAGAACTCGGGGAAGTCTTGCCCGTCCTCATTCGACAAGCCGTTAGAGCATACAGATCGGCGGTCATTGATCGCGAAACCCTGAAGAGCGGGTTGGATTATTTCGCGCACTCCTTTTCTGTGACGCTATTAGCTCCACTGGTTGTGACGATTTTGAAGGTTGATCTATTTGAAGGGACGCACCAGTCGACAACGCTGGAGTGCCTTATCTTCTTTCTCACGATCATGATCGAGAAAAAAGATTCAGTTTATGATACTGCTAAGGCTATCATACTGGGTAAGTCCAAGGAGATTGTTGCGGGACTCACAGCTTTCGATGCCTCGGCCACTGGAACTGAGGCGACATTCGCTAACAACAATGCGAATTTCCAAAAGCTGAAAAATGCCTTCACATCGCTGGTGCATGATCTTGCGAAGCAGGTCTCCCCGACGTTCTCTTTCCCAACACCTGATTTGTTCCGCCTGGGCGAGACGATGAGCCTTTCCGAAAATATAAAGACATCCACATCGGCTCTAATGAGCTGGCAGTTGAAGCCCCAAGGAGTGCCAGTCATTCCTAGCGGATATCGGCATGCCAAAAAAGCCTTAGGCGTGCAGACAACAAGATCTTTGCTAGATCAAACATCTCTGCCCCAGTCGGCAGACACTTTGACGGCAATATTGGTGAGCGACGGCTTGTGGTCCGACTGCGACCGCCTTATGGATGTGGACGAATCGCAAATCTCACTCACTGCTAGGGACATCTTGAAGAGATTCCACGACGTTGCGAAGACGATGCCTAAACCACCCGACGTCGTTGTGGGCGATGTCCAGGTGAAAGCGAACACTGAACCGCGAGAGCGTACGCAAACCAGCATAAGTACTCAAGTTGAGAACGACTTCGGCCCTCAAGCTTCTATTGAAGACGAACCTAAGGACGAGCTAAGTGGGGCAAGTGAAAATGAGATCATGAAGGGACTCAACGAGTCTAACAACGCGAATTCCGGGGGATTCGATATTGAAGCCTCATTGGAACCAAATTCGCAGCCCATCCCCACTGATTTCGATAACGACTTTGCATCGCAGCCTATGATGAACCTTGCCGATCTAGACTCAGCGATGGATTTTGCTTGGGACTGATTTTGTAAATTAGAGGAACATATATGTGTACTAGAATATATGTCCCAGAAGCAAACCAATGATATTAAGGATTCTGACATACTAGAGCAGTAATGATTTAGAATAGATTTTTTTACCTAACAAGAAGAAGTTCTTGAGATAATTTACTGTCGTCGGCTGGCGAAAGCCTTGGTGACGACACGCTTGAGGTTAACCTCAGCCTTACGGAGGTCGTCAGCAGAAGCATCCTTGACCTCAAGAGCAGCCATGGCATCAGCAAGAGCGGCCTCAAGCTTCTCCTGAGCGTTCTTCTTGAGCTTAGAAGCAACAGCAGGGTCAGTGACCGACGAGTCAATGCTCTGGATGTAAGATTCGAGATGCTGCTTGGCCTCGTGACGCTTGGCGAAAGCCTGGTCCTGAGCCTTGAACTCCTCGGCATCGTTGATCATCTTGTCGATGTCCTCGTTGGTAAGCTTACCGACAGCGTTGGAGATGGTAATGTTAGCCGAACGGCCAGTGGACTTCTCGCTGGCGGTAACCTTGAGGATACCGTTGGCATCAACCTCGAAGACGGCCTCCAAGACGGGCTCACCGGCACGCATGGGGGGGATGCCCTGGAGGTCGAACTCACCAAGGAGGGAGTTCTCGCTGCAGTTGGTGCGCTCACCCTGGTAGACAGGGAACTGAACGGTGGTCTGGTGGTCACCGACAGTGGTGAAGGTACGGCGCTTCAAGGTAGGGACCGTGGTGTTACGGGGAACAACCGGGGCGAAGATGTTGCCCTCCATGGCGACACCGAGCGAGAGGGGAACAACATCAAGGAGCAGGATGTCCTGAGCGTCCTCAGTAGCCTGGCCAGTGAGGATGGCACCCTGGACGGCAGCACCGTGGGCGACGGCCTCATCCGGGTTGATGCTCTTCTCAAGCTTCTTGCCGCCGAAGAAGTCGGACAGAAGCTTCTGGACCTTGGGGATACGGGTGGAGCCACCAACGAGGACAACCTCATCGACCTTGGACTTCTCGACGCCAGCATCCTTGAGAACCTTCTCAACAGGGTCAATGGTGCTCTTGAAAAGCTTGTCATTAAGAGCCTCGAAACGAGCACGCGTCAGGTTGACGCTGAAGTCCTCACCGTTAGAGAGCGAGTCAACCTCGACCGGGGTCTGGGCAGCAGACGAGAGGGTACGCTTGGCACGCTCGCAAGCAGTGCGCAAACGACGGAGGGCACGAGCGTCACCGCTGATGTCGACGCCAGTCTTCTTCTTGAACTCCTCCTGGAAGTGGACAAGAAGGTTGGTATCGAAGTCCTGACCACCCAAGTGAGTGTCACCAGCAGTAGCCTTGACGTTGAACACACCACCCTGGATAGAGAGGAGCGAAACATCGAAAGTACCACCACCAAGGTCGAAAATGAGAACGTACTTCTCCTCCTCGGTCTTACCAGCACCAAGACCGTAGGCAATGGCGGCAGCAGTAGGCTCGTTGATGATACGGAGGACGTTAAGACCAGCGATGGAGCCGGCGTCCTTCGTGGCCTGACGCTGCGAGTCGTTGAAGTAGGCCGGGACGGTGACGACAGCCTTGTCAACCTTCTGGGCGAGCTTGGCCTCGGCAATCTCCTTCATCTTGACCAAAACCATGGCAGAGATCTCCTGGGGAGAGAAGGTCTTGGTCTCATTAAGGTACTCGACCTCGATGACGGGGTTACCGTTGCGCTCAATAACCTTGAACGGCCAGCTCTTGATATCGTTCTGGACAGTCTGCTCGTCGAAACGGCGGCCGATAAGACGCTTGGCGTCGAAGACAGTGTTCTTCGGGTTAAGGGCGGCCTGGTTCTTGGCAGCGTCACCGATCAAACGCTCCTTGTCGGTGAAAGCGACGAACGACGGGGTAACACGGTTACCCTGCTCGTTGGCGATAATCTCAACGGCATTCTCGTATGTAGCAACACACGAGTACGTAGTACCCAAATCAATACCGATAGCACCGGCGTAAGTTCCCTCAGAAGCGGACATTGTTAGAGAAGAACAAAGATGTGTGAGGGAAAAAAGGTAGGTCAAAAAATTTCAGGATATTTCAGAGTGCAAAAATCTTAAACCCAAGCCCAGTACACACCATACGGCGAAAAACCTTCCGCACATGACAAGTCGTGCCAAACGGGTGGAGAGCGCCTCGAGACCAAATACTAATGCCTATATATGGTCGTAGTGATCCCGTTAATACGCATTTTTGCATATAAGTCGTAGTTCTTTCTCCAGCTCTTCGACGTTGACACGGTGCGAGTTCTGGAAACCCTAGCGCAGCCTACCTTCTCTGGATCGGTGCTCTCGCCAGTGGTTTACGGCCCCTCACGGACGTTGAAATACGCTATACGATATGGACAGCACCGCACGTAGAAAACCAACAATGAGAGAATCCATGCAGGCAGACAGGCGTGCGCGATTCTTGTGTATCCTTAAGTATAATTAACAGGGACAAAGCGTTTCCAGCTCTATCACGGTTTCACTTTGTCTGAAACACCGGAAAAACTCGAAAGCCGCAAAAGCCTCACGATATCAAGCCAAAAGCACCGAAAATGTCTCCATCACACGGCCGCTATATACCCGCTGACATCTACTCGAAGCGGAGACGCAGCTTCGAGGGTAAGGCCTGGTATTGTGTAAGCGAGGTGAAATGTCGCGTCTCGCGATGCGAACATTTAGGACAGCACCTCTTAATATACTCAGACAACAGATGTCACTGCAGGTTCTTCTTACTCATAGCAAAGCCAAGGCTCCTACTCGGGGATCTGCCTTGGCTGCCGGTCATGACTTGTACAGTGCCGAGAAAGTTGTGATCAAGGCTCGCGGACGCGGCGTTGTGCCAACCGGCATCAAGATCGCGCTTCCCGAGGGCACGTATGGACGCGTGGCGCCTCGTTCAGGATTGGCCGTGAAAAAGGGAATTGATACCGGTGCTGGCGTTATTGATGCGGACTACCGTGGCGAGGTGGGCGTTGTTCTGTTCAACAACTCAGATACGGACTTCGAGATTGAAGAGGGCGACAGGGTTGCCCAATTGATCGTTGAGAAAATCTGGACGGGCGACATCAGTGTTGTCGACTCTCTCGACGATACCGAGCGCGCCGCAGGCGGATTTGGATCCACGGGATCAAATTGACCTTCTTCATGACGTAGCCTCTACTCGAACACAGTACTTATTATAGTTATAGATAAGGCCCGTTGTTTTGGGTACTGATAGCCTAACGCACCACTTTTTTAGCGCTCAACGGCTACACTGAAGGCTTTCCTACTTAGTAAGTCCAGACTGCGCGCGGTTAAATTTCCCACGTGTGGTCTATGCAATCTTACAGGGAGGAAATAAGGGTAATTTACTGATACAGGGGCTTATAATAGAAGTGGATACCCGGACAAATGTACCTCGGCCCACCATCGTCTTTGAGTTGGTGCACGACTTACTCTGATGATGTTTGCCGCGCCATAGAACACCCCACAATTATCTAGGTGATCTCATGTAATTTCTAGTGTAGCTGATACGGGCGATGGTCGCTGCAATTACTCCGAATGGCATCACCCTAACCCAGTAATTTCACAGGAAAAGCCGGCTAGCTGCACCTCATAGCCGCCTTGGCGGGCGCAAGCGATACCGGTGCTGATAAGATATGAGAATACCCAAACCCTAATTGGTGCGCAGATAGTGGTTTTGACATATCACATTCCCGGGATAATAATGAAAAAAGCGGCGCACCCAAGTTCTATCCTAGTATAATAACCGCACCTCTCCAAAAAGTGCCCACATTATTTACAGATGTCGGCTCCACTCCAGGCGGTGCACAGCATCCAGAATGTGCTGAGTGCTATTGAAACGCATAGAACGTATGGCGCGCGAGATCCTAATTGGCAGAACGATGACAACCTGTTGATGTCGCTAGGATACAAGCCGCAAATGAAGCGTACGTTTAATTCGTTGGAACTGTTCGGAGTAGCCTTTTCAATCATGTCACTCGTTCCCTCCATTGCGTCCGTGTTCACAGATGCGCTGACCGCGGGCGGTATCGGCATGACCTGGAGCTGGCTCATAGCGTCTACGTTTGTGCTGTCGGTTGGCTTGAGCATGAGTGAGCTCGCGAGCTCGCAGCCGACTAGTGGTGGGCTTTACTATTGGACCTTTCAACTGGCGCCGAGTAAGCTTAAGCGGCCTCTGAGTTTCTTGACTGGATACAGTAACACGCTGGGCCTGGTTGGTGGCATATGCAGTATCAATTACGGTTTCGCGGGGCTGATCCTAAGCTTGCCCACGATTTCCACAGAAGGTCGCTTCATGCCGACAAAGTTCGAGGAGTACGGCGTATTTGTCGCCGTGACGCTCGTGCAGCTTGGGTGCATCTCGCTGCCTACTTTTCTCGTTTCTAAATTCCAGATTGTGTGTGTCTTTCTGAACCTTGTACTTGTGTTCCTTGTGGTAATTGCTGTGCCCGTTGGTGCCAACAACAAAGGAATTTTGAACTCCGGCAGTTATGTCTTCACAGACTCGACGAACCAGACCGATTGGCAGTATGGTTGGAGCTTTCTTTTGTCAATGATGGCCTGTGTGTGGACAATCGGTGCCTTCGATTCGGCTGTGCACACATCTGAGGAGGCTACGAACGCGCAGGAGGCCGCTCCCAAGGCGATCATAATGTCGATTGTGATGTGCGGCTTGCTTGGCTTTGGAGTGATGGGCGCACTCGCATCGGCAATGCCTATGAACTACACCGAAATTATCGACTCATGGACAGGGCAGCCCATGGCAGGACTTATATACCGTGCTCTGGGCAAGAAGTGGACACTTGGAATTGTATCATTGATGGTAGTCGCGCAGTTTGGAATGGGACTGTCGATCTGTTTCGCGGCCTCGCGCCAAGTATTCGCATTTGCTCGCGACGACGCGCTTCCGTTCTCTCGTTGGGTCAAGATCGTTATTCCTGGCACGGGTGTGCCGTTCTTCGCGGGCATTTTCACCGTTGTTGTGGCTTGCGCCATCTGCTGCCTCGTTTTGATCAACGGCACTGCAGCATTGGCTCTATTCTCCTTGGCCGCAAGCTCGAACGGATTAGCCTGGTTGCTGCCTATATTTTGCAAGATGCTTATTTCACTTCGGGGGGATGACTCGAAATGGACCCCCGGCCCTTTCTATCTGGGCAAGAGTTTGTCGCTGCTGAACAACATTATCACAGTTATCTGGCTGACGTTCGTGGTCTTCGTTCTCACAATGATGCCATCAACAAAACATGTCAACAAGGATTCGATGAATTACACAGTTGTTATCAATGTGTCCATCTGGCTGCTATCTCTCTTAGCACTCTACACTGTGAAGAGGGACTTCACTGGACCGAAGCTTGACTTCCAGGTCCAAGAAGCTGAAGAGGAGGATCCGCGTTCATCCTCAAACAACACTGTTGAGAAGCCTTTGGCAAGCTAATCTGCTCACACTGTTCTAGAATTGTCCGAGCCAATCAGTTTCATTACAGTTCTACGCCTAATCTTTGCCACCCCAATAAACTTTTCAGTCGTGCGTATGGCAGAGGTTCGAGTCATTTTACTCTATTTAATTTTTCCTTTCTCTAGAAGTGCGCAAGTTGGATATAGATTATTTTAAGTTATTGATGATGTGCGCCGCCGCGCGTCTCTTGGTCACCTGGTATTTTGATCCTCACAGCTTTCCTCCAGTACCCTAACCGCTACATAAACAACCGCTTAGAAACTGCAGCGCGTCTCATTGTCGTGCTCTTGAGGAAAGTATATCGGTTCCGGCGCGAGATGCGAGTGAAGGAAATCGTCATCGATGGATTCAAATCGTACGCGAAGCGCACTGTTGTGACGGGCTGGGATCCGCAGTTCAACTGCATCACGGGGTTGAACGGCAGCGGCAAATCCAACATCTTGGATGCGATCTGTTTTGTTTTGGGGATAACGACAATGTCGACCGTACGCGCCCACAATCAACAGGATCTCATCTATAAACGCGGCCAGGCTGGTGTCACGAAAGCCAGCGTCTCGATTGTGTTTGATAATCTTGACAAGACGAAGTCGCCGCTTGACTACGTCGAAGTTGACAACATTACCGTCACCAGACAGGTCGTGCTAGGAGGAACGTCAAAGTACCTTGTGAATGGACATCGAGCCCAGCAGGCTCAGGTACAGCAATTATTCCAGGAAGTTCAATTGAATGTGAACAATCCCAATTTCCTCATCATGCAGGGCCAGATCACAAAGGTGGTCAACATGCGCCCTACCGAGATCCTGGGGCTCATTGAAGAGGCTGCTGGAACTGGCATGTATGAGAAGGAGAGGCTGAAGGCTATTAAGGAAATCCATGATAGAGACGCTCCACTACACGAGACTGAATCTTTGCTGAACGAGGAGGTGAGGCCCAAGCTCGAGAAGCTCCGCGGCCAAAAGCGACAATTCCTCGAATACCAGCAGTGCGCTGCGTCAACAGAAGCACTTGAGAGGGTTGTTGCTATTTCGGAATACAATTACCACAGGCAGAGATTACGCCAGCTTGAGGAAGAGGCTAGCAACCGCGAAATTAGAACAGAGGAGTTGAGGGAGCAACTGCGCACAAGCACGGAGCGGCACTCACAACTCGGCAAGATCCTGGAGGACCTCAAGCTTGCCCAGCACAGTGAGGACTCTGCAAAGCTAGACGCCGAGTTGCAAACCGCAAGGGAAGAACAGGCTCGGGTTGGAGCTGCCCTTGAACATAAGCAAGAGCAACTACGTTCAATAGAGCACCAGATGAAGCAAGGCAGACTCGCGACCGACAAAATAAGAAAGCAGCTCACAGATTACGAAGGGCAGGTGCACGCGTTCGAAACGGAGCACGCGTCTCTCCGTAAACAGCTTGAAACGCACCATAATGTTGTCGAAGAGCGAAGAGAGCTCCTCACTGGCCTGCAAACGGGTATTTCGACTACTGGTGAGAAGGAGACGGGCTATGCATATACCACGAAACGGGCGCGCAACAACTTAGCCGAGGCTAAACAAGCTCTTGCTGGTTTACGTGCTGAACGCGATAGATTATCATCTTCTTCGGGCCTTGATCAACGTTCTGAATTCGAGAAAGAACTTGCAAATAACAACTCACGACTGCAAGAGATCCGAGAAACAGAAGCCATAAAGAAGGAAGAGTTGGCTCGTATGGCGGAAAGTGCTGAGGCTGCAAAGTCCCTCAAAAAGACGTACCAGGAGCGGCGAGACAAGAGGGCCAGTATCACCAGAGATTTGGAGAAACTGATGGCTCGATTCCCAAACCTAGAGGTCCCGGGCCAAGCGCAGCATTTAGAAGTCAGAGGTCGCGTGGCACATCTGTTCGATATCTCCGATGTTCATAAGGGAAAGTCGCTAGCTCTTGAAGTGTGTGCGGGTGCGAGCTTGTGGAGTTTAGTTGTGGACAACGAACGCGTTGGTGCCGAAGTTCTGAAGACGGCTCGCAAGCGACTCACAGTTCTCCCCTTGAACCGGATGAGAAGCAAACCACTGAGTCGAGAACTCGTCAGACAAGTCGACTCTGAGGCTGCGTGGCTCGCCGTGGACCTCTTGGAATTCGACGAAAGCGTGCGTCCAGCCATAGATTACGTTTTCGGGCGCACCGTGATCTGCGCAACGTCAACAATTGCGGAAAGAGCAGCCTTCGAATTCGGAATGCGAAGCGTGACTCTTGAGGGCGACGTCTTTGACCCACGAGGTGTTATTTCTGGTGGGTTTCAAGGGGTGCGTAACAGAGGCCGAGATGAGAGTGGAGGGTCCTCAGTGTTCAACGCGGTGGCGGAATTTAAGAAATTAGCGGAACTCAGACTTGCTACCGAGGCGGAGCTGGCTGATTTAGAAACTCGAGTAACGTCAATGGGGAAGACCGCTTTGAGTTCCGACCAGACCCGCAATGAGCTCGCCCTCGTAGCGCATGAGAAACAGATCGCCGAAACCAGATTGTCCGAGGTGACTACGAAATTGCGCAGTCTTGACGAAGTCGAAGCAAAGCTTAAGGACATTGCATCTACAAAGATTCCTGAGGCAGAGCAGTCGATCGAAGCTGCTCAAGGGGCTTTGACCGCGGCGCTCAAAGATGCCGCGGAATTTAACGCTAACCGCGATGGCAAGCTCCAGGAGCTTCAAGCCCAATTGGAGGCAGCGGTGTCTGCCGAGGCTAAACTGACCAAGGAGCTTGACGCTCGCAGTGCGCAACATTCTCGAAATCAGCAGGAGCTCACCAAGTTGCGCGCAGACTTGAATCAAGAGTCTGATGAGCTCCAGTCATCCGAAGTCACTGGAAATGAGCTTCGTGTTGATATCAAGGCGATGGAGACAACAACCTTGCCTCAGTTAGCAGAACAGATTGCGAACATCGATTCCCAGCTTAGAGAAGAAATGAGTCGGGTTGCATCAACAAGAGAAGAGATGCAAACCACAGAGAAAGAGCTCATGGGCTTGAAGACGCGTATCGCGGATATGAAGCTGGAGCTGCAACATGCAGCCCACTCACAGGAGAAAGAGAAAGATGGTCTTGCCAACGCTCAATCCGCACTAAACCAAGTTGTGAAGAGATGGAGCTGGGTGGTAGAGAGTGCGGCAAATCCCGAGTTGATGTCGCAGCCACAGAGTCTGAGTCAAAGTACCCAGTCGTTCCAGGTACTTCAATTCACGAGGGATACATCGGATGATGCTGAGAAGCTGCGCCAACTAGAGCAGCTTCGCCATAATTTCGCCCAGGAGCAAAGAAGATTGCACTCGTTAGCGTCGCGCGTGGACTCAGGGGTGGTCAGCATGATCGAGAGGCTAGAGAAAGACGAGGAGCAGCTACGCCAAAGGCTGAATACAATTAGAGAAGACAGGCGAAAGCTGGAAGAGTCGATGGAAACACTTAATGAGCGCCGAAGAAGGACCATAGATAATGTCTGGAAACAGGTCAGCAAAGATTTTGGACTCATATTTGGAGATTTACTTCCGAAATCTAGCTGTGAGCTCGTTCCTCTTGGCAATACACCGATCGAGCATGGATTCTCATTAAGAGTCAGACTAGGATCTACATGGAAGGATGGACTCACTGAATTGAGCGGAGGACAGCGGTCATTAGTTGCGCTGTCATTAATTTTGGCCCTTCTACGTTACCACCCTGCCCCTGTATACATCTTGGACGAAGTTGATGCGGCGCTCGATGTACACCACACGAGAAACATAGGCCAGATCATCAAAACCCGTTTCCAAAGCGCACAGTTTATCGTTGTTAGTCTGAAGGATGACATGTTCACGAACGCCAATAGGATATACCAGACGCGCTTCGTGGACGGCACCTCTACTGTGGCAGTAATGGTCTGAGAAGACTTGCTCGCTCACATCTATATACTGTAAGAGATGCATAATACCCAATAATCGGCAGAGTATATTTTCCCTGTTCATGACTATGAACGGTCTGTAACCTTTGTAACTCTCTGAAACAGACTTATGTAGTGCAAGATATCTATTTGCTACCTGCGAGTAGCAGGCGTTCCGATGAACTGGCAGTATTTCTCTTAATCTGCTTACGATCTCTTGGCAAAGTCTTGATCAGCTTTCGCCGCTGATTCTGATTCCGTCGAGGGAGCGGCTGAATTTCGCTTGTCTGCTTCCTCGTAGAACTCCTGATCAGCCTTGGCAGCGGTCTCAGAGGCTGTGGCCTTTTCTTTTTCGGCACCCTGCTCTGCCTCAGCAGCGCGCGCTTTAGAGCTGGAAGACTCCTTCTCAGCCTTTTCATAGAACTCCTGGTCAGCCTTAGCAGCTGTCTCAGAAGACGTGGGGATATTGGGCTTCTCCTGCTTTTTAGCCTCAGCGATATCGTAGAACTCCTGATCAGCCTTGGCGCTCACTTCAGAAGATGTAGGGTTCTCAGGCTTTTCCTGCTTTTTCGAAGCCTCAGCAGTTTCGTAGAACTCCTGATCGGCCTTAGCGCTAGCTTCAGAGTCCGTGTGTTTGGGTTCTTTGGCCTCTTGCTCGGCTGCTTGATCTGCTTTTTCGTACCAGACCTGGTCAGCCTTCACGTCAGCCTCCGATTCCGTCGAAGGTTTGGGAGTGTCCTCATCATCGACATTCAAGTTATCACGAACTTGAACAACATGACCAGACTCCTGTTCCTCTTTGTTTTCCTCGCGAATCAAATCGTCCTGTTCCTTCAGGACCTCAAGACGCTGAGCGTTTGTAGCCTGATCAGAGTGAATTTCGAGCTCGGTTTCGTGGTACACTTCTGGCGGTAGCGCACTCAGTACGTTCAGAATACCGTCATAAGCGGATTCGAGGTTGTGATCGCCATACGTGTACGCCGACGACAAAATCAAGAGAGTCGAGGGCACGCGGTCACGCAGCCTGAGTTGCAGCCAGTTTGTCAAGTCATCGCGCAAACGTCCGGTGCTTACTCCAATGGTCTTGAAGCCACGGGACTGGCAAGCAGCCTGAAGCTCAAGACCGTTGAGAGAGTCGACACCCTCGTAGTCGATCACACGATCATCGTGTTTGATCATGCGCATCTTGTGACGGATTTGATATCGCAAGATGATGGACGTACCAAAGCTCTGAATGTTGATGTACTTGGCAACGGCGGCAAGCTGCGGCCGCGAGAGGTTATCGAGCAGCATGTCATCCTTGAACATGCGAGCAACAGTCAACAAACGCGTCCTGCTCGGCGTCTCACCTTCACGGATCTGCTTGAAAAATTTAACGAACTCTGTCTGCTGCTCCTCCGAGCTAAAGTCCGGAACCGCCATCTGCTTAGTTTTCACGGAGTTGCGCAAGTACTCACCAACCCGCGAGCGCGTGGCTCCGAGCTTCTTGCTCTTGGCGGTCTTCGAGGCCGACGTTTCGTACGTTGATGGAAGCAAGTTCGGGAAGATGCGGAGCGCTATTGGGAGTAGCAGCTCTGCAAACGGCACGATGACGAAGATCGAGAACGGAAACAGCCTAACAATGTCCTGCACAGTGCGTTTGAGCTGTCGGTCCTCACGTCGGCTCAGCTCCCGTCCGCTTGCCATTTTAAGTGCAAGCTTAGTCGAGACCTTCACCTCGTAACCAAGGAGCTTTGTACCTTCCCAATAGTGCTTTGCCTCTTTTTTCACCTTCTGCCATAGGGTGGGCTTCGGTTTTGCTTCAGCAACCTTCGACTCCTCACCTTTAGGAGCTCCGGTTTCTAGCTTCGTGCTTCCGGGCTTTGCTTCGGCTTCCTTCGTGGGTGGCGACTGTTCATTTCGAACTAAGGGCGCATTACTGAACCCACGAATGCCGGAGTACCTCGGACGGACACACGCTGCCTTTAAAGCCGGGTTTAAAAGCAAACGGGGTCGATCCGCTGCTATTAACGACAATCGTAGTCCTACTCTGAGCAAGCGCATTGGTAGTGGAGAAGGGACGATTCCAATTCGCGGAAGGCCACGTGGATGGGTGCGCGGAGGAGGGGGATGACTTGAGAAACCAAATTGCACCAAACAGAACCCGCTTATTTCAAAGACCCCGTTCCACAGAGATCTTGCTTACTTTGAGCGAGGATCTTGCGGCCTAAAAGCTTTTGAAGGTCCATGAGACACGTCTTGCGAATGCTATGTAGATCGGAACAACTAGACTAGATATTTCAGGCCTGGAAGCGATTTAAGACTAATTGGTGCCGCATATGAACTGTGACACCATGGTAGATGCAACGGCTGTACGGGATTAATTTGAACTCTCGAGAGATACAAATTCTCTAGAACCTCACGCCGTGTTGGCGTCCTCTGCAGACTCAGTGCGTCTCAGACCGATGGTGTCTCGATTCTAGCAATACGTCGTACCCAAACCACAACCACAGTCTGCCAAAAAAAGTTGTGTGTAGTGAAGAAATATTCACAGCTCTAAGGCCAGAAGGGAAACAACTTCATAAGTTGGAGGCGTTGTAACTAATATGCCTACGAGAAGCGACGAAAGATCCAATTTAGGCAATGGTCCAAGGAAGGTGCATAAAATTGTGAAGCCAATGCGGGATCCCAACACAACACCCAGTGTTTCGGATCTACCAGAAGACCCCGATCTGGATTCTGGTTCGGGCTCTGATGCAGGCTCTGATGCTGAGAATTCGTCTGGTGAGACTGCAGATGAGCAGGTGCCCCAGGCAAAGTCTCATGGCTTAAATACGGTCAGTGCCGCAGATGTGCGTGCCGCGCGCGAGGCCAGTGAAACATTCAAATCGAACGTGTTCAAATTACAGGTTGACGAAGTTTTGAAAGAAATCGCTGTGGAGGAGAAGTACGCATCTCAAGCAAGAAAACTGCTCTTCACACTGCGTGAGAAGATCTCTCAAACTACTGAAGTTCGTCCCGTGGCCTATAGTGAGGCACAACGATCGCTCACTACGCGGATCCCCTTCCCTCGCGAGGCAGTATATGCTACCAACGAGTCCGAAATAAAGTACAAGTTTGGATACGTACCACCGGAGCTCGATAGCATCAATGTAATTGGTAGCTGGTCTCTGCACACCTCGGTGAGAAGGCCCTCACAGGCGGCTGGAATCGATTTAATGGTTCCGATGGCGGCCTCATTGTTCGATGCCAAGGACTGTCTTGATTTCCGATACCATCGTAAGCGTGCATTTTTCTTAGCTGTTTTGGCGAGTCAGTTGGCGGACCAAGGCCTGCCATTCGAGCTCAGATTCGAGAACTTCAACGGCCACTCTTTGCGGCCGACGCTGCTTCTCTCCCCCTCGGGTAAGCTTGGGAGAAAAATCTCGATTTATATTCATGCATGCCCCGAGCAGTCCGTGCCTATCCCATTGGCGCGCCTCACGCCTATCAAAAATGCTAACCGTGCGGTTAGCGGCCCAACACCGGTGTATAACTGGTCTGTGCTGAGTGATATTTGCGCAGCATCAGCCCTAAGATTCCTGCACGCTACCGCAGCAGCAGCACCAGCCTTCGTTGATGCGGTCAGGCTAGGTGCACTGTGGCTTCAGCAGAGAAGATGGGCTTCTGATCCGCTAAAGGGAGGCTTTGGTGTTTTTGAGTTCGCAATGCTTGTTGCTGCTCTCCTCAATGGAGGCTCAGCTAATGGCAAAAAACGTCTGCTGCCGGGTTACTCGAGCTATCAGCTGTTCAAGGGAACTTTGTTGTACATTTCGGAAAGCGAAAATATTTCACTCCAGACCCAGCTCGTGAAGGGCAGCAAGGATGTTTTCACTGAACCGATTACTCCAGGGATTGTTTTCACAGATACTGGTCTCAATGTGCTTGCGAATCTTGCACCGTGGGCCCCAAAGCTGCTTCGGCACGACGCCCAGCTATCGGTTGACATGCTGAATGACGGCACGCGCGATCGGTTTGAGAGCCTGTTCCTGCAAGATTGCAGTAAGCCTCACCTCCGATTTGACGTGACCTTTGAGATTACGTTGAAGAAAAACGAGCAACGCAGTACTGGACCAACTGGCCTTATCCAGGAGATTTATACTGTACTCAATCGCGCATGGGGTGGGCGACACAGGGCCATGCAGATAATCCCAAAACAACAAGCCTCGCAAGGTTCGCTGCAGTCATCGTGGCCACTTTCTAGTGACACTCCCGAGACCGAGGTCGAAACTGTTGTTGCGTGCGCCCTTCTCGACCCGGACCTTGCTGACAAGCGCGTTACTTTTGTGGGGCCTGAGCACGACAACGAAACCAGTGTTTTCAATAGCTTCTGGGGTTCAAAGGCCAGCCTGCGCAGGTTCCAAGATGGAACCATTAAAGATGCAGTCGTGTGGAATCCAGGCTCAAGGCCGGTCGTGATAGAGGCTGCGGTTTATGCCTTAAGGAGACACCTAGAAGCAACGGTCAAGCTTCCCCAGGCTTTCGAAGATAAGCTGCCCTCTGCAAGTGGGAACATCACCCACGCCGCGAGCATGTTCATGGCCTTGTCGACGAGTTTCCAGAAGTTGGGCCAGGTTCTGCAGGAGCTCAGAGGCGCGTTGCCTTTGCGCATACTGTCTGTTTATGGAACCTCTGCAGATTTGCGATCTGCAAGTATTCTAGAGCCACAACCTTTCGTTCCCTCTCAGCTTTCTGAGGGCATCATAGAAATGGAGACCAGCACGCGCTGGCCTCTAGAGCTCGAAGCTGCAGAGAAGGTCAAGTCGGCATTCCTCATCAAGATCGCTGAAACCATGCGCAAGTTGCACCCTCAGTATCACATTGTTATTGGATTAGAGCCTGCGCCCGAGGATCCAAGTGTTGAGGGAGCCTTCGCGATTTTCCAAACTCCCGACGGGTTTTACTTTAAACTCCGGATCCTCGCGCGGATTCCAAAAGCCCCTTCTACGAGGCTTTCGAAGCTAGCAGACCACACAAGGCTTATTTCAACCATGGTGAATCGGTATCCGGGCTCGCTGAGCGCAGCCATGAGGCTTGTGAAGTACTGGTTCCAGCGCCAAATGCTCCTGACCTATCTTTCTGAACCGGCCGTTGAGCTTCTGACGCTCCATTGTTTTGTCAACAGCTCCCCATATGCTCCTCCTGTATCCCCAACAACTGCATTCTGGCGTACACTAGATCTGCTGCGGAGATGGGATTGGCGGGAGTGCAACCTCATCCTCGATACTGAACGTCACGCGGAAGACAGCGAGCAGTACAGTACAAAGAACCAGTTGGTGACTGGGTGCGACATGTACATGAACGCTTTCCAGTCTCTAACGGCAGCCTTCACGAAGCAGCGCAAGCAGGACCCCGCACTAACGCAGGCACCCTGGGTGATCTCTACAGCCCTAGATGAAAGTGGCATCTACTGGACATCTTGGGAGCCGCGCAGCCGAGTGGCTGCGGTAATTGCGTCGCGTGCCACCTCTCTCGCTCAATTGGCGAAGCCAGGGCTTAATGTGTTCGAAGCCTCGACCTCAGACTTCGATCTTGTTTGGGAGGTTACTGCGCCTGCTGCTGTCACGCACCGGAACAAGAACATGGTAGTTTCAGATCCGCACAAGGCGATAATTGGTGCCTATAATGTTGCTCTGGATCTCGTCGGAGCTTTGAAAAAGCTGTACAAAGACTCCCTTGTACTATTCTACTTGCCGCCCCACACACCCTCTGATCCGGCGACCTCGTCCAAGGGATCACCAAACCATTTATTGTGTGGTGTTTGGAACCCTCAAGCTTTAGCAAAAATGCCGAAATTGAAGGCTAATATCCCATACGTGGTCAAAAACATAAAAGGCCATTTCGAGCTCGACAAAGAGGCTCTGATTCAGGAGATCGAGCGCCTGGGCTCAGGAATGCTGAACCGGCTCAAATGAGTATTGATTCGAGTCTCAACGGAGTAGGGAGGCTTACATTTATGAATAATTTATAAAAAAGGACCGTAGACCGGCAAAGGTGCTTAACTTGATGAATTGGAGTGACACCTAGTAGTCTTGTTGCATTGTGCGACGTCCAACGCGCTCCTTTATAACGGCTTTTGTTGATTGTATCTTCTGGGGCGCGGCATCGGGAATGAGGGGACTCCATGGAAGGACAAGCTGTGCTTGTTCGGCAGCTTGTTGCGGAGCCAGCTGGTCTTAAGATCATTTTCGATGCGGTGTCTTCCAGACTTCCATCGGTCGCCCGTGGAGTGTTGTTCGTGGCATGCTGCTACTTGATCTGGCGTCATCGACGTCGCGTAGCAGTACCTCTCTGATCTGCAATCGTAGTCGCTGCACTCTGGGGCTCTTGAAGACTCTCGGTAGGATCTTCGGACGAACGCTTCCGAGAATTCGGCATTGTAAAGGAACTCGTTCGCCACACGGTGCCAGAACTTGCCGTTCAGGGGTTCCGACGACGGCCATCCCAGAGCCTCGCCATACTTTTCGCGAGCGGAGTAGAGCACTTTCCAATCCAAATTTTCTGTTTTCGACCACGGAACATTGAATCCGGGCTCGATGTCTGCATAAACCGTGACCGCATCCACAATTTCGAACGTGGCGTCGTCTACCTCGTAGTACCTCCACCCAGGATTCAGGTCAGTGTATGGAGTAATAGAAGGAGCAACCCATGCAACATTCAATGCCTCACTTTCAGAGCGCTCAGTGGCATTGTTTGCATACAGGACCGAGAACTCGTCGAGGTGGGTGTGGCCAAAAAACTGGCCCGTGATAACATCACTGAACCGCTCGAGAGTTGCTGCGAAAAAGGACGCAGCGGGGGGTAGGGCCTCGTCGGAGAGGCCGCCTGGCGGCACATGAGCCTGCACCCATGCCTTGATCCCGCGTTTCTCGCAGTCCAGAAGCTCCGAGATCAGGAACTCAATGATTCCGCTGGGATCTGGGTTTTTCATCCCAACGTAGTTGTAAAAATTCCACCGATACCAGTAGTTAGAGTTCAACGTAATGACCTTCAGGCCAGGAATGGGCTCCATGGCATACGCACCGTGGGTCTTCTGGACTTGCTTGCGCGCCCTGCCACGGATCCAACCATAGTCCGACCACATGTGCTCCATGAGCTCGAGGTTGAACGCAGTGCGGTCAGCGTATTTCGAGGAGGCCGGGGGCTCCTGACTATACGGATAGCTGTCATGGTTCCCCAGCACCGGGAAGACCGGGATGTTACCCAGGTAGTTCTTGAGGGCTCTCAATGTTCTCTCCTCCTCGATGAACGTCTCTTCTTTGGTGATGAAGACCGGGTTGTGGTCCACCATATCCCCCGTGAACAATGCAAACTGATAGTCGTTTTGGGTTCTTTGGGCGGCATCGGATACGGCGCTGTCTAGTAGCGACTGCGGGCAATCGCAGCGCCAATGCCCGAATTTCGGGGCAGGCACCACATCATCCACCGGGTTCTGGTATGCAAAGCTGTCACAGCACATGGCCCCCAAGCAATTTGCCGGAGCGTACTCGGTGTAGTTTGCTGAGAGATGCACGTCGCTGACATGGAGGACGCGGAAGGTATTGTTGGACCGCTCGGTCTTAGCCTTCTTCTCAGGCTTAGCCGGCCAATACTTTGCGTAATTGACAAGCGGCGTCGCGGGCCGTGGGCATGCGTTAGAGAACATGTAGTGGCAGAGATACTCGCCGTCGATGCCGTTGGGGTCGAGCTCGCTCAATGCGTTCGCGAAGTCGGGAAGGAAGGAGAACCCGTTCGACAGAACCGGGGACTGGTACAGGTGCAGGCTCTCGCACAAGTTTTGGAAGATGCCTCCCGCGGGCGCTCTTTCGCCACAGATTCCGTAGAAGACCGATGCCAATGTTGTTTTGTCTTCAGTCAATGACTCTTTGAAGACACGCAATGACAGCTTGCACGCATCGCACGGCCCTCCCAGCGCCGCTATATTGTTGAGCTTGTCGAACAGGAGGGCCAGCGGCTCAATGCGCTGCTGGGGCCGTCTGTTCTCTCGTGAGTCCACATGCCCGAGGTCTGTCTGCCGCAGCCAATTGAGGTTCCAATTGATGTTCAGGAACGCGGCTTGGCTCAATGTCAGAGCCTGAAGGAGGCTCAATACCGCTACCATTTAACTCGGCGATGTTTCTACCGCGCGCCCCGAATCAATTCGTATACAAACTTAGCCAAGCAGCTGCTATGTGCCAGCTCTTGAATTGCGATGTCTAGTCGAATGGCGCAAGGCAGCAGAAATGCGAGGAGAAACGCGCTGTAAATATGGAACGCGCTGTAAATATTGCGGCTTTCGGTAACTGGCTGCTCTCCTCTCCTTATCAGGCGTTCCGAGCCATGCAGCCCGGTCCACTCTGGGATATACTGGGCACGGGTTGGATCAACATGGAGGCGTCGGGCGAGAGTCGGCGGCTGCAACAGCCACGGTTTCAGCAGATGCTCGATGAATTCGCCGTAAAGTAATATATAATCAAGCTCATAAAATAGATCGGTGCCAGATTTTAAAATCTTGGCCACAGCAAAGACTCAGTTGTGGAGTTCCTCGGTGTCGAGCGTCCCACTGTGGAGAGAAGCTGTCAAGTCAGAGTGCATTCCACGGACGCGGGGCTGAACAGGCCATGGGCCCGCCCGCGAACAATCGCGGCAGCTCAGCTCAGCGTCTAATACAACATACAAGCAGCGTCGAAATTGCCGCAGTGGGAAACTCCCTTGCTCCGCCGTAACACCATCCGGGATGCATAGGCTTGCCGACCCTAACACCTACTACACACGGACTGAAGGACACAGGTATGAGTGGATCCGGGTCACCTTCGGCAAGCCCGTCGCCGAACGAGCCGCATGAAGGAAGTCCGCTGCTGCGGGACCGCCCAATTGACCCGCCTCTTGATAGTGAACAGGCTCCCGAACCTGTTCCCGAGGTGAACCCGCTGAACCAGCACTTTGCGCGAATCTACCGCGTATTTCTTGTAGCGCTGGTGGCTCTTTCGCTTTTCTGGCTCGCGCTGCTGAGCGTAGACCTGCTGATATCGGTCGGCGTCAGTGCCTCGCAAGGATCCGGATTCGAAGTGTTCTCTACGACCCTGCTTGGCCTCGCTTCGGTGAGCGTGTCTGTTTTGTTTTATAAGGCGCCCAGTGCGAGCGACCGAGTCCTTAACCTCGTGTGCACTGCGCTTCTCATAATCGACATGCTGCTCATTGTTCTTGTGGAGCAGCTGCGACGCCGCATTGGCATTGTACCCATGGCGATCTCGTTTGGCGGGGCTTTGATCGGTTCTATAGCAGGAGGCATATCAGACACCGTAGTGCAGCGCGCCAAGGAGCAGGAGCTTCGACGAACCGGGAATAGCGAGTTCATGAACCGCAGATCGGCCGTCGAGTGGATCCAGGTTGTGTTGTCGAGCCCCTTGCGCATTCTGATCTTCGTGCTATTCGCGCTGCTGTCGATCAACCTCATTTTCGATGCCGCAGACTCTCATACCGCAGTTGGCGACCTCATCCCCATCGGGAAAATGCCAGACGGTGCAAACGATGGGACCTATATCCACATCGCGTGCTCTCCAGCGGGCACCGACGGACCCGTGGCCATCATCGAGGCTGGCGAGACATCCGGCGAGGACATGCACGGCTGGGTTCAGCGCGTGCAGGGCCTGAAGGCGGTGTGCTTCTGGGACCGGCCCGGCATTGGGCTGAGCGACAATGCCCCCAGCCCCTTGGGCATGGAAGCCGTCGTCTCGTACCTGCAAGCCGCGCTCGAGGTGGCTAGACCAGAAAGCAAGGACGAAAAGCTGCTTCTTATCTCCCACGGAGTGGGATCCTTGTACTCGCGAGTGTTTGCCAACAAGTTGTCTGACCGCGTCGCTGGACTCGTGTTGATCGACGCGCTCCATGAACAGAAGTTCTACGAGGACCAAACAGTGCTCCATGGGCTGCGCGAGTTCGTCAGAGGCGTGACAGCCTCGTTCTCGACGTCGAAGATCCTCGGCGTCATCAGGGGCCTTGGGGCCGAGGAGAGGCTGTTCGGCCTACTCACGAAAACACAGCCCCGACTGCACAAGGCGCTTCTTCAGCAGCAGGTCAGCGCTAATCGTCGAACGGCTCTGGACATCAGTTTAGCCACAGACTCGCTGCCCAAGGACACACCCGTGCTAGTCATTTCCTCGTCTGAGATGTGCGAAAACAAGCAATGGAACCGGTATCAGCGGCTGCTGCTCCGATTAACCGACCGCGTTGTGGCATGGAAAATCCTCGAAGGACCGCACAACTTATGGTGGAACAAGCGCGCGGAGAAGGACCTTATTTCCCAAGTCGAGTCGTTTGTCTCGTACGTGAGTTAGGATCATTGCCGCTAAGGAATGCGTTCACTGCGCACAAGCACACACAAGCAGCATACAAGCAGTGCGCAGTGTGTGGTGGATTCAGTGACATCATAAAATTAATCAAGCTATTACTCTGTGCTTTTAGAACTAATAATTTATAAACGCGAGAATTCCCGTCAGGCATGCAACAATCGTAGAACAGTCATTTCGTAAAGTGGGCGCAGGAGGTGTGCAACGCGGCACGTCCCTGCAATATGGCCAGCATACCTTGGATCACTGCTCGCTCTCATCACTATCGTCGTCGCTCGCTTCCTCCAGATCAAACGTTTTCCGACACAGGGGGCACTCGAAGTATGGGTAATTGTTGACCACCGTTGAGCGGATGCACTTGTAGTGCCACATGTGGCAGCACGGGGAAACAAATAGCGAGTTGAAGAGCGAGATGTCCTCCAAACATAGAGCGCAGGTCTCCGAGTTCGCGTTCTGGTCCGCACCCACGATTTCCTTCAGTTTGGCAAACTGCTGTTTTTGATATTCTTGCGGCTGGCGATCCGCGCCGCCATCGAGCTCGACGCGCACGCGAATGGCCTTGTATTGGGGCTCCTGTCCGCCGCGGAAGTCCACGCCGAATCTAATAACGTCGCCCGTCGTGACCCTCCGCAGTTCTGACTCCGTTGCCGGAGCACTCAAACGGTCGTTGTTGAGGAACGTGCCCGAGCTCGAGCCCACGTCCCGAACGTACCACGATCCGCCCTTCAACACGAGCTCGGCATGATTACGACTAACGACCTTCGAGGCATAAACGATTGGGCGGTGCTTTTCATCTGAGCGCTCAAGCCTGCCCACTTTGACGATGCCGTCGGCTGGGAGCTTTCGAACTGCGGCCCGCGCGGTTGAAAGCACAGTTTGCGCATGGTCGACCAGGGGCGCCAACTTTATCGAATGCGGCTTCGGCCCAGCAGGATCCAGCTTTTTCGGGACTGTTTCGTACACCGTGCGCCGATTCACAAGCGTCCCGACTTGGTCTGCGGGGATGAGGGGTTGCTCCAGCTCGTTTGTGGAGACCATGCTGCCGGGGCCACCGTTCGAGTCTAGACTCTCGGATGTCTCGACTGAGTCGCTCCGGCTCAACTCCATTTGCTCAATTGACTGGCTGATATCTGCCATTGAGGATGCGTGCGGTACGTGCGGTGCGCTAGTTGGGGTGGGGGTTTACTCCAAACAAAGGCAAGAATCCCCGAAGCTGCGGCTAGAACAAGGCGCGCTAATGTGGTGTATGCTTTGGAGGCCAATGCAGGTCCCAGAGGTTCTGTACAGAGAGCAGGAGGAGCGGAAGCTGGCGCTGCTACACGGCTGGTGGTGATTGACGACAATGTTGATAGTAACAACCGGGATACATGAGGGATGATCAGGTGACCTCGTGTATCACCTTGCGTACCGCGCCCGCATGCTTCTTTTCGCAGGATCGACCACTCCTCGCTACCTAATCATATGGTGTGAGGAAAAAAAAAGTGCGCGCCGTGTGGCCACGCTTGAGAGGTATGTTGATGATGGTCCACAGTGACAAACACGTTAAACCCAGCTCTTCGATTGCATTCATGAGACGAATAGTAACGAATCATATTCTGAGACATTTACTAACCATTCCACCAGCAGCCGCGAGCCATAAGCCCTGCTAGAGTATTAAAGTTTCTATGTACATGCAAGATCCTTCGGTCGCGTCAAATCTTACTTTTTTCGCGCGCCCGCAGCGTTGATCTGGATAATGTCACCGTCCTGCAAAAGGTAATCTTTACCCTTCGTGGAGATCTTTCCTGCTCGGCGCATCGCAGCCTCGTCGCCGCTGAAATTTACACACTCCTCGAACGACGTGACTTGGGAGTTGATGAAAGTACGCGCCAGGTCGTCGTGAATGAGCGACGCAGCCTGCTGGGCCGTCGAGTCTGTTCGGCATGTCCACTCGCGCACCTCGTCCTTCCCCGTTGTGAAGAAGCTTTGCAGGCCCAGCGCCTTACGCATAGCCGTGACGACCGCGGGCAAGTTGCTTTTCACGCCGTCCCCAAGAGCCTCGAGCTCGGCCTTGGCCTCGGCGTCGCTCAGTTGAGCCAGCCGCGATTCAAAGTTAACGCTGAGCGGCACGACCAAGGACCCGGGCTGCGACGCCGCAACCCAATTTTCGAGCTCTTGTGTGATCTCGGTGGGATCGCCGAAACACCAGTCTTCCTCGCTCATATTGGCAATGTATACACTCGGTTTTGTAGTCAACAAGTTTAACTTCTGTAGTGCCTTGACATTTTTTTCCGACCAGCCCGGAAGCGAGTCGATCCGTTTCCCAGCATCGAGAAGTGCCATTGCCTTTTCACAGGTTTCGAGCATCGTGTCGAGATCTGCGCGGGCCGGGCTTTGGGCCGAAGCCGATTTCACTTGGCGCTGAGCCTGCTCAGTGGCCTTCATGACGAACTCCATGTCCTTAAGCACGAGCTCGTCGTGCACGATCTGGGCGTCTCGAATCGGATCGACGCTCTCTTCCACATGCACGATGTCCTCGTCGTCGAATGTTCGCACGAGCTGGAACAGGCCGTCTACAGCGCGGATGTTCGCTAGGAAAGCGTTGCCCAGCCCGTCTCCATTCGCGGCTCCTCGAACCAGACCAGCGATGTCGACTATGTTAAAATGCGCAGGCACCACCGACTCGGGCTTATATAGTTCCGCGAGCTTCGTGAGTCTTGGTGATGGTACGGTGACTTTGGCCTCGCTTGGCTCGATCGTTGCAAACGGAAAGTTTGCCGGGTTTCCGAGCTTCGACCGTGTGATCGCCTGGAAAAACGTGGACTTACCCACATTGGCAAGGCCAACTATACCGCCAGAGAGGTTAGTTCTAGCTCTGCCAAACATGGCGGTGGATTTTGGTTACAGTCTTCGACTTGCATTCAGGGTAGGCTCGGCTCAGTTTAGTAACCTGTGAAATCACCTGCAGATCAGACGATGGAAGATCTATGCAACCAGCTGTGCGCAACTAGCTGTACGCAACTATCTAGTACATCTAAATTTTCGCGATATATTCTCGAGACTCGCAGTTCTCGGGCAGATCCACGGCCTTCTTGAGGGTGGCTACCGTCGTTTCAACAATTTTAGGGTCCATGTGTCCTGCGTCGCTGTTGAACTCAACCGTCGCGAGCCACGCCTTCGCATCCTCGCTCGAGTAATCGAAGTGCGACGCAATGTAGTCAACCGCCTCCGTGTGGTGGCCGTTGAAATATGCGATTCCCTCGTTGACGGCCTGCACGAACGCTTTGATGGCAGCGGCCTCGGCGACGACGTCGTTGTGGGCCACGACGACCCACGAGGGCCACGGCGTGTAGATCTCGCCAATTCGCTTGATCTCGCCGTTGTCGTAATATTTCTTCGACGTGAAGTGCTCCCACATGAAGAAGTCGGCCTTCTTGTCGTTGACTGCATTGCGGAGATTCACAAACGTGTCGCAGACCTCATACGCGAAGGGCTTTGTCCACTTGCGCTGCTGCTGAAGCACCCGGGACATGACGTCCGACCCGGAGCCCATTCGCGACACACCGCATTTAGAGCCCTCGAGCTCATCAACGGACGCCGGGTCCGCGCGCTGTGCGCCCGTGCTCACCGCCCAGCACAAGGGGCTCTTCACGTAGGTCCCCACGAGCTTGTAGTAGTCGGTGCCCGCGGCCTGCGCTCGGATGAATGCCTCTGTAAGTCCCACGGCAACGTTGATAGTCCCATCGCCGAGGCTCTGGATAAGATGGCCCGATCCGGACGGGTAGGGCTTGAACTCGACGTCTACACCATGCTTGGCGTAAAACCCGTGCGTCTGGGCCAGAAACAGAGGAGTGCTGAAGTGCTCAGGGATGTAGCCAACAACAAGCTTCATAGTGTGCGCGGGCGCTTTACTGATTCCGTGGCGATGCGATCTCGTGTCCTGCTTAACGTAGATCCTGGACCCACAGACCCCTTACCCACTCCAACGGCAGCACGGGTGAGATATGCGTACACTATTAGGTTTATTCTATTACATGGATGGGGCTCATTGGAGCCGGGATAAGTGAACGATCAGACTCGTGCTCAGCCTATTCAGACTCTGGGGCATTTCCCGAGTTGGGAGCATCATCAGATCCGGGGGCGTCTCCAGGCTTGGGGGCGTCTCCAGATTTAGGTGCGTCTCTCAGTGAATTGTAGTGGGCGCCGAGCCCGAATTTCGCCTGGTAATACGCGATTGTCAACGGCTCACTATCAGTGAACTGCTCCTCATTCACAGTGAGCGGAGCTTGGGACGCGAAGAATACTCTCACGGGGACCTCATACTTTCTCGAGGCCGCCATGATCTCGAGCTCTCCTCCCCACAACGGTGTGTTCTCGAGATCGTCAGTGTACTTTTCCACACTTATAACGTCGCCAGTTTCGTCCTCTACGAGGTACGGCACAAAATCGTCCGGATGGGACCGAATGTAGTTCGCAAGCTCGGATCTCATCTCGTCGGCACTGACTTCCACACCATGCCTCTGCTTGAGCTGGTCGCTCAAGGAATGGAACAAGCAATGGCCGTCCGGCTGCACTTCGTGCTCAACGAGCCCGGCCTTCGTGATCATCATCCCCATGCCCTTCAGCTCGATAGCTCTCTTATCAGGAACGCTCTTTGCCTCTGCCTGGGCTTCCTGTACGACCCGCGCTCTTTCACGCTCACGCTCCGCCAGTTTCTCCTTCCGCCGGTTGCGCTTCTTTTTCCCTGGAGCTGCACCGGCCTGCTCGGGACTCTCTTCTGTATCCTCTCCAGCGTCATCACCCTCTTCACTGATCGTGGTGGCCGTCTCAGCGGCCTTACTGCGGCTTTCCGGGTCATTGGCCGATCCGCTTCCTGCTCTGGACAGCGAGCTCGACGACCTCTGTGATCCATCCTTCGAGGACGAGTCCTTGCGGAACACTCTCGAGATGCTCTTGTGTATCTGATGCAAATGCGGGTGCTTGATTTCGGACTCCGAACCGCCCTCGGACGGAGCGTCTGAGGCGGCTTCGGAGGTGTCGACGGCCTCCTCGTCTAAGTCGGAGGCCTTGTCCTCCTTGCTGGAAATGTTCATAGAAGAAAGTAGCCTCTCCGCGAAACTGGAACTCTCCTCAGACTCTGGCTCTGCAGGACTGGCATCATATTTCTCCTCGGATCGGCTCTTTTTCTTGCCCATTTGATATCTATCTGGTTTGATGGACGCCCGTCCCAGCGCTTCAGCCATCCATCTCTGGATGTAAACCCAACCCTATGTTGTCACTGCGGTTCCTGCTTAGCTCTTTAGAGTGATTAAGCATATGATCACACACACGTAGCTTGGATGGCTGGTGGTGATCCTGGATGGCCGGTGGATCGACAGCGATCAGGTGTGGCGCAGCGGCTTCAACCAAGAGAAACATGGCGGAGAACTATAGCAACGGATAGCAGAGCTACAAGCGATTATAAATAGAAAGGCAAGAAAACCGTATCATGGGGAAATGACCCCGAATCTATTCCCGTATCTGTATGTTATGGCCGAAGAGGCTGATTCAAGGCGTCAACGGCGGCGGCACTACGGGGCCTGGTCCGAACGTGAACTGAGAAGGCGCATGCGGTAGCGCGTGAGGAAGAGCATGCGAATGCGCATGGGGGTGAGCATGGGGGTGAGCATGGGGGTGAGCATGGGGGTGAGCATGGGGATGCGCATGTGAATGCGGAGCTGTGTAAGGCACGTACTGTCCTGGCGCTGCGAAAGTGTTATCAGCAAAGCCGGCAATTTCCGTAGTCGAGGACAGTCGGGCATCTTGAGCCAGTTGTGGCTTAGGCTGCTGGCGAGTTTGCGATTGCGATACTATTTCGCCAGACTTTCCTACCAATTGCGACTCAAGCGGTTCCGTGGAGAAGCCCTTTGTACCTGCAGCTCGGGCAATTTTTGTGGGCGGCTCTACAGCAGTGTCAGCGTTCACTGCATCCGAACTTTTTCTCTTGGTATCTCCAGGCGGGCTGGCTTGACGCTCGAAGTGGTTTCTTGTTCTCATGTGGCGCACCAGGTGATCTTTTCGAGTGAACTGGCGCCCGCAAGTAATACAGGAGAATTCCGGTGCTTGGTGGATGCGCCTGTGTTTGGACAGGTTGCTGCTCTCGGAAAATCTTTTCCCGCATCCGGGGAAGGGGCATTCCAAAGGTTTCACACCAGTGTGTACGCGCGAGTGGATGTTCAGACTGTTTCGGGATCGGAAAGATTTGCCGCACTCGTCGCACTTGAACGGTTTCTCGTTCGTGTGTCGTCGCTCGTGCACTTTGAGCCTTGCGTCACAGCTGATCGCCCTGTTGCACACCTTACACTTGTGGTCCAAGGTTCGTGCATGCTGCTGCAAATGCCGCACAAGTTTTTGGCGTTGACAAAACGGCACCCGATCGCGGTCACAGCCGTTCCACTGACACATTGTCGATCCTGTTCCCACATGGCTGTGGACAATGTGAGCATTCAGCTCAGAGCTCGTCATGAACTCTTCTCCACAGATGTGACCATCGACCATACACCACATGCACCTATGGAACTCGAAGGGCAGGCTTTCCGGTGTACCCAGTGCTGGCAGCGAGGAGGTGTCGATCAGGTTCGACTTACTTTCGTCGCCAACGGCAATCTCGGCCATATTGGTCGTTACCGTCGGATTCACGCGCACGTAGCCGCCGATCTCGTCCTTGACGTCGGCAACTGGTTTATCGGAATGAATGTTCATGCCGTTAGAGCATGTGCCATAGTGTGGGTGCAGAGATTCCTCTTGGTGCGAGGCTCTGATGTGCTCCATAATTTCATCGACATCGAAAAGTTCGTGGCATGCATCCCAATGGCATTCCACAGTCTGCTGAGGATTCGGATCCAGTCGCGAGGCCTGCTCTATCGATTCTTCCTGCTCCTGCTGCAGTGGAAGTTTGGTGAAGTGAGAGTAAAGGTGTTGGTCTAGCTCCGATTCGTTCATAAAAAGAACATCATGATCGTGCGTGTCCCAATGACAGTATAGAGGCTTTTCGCTGCCTTCTGTGCCGTCCATTTTGGGAATGAAGGTCGACGCTGCTTGAATTTTTTCAGAAAACGCTTGAAGGCAAGAAATGTCGTGAATGCAAGTTTAACCCACAGGGTACTCAAAAATACCATCTGGGGTGTGTTGCCGGCCACAAATCTGTACGATGAAATCACCTGACCCTACATAATAGAACTCGGGGGGCCCCGGGTACGGGGCATATATCCAAACGTGAGCCTATGGGAAGGCTCCGACCGTATCACGGAGCGTCATTCTGGTGACCATAACATGGAGCATCACACTAGTGGTCGTATCATGGCGCTCAGTGCCCTCGACAGGAAAGGCTATCGGAAGGGCGCGGTTACGCATTCATCTGGGCACGGGGTATGTAATAAGTACTACATATGATATGCTACATATGACATGCTTTGTCACGCGTTCTCGCAGGCTCTGTCAAGGCGCTTCGGCTGTATAGAGAATTACGATGATATGGACCCTAAACCGATCTGCCTTTTGAAACGACCGCAATTGGCTCATTTGCCCTGCTATGTGAATAATTCGATAGCGCTCCATCGACTATTTGTCCAGAGTCTCAGGCGTCCACGATGCTGGTGAAAATAATAGCGCGATCTTGTTCTATGCTGACGTTACCGGCCACTCAGAATTCGTAAAATGCTTGCGCCCGAGAGGGATCGCGAAGATAATAGGGGAAGTGGGTTCAAGGACCCACTGCGGACATTTGGGGTACGGGGTGCCGTTCCTGAAGAAGAGTTGCGGCTCGCGTTCTGTAGTTTTTAGCGGCATAGACATGTATGAAAGCCATCACGAAATCGGGTGAAGAGCAGCATTCTTCACAAGAGGTTGTGTCCAGTAGTAAGATGTGTAGTATATACCTCGGTAAGCGCGGCTAGTTGCCCATCCTACTTTTCGAGGCTTAGGAGATCTGCAATGGCATGCATCATCACTAAGAACCCCCCCTCCTGTAAGGTATGTGGGGGCAGAGGGGATTCGGTTTGTAGCTTTTAAGCTGTCAGATTGCTTCCTGCTCTATTGCAAAGAAGGGAGCGCTTTTAAAAGGACATGCTGAGAAAACTCATGAGGTTTTCGAAGACGTCTTTGATAATAAGCTCCCTGGCTCTAATATCGATTTCCATCTCTGTGTTCCTGTTTCTCACGACGAGTGACAAAATCTCGGCGGCCGGCATTGCAAACTGGATCAAAACATCTAGCCCTTTCGGCAACAGTGATGAGAACATTTACAGCTCCCCCGAAGTTCGACCAGCGCTGAAGAATAGCCAGGAGGCCGCGGAGCGGATCCGGTCAAACCCCCAGGACTACCGGTTCGATTGGCAGCAATGGCTTGATCTGTCCACGGTTGATATCTGGGAAGTTGGCAATCTGGATCCTGCGGCATACCCGCGTTTGAGCGGCCTCAACGGTCTTGACAGTGTTGCTCTGCCGTACTCCATGCAAATGACCCAGTACGAAGCAGCTCTGTTGGGCGCGTACTATGTCAAAGAGCGGATGTCGGCACCAGCGCGCGTTATCCAGCTTCCGAAAGTTAACCTCGATAACATCTCGCGTTCCGCCGAGATTTGGAGCGTGAGGCACCACGACAGTTCGAGGAACCACCTGCAGTACGGCCTCGATACCGAGGTTGATATTGTCCCCACGCCACACGAGGGTCATCTGTCCGCGGCCTCGAACAACGTGTCGGACTTCGGAATGGGCCTGAAAAACATACTTATCAAGGACATCCCAAAGAGCGAGTTCGAGTGGGATCCGAGGGGCAAGTTCGCAAACGAGGACGAGACCCAGATGGTGCTGCAGGCGATGAGCAGGGTCCGCAACAGCGGCAAGCATTATGCCGAGGTAATCCTTGCGCACGACCCTCTAATTGTAGGCAGCCACTACGACTGGCGCTTTTTCCGTGGTGCAGAAGAGCCTCACGAGATGTCCCTGACTATTGAGGCACTTGCACGCGGATGGGCCGCGTTTGCCGACAGCTTCGGCATTGACTACTGGCTGGCACATGGAAGTACGCTTGGCTGGTGGTGGAACGGCCTCGCTTTGCCCTGGGACACGGACATCGACATCCAGGTTCCCGTGAAAACCTTACACCGTCTGGCGTGGGAGTTCAACGGAAGCTTAATTGTGCCCGACCCCTCACAAACGAATCGCAGCTTCTTTCTCGATATTAATCCTTGGTATGTCAGCCGCGAACATGGTAATGGAAACAACGTCATTGACGCACGGTTCATTGACACGGCCACGGGCTCCTATATCGACATCACGGGCCTGGCGTACCTTGAGCCGAATGACACAGAGGTGCAGTGCAAAAACTTCCATCGCTACGGCATGGACAAAGTCGTGCCGCTGATGCGCACGCTTTTCGAAGGCGCTTGGATGTACGTCCCGCTGGCGCACGAGCCGGGTCTTTTGGAGGAATACCCGAATGCCGAAAAGGATGACTATGAAGATGAGTGGCACTTCAACTCGTACCTTCGCCTTTGGGAGAACATCGAGGTTGGATGCGAAAACGAGGAGGGCGAGGACTACATGATCCATGGCTGCTTCCCCACAAAGGCCATAGAGAAGTGTGAGTTCTCTGAGTTCCAAACCTGCGATGCGTACGTGGTTGAGGAGTTTCTAACCGTGGAAAACTATACGATGAACCATGCGCAGGAGGTAAAATACTGGAAACAGCTTCTACAAGATGGACTGGACAGCGCAAGCGCACCACGAACCTTGACGCAGATCCATGATCTGCTCGATCAGGAATACCCGCAACTCCACCGGTTGGCTTTGGCCCCTCAAGAGCCGCAGGAGCCCGCTGATGGCACCGCCTCCGACTGAGTCCTAATCAAAAATATAGGTGCGTGTATACGCGTCTGACCTGCCGGGCGAGAGAAGGAAGGCGAAAAATAGTTGAGCGGGATTTTGGTCGGTGTTGCAACTTTATTTATTCTATATGTACTTATATGCTCTCATCTGCGGGTAAGTGCCTCACACGTGGGTGGGCTTTTGGGAAGTCGACTGAGGCTGACATTACCACTGGTGTGTTATCAGTGATCCGCTATTGCATCACGTTCCGTAAGGCACGCGGCAACTCCTTAAGACGCCGCGCATGCTCGGAACATTCAGTAAAAAAGCGCAGGCTCAGATATTGATTCCCGGCAAGAGTGGCATAGCGAACTCTCCATGTAGAGAGGTGCGTCCATGGTTATGTAACGACTAAACCAGCCAAACTAGTAAGTACCGCTAATACGCTCGAATTGCTTCGAAACCACGCGTGCTGCGACGATTTCCGCATTAAGCCTGGAGACGGTCAGGCCAAGATGCAGGACGAAGAGCCCGCGCAGTTGCCCGAATCGCTAGTGGCGTTTGAGAAAGCGCTCGCTACGCAGGACACGGCGCAGAAGATTGTCAGTGTCAATGACTGGGCGCCCCACAACGAGCCGCTGAGACGTCGCCGTCTGCCTCGGACTGCTCGCGACGATGATTACGGAATCGCATACGCACTATTGAGATGGCCGCTGTTCATTGGGTTGTCCCTGTGGATTTCCATACTCTTGACTGTCTACTTCTTGCTGCGCCTTTGGGTTGCCACGAATGAGTCGATTGTGGTGTGGACGGGCCGCAGGCGTGCTCTACGCAACAATTTGCGCGAGGCCTCTAGTTTCGCAGAGTGGCTCAATTGGGCGGAGATTCTGGACGCATACCTAGGCCTGATCAATTGGAAACGAGACCCGCGCTCTCTTTGCTATGACTGGCGCACGGTTGAGCAGCTTATCAACGAACTCGATGCCGTTCCGCATGGTCCATTCCACAAGGAGGAAGACCGGGTCCACGTCGACCGACTTTGCATGATCCTCGATGGATCGATTAAGTACAATTTCGCGGGCATTCATAATCCCCAGCTGTTTTCTCAATGCTATTCGGGCACGAAAAACATCGTTGTCGAGTTGAACCGCTTGCTTCTGGAGCGCATTGAGGAGTTGAAATATACAAGTGAGTCGCTTCTGCACGCCGACGCAAAGAGGATTCTGTTCCACTCATTTAGGACGAACCTGGGTCAAGCTGCCCTGAGTCTGAGTGGCGGGGCCTCTTTTTCGTACCGCCATTTCGGAGTTGTTCGCGCGCTCATCAAGGAGGACCTGCTCCCGAAGATCGTGAGCGGGACCTCGGGCGGCGGGTTGGTCGCCGCACTGGTTTGCACGCGGACGAACGAGGAGCTGAAAGAGCTGCTCACTCCAGAGCTAGCACACCACATCACGGCGTGTTGGGAGCCTTTCCCGGACTGGGTCTTTAGATGGTGGAGGACTGGCGCCCGTTTCGATGCCATTGACTGGGCCGCGCGCTGCCGGTGGTTCACGTTAGGCGACATGACGTTCCGCGAAGCGTATGCGCGCACGGGGAAGATACTGAACATTTCAACGGTTCCAGCAGACTCGCACGCACCGGTAATTTTACTGAATCATATCACGAGCCCCGATTGTGTGATCTGGTCCGCACTGCTAGCCTCGGCAGCGGTGCCTGGCATCCTGAATCCGGTCGTGCTCATGACAAAAACCAAACTCGGCGAGTTCGTGCCGTACTCGTTCGGGTCGCGATGGCGCGACGGAAGCTTGAGGACCGACATCCCGCTTCAGGCGCTGAACACGTACTTCAATGTGAATTTCAGCATTGTGTCCCAAGTGAACCCGCACATACGACTCTTTGCATACCTGCCCAGAGGCCAAGTGGGCAGGCCTATATCCCACAAGTTCTCAAGGTCGCGATGGCGCGGCGGGTTTCTGTTCTCAACGATGGAAACGAGCGTGAAGCTCGAAATCAAAAAGTGCTTGAAACTCGTCCGCAATATGGATCTCGCACCCCAGTTGATGAACCAAGACTGGTCTAATGTATTCTTGCAGCGGTTCGACGGTTCGGTGACCGTTTGGCCCAAAATCAATCTAAAGGACTTCTACTACATCCTTTCTGATCCTACCGTGGAGCAGTTGGCTCAAATGATGGATGCGGGCGAAAAGTCCATGTACCCGAAGCTCATCATGATCAAGCATTTCCTGGAGCTTCAACGTGCTATAGAAATTTAACGATTGTACGGACGCTTGTATTTTTCTTTGTAACTTTTTTTGTTTTAACTACATGCGCTGTATTTAGTGCAAGTACACAAGGGTGCGAGGGCGCGCAGACCCACGCAGTATCAGCCCTGTACTTATTGCTTTGCGTGATATTTACGGTTTTGTGGTTGTGGCAGGGAGAAAAAGCATTGTGTGTGACAAGAGGCAAGTTCGCTGACACACACAAATAGATGCAACTTCTCGAAGCTAGATAGAACTCATAACACAGCAAAACTTCAGTCCACAGGGATCTTTTGAGGACCTTTGCAATGAGAGTCGAAATCCACGACCTGAAGCATGAGAAATGGTCACTAGAAGCCGAACCCACCGATAGCATTGGCGACCTCAAGTCCAAGAACTCTACGGCTCGTGGCCTTGACGAGTCCGCGAACCAAAAAATGATCTACTCGGGGAAGATCCTCAAGGACACAGACACCCTCAGCTCTATCAATTACGCTGAAGGGAAAGGATTTATTGTTTGCATGGTCAGCAAGTCGAAGAAGCCTGCTGCAAAGCCCGCAGCGCCCGCGGCAGTGAAGGCGCCAGAAACGAGCGCCCCGAAACAAGAGAGCCCCCAGCAGGCCGCGGGCGCTCAGCCCGCAGGACAGCCTTCCTCGTCGGCCACCGATGACGAGATTCTCACTGGGCCCTCTACACTTGCCACTGGATCGCAGCTGAATGCTGTGGTCGCGAACATCGTGGACATGGGCTATCCGCAGCAGCAGGTGTTGCGTGCCATGCGCCAAGCATTCAACAACCCGGACCGCGCGGTCGAATATCTTGTCACAGGACAGGTGGAGGACCCAGGAACCGCGCAGGAGGAAGACGAGAGTGCCGAACGTGCATCTGCTGAGCAACCGCAGCAGCCCCCCGCCGAAAACACTAATTCTGAAGCGCCAGAACGCCAGGGCTCAGAGCCCCAGGACGCGCGCGGCTCGTCGATTGACCGCGATCTGTTCGATGCGGCTGAGGAGCAGGAGGACGCGGAGGCCGAGGAGATTCCGGACGGCGAAGACATCGACTTCCACGAGCTGCTGGGCCTTGACGAGGAGCAGCTCAGCCAGTTGAGGGCGGCCGTGCAACAGAACCCGCAAGAGCTGCTGAGACTCCTGGATCCGCTCGTTCGCAGCAACCCGCAGGTGGCTGAGACACTCGTCAACAACCTCGACCAGTTCATGTGGTTCCTGCAGAGCTCGGGCGGCAGCATAGACGACGCGGCCATCGAGGGCGGCGAACCAGGCACGCAAACTGTATCTATCAGCCAGGAGGAAGAGGCGGCTATTCATCGCATAATGGAGCTTGGGTTTAATTTCGACACAGTGGCCATGGCCTTTATCGCCTGCGACAGGGACGAGCAGCTGACCGCGAACTATTTGCTGGAGCATGGCTACGACGAGTAATATTATAGTATATAAGTTCAACCGAATGAAGCGTAAAGTGCCGCCAGTGCGTCGCGACTCTCGTGCCTCGTGCTCTCAATTCGCGAACGTCGTCGCCTGCTCATCGGGCCATTTATAGTCCGGGAACGCAGGGTTGCCTGGCCGGACCACGAACGTCGTGGCCCAGCCAGCGGCGGATGCGGCATCGATTTCTTTTGGATTGTCGCTGTAGAACCTTAGGTTGTGCGCGGAGCCGATCTCCGAAGCGATTTTGTCGTAGCTCGCGCGTTCGAGCTTCGGGCCCGCATTCAGCGTGTCATAGTAGCCCGATATCAGCCCCGTGAGATCTCCCGAGGTTGTGTGTGCAAACAGCAGCTTTTGAGCGGGAACGCTGCCAGAAGAGTAGATGTATACTTTCGTGGACTTCGCCCATGCATGCATTGCCTCGACCGCATCTGCGTAGACCGGCGCCTTGATCTCCCCCGTTTCGTACCCTTCCTTCCAGAGGTAGCCCTGCAGCGATTTCAGGTACCCGGCCTTCACGTCAGTTTTGATCAAATGCTCTATGTGGGAAAGCAGCGTGTTAGCGTCGCTTGTGTACTGTTCGGGGAATTCCGCCAAGTAGGCTTCGAGCTCAGATCGGGCTGGCTCGAGCGGGAACTGCAGACGCGGGATCTCGACGCGCGACTTCTGCAGGGCGTACGGGAACAGCACGTCATGCACAAACGATATAGGGCATACCGTTCCCTCGATGTCCAGCACCACAGCCATAATGATCTCGGGTGGCTTTTCCAATGCTGAGGGCCGACATTAGCAGCTCAGGTCACACGACCAAGGGCAGGGCCATCCACCTGCCCCATCATCCCACTATACCGGCGCCAGGCACCAGCATAGCTGGAGCCGGTGGAACTGCATGCAAGAAGTAAACAAAATGCAGGCGCGAGACTCGCCTCGAGCGGATATTTCGGTCCGTTTTTGGACCGCGGGATGAGTATCACCGGGAGTACTGGCCGGTCGGCATAGAAAGCCGAGCATAGGGTGCGAAGCGGCGCCGCATGTGACTCAGAGTGCTGCTGATATTCGCCGAATGCGGATTAAGTGACTAAACGGCGCGGCTATCGACCATGGGGCGGTGTGGCAGCTACGTAGCCCCGTTGGCAAGCATGACGACCTCACGTGCAAGATTGCGAACGCTCGCCGCTCCTGGACGTATCCACCCGCTATCGACTGGCTAGACAAGGGCGACTTGCCGAGTAACCCTTACATCATTGTGCAAAACCCCACAGACACTTCATGTGCTTTTAATCAGGAGACTAGCTGGGCACGGGTATTTTCTGACTGCTCCCCTACGTGCGCTTCTCACAAAACTCGCACAGATAGAGCCACCCTCCTCCCCCACCCTCCTGGGCAGCCCCTACTCTGTTATCGCGAGACAAATCTGCGTACTAGCTATAATTAGATAAGTTATTTGCGGCAGCCGTTGACATAGGCGTTCATGGAGACGTGTTCCGGCCGTTGCCGCTTAATTAGATGGAGATCGACGCACGAGCTGCTCAACGGCTTTCCGCGAAACGGTGAACGTTAAAGGGCACATATATACGCACGCATGCAGCCCCCGAGTTGCGATCAGGGCTCCCGACGGTATCTCGTAAACCCCTAAACGCGGACATTAGTTCCTTTAAACTGGCACCGAGAGATCAGTTTGCGCGAGACTGATCCGTTAGGAGACCAAGGACGCGATTGTTCTACTTACCACCGCTGAAGCTGGAAAAAAGGCGGTATATTTGTTACCCGTGAAGATTCGCTTTTCGCGCAGTTGTACAAAAAGGCCCAGCACGTGGGAATCCAGGAAGAAGAAGGCCCAACAGTAATAGAAGATCAGTGTCGAAGATCAGACCATGTCCGACGCTCATCACAGCTCAGGGCACCACATTGGTAATATATCCACCGCACAGGGCTCGACGGGCCATTTGGACACGGCCCGATCCGCCCTTAATGACCCCTTGTCCCCAACGTCCCATGCATCCGCAGGCCATTCGCCGCAGTCGCCGTCATCGGCCTCTTCCACGTCCCAGTCCTCTTCCGTCAGCTCACCAACGGCAGAGGCCCAAAATCGTGGTTCCGAATGGTCCCAAAGTGAGTCAGATGCCGATATGTACTCGGCGGGACCCGTGTCTCCGCGTGGCGGCCAGCTCAAGCGTGGCGCTTGGTCGCCGCAGGAGGACGAAAAGCTCGTACACCTCGTAGAAACTATGCGCCCCCTCAAGTGGGTGCATGTGGCGCAGGCAATGCAGACGCGAACCTCTAAGCAGTGCAGGGAGCGCTACCATAATTACCTGAAGCCGAGTCTTACGCGCACCCCTATAAGCAAGGAAGAAGGCCGGAAAATCGAGGACCTCGTGGCGATCCACGGCAAGCGATGGGCCGAGATAAGCAGACAATTGCCCGGCCGCTCGGACAACGCAATCAAGAATTGGTGGAACGCAAGCGTGAACAGGAGGCGTGCGTCGCAGGACCAGCTTCCGAACACCGTCGCAGCACTCAAGCAGTCTAGCACGCCCTCAAGCTCTCAGCTCTCTAGGTTCCCGCCATCCACGCAGAGCAACGAATCGACCCAATCGTCGGCATCGTCATCTATACCACAGCCCGTCCAGCCCGTCCAACCCGCGCCGCTCGCTGGTCAGGCCCCACAGCCGGTACATGCCGTACCACAAAGAACGCCAAGTATACCAGGCGTAGTACAACCCGTGGCACCGCCCGCGACGCAGCCTGTCGCACAGCCCCGGGCTGATGAGCAGGGCCACGCGCCCTCAATTCACGTTCCCCCACCCATTCAAGTGATGTTCAGCTCGATGTACGCGGAAAGCTCGGGCAGAGGCTCTTCCGGATCTTCAGTGCAGTCGTCCCCGCAGCCGACGCAGTTGGCTTATACGTCGCAGTCTGCAAAACGACAGCAGTCGCCGCTAGCTGCTCATGTCCATCATCCGCATTTACCGCACCACCATCATCACCACTATCATGGCAATGCCTCGCCTTATCCTCTTACACCAGCGCATAGGGCAGAGTCGAGAGCGGAGTCTCAGGCAAGGCTTTCGGTCACATCACTGAGCTCCATTGGTTCAAGATCAAACTCGATAGCAGAAGGCACTCGGTCAGTGAGCCCGGCTGCCTCACCGCCGCCCGTGCCGCACGCCCCGTTTGGAGCGAATTCCAGAATAAGCGTAGGGCAATTGCCAGAAACACCGAGCTATTCGCATTCTTTGGAAGACCCGTCAGCGCTGTTCACGAGGCTTCGACAGGGATCCGACTTTAGACGCCAATCGACAGACAGCGGTTACACAGACGCAACATCTCTTTCCCACTACTCGCTTGGCTCTGCTGGCGCCTCAACCAACACGACATCACGACGGCCGAGCCTACAAACTGTGGTGACTGCTGAACTGGTGTCTCCACAACCTCGAAATGACTCGCCAAGACAGTCGAGATTGTCAATAGCAAGCTTGGTGAACGATTAACGTCATTATTTATTCATTGCGGACAGATGTCCATGCCGCTGGCTCTTGCAGGCCCGGGACTTTGTACATATAGCATCGTGTGTTTATATCCAACGTTTTTTCCCTTTAATATTTAGATATGTAGATATGAATTTCAGCCTTTTGGTTTTTACTGAGTTTTTCCCCATGTCTTACATTCACGGACGGAACGAAAAAAATGCATTTTATCCGAAATTGATCCAGCGCAGTTCGATCCAATAAGCTCCGTTCAACGCATTGATAATGCACTGCATATCATAATCCTGTGCGCCGCTGCTGTAATCGCTGAACCTCAAGGGTTAGGTGACAGTGGCAAAATCACCGCGATTTTACAGGCGATCGCTCGATCCGCTTGCAATTACGGCTGATGTCTGGCGTTCGTGGTCCCAATTCGGCGCTCACTGAGTTCCTGCGGTCCCAGGGTATCAATGCAAATGAGATCCGGCGGAGACACGAACGGCGGCAGCGCCTGCGTGAGGAGGAAGAGGCTGCTGCGGATAATGAACCTGGATCGGAGCAGAGCGAGGATGCTTCGCCACAGGAGGTGCAGAATGCAAGCGATGATCCGGAAATCATGAGAATTGCCCAGGTTGCAGCACGCAAAAGAAGAGGGAATTTCGACGACCTCGACGATGCGCAGGCTGCTAATGAGGGCACCGCGGTCTGCGCCATATGCAACTCGAGATTCACGCTCACAGTGTACTCGAAGCCTGCTCCGGGAAGCAAGGACGGGTATCTGTGCCGAGTCTGTAGTGCGAAAACTGTGCAAGAGGCGAAGGCGGCCGCGAGGGCACGAAAAGGAGTCAACAAGGGGAACGCCAGCAAGAAGCGTAAAGCGCTTGCCGCTGATCTTCTGCAGCTACGGTTTCTGACCCCTCCGAGCTTGCAAGATATGTGCATCAATCTCGTGGCTAAGCATATCGACTCCATTGAGGAGCTCGGGGAGTGCACTGTCTCGAGCTTCAACAAGATCAGTCGCATTTTAGGGAAGAACCGACGACTGACCCCCAAAACCATGCAGCTATTTTTACGCAAGGATGTCACGACGCTCGAGTTCTGGGACTGCTCTAATTTGACACCCGAGGCTTTCAATCTTATCCCCGCGCTGTGTCCGAACCTGGAGAGACTGGTCTTGGGCATGTGTGGGCAATTGAACTGTGAGAACATGTCACGGCTGTCACAGCTGAAGCATCTCAAGGATCTGCACCTAGACGGACCCTTCATGGTCAGGAAAGACGCGTGGCTAGATTTCTTCGACGCGAAGGGCGTTGATCTCACAAGCCTTACGATAACGTCCGTTTACAGAATCGACTCGGAGGTGCTGGCATTGTTGACCGAAACATGCGTGAATCTCGAGAAGATCTCGCTGCATCGACTGTGCCAAATGTACGATCCGACGCCCTTCTTCCTGCTGGGCAGCCTTCCGCGACTAAAGCATCTTGAAATTCGTGAGATGGAGACCGAGGCATGGTCCGACGAAGCTATCGTCCATATATTGAATTCTGTAGGGTCGCAGCTAGAGACGCTGGTTATTGGAGGTGCCGGTGCGAGCTTGAGTGACCGTGTTGTTGAGGCTATAGCTGCAAGCTGTGGTAACCTACACTGTTTGGAGCTCGAGAGTCTGACTGAGATAACAGACGAAGCTGTGGTGGGTATGTTCACGCACTGGTCACAGGCAAACAGCAACACTGGCTTACAGAAGCTGAGCCTCCAACGTTGTTTCAACCTCGGCGATGGGGCCGTCCAGGCGGCAATGAAGCATTCGGGCGCAACATTAGTCGAGCTGAACATCAACTCCCTCAGACTTGTGGGAGAAAAGACATTAGAACAGCTTGTGGAACTCGCAAACCTGACGAAGCTAGACATCGGGTTCATAGGGCGAGTCTATCCAGCTCAAATCTACAAATTGTCGACATCAAAAACCCTGAGACAGGTTCTTGCGTTTGGAAATATCCGGTTGAGCGGCATGCCGCTTCCCACAGGGCTTACAGTCGTCGGAACCATGTAGAGGGTATGTACGTAACGAAAATAAGGCAAGATTTAGCGCCGTTCAATCGAATCCGAGAGTAGAATCGACCAGGAAGAACTCCCTCAGAGCACCGGAGTCTTTAAGTCTTTCTGCATATTGCCTGGGGTCGGGACAAAGCTTTCGCTCCCATAGCGGGAACAAGGCCTTTGGATCAACGTGCTGCGAGCGAAAGATCTCGGGCGACTCGTGCAGTTGTTGGGGTGGAACGAGGGAGAGGTCGCCAGTCTGCTGGGCATACTCAATATTGTACAGCCGACCCTGGTCGTCTGGTTGCTGATTGTGACGTCTATCAAACTCTACGAGCTCTTTAACATCGTCAGGATTCAGTAACTGGTCACGGGCTTGCGCTACTTCACCACTCGTCTCTAACGCCCGAGAGTATAGAAGGCGAAAAACCTTTTTGTTATGGTAGCGGAGCGCACTGCGACAAGCCCGCACGTCTTCAATGACATGTGAAGTAAGCCATCTGATGTAGCGCAGCCAGTAGCTCGGGTAGTATGCCGTCGACACCAAGCATCGTTCGTACAGCTGAAGTATCTCCTCGGTGTTGTCAGTAGCCTGCTCGGTGTAGTCGAGGTATGCTTCCCAGATACGAAGCTCCTCGTCGTGAAGCTCGTGTGGGTGGAAGTAGGGCCGTTTTATCTTTGACTCAAACTCATACTTTCGCGTGACTTGGCCAGCAAGTTCCTGCGAAATAATCTGCAATTTCTCGGGCGATTCGAGATTCTGCTCGAATGCAAGCTGAAGATACTGAGCGTACGAGTATAGTGGGACTTTTAGCACAGCCCTCAGTATATTAGGATCATTGTTGGTTCTTCTTAAAAGCTGGTCCCATAGTGGGTGGGCCTGGAAGTGGTAGCCGAGCGTTTTCGTTGCCTCCCTTGCAGCCTCGACAGAGGATCCAAACGGCGAGTTTAGGTATGCAACCCACAATTCAAGAACGGGACACTGTTCAAGCGCGCGGGCCCAGTCACGCTCTTTGTCTCTGGAAATGTCAATGAGTTTAAGCCAGTATCCGAAGAGGAGAGGGAATTTGCCAACCAGTGTGTTCAAACTCTCAATTCTCTGCTCATCCGACTCTGCTGCCTTGAACTTGGCTTCCAGGAGTGCCAGCTCGTGCTCCATTCGAGACTATATAGCCAGATGAAGACTGCTGTTGACATACACCCTTACCACACTCATCTTCGGTGCTGAGCGTGGGCGTGCGTGTGCATGTGTATCTCCAAGACTTGATGCTAATTTTAAGAAACTCAAGTAATTCTACTTCGACGTTTGTACGCCAATTGTGCGACGCATGTAATGATATTGAAAACGCCGTACGGTAGTTGCCCATGTCGAAGTACAGTGAGCTGCTATTGTTATTGTTGTACTTTTCGGCATTTTTTAGCACTAGTGAAATATTAATTACCATTCATTACTTGTCGTCCTTTTCCAGCAAACCCACGACCCGCTTAGCCAGTGCCGGAACCGCTATCTGCGATGTGTACAATCTATCATCTCCTTCTGCGGGCGCCGGCACGTCGATATCTGCCAGTTGTTTTATGCTAGCAATAAGCTTTGGAGACCCGCGAAGCAGACCGATAACTCTTGGGTCTTCGGACTCGAGAAGCTGCGCTATTGTCCAAACAGCTATGTGCTCGAAAGTCGAGTCCTTCGACTGCAGGAACGACTGGAGGAAGCCCTCGACTCCGCCCTCGGGCTCGGTCCAATTGTCAACAAACGAGTCGTACTCGCTGACCTTTGAGCTGAGGTTTCCAAGAGCTGCTGCCGAGTTACCCTGGACCTCGAAATTGTCTACCCGTGTGAGCGGGATGAGGACGCTGACGATTCCCATCTCGAGCAGCTTCGACTTGAGTTCGTCACCCAGTGCTAGAACCGCGATGCAGGCCGTGATCTCCGACTCCACGGATGCGGGGACACGTTTGAGCAGGTCAAAAAACTTCTCGACTGCTCCCGCCTCGACTATGTTGAGTTTTGTGCGCTCGCTGCTGGCGGCCAGGTTTCTCAGAGAAGAGACGGCGTGGCAGAGAATTTCCTCGTTGTCGGTCTTGCCCAGTAGGTCGACAAGAGGAGGCAGGAAGCCAGCTTCAACGATCGCGCTCTCATTCGAAGCATGGATAGAGATGTTGCGGATGCATGCGACTGCGGCGAGCACCAGCGATGTGTGGGCCGACTGGAGCAGCTTCAGCAACAGCGGCAGCCCGTTGGCCTTGACTATCTCGATCTGGTAGTTGACATCACTAGCGAGATTGCGGAGCGCAAGAGCGGCCTGACATTGAATTCGTGGAGAGTTCGAACCCATGAGATGCACGAGGTGATGGACAAGGTGGAGCTCGGTTTGAGCGAGTCGCACGCGATTGTCGGCTTCGACCGCGATGTTGGACAGCGCCGTCGTGCAGTAGTACTGCACATCAGGGTCCGAGCTCGACAGCAACGAAACAAGGACGGGAATCGCCTCAGCGTTCACAAGCTCACGACGGTTCTCATCGCTATGAGTCATATTCAGCAGGGCACCCGTGGCATTTCGCTGGACGCGCATGTCTTTAGACTTTGCCAGTTTGGTCAATGGTAAAAGAGCACCGCTGCGCGCGATTTTAGATTTATTCTCCTCGCATGTGGCCAAGTTCGTCACACACCCGACAGCGTTGCACTGTACCTCCACGTTCGGCGACATCATCTGCTTCATGAGCGGGCCGAGGCCTCCCATCTCGACTATGAGGCGTTTGTTCTCATAATTTACGGCAAGATTGCCCAATGCGGCACCAGCGGCACGCTGCACCTCGCTATCGGGGGATTGCAGGAGTACAAGGATGGGTTCTAGGACTTTGCCATCAACGGCGTTGATGTACTTTTCGGTGATCTCAGCAAAGGCCAGCGCCGCGCTGCGTTGCAGCTCGAGATTATCGCTTTGAACGAGCGTTGTCAATGCGTTCAAAGAGCGGTCGCTCAGGAGATCGTTTTCTTCCCGGTTGTCGAGGTAACGCAGTAGCAGTTCGATCGCCATCCGCTCCTCCTCACCGAGTAGCGGAGCTTGCGCGTCTGCATTCTCATTGTTATCACGCCAATCGCGACAGCAGGAACATAATGCTCCCATCTTGTTGCCAGGCTTCGCCTATTTAGCGCTGAGTATCTGGTTGTTTGAAGGGCGCCGCGGGTTTGCTCAGTCAGCAACAAGGTCTGGTAATGGGCATGCATGGCATCCATTGCCACTCCGGGAACATCGCAGATCTCCCCCATATAAGAAGGGCAAGGGTACGAATCAAGCACGAAGCGGCTTGGAGATGGCGTCGGTCATGCCCACGGGCTTGTGGTCTGTGTGTGCTGTCTCTGTGGGATTCCGGACTAGCCCAGCATCATGCTGCTGTCGGCCCGCACGTCTGGTTCGGGTGGAATGTGGGACTAGGGAGAACGCCATGTTGCTCAAAGCCTTGTGGGCAGTCTAAGCATGCTTGTATCGAGGGCTGGATCGTCGGGGAAACCCCCGCCTCTCTGTGGATATCATGCACCTCTGTTCGTGGCGCCTTCCCAGTGATTTCAGATTGGATGCTAACCCGTCAGATTTTAGTATAATGGTCGATAGTATAAGGCGGTATAGTGCACTGTGTCGATACACGGAAGCGATGCGTCAGATCAATAACTTTGACGCACCAGATTCATGCGCATACTAGGATCGGAGCGCGGTGTGAAGTATCCCTATCTGCGCAGCGTAAACTAGCAAAGAGCTTTGGGCTGAACTGCAAGTGGATCGTCGCGGGATAAATGCGGGGCGCCGCAATAAACCTCTGGGATGCCCAACTCCCGAGCGGTATTTCAGTTTCCATGCCACGGGGTGTTGGTCTTTTCAAACGGTGGGTATAGAGGTCTGCGCCACTTAAGGCCACAAGCCAAGCTTTTTTTTTCCAAAAAAAAAAAGTGAACTAAATAAAGACAAGGAGTCGGGACACGCCAATATTCATCGGCGCCATCGCTGCCCGCATGTGTGTGGCTCTAGGTCATATGCCCGCAGGCCCGTGAGATGGTAATCGCACATGCATGTACCCTCAATGTGTGCTACCCTCAGCCATGCATTTTTAGCGCCGCTACGCAACACCAGCCAAATCCCACCTGCAGCGCCGTCGTAGTTTGCCAAACGCGATAAACTGTTTAACGGCGCGGTCTGCGGACCAACACATGTCACAGCAACCCAATGCTTGCTGATCCGTTTGTTTGCTATAGCGCTTTATATTCTACATGCCGTGTATCATATGCAGCTCTCTCGAGCGGTCTAATTAAACAATAAATAATGGTTATTACAAATAAATAGGTCGACACGCGCGCCCTTATCGGAAGGCGAGCATATCGACGATGGAGAAGATCTTCTGCATCACGAATTCAAAGCCTTCCCACTCATCCTGGGAAATGTGAAGATCGAAATCGATCCCCTTCAGGAACTCTGACTCCATTTTCTTCATTTCCTTGAGCTCGATCTTACTGAGCTTCGACCACGTCGATGTCGTATAGCTAACGTCGTCGACGTATTTGTCTGCGGTCATTAAAGCTGCAGCAAGAAGCCGAGCCTCGCTTGACGGTGCCCCCACGACGGGGAAGCAGCATTTTTGACGGAACCGAATCACGTACAGAAGCGCAGCCTTGACCGTGGGTATAGGCACACTTGATGCCCGAACTAAGTATTTTGTATAGCGCAGGAACTGGGGCGACAAGCCAAGCGAAATCGCTGAAAAATCCCTATCTGAGTTCACAGCACTCATCAGATCGGCCATTGGCGTGAACCATAAAAGCGCAATGGCTCCTGAAAGATGTCCAACACGTAGGTCGCTGTTTGGAGAAAACGTCTGTGCATAGAGCTCCGAAACGGGCTCGGAGAATATTCTTGCGGAGTTATCACTGGTTTCGCGCCAATCTGGAATATACCGTGTCGAAGGAGGCAGCGACAGAGGAGTTTGTATACCAACATTATCAGCTAGCCGAATGGTCGTGAAGTTTTCCGCTACCTTGCCGGGCTCGGCCATGGCCGAATCGTCCAGGCCGCCGCGCACATTACAGCTTAAAGTTGTTACGCTGGACATCAGCTCACGACCAGTTCTAGCAATCTGTGGTGCAAAATATGCGAGCGCTTCACATGTTATATCAGATTGCGGCGCCGACGTGCCCCAAACTGAGGAGAAATTGTCGTATCCTGCTTCAACCCTTTCGATCGATAAATATGCAACTCTCCATGCATCCTGACGCAAAATGCAATGCTGTGAACCCTAGGTCAAGGGCTCAGCCGGGTCTCGCTCAGTCCTGGAGCTACTCTTTGTTCCGCAAGATTTCTGCGTTCTAGTCTCCGCGAGACTCATATAAGAGGCTCTCCACCGTTTAACCGGACATCGGTATACTGAGTACGGTGGTCTCGATTTCTCCAGCCTCGTTGATATCGGCCCTTTCGGCGCGAAAAGCGATTTTGGCGCCTGTACCCTCAGCTCGCCATTTCGCAAACTGCGCGGGTGAGGGCGGGTCCGGGAAAGGGTTTACGTGTCGCTATTACGCCCACGCCATATTGGCTATCGAGGCTCTGGAAATTCGGTAATGCGAAGCTAATCATTGTTCGAATGTGGCTAGGGTTCCTCACGTCTGATCCGACGCAACGTGTAACCCGTGCCCACAAGGTGTGTCACGTTCGGAGCTGCAGATAGGTGCGAATGTTTTTCGGAGGTGCCAAACTCGGCCGAAAACTTGGAAGAGCGTTCAGCATATCATACAACTGCTTGGGCCCTTTTACCGCACACATACCAGAAGTTGGTTTTAAGATCGCTTAGAGCTGCATTTGTTTCCCAGTGGGAAAAATCAAACTTACCCTGCGTCCATCGGTCAGCAATCCGTCTGTGAGTAGTTCGACATCTGTGTAAACTGCCACCCGCTATACAGCGTGGCCTGCCGCATCATATTACACAATGCTGCGCCTTGAAGGCGTTAAGGACTTTTTTCCTATCTTGCTCCTGGATTTTTCGAGCTTGCCGTTTATACTTCAGACATCGACAAAATAAAATTGAGGGGAAATCCAAGTCGGTGATGATCGCGTGCGCACAATGCCGCGCTTTCAGCCACAAAGGGAATCACGGGCTGCTAGGCGCCTTGGTGAGAAAGCCGTTGATACGTCGTGCGGTGAGCGCGCGGCTGCAGATTTTACACCCGTACCCACGTAGAGCCACCTCATAAGATTTCAGAAGCGTGCGTCACTGCGCTAGGTCACTTGATGCATGGGCCCACTGGATAGGGGGGATTTAGCCGAGACAGCCCCTTGCACACGTCCTAGGCTCTCTAGGCCGAGCTAACCGGGACTTCTCGATAATTGAGTTTCCTAAACGTTGCTTTCACACTTAAAGATCGCTCTTCTTGCCGATTAGTGGCATGTCTTAGTCATGGAGTTATTTTTAACCGGCAGTATCACGGCGAGATCTGCATCATGGCTCTGATAAATGAGATTGTGCGAGGAACTTTCGTGGACCTCCATGTAGCGTTAGTTAAAAACAGTTTCATCGAATATCGTATCTAGGGCTCTGTCAACAACGATCTGTGAGCATCATAAGCCAGACTTGCGTTTCTTTTGGATGTAAGCCATGAAATGATGGGTCCAGATGACAAGTCTTAGTGATGGGCAATTCTCCACACCAGGTACTTCAAGATAAGATTCAGTTGCGTTTACGCTACTTGCGCGCTTTTATTTGCAAGCAACTAATTTGAAGTGTTATTTCACTAACACCGGATTTAACCGGCCACATTTGGCCAGAGGTATTCAGTTGCGACGTCTGCGTTCAACACGTCCGATCACCTCACGTCAAGTATGCATATTGTCATATGGAATTTGTGCAGATTCCCGGGAATGTCAACCTGGTGCATTTGCCGCTATCAGCTCAAGGGGATATTTGCTATACATCACGTGCATGACTCCTTACACCATGCATCATGTAGGGCAGAGCAGACGCGACCCAATGCGCGCCGTACATCCACTATCTCCATACTAGCAACCAGGCTATTAAGATTTCACACCCACTTTTATCCTGATGTGCGTTTTTAGCGCATGATTTTACAAACAAAAACCCGCTGCCGGTCTGTAAACCCCTTTTGACTCACAGCGGCTGGAGGGTGGGTCTGCACTGGATCTCCACTTAAATGCGCATGCATGGTCTGCAGAGGCCGCCTAACCCTTCGAAAAAAAAATGCGCCCGATCGACGCCATTTCTCATATGTGAGCAGTGCTTACTGCCTCATCTCGACGCACAGACTCGGGATCTGGAAGAGACGCCACTGCGTTGCAAACCTTTGCGAGGCAGTGCCGTTCTAGTCGGGCCTTGGATTGTCCAATCCTAAATAAGCAGCCACCCTATTGGCTCGCTTGAGTCGGAAAAATGTGGGCCTTCAGATCAGCTTCCTAACCCAGTGCTTTTTGCGTGCGGAATACCCGGGTCCTCGAAACTTGTCTCGCCTTCTTCGCCCCTCTCTCGACGCCTTGAAGTCAAGTTTATTGGTCGAGCGCGTTTGGTCGTTGTGGTGCTCTTTATACGCCTCGCCTTGCTGTGGGAGGCAGCCTCCCCCAATATCCTAGCAAATAGTCGATGATGTGCTAATCTTCCCCGCACTAGTAAGCACACCTCTGCGTGGGACGTCTTCGTAATTGACCCTAGTAGCGAAAACGAGCGACTGAGCGCAGTCACAAAAAACCCACACTACGAAGACAGTCTATTATAAATCCTCTGTCACTGCAGTTGGCCATAGCGTTTCCTCGAGAATTGCTAAGGTGTAGAGGGTGCTAAAACAGATCTCTAACACCTTTGCAAACGATCAACAGGCCCTCGCTCTGCAACACTGCCAATAGAACCGTGCGTCTGAAGTCCACGCTCATAGAGTCACATCCGCCGGGCATTGCGGCACCATTGAATCGGAGTCTTGGTCTACGAAACAACAAGCCACGTCTCTCAGTGACAGAACGCGAACTCGTAAAGCACTAGCTTGTGAGCTCTGAGCAAGAAGTCGCAGAACGATGACGAACGACTCTGATGGGCATGTTAAGCGTGCTGAGGCCTTGGGCGCGACTGCCAAAGAGAAGGCAGAGCGTCGCCAGTCCCGCGTGGCTCAATTCAACCAGTTGAGTAAGGTCCCTGCGTCCTATGCGCGCATGCGAAGAGTTTCGTCGTCCATGAAGGATCCATCACTGAAGCAAGCGGTGAATGTTATGAGCTCAGAGTGCCCACACAGTGCTGATCCTGTATCAGCCGAGTCGCCGATGCTAACACCCTCTGTGGGCCCTTCTCGGCCCACCTCGCAGGTATCGCTAAGCTCTATGGTTCGATCCAAGGCAATTGACGCCGCGGACCCCGCTGTGCCTTTCCCCGCAAGAGCCTCATCGAACTCCTCTTCCACTTCATCCATATCGTCTCAGAATGACAGCACACCCTCCTCTCCTCCGAAGGCAACAACTCACCAGGCCCACCAGGCCCCCCAGCCGTCGCTGAGCAGAGTTGCGTCTACAAAACGGCTGAGGGCCACGACACTGGACGTACCAGGATTGACGAGATCAAAGGTGAGCCCAGATGGTCGTATCGCCAAGGACGACGTTGGAGCAAAGCTGGTTATCATCATGGTAGGGTTGCCCGCAAGAGGCAAGAGCTATATAACGAAGAAACTGACGAGGTTTCTTAACTGGCAACAACACGACTGTCGCATTTTCAACGTTGGTAATACGCGAAGACGAGCCAGCAGGCATGTGGGGCCCTCGTTGGAGCCCCTTCCGGACGAGCCCATGCAGGCGGCAACTGCGGGCACTGCGCATACTGGTGACTTCTTCTCTCCTGACAATGCCGAAACGGTGGCCCAGCGCGAAAAATGGGCCGAGGACACTTTGCAGGAGTTGTTAGACTACGTCCTAGATGGAGACGGCAGCGTTGGAATCTTGGATGCTACAAACACCACACGCGCGCGCCGGCGACGTGTCCTGAAAATCATAAATGAGCGCAGCAACGGCCAGTTGAAAGCCCTCTTTGTGGAGTCGATATGCACGCAGCGCCACATCATTGAATCGAACGTAGCATTGAAACTTAGCGGGCCCGATTATAAGCATATGGATCAGAAGAAGGCTATTGGAGATTTCTTGATGCGGCTGCGTAACTACGAAAAGGCCTACGAGCCCATAAGTGATGAGGAAGAGGAAGACCCCACATTCCAGTACATCAAGTTTATCAACGTTGGACAGAAATTCGAGTGTGGAAATATCAAGGGTTTCTTGGCTGGCCAGGCCTTGTTCTTCCTGCTGAATTTCAACCTTCAACCGCGACAGATCTGGATCACGCGACATGGAGAGTCTACCGACAACCAAGTGGGCAAGATTGGTGGCGACGCTGGTCTGACTGAACGCGGTCGTAAGTACTCAGCTGCCTTGGCTGAATTCGTGAAATTCAAGAAAATGGAGTTCCAGAAACGGTTGGCGAAGGAGGCTAGCGAAAAATTGCAGATCCTCAAGAATACTGGATCGAGACCCCCGACACCCGAGAACGAACCTGCCGACCAGAACTTCTGCGTGTGGACGTCTATGCTGCGGCGCACTATTGAGACAGCAGACTCGTTCGAAGACAATGAGTTCGACATCAAGGAGATGCGTATGTTGAATGAGCTCGACCCAGGAATCTGCAATGGCATGACCTATCAAGAAATCAAGGAAAAGTACCCTCATGAATATGAGGCGCGCATGCAGGACAAGATTCGCTATCGCTATCCTGGCATTGGAGGTGAATCCTACCTCGACGTGATCAACCGACTGCGGCCGGTTATCGTAGAGATAGAAAGAATGGAGGACAATTGTTTGGTTATCTGCCACCGCGTGGTTGCTCGCGTCCTACTGTCATACTTCATGAACTTGGGTCGCGATGCAATTGGAGACCTTGAAGTGCCGCTGCACACGCTATACGTTCTGGAGCCGAAACCTTACGGAGTGGACTGGGCTCTTTATAAATACAATGAGCGTGTGAACTGGTTCTATGAAGTGGCGCCAGAGGATGCTCAGGTCAAATCACAGCTCAACGATCACAAGCGAAGGTATACAGTCGTCGCAACGGCTGGAATGAAGCTTGGCGATGACTCGCCGCAAAATTATAGAAAGCCATCGGACGACGAAGATGAGAACGCCATCGAGGACTCGAGCTCAGATGAGGAGCAGTCTAAAGGCGAGACAGAGACTCAAGCCTCGCGTGGAAATCCCGCTTCCAGCGATTCTAAGGCTGATCAGCAGGGTAGCGAGATCTCATTGGAGGAGGCCGTTGGAAAAAGACTGAATTTGTAAATATCCACACATATAACGAATTGAATGATTTTGAAGTGCATTGATTGAGCAAGCTTAACGCAGTGTTGTCTTCAAGCTGGCAAGGCATCTACGGAAAGCCCTTAGCCGCCGCGTGTGTTAAATAAACAACCATCAACCCGTGCCCCCAAGCAGACGGCGCGGGCCTGAACTGTGTTGGAAACTATGCGCATGTTTTGCTCTGCAATTGTTTATCTACTTATAGCGGCAAAATTATCCAGCGCTGAGCTCGTAATGCCACAGTGGCTTCGAGCATTGAGCGGTCTAAAGAGCTGGCCGCTAGCCACGCCGCCTTATGTTGCAGAAGCACACCACAATTTATCTGCAATTGAGGCCGTGCCGTTGCGCGAGTACGGCATCTGCTTACCAGAACTCAACGAAACACGCAGCTGCTCCTTTGACTGCAATCGCTGTCTTGCGGCAGATGATGTTTACACTTGCAGTCCCATGAGTCAAACCTTCGACGACGGCCCGTCCGCTGCAACCTTGAGCCTTCTCGACGCACTAAAGAGACGGCGCTCTAAAACGACATTTTTCCTAATTGGAACAAATGTCGTTGAGAGGCCCGAGATCGTCCGTCGAGAACATCGCGAGGGCCATGTAGTTGCCGTGCACACCTGGACTCACAGATTTTTGCCCGCCCTTTCCAATGAAGAGGTGTTTGGAGAGCTACAGTGGTGCATATGGGCAATCAATGCGTCTACTGGTGTTGTTCCGCGTTATTTCAGGCCGCCTTATGGCGGTTTAGACAACCGGATCAGAAGCATAGCTCGACAGCTAGGCCTAACAACGGTTATGTGGGACCTTGATACCAACGATTGGCAGCTCAACGAGGGCTCGCGGACCTCAGCAGAGGTTGTATCCGACATCGAGGACTGGTCCAGCAAAACTTCTGAGCGCAGGTGGTTCTACTTTCGTACGAAAACTAAAGGTTTGATGCTGGAGCATGACTTGACTGCCCCTAATGTGGAATTGGCTATTGACATCAATGCACAACTTCCGAGAGGGCAGAAAACGGTGGCTCAATGTGTACGAAAACCGAAATATCAATGACCATGTGGCACGCACTATGGCGCCCAAATAAGCTTCACACTCGTGTCAGCAGGTGTCTGAACTCACATGAGGGGCACTTGTGTCTTACGCCATGAATGATGTTATTACTCGATTTTATCAAAATTGTTACCGCCTTTGAACCAATAATTTGATTACCTCTTGTCATCCTTTGTGCGCACGTACACCTACATGTACCTATTAACCATATATATATAGTGTGCCTAGGTAGGCAGTAGGGACCAGTCTGCTGATTAGTGAGTGACCACCACCTCTAACGCATCCTGAAGTATCCTCTATAAATAGGATGGATTTCCTTAAGGGAGCTACGACGCGGCGAACGCTGACCGCCATGCACCCTGCTTTCAGATTGAGTGGTCGCAGAAATGGTCTGCTAATGCTTAGGGCTCCGATGCCGCTAGGAACGAGGTCCATTGTACTCCGCAGTAACTGGGACGAGTCGAAATCGCGAACAAGCAAGAAAAGCACGGTTACAAGCAAGGTGTTCCTCGGCTTGTTGATACTCATGCCTATTGTATCCTTTGGTTTAGGTACCTGGCAGGTCCAGCGCCTTCAATGGAAGCTGGATCTCATAGCCCGTGCTGAGGATCGACTACTCCTGCCCCCGCTCGAGCTTCCTCCCGTTGTGAACCCGGAAGCCGTGAACGAGTTCGATTATCGGAGGGTAACAGTTACTGGAGAGTTTGATCACAAGCAGGAGAAGCTCATTGGTCCTAGGCTATATAGAGACCGTCGAGGCTACTTCGTCGTCACGCCGCTCAAAAGGAAGAACGCGTCCACGCTTCTTATATTCCGCGGGTGGATCGACGATTCTCATAAGTCTCAGCGCACGCGCCCTGAGAGTTTGGTGACGGGTGAGGTGAAGTTGGACTGTTTGCTGCACAAGAAGCCGGGGAAGAACATGTTCACACCAGCGCCGGAACCGAACGGAAACGAGTACCACTTCATGGACATTGATGGAATAGCGCAGAAAACGGGCGCCCAGCCGATCTACATCGAGGCACTCCTGGATAACACTGATGATTCAATGATGCCCGAGCAGTTGGCCAAAAACGGGATCCCTATTGGCGGGCTCCCGAAGGTGACTTACCGCAACTCTCATTTCCAGTACATTCTTACTTGGTACGGCCTTTCGCTGTTCACGGCAATCATGTTGCTAACAGTCTGGCGGCAGCGCAAGGTAAGCTACGTTGACCCTATGAAACGGAAACTTGAGCATGCCAAGAAATGGCAATGAGCTGCGAGCGCCTACATGTATGCACTAATGCATCATATATTTTGTACATAACACTGTTGCTCCATAGAACGTTGGGTGGCAATGCAGCCTCGCTTTTGGAGATCGAGTCGGGGCGAGTTACTGAGTGAATTTCACAGCGATGCCATTGCACCAGCTGCCGTACCAGCCCTTCAAACCCGCAAAGTAGAAGCCACGGGGCGGGACCAAGTCCACGAAGCCTCCACCTTCTCCTCCCCAGAGCGGAGAGCGAGTTTTCTCAGTGATAACTCCTGCCGCATCCACCCAGGCGCCCGTGCGAAGGGCGATGCCGACAAAACGGTCGCCTTGAGGGATAGGATAGTCCTTTGGCGAACCACCGCGGTTGCCAAACATGACGGACTTACCGTTTGGATAAACAAATTCAATGCCATCCAGTGCTAGGCCGGAGAATATACGCACGAGCGACGGCAGCATGTCACGAGGAAGTTCGCACTCTTTAACATCTCCGTTCGTCTGGCCAAATGCCACCGAGTACTTGTCGCCCTTGCGCGCATTTTTCACGAGTTCTTCCACATTGTTGACATCCTGCTGGTCAGTAGGAGCGGCGTGAATATGCAGATCAATTGCCTTGTTTCGGTATTCCGCTGGCACGGCTTGCTTGATTTGGTCGAGGCTCAACTGCAACTCGGGAACGAGATTGTATTCGATGTGGGCTCGGGAGTCGCCGTCAGCATGGAAGTCAACCATATAAATGCCCTGAGGGCACTGCACAACGATGCCCGAGTCCGTGGGGTAGATTATGGGCTTACTGCTTGTTCTGTAACGCTCACTTTCTCCCGGCAGTGCAAACGAAGGGTGGTACAGGAATCTCATGATGTCCATGCGATTCCAATGGTCTTCATCCTGCGGCCCCGGTGACCGGCAAACCACGCGATTATCTCGAGAAGAATAGCCCTCTAATGCAGAGAATGAGCGAGTCCAGAACAGATAACCGCGAAGCATAACGCCGTCCGGTTCATGCGGACAGCCGAGGAGGTGCCCAATCTCGTGTTGGAACGCTCCCATTCCGATGCATAGCGCTTCCCAGGCCGTGCCGGATTGATTCGAGTCGTTTGCGACATACTGTGTGTCCGTTCTGGTCTCGTCCAAGCATGCTATTGGAAGATCTTCAAGGCAGGTCGGCCAGCTCCACATGGCGTGACTTCCAAAAATCGCGAGCTTGATGTTATTGATTCCGCCGCCCAAGGCTGCGTGCGCAACAATCATATTTTTGCCGCGGTCCCAGTGTCCGTCCAGGAAGATGCACGCGGCCTGCACAAAGTCGTCGTTGAAGGGGCCTCCATAGTTCCTGAGAGCATCATACGCAATGCCGAAGAGTCCTCCAGTGTCTTTGCCATTTGGATTCTGCTGAGCAAGGTTCGCGTCACGGATCTCAGCCGTGGTTTTGTCAACCTTGACGATGTGAATGTGCGCCGTTTCTCTCGGCGACATGTCGCGATTGCTCAATGTGTCGGGCTCGACCTCGGAATAAGGGGTGTAGGAGCGGAACCCGCAACCATTACGGTTCATTTGCTCCATTGTGAATGCGCTCGTCATGTAGGCGGCCATGCGCATCTTCTTGACTGCTGTTCCAAGGTTGTTACCGCCCTCCCGCTGCACGCGGGCCGGGATCGCATCGAACTGCTGGGGAGAGTCCTTGGCCACAAGCAAGCAGAAATGCAAGGGCGGGTTCTCCTTGATAGGGAGGTATTTCAGCGTGAGCGACTTGCGCTGGCGCGGCTGGCCAGATACATCGGTCTCGAACGTAAGTTTGTTCGAGCCGCTCTCCAGCGGAACCATTGCTCGGAAAAACCCCTTCGAGAGCGGGAATCTTTGCGCAGGGAAGCGGTAGCTCTCGAACCACACTATAACTGATCCCTCACCAGAGCCCACGCTCTTCGACATGCCGTGCACAATAACGCAGCGCTGCGAAACAGCTGCATTGTCCCATATGTTCAAGAACTCGATATCAGACATTCGGGGAGGCTGCAGTAGAAAATCAGTAGATGGCCAGCAATTCGACCTCAAGCTGCAGGAACGTCTCGGGCGCAAGCCAAGCGGCTATATAGTGGATTTCGAGGCGTGATTCCCCAGGCTGCGCATGCACGCAACCTTACCCATGACCTTGGTGACGTCGGTGCTGCCGCGATATGTACGCACGCGCAGAAATATTTACCTAAAGCTAATAAGCCAGTGGCCGAGCGGTAGGCTGGAAAACCGCTTGGCTTCATTTGTACTGATTAACTCGAAGCACTACCTCGTATAACCGAGCTGCGCAGCTGGCCGCACCTCTACGCAGACCCCTTACCTAATACAGGTCTCGGTCGCGTGCATTCACTTATGGGAGACTCAGTAATTACATAAGCCAGGTGCCGATAATGTGTGACACGTAGGCTGACATTCGCTGCACCCACAACAAGAATACTCTAACCACCCTTTCCCCTGCCATATATTCTGTTGCACCGGACCACGTAGTTTGGCGTTTGGTTAGCAGATGAGCAGTCACAGAAGGAGGCAATATCCGCAACAGCAGTATGCGGCATATGAAACGAGTGCTGCCCGAAGCGCGGAAGCGGGCGGAGCCCCAGGCGCGTACGGCTACGCGTCTGCGGCGGGCGCACCGGGCGACCAAACCGGAGTCTTTGTTCCTGGAGGTGGTGCGGCTCCCATTCCGCCGACCGACCAGATGGCAGATGTGAACCTTGGCACGACCGGCGCGGGTGGCTACACGAACCAGCTTTATGGGTCTGGTGCGGGGGCCGCTCCGTCTCCGATGTACGCGCCCGCGGCTCCGGCCGGAGGCTATGGCGGTGCTGCTACTCCGTCGCATGGCGGCGGCAATGCTGCTGCCTCGGTGAAGATGCCGCTGAACGAGCTGTACAATGTTGACTTGTTGCAGTCTCTGCCGGCGCCCGTGAATGATCTTGATCTGCCCCCGCCCCCGCTCGCGGTTCCCCTGGAAAACAGCCTCACTCAGAGCGAGTTTGCTTTGGGCTCCCCGGACTACATAAGGTCAACTTTGAACGTGATTCCGCGCACGCAGTCTGCCTTCCGCAAGAGTAAGCTTCCCCTGGCACTTGTTTTGCGTCCTTTCAACAACCTTCGGGAGGAGGACGACCAGGTGCCGGTTGTCTCGGATCTTTGCATTGCTCGCTGCCGGCGCTGCCGAGCCTATATCAACCCGTTCGCCCAACTCATAGACAACAATATGAGATGGCGATGTAACATCTGCCACCTCACAAACTCGATTCCGCAAGGGTTCGAGTTCGACGTCGCGGAATCGCGCGCGCGCAACATGTTCGAACGTGCTGAGTTGAACTACGGCATTGTTGATTATCTGGCCTCGCAGGAATACCTTGTGCGACCTCCGCAGCCCCCCACTTACGTGTTTCTGATCGATGTGAGCGTGAACTCGGTGTCCGTGGGCATGCTTGAGCAGGCCACCCGCACCATCCGCAGCTCTTTGGACCGACTCCCTGATAAGGATGGCCGTACGCGTGTGGCATTCATTGGCGTCGACAGTGCCCTTACATTCTTCCAGATTCCCTTGACTGATGAGCAGCTTAACGACCCCGCGGAGGAGAAGCCCGCTGCTTCGGTGGAGCCGCGCATGCTTGTCGTCAGCGACCTTGAAGATCCGTTCATGCCTAGCAACTCTGGACTGCTTGTGAACCTTAAAGACTGCCGCACTCAGATCGAGCACCTTCTCGACCTGCTTCCCCAGCTCTACGCTGGTACAGCTCAGTCGAGTAATGCCCTGGGCAGCGGTTTGAAGGCTGCGTACAAGCTGATCAGCAACGTTGGTGGTAAGATCGTTACGCTCACTTCGTCCTTGCCATCTGTTGGGCTGGCGAAGCTTGAAACCCGGGATGAGCGCAAAGTTGCGGGCACCAGAAATGAGCACCAGCTTTATTCCCCTGCCAATAATTTCTACAAGAGCTTTGCCGTGGACTGCAATCGCGCCAACGTTTCAGTCGACATGTTCCTTATCAGCAACAACTACCAAGATGTGGCGACATTATCGAATTTGCCGAAATACACCGGTGGTGCTACATACTTCTACCCTGGCTGGAGTGGCATGCGCCAGCCGGATGTAGATAAGCTCCACCACGAGCTGAGCCAGTATTTGTCGCAAGACTTCGGCCAAGAGGGTATGCTTCGTGTGCGCTCATCGAGTGGACTGCGCTCATCGAACTTCTCGGGCCATTTCTTCGTCCGATCGAGTGACCTCATGACGTTCCCGAATATCCCTCATGACCAGACGTACGTCGTGGACTTTAACATCGATGAGAACATCAGCAAGCCCTACGTTTCATTCCAGGCAGCTCTTCTCTACTCGTCTGCTACAGGCGAGCGCAAGATCCGAGTCATGACGGTTCAGATCCCAACCTCTGAGAAGCTCAGCGACATCTGGGCAAGTGCTGATCAGCAGGCCCTTGCAACTCTGTATGCTCACCAGGCTAGCGAAAAGGTTATCTCGAGCGGGATCAGCGCTACTCAGGATTGGCTCAATGCACGGATTGCTGAGATGCTGAAGACCTACCGTGCTGATGTGCTGAACACGCATACTGGAACTTCGGGGGCTCTTTCGTTGTGTGCGAACTTGCGCCTATTGCCTCTGCTCTTGTATGCGATCAAAAAGAATGTTGCATTACGCCAAAAGGCCCAAATTTTGTCGGACATCAGAGTGCATGCGCTTGACTTGCTCATAACGCTGCCGCTGCCTCATTTGGTGAAATACTTATATCCGGACTTTTATGCCCTCCACGACCTCCCTGATGAGGCCGGACTGCCGGACGAGAATGGCAACGTAGTGTTGCCTGCTCGCCTCAACCTCACTGGTGAGTCATTGCAGGGACATGGCCTGTACTTGCTGGACGACGGTCACGTCATGTTTATTTGGGTTGGACGTGACGTGGTTCCTCAGCTTCTTATCGATGCATTCGGCACCGCGAACATCGATGAGGTGCCTTGCGGCAAGACTGAGATGCCTGTAATCGAGTCCAGCGATCTCAATGTTCGTATTCGAAACATTATCGCTGCCTCGCGAAGCCGCACAGATATCGTTTACTACCCATTGGTTTACGTTGTTCGGGATAAGAGCGACCCAGCTCTTCGTATGTGGGCCACGGCACTTCTTGTCGAAGATAGGAGCGAGAGTGAGCCGACGTACGTGCAGTACTTGAACACCATCAGAGAAAAGTTGACGACCTGAAGCGGTTATGGTTATGGTGACTGAATGGCTCAATCTGAGGCCGGTCCCGAGAAAAATTCACGCTAGGCAAGCCCATATTGCGAATATCGGAAAGACACAAGCGTCTCTTCGGTATTTACGGCTGTCAAAGCGCAAACAAAAGGGGAATTCACTCCTTAAATGCGAAAAGTGGCGGTAAATTTATACGTACAATACAGTTTAATGTCAATCGAATAAATAGTGTTTTTGACAAAACGCGCCCGCTCAGATGCCCCAAACACTTCCTCCTGTAAATCTACGGTTGTTGATCTGGTGCGTACGCTCCAGCTCTTCCAGAACAGACTGAGATGTTTGAGTGTCATTAGAAATCTGCTTCCACGGTGTCGATGCTGTTTGAGCACGTTTTTCTTGGCTTAAGTTTTCAGCGAACAAAAGAGGGCTATCGAATTGCTTGACCTTCTTTTGGTTGAATTTTGGGCGCGGGCCCTTCGAACTTGATGCTGCGCGCGGCTTCGCGCCAAGTGATGGAAGACTGTCGCTGAGCTGAGCTGGCTGCTCAGGATTAATCGATGAGCTCCGGGATGGCGATGCTTTGCTCGACGAGCTTCGGAGCCCTACTTGTGGAGAGCTAGTGGACGACCAAGGAGATCCTGATGATGACGGTCCTTGCCTAGCAGGAGACTGGCTTCTTACACTTGCCGGCGTAAGTGAACCAGTGGCGAACGGCGACAATGAAGGGAGCGGCGATGACGTAGAAGAGCGAGGTGGTGAAGCAATGAGTGGCTTCGATATAGAAGCCTTGTCCGGCTCGCCTTGTGGGCGAGACTTGCGACGTGCTTGAATCCATCCACCTTGTCTTTCAGCCTTCTGCGGCTGCACCGAGCTAGTGCCGGTGGGCGTTTCCTGCCGGTTTCCAGCATTTGCGCCATTATTATCCGTGGACGCTACAGTTTTGTCCCTACCGGTGGGTTGCGTTGGCTCCTCCAGCTGAGTCGGGTGCTGTGACGATGCACCACTTCCCTGACGGCTCTTCTTACCACTGGGGGATGGCTTTTGGTACTGTAAGCGCGACTTCAGGATGTCATAGGATTCTGCAAGATCTTTATCGATGGCCTCGGTACCTTCAAGGGTTTTGAATGCCTTTTCAGCTGCCTCCAAAGTCTCCGAAGTAAGATCCCCAATTTGCGCTATGAAAAAGGGAAGGTTCCGAACCAAAATGTCAATCAAACTTGAATATAGAGGAGAAAACGGCGTGCATGCCTGCAGGAACGGAAGGACATACTCAAGGTTGACCATCTCGAACAGTCGTCGCTCGCATTCTCTACTGAGACCTTGCATCAGCAATTCATCTGCTACTTGCCACAACGTGAAAAGCCACTCCGCCTTCTCGCTATCTATCTTGATATCGCGAGGAACCTCTAACGTCATCGTGTAAGCATAGCGGAGAATGTCAGCCGAAGTTGCGGCAGATGATGCTGGGTCGTCTAAACTATCCCGCGACCAGCGTCTCAATTGAGCTGCAATCACTGGGGATGCAGCTGCTAAAATGGAAGAATGTGCGAACAATCCAGACTCCAGTTTAACATCGCAACCTATATCAGCCGCGCGGGCGCTCCACATACCTTCGCCCAAATCGCATGTGATGAGCCTTTGGAGGGCATTGAACTCAAGTAGCAAGGGCTTGCTCTGCATATAGCTCTCGAAAGAAGGGTTTGGCTCATCCATAGAGTAATAAAGGCTGGCTACGAATGCAGAGACAGATTCAATAGACGCATACTCAACAACGAGGGAGTTGTTTCCGGCTTCGGCTTTGCGGAATATGATCGAAGATCCTGAAATGGCCACCAGAGATGCTGAGTCTTCTCCAGCTCCACCTAACTCTGTAATAAGTGGTCTCAATAAAGGGCAGCGGGCGAACAGTACTGCTCTATGGACACAAACGGTGCTGTTCCCGACACTGAGAAACAAGTCTCCATCTGAGGATGCTGAAGTATCATCCACGCACTCCCAACGAATATAGCTCGTGGAATAGTTCTTACGCTGATTGCGCGGTGTCTTCCCGTAAGAAAGGCCAGCAGCAATGCCTGCGACCCCTACTAATGCACGGCACTGAGGGTCTGTCTTCAGCATAGTGAGTGGCACTCCCTTCAAAGCTCTGAACTCAGATATTTCTCGTCCTTCCTCGAGTTTAACAACACTGGATCGAGTCGCTACGACCACGCTGCCGTTATCGGCCACGTCGAACGAGACTACCTCATCCTTCGGCTTTCTGGGAGTCCACAATACCTGACCATCGTCTTTTTCGCTCTCATTTTGCTTCAGGTAGTATCTGATTAGCTTCCCCTGATCGGTTTGTACGACAAGGTGATCGCCGCTCGCAGCAATAGCTTGTACACCCCTGGAGCTCTTGCCCACTTGTAGGCGAGTTACTCGCGAACCTTGCAACAGATGTACCTGACCGTTAGACAGCAGAACACACACCGCATTATCACAGCACTTCACAGTAGTGATACGCGAAGTGGTCTCGAAAACCACGATTGGTGTTTCGACAACAGCATTTCTCGCGGCCTTGTTCATCATTTGTCCGCGATTGACTCCCCAGCTCCAGATCTTTACTGTTGTGTAGCAAAGACTGTAGAAGTCGCAGCAAGCCACGCCTATTAGTGGATTTTTGATTTTCCGACTCGATGCGGAAGACCTGCCGAGTGCGCTGAACGCGTTCGATCTTTCCAGATCTACGAACTCCACGAACTGCTCGTCAAGCGCCTTCGGCTCAGTTATGATCTTTTCATCTGAGTCAAGTCCAAGCACACCATTGATATTCTTCCCCCATGAGAAGCATTTGTCTGCAGTCAAAACGAGGGAGTGGACGTTAGAGGTAGCAACGTACCGTGGGATATTGCCTGTTCCCAAGTTGAGGCGCCTCATGTCCCCCTTTATAGTTGCATACAGCTGGCGGTCTACATCTATCCCGTCCCACGTCGGCTGTGTGACGACGACAATCGAATTGTTGCTCACAGAGAGATCCCACACATCCATGGGTCCATGCTCAAAGTCCTGGTGAGCGAAGCCAAGCTTATCGATGCAGACAAGCCTCTGGAAGTTCATATGGGTCGTCGCTTCTCCCAAAGGCAGGGCCTTAGGCCTTTGAAGGGCATCCCTGGCGTTGTTACCATCTGCATCTCTAACGTCTGCGGCTTCAGGATACACGTCAAGAAAGGTCTTCAGAACCTTGATATTGCCACAGTATGCGGCGACATGCAAGGGCGTTCGCCCGCTTTTGTCCTTAGCCGAAAGCCCCGTCGCCACTACTTTCTTTGACGTGGTTGACACGACTTTTAGTACAAGTTTGGGCTGGCCGAGAGCAGCCAAAGAATGGAAGACATTACTGCCATTATCAACAGCACTGCCACGGCTCATTTCATCTGTTTCTGAGCGTGTCTTCAAAAGCAAAGTGTAGAATCAAGGACTAACTAACCAACGCCTCAGCTATAATGCATGCAATCAAGGTTAGGTGAAACAAACCACTTTAGCTGAGATCTCAAAGGCGTGGACGTGCGTGTGTAGGTGGTGTGTAGGCGTCGGGTTAGTCAAGGCTAGCGCGTGTATTCCCACGTGCCGAGGCTGCTATGATAGCGGCGGCTCCAAACAATGCGAGTTTACGTTCATTCTAAATACATAAAGACTTAGTCTGATATTAAGCAGTAGAATATAATTCCGTGGTTGTATCAGGCCCCGAGTGTAGGTATTAGATGGAATTGAGTCGTGCCCGTGCTGCAACGGTAGGGCTTCACGATGGCGGCCGAGCCCGGGCTACAGCGAGGTTCTAAGAAAGAGAGTCCCCACGAAAATCAGCACAAATAGCGCTGTTATGAGTCCGAAAGGGAAAAACGGGTATGTTGAGTAAGTCCAGGTGTATAGCTTGAGAAACACGGTGGGACTGACGACCGAGATGATGGAGCAACTGAGATTCAGGGCTGCCATGAAAGACCCATACTGCCCCGCAGGAACGTACTTGATGAGGGCCGAGGTGTAAATTGGCTTGCCCACGGAGGAGAACGCATCTACGATGCCGCTGGCGTAGTACTGACCGCTGGTGCGGGACAGTCCCAAGAGCAGGTAGCCAAGAACAGAGAAGACAATGCCTACTCTGAGCAGGACAAGATCAACTCTATCAACGCGGTGCGCAAATACTTCCCAAATGCCCGACAGTTTCGTGTATATGTACGGGAAGCCAGCAAGGAAGAAGAATGTGCGGGTGCTCGACATTGCAGAGATCATGTAACCGGTATTAACAGCAGTCCAGCCGAATGTGCGACGAGGATACAGAGCGATGATGCCCATGAAGGACATACTGGTTTCTGTAGCCGCGACATAGAGCACAGTCAGAATTCGAGCATTCCGCCGCGACCGAGGGTCCTCAAGGTGGTCGAACTTCAAGATCGATAAAGAAGACGAGATGCTGCGCTGATTCGTCGAGTTCCTGCGCTTATGGTAGTTGCTCAGACTCTCGTGCAGGAAGATCGAGGTCAATATCGCGGCAATGGTTATACCGCTGATACTGCAGATAAAAAGAGACTCGATGCCGTACTGACGAATGATGTAGCTGCCGATTGTGGGTCCAACTGCAATGGACGCAAAGAAGCAGCCGTCAACGGCCGACAGTGTTCGCGCGCGTTCGCGCGGATCCACAACAAGATCGGAAATGTACGAGATGTTGAGCTTAATGACAAGGGGCATACCGCCGCCGAGGTAGTCGATCAGGGAGGGGCCCAAAAGCCACCAGTAGCTACCGGGGTTATCGACATGGAACACGAGGTACCACATCGTGAGTCCCCCTGTGGCGCTGAGCAGCATTGCTCCCAGGATAACGGGCTTTCGCCCGACTCTATCGCTTAACGCCGACAAATAGGTTGAAATAAACAGCGAAGACACACCTGATAGCACGGACTCCACCATGGTGAACCCGGCGACTTTCTCCGTCGCGATATCACTGCGCATACACTTATCGTTCTCGATATTGAGAAAGAAACAGATGAATCTGTACACAATGTCAAGCATTGCAGGGGCCGGTCCGACGGCGCTAAGCACATACAGGACAAGGATTGCGCATAGCAGAACCACCCTTTTGGGGAAGGCCCGCTTTGAGTGGCCGAGCAGGCTCGAATCTTCGCCTAACAGTTCGGGCTCCACTGACGCGCGGTCCACGATCTGCTGCTGCTCCACGTGCTCAATAGTCTCGGGGGCCTCTTGGACCAGATTACTCGCACTCATTGTTCACAGAGTCGCGGGACGACAAGGCGGGATGATAATTTGCCGGGTCGTTATATTCCAGATCTTATTATTAGGACTGTTTCTCCAGGCATTGCAGGTGATCGTTATCTCGAGCACACCACCGGGTGCGATCAGCCCTACCCTTCTCCATAATGCGAGATGGTTACGTACTAGCAGCAAATGCTGTTTACTATAGAGAGGCCCACTGAATCTTCAAAGTGTATAGTTAGCGTTTTAAGCGTGCAGCGCCGGAGCTATTATTTGTCGAGCTAGACCCCCATGTTCGGTGTTCTCATCTTGCATGTGCGTTACGCCGCCTGGGCCGCTTACGAGTCAGCTGCAGGTGCTTTGTAAATAGACACATCTCGCTAGGTTGCCGCTTTGTCAGGTGACACGGGAGGTACCCGGCTTCTCCACAAACCGCATGATGTACAACAGCCTAGCAGAGCCGTGCGACTGTGGCCATGCCTTCACCCTTCTTGAATACCGTATGTGACCCAAGTGGGATTGTGACTGATTTAGCAACGCCACCGGCACCATTCCACACGGATAGTGAAGCTGGTCCCGAAGACCTGGCCGGGGCGAAACTCGCTGCGTGGCTCCTGGACCACGGCCATTTTCTCCAGGCCCTCGCATTGACGAAGCAGGAAATCCCGGCATTGCGACAGGAAGGCCCAATTGAAGACGTGTTGACCCTGTGGTATGTACGGATCCAGTGCCTGCTCATACTGCAACAGGGCCACGTCGCTGCTGAAGAGATCGGCCATAACCTTTATCCTCTAGACTCCGAAACGACGCGGAAAGAAGCGCTTGTGGCGCCCGAGCATGTGTTGGCTGCGTGGAGACTGCGGCTGCTTTTGGTGCCTGTAAAAACGAAAGGTATCAACCAGGCCGCCGTGCAGAGCTACTACTCTTTGGGACTCGAGGCCCGAGAGGGAGCCGCGCGGTTCGCGGACCACCGTGCAGAGTGGTTCAAGTACTTGGAACTCAGCGGCCTGTATGCTGCATCCACGCTGATTGCCCTGCGGGACTACACGACTGCGTTGAGTCTCTTGCGAGCGGAATACGCGGCGTCGAAGGACGCGGAATTGATCCGCGCACTTGCGATGCTGCACATCTATCTTGGAGATAGCCTCGGGGCCCAGGCGTGGGCCGGAAAGCTAGAGGAGGGTCCTTTCAAAAACAAACTTCAGGGACTGATCAGGGTCGTAGAGCACGAGCCGGCGGCGTCCGAGGACGAGAAGTCTGGGCTCGCAGAGCTGAGCAAAGGCGATGTCGACGAAGCACTGGACATCATGGAGGCCAGGGCCGTGGCGCGCCAAACCGAGAACGGCCAAATCTCGAACGTCAGCCTATCAAACTTGTTTTGGCTCTACGGCTTGTGCTTCGCCGACGTTAAGCCCCGCTACCGAGATGTTGCCGAGAAGTTGAAGCATGGGCGCAATCTCGAGCTTCAGAGCACGGAACTCACGGCAGAGTTTGCTCGCGTACTGTAAATGTCGCTGAGTGTAGCATGAAAATAAATAATATGTACATAGAAACGTATGCATCATTGTGCAGTCGCAGAAGCGCATACCATCAGTAGGGGCTCTTTGGCGGGCACACACGGCGACAAGTCAGCATAAACACTGTCCGAGCAGCGCGAGCAGCGCCCTGCCAGCGCACCATATGGTGTAGACGCGATGTAACTGCAACAGGGAATATCCAGCGCGCTACGCGGCACGCCGTGCAATCATCACCTTGGAACAGGCACCTCCTCAAGAACTGAGTCGACCAGCACGTCTCCATCCCATTCCTTGATCCACGCTTTGACTGTGCTGATATCGCCGCCGTACTGGAGACTAGGCTCATCCTCAGGAGCGCACAGCCGGACATGAACGGGCAAGGCCAGCTTCGCAGCCATTCGAATGGAGACAGGAGTGGCGAAAGATCGGCCCTCTAGTACGCACAGGGTGCGCACGAGTTTGAGAAAGTCCTCGCTTGCTTGTGTACTGATCCCGACCCGTGCAAGGCGGTGGGTTCGGACGAACATCAGGATATCCTGGACGTACCGCAGCAGCTCAGGAATGATCACCACTTTGGCAATGCTCTCACGCAGAGTCATCAAAGTCTGATCAAGGTCGACGCGCGAGCCCATTCTCGGCAGCTCGACCATAGCAGACTCGTCGTCTACAGAATCGACCTCCTGCTTGACGAGGATCTGGCGCCGAAGAAAGGGATGCAGCTTTTCGGCCGAGGCCTTGGTCGTGAGTATAATGGCAGAAGAAGAGAGCGCTTTTTTGATTGCCGAGTTTGAATGCATCAACGCGTAGCCGAGCTGCAGCTGCGTGGCCTGGGACAGCTGGTCCACGCGGCGTAATATGAGAATTGAATTCGAGAATTGTGTAAGGTGGACCTCCAGGGCCGTCCACTGAATATCCGAGTGACAGGATATACTGCCTTCCTCCGGGTTGAAGTCTGTAACAAGCGACCGGCTGATCTCCTCGATCTGCTCCTCCGTGTTCCGCAAGCGCGCCGAGGACGACACTAGCACGGGCCGCGGGTGCAGCAATGAGACCATCACAGCCACCACGAGCTTCTGGGAAACTGCCATCAAAGCGTCGCTCGGCCTGGCTTCCGGAGGTGCGTGGATGTGCTCCTGGCGCGAAACGTGAACTGGCTTTAAGGCGGCAACCGATAAACACCACTACCCTCGGCCCCCGCCCACGCACATTCTCCGGGTCGTGACTTCTCTCCACAGAGCCGTGCATGAGTCTTTCACAAATCTGCAACGCCTTCCCGAATTCGTGACGCCACCTAATATTCGCTAACCGGTCTTAATACTGCTCAAGCAACGTGTGCGTGACTTGTGGAACACAGCCGATGGATCGTGTACTGAGGGCGATAGATGTATTCAGTGCAAGACACAACATCATCCCCAAACTGCCCTATGGAATAAGTTGGTTTCTTGGCTACCGGAAGAATGGCCCGCGGCCCGTGCCAGACTGGCAGAAGCTGCTGTCGATCCTGCTGGTTACAATGGCGGGAATGCTGCCGAATCTTGCGGTCGTCGAGCACGCGCCGCTATTCACGAACCACTGGCACTTCGAAACTTTCATACCGAGTTTTGCAGCAACGTGCATTCTCATTTACGGCAGCATTGATGCCCCTTTCTCGCAGCCCCGCAACGTCTTCTTCGGCCACTTTTTGTCTGGTCTAATTGGGGTGTGCATCATGAAACTGTTCATGACGAACTCGCACAACGAAAAGTACCTCTGGCTCGGCGGCGCGTTGAGCGTCGCCTGCTCATCCGTCGTGATGGAAATCACAGGTACCGTGCACCCGCCATCTGGAGCGACAGCGGTGCTGCCTAGCGTGAACAGACAGGTGCAAGACCTGGGATGGGACTACTTGCCAGCTTTGATAATTCATAGCTTAATATTCCTCGGCGTGGCGCTGCTGTGCAACAACATTGCACGACGCTACCCGCGGTACTGGATCTCGCCGAGCTCACCACCGTCACCGCCGCCGCCGGCGCCTCAGATCGTGGTTACGAGCGACGACATCAAGATCGGCAAGTCCATTGATGTGACCGAGGCCGAACTCTCGGTTCTCAAAGCCCTCCAAGCGCGGCTCATCGAAGCCTAAGTGTCGGAATTTTAGACCGATCTAGCAATTAATATGTACAATTAGTAAATAATAGGCGTCCCGGCTGAACTTTGATTTCACCAACGCATACGGGTCCGCCTAGAAGACCCGTAGCCTTCTCTCCTTTTAGACTTGTAGGACCCGCTATTCCAGGCCTGTCTCTGCTGGAGCCTGAGGTTCAGGCGCTCAAGACCCATCAGCTCAACGAAGGGCTGCATGTCACGAAGAAACTCGCGCGCGTCGATGTTGAACTTACTTTTCAGGAGAGTCATGTACGACATGAGCGAGCTCACGATCTCGTCTGCCTCTTCCTCATCGCGCACGGCCCGCTCAAAAGCCCCTTGCAGAGACTCTCTGAACTCAGGGTCCGACTCACAAACCGACATCGCGGGCTTGATGTTTTCGCGAACCAGTGCGTCGATGAACCGGCGCATGTGATTGGTATAGTACAAAAATGACGTCCCGCTGTTGCCGATACGGGCTGTTCGGCCGATGCGGTGTACGTATGATGCAACGTCAGGCGGCGGGCCGAGCTGGAAGACGTGCGTGACCTTGGGGAAATCCATTCCTCTTGCGACAACGTCCGTGGTGATTAGAATAGCGTCATCTTGCTTGCGGAACTTGTCGGCACGCGTCTGCCTGCTCTGCTGCTTTCGCTGCCCATGAATGCCCATGATGTAAGGGGCGATAGGTGACTGGCGGCCGAACAGCGTTCTTAGCACGCGCTCATAGTGATCGACCATGAGCGTGGTGGGAAGGAACACAATCGCCTTGAAGTTCGTGTTGTTTTCCTTAGCCTGTTCATAGCTATCCGCGATCTGCTTGCTTGCTGCCTCGTAAAGATCGGCCCAGTCCCGGCACGCGGCCGAGTGCTGTTCCACGAGCTCATTAGCGGTCGGCTCATCTTTCGGAACCGTGTCCACGACTTTGACCCGACTTCCAAACTGTCGCTGCGCAAAGCTTCGCATCGTTCGGTCGGCCGTGGCTGAGAACAGCAGCAGGGGGATCTCTCTGCCTTCAGCCTTTTCATCGATGATCTCGCGGATCTGCTCCATTTCGCGCTCGAAACCGATATCGAGAATACGGTCTGCCTCATCAAATACACGCGCCGTCAAGTCCGAAAACTTCTCGGCGACGCCCTCGTCACCCAGAACGTCCAGTAGCCTGCCCGGCGTGGCAACAACAATGTCTGCGACTTTGGCCGGGCTCGAGCCCGCGTCAAGACCCGCGGCATGCACCTGGCGGTCCTTCGAAATGCCGCCAACAAGGCTTTGAACTTTGATCTTGTCTAGGCCGCCGAATTGCGTGACCTTGTAGATCTCGTCGGCGATCTGCTGCGCGAGCTCGCGCGTGGGCGAAACAATCAAAGCAGAGACCTTGCCGCTGACACTTTTGGCCGCTTTGGCTTCCATAACCTTCTGCAGAATGGGGATGGCAAACGCCGCGGTCTTGCCCGTGCCGGTTTTCGCACGCACAACAACGCTCTCATTACGCAGGATCGGCAGCAGAGTCTGGGCCTGTACAGGTGTAAGCCATTCAAATTTGCGATTGTGGATAAGGGAGTTTACCAACGGCAGCGATAGCAAGCGCCGCGCGGCCAATTCCTTCGTTTGCACCGGCGACACACCCTGCGGCGGCGTCGTGCCCTCCGATACCAGGTCCGTCCACTTCAAGGAATTTAGCGCATCACGGTCGATCTCGTATGCGGGCTGGCCCATCAGGCCATCACCCAGCGATTTCTTCGTGCTCGTCCGCTTCAAGTAAGCCTGCTCATCGCGGAAATCAGAGCGGTCCTGTTGGCCGCGTCCCTTGGGGTTATTGAATCGCTTTTTGTAACCTCCTCGACTGCCCCGACTGAAAGCCTCCTTCGCGAAGTTCAGAGCCAAGGTATATCTCATTCTACCAAAAAATTTCAGGGGTTTTCCTGAAATTGAGTAGAATGTCGAAGAGATACCAAAGCTGTAACTATTCAATAATGTACCGAAATTTTTCCATGGTGTCTGACATTCGTACCCTTATCCTGGAGTGCAAGGCATGCAGGCAGAGAATATGAGCGCTGGATGCGGATTTCGGGGCTGAAATATCCCACAGATGCACAAAGCATGCGTGAATCAGCACGATTTGTGTGCATCAGCCGCGATCTTAGATTGGAAGCCGCCCACAGTCGCGGAACCCGGTCTGCACTAGGCGGGCTCGCCTCACGAGCGGCGTGCAGGTACCGCGGCCGCGCCGGGGTGAAGGCGCTCCACGTGACACTAACATACCGCCGTTCGTTTGATTACCTAAGCGCGTAAGCAGGTCGCGCGCGCCCTCTATAAGCCGCCTCCGCCCCTCATTCGCGCAGTTTCTTAGAAAGACTGCGCTTAGCGACTGGGCTTTGCTGGTGTTTGTGAATTAGCAGCGGGTCTGCCTTTCAATCGTGACTTCGAGTTACCTTTTAAACAAAGCCGTAGCGATAGCAGAAATCCCAGGAGAGGCCTCTTGCCAGAAGAGCCATTCGCAAGAAAACGATATCTGCACGCCGTGATTTTGTTCCTTATTATTTGTAGCTAATTCGTTCTCCTAAAAAGACAGCATGAGTGGACTTGGAGCGGCCCCGTCGTCTTCAGCCTCGGACCTCAGTGCTAAAGAGAATACTGACGCTCCTGCTGAGAAGACATCGCGCTTGACGGTCCCCTGGCAGCCGAGCGCTGCGGCCGTGTCTCACCAGGAAGCAGACGAATTACTGACACGCTACTTGAATCAAAACACGGGTCATGCGAAGGACGCGGCAGCCCCCGGCAGTGTCCCTGCCTTGGACGCGCTGCTCGTGCTACGCGACCAAATCGAGCCCGCCGTGGCGTTTGGCATTTTCTGCAGCAAGATGCTCAACGTGGATAAACTTGTTATCGGCACGGACCAGGACCCGACGGAAGAGATGCTCAAAACTGTTGTTGAGCGCGCGCCCCCGAGCTTCTGGGAGGCGGCCGGCACAAAGGAAAACAGAGAGAGCTTAGAGAACCTGACTAGACGGTGCCGCAACTGGATCTCGGTTGTCCTACGTGGGAACGAGCATCACAAAATCCTGCCTGCGCTGCAACTCCTACTGAAGCTCCCACTAAGTGATGCCCTCATTAAGAAGGTCAGCCTACCATTAACCGTGAGGAAGCTCGAGTCATTAACACCACCAGTCACCAGTATAGTTGCTGCAGCCAAAGAATTCGAGGCCAAATACGCGGCCGTGTTCAGCTCAGAACCGGACGCGTCGCAGTCGGCGCCATCAACGCCCAAGCTCTTTGGCGACGGAGGCGCCTTAAAACTACGCACCCACAAGCGCGTGCGTGAGCAGTCAGTTTCGCGCAGGGAGTCGCCGGCGCCCCAGGATCCCACCTCGGACCCGGACGAGGCCAGTGAGGCCGACAATGGGCGCAAACGGGCAAAACACGCGAAGAAAGTCCACTGGAAACCGGCGAGCGAGCTCGTGCAGGTGAGATTCTTTGAGATGGACGGCATTGCGAAATTCAAGTCGGCTAAGAATGCGAGGCTCCAGGAACACGATGAGGGCTCGGCCATGCACCCGCACCTTGAATGGATCAAGCCGAGGCACATAGAGTTCCAGGGTGTTTTCGGCAACGAGCAGCTGCGCGCGCTCATGTCCACCCGACGCGGCGGCTTGAAAGAACCCGACAGCGCGGAGGCGGAGGCCCAGCGTGCGCGCGAGCTTAAAGTGTCTTTATATGCAAAGAGCGGTGCGAACAGCGAGGAACCGGAGAGTCCCCTTGAGCCACCACCGGAAGAGGCTGCGCCAGATCCATCGTGGACGCCTCGCGAGGGAGGGAAATTCACGCCCGCGCCGGCCCCTCAAGAATGGCTTCAAAAACAGTCCGCAGGCATGGGTGCAGGCATGGCCCCAGGAATGAACCCGATGGTGCCACCGATGATGCCACCAATGATGCCGTCGTTTCCTTGGAGCATGAATCCAATGAGCATGGGCATGTCACCTGCGCAGATGAACGAGTTTATGAGAATGAGCAACGGAATGTGGAGATCCGGTCAGCATTGATCCGATTTTCCATGAGTCTCTCTATGTAATGGTTAATATGCGCTTGCCCTAGAGCACGGACTCGATGCAAGCATTTATTTATTATACTGAATATAGTCACCGATGAAGGTCTACCAACCAACTCAGCCTCTATTTTACAAGTAATACATAACAATTAAATGAACATCAACAGTAACACCGCGCGCACAGCCTCAGCACGCGCAGGCACATTATCGTCAAACAGCATGTGCCACAAGGGTTTGCTCGCGTGCCCACACACGTAAGGGCAGGGGAGCAGTGTGGCATCCCCTGAGGAACCTGACTTCGACTGGTGGCTGGCGATAGAAGGCAGTAGCGCGCGCAGAGCTCAGCTCATGGACCAACCGGGTTATACTAAAGAAGAGGCCCAGCGAGGGCTGGGACTGCAATGTCTAATTGCCTTTTCAATTGGCTCAAGCGCGCTCATATCTTTCAGTTTCTGGCGCCGGAGATGGCCTCAGATCTACGCCGCGCGAACGCTCAAAAAGCCCGAGCTCCCTCCGCTCAGCAAGTCGCTGTTTGGGTGGGTCTCAGATACGATCAAGATCAGCGACCGCGAGGTGCTGCGGTTCGCTGGCCTCGATGCGTACGTGTACCTAATGTTCTTCCGTGCCGCCATCACCGTTCTGTGGAAGCTGTCGCTCGTCTCGCTGTTTTTCATAGCGCCTCTGCGGTGGTACTATCCCGGGTCTCCGGCCGATGACGAACAGAGTCTCGCAGGAGGTGCGATCTCCGTCTCGCGCAAGCGCGAGAACTTTTTTGGAGACTACATCTGGGTGTACGTGGCGTCCACGTACATCTTCACAATTATATGTCTTCGCACAATGCAGCACTATACTAACGAGGTCATCATGATCCGTCAAGCATATTTGGGCCACCAATCCAGTATCACCGACAGGACGCTGAGAATCAGTGGCATCCCCAGGAAACTCCGGTCCGAAGCTACCTTGCGGCAGTATTTCAAGACTCTGTTCGGCACAGAGCCAGAGTCGATTGTGCTATGCCGAAATTGGAAGCGACTTGACAGCTTGTTCAGCAAGCGAAAACGAATCTTGCGTTCGCTCGAAGAGCTGTGGGCCACTTACATTGGCCCCGATAACCCAGTGCTGTCGGAGGTCTCTAGTGATCTGCTGCCGGCCACCACACCTCCTTCAACTCGTTACCAAGATACGCCAAGTCCGATACCTGATGCCTCACGAAGTGACACAGACCTTGACGACTCTCAAAGAGCCTCCTCAGCCGAGTCTTCTTTGGATCGTCCAAACGCATGGACAACTACAGAGGAAGGCGGGATCAAAGCCATATCAGCGCGTCTTTTCCCAAATAAAAAGCGTCCTGAGGGGAGAGTGCACCACCTGGGAATCACGGGTCCGAAGGTCGACTTGATTGACTATTTTACCGAGAAGCTCGACGCGATCGATGAATCGATCCTGGAGGAGAGGGCCCAAGCAGACTCGAGACCGGTGACCGAAAAGGCGTTTGTCACTATGAAGACGGCGGCTCACTGTCAACTCGCTGCACAAGCAATATTCAGTCCGAGGTCTCACATTATGGTGAACTACCTCGCGCCGTCACCTAAGGAAATTCTTTGGGAGAACATTTACATGAAGCCGAAGCAGCGTGCTACGAAGAACTACATCATTTCGATTGTTGTGCTTTTGGCCACCTCATTCTTTGCCTATTTCTTGTCTTTCCTTGCCAGGTTCTTGGATATTGACACTATCAGAAGACACTTCCCGACATTTGGGAACTGGCTATCAGAAAGAAAGTGGATGGCGTCTTTTGTCACTGATGTTTTGCCCACTTTCGTGTTCTCGTCTTTCAATCTTGTGATGCCTTATTTCTTTGCCTGGCTTTCGAGGTGCCAGGGGTTCATAAGCAAGGGCGACGTTGAGCTGTCGACCGTGGGGAAAAACTTCTTCTTTATCTTCATCAACTTGTTCCTTATTTTCACAATTGAGTCCACGTTCTTGTCGTTTTCTGTTGACAAAGTGGCTAAGGACTTTGCGCAGTGGCTTATCCGCCTGTCCTCCTTCTATACCAACCTGATTGTTCTGCAAGGTATCGGAATCACGCCGCTCAAACTACTCCAACCGGGCGCCTTGTTTAACTTTCAAGTCATGGCGCCGCAATGCAAAACAGCCAGGGATTTTCATGATCTGTATCGGCCGCAAAAGATCAACTATGGATTGGTGCTCCCGACCCCGATGTTCATCTTCATCGTTGCCTTGGCATACAGTATCCTTGAGCGCCGTATCCTCTTGTTTGGGCTGATCTACTTCGCTGCAAGCTATTTTGTCTTCAAGTACCAGCTTCTGTACTCAATGGTTCACCCGCAACACTCCAATGCGCGATTGTGGACGATTGTTCTGCGCAGAGTCTATCTCGGTATCTGCGTTTTTCATCTTGCAATGATTGGGGTGCTCGTTCTCCAGTCCGAGTACCGCTTCGCGCTACTCATCCTGCCCTTATCTGTCCTTTTGCTCGGATTCTGGTATGACTATGAGCGTTTCGCGAACCCACTCCTTGAATTTGTTGCAGTGGAATCTCTGAAGCAGCAAGAAATGGATCTCAACGAGCTCGGCACTTACCAGCCTGAAGCTGCAAGCAGCAGTGACCGCAGTGATGAGCTACCAACGTTTACTGATGCACTACTTGGGCCAGATGAGGATGATGATCCCGGTCAAGCCCCACCGCCACAAAGCCCCGGGCAGCCGCAACAACGTAGGGTTCGTGAGCGTGCCAGCGCCCTTTTTGGAAGAGTTGAAGCACTTGTTTCGATGGATCTCAGTGGGCAGAACAACTCTGAGCTAACCAATGAGGTGTGGGAAACTAATGGCAGACACGAGCAGACAATAGACGAGTACCGAGAAGAAAGCTTGGAGTACGTCAACAAAAACCTTGTCTCCCCACTCGAAGGCCCATGGGTTGCTACGAATGCATTCGAGTACGTTGTAGCTAACCCCTCGGGCTTCGAAAGGCGCCGCAATTCTTATGGTGACTGGGTGTAACTGGATGAGCATTTGGGCCTAGGAAGGCGAAACGCCGACGCGCGTGATGCTTATGATCTTCGCAGGCGGTAAACACTCTATTTATAGCCAAATTTGTGTAATGTATAAAATAAATAAATGTCCTGGATGTCTTTAAACAAGGCTCCAAAACGATCTGTACAATAGAACGCTGGCGCCGCGGCCCACGAATGTAAGAAACCCGGCGTAAGCATATCTACACCCGAGCGTTATCGACAGAACTTCGGTGGTGCAAGCCAAAGAGACGTATTGCACCAATTGTTCTGCAAACGGGATATCATAGTGCCATATCAGGGTCAGTATAGGCAGCAGCTTGAAGAAGGATCCAATCAGCAAGCTGGTCGACACCGCGGCACCATCTGCCCAGCCAAGCAGATACCAGGCGAGGTATCGAACAATGGAGTGAACTATAATAGTGTCGCAAACGCACAGTGTCATAAATAGGGCGTACTGTACCGCAGGGTGTGTATCGAGCAAAAAGTGAAGCACAGACGGAACGGTGGATCGCTCGCTCATGGCCCACTGCAGGTAGACATCGAACATGGTGACGAACACAAGGAGTCTGAAAACTGTAGGTGATACAGCTGAGAGGTACTGGTGGTACTTTTTATGGCCAGGATCATTCGAATCAGTGGACGCACTGTTGAATGGGTGTTGCGACGTGTTCCCCGTGCTATCATCGTGGATGAGTGGGGTCCCACCACGAGAGGGTGGCACTGAACCGCGTGCGACTTCCATTGCATGTCCCTCGGTCGTGTTGAACACAACATGGCGCACGGCGGCTTTTCTCAGCAGCAGGAGGTCGATCACTATCAATACGTTGTCGCATTCGATATATTTATCTGCAAAGTTCCCACAGTGCGCACATTTCGTTGCATGAATATTGTCCTCGGAGTAATATATATACAGAAACTCCACAGGCGCGGCACATTCGACACAAATCATCTATGCATGCTGAACTCTACGAGCTTCGCGGGCCCTCTCAGCTAGATGTCTCAGACCTAACCCTCTACATTGTGCTAAACGCGCGTCCTAACGCGGAGAACCACGGTAAGCCAAAATCATTTCAGGGGTTCTAGTGTGTAAATCATAATATGGACATCTTTCAGTAAATCAAAACTAAAATCGTGGCCTGCAGTGCACATATGTAGACATTCAAGGTGACTGTAAACCACACAGATCAGCCGCATACTCACATGAAGTCGTCGTCATCCAAGCCGTCGTCTGCGAGCTCCTCCGGAGCCTTGACATCAACAGTTGGCTTCTGTGCAGTCTTTTGGGCAGCCATCTTGAGGTTGGGCCGCTGTCGCGCACCAAGGCGCTTCGCGCGTTCCTCGCGGTATTTGTCGTTAGAGAGAGCCGCGAGCGTGGAGTCCACGCGGTTGACCTGGTCACTTGTGAGGGGACCGCAGAGGTCGCGGCAAAGCTCGATTATGAAATTAGTGTGTTGAACCATGCTGTTTTTCTCAGAAAGACCGTTGATGACGCCGGTGAGAGTCTTACGCAGCTCGCTGTACTCACGGACGTTGGTGGGCTTGAAAATGGCTAGGTCGCTGAGCTTCGTGGGGCCCGCAGCCGCCGGCTTAGGAGCCGGTTTGTTCGCCTTCGCGCGCGGGTGGACATCAACCGCGGCCAGGAGATCGCTAGCGTTGTTGAGGTCGCTATCTATCTCCTTCTGTCGCTGCTCGAGCTTGTTGGCCTCCTCAGACTTTTCGAGAGCCTTGCGCTCGCGTGCCTCCTGCTCTTTCTGCTTGCGCTCGGCAACGCGCTGTGCAGACGAGACCTTGGGCTTTGCAGCCTTGGCCTTGCTCTCGTCGTCGCTCTCAAGACCAGTTTCCCAGTCTCCTAGCAGGCTTTCATCTTCTTCGTCGAAGTCAAGATTCGAAGTCGCAGCAACAGGGACATTGAAGTCCTCGTCCTCCCAGCTAGCCATATTTAAAGCTGTCCGTGTATGCGTTGCCGAAACGAAATTTTTGGGTCGTAGAAGGCCTGGCGTAGTCAGCAGCTCTATACGTATTGTGTAGCATCTCAGAGTTGCATATAAGAGTATCAGCAAGACCGGCGGTAATTCTGGGGTCGAGCAACCCATTATAGACGGCATGGCCAACATGTGCAGTTTTGACACTAGTGAAGCCATCGCTAAGCCTGTCTACTACAAATATTCCTCCTATGATCGACCATGTAAGTTTCAGAGCCGCGCAATTTGAAGCCAGGCCGCCCTTAACGGCGAGAAGGTGCTGTTCCGAACAAAGTGACGTCAGACAGCTGCGGAGATTTGTCCAGCGCCCCAGTAGAACCGCATGGTTGCTAAGAGGATTAGGAACTCGGTGACAGATTCGCTGCAATGGCATGGTGCGGCTCGTGGATTTAGACTGCTCGCACGTCGACGTTGCTCGAGGATTAGGGTACCGGTAAGGGCAAAGCAACCGTTGAAGCTGTGTGGGTATATAGGCTGTACACAAAAGAACGTGTGTTGTGCAACCGAACCTGCATCATTTGAAACGGAAACGGCCAGATTCTGAACTAAACTGTTGAGCATCAAATACAGCAACCCTCCGCTTCACGCCCTCGCATACACGGCCTCATCATGGCATCGACCACTGCAATTCTTTCTGATTGGGTGACCAAAGTTGGTATCGAGTTGGCTCCCAATGTCTTTCCCGTTAACACGAAAACCGGCCTTGGGTTGGGCTTCACAGCCCCCGAGTCAAATACTGGCGCAGGAGAAGCCGAGGCTAGCGATGCCACAGAAGAAGTTGTAGTCAAGGTGCCACAGGCTGTGACGCTGAGCCAAACAAGGATACTCGAGCTCGCACAAACAGATCCGGAACTCGCACGATGGATCAGCATTGATAACTGCTCAGGTAAGGCCCTGCTTCATCGAGGACTTCTATACTTATGGCTTCACAGCCAGCAAGAAGCGGCTGACGAGTCGTCTAAACGTCAGCAGCTGAACTGGCGCGCCTACTTCGATGCCCTGCCGAAGGATATCAATCTCCCGTTCAACTATAGCATCAAGGAGATGCAAGGCCTTGACTTTTCCTCGGTATCCCTCCACCACGCGGCGTTGACGAAGCGGTTGGAGATTGAGAAGGCTTACGAGCGGTTTTCGAAGGCGAGCAGTAGTGAGGGTATCGAGGTTACTTTGAATCAGTGGCTTCTGCCTCACCAATGGATAATGTCGCGGGGTTTGTCTCACCCTGAAACTGGCGAGGCAACGATGGTGCCCATCATAGACCTCTGCAACCATAGCTCACACGGCAGCCATGTTCGCTACGACGTTGATGACGCTGGAAATTTCGAGTTGCGGCTGACATCTGGCTGGAGAGATCCGTCGGAGCTATTCGTGAATTATGGCAGTAGGGGCGTGAGCGAGTTTGTATTCAACTACGGCTTCATACCTGCTGATCAGGATGACAGTGACTTCGACCAGATCTTCAAGGTATTTGATCCTGCTGACAATGAGGTGCGCAAGATCCTTGATCCTGGGTACGACAATTATGATCTGAGCGATCATGACAAGTTTGAGAAGTCTTTGTCGTACGACCTGCTGCTGGAGTTTTTCTCAGAGAATTCTCAAGTGCTCCTGATCATACGGCTTCCGGAGTGGGCCGAGGCGGATGAGAGCAAAAGGTACAGATTCAGAAGCGACTTTATCATGCTCGCAGCCGCTTTCGACCATGTCGAGCTGCGGGATGTCGAGGATGGGCAGGCCTTGTTCCTTGGAGAGAAACAGGTCTTGCCGGACAACGCCTTCGAGCTTGTCATGGAATACGGAAACTTAGAGGTGATCGCCAGAGCCAAGGCACTAGTGGCCAAGCTTTGCGATCTGTTTCGCAAACAGGTGTTGACGGTGTCCGAGGACGATAGCCTAATTTCTCAATTGGCCAAGTCCGAGGCAGATATTTATAAAGGATACGCGAACGCGAATAGACCTAAGGAGCCCAACTGATCATATATGGCATTTTGCATCTTGCATTTTTCGGTGGATCACCGAATTTATGTAGGTATATATATATACATATATCTACGTATATAGCTATAGATCTTCACATGTGTAAACACGCAGGCAACCCAGACGTGGTCACACCTATCCAACGTGTGTGGGGAAAAAGCCTGTGGGCACGCCATACTGAGGTCGAACCCTAGACCGCGGAATTGCGTGTTGACCTTTTTCAGCCAAGGAACACGGCGAGGAGAATTGCTACAACGATAGCTTCTGCTCACGGGCGCCATGGGGTCGAACAAAATCATTTCGACCGGCCGCGGCGGTGCTGGAAACATGCGAGCGTCACAGAAGGATGATAACAAAGATTTTGAAGGAGAGCTGCCGCAATTGCGAGGCAAGAGGTTTACCACCGGTCGCGGAGGGAAAGGCAATATGATGGAGAACATCGATCCCCAGACCACGCGAGCCGCGCAGGATGAGGGCAACAACCTTGATTCCGATCGTACTGATCTGGCGCCAACCCAAAGTATGACGGTTGGTCGCGGAGGCTATGGGAACAACGTGCGGGCCGCGAAGTCGAACAGTAATTATAGCCAACAAGGAAGCTCTGATCAGCCGGTCTCCTTCTGCGAGAGGGTCTCCAACATCTTTGGCTAGAAATCGGCCGGTCTCGAATTCAGCTTCTGGATTTTGGTTCTGAAAGGCTCGCCGTTTATTTTTGTATTCTCGAAGAAGTATCGCAGCAGCTGTGACGAAAATTGGAGGGGATCATCGGGGTTTATAAGCTGTTGAACGCGATCCCGCAGTGGAGTTGTTTTCAATAAATAGGACATTAGTAGGCGCGGCGGTTGCTGCAGTCCGTACTTGAACAAGTCAGCCAACATCACGAGGACGAATATCACTGCATCGGCCTCGACTTGCTGGACGTTTCGGGGATCCAAGGTGCTCCACTCTTTTCTCGCCTTGTCTAAAACTTTGTCTAGTGTGCTCATATCCTTCAGTGGCCACCCAGCGTCTTTGTGCTTCACCAGGTTGACGATTCCTTCGGTGCACTGCGCGACATAATAGAATAGCTTACCAGGTCTTTTGGCGTCTTTTATGTTTGACATTGCTCTCTCGACGTTGGATGTGCGCGTCGGACTACTAGGATCCGCGCTGGTATTATGCGATCCCCCGTCGCTAAGCGACCCACTGTATCTGCTGAGGTTTCGCAGGCTGAACAAAAGGGCCACGACGAGACTGAGCGGGTTATCGTTCAGCAACCGCCGTATTCGCACATCGTAGCTACTTATAGGAATGTCGCTGCTGTCGTAGTATGCAATTGCCTTGCGGGCCCAGAAGTCGCGTTTGAAGCGCTCCTCGACGTTCGGCTCCCGCTCCGTTCGAGGGATGCTGGCTGTAATTGACATGTACCGACATATATCTGCACACGTTACATTGAGTTCCTTCAATGCTGCTGTCTTCTCAGCTGAGTCCTCCTGCTGCTCAAGTCGCGTGCGGTGCACCCCATCAAAGTATGGGAGCGCTTTGTGGCACGCCCAATCCACAAGCTTCAGCTTGCGGTCAACAGAAACGGTGCCTTCATTACTCCATTTGGCTTGCTGCGCGTCGTCCAAAAGCTTCGACAAGATCTTCGTGATTTTTGCGCCCTTCAAGGCTGGTGGATAGTCGTTGTTGTCACTCAGGACTTCTTGCACCTTTCGTTTACTTTTATCAATCTTGCGGATATCATTCTTTTTGGTATTCCGATTCCGAACTACAGACTTTGCCTGCGCCATCCTCTGCACTTGCACACCAAAAAAATCGCCCGCCCAAGGCCTGCTTTTCAAACCTTCGTGCCAAACGCGCTCCACACACGTCTGTTGTGGTCGGCCACCAGATGTTAGGTAAGAGAGTGTAAGGCGCTGCCGTGCTGAACCCTGCCTCTCTACATATTTCCCGCATCGTCATTAATTTTAGACGCAAATCGCGACTTCGCAGGTGAGCTTGAGTCCAGCCTAATTAAGTCAAATGTTCTCGAGCTCGAACTCAGCATTTGGTGGCGCAGGTAGCACGCCAGCGTCGGGGGGCTCAGCGTTTGGCTCTGGGAACTCAGCGTTCGGCACGGGGAACTCAGCGTTCGGCACGGGGAACTCAGCCTTTGGCACAGGAAACTCAGCTTTTGGTACTGGAAACACAGCATTCGGTACCGGTAATACAGGATTCGGCAGCGGCGCCTCTAATCAAGGCGCGGGCAACTCATCGTTTGGTACAGGCAATTCTGCATTCGGCACGGGTGGCTCGGCATTCGGAACGAGCAATCCTGCTTTCGGTACGGGTAACACTGCTTTTGGTTCTGGAAACTCTGCATTTGGTACTGGGAACTCCGCATTTGGCACGGGGAACTCAGCATTTGGCACGGCCAACCCGTCGTCTGGTAGCGGAACCTCGGCACCTAGCACGGGGAACACGGCCTTTGGTACGGGAAACTCATCGTTTGGTTCAGGCACGACGGCGTTTGGAAGTGGAAATTCGGCATTCGGGGCGGGCTCCTCGGTTGCCAATAAGCCACAGGGCTCTACAAATCCACTGGCGCCATCCAGTGCGTCGCAAGGATTTGGAAATACAAAGTCCTCCTCGCCATTTGGCTCCTTCGGCAAATCGGGATTTGGCAACACGTCGAACACTTCGCCGTTTGGCAACTCACAACCTTCAGCAGGCACTGCGTTCCAGACTGGAAGTAGTGGGTCTCCTTTCGAGAAAGGATTTGGAGGTTCGGCGCCGAGCTCTGGTTCCCCATTCTCGGCGGCCTCACAGCAGCAAAATTCACAGCAGCAAGCAGGTCAAGTGGCACGACAAAGTTTCGGGAACGCGTCGCCCTTCGGCAGCAGCGGTTCCTCAGGACCGTCAAACAACAGTCCGTTTGGCTCCGCGAAGACTGGCTCTCCAGCTCAGCAGCAGCCTACCAGTGCCGGAGGTGCGTTTGGTAGCTCGTCATCGAACGCTTTCGGCTCAACCCAGTCATCTTCAAGTCCATTTGGTCAGGGGCAGCAGGCTCCCTCAAGTACTAGTGGCTTTGGCAATGGATTCGGTGCGAGCCCGTTCGGTTCTTCAAGCCAATCGGGTTTCTCTAATAACAACGCATTCTCCGCACCATCAGGAGCCAATGCGTCTTCTCCCTTTGCCCAAAATTCGAATACACGCCCACTAGGGAACAACTCGAACACGCTGTTCAACTCACCGACCAATTCAGCATTCCAGCAGCAGAGTCAATTCCAGCCGTACGGACAAGTGGGTCTGTATCCTGAGGACTCAAGCATCAGTGCGGCCGACAAAGAATTGTTCAAAGCACCCACATTCGAGTTGGGGAAGGTCCCTGATACAGCACCGCCTCTAATTTACTGCTAAAAGTGGCGGCTTGCAATCAGCTGCCTTGCTTAATATGTATTATTATTTAGTGACTTCCTCGCAAGTCTCAAGTGATCCACACCGTGTCTTGATCAGTAGCCGATATTGGGTGCGCAGTGGAGGAGAATCGCCGATTAGGAGTTGTTGGGAAATTGCGCCCTCGCGTAGCCGCGGGCCTCGTTGAGCTCCCACCCGCTGGTTCTCGTTGGGCTTCCAGGGCGTCGATCTGAATATGTCTCCTGGCCTCCTCCATGAGCGCTTCCTGCTTGGCTTGCGCTTGTTTGAACACACTCTCGTACTTGGCGATCAAACCCCCTAGTACCTGTGCTTTACCACTGTTGCCCTCGGCAACCGCAGTAACTGCAACTTCCGTCTCGCGCCTCAAGAAGGGCTTCGTCAAGGACGAGTTGAGTTGGATCTTGTCATAACTCAGAACCAATGCAATGCCCAAAGGCGTTGGCTCCAAATACTCTCCACGCTTCAAAACAAATTGACGATCCTGTATGTTTGTGATGTGATCGGCCATCGTAGCATCTGTGCCAATCCCGTTAGCGTCCATCAGTCCTACTAGTTCCGACTCAGTCAGGGGTGCTGGAGGTACGGTCTTTCCCTCCTTTAAGTTGAACGACAAGCAGTCTACCTGCTCACCAACCTTCCAAGCAGGCAGGATGGTTCCATTCCATTTCTGATACGGGTATACGTCGAGGAAATTGCGTTCTAGAACCTGAGAGCCGGAGACTGAGAACTCCTCATCGGGGCCGTACTTCAATTTGACAGTCGTTGTATTTCCTCGCGCATCATCACTGCAGCAGGCCAAAAACGTTCGCGTTATGTACTCATACACCTTCCATTTGTCGTTGTCGTTTTTCAACGCACTTTTCGAGGCGGCCTGGACAGGATGTATAGGTGGGTGCGCCTTATCATTATGCTTCCCCTTGCGAGGTTCGCGGAATTTGGGGTTCGGCTCGTTGAGCAGGGCCGAGGCGTATGCGCTCCATGGCGAATTCTGGCCACTTTGGTTTCGCACTAGTGATTTTAGATCCATTGATTTGTCGAAACTGTCTGTTTCTGTGCGCGGGTACGATATGAATCCCTCGTTATATAGCCTTTCAGCCACGTCCATTATTTTTTTTGCAGACATTCGCAGCATTTTTGACCCATGTTTTTGTAGCGTCACTGTTGTCAACGGCAGAGGCCTGAACCGCGTGGTTGGTTTGTTCGAGACGTCTGTTATTAGGAACTTGCCATTCCCAGATTCAAGTGCTCTTTCATAGAAGCATAATGCCGATAGGTGATCAAATAGTCTGCCGCGTTTCCAGGTGAGCGATATTTTCCCTAGCTCTGCACCGTCTGCTGCTGCTTCTATGGACCAGAACGGCTCGGCTATGTGGTTCTTGATTCGCAAATGGCGGTCTACCACAAACCCAAGCGTCGGGAATTGGCAGGATCCGTACTGGACGGCGCGCTTTAGAAATTCACCACCAAAGGCTTGGCGATATAGCTTTGTCTGCAAACGCGTTAGAGCGAATCCTGATCGCAAATCCAGCTCGCGCCGCAGGTTCACGGCCTCTACTTGATGATTGTCCAATCGTCGCGGACGCGCCGCTGCTTGCTTCAGGTGTGACGGTTCCACATTGTTGAACTGTGCACGGTAAATTTCGATACGTCTATTGGCCTTTTGCGCAACATCAGCCACCTCGTTGCCGATATGCTCGCCCTCACGGTCGCAATCAGTCCAAATATACAGAATAGACGACCGACGGCTCAGGCTTTCGATGTTGCGCGCGATCTCAGAGCCCTGCTTTGGGATCGTGGTGCGAATAGGAGCGCTGAACAGCTGGATTGCTTCCGATTTGAAGTCGTCAAACGGAGGGAGAAACTCAATATCAGTTAGATGCCCACTTACCGAGGTCACAGTGACCTCGCATGGACCCCAAGCCGGTGAGTTGTATCCCAATTCATAGTTCCAGATATACTTGTTCCCGGTTTTCTTGGAACGGACGGCTCCGCCTCCCAAAGCATGCGCCAGCGCTTTCGCAATTGAGGGCTTCTCAGCCACACATAGGACGCGGTTCTGCATCGGCGAAGCTCACAGCTTATTTCGGTGCGCTGCGAGTGCGGTTCAGATGCTTTTCGGCAGAGATCACCGCTATTTATCAAACGCGTAACAAAAGCCGCGCGACACAACTACACACATGCGACAAGAAAGTCACGTACTACTGTTAATATTCCTTGCCCTGCTAAAACGCGGTGAAAGCAGCTGTAAATAATTAGCATACTGAAAGAGAGCGGTCACGAGGCCGATAGCTTCTTCACATATTTCATCTAATCTTCTATGCTAGCTGCTGACAAGCTTGTTCGTGGAGCTGAAGGTTACTCATGGATAAATCGGTAATAGGTATTGGCTAGTCATAACATGGGTTCTTCACAGATTTAATCATAAAACATTCTCCGTATTCGAGGCGCACTCAAATGGCGAGCTGACTGTCTAAGTACTAACGGCTCTGGCCGTGGTCTCCGTACGAGTGCCAGCAGACGACGTGGACTTGGCAGTCGACTCCTCGTAAGGATCAATGATGGGATCATTACGCTTTTCGGTGGCAGTGCCACCGTCATTTCGTCGGCGCGAGAATGCCGGGGTCTCGGTTCCGAAAAGGTAGTCCCAGTGACGGAACGACGAGGCATAGTTGCCGACGAAGTAGTGGTGGTGGTCGTCGTGGTGGTCGGCGCCAGCCCAGATCGGCAGGAAGTGGTGGAGGCTGACCGGGAACTCGTAGCCAGAGTGCGAGTCCACAGCCTGGATGAGACGCAGGGCGATCCAGCTCATGATGGTGATCAGATGGACATTCGCACCGAGGTAGGCTAGCAGCAACGGCGAGCCGACGGTGCCAGTGCCTGTGAATGCAACCTCGGCCGGGTGCGCGTACTCAGCAGTAAGACCGAACGGCGCGGCATATTTGTGGTGCTGCTTGTGGACACGCTTGTAAAGCATCTTCGAGTGCAAAGCGCGGTGGCCCCAGTAGTGCCAGGTATCCTCCATGAAAAATAGGGCAGTCAACTGCCATGCGAGGGTCCAGAACGAAGGGAATGGGGCGCGGTAACTGATATCGAAGATGGAGCAGACGAAGTGGAATCCGAAGATGGGAACTGCCTCAACGAATGTGTGCGCGAGGAGCACGCTCTTGAGGCACTCCATGTACTGCTTGCGCGTAGGCGGGCGGTTATCTTGGATTTTATACTTGCGCATCGAGGGCATCGAGTCAAGAACCATCCACGGCAACGAGCGGCTGAAGTAAATGAACTCGTGGGTCGTGAGAAGAATGAGACCCGTCGCGAGAGCATCGTTGTTCATGTACTCATAAAAGGACTCCCATTTGCGTTCAAACCAGTTCAAATGACTGGGAAGAACCACATCGGCAAAGGCTTGAGCAGTAGCGTTGAGGCCCATTGGATGCTCTTGTATTCCTGCGTTGAGCTGAAAGGTATGGATTCAGTTACAATTTCAAAAACCCTCGATTATATAGTACAGCCGCGAGTTTTGATAAATCTATGGGTTTGTAAGCAATACGAGATCAAAACGACTTACTAAGCTCCAGCCGCATCGGAACCGCGGCCTTTTTGAGCCAACCCCAAAGGGGCATGACGTCTACCCTGCGCCCTGCTCGGTCCTCTGAGCCCGGGTGGACAAGGGCACAAACACAACAGGAGGCCTTCGATCTGCGAAAAACGCGCGATTCTTCCTACTGAATTCCCTCACGCCGATACCATTGTCTAAGGGTCGACCGCGCGTCAATCTTAGGGCACCCCGATTTCGTGTTGTGCCGGCGCGAGACTGGCACGCGCGTGAGGTGATGGCACTGATAGCCCAGCTCTCGAGGCCTATCCTGCGATCCATGGGTTCGGTTTGGCTTGTCAGTGTAGCCTATCTTGATTAGGTAAGAGAAACGAGACCGACCGAGAGAAGCGTCGTGACTGAGCCCCACAATCTGCGACCACAGCCAGATGTCTGCCCCAAGCTTGGGTCACAACTGTGCGTTTAGCACAGCACCCGTGTTTTAAGTCTATCGGCACTTTTTTACCGCGGCCCACGACTCTCAATGGCACCCGCTGGCGGGCTCTCCACGTGGGCTAGGATCGGCTTGGAATTTTCATTGCGATAAACTCCGCACGAATTCAGTGAACGCCACGCCTTGAGCTATTACTATTGAAATGTCTGCCGATGTGAAGCTCGCACAAGACGAGCCTCGGGCGCCGGGCGCTGAGGCGTCGAGCGCATGGAAGGACATTGTCGCAGGTACCGCTGGCGGCATTGCCCAGGTTCTTTCGGGCCAGCCCTTCGACACGACGAAAGTCAGACTTCAGTCGGCTCCCGAGGGCACTTATACTGGCGCTGTGGATGTTGTGAAGCAGCTCGTGAAGAATGAGGGCTTCACGGGCTTCTACAAGGGCACCGTCGCGCCCCTGATCGGGGTTGGTGCGTGCGTTAGTGTTCAGTTCGCGGTTAATGAAGGCATGAAAAGATTCTTTGAAGGCGCTGCGAAAAAGGAAGGCAAGGCACCTGATTTAAGCTACGGGCAGCTTTACGTTAGCGGCGGTGCCGCAGGAATCGCAAACTCGTTTTTGGCGAGCCCGATCGAGCAGATTCGTATTCGCCTGCAAACGCAAACGCCGACGAGCCCCGTGCAGCTCCACGGCCCCATCGACGCTGTAAAGAAGGTAACCCAGCTTGGCGGTGTTGGTCACGGCTTTTTCCGGGGCCTTGTGCCCACCCTAATGCGCGAGCTGCACGGAATGGGTGTTTACTTCATGTCCGCCGAGGCCTGCATCAAGGAGGAGATGCGGGTCACCGGCAGAACAAGAAGCGAGGTTTCCAGCTGGCACGTGTGCTGCTACGGAGGAGTTGCTGGCTTAGCCATGTGGTCATCCGTTTATCCTATTGACGTGATCAAGTCGCGTATGCAGACGGATGCCCTGGATCCGAAAAATCGGAAGTACACGAGCATCCTGAAGTGCTACCGAGCAATTGTGGCCAACGGCTACAAGGGACTCTTCAAGGGATTCGCGCCGACGATGCTTCGTGCAGTGCCCGTGAATGCCATGACCTTCCTGGCCTTTGACTACACGCGTCGCCTTCTCGGACCATAATGGAGCGGACTATATAAACAAAATCAAAATCAAAATCAAAGAAACACAGGGAATTAGGGCGACAGGAGACTCACTATCTAATTTTCGTCTTCTAAACGACGGAGGAGGTAATCAACCTCAATTTTTTTCGTTAGAGGGATGATGCAGTTTTTGTAGATGGAGACAACAACTGCAGGCTTCAAGTTTCCAGGGGTTCCCTCGGGCCATCGCACGTTTTTATTAGAGCTGGATGTGTACTTCTCGGCCTTTTCGCGGATGCGCTCGAGGACTTCTTGCTCGACCTTGGAGTTGATGATGGCGTTCAAGATGCCCTCTTCGTCGCCCCGCTTAATGGCCTCGCTCATGCCCTCTTTGTCATTCTGGAACTTGGCCTCGGCAACAAACTTGCCGAAATGGATGCGACGCGACAGGGCCTGCAGGACCTGGACGTCTGACAGGCTGCAGCTTCCGTAGTTTTCTGGCTCGTCCCTGTCGCCGGCTGCTACCTCTGGCACTATATCACGGATGTAGCTGCTCAGCAACTCTTGATTCACGTTAATTTCGCGCGCGTAGCTCGCGAGAACTGGCGGGTACGGATCCGTAGGTATGATCGGTGGGAGCAGCGCGTCCTCGTAGAAGGGGTTCTCATCAGGATATTCGTAGCGCCGAAGCTGTGAATGGACGGTCTCTGTTTTGCGCAGAATCCATTCCAAAAAAGACACGTTGCCCAGCGATTCAAATGCGTCACGCCGGTAGACCTTGGCCGAGTGGTAGAATTGGGCCCTCTCTATTAGGTGGAACAAAATCGTGTCCTCCATTCTAATTAGCGTTGACCGGATGTTGTTAAGATCCAGAGTCTGCTCTGGATTGTAAAAATTCATTATTTTTTAAAAAGTTGCGATAGCTCGACAACTTTGTTTTTAAAAAATATGTTTTGAAGCTTGGTGTCTGTGACTATTGTGATGACACATTTTATATAGGTGCACATTTTGTGGTTGTGTGGGCCGATACCGGAACCCTAGGCAGGCCCGCAATAGGCACAGCCTTTTTGGCGGTGTGGGGTAACAGCTGGGTCCGCGTAGCCTATGTGGGCTCCTCGGCATGAAATTTTTCATCAGAGGTTATATGTATATTCAAGCATCTATTCGTTAATCGTTACATTTAGTTTCGTCCAAAATACTCAGCAACTGGCCCGGTGTGCCGTTTCGTTTGTGTTCTTGGTGCGGGCGGCATTCTAGGATCCGCTGCTGCATGCGCCTCCACCTCGTCGTTGCTCTCGCTTTCACGAGCAGTTTGCATCGCGTCGGTGTGGGCGCCGCCCCCACCGGCCTTGAACTGCTCCCAGCTGAACTTGTTGTTGAACCTGTCCAGCATGATCTGCCGGTGCTGGAGAAACCGCTCTATGCGCTGCTGCGCGTCGCTGCCCCGGCCATAGTTCCCCGACGACGCTGCGAGCTGTGCCGCCGCTCTCTCTGTCTCAAGTTCCAAAGCCTCGTTCCGCGCCTCGGACGCTTGTTTCAGTAACAAGAAGTTGATCACGGCCAACGTGACCGTTATGGTGCACACAAGCTTCAGCACCCAGATCCGGTTCGCATACAGACCTTCTTTGAACTCGGCCTGATTCCGGTTCGACCAGTAGTTGTAGTCGATGTCGTCCTCGAACGGGCGCGCCTGTCTCGAGTATGTAGGCGCCGATGTGCTGCTCGGCGACATCGCCTGGGTCAGATCATAGCTGCGCCGTCGCGCATCGTCTTTCAGGATATTGTGAGCCTCCACGACTTTGTTGAATCGCTCGGCATTGCCCGTAGAGCCTCGGTCGGGATGATAAAGCTTGACCAGCTCGAAGTAAATGGCACGTAGCTGCTTCTTGTCCACCTTGAGCCGTGACTCGAGCCCAAATATCTGGTACGGTGATGGGTTCGGAGTCGCGGGCCAATGCAAAAACCGGGTCCCGCAGGCAAATTGAGTCGCCGCAGGTGCGGCCCTTGCGCCCAATTTCAAAAGGGAAGGCTGCGCCAAAAGCATCGGACCCTCCTCACGTCTCACTGTACAATGATCAAAGGGTGTCTTAGCGAATTGGATCGGATGACCCTCAGCCAGCGAACCCTAATTGCTGGTAGACCCGCTGATCCGCATAGTTTGGGGTCAAGAAAACGGCTGCCATTGCTGTCTAGTTCTCGTTTGTGCAGCTGGTTTCTGAACGCCGCAATTGATATACACTTGCTTTGTGACCTCTGGCGGGGCGCCAGGATATCGAAAAGTAGCGGCAACTGCACGAGGTTGAACCAAGCCAAGCATGGATCCAGTGCGGTGGTACAGACCACTCTGCTTTTTGCATCATCTATACTCACAGTGTAAGATAACTCGTTTAATATCTTGAATTGTCAGTTTTCTATGGCAACTCCAGCAGCTGCACCTCGTGCCGTCCTAGCCATGGCGTAGGGTTGTTAAACGCGTAAGGGCTGACAGTCAGTAGTCTCCATCCCAAACCGATGGGAGCTCAGCTATCGACGGTGGCACCAACCGCCACGGTCCCCATTGATGCGTATATTGCCGAGCTTGGGGACCTCACGTACTCGTCCGACTTAGGGCGCTCGCGGTTCCTCAAGACTGTGAAAGCGGTTCACCGGGACGGAGTGGCCACAGTGAAAGTATTCATCAAGCCCACAACAACACAGATAGACATTGGCCCCGCGAAGCAACAAGCTAAGGCTATAAGTGACAGTTTGCGGCACGATCTCGGTCCGTCTAACGAGTTCCCGAATGCCATTGGCTACAGTCGCATTGTGGAGACCGAGAGAGCTGGGTACCTTGTGCGGCAGTACATCAAGCACAGTCTCTACGACCGCATCTCGACGCGACCATTTTTGGAACCAATTGAGAAACGGTGGATCAGCTACCAGCTGTTGCGAGCCCTGAGGTCCCTGCACGAGCGTGAAATATACCATGGCGACATCAAGAGCGAGAACGTGCTCGTTGGAAGCTGGAAATGGATCTATCTGGTAGACTTTGCGCCCTTCAAGCCCGTGAGACTCCCTGAAACCGACAGCGCTCAGTTTCTATTCTACTTTGACGTCTCACAAAGAAGAGCTTGCTACGTTGCGCCTGAGCGTTTCTCAACAACGGGGCCGGATTCACTCAATCCCGCCATGGATATCTACTCCGCTGGATGCGTGATTGCAGAGCTTTTCCTCGACGGACAATCCCTGTTCACTCTTGCAGACCTCTTCAAGTACAAGAAGGGAGAGCACCAGCCCGACTTGAGCACCATCGAGGATAGCAGGGTGCGCGAGCTGATCATATCCATGGTCAGTGTGGACCCTGAAAATAGGTTGCAGGCCTCCGAGTACCTTGAAAAATACCGTGGAACTATATTCCCCGAGTTCTTCGACACCTTTTGGGAGTTGTTGGTTCCATATAGTGGCTCTGTGGGCGCAACAAGCTCGAATGAAATGGTCGAGCATATCTGGAACAATTTCGAGACCGAGATTCTTGAGAAGTCAATGAAATGCGGGCCAATGAAATGTATTCAAGAGGACGATATTTCCTCTTCGTTTCTTCCAGTGATTATTGAGTTTCCAAAATCTCTATGGATACCTCGACACCGACCAGACGATCAAATACCAGCCGAATCGGGAGCTCTGATCATACTTTCATATGTTTGCTCGGCCTTAACGTCTACTTCCACCATGGACTGGAGACTGAGGGCCGCAAAGCTTGTATTGGCTCTGGCCGAATTTGTCCCTGACGATGCCAAACTGGACCGCTGTTTGCCGTACCTGGTTTTCTTGCTGAGAGACTCTCAGCCGGCGTTGAAGTCATCGGCTCTTGCATACATCACACACCTCATGTCTATGGTTTCGACTTATTCGCCTCTTAACGAGAAGGTTTATACCGCGTACCTGTTTCCAAGAATATCACAAGCGCTCAACCACAGCTCTCCGCCACTTATGAGGGCAGTTTATGCGTCTTGTTTACCCAGCCTTGCTAAATACGCTGTTGACTGTGAGGGCCGGGATGCAGTGATTGGAATAATCGACGACGGAACGCGGTTCCTGTTAGTTGACAAAGTTGGTGTTGTTCGTCGCTGCTTGCTGAAAAACCTGGATTCACTGTGTGCGATACTGGGCAAACAAGGAACCAACGATATCATTCTCTCTCATGCGATCACCTACTTGAATGATAAGGATCCCATGGTTCGCATGGACTTGTTCCACTTCATCGCGCGTGTAGCGCCGCTAATTGGATTCGCCAGTGTCGAACAATATGTTGTTCCTTTGTTGGTCCAGAGTCTCTGTGATCCCAGTGAAGACATTGTGTCACTCGTCATCCAGTCGTTAGCGTCTATGTCCGAAATCGGGCTGCTGCGGTTGAACACCATGCTGCACGTCGTGGTTCCTTCGTGTGTGAAATTTTTGATTCACCCCAATGTTTACTTTCGCACTCAGACTCTCTATTTGATGGCAGCCTCTGCAAAACAGCTGTCCAAGGCTCAGGTTTACTGTTTATTGAGGCCTTTGCTTACGCCTTATCTGAGTAGCGAGGTGAGCGACTACAGTGATCCGAACCTGCTCATCGAGGCATTGAGGCCCCCTATATCTCAGGCCGTTTACAGCATGGCGCTGCATTGGGCTGTCCAGGCGAAAAAGTCAGCATTCTGGCAAGCCCCCGCGCTGTCGCCGAACGCGACCGTGACATTCTCCCAGGAAGATCGAAGGTGGCTAGCTAGAATCCGAGAAGTGGGCTTCAATAATGAAGATCTCTGGCAGTTGCTCGCGTTCCGAGACTATTTGTGGCAATTGAGCTTAATGTCCTCTCGGTCCCCAGGTTCTCAACAGCCATCAGAGCTGCCTCATGTTGATGGGGATCCGACCATCTCGGTCGCGACGAACAATGATGCTGCGACGAGCGGTCACCTCCGCCTCACATCGAAAAAGGGTCTTGCGACCTGGAAAGGAGGTCCTATACCGAAAGGATTGGATGCCTATGTGAAATCGAAGGAAGCCTCGAATCAGTCAAGCAATCCTAATATAATTCTGATTGACTCGAAGTGGGTTGGCCAGCATGGATCCATGGTCAAAGAGAGCACTCCTGAGTCGGGCAGCGGCGTTGGGAAGGCTGCGAGTGTGGATGCTGGGAAAGACCTTTTCGCCACAGAATCCAAGGCTGCGGTGTCACTCGAATCTGAGGTCTACAAGCCGTCGACGCTTGTGAGCTCCATCAAGGCCCACCGAGGCTCGATCCAAATGCTAGTCACGCATCCGAACAATCGATTATTTGTCACAGCTGCAGATGATGGTCTGGTAAAGATGTGGGATGCTAAGCTGCTCCTAAAAGGATCTAGTCGGCCTATTGCGACTTGGAACGCAGAAACAGAGGTTACCGCCGGCTTATTTTTGGGCACGACCTCTGTTTTGGTAGTCGGAACCAGGTCTGGAGACGTCCATTTTTTGGATTGCAAAATCAAGTCAAAGGATTTGGATACATCGACAACCACGTTCAATCCGGTCACACAATACAAGGCTTCTACCTCTGATTATGCGGTCTCATTTTACAGTGGTTTCGACGGACTTCTCTGGGTCTTGCTATCGAATGGAGTGGTCCAGAAGCTTGAGCTAGCTACACTTTCGCCTCATGATGTGTTTGAATGTCCTAAAGAACACGGGGCTCCCACTTCTTGGGCCTGGGACCCGCAGCACAGCTGGGTTGCTGTCGGAACACTTCATGGCATGATAGAACTATTTGACATTCGCTTTGGCCTTTTGGTCAATTCGTGGGGGATGGGCGACCTCCAACCCATAACGGCTATTGAGGTCCACCCTCTCAAGAAGCAGTGGATATGTGTCTCGGGGGGTTTCAAGCGCAATCTTGTTTCTGTTTGGGATGTACAAAAGGTTGAGTGCCGTGAGCTACTGGTTCCACAGTCAGACCAAGAAGACGAAGATGAAAAGCTGCCGTCCTTGTTTCCAATACCTCCTAGTTTACAATCTCTCCCCGAGCGTTTTGCTTCGTGGGATATCAACGAGACCTTTGCGCGACCCAAGCCGCCAGTGACCACTTTGTTCGCATCAAGACGAGGCAATGGGCATCACCTTTTGACTGGTGGTGGCGATAAGACCCTTCGCTACTGGGATATGCACACCCCTCATGAAAGTGCAGTGATCAGCGGCAATAACTACAAGCAGGCCAAGCTCAGCTACATGGGCAAAGTAGGCTCGAGTGTTCGGTACACCATCGAGACATCCACGCCATCCAAAAGTGCGCCACGCCTCTCTCGGGCCGCAGTCATTGGACTCGAGGAGCAGGACATTGGCCGGAATCACCGCGGAACTATTGTTAGGGTGGCTCTCCTAGAACTGCCCCATCGAGACATGGCAATAAGCGTGGACGAGGTCGGTGTGGTCAAGGTGTTTTCTTGAATCGATTAGCAGCAGATCTGGGTTCGCATGATTACCTCTTGGGCTTGCCAAAACCGCCCTTAAAAAACCTCTTCAGTGCATGAGTGCAATGTCGCATCAATGTGATCCTATTCTTAGGTCATAATCGAATCCCTTATATAAAGCCGTATATAAGAATTTGAGTAATAAAATTAATTGGCCCTAGAAACAATCGGTCAAATCATTTCTTCTCCTTCTTTTCTTTCTTTTCCTTCTTTTCCTTCTTCTCCTTCTTCGCCTTCTTCTCGGCCTTACGGGCAGCCTTTGCGGCAGCCTTGTCTTCATCCTCCGAGTCTCGCTTACGCTTCTTCGACTCCGACTTGTCGTCTACACTTGGTGTCACATCCATCGACACATTGCCATCCTCATCCTCGTCGTCAGAGTCCGGAGCATCACCAGCAACGTTGTACTGGCTCGTGGGCTTGAACTCAGTCTTCGGCTGAGAGTGCACGTTGGATCGAATGCGAGTGATATCTTTGCCCTCAAGAGCGGCCAATCTTCTCTCGACCTTTAATCGGTCATCAACACCTACCGTAGCCTCTTCCGCTCTTTCCTCGGCCAGGGCATCATAGCGAGTGCTAACAGCTGATTTCGCAGCAAGCATACGAGCGATCTTGCCCTTGTTCTTGCCCGACGCCTGGCCAACCAGGGAGGCGTGGTAAAGAATACCATACTTAGGAGTGTCATGCTTAGTCTTGAGCGCCCTGAAAAGCGCCTTTTCTGCACCAAGAATCTGGATTGTAGATGCTGGTGCCTTCGCCAGGTTGATGATGCTACCGGAGTGAGCAATGAGGCGCGCTCCGACGAGTTCGCCCACCAGCGAAGTCAAGTTCGGGGCAATAACAGCCATGCGGTTGTTGAGGTAGCTGCTCAGACGCTCACGGTAGTTCGAGAGCTTGATGACCTGATCAGCAAAGAAGTTGATGTTCTTCAAGTCTTCCTCAACGATCTCAGTACCCATAGAGATCTCAGCAGCATCCTTGAGGCGCTTCTCTAGGTCTTCAGTCAAAATGCTAGAGAAGTCGGTGCTCGAGGCGTTGGATCTGAGGCCCATCAGCTTGATGACCTCTGCGTACGCCTGGTTATCAGTGATGATCTTGGTCATTTCCGGGAAGTGCCAGCCATACCACTCCTTCAAACGCATGGCATATACATTGATCTCCTTGTCAAGATCATCAAGCAGTGCGATCGCCTGGATAATCATCACATCAACCTTATCCGGCGAAAACTTGAGCTTGTGACGTCCAATCGAGTGCGCGAGACCAAGGGCCATGGTAGAGATGTCCTTCTCGTTCAGGCCAGGCAGAACGCTAGGAAGGTGCTCACGAACGGCTCGTATAATATCCAGGGTATTGGAGTCGCTAACGACCTTCAAAGACAAGTCTGGCAATTTGCTGATAGCAGTGCCCAATTTCAGGTCTGAAACGACCAAGGTGGCCTTCTTTTCCTCCTTCAATTCTTCCAGAAGGTGCTTCAGCTTGTCAGAGACTTTAGCATCGATGACAGCATTAATCTCCTCGAGGGCATCAGAGGCACTGTCAAATTTCTCGAAGGCCTTGATCTTGAACTGTTCCGCAACTTGGCTCGCAGATGACAGATCGCTGAGGATGCTGTCGCTCTTGTAGAGCTTCTTGTCCTTGGCTTTGAACAGAGCGTATCCCGCCGAAGTCTCCGTGAGAACGAATGTCATTGGGGACTTTCTCCAAGGCGAGTGTGGATGTGCACAATTTTTTTTTTGATCTTTCACCTTAGGCTGGAAAACGTAAGCAGAAATTTCAGTCATGTGATTACTACACCTGAGCCAGTACACGGCAATAGTGGACAAGCTCTAAGCACGCTAGATTCATTATAGTGTACAATTATGGATAAATAATTTTAAGGGCGGCTGAAAGGTTTTGTTCAACGAGGCCTTATGCTATTACCTCACTCTCTCAAAGTAGCGTTTCGCGTAGTCTGATTCCCTCGGCACACACGCAGGTGACACAATAGTAAGTGCAATAGACTCTTTGATGCGATTCGCCTTTGCGATCCTCTGTGCGGGGATTGGCCTCCAGTTCGTACGCACATCGATGGGTTTTACTGGGCACTGAAGGTACAGAAGCGTTTCTGGCCATTTGATTTTCAGCAGCTTCAAGAGATTAGCAGGCCCTGCCCTTGGCAGCCTTAGGCACTCGAGAGTCTGCAACGAGCCATACTGCATGCTTTTGAGCAGGCTATTCAAAGACTTTTCGAGCTCGTACACGTCGGTGGGCCAATATGCCTCGCGCAAATCCAAGTATTTAAGCCTGGAGAAGCCCAGCGCAAACTGCATCGTTTTCCAGTCGAGCGTTAGCCTGGCTGAGACCGTAATGCACAGGGGCAACGGGGCTGAGTACCAGACTCCGACAGCTTGTGCAATGGATTCTGGAGTTCCATTGAAACTCTCTGAGGTCATCACGCATCTATATTGAGGGTGCACGTCCAGAATAGCAGAACGCGCCGCGTTCACAAACAGGAGCCACATCTCAAGCGAATCGTTTCCCAAACTCACCACTGAATTCCACAAGGCTGTGAGAATCTGGCTGTTTAGGAGACTAATATTCCAAGATGCAAGCAGGGTAGGATCTTTGGCCAGCTTTAACAAACAGATCGAGACCAGCGCAAGCGGTTTGTCAGAGCCAGCGGTACGGGAGCTGGATAGCCCGGACTCACCACTGAAATCAGGATCCCATTGATTGCGCGGGGCAGAAGGTACCCAGCGCTTGATGTGATTAGCTCGGCCTACCATAGATACGGCACAATATCCAGGCCCGACTGCTCGAGATCATTTACAAGCTGTTGACAGAAATCAGGGTACGAAATACCCACATCTGCTAGGGTTTCTGGACGGATCGTCACTATTGAGGAAGCGGATCGCATGGATGAGATCTGGGGTCCTCTTTTGCCATTGCACTGAGCTTTAACTCGGCTAAATGTTCTTTGCGGGTATCCACCTATCCAGGGAGAGTTTGCTACGGCAAAAAGTACGTTCACCTCTCTTTTTGCGAAAATAACCTCTACTAGGGACAGCGAGGCATCGTTCGCGATGAGACAAAAATTCCCCTGCAGGGTTGCGCCAATGGCAGGAACGCGGTCATACCACTGTACACACAAAAACAAGTAGGTCCGGAGCCGTATTATGAGATCTGCCACTGTTACCTCGGGGGGAGGCACGCCGGAAACCCATGTGTAGTACTGGTAAACATGCATATAGAAGCTCTCGATGCTCGGTCGTCGCCAATTGAGTCCCGACGGCCTGCTTCGGCTCACAAGGTTTTGCACTAATGGAGCAGCTAGTGACCCGAAGTGCCAAAGGTGGGGTAATAGCACCTCAATGGCGCTCTGCCTGGCCTTCATCAAAGGTACCATGAGTCGTCGTTCCAGGATCCTGGGGTTGGATCTTGGCCAGAATCTGAATAAGTGCGAGGCCACTACCGTCAACAAGAATGTTTTCTCGGCCCCATACTTCGTCGACCACACCGTCTCAAGATAATCGTACACGCGTTTCTCAAGCGGCAGGAAGACTCGACCTGACTGCTCTATTAGGGGGATCACCTGCACCAAGGTCTCTGCCAGCTCAATGTCCGGGGCATTTATATCCAGCGACACGTACATTTTTGTGCACAGGCTCGCAGCTCTCTCATTTGAAGCTTCGGGGGGCAGCGTAGTTTCATCGCCATCACTGGCAAGTACGGCGCACACATCAAGCGGTACTTTCGCGTCCTCGGCTGTTTGTTGGCCTAACGGTGGCACATGAATATGCGGCTTGCACTTCGAGGCCATGGCTTGCAGAAGCCTTCCTATCGACGGCGAGTTCATCTTTGCAATGAAGATGTCGCCCACGAAGTTCACCCGGCCCTGAGTGACCGTGTTTTCATCAGTGATCAGTATCAGGAAGTCCACCATTGGCTTAACCGGCACAGACTTCCGCAGCAGGCTGAGAAATAACCCATAATGAAGTCGCAGAAGCCTCGGGTCGAAAGACCGGTAGTTCTGCTGAAGCCATTCGAGTTTCTCGATCTTCTCTAGCCGAGGAATGCGCGCCAGTGATCCACACAGTTCATGAATAGTGTTCAGTGAGAACTTAGGATTGAAAGGCGTTCGCTTGGCCATACCATCAGCTATCACTGTCTCATTTATATGTTTCAGTAGTGCGGAACGTCAACTGCTGACTACGAGCTAGTCGGTCCATGGGCACCGAATGCTACTCCTAAGGAGACCCACGGGCCTTGAGGGGACAGCGAAGTTCTCCAACTCTTCGAACGAATGTGATGTCCGCACACCTCAAGAACAAACCCAAATGCTGACGATCTGCATGTGCACCGTAATCTAGTGCCATATGAGAAATATAGGGCAAGCTCCCATGAAGCTCTCACGACATGAATGCTAGCGCAATTTATTTAGCATGAAATACTTGTGCTGCTGCCTGTTTAAATTGCTCTTGAGAGCGTATTAAGTTTATTTAGTTCTCGTATGTGCCATATAACATTCCAAATCGCCTCTTGGCCAGAACAAGGAGCTATAGTGTAGTTGGTTAGCACGTGAGATTCTGATCGCATTGGAATTTCTCGAGACCTCGGTTCGAATCCGGGTAGCTCCTCTCTTTTTTGGTTTTCTCCACAACTTTTTGTCGTTTTTGTTTTTGTCCACGGTAAGCTCTGCCATTCGACGTGGCATGAATGCGCTCCTTGAAGTTTTAGTTTAGAGCGATCATTGTCAATTAGTTCTAATCAGCCTTGAAGTTTAACCCAGGCCAAAGGGATCTCAATTGAGTTTCAAAAACCTGAAGGGACCAGGCTCCAGGAATTTTGAAAGCCGAGCCCTTGCATCTATTCAATATGTCTATAAAAATGAGTTATGCTTCAACACTCGTACGAAGGGCGTTCAAGGTTTAGTAGCACTAGCTATAGCGTGCCCAGCCTTCTAGATTACATAACAACCATCTACACCGCAGTGTTGGTGGCACTATCCTACCTTGGGCAAGCGAGGGCGAACTACCTGCCAGTGCAGCTTCTACTTTGACATCAATGTTGTCCTGGTTCGGAGGTGGCTCCAAGAGGGACAGCACCGCTGACACTATAGTCAGTTTGCGCGCCCATCTGGACACGCTCCAGAAGAAAGCGAGCTTTTATGAGGAGAAGCGGGACCAGCAAGAGCAACTCGCTCGCCAGTTGGTGACGACGAACAAAGTCGCTGCTAAGAATGCCCTCCGTAAAAAGAAGCGTCATGAGGAAGAGCTGGAGAAGCTCGAAAACCAGATCCTTGCGTTTGAGCAGCAATTATCGGCCCTGGAGTCCGCGAACCTGAACCGAGAAACGATGAGATACATGAAACAGAGCGCAGACACCCTGCGCAATATCAACAAGGGCATGAATGCCGATAAGCTTGATGAGACCATGGATGATCTAAGGGACCAGGTGAGCCTCGGAAACGAGATATCGAATGCGATTTCGCAGCCGATCCATGACACCGACGAGGCCGAGCTAGAGGCCGATCTCGAGAACCTGGAACAGGAGGCACTGGACGAGCACCTGGTCAATGCCGACAAGACACCCTCGACGAAGCTGCCGGAGGTTCCGAAGCAGCAGCTCGGTGGCCAGACCACAGAGGAGGACGAAGAGGAGGCGTTGAGACAGCTGGAGGCTGAGATGGCTGTTTAAACTGCCCACACCAGTAGGCCTATTTACTTAAATTATTTAAACCATCATGAATAATGCTTCAGGCTTAATGCTCATGCCTGGCGGCTCAGGGACCGCGCTCTTGACAAGGACTGCTGTTGACAAGGACTGTTGTTGACAACGACCGCTATTGACGGCCAGCATTTTGGCTCAGAGCAGCAATCGCCGCGCCAACCTCGCTGCCCTCCCGGAGTGGCAGGAGACTGACTCTGAGCGGGAACTGCTCGGCGAGCTTCTGCAATTGAGTTTCCAAGCGGGTTCGAAACTCGCGCTCAAAAATGACGCCTCCCGTGTAGGCTACTTCCACCGTTTCCGGACCCCTTGTGCCCGACGAGGCCAGCGCGTAGTGCAGTCCATAGATAGCGGCGGCCACCAAGGACGCGGCGCGGACAACGATGTCGTCAACAGGTTTAAACCGCGGATCGGTAGGATCGCTGAGTATTTCCCAAATTTTTTCGGTGGTGACCTGCTCTGCAAGCACGCTTGATGCCATCTGGCTCAAGTAGAGTCCGCCGACCCTTGTTTCAAATGGCTGGAACTCAGCAATAGGTCCTCGGACGTCCCATTTCTCGGTGAAGAGCTCGATGTTCGGGGTCGTGTCATTGCGTCCGAGCATCGAGACTTCTGTGTTGATGAGCCTTCCGTCTCTGCCTTGTACATTCAGATTCACTCCCGTTCCTAGCGTGAGCGCCATGGTGCAGTTAGGACTGCGGTGCATCCCGGCGACCAGCGACGAGGTTCCGTCGTGGGTTGCGGATTGCGCGGCGTATTGCGGGGGAAGCTCGGCATTAAAAAGGTCGAGCAGGTTCTGGCCGTTATATCTCGAGCCGAAAGACTTCCCCATGCTCATGATGCGGCAGTGGGATAGCGGGAAGGACCACGAAATGGCGACTACGGGTGCTGCCTTGTGATCTGAAGCAGCCACCCTCTGATCCAATGGGTGCACAATCTGCGCTGCGCACCATGCAAATATGTTGCCGTTTTTGGCTTCCTCGGGAATACCCATTTTAAAGATTTCGGTCGAAGAAGTAGCGGATTTGCTCACGACAATTTCTGTCAGTCGGATCGTTGATCCACCGACCCCGATCACAAAAACATTGCCCTCCTCGAGCCCTGTTGGTTTCAGCGTGGTATCTGGGAACATCCAGGGTCCCAGCTCGCACACCCGCACATTTTCTGAGATCCTATGTACAAGGTGCTCCATGCAGATCGACAAATGCCAACAGTGCAACCTCCTCCTTTGTTGACGTTTCGGGGTCTAGGGGAGAGCGGGGTTTAGGGAGAGGCTGCGCGCACCTTGGGGATGCCCAGGGGCCTTTAGGTAACGTGATATGACAGAACGCTCCTCCCACCCTTGGCTCCTCTGAGTCAAGCGTGTGCATGTAGACTGAGCTATATATACCTTGACGACAAGGGGAAATAACCACACACAGCGGCGAATGTCAGTGTCGAAACTCCCCCCTCTTAAGCAATCGCTCAAGGTTGCCCTCATCCAATTGAAGGTGACGGCTGACAAGGCTAAGAACTTCACGAATGCACGCTCGAAAGTCTTGGAGGCAGCGACGAACGGTGCGAAACTGATTGTTCTCCCCGAGTGCTGGAACAGCCCCTACTCTGTGGCATCATTCCCGGAGTATGCGGAGTCCGTACCTGATGGCAAAACAACCAAGTTTTTATCCGACCTTGCGAAGGAGACACAATCCTATCTTGTTGGTGGCTCCTTCCCGGAGATCGACAATGGCAAGTACTACAACACAAGTCTGACGTTCGGGCTCTCTGGTGAAATTCTGGGCAAACACCGCAAAATTCATCTGTTTGACATCGATGTTCCTGGCAAAATACGGTTCAAAGAGAGCGATATTCTCACTGGCGGAAAGAACGAGACGCTCGTCGACTTGGAGGGCTACGGCAAGATCGGCGTCGGGATCTGCTATGATATCCGGTTCCCGGAGCTCACGATGAGAGCCGCGCGCAACAATGCATTTGCCATGGTCATTCCGGGCGCGTTCAACACCACCACGGGCCCCGCGCACTGGCACCTGCTGGCGAGAAGCCGCGCCGTTGACAACGAGATATTCATGATCCTGGATTCGCCCGCGCGAGACCTGGATTCGAGCTACCATGCCTTCGGCCACTCGCTGGTGGCCGATCCCTGGGGATCGATCGTCACCGAGGCCGAGGAGGCCGAGTCGATCTCGTACGCTACGCTGGACCCGCAAAAGCTCGAGGATGTGCGAAAGTCCGTGCCAGTATACGACCAGCGCAGGTTTGATGTTTATCCCGACGTTAATAAATAAATAAACTACACTTCCTTTGAAGCCATAAATAAGTTGCGGCAGCATGTACCACGCCGGCAGTCGCCAACACACGGCAATGGACGCGCAAGCCTCTCTCATACGAGAGAGCCGTACCATACCATCCGACGCCATGCCATACCATCCGACGCCATGCCATGCCATACCATCCGACGCCATGCCATACCATACCATCCGATGCCAAGTCATACCATACCATACCCAGGGTGGATCAACAGCGTGACAGGGACGTATGCTAACAGCACTAACAGCATGACAGCCGCAGAATGACGGCACGATAGTCAGGTTGCGACGCTAGACTCACAACAGACACCGACTCGAAGTCGTCACTTCGTCTACCTTTTCTTGGGCGGCGGCGAGTTGGCGGGCTCAGAAGCATCGCGATCCTCCGTCGGATCTGCCTTTCTCTTAGGTGGCGGGCTAGGCTGGCGGGGCAGCATTTGCTCTTGTTGTTCTTCCACGCCCTCGTCGCCGTTGAACACCACAGAATATGAGGCCGGGTTCGCGATGCCAGGTGGGAAAGCGTTTGGCTTCGAGACCTTCTTGTCCTGTGGGTTCTCGTCGTCATCACACTCGTTAGTTTCACAGGGTTTGTAGGTGTGCTCGTTCTCTTTCGACTTCTCGGCGTCTTGAGGCTTGCTGTTGGAGCTCGACGCTAGCATATCCGAGCCTTTTGAATACGCCTCGCCCGTGGTATCATCCGAGGAGCTCTTCACCGAACTTGGCACGAGCGACTGGCCCTTCCATGCTGTGGACTCGAACCCGTTCTTGTGCGCGGTGTAATCGTCGAAGGCCTGGTAGATCCAGTTCATAGATACATCGACAAAGGGGCCCTGGCGGTATATGGGCTGGCATAGCGGCTTTGCGGCGCAGAAAAGCACGCGCGCGTTGTGCGTTGCCGACGCATCTACTGATACGGTTACGTGGGCCTCCTCTTCCTCCTCCTCCTCTGCATCGGCGCCGTGTGATGAAGAGTCACTCGATTCCTCGTAGCTGTATGCACTCGTCGACTTCGAGGACCTCATGAACTCCACATACTGAGACTTCTGAGTCTTCTCCCCTTGGATCCACGACTTGCCATCGATCACATACGCAAACGCGTTCCAGTCGACCTTCACGGGAATATCCACCGTGGCACCTGGTCTCAGCTCGCAGTCTAGCATCAGCGCTGGCGTCGCAGTCAACATCTGGTCTGCCTTCGTGCCGAACGCAGACCCAGTGAGAATACGCACTTTGCAGCCCTCGCTCGGCTCACAGGACACTATATCAGTATGACACAAGTTGAGATGGCTATGATCGATCCGCTTGAAAGGTTCGGGAACGTCCATGTAAATCTGCATGCCACTGGCTGTGGCCTTATTTGACTTTGAGCCATGACGGCTGTTGTTTGTGTCTGAGTCGTCGGGGATGGCCTTTATGGACTTTATCACGCCCTTCCCCACCATCAGGCTCGTCACATCGCCGGGACCGAGCTCGACGCTGTCCTCAGAGGAGTAGTCTACTCTAAGCTTGCCCGTCAAAACAAATGTGATCTTCTGCGCGCCACGCGCGGGATGCGGTGGGCGGCCGGTCTCGTCAATTTTGAACTGCTCGCATATGACAAACGGCGGCAGGCACCGCACCTGTCGGTTGCCAATGAATCGCTTGATCCTTAGACCAATGCCCTCACTCATTTCGTGCACCTTCAGGCTCCGCGTGACCGTTCGCGGAATGCTTCTCGCGTGACGGTCAGTCGCCTTCACTGTGCTGTCTTTGACCATGAGTGATAGAAACCTGTAGATTCGGCTAGTCTAGGAAGTTTGCAGGGATCCGAATCGACTCAGCTTTCCCGAGAGCTTTCTATTTTTGGGCAAGTGAACAAAATAAAACTACTTCGCGGGTGTTGCTCCTGACTATCGAGATTGACCTGAATAAGCCGCGAGAGAACGCTGGGGCGCATGTGAGGTTTGTGGAACGAATACGTAGGGTAGTTATTTGCTAATATTACTTGGAAAGAGATTACGGCGCTCCAGGTAGAGATTTGCGATCTGGAGGGGCTACCCCATCTGCCCTCACATCTGAGCACATATTCCGGGAACTGGGGTCATATTCTGGGTCGACTACGTATTTTTAGACGACAAAAAAAGGCGTGTCGTGCCGGCTTTTGCTACCGTTAAGATCGATCAGGGTGCGGGTTTCAAACAGGACCGCGATGCATGGAACACCCGTTTCTAACCGTGCGTTTTCGGTGACCCATGCTTACCTTTTCCTTCCCCCCCGCCCATGTTTGTAACGGTCACCTCCCACCCGTTCGGGTCGTAACGGTGAACGCCCGATGGTGTGAATGTGCATCCGCATAGTATTGGAGACACAAATAGGCCAGGCAAAAAAAAGCGGACACCCGGAGAGCCTGGCTATTTTAAGCGTGCACCTGCATGTGTTGTATCAAACTAAATGCGCTACATGCATTCTCTAGCCATGAGTATATATGTTGCTGATTTATTTCACGTTGAGGTTGATAATATCGGCGAACTCGGGCTTGAGCGAGGCGCCGCCGACAAGGAATCCATCGACGTCCTCCTCCTTGCTGAGGCTCTGGCACGACAAGCCCGTGACACTGCCGCCGTAAATGATCAGCGTCTCAGCAGCGCACTGCGGGTTCACCAAGTTGATCAGCTCCTTGCGGAGGTGCTTGTGGATCTCCTGGGCATCCGCGGGCGTAGCGGTGAGGCCCGTGCCGATGGCCCACACGGGCTCGTAAGCAATGACGACGCGGTTCCAGTCCGAGTGCGAGATCGTCTTGGCGAGGGCCTGCAGCTGGGCACTGTTGACCGCCTGGGCCTTACCCGCCTCGCGCTCCTCCTTGAGCTCACCGATGCAGTAGATGACCTTGAGGCCCTGGTCGAGCGCGAACTTCGCCTTCGCGGCAATGAGCTCGTCATCCTCCTTGAAGATGTGACGGCGCTCTGAGTGGCCGAGAATAACCCAGTTCGCACCGTTGTCCTTCAGCATCGAGGGGCTGACTTCGCCCGTGAACGCGCCAGAGTCCTTGAGGTAGCAGTTCTCGCCAGCGATCTGGATTTTCGAGCCCTTAGCGACCTGCGACGCCAAGTCCAGGTACGGCGCGGGGACACCGATCACAACCTCGGCGTTCGGGTTCAGCTTCTGCTCCTTGAGGTAGGTAATGAGGTTCGTCACGAGCTCCTTCGAGCCGTTCATTTTGAAGTTACCACCAACAAAAAATCCACGAGTCATTTTGAATGTATGTTTTCAATTGCTTTGCTCTCCCTAACGATTGCTTAACCGTTGATGTCTGGGTAGCGTATGCGGCACCTTTCTTATACTGCGGGTGAACGCTTACTAACCGTAGTGAAGCGTGTTCAAATAAGTCGCTTATATCGTGTGTCGTTTTCGGGTGGACCCGAGGATGACCGGGGAGGAAAGGGCTGCTGCGCACAGGTGGAATCGTTGCGGACCCGTGAATTTGTGGGCTGCCGCAACTTTCCTGGACGTGTTGTGCTATTGTTGGAAAGAGAGAGAATTTTTTTATAAAATTTCTTAATATAATAGTAAAACATATAAATAATGCGATCGTGAACTGACCTTGTGAACTGCCCATGTGAATTGACCTTTCGCGCAGGTGATAAATTTCGTGGGGGGTTTCTTTAAATATTTCTTGGGTGCTGCCGCTCATGGGGGCGTCAGCTGCGAGTGTGTCGACCTCGCTGGCATTCTTAGAGATCGCTGGGAGCTTTGCGAACTCGGCGAGCCGGATTTCGTATTCCACCGCGACGGCGAGGCGCCCGTGGAGAGCACTCGCCTGCGCAACGCTCCCAGCCTCTGCGCGATCTTTGCCATGAGCGTCTCGACCATGACTCTGTCATCGTCTCCGAGCGTCTCTTCTGGCTTCTCCGAGATTACGAGCGCCTTCAGCATCCACACGGCCGTGCCGTAATTCATCTCGCACGTCGTAGCGGCCTCAATGGCGCTATCTTGCGTCTTTGCCGACATCGCTGCCATTTCCTGGACGGCGGCAGCCTTCGCCATTTCCAACGCGCGGTCGAACAGCAGACGTTCTGCGCTCACCTCCGACTTCGAAAGCGAGGTACCACTGGCCGACAGTTCTGCAGTCAGCTTCGCAACAACCGCGCGCTCTTCCTCTGCGTGCTCAATGCATTCATTAAACTTGTCGCGAATCCACTGCACAAGCGTGTTGATTCCTGGAGACGCACTAACGGATTCGTTCATGGACTGCTGCTGCTGGTCCCACCACTCCGAGGCCACATCCATCGCGCGAGCAAGGATGCTCAGTGCCTTCAGATGCAGAACCAGGGACTCGTTAGCCAACTCGAGCTGGAAAAAGGGGTCGATGTGCGACGGAGGGCTGCTCAGCGGTTGAAGGTTATTTCGCCGCGAGCTGCTTGAGCTCCGCAAATACTCTCCGATATTTTCAGCATCATCCTCGATATTGTAAGTGCTCCGCTTGATACTCGAGCCTCCCTCGTCCTGTTCTACTTGCGAAAACTTGATATCCGCGTACAGTATAACGATCTTGCCGATGGTTGCCAGCTGCTCGAGCTCGTCTATGATTTGCTTCTCTCCAGATTTCGGCGGTGTCAAACCCGCAGCAAAGGGGCCTGGAATCGAGGATGCTGACGCCATGCTCGCATTGTTGCCCAAGTCGACTTTGGCACCGAAAAGCCGTGACGAAGATTTGAGCAGCGCCTGAGCTAGCGCGCTTGTGGGTGATACGCCATATGCGATCGAGGACAGCCGTCGTCTGCCGAAGTTGCGCTCTGGATTCGTCATACGCCGGCGTGGCGGCACAGGCGATTGGAGATCGTCCGCTAATGAGTTTACTTCAACAGTGCGCTTCTCAATGAAGACATAGTCGTTCTCCGAGTCTCCTGCGAAGCCATGAGGGCTTTCTATTCTGTTGCCCGACGCCAGTTTGTGGTTCTCAGCAGGTAATTGTGACGATTCCGGAGACGGCGATGCCGATTCCACAGCGACGTCCCCGCCGTGGCGACGGAAGTATTCCAGGTACTCGTTCGAGCCCGCAGATTTGCTGCCTTCATCTGAATGCCTCAGAGAAGTAGAAGACCGCTCTGGGTCATCCTGCTCAACCGAACTCATGAGCGGATCATCGTATACTGACGATGGGAGTTTTCCGATTTCGGTGTTGACATCAGACCATGCAGTGCGCTCGAAGAAGGCCTCGAAGTTTATTCGCTCTTCTGGAGACCGCTTTAAAAGGCCGCGAATGATATCCTGGAGGTCCTGATCAACATCGCTCGGCAGACTGATGTTGTTCTTGCTGTTGTCGATCTTCTTGATGAGCTCCACATGGTTCGCGGCTGGGAAAGGCGGTTTTCCAGTTATCATCTCGTAAGTAACAGCGCCAACACTCCACAAGTCCGCCTTGGCATTATATTTCTCGTAGTTTAGGATCTCGGGTGCCATATATAGAGGCGAGCCGCATAGTGTTTCTGCCATGGATGAGGAGGGGAGGAATCGCGCAAAGCCGAAGTCGGCGACCTTGATAACTGGTAGGTCCCATCTTCCAGCGTAGCCGAGCTGTTTCGCTTCTTCGGGCGACGAAGCGCCCGGTTTCAACAGTAAATTCTGGGGCTTTACATCACGATGGACAATATCGTGGTCTCTGAGAAACGCCAGTGAGCAAGCAAGCTGCGCCAGAAAGTGTCTCACCAGTACTGGATTCAGCCCGCTCGGTGGTGATGGGTACCGGGCGAAGATGCTGCTGATAGTCGGATTTTTTTTTGACAAGTGCTGCTGTTTTCGGATGAAAGCTGAAAGATCACCGAAAGAGCAGTACTCCATTATTAGATTGTAGTCACTAGACGTCTGCACGACGTCTATAAGGTGGACAATATGAGGGTGCTTCATCTGCTTGAGAATCGCCATCTCAGACTCAAAGATGTCCATGAGCCGCTTTTCTCTCCTCAGATGTGACCTTTGCACGACTTTGACGGCCACCGCCATTCTTTCCGGGCGCGCGGCCTCAGTGGCTTCAGTCCTCGGCAGAAGGTCCCCACCCCACTCGCCCTTGTAGACGGTGGCGAAGCTGCCCTTGCCAATTCTCTCAGTAAGAATAAAGCCAGCATTTGGTGGCACTTTGTGTCGGGTTCTGAGAGGCTTGGAGGCCGTGGGGTCGCGTCGGTCTGACGGCGACGTGGGCTCGCCAGATCTAGGCGCGTCACCCGCGGCCGCCGGAGGCTCCTGTGGTTTTATCTTATCCATGGAACCAGTGTATGATACGGTATAGTTCAAATTGGGTGGAAAGGTGGTGGCTCAATGAGCTGTGTTGTGTTTGTGGTCAAGCGACTTACAGAGGCTGCAGCAGGTAGGCGAATGCCTTCTGGAATGCTTGTGTGCTACTTCGGAGGGTGATAATCAAGTTCTGATGGGTGTGCAGAATAGATACCGTTGAATAGATGGAAATTGGGTTGGTAGGAATGGAAATTCAGATGACGCAATAGTATTGACGCATTGTATATTGTAAAGTGGGGCGGTGGTCTGGTTGTGGATATGGAGGCTTTCGCGGATTATATGTTATCAGTCATACGCTATGGTCATATCGCGTAAGCATGTGACTGCATGTGGCGTGGGATGGGAGATTCTGGACCGAACGCCACATGGCGCTTGTGCGGCTCTCGGATGAGGAAAACGCCGTGGTTCAAAAACGTCAGACCAAGATTATGGCGTGATTCGGCCCACTTTATAAATGCTATGTTCATAAGCAGCGGTGCATATATACATATATTCTCGATCAGCGACAATTAACAAAGTTTGCCGCGGCTGCGAAGTCTTTAACACGTATAAGCGATGTTTCATTTGTTTTTGACTTCCCCTAATTTCCAGCGTGATTAATACTGCGTTGAACAGTCGCGTGGTCCGTGAATGCATCCAATGATTAACCGTTGTGTAAGAGTTATTTTTAGGCGCGCAAGCCACGGTCGATCGCCAACAACTTTAATTTGCAATTTTCTAGTTTGATTATCCAGAAGGTCTTTAATTTACCAATGTTTCACACATCACCGGGGCTTCGCATAGGCACCCCTGATGGACCCACATGCTAGGGACTCATTAGAGCAGTGTCGGGGGAGGGGGGGGTGGGACCCACCTAGGAGCCTTATACTGGACCCAAAGCTGGAATTCCGTAAATTGTGATGACACTCAGAACAACGCCTTAAGAGATCATTATGCACAGGTTTTAAAGCGTTTTCTTAGTTAGAATCATAGATGCTCGCAAAGGCTACCGCGCCTGCCATATACTACCACTCTTCCTTAGTCATGGGCTTGGCAGATTCGTTCTATGACGGATGGAACCGTAGTGTCTCGGAGCGAGCTGTTTGGACTCGGCGATAATGCAGCATCTATAGATAATCCTGCCGAGATCTACTCGAATTTCGCATTCGAAGAAGTGAGCTTCGACCAGCCCGCAGGCAGTGTCGAGGATCACTCTCAATCACACTTCAGCGAGCTCGAGGCTGTAGACGATGATGCCCCCGCACTGGAGTTCCAATTGTTCGCAGGGGCTCAGCCAATGTCAGTGAATCTCTTCAGCAAGCCGCAAGAAATACATCAGAGCAGGCCTGCCGACTACTACTTTTCGCATCCGAGTGATGCGCAGCGGCGCGAGTTCCGGCTTTCAGCCGTGACGGGCGACTTTGTTAAAGACGAAGCGAAGTTCTGGGCCCAGCTGGCGTCGAAAAACCCAATTGCAGACGACATTAATAAAGATTATATCCCGAAACGAAGAAAGTGCCGGCCCGGAAAGCAAGCGCGTCTCAACAAAAAGGCTCGTAATGAGAGACTCGAGCAAAAGCGAAAGGAAGAACAGCACCGGTTCCGGTTCGGCAGACGCGGCGCGCCTTTCAAACCACGAAGAAAGTAAGTTTAATGTGACTGATCTTTTGCGGTAACTAATGCGGCTATGTGCTTAAATATTTTGTAAATACACTGTGCACCTCCTGCACGCTGCTCGTATTCAGGAGAATGGCATCTCTGTTCATGGTCATTGACCTGATGGCTGAGGGATTGGCCACAGACATGGTTTTCAGCTTTTGATCCAGCTGTGTGGCGACCTGAGGCCAGTACGAAGCCGTGCCAATAGTGTCGGATTTGCCCGAGAGTTCCTTGTACACTTTGTCCAGCGCAGACACAGCAGCCGCGCGTTTTTGTGCGTCCTCGAAGGCCCGCCTGTGTTCAATTGCAGATCCACTGTTGCGGCTCAGCTGCAGCACGGTGGATCCAACCAACGCCCGTGTATGCGATTCAAACGTGTGGGACAGGTCTGCGCCCATGACGATGAGCGCTGATGCGGCCATTCTCATTTGCCCGGCGTCGGTGCCGTCAAAATCCTTTATGAATTTCGTGGCGCTGTCCACGACCGTCTCCTTGAGCTGCGGCACCTTCGTTTCGAACTCGTCCACGACGTGGATGCTGCGCAGATCAGGCACGTCTCTGATCAGCTTGGACAGCGCATTTAGAGCGTGGGCCGTGCGCAACAGAGCCGAGCCCGCACCGCCGCTCGCGACGACGGTCTCTCTTTTGAACTCCTGGCTTTGGGCCTGCAAAGCCAGCTGCAGGTACCAGCTCAGGCTGCGGCTGAGCTGCGCCGTTGAATATAGCTTTATTGCTGCGCTATTCAAGCGCGTGGCGCGGTTGTATGGCTCGAGGAAGTCGTGCTCGAGCTTCGCGTACGTGCCGGTCATGTTTTCGCGCGCCTGCCTCAGGTTCGCCAATTCCCCGTAGATACTGTCTGTGCGCTCGGTATGCTGCAGAAGCGCGTCCGTATTTTCTCGGCAAATGTGCTCGATCTCCCGCTCGATCTCCTCTAGGTCGTACTTCAACCGCGTCAGCGTCGGCGTGATGTCCACGGCACTGTCCTGCGGAGCGGTGGTTTCCCGGATCAGGGCATTGGCGACGCGCTCAGGCTTGAAGTCGGACGATAAATAGTCGTCCTTGTTGACCGTGTTGCGCAGCATACAGGTCTCGCGTGGCTTCTTCGCACGCGCGTTCGGTTCACTCACCTAAGTTGGTGCACGCTGCTTATCCTATATTAAGGAATCACGCGTGCCTCAGCTTAAGCGTCGCATTCAAAAAAGAAAAGAAAAGTCCGCCGTGAAGCCCAGTATAGCGCTGAAGCATTCAGTTTCAATGTTTAAATTCAGTTTTGGCGAAGACGAGCCACAGGCGAGTGGGCCCTCAGACGAGAAGTCGAGCGACTCGACGGCCCCGGCCGCTTATTATTCGATCGACAACTTGAAGGCTAGGCCACCCAGAATCTCGTATACAGTGGACAGACAGGGTCTGCCCCGGCGCGATCTGTTCGATGTGCGTTTTGAGCTCATGGGCTACGACGAGCTCACGACTGAAGAGCAGATTCTGCTTGGCACCGAGGATGTTCGAGAGAACGTCTATGAAGGCGGGCTCAAAGTCTGGGAAGGCGCTAATGATCTGATAGAAACGCTTTCCAGCGGCCGATACTCGGGCCAGAGTGTCATGGAATTGGGCTGCGGCGCGGGCACGCCGAGCTGTTTTCTGCTGAAGCGCGCCATTGACACCGGCTCGCGATGCCGGTTCGTCCTGGCCGACTATAACTCGGCCGTTCTCAGGCTTCTAACGATGCCGAATGCCATCCTGACGTGGCTCGCGGCCACTAATAACGCCATGGTCCAGGACCCGCATGGAGAAATCGTTCTGAGCAGCGAACTGATCGATGAGATGCTCTCCGATCTGTCACGCCGCGGCATCGAGATCCAGTTTGTGTCGGGTGCGTGGTCTCCTCTATTCTCAGACCTCGTGGGCTCACCTTTCGACCTAGTTCTCGCCTCAGAAACCATTTATTCGCTTCACGCAATTAACGATTTCACGGATGTGGTCGAGCGCGCACTAACCGACGGTACCGCGCTTGTGGCCGCTAAGAAAGTCTACTTCGGTGTTGGAGGAGGCATTGTTGAATTTGAGCGCTCGCTGGATGAGCGCAAAATGAGGCATGAGATCGTTAGCGAAAAAGGAAGTGTTGGCAGGGTCGTTCTCCAGGTCAAGAGCCAGTAGTAATCGTGGCCACCTGTCTTTTAACACAGCTTATAATTATTGTAATACTACTAATTTTTTCTCTCTTTGTTTCTCTCTCTCTTTGTTTACATGTATAACGCTATGCTCTGAAGTGTATAGAGGTATCGGGCTATAAGCATGTAGAATTATCTGAGTAGATAATACCAGGATGTTACGCGGCGCATATCTTCAACTTCCAAACATGCTGATCAGTGCAGCAGGGTCATAATGCTCCTCCTCCTGTACGTTTCGCATGCTAATACGATGCTCCTCCGTGCGTTTACGATTGCGAGCCCGCGCTTGATCGTTGACTTCTAGAACGCGGCACTGTGCCAAGAAATCAAGGAATATACCTCTCTGCTGCCTCAGGGACTTGGCGGCAGCCATCGTGCTCTCGAATTCATTGAGCCTATCCGGGGTAGCGATTCCAGGGAGCAGGCTCGCCAGCTCCTGGATTGGCGACGGCTGAGTGCTTGGGAGCTGTGCATAGATCAGCGTGAGAATGGTACCGACTTCCATGTGCGACTCGGAGAAGTACTGGTCTGCGAGCACAGTCAAGCACGACGGCACAATCTCCGTCACAAAGACAGGGGCGATATCCTCCATTATGTCGATTGGAGGACCAGCCAGTAAGTTTCTGATGATGAGACATGTGTTGAAGCAGCACCTGCTATCCTTGAAAACCATGAGGTGTTTGCAAAGCCGCAACACTTCTATTAAGATGACTGGGGTATTCCTGCAGATCGAACGAACGAGTGCCTTTTGAGTAGGCTCGCCGTTCTCATCTGTTAGATCCCTCGGATCAACCTTCGAAGTGGACTGGCCCACGAGGTCAATCAGCAGTCGGTCAACGATCGCTGTCAGCTGGCGGAGCAAGTTCTCCTCCATCATTTCCTCGCTCAAATCCTCATCATTAACATTCTCATTCTCTTCTAGCTGGAACCCAGATGCCTCTTGCTTCTGCCACTCCCGCACCAACACCTCGTCAATCGTCCTGAGGAACGGCGGCAAGAACTCAACCAAAAATGGGTCGAGATATTGGATGGGGCAGTTGCGAACGACGTTTCTGACCGTTAGCGAGATCATATGGCGCCATGCGTGGCAGGTAACTCCTTCCTGTGTACTGGCCAATGCTTGATAGAGCATGCGGCCCATACCAGGGATTTCGTACATCGTGTCCTCCAATTGTGTTATGCTTCCAAGAGTCAGGAAGGTGTACTCGCGCGTGTAGCGCACAATATGGCCAACAGCGCTTGCGAAGTCATACAACGTTTTCGAGGCGGCCTCGTTAGCGCTTTCAAACTCATCCTTTGTCTGCATAGAGATCCCTACTTGCCAGAAGCGTTCTGTGCAGGAGCTCTTGACAAACGTTTGCACTTCCGGTGGCAGATTAGTCCAGTTGGCCGGGTTGTGGTACGCCATGATTTGCGTGATTAGTTGTAGGATGTGGGGCAGGATCGCCTGGATTCGCGGCTTCCAAAGAGCCAGCAGGTGCTGGTAGTCCTCCGAACGATGGTCAAGACGCTCAATGGTGTACTGGATAAAGATACGCGAGGGGCGAATAGGGAATATGGCCTGCCACTTCTGCTTAAGCTCTGCCTTCAGCACGCGGCCCTGGTCGTCCATGGGGGTCTTCAAAAGGTCAGTTTGGGCGGTGATGCCACGTTGCCGGAAATACTGGTCGATCTCCACAACGCCAACACGCTCCATGAACCATTCTAGATCGGTCAGTCCCTTCATAGTCCTTTCGTCGGTCCAGCGTGCCAGAACGGGGTCCACAATACCGCTGAACTTTTCTGCCTTGTTCGGCATTGGAGACCGCTGAGACGCCACCAGAAGAAAGCTCTTGAAGCTCACGCTCTCGTGCTCGTGGATGTTTTTCGCAACAATAAGGTCCGCAATGACGCGTTCAAGATCGTCGTATATTTTCGTTAAGGCTGTCGGCACCATGTAGGCGAGCCTGTTCAGCTCCGTTCCACTAGCGAGTCTGAGCTCGCTGACCTTTTCTCTTCGGGAATCGTACTCAGGGATTTCTGGTGGGAAGTCAAAAGTGCAGGACTCCAAGACACGCTCTAAGATTCTGAACAGCAGGTTTTCGTTCTCCTTCAGCAACGGCGCGAACTGAACCAGACACTCTATATGCTTCCGCTGAAGAACGAGGTCGTTGAGGCGAAGCGCCAACATTTCTTCGGCCCAGTTGCTCATAAAGCTGAGAACCTGCTCGCCGAGCTCGAGGCGCTCCTTTGCTGTGGCCCAAATCTGCCATCTCGAGATGCCGCGGATTGCAGATTCGACGATGACCAGCTGAGCACAGCCCAGAATATATGCAGGGTCTTCGTGATCAGCGAGCTCCTCGTTTATCGACTTCCAACCATTCTGAGACTGGAAGTATCCTGCCATTTTCTGGTGAAGGAACTGCATGCCGTCCAAGGGAATGCGGCACACCATCAAACGCAAGATGTCTTCCATGTATCTCTGGTAATTTTTGTAGAACTGAGTCTTTTCCTGTTTCGAGTCGAAATCGATATCCATGTACTGGCACGACAGGTTTGTGTCCGGGAGATCCTCATAGTTTATACATCGGTCAGATGCGACTTCTAAAAGCTGGGGGAACAGCACCTCCACATCAGATTTCCTGGCAAGCTTCTCCAATCGCAACACTGAGCACCAAAATTGTAGAACCAGCCCACTAACCATAAGACTCGGGTGTCTGCTGATCTCGAGCATCAGTCGGAAGTAGGCAGCCAAGTCGAGGTTATCGGGAAGCGCGGGTGTTTTGCTGTTCTCAATGAAGTCACCGAGAGTAGTGATCAGCTCCACAAACTTTTTCGCGAAAACATACTCGAGATCATCTTCAGCATCAGTGATATCTGCCGTGCGCTGGAAGATAGCCGCGTAGACCTCCGTGAGCCACTCGACGCCGGCCGGGAGGAACACTGTACCGACGATTTCCAGGAAGTCTGCTGAATTGCTGTATGTTCGAGTGTTGAACAGGATATGGCAGCAGTCGCAGGCGATGACGCGAATATTGACTTCATTGTGCTTCACGGCAGAGACGAGAACGTCTAGTACATTAGATGACAGAACGGTGGCTGTGGGGATCCATTTCAAAGTTGTCTTGATGGTTTCAACGAGCCGCAGCAGCAGTCTGGGGTTTTCTATGGATGCTGCTGCCGCGGTCCAGCGCATCAGCCAGCCCTCATTCGAGCCCGACGACGCGCGCAGCCTCTCGAGCTCGGGCGCACGCGCCGCGTAGATCTGGGCCAAATCGGATTGCGAGGCCACGATCTCTATCGTTTGCGAGCTGAGAGCGCTCATACGCTTGGATGCGACGGGGTCGTCGAGCAAATAGACGTCCTCGAACAGGTTTCTGAGAATGGACAGCGCCAGCTCCTTTGAGACGAGCGAGTCGCGTGTCCACAGTTCCAACAATTGCGAATCCATGTCCACCCATCCATCGGTCGGGGCAACATCGCCAGACTCAGAATTTACCCGTGTGTCCAGGCCCCACACGCGCTTGGCTATGGAGACCCAGAGATAAGCGATTTTTTCTCTGATGTAGTGCGGGTCGTGGTCCTGCAGCTGGAACGCAAGCTGGACGACCCATTCGCGGACGGCGAGTTTCTTTGCGTCGTCGAACTCATGGAACTGAAACGCGACGCTCGATTCGAGCAGCGTCAGTCCGAAGTGTCGAATAAACCCGTTCGGCGCATTATTATCGATGCTCTCCGTGTTCAGTTTCCAGCCAATGAGCGCCGTATCCTCCCGAGATTTCAAGGTCTCCAAGAACGCCTGGGCCTCGTGTCTAGCCCCCGAGCTCGAACCCGGGTCGTGAACCGTTTGCAGCGCGCCGCTGATTTGAGCGAAGCCACTCACCCCGAGATCCATGATTGCCGATCTATTTTTTCTGTCTACAACTTCCTATCGAATTTCGTCGTACTAGCTATCTATCAGCACAGAACAAAATATCTCTCTCGGCAATAGCGGTCAACAGAAACGAACGGCCCACGCTCTCTTTCTAGCGTTTCCAGTCTAAGTTGATGAGATTGTTGTCACCGCACTATATGTGTAAGCACCGCCAGTCTCTCATACTGATGGGGAACCACAACACGCGCTTTGTGTGTTTGTGCTCATTATTAATACGAGCGCGGCATGAGCCGGTGCCTATCTATGGTTAGTGCCCAGTAGTTGGGTTGAGGTGCCTAACGGCTCGCGCCTTTCGATTGGCGTGAGGCCATGATAAGCCGAGCTGAATATGCACAGCACAGATGAGTATGCATGACGGAATATGCATGACGGAATATGCAAAAGTACAATTGGACATTCAAAGCGCAATTGAATATGCAGAGGCACAATTGATCCCTAATTGGGCATGCAAAACACAACTAAATACGCAAGGCACAAAATATGTATGCAGCTCGGGCATTCGCACATAACCGCCAACGCCCTCTAAGATACCCATATAGTCACTTAGAACCATGTAGTCGCTCAGAATCACATAGTCACTTATAACCACATAGGCGCTCAGAGCCACATAAACGCTCAGAACCCTGTAGGCATTCAGAACCACGTAGGCATTCAGAACCACGTAGGCTTTCAGAACCACGTAGGCTTTCAGAACCTGATCACTTGCCTGATCTCCTTGCCGTCGGCGAGTCTATCAAAGCCCTCGTTGATCTCATCCAACGTGATGAAAGACGTCAACAGCTTGTCGACAGGGAGCAGTCCCTTCTGGAACAAGCGGATGTACCGGGGGATGTCGCGCGCAGCAACGGCGCTGCCCATGTAGCTGCCGAGCAGCTTGCGCTCCTGGGCGACGAGCGTTGCAATGTCCATTCCCAGCTCGGCGCCGCCGGGGGGGAGGCCCGCCGTCGTGGTCGATCCGCCGATCCGCGTCATAGCCACGGCAGATCGCAGCGCTGCGATCACCCCCGCGGTCTCAATGGCATGGTGAACCCCGCCGCCAGTCAACGCGCGCACTTGTTCAACGGCGTCCGGACTGCTGGCGTTCACGGTGTCGGTGGCCCCTACCGATTTCGCGAACTCGAGTTTCTGTTCGCTCAAATCAACAGCAATGATCTTGTCTGCCCCCGCAGCGTGTGCTCCCATGATCGCCGAAAGGCCCACGCCGCCAAGCCCGATCACGGCGACGGAATCGCCGAGCTTCACGCCCGCAGTGTTCAAGGCCGCGCCCACGCCGGTCATCACAGCGCATCCGAACAAAGCCGCGTACTCAAAAGGCAGATCGTCGGGGATCTTCACAATCGAGTCCGGAGAAACCACGGCGTGCGTCGCAAACGCGCTGTCTCCGAGGTGGTGGTACACCTCGTGGCCCTCCTCGTCGCTAAGGCGGATGCTGCCATCTATCAATGTCCCCGCACCATTGGACTTCGCGCCCTTCTCACACAGTGACGTGCGCCCCGACGAGCACGGAATGCAATGGCCGCACGAGGGCGTGAAGGTCAGCACAACATGGTCTCCAGGCTTACAGCGGTCAGGAGCGACCTGGGAACCCACGCTGATTACCTCGCCCGCAGCCTCGTGGCCGAGGGCCATGGGCATGGGCCGCTTGCGCGATCCATTGATAACCGAGAGGTCGCTGTGGCACAAACTCGCCGCGCGGATCTTCACCACGGCCGATAGCGGCTCGGGGCCAGCAATGTTGATATTCTCGATCCGCAGCGGCTGTGATTTGGCATACGGCCTAGCAAGGCCCATTTCGCGCAAGACAGCCGCCTTAGCTACAATACTTTTCCCGAATTTCTGCATGTTTGCTCGTGCGCCTGTCTATCTTCCCCACAGACTGGTTATGGCGCCGCACACGATGTGGGGAAGCCGAGTAATGGCTGGGCGGCAGGGCAGATATGGGCGGACAACGATCGTCATGAGTGCGGCTTTATGCACAACATTGCGCAACTGGAAAATGCCGAATGGCGTATACAGACTAAAGCTAAAGGGTTTTCGTAACTTGAATTCGTGCGAATGGATCCAAAACACTTCCCGGTCAGCCTATCGTCACGACGACAAAAAGCTCTCCCTGAAATTACCGCTGTCACAGTACATATTTAGAATCCTCCATACTGGACGTCTATAATAGCCTTTTCTTTTGAATGATGATGGCCTCTCGATCAGTTGAAGTAGACGCTGGTATCCGCCGGCCAGGTCTGGAACAAGGTCTAGGGTGAGTGCCACAACTTGAACGGCCGCGATTTGAGACTTCCACCATCCACACTCACGGCTCACTGACCGCCGAGACCTTTGCACCACATGGAACGCTTCACCGTCAAAGATGTGGTTGAGATCCCAAAAATGGGGCTCAGAGCACTGAAGCTCCAGCACAGGACCTCGAAGCTCACGCATCTTCACGTGGAGAAGAAGGGCGATGCGAACCGTGTGTTTTCGCTCGCATTCAAGACAGACGCTCCCGATAAGACGGGCGTGCCTCATATTCTTGAGCACACGACTCTGTGCGGGTCGAAAAAGTACCCCGTCAGGGACCCGTTTTTCAAAATGCTGAACCGATCGCTTGCCAACTTCATGAATGCCATGACTGCATTCGACTACACGTACTATCCCTTTGCCACCACGAACAAAACAGATTATGAAAATCTGCAAAGGGTGTACATGGACAGCGTGTTCGATCCCTTGCTCAAGGAGCAGGACTTCCAGCAGGAGGGGTGGCGTTTAGAACCGGCCGAACTCTCCGAGGGAAGCAAGAGCCCGTTGGTGTTCAAGGGTGTTGTGTACAACGAGATGAAGGGCCAGATGTCGATGCCTGCGTACCAGCACTATATGGCCTGGTTCATGGCCATATACCCATCCATGCAGTACTCCGCGGGCGACCCTCTGCACATCCCTGATCTCAAATACGCGGATCTCGTCAAATTCCACCGCGACCACTACCACCCAGACAACTGCTTCACCTTCAGCTACGGCGATTTTTCGGCAGAAGAGGCTCTGGCTCCTATGAGCGAGTACCTGGATCGGCCGCAGCTGTCTTCAGGTACCTCGAGTCCCGCGATTCCTCAGCCCGTTGAGCTCTCCGAGCCTGTGGTGCGCAAGGAATTCGGGCCCCTGGATCCTATGTTTGACGAGAACCGTCAGCACAAAGTCTCGTTGACGTGGTATGTTGGCCCCTCGTCTGACCTGACGCATACGTTGGTGTGGAGGGTTCTCGGCCTGCTGCTCACCGACGGCCATGCCTCTCCGTTCCACCAATCTCTTATCGACTCTGGAATCGGCCCCGAGTTCTCAGTGAATACGGGCTTCGAGGAAACCCCGGCCAAGCTCATGTTCACCATCGGGCTTCAAGGTATAGAGGAGTCCAAGGTCGATGCCTTCAAAACGGCTGTTTTCGAGACGGTTGACAAGATCATCAAGGAAGGCTTTGCGCAGCAGCGCGTTGACGCTCTGTTGCATCAAGCGGAACTCTCTGATCGCGAAGTCGATGCCAATTACGGAATGAACGTTCTCAGCAAGGTCGTAAGCCGTGCTTTCCACCCGAACGATGACTTCATGGAGATGATCGACAACGACAAACTCCTGCAGTCGCTCAAACAAAAACTCAGCGAGAATCCTACTCTATTCCAAGACGAGCTTTCGAAGTTCGTCGGGAGGAACCACCCCTACTTCGAGTTCCAAATGGCGCCCGCGGCTAACTTTGAAAGCGAGCGCACCGCAGCGGAGCAGAAAGTGCTCGCAGACAAGCTTGCGTCAATGACTGAGGCCGATAAGGATGAGGCCATTTACAAGGCACAGGAGCTGGAGAAGGCCACGAAGGTGCCTCAAGATTTGGAGGTGCTGCCCAAGGTGACGGCCAAGGACATTGCTCCGGAGTCCAGAAAGTATCCCGTGGCGAAGGCGAATCTTAAAGCCGGGGGTATTCCTTTGATCACCCGCGAGACGGGGACGCAAGGACTGTCCTATGTGCGTCTTCTGCGCGATATTTCCTCGGTTCCCAAGGATTTGATTCCCTACCTTCTGCTGTACACAGATGCTTTGACCAACGTGGGCACGAAATCCCACACGATGGCGGAGCTCGAAGATCTCGTGAAGCTCAACACAGGAAACCTCAGTGTGGGCGCCGGGGTCCGGTCCTGGGGTGGTGTTGAGTTGACCTATGGCGCTAGTGCGTTGGACTCCAAACTGACCCAAATGTACGAGTTGCTGTCTGAGTTGTCCAGGGAACCGAAGTTGGACAACGTTGCGAAATTGAAGGTGATTCTCGATACCAGCGCAGCAAACATCACGAACTCGTTATCGCAAAGCGGGCAAAGGTATGCTGTGAGCCGCGCGGCGGCAGCACTAAGTCCGCGTAAGGCTGCAGATGACTTGCTGAGTGGGTTTTCGTTTGTGAACCTTGTGCAAAAGCTCTCTGCGCAGTCAGAGGACCAGCTGCAAGAGTCCTTGGTCCCTAAGTTGGAGAAGATCCACACAATGCCGTGGTCTTTGAGAGCCGTGGGCCTGACTCACTCGCCTGCAACAAGCGTTCACGAGGAGCATTTGCTGAACCTTGACAACATGCTTAGTGCTGTAAAGGCCACTACGGGTCGACAGGCCCCTACAGTCAGCGAGCTGCAATCCCCGAGCATTCAGAAGACGCTCAGCGACACGTGGGATCTTGGGCCTAACAAAACGATGGTCCAGATCCCTTCTTTCCAGGTGTCTCATGTGGGTGCCGCGGTGCGTGGTGTAAAGGCCGACATCAACGATAAGGACCATGCTGCGCTGCAGGTGCTGGCAAACCTGTTGACGCACCGTCATCTCCACACTGAGATCCGTGAAAAGGGAGGTGCTTACGGAGGTGGCGCGAGCTACAACGCAGTGGACGGTATCTTCACCATGTACTCTTACCGCGATCCCACGCCCGAAAACACGCGCTCAGTCATGCTCAACGCCGGTCAATGGGCCGCGAACCACAGGTTCACGGACAACGAGATCGAAGAAGGCAAAATTGGTATTTTCCAATCGGTCGACAGCCCCATCAGTCCGCGCAGCGAAATCACTGGGCATTTGGGTCTGAAGACAACCGACGAAGAGCGCCAGCTCAGGCGCCAGAACTTATTGGGCGTGAATGCACAAGACCTGAACCGTGTGGCCGAGAAATATTTGGCCAGCAACTTGTCAGACCCGAAGGAACACTCGCTGTGCGTTATTGGCCCCGGCGAAAAGCCTGATGGGTGGTCGTCAATCACGTTGTGAATGTGTTCGCAGGGCGCCCACTTCGTGATTGTGTGTCCAAATGGTGACCTGCACTCAGGATCCTTCATTTAAAAAAATGTTCTAGAATCTGCATTTGAAAACATACTGCTTAAATGTATACAGGTTTCAGAGAATTTGTACATACTGCGCTCAGCTTGCTTGTTCTGTATACTTGAACCATTCCGCTCTGGCGGTGGCCCATAACGTCATCTGCATGCGCCTTGGAAGTATGCATGATGAACCTGGGTGTTGTAAGGGTTGTTAGTCCTTATCATTAGATTAATAAAATCCGAGACTTCTTGTGCAAAGAAGTACCTCGTAAGCCTGGCATCTAACATTTATGCATCCGTCAACTGAAATCGACGAGGAGCTCGTTGCATGGGCTCGCGAGAATCTGCCGAATCTTCCCAAAAGTTCGTTCTATGATAAGCAGATCAGCGGTATGCTCGTGAAGCCCGGCTGGGCATCTATGGAGTACGAGACGGTAATGAAGCAGAAGGCCAGGGATTACAACAATATCAACCTGAACTACTATGACAACGTGAAGGATTTCTTGAAGGCGCGCGAAGGTTACATCAAGAAGCACCTACTGGGCCAAACTAAGCGCCATGTCATGATCGAGGCCCCCGTGCACCTGAATTTTGGCTACAACATCTCAGTAGGCGAGAACTTCTACGCAAACTTTAATTGCACCTTCTTGGACTGGTCCGTCATCAAAATCGGCGATAACGTGGCTCTGGGCCCGAACTGCACATTGACCTGTGTGAACCACCCGCTGGATGGCGACGACAGAATGAACAATGCAGGGCTCTATGCATTCCCAATTATAATTGACGATAACGTATGGGTTGGTGCAAACTCTGTCATTCTCTCGGGCGTTCATATCGCCGAGGGAGCCGTGGTTGCTGCTGGATCAGTGGTCACCAAGAGCGTGCCCCCGCATGTCGTTGTCGCCGGTAATCCAGCCCGAATCATAGCCCGGTCCCAGGGAAGACCTTTGATGCCTGCAGCAGCCGAGCCCTCGTCGCCGGAACCCTCAGACGAAGAAGAAGAGGAGGAGAAGGTGACGGAAGAGAAAGAGGAGAAGAAGGAGAAGCTTGGCTCGACAAACTCAAACGCCAATTCGAATAAACCGGCTGCTAGCACTGAGAAGAACTAAGCAGTTTCGTCCATGGCCAAACATAAGCGCTAAAGTGTGCTTAGCTTTGGCACTGGAGTGCTAAGCATTGACACTGAAGAGTGCTAAACGTTGGCACTGAAAGGTGCTAAACGTTGGCACTGAGGAGCGCTAAAGAGCCACTGCGTTCACTATGAAATGCTGACGTAGTATAAATTAATTTTACAGATAGAACTTGCGCTTATCTTTATCCATGCCGGGGTGGTGTTCGAACTCGACTTCGTCCCTGATGCCGTGCTGCAGCCTGCGCAGGCGAAGGGTGAACTGCGGACCAAGCTCTTGCAGGCCCACGCGCTCCTCGTTCTTGAACACATAGCGGTGCCGCCTGAAGAAAATGAAGTCGCGCTGATTATGCAGAGTCACCACTTGTCTGCCTTGGAATTCGGGCTGCTGCGGGAACAGTGACTGGAATAGCCTGCCCGCAGTCTTTCCCAGGTATGTGCTGAAGTTATTGAGGATGAGCTCGGGGACGTGCTCGGTGGCTCGGCCGTGGCCCCTCAGGTCTGTGGGAAGAACCAGGCTAGAGACGCTGAAATAAAAGGACGGGCCCTCGGGCAGGTGTATGAATGTAAGGCCGTTGACCTTCTTCTTATCTTCATTAACAACAATCATGTCCGTGTACCCACGTTTGTTGCACAGCTCGGCCATGGTTGGGATCTCGAACTGATCCTTGCGAGGGAAGTACTCCGACTTCGGAATGATGTCTAGCAGCAGCGCAGAAAAGTCGTAAGCCTCCTTTTTCGGCCGGTGGCTCGTCGTAATAAACACTTTCGGCTGCTTGCCCTCCTTAAAATACTGGTCAAACTCATCATTATCGATCTCAGTCCCGATGGTTTCGTCGTAAACACGTTTGGACTCGATCGTGTCCGGCACATTATTTGCCAGGCGTTCCTCTTTCAATTCGGGATTCGAGGCTTCTTGTCGAGCCCGCTTCTGTCTCATTTCATGGCGTTCTTTATTCGATGAGTGTTTCATGTTTGCCAGAACCCGGGCCCTTCGCATTTTGTTGCGAATGGATGACACCTTATCTTTAGAAAGCACCATCTGGAATTACTGATCTAGAATTGCCAATGTGTTCTCAGTCCCTTCGTCCAATGTCGTCGAACTTATTCACTTTGTCTGGAAAAATTTGGTTAAGGCTGCTAAGGTAGGTAGGGTAAGGCAACTTGTTGGTCGTGGAACACACACAGCGCGAGCGAAGCGGAAGGCTCGAAGGGCTGGTTTCTAAAGTGTATACGAAGTGTAGCGCTAAACGCAATTCAAATGCCAACATGTGCTATACAAAGACGCTTATTTTGTAAAGCCTTCAGACCATATTCTACACGAGGAAGTTGGGCAATAGAAGACGATATGAGCGTAACGCGCGCTGATCTGCTTGAAACGACATTGATATCGCATTTCCCACCCGACAGCAGATCGCCACTTTTAAAACGAGGAAGCGCCTTGCCAGTATGGTCTCATCTCATCTATTTCAACCATGCCGTTCCCGAGTCCAGCTTAGGCTCAGACGGCTATGACGACCTTCAAGCGCCTGCGTCTGCAGCTCACAATTCCCAGCTTGTGCGAAGATGGCGCAAGGGAAACATCGCGTTCAACACCAGATTCCCCTTGAAGCTCGGACTGGGTGCTACCTGCGTGGAAACAGTCACGAGCGATGACACTTCGGAAAGCGCGGGCTCGACGCGGTCCGCCAGGCATAGCGTAACCATCACGCGCGAGATCCAGAACCTTGGATCGCCTCATGTTAGCATAACTGAGCGCCGATCACTATACTATTTTACTGCGAGCGACCAATTGAAGCGGCGAATGGCCCAGCTTACTGCGGGTAAGCCCGTCGAGCCAGAGCAGCTCCAAAACAAAATGCCCGCAATCTCGCACACAACCACTGCCTCGAAGGTGCTGATGTTCAGATTCTCGGCATTAACATTCAACGCGCATTTGATTCACTACGACGCAGACTACGCACGAAATGTGGAAGGTCTCGCGAACACCATTGTTCAGGGGCCGCTGATGGTCACTATGGTTCTGCGGTGGGTGTCTATAGCAGCTCCCAATAGCATCATAAGTGGCATCACCTATGAAAATGTCGGATCGGTGCTAGCTGACGAACGTATAACATTGAACGCAGCGCCAAGTGCGACTAACAACAATGTCTGGGACGCGTGGGTCACAAGAGAGAGCCACGATGGCAAGCACTGGCTAGTTTTCAAGGCACAGTTATCATTGACGGGATAACCTGCATATTGGAGATGGCTTGAGGTAATAGGGCTGCAGTTTCTCCTCGATCGTCATCCATTTTTGCAGCTTCTGTGTTCCTTCTTTAGGATCCAGGTCTACAACAAAGGCGTGGTAGTCTTGTGTTTGGTTTCTGTACTCAATTAGGATAGTGCAGTCCCGTAACGTCATGCAATTGTATATATCTTCACGCAACTCCGCTTGCCAGTAGGCTATCTTTTCGATCAGATTGGATGTCTTCAATATGCGCGCAACGCCTTTGCTATGGCCCTGGGTCGCAGTCTTCTCGGACAGGGTCCGTATGCAATTGTCGTCGAGCGCTGCGAGATCAAGGCTACACCAGTATAAAGGCTGGTTTCTCATGGTCTTGATGGCGCACGTCCGACAGCTCTTGGCATCCTCCGGAGCTTTGGGCGACTGTGAGAGCCACTTCGGCTTGAACTCGGCAACAATCTCATTACAATTTTGCGAATTTCCAACCTCGTTGATCAGCAGTGCGGGGCCGTAACGCGGATCAACAATGGGCCTCAGATCCCCCAAATACTCGGCCAGCCTCGGTTTCCAAAAGCTGCGCCAGTAGTCTGCAATAACAGTAGGGTCTACGCCATGCTTCGACACGCGAATAACCGTTCCATCTGTGCGCCTGAACAGCGAATTAGCTCCCCCTTCAGCAATCAGCTCATAGTCCATCCAATGTGTAAAGATGAACAGTCACAACCCAGATCGGCCTCACAAGCTGAGTAGCGAGTCGTCGCGAGTCGTCGCGAGGTTGTGAACTCGGGCTTCCAAATAGTCCTTCTGGGAGCTGGTAGCTTATTACAGGCTTTATGTAAATAGTTTTAGTAGTCGTCGCCTCGGCTCATGACTTCCTTGCTCGTGGGTTTCAGGACGAGCGTATGTTCATACTGTGCGGTGTACGCACCCTTTGTGTCCATCAGAGGCGGGTAATCCTGGACAATGCCGCTTTTGACGAGATGGTTGAGGCCCAGCAGGTACTTGTCTTCGCCGACCTTGTCCAGGTAGCGTCGACAGAAGGGCAGGGTGCCGAAAGTATTGTCGATGGTGCTCAGCAGGTGCTTGGCGCTTTGCACACGGAGAGGTGTGGGTGTGTAGTCCGCATTCAATGCGTAGTGCGAGACCTCGCCTCCGTTGATAACGTAGCCGCGGCCCGTGCTGCCGAAGGTCTCGATGGCGAACGTCTCGCCCTCCTCCATCTTCGTCTGGTCTCCATTGTCGATGATTGGCACGCTCTTGCCGCCGTGGATCCTGTATGGCTTGATGTTGTGGCCGTTGAGGTTGCGGATGCAGCGGATCGGATACGTTCTGCCGTTCAGCGGAAGCTCGTACGACTCCATGGTCTCCTGCACTGCCGCACCAATGTCGCACAAACGCACGTCGATTCCGGCCTCCTTGATACCGGTGTTTGTGGCCGCCCTCACGGCGTCCAGCAGCGGGTCGTACACGGGATCGAACGTGGCCGTGTAAGCACTGTCGATGATCCGCCCGTTGACGTGGACGCCGAAGTCCACCTTCATGACGTCGCCCTCTTGCAAAATGGTCTTGTCGCCCTTGTTCGGGGTCCAGTGAGCGGCGCAGTCGTTGACGCTCAGGCCCGTGGGGAAGCCCGTGCCGGCCTCTTTCCAGGTCTTGCCCTCGGCGAGGCTCTGCACGCTGTTCTCAATGAGCTCTGCAATTGACGTCATGGTCATTCCCGGCTTGACGGTCCGTTGCGCACACTGGCGCACCTGGCGGTGGATCTCGGCCGCCTTGCGCAGGTCGTTCAGGTACTCGTATCCCTGAGACTCCTCGCGCTCCTTCGCACGCAATTCCTCGTCCGTCGTGCGCTTGAGATTCTCATTGACGGCCAGGAGCTCGCCCTCGGGGTACTTGCCGGAAATGAAGATCTTTGACAGGCCCACGCTTGGCGGGTCCGTCTGCTTCTTCTTCTTCTTGTTGCTCTTCTTCTTCTTGTTCTTCTTCTTCTTCTTGTCGGCCTCGCCAGCCCCTTCCTCCGCAACGGTCACATCCTCGGCCTCCGCGTCGGACGCGTCGGCGTCCTGAGCCTCGTCGACCCGCAGCTTCTCGATCTCTTCGGTGGCTTTCTGTACCTCGGTAGACATGGCCAATCCAGAAAGGTCGGCGCTGCCCTTTCGATGGGCCATTTAGAGAGTCATGTGATGGCCGCGGTGAAAGATGGTCGTTTAAGGCGTTCCGCTCTGTCTCGATTCGAATCTCAGAACTCGTATTAAAATTATGTACAATCAGTCCTTGTGCAATTAATTGTTGCGATCGGTTAATACAATAGCGTGTTGCGGTTGGTCGCTGGTGCATGTCTGCCTCTACTTGAGCAGACGGTCAAAGGCCGGGATGAGCGACTGGGCGAGCGCGAAGCTGAACACGAGCTTCGGGCCAGTCGTCAGGAGCTTGGGCGTGAGCCCCTTGAAGAAGGCAGTGATGCCCTCGTTCTTGATCATGTTCTTCAGAATAGTGAACCCGCCCTCTGGGTTCTCGAAGTTCCTGTTCTGAATACGCGTCTTAATGACGTCGAGCGGCGCGGACACGATGAGCGAGGCAGACGCACCAAAGATCGACGCAACAATGTTCTGGCCCCACGTCGCCTTCGAGTAGTCCTTCAGGCCAAGCACGTACTCCTTGGCGAAGGCCGATCCGCCAAACAAAGAGAACGAGCCCGGCGCATTGCGCGCAGCCGTCCAGCCCCAGCCGCGGTAGAGTCCCAGACCCTCGTCACGGATAATCCGCAAGAAGCCGCGTCCGTGGAAGGCCTCGGGGTTCGTTTGGCGCTTGATCTTGAGCACGTCGAGCGGGAGCAGCACGATCTCGCCAATGCCGATGAGCGAGCCGGCCGACGCGCTCATCAGGGCCTTGCCTGTGCGCGCGCCGAACATGCTCTCGAAGTTGTCCTTAAAGTTCTTCGACAAGAAGTCGTTCGCAACGGGCTGGCCGCCGTACTTGTACACACGCTGCAGGATCTTGTAGCCAGCAGCGTAGCCGAGGCCCGGGAACAGCGAGAAGAGACGGACGCCCATCGACTTGTCGGCCGTGGACTTGAAAATGACCGAGTTCAGCTGCGACATTGATGTCACCTTGGTCTGGTTGCTCATGAGCCGCTTCGAGATCGTGTCCACGGGGTGGAACACGCCGAGCTCAGCAACGGCGGCGCTCGCGGAGCCCAGGATCCGGGCTGTGCCGCTCTGTTTCGAGTCTGCTGTGATAGGTGCCATCTATAATATACCGCTGCACAAAATCCCAATTACCTCTGCACAGTTGGCTAGCTTGCACTGACCGAAATTGTCAACAAACTGATTGGGTTGAGTTTGGGCAGGATTTTTCACTGCAAGATGATTCACTTACCCTCAAGCGCTACCCTTAAGCTGCTGCCGCTGATAGAGAACCAAAACCACACATGGCGCGCTCGCACTGCCAGCCCAGGCTGGCGTTACATAAGACGGGTTATATATCACGTGCTTTTGGATATATCAGCCTAGACGTAGCTGCGTAGCCTCTTGTCTTCTTGCCATCGTAGTGCGCGTCTACGCCGATTTCGTGGGGTTACTTGGTTTGTGCGTTGTCTAGCTTGTGCATTTCTGTTCAGTGTTACTATTAGCGGTTTCTCTCTGGCCTCCTGTTGCCGCCCTGTATATAGCTATAGATGTCTGAGGAAGTCCGCGACGACTACCTCGAGTCTCTCGAGGAGCTCACCGTGAACTCGCGTCCTGTAATAAAAACATTAACCGAGATAGCGCAAGAGAACGTGGCCGACGCGAGTGCCGTTGTTGATGCGATTGACGTGCACGTCCGGCGCTGCCCGCCAAACCACAAGCTGCCGGCCCTCTACCTCGTGGACTCGATCTGCAAGAACAAGGGAGAGCCCTACACATCTTTGTTCGCGCCGCGAATTGTCGGCATCTTTGCCAATGCCTTCACAGTGTCCCCGGAACCGGTGCGACTGAAACTCAATGAGCTGTTCCGGACCTGGACCATGCCTACGCCAGGCACGGGCCAGCCCGTGTTTCCTCACGAGGTGCTGCACCAACTCAATACGTTTTTGACGAGCCAGCAGGCCCCACCGCCAGGGCATCCTGCTGGACATCCCGCCGCGCATCCTGCTGGACCGCCTGGCGGCCCTCCAATGGCGCCGGCCCGCCCACGACTGAACCAGTCGGCGCTTATGGTTGAGATGAATCGGCTGCGGCAGCAGCTGGAAAACGACTCGCGCGACTCGTTTAACGAGCGGCAGCTCTCGCTGCTCGCGCGCCTCGAGGCCCAGACTTCAGGCGTCGTTGATCCAAAGGCCTTGCCGCAGCTCCAGGCCGAGCTCGACGACATGAAATTCGCTCGGGAGCAGTACCTTTCGCGGCCTGCGTCCGGCCGCCGCGGCAACGGATTCGGCAACGGGCCGAAGCGGGAGTCGCGCCGGCACCGCGACCGCGATCATAGAGACAGAGGCCGAGGGAACGGCGGCGGGGTCGACAAGATCACCGGCACCAACAACGTTCCGCTCGGCACGCGCAAAACTCGGTCGCCGAAACCGAACCAGTCCGAGGTCGAGGCCATGGCGCAGTCTGCTTTGGCCAGCACCGTGCCCGAGCTCACCACGGCCCCTGGCACCGAGACTCTGGACCTCGCAAGCGCGTGCGAGCAGCCCGCAGCTCCTGCGCTCATAGACCAGCTCTACGGCAAGGGGCTCCCGCTGCAGTGCTCGACCTGCGGCTACCGGTTCCGCGATGTGGAAGAGGGAAGGGCAGCGAAGCAGGCAGAGATGGACTGGCATTTCCGTGCAAACAAAGATATACGAGAGGGCCACTCGAGGAACCGTTCGTGGTTCTTGGTGGCTGTTGCATGGGTGTCATATCGCGACGAGGACGAGGTGTTCGGCCTTGGATCGTCGCTGTCCACGGGCGCAGACATCATGAACAACAAGGTCAATGGCGGCGAGCTCGACGAAGGCGCCATGGTGGACTTTGAGGCCGAGAAGGAGAAGTACACGGAAGTGCCTCTCGAAAGCAATGTCGTGTGCCCCGTGTGCCAAGAGCCCCACGAAACGTCGTGGAGCGAGGAGGCGGAAAACTGGGTCTGGATGAACACGGTCGAGGTGGAGGGCCACTACTTCCACGCAACGTGTTTCGCGGACCCTCAGAACCGGCAGCTCGTGGCCTCTGTGCTGGATCAGAAGCCGCAGTAATTTGGTTTCACTGCTGCCGGCCTTGGATCGCACGAGCCTGCCTTGGATCGCCTGAGCTCGCCTTGGATCGCACGAGCCGGCCCTGGCTTGCAACGTCCAAGCGCCTGACGCGGCCTTCTTATGACCCGACAAAGCCGCGTATGTAGTCTATTATTTAATGTTAACATATACAGACAGTTGCTAATTAGACTTGGCTAATTAGACTATTTGCTGGTTAGAGCTAGCCTATCCTGGAGCGGGCTCCCGTCGAAGCGGGAACCCATCAAACCGGGCTCGGGCGCCTGTATTGGTGCCCCGCTCTTATTTTGACACTTCGCTCCAGATCGCCGACCAGACGTCGGCGGGCTTCTTTGTAGCGTCGATGCCGCTCCAGATGCCCTGGTCCTTGTAGTAGCCCACGACGGGCTCGGTCTGCTCGTGGTACGAAACAAGACGCTTCTTGAGAGCCTCGACGTTGTCATCCGAGCGCTGCACAAGGTCCTCCCCAGTGACGTCGTCCTTCATGTCCGTCTTTGGCGGGTTGAACTCCTTGTGATATGAGCGTCCGCTCGCCGGGTGGATGAGGCGGCCCTCGATGCGAGCCACGAGACGCTCGTCCGGGATCTGCAGCTCGAGCACGTTCTTGAGCTGCGCCTCGCGCTCCGCAAGCATCTTGTCGAGCGCCTCGGCCTGCGGGATCGTGCGCGGGAAGCCGTCCAGAATGAAGCCGTTCTTGCAGTCCTCGTTCGTCTCGAGCTCGTTGTTGATCATGCCGACCATGATGTCGTCGCCAACAAGGCCGCCCTCGTCCATGATCTTCTTGGCCTTCTTGCCGAGATCAGTGCCAGCCTTGATCTGGCCACGCAGCATGTCGCCCGTTGCAAGGTGGCAGGCCTTGCACTTCTCCACGAGGTTCGGGGCCTGCGTTCCCTTGCCAGCGCCGGGCGGGCCAATAAGAATCATGCGCAGCGCCGGCGGCAGGTCAACGCTCTTCGAGGCGGGCTCCTCACTCGTCTTCTCCTGGGCCTCGGGCTCGGCTTTTATGCTGTCGAAACGGGGCAGTTTCTCGGCGCTCTTCTGGCGTCGCGACTCGTCGGTCAGCCCCTTCACGCGCTCGTTCGTAGAACCAAATATCTGGTAGATAAGATCAATCATCGCGACCGTTTATCACTGGGTAGTGAAGAAAATCAACGTTCCTCCAGCCTAGAAGCCCGCACCCGCAGCGCGACCTCGCTGCTAACCCTCACCCTGGATTCCACGAACCGAGGGCATTGTTGGGGTTAGGTCCCTCCGGACAGGCCCAGCTCTCGTGAACAGATCAAGTGTGCGTGCGTCGGTGCGGTAAGGCGGCGCCGCCGGCCTCGATGGGCAGTAAAAAGTAATAAATCTGATTTAGGGCGAACGTAGCGACTATGAAAATAATTTATAGGGTTAGGCGCAGGACTTGCGTACCTGGTCCTAGGCACGTTCTACTCAATATGCCACGGCTTAGTGTTAACGCAGTGGGGTTCTTTCGCGTGCGTTGCCGCGCCGCGGTACCGGCCCCGTAAACATTTGCACTCAGCATACTGGCTTCATTGTATATTTAGTTAACATTTCTACAGCTTAGCCTCGACACTTTGCAGCACGCCCTCGAGCTTCTCGACCCACTGATCGGCTGTCCAGCTCGAGCTGATCGACGGGTCCTGGATCCCATTGATTACGACCGTTGGCGAAACATGGATGCCGTTCTGGCGGCCGAGCTTGACAAAATACTTCACGTCGTTCACGACGGCGGGCCCCGGGTTCTTGAATTTGGAGTTGTTCACATCAATGGACGTGAGCTCCAGGAACTTCTTCTTGTCGACGCCAACCTTCGCGGCGATTTCACTCAGCTCCTCCACGATCTGCTTGCGCGACTTGTCCCACGTGTACACGTCGTAATACTGCTCGCTAACGGCAAACAGCTCGTGTGAGAACTTCCAGAACTTCTGCGGGTCGATCTGACTGACGGCAATGCCGGCCTCGTGCAGGTACGAACCCTGGCCATGCCACGGCTGCGGCTGGTGCTGGAACACGAAAGTGAACTTGTTTGGGAACTTCTTCTCGATCGTGGGCGCAATCGACTCGTAGATCGCATCGAACTGCTTCTTCGAGAACGGGCAGATGTAGTCCAGCCATAGTTCAATTACAATGGGGCCGGATCCTAGAGTCTGGGCAATGTAGCGCGGGTTCACCATTGTTCCTGATATTCTAACTACGCGCAAATTAACAAGATTCTCGTCGTGTCGGTTGCCTCCCGGTCTTGGCGGTCCTTTATATGCCAGATCTATTTGCGGTCACGGGAACTAACGCAGCGGAGACACGCACGCCATATTCGCACGCCTTAGCTACACGCCTTAACCGGACTACTTAACTGCACGCCTTAACTGCACGCCTTAACTATACGCCTTAAACGGGGTGTGGGGAAACTTAGGTTGCTCGCAGATGCGTGGTGCTGTAGAACTGGAATCCTTCAGGCTAGAGTATATATACAGTGTAATTAGGAGCTTTTAGGGGTAACAGAAGGTGCTGCCTGAGCTTCGCTGTTGTGCGCGACTTCGTGGGCCTGCTGCTGGGCCTTCTTCACGGTGTCGAAAATCGACATGCCGCCGGCCACCATACCGCCGATATCGTCGAGCTTCGCGGGCACGACGACGCTGGTTCCCTGCTTAGCGAGCTTTTCGAATGCAGAGATGTAGCTGCGTGCCAGCTCGAGGGCCACGGCGTCCTTGCCGAGCTCGTGCTTGCTCATGGCCGTGGCGATCAGCTCGATGCTCCGCGCCACGCCCTCGGCGTGCAGAACGTTCATTTGCTTCTCACCCTCGGCGCGGTTGATCGCGGCCTGGCGGTGGCCCTCGGACTCGAGGATCTCGGCGCGCTTCGCCCGCTCCGAGCTGACCTGGCGGTGCATCGCGTCCTGCACGTTTGCCGGCGGCTGGATGTCCTTGATCTCGTAGCGCAGGCACTTGATGCCCCACGCGTCTGTGGCGTCGTTGATGGCCGAGGTGATGAGCTCGTTCAGGGCCTGCCGCTCGCGCAGAACCTGCTGCAGCGTCAGCTTGCCGATCTCGGACCTCATTGCCGTCTGCGCGAGCTGGCTGATGGCGTACTGCGCATCCTCCACACCGTAGCTCGCCTTCACAGCATCAAACACCTTCACAAACAGCACGCCGTCGAGATACAGCGTGACGTTGTCGCTCGTGATGGCGATCTGGCGCTCGATCTGCAGAGCCGTTTCCTTAAGCGACTGCACGTACTGGATCTTCTCTAGGAACGGCACCAGCACATTGAGTCCTGGGTTCAGAACGCGGTGGAATTTGCCCATTCGCTCAACGACCCACGCCTGTTGCTGGGGCACAAAGCGGACAATCGTGTTCGTGGGCAGCGACCGCTGCTGGAAGTACGTCATCGCCTGCTTGTTGAACATTCGCACAGCATTGCCAACGGGTGGCCGCGCGGTGCGCAGCGCTCCACTTCGCGTCAAAAGAGCCAGCATCCTTAAAAGTGCTGGTTCTGCTTTGCGTTGGCGTCGATTTGTGAACAGCGGGCTGTGAAATTGCAGGGTAGGGGCTAATCAGGCATGCAGTGGCGGCGAAGCCGCTGCCACTACGTCCGCGGCCGGCAGGTGCGACGCATCGAATTCCACTACTTGTGTAAGAATGTGTGTGTGTGTGCGCAGCACATGCAGAATGTGTGCGGGACGCGCGCGGTCTAATCGCGCACCAAAGAACAAATTTAGACTCGCCGTGCTCTCAGCCGTTGATGATAGTACACGTGACCATGTGTTCTCCCCGGGCGGGAGATCCAAGGGACGTAGGAGGATCGGTGGTGGATCGGTTAAACATACACCCCGGAGCTCCTTTGACCCTTAGGATAAGTTTGCCGAGATAAACGGCTGGCAAATGCTGCGGCACGACGCCGTCCGCATGCCACGGGCCGCAGCCGGGCACAAACCATCCCACTTGCTCCTGTTTATATTAGCTCGAATCACCTGCCATGTAATAATAGTTTCTTGCTCTACTTATCATCATCATGATAACCGTTGTTATTATTATCACCGGGGTTTACGGGCTAGGGGATGCGGCACGAGTAGGCGCATGCTATGATTTCCGTGAATGTCTCAGAGTCAGGAGGCCCTGGACAATCAAGTAAATTCACCGAATTTACAGGAATTAAAGTAATACTGCGCCGGTTTCGAACCCATTGAGCTTCACAGAGCTTTGCTGCGTTGCTCAGAAGCATCCGATCAATATATACACGGATCGTGAGCAAGGCACAAGTTCCCGGTGTAGCCAGCATGCATGGTTCGTGGAATTCCCCCGCCCATAAGGGACCCAGCCCAGCCGGCCGTTGAAGCGCTATAAGAAAGAGCAGATTGCTCCAAAATGCACACATTGACCTGCCTCTGACGCTTGTTTCACCAGCACTTTTGAACTATGCCTTTCCAACTCAAGATTTCTCGAGTCCCCCAGGGCGACCGCACGCATGCGAACCGCATGCGCAAGATCAACGCTGCTGTTCCGGACAAGCTGCAGAACCAGGTGTTCCAATACATCGCTACGGTGAACATCGGCACACCCGCGCAGCCCTGCCAAGCAGCCCTCGACACGGGGTCCTCTGATCTGTGGGTGTTCACGAAGTCCTCGGGCCTGTCGGGCAGCTTCGATCCGTCGAAGTCCTCGACCTACCAGTTCCTGAACAACGACTTCTCCATCCAGTACGTGTCCGGCTCGACGTCGGGCGACTGGGTCAAGGACAATGTCAGCTACGGGCAGGACGATGCGGTGAAGTCGCTGCAATTCGCAACCGTGGGCCAGCAAACGATGCAGGGCGAGACGGCAGGTATCTTTGGAATCGGCCAAGAGAGCCAGGAGACAACGGCCGAGTTCGGAAGCACCTACACAAACTTCCCCGCCGCGCTCACGCAGCAGGGCATCACGAAAGTCAATGCCTACTCGCTGTACCTCGATAGCATCAGCGCGAAGAACGGCAGCAGCATCACGTTCGGCGGGCTCGACAAGAGCAAGTACACGGGGACGCTGTGGACGATTCCGTTCACGTCGCAGGTCAGCTTCAACGTCGACTTCCAGGTCGCCGGGTTCAGCGGCAATGGCGTGCTGGACTCAGGCACGTCGTTGACCTACCTGCCGCAGGAGGCCGCGGATCAGGTCGCCCAGACGTACGGCGCGACGTGGAACAACGACGAGCACTCGTACATCCTGCAGGGCTCGCCTGCAAGCTCCGATCCGCTTGTGTACACCTTTGCCGGGGGCGCCCAGATATCTGTTCCTGTGTCGGAGCTGTTTGTTCAGGAGTCAGGAGTACAGGTCCTGACGGTCCTCCCGTCGTCGCAATCGCAGAACGTCACGCTGCTCGGCGACAGCTTCCTGCGGTCTGCGTACGTCGTGTATCACCTCCAGGCCAACATCGCCGGCATCGCCCAAGCGAACTGGTCGCCCGGATCGCCAGACCTTGTGGAAATCACTGGCGACAGCATTCCCGGAGCGCAGCCGCTCTCGAGTTCCTAAATCTATTGCATTTATCGCTGTATATCACATTCAAAGTCCTACGTCCATACATTCTATGTCTACCGGCACGGGGTCTATGCACCGGCGGCCCGTGCCTATGCTTCTGCTATGTTATGGCTGTGTTACGGCTATATGCACGAATATGCACCTACAGTCGCGGGATACTACGGGGCCGATTTCCGTGCGGCGATCCAACTTGATCCTCGAGGTGGGCGTTCATCATTTTTGGCGCGGGCATCGGCGATCTCCGAATCCACAATGGCGCGATAAGGCTTCCCCCATCCAACCTTTCCGGCGTTGAGGGGCAAGATGACTATGATGACCACCGTAGATGGTCACGGTCATGCGCATGATATTTTGATATTATATAAACATGGTTAAGAATCGAGAATTTGGGCCCCGATTTTCGTACAGAACACGGAATCTTCGATTTATGGGGGCACTGGTAACACTCGACGGGCCGCGACGGCGCGTGGTCGCCCCAGAGCCGCCACGCAGCAATGGTCCCGGACGACGTTTTTGCTAGTCACAGGGGTGATTCGTAGGTATAGGGTTTGGCAACACTGCGTTCAGTGGGCAAAGCCTGAGGCCGGCACCGACGTTCCTCTCTCCGCACCATCACTTTCCTTTGAAAGCTGTGCTTTTGTAGTGGATTCAACGCTCTGCCCAGTTCCTTTATATAGATGGAATTATGGATGTTGAGAACTTTGCCGGCATCCAGTGGGAGACGCCTCTAGTCTGGCGGTACATCTGCAAATCGCAGGACGTGCCGCTGACCCCTGAAACGGGCAGCGCGGCCATGTTTCTGACCGGCGACACTCAGCTCGCGATCTTCAGGTTTCCTGATAATCGGTTGTTCGCGTCGCAGAATATGTGTGGCCACCGCAGAGCGTTCATCCTCAGCGAGGGCGTTCTCGGAACGGACAAGGCTGGAAACGCCTTTGTTGCGTGCCCGATCCACCGGCGCAAGTTCGCGCTGGAGGGAGAGCACGCGGGATACACGCGCAGCAACAACTTCGCGCACTCGATCGCCACTTTCGAGGCAAAAGAGGAGAACGGTGAAATTTTTCTCAAACTCCCTCACATCCAGGAACTCGACGCCGTTCTGGGAACGAAAAAGTGGTCCACGTCCAACCGCCCGAAACCAGCGTTTCTAGAGAGCATTGGCTCGAGGCGCAGCGGCGTGCAGCTACTAGACGGCGCGCAATTGCTGGACGAGGGCTCACCGCTCTGCGAGTCCATTGACTCGAACCTGACGTGGTGATCAACTAGACCTCTGTGGGCCTCTAAGCTGTGCTTTGGTCCGCCATTATTTATTCTATAGACCATATCTACAGTAGTGTGGAGTTACTATTATTTAAGCTGGTTTATTGAACTCACGTATGTTAAAAGGCGGTTCCCACTGGCATTTCTCATGGCTGACGATCTTATGGCTGAGAATCCTTATGGCTGACGGTTCTTATGGCTGGCGGTCCTTATGGCTGGGAGTGCTGTAATGGCTGGGACAGCTCCTGGCTTACGAATACTAGTAAGTGGCGGAGGTCGCACACATCATAACGTCCACTGATCCTACGTTGATCCTTAGATAGCATGGATATCATACTGGGGATTCAGACGGAGAAGGAGGTGCTTCTGGTGACGTCGCGCTCACTCTCGCGCGGTGTGTCTGTGCTCAAGGCAGACGATGTGAAGGTTGTCGCGTGCAACGACCACACGGCCATGGCGTTCACGGGCGAGCCTGGCGATACTGTCAATTTCGTAGAATACATCAAGGCCAACGTCCAGCTCTATGGCTACCGAAACGATGCAGAGCTGAGCACACACAGTGTGGCGTCCTTTTCGAGGCAGGCACTTGCGAAGTCGCTACGCAGCCGTAAACCGTTCCAGGTCAACATTCTCATTGGGGGCTTTGACGACGGAAAGCCGCAGCTGAGATGGATAGACTACCTGGGCACGAACGTCCAGCTCCCGTACGCCGCACACGGCTACGCCATGTACTACGTTCTCTCCACGCTTGACCGATGGTGGCATAAGGGCCTCACGCTCGAGCAGGGCGTCGAGCTCGCCGAGAAATGCATTAACGAACTCACGACGCGCATGCCCATTGATTTCAAGGGGTGCGATGTTCATGTCATAGACAAGGACGGCGTTCGCTTGCTAAAGCCCGGCGCTACTGATGCAGAACCCTCGGTGTCGACGGAACCCACCAGTGTCAGCGCATAAAGAGCTCGTTCTGTCGAGCAGTAAAATCTGAAAATACTCTTTAATTTTCTATTCCTTTTTGTAAACAGCCCGCAGCGTGTCTTGCATGTACTGCACGCCTCTGCCACACTGTTCGGGCACCTCTGGCTCCATCATACTGTCATTGGCACCGGCATCAAAAGCTGGACTTCCAGCCCGCATCGAGCTCAGGCGAACATGAGATGCCGCCCAGCGACGAAAGCTTTGAGAAACTCGCTGCTGCATTGAAGAGTGAAACAGGGTCGGGCGACAGGACGCTAGTCGAGTATGTATGGAGTCTGCGAAGCAAAGGACGCGAGGCCGTTCGGCACGAGCTTGCGGGCTTCCAGACCGGCTTTGTAGATAGGATACTATCGATCTTAGGACTAGGAGCACCAGCGACAGAGCAATTGCGTCTAGGCTCTGTGTATGAAGGCGAGGTGGACTCAGTAAGCTCGCAGGGGGTTATCGTCGAACTTAACAGCTCGTCATCCTTAGATCAGGATAAAGGCTTACTTCCCCTTGCACAACCGAATGGGCTTGCTCCCGCTCTCAAGCGAGGTGAAAAAGTGCGGGTCAAGGTCAGAGAGCGCCAAAAAGACGGATCGTTGGATCTTGAATACGCTGGCAGAACTGAGGCCACGGAGCCCACGAGAGCTGCGGTAGCTAAGGGCACCGTAAGTACAGGTGATGAGTTCGAACTTCAGCAGCTTCAAGCGTCGGGGCACCAGGCCTCAGAACCCAGGAAATCGCGTTCGCATTTTGATGTTGTTGTTGAGCGCGGCGTTCCGGACTTCCTACGGGGTCAGCTGAATGTGGATTCCTATGGAGGACGCACGGCAGCGGAATCCAAAAAGACAAACTACTGGTTGGACAAGTCCGCAGAGCACACTTCTTCCAAGGTATCAGAGGCCTCTGCGCATTCTCGCCAAGCCAACGTGAACAACCAGAGCGGGGCTCGGGGATCCAAGGGCCGCGCGAAAATGACGAAGTCGAAGGCCAACTCCGCAAGCTCTGTCACCAAGAAGCAGCTTCCTGTCAATAGTTTTCATTTAGAGATTCTACAGTCTGTTGCCGAAGCGCCGGTGGTCATCATTGTGGGAGATACAGGAAGCGGTAAGACAACGCAGATCACCCAGTTTCTTCATGGCGCTGGGTATGCAGACAGCGGTAGGTTGATTGCATGCACGCAACCGCGGCGGTTGGCAGCTATTTCGATTGCTCAACGAGTAGCAGACGAAATGCAGGCAGGTGACGCGGGAGGCCTTGTTGGGTACTCAGTGCGATTCGACGCGCAAACGAGCTCGGAGACAAGAATAAAATACATGACCGATGGTATTTTGCAACGTGAAATCGTTTCAGATCCGGATCTGTCAGAATACTCTGTGATCATGCTGGATGAAGCCCATGAGCGTACCATAGCCACTGACGTCTTGTTTGCGCTGCTCAAGGCTGCAGTCGCTCGTCGACCAGACCTTCGAGTGATTGTGACGTCGGCCACCCTTGATGCGGCCCGCTTTGCTGCTTACTTTGGTGGTGCCCCGATTTTGCGTATCCCCGGCAGAACGTTCCCGGTGGACATCGAGTGGGCGCAGAGGCCCGTTCTGGACTATATGGAGGAAGCGCTGAAAACAGTGAAGTATATCCACGAGACGAAGAGTCTAGAGGAAAATCCAAGAGATATTCTTGTCTTCTTAACCGGCCAGGCTGAAATCGATCTCGCCACGAATGCGATCAGCCAGAGCTACCAAAAGGGCGACCTCATCCCGATACCAGTGTACGCTGCCATACCCAGCGAGCTTCAAGCCCTTATATTTGATCCCGCACCTGCCGGTAAGCGCAAGGTTATTTTTGCTACGAATATCGCCGAAACCAGTCTCACAATTGAGGGCATCCGCTTTGTAGTTGATCCCGGATTCTCGAAGGTACAGGTCTGGGATGCAAATCTAGGCATGGGGATGTTGCGGGTCCAGCCCATCAGTAGAGCGCAGGCCAACCAACGGTCTGGAAGAGCGGGAAGAACAGCTCCCGGTATTTGTTACAGACTGTACACTCAACACTCTTTCGAAACCGAGATGGCCAGTAGTACCGTTCCTGAGATTCAACGGTCGAATCTGGGCCACATGGTTCTGCTACTCAAAACGATGGGCATTAATGACGTTCTGCACTTTGACTTTATGGATCCTCCGCCCAAAAGTGCTCTGGTTTCATCGCTCTACGATCTGTATATTTTGGGAGCAATCGACGAGGCCGGCAATGTCACGGCACTGGGTCGTCAAATGTCACGGTTCCCGCTGGATCCTGCCCTTGCGAAAGTTTTGATATCTGCTCAGGCACGAGGAAGTTGGTGTTTAGAAGATGTCTTGACCATCATCGCTATGCTAAGCATGCCTTCGGTGTTCTATCGCCCGTCACGCCCTGCGCTGCGACAAAAAGAAGCTGATCAAGCACATCTTCAGTTCCATGATATCTCTGGCGACCATTTGACGCTGCTGAATGTCTTCAACAAATGGACCGCAGCTGGAAGCAATCGAAAATGGTGTGAATCGCACTATTTGCAGTACAGGAACCTGATCAAGGTCAAGGACGCGAGAAAGCAACTCGCTGATCTCGTGAAGCAAGGTGGTAGTGAAAAATCGACACCCTCGTCATCATGCGTGCCATCGTGGAAAGAACGCAAAGGAGCAGTTCTGGAAACATTGTGTTCCGGTTACTTCCAGAATGTCGCAACGTCGATCGGAGGAGAGATCAGCATGCGAGCCGGAGATTACACGACGCTCTCCACTAAAGCTCAGGTCAGCATTCATCCATCTTCAGTAATGTATCGCCGAAATGCGGCATATGTGCTCTACAACTCATTGGTTATGACTTCACGAGAGTATATGCATGTTGTGTCTGAAATCCGCCCTGAGTGGCTAATTGAGGCAGCGCCACACTTTTGGAGAAAAGCTGATGCAGAAGATTTGAAGAAGCGCCAACGCGTAGATTCCTTACAGCCTCTTCATAACAAGCACGCAAGGCATGAAAATGAATGGAGAGTAAGTGAGCAGCGCAAGACCCTCTTTTCTGGAAAAAGAGGTTAATCCCGTTGAATAGGGTTTCATATCTTATCATGCATACCCTCGCCCAATGTGTACCTGTCGAACGAGTCCGAGGTGTATGCTAAAATCAACTACTTAGAGACACAAAGAATGGCTTGTATCATTTTATAATTTAATTCGTCGCCTCAAATTGCGCAAATTTTAGTGCGGGTAGCTAACATTAGGGTCAACATGGTGAGCTAGCCGCCTTAATTAGATGCTTGGATGAGTTTCACAATTACCCCGCGTAACCGCAAAGGCAGACACGTTAACGATCACACAGCAGGAACCTGCAAAATTTTGGCGCAACCCCTCGAAAGACCCCTTTTTAGAATTTATGTTTATTGCTAAAATCAAACATAACTGTAAACTACAATAGCTATACAGCTATATATATCTTTTTTTCATCGATCCCACACTGAGTTTCCCAGCACCTAGAATAGACTCTCGAGCACGAACTACCCTTGCCCCAAATTCCACTAAAAACTGTCTATAGGATGCGAAGGATAGGTGAAATACGCATTATAATCCAGTAATCTCGCGATTGAGACGCTAAATAATGATACTGGCTCAATAATTTGTCGATGATGCACCCATGAAGGGTCCGTTTTACAAGCCACTGCGTGCCAATTTAGGGTAGAGGTCTATACGCGCGCGTCTCTCGGATCGTGCATAATGCCTAATAAATCAGGGTACACGCGATCGACCTCGAACTCTACTGTCTTAACATATTAGCAAGTGCACCGACGCGACCTAGTGAGCTCCACACAGCGTGAGTCTGGTATCGACCGTTGTTAACTGAGAAGTATCCGTGCGAACAAGCCCTTCGTAAGTAATAGAGGAAAGAAGAAACTCAGCTGTCGCATGTTCGGTCCACCGTCGTCTCCGCCCCCAATTCTCTCTGCAGATCAACGGAGCGATCTAAAAAGCGCTCTGCTGCCCGCTTTCGGCCACGAGAGCTCGAAGTCCTCGGGTTCGGCCTCGAAGTTTGAGCAGGGATCGCTTGAAAACGCGAAAGCCTTCGGCAAGAAACCTGCTACTATCTATCGTGACGAGGACATTACTTATACGGAGACATGCAATTTCCTGCCAACGCCGTTGCCGACGTCAGAGGCAAACCAGCAGGCTTCGAGCCCGCCGCCGTCTTCTCCGCAAACTGCTCCGAAATCGAGCTTCAACGCGCCGGCCAAGCACTCAACCAAGGCTGGCACGTCCTTCAATCCACTCCAGCAGATGATCGTCGTCAGAGTTCCGACGAGCGGGCAGCCAGTCACTGTAGGAAGGTCGTCAAAGTCTTCGACGTACGCGCTTCGTCCTACGAATCGACTGGCTTCGCGAGTTCATGGTCGCCTATCCTTCGACGCCGACGAGAATCTCTTGAAGGTAGAGTGTCTGGGATGGAATGGCCTGACTGTGAGCGTCCCTCAGGAGCCTGAACACACTGGAGGAAGGCAAGAGTACGAAGTTACGCGCGGCCAGACGCTGAATGTCGAGCGCGTCGAGGGGATCACAGTGAACATACATGGAGACAAGGCACTCATAGAATACTGGAACGATGGATCAGTATCAGATCTGACCGAGGACGAGTCCTGGTCTCAAAGCGAGCCGGCTTCTTACGGAGCTCCGCCTGCCAAGCGCGCGCGCATAAACTCGGAAGATGACAAGGAGAACCATCCGCCGATGTCGAGCCCACCCATGAACTCATCCTCAACGACGCGTCCAGTGCTGTCACATCCATCACTGTCAGTCGCGCCGACTAGCCCAGTGGCACGCCAAGAGGAGCCCCAGCATGGTCCCCGCGAGGAACTCCACGAGGACTCCAAGGAAGACTCTAAAGACGACTACAAGGAGACTCCCACAAAAGAGCCCCATGAGGGTCCCAAGGAGGACACGAAGGCGGGACTCGAGGAGGAGCCCAAGGAAGAGCCCAAGGAAGAGCCCAAGGAGGAACGCATGGAATTTCTCCAGCAGGCGCCGAAGGAAAGCCCGAAGCATGAGGGACTTCAGCACGGGCCTAGTATTAAGGTTCACTCGCCTGCTCCTGAGGCAGCGAGCGAGGCTCCCGAGGGCGCGCGCACGAGCAATGATCACCACACTGACAACTACGAGAGCTCCCGAGCGTCGAGCGTCGAGCCCTCCGGAGAACACAACTCGGAATCGAGCTCACGCAGGTCTCGCAAGCATTACAAGCCGCTTTCTGAGGATGTCAAGCAGGAGCTTATGAACGTTGCCGCTAACCATGTTGCATTCTCAAGGCAAAGCGCTGTTCCGTTCTCCTCTGTGCGCAAGGCAAACTCCACCCTTCAGTCTCTTCCGAAGCACCAGGTGTTCGAACTAATGCGGTCCATCCCCTGCATCGGGGTGATCGAGGGAGGCGTCGAGGATACTACCGGCCGACGCGCTGATGATGAATACTATTACGATCTGGCAAACGACGACAACGAAGAAAGGCGGCGCGTTGTGCAGAGCACTAAGGGCCACCGCAGCTTGCGCAATTGCCGGAAGACACCAAAGCAGTACTTCTACAGGCCGCTGCATTTGGGTTGAGCAGACCGCAGCACAGTGAAGACTCCGCATAGTGAGATGACCGCGACGAAGAGCGTGCACTACATCCACCGCACGCCGAGCTTCCACCACCCAATATATATTGTAATCCTATATTATACAAATCTCCTGTACTGCTAGCATAAATGAAAGAATTCTTCCAATTTTAACATTTTCTGTATCGCCGATACGAACTCATTATGTATGGAATGTGCTCGCTACGCTGTATTGATGCACATTCTGGAAGTAGAAAGAAAGACAGTCTTACCACCACCAACCTCTATGCTGATTGAGCTGCTCATGCGGCAGCACTCGTTGATGCGAGAATCGAGTTTGCATGCTCTAAAAGTTGGTGAGCAAGCCGCTTCTGATCGTCGATGCTGAGCACGGACGCAGCATCAAACACAGATCTCAGGGTCGGCGCGCCCGGCGTCTTGATGAAGGTATCATAGTAGATACACGAGAAGAATCCCATGACGAACTGGCAGTCGAAGCGGTCGGTGATTCCGCCGTGTCCCGGAATGGTATCACCGAAGTCTTTGGCCTTGAACGCGCGCTTTGTGCCCGATGCGAAGAATCCTCCGAACGGCGCAACCAGCGATGCGAAGGTGGCCAGAATGACGGCGTGCAAATAAATAGGAGCAAAAGTGAAATGCTGGATATTGAAGAAGTTCCATTCGCGTGGAATGAATACGGGGTCGTGTTCGCAAGTGTGATTAGAGAACGCAGACACTCCGATAGTGTCCATTGGGCAGATCATGTAGTCGCTCGACGCCGCGAAGTACGTGATGGCAACGCTCGCAATGGCCGTGAAGACCCACGCGCCAATGAAGCCCTCGACAGTCTTTTTCGGGCTGATCCGTATGAGGGGCGTGCGGCCCATTGTGATGCCGCAGACGTACGCCATGATGTCGTTCACGATAACGAGCGACACGGGCACGAGGAACCAGTACAACCCATGGAGGATGTTCAGCTCGATATAGTTGCCCTGGATGATAACCAAGAAGATCGCCATGTGCGTGGTCGTGAACTGCGCAAATTGCTGCCGGTAGTAACCGGGCCGCAACGTGCACACGAAGAACATGAAGCCGCCCATGTACAGCGCATATGAGTTCAGCCGATGGTACGAAATCAATCGGTACAGAACGCGCTCGAAAATTCCCACGTTGCGGAAGAACATGAACAGCGACTCGCCCTTCTGGTAAAACATCACAACAACCATGAAGTACCAGCTGAGCAACCGGCCCCAGGGCAGATTGTCGAAGTAGCGCTTCTCGCCAGTGAGATTGATGACCTCGTTGTAACTCAGAACCTGCAGCAGAGCTATTAGTCCAGCTATGTACACATGTCCGGCGAGTATGATGCCAACAAACGCGCCGATCATCACGAACGTCCAGATCGCCCTCACAATGAACGTGTGCTTTTTCTTTTCAAACTCCTTGTTCTTGGCATTGTCTCCCGCAGGACTCTTACCCACGGGCTTCACAGCCTCGGTAGTTTTACCCATGATGTTTGTAGCAAGAAACTTGACCCCTATTTTCGTTGTGGGCTTGAAATAATCAGAACTGCTCTGGTGATCCGAATGGTCTTGGGTCAGCAGTCCTCTTTGGCCGGCGGGTGGGTGGTCGGGCGGCGGCGGCGAGGGCCTGGCTTCACGCCTGTGGATCACATGCGTCGGCGGGGTGGAATGCCTTTGGGTCTTCTGTCTTTTTCTCTGGGCAAGGTCATCATGCACCTTGGTCGGCACCTCCATGTAGGGACAATCGGCCCAAAGGGGACAAGTGCAGCGGCACGATTGCATCACCGTTTAGGCAGTGCCGGTCCAGCTGGACGTCATTTAAATGTTTTTCAGAAATAGGTATATATTAGAGTTGTCAACCGGCCAAGCCCAGTAGCCATCATCGCAGCTGTTCTGGGAAATCATGAGCGCGTTCGTGGTCGGGCTCGCCGTCTACGTTGTGGTGCTGTACCTCTGCAAGTTGCTGAACACATATTATGGGAGCAGAGACGAGGATTTGGAGCCTGATGTCGAATTTCCGAGAAAGCAGTCCATGTTCGACAGCGCGGATCCACCCATCAACTCGCAATACCTCGTAAGGCTGATCAATGAGCAGCTCGCTTCGAAGGAGATCGAGACCGGAAGCTACAATTCGTACACGCCTGCCCTGATCGAAGCCCCCTGCACGCCCTCCCTTGCTGCGCCCTCGCCTACGCCGAGCATTTCCGAAGCAGGCGGCTCGTTACCAGTTGTTGAGGGCAATCTCCGCCGAAAACTCAGCCACACGCTGCACGCATGTCTGACTTCAAAGTTCAAGCCCCAAAAACAGCGAGGCTGTGTCGCGGGATGAACCAGGATTAGGCATTAACTGGAGACAGTAATTGTATGTAAATTATTTACGCCCAGCAGTTTACTTACGGCCAGCGGCCTCGATGTAGTACTCATCAAGGGGCGAGACGTAGACCGGGGTCTTGTGCCACAGGTCCGGAGTAAGGAAACCGTAGGTGTTGCCGAGGGCAACGAAGGTGGCCTTGAGGGTGTTCTCGGTGGTACGAGTGCTGCCGACCGACGAGGTGTAGCAGTCCTCAATACCAGCGAACTGGAGGAGCTTCTTGACAGACGGCGAGGCAATGACGTCCTTACCACGCGGGGCCGGGACAAGACGGACAGTGACACTGCCGCACTTACCGGTGGCCTTCGACGAGACGGTGTGGGGGAGACCGATAAGCGAGCCCCAGTAGCCGCGACGGATCGGGATGAGATTCAGCTTAGCGATGCTGATGGCAGCACGGATGGCGGTGGCAACCTCCTTCGAGGTCTTAACACCGAGACCGACGTGGCCGTTGCCGTCACCAACAATGACGACAGCGCGGAAACGGTTACGCTGACCGGCGCTGGTCTGCTTCTGGACGGGCTTGATCTTCATGACCTCGTCCTTGAGGTCAGGGACGAACTTGTCGATGATCTGCGTCTCCTTGACGGGGAGAGAGTGGGCGTAGATCTCCTCGAGCGAAGAGATCTTGCCGGCCTGCACGAGACGGCCGAGCTTGGTGACGGGCTCCCATCCCTTCTCCTCGCGGCGAGGGCCACGACGAGGTCCACGGCGGGGGCCACGGTTACCGAATCCACGTTGCTGCTGGGGGGCGGGTGCGCTCATTTTGTCAATGTTTCAATATGTCAAGATGGTGACGATTTTCAAATTCTCGTGATGGATCTCGGTGTAGGTCACGGGACTCAAAAACCTGAGTGTGTAAGATCGTCTTATGAGTTAGTCATAATTCGAAAAGGGCCAAGCCCTAAGTAAATTAGGTAATATTATAGGCCTGTTTCACGGTGCTGCCCTGCAGGCACACCGCAGCTACATTAGTACATGCACCACTAAATAGCTCTAGCAGTTCGAGCAATAATTTAAAATATCAATTGAGACCGCGGGTCTACTTTAACTGACTCAAAAGTAAAATTAGAAGATTAATGCCGTGGCTTGGTGGCCTTTGCAAGATGGCGGCATGCACAGGTAGTATGCGGTCTCAAGACCTCTCTTGCATCACATATCCTTTTACGGTAAGAAATCAGGGGTCTTCATACCTATAGAAGTCAATGGCCAGCAGCAATGGTGTCAAAGGCTTAATTGCGTATCTATATATACTACAACACTTCGGAATATCGGATCAGAGAGCGGTCAAGTAAAACAAGGACTCGCAAATGGCCTTTGAACCCGCCAGGTTTCCACAATTCTGTCCCATGACATCAGATCTCCCTACTAAAATAGGTACGTCATGGTCGAGTGAGTTTGTCAATGAGGAAGAATACGAAATCACCACTCGCGGACCCCTTGCGTCGTTGGCTCGCCGTCAACAATGCTCCTCGAAGGTTTTCAATGAGAAGTATCGCGTAGATGGTTTCTGTGAGTCCCACGATGACACTGAGCAGACACCCCTGAGCTGCGCAAGCAGTTCGCCTCGGATCTACTCATCGATGGTATCGCCGTGCTCCACGCTGGTTTCAGTCAGGTCGAAGCTTGTGCCAACAGCGCTAACTGGACCCGAGAAAGGGGTAATTGAGTACAATCCTTGCTTTGAAGACTTCGACGAGACCGTCCAGAATGCTGGCGATTGTACGGCAAGTTACTCCCCCATGATTCCATCGTACGACTCACTGTCAGTGAACGAACCGAGTTTCGCTAGCTCGAGAAGCATCGCATGGGTACCTGAGCCAACAACCCCAGGAACGTTTTGCGCAAATGTGCAGGGATCTGCTGTCAAAAACAATTTCTTGTCCACTTTGAGGAAGAGCAGGTCTTCGTTCTGCGAGGCCTTGGTTTCTCAAGTAGAGGAGTTGGACCTGGACAAGCCGGAGTTATCATTGGCACGCGCTCAGGACGATTGCCTAGGCTCTAAAGCGATTTCACGTGTCGAATCTGAGAAGAGTTTCGAACCAGTGCAGTTTCCATCCAACTGCCTATCTGGACCCCGCAAGGCTCTCATCAACGAGACGTCGACCTCGCCCTTTGTAAAAAAATGGATCCACAAGTCGAAAAAAGAGTCAGCGGCAGTTTACCGCAATACTGCATTGTGCTCGCAGCTTCCTCGCTATCTGATCAGCGAATTGCACGACAGTGCCGATCCGTACACGGCCTTCGACTCCACATTATAACCTAACCCGTATTTATATTGTTTATTTACCGCCAACGCGCCATGAGTGTGCGTGAAACTACAGAAGCAGCTGATACACCAGCTCGAACTTCAATTGAACATGAAACTAAGTCATTTTTCATGCTTGCGTTGCAGACGTTGAGTGAGACTCTCAGCCAGGTCAGCAGTTGCCTCATTAGCGACGAGACAAAGGAGTCCATTGTGTCTGCCTTCAATTTCGCGATATTTGCAATTGTGCTTGTATTTTATGTTGCGGTAGCCGATCCCATTGTTAGCACAGTATTGGAAAGCCGCGCCGTGCGGTTCAAGCTCCAAGGCTATCTGGTCCGGTTCGTTGAGACGTTGTTAAATATCGTGTACGGCCGGGCCTTCGAATTCGAAATCAACGGCATGGAAGAGATCAATCCGGAGGCACTGGCAGTGATTCTTAGCAACCACCAGGGGTTTCTAGACTACCTGACAATCACGAATGTGTCGGCCAGGTGCGGAATCGACAACTCGAACTTCTTCTTTGTGTGGAAGCATTGCGTGCGTATCCCATCGCTGGCGGTTCTGTACAACTGTTGGAGAAGGAAGAGTAATTGGCGCGTTCCCCGAATCGTGCAGCCCGAGGTCTTTGCTCCAGTCCTCGAAAGCCCATGGCGAGACCACGGGGGGAAATGGGTGACCATATTCCCCGAGGTCACGCCGTGGAGCCCAACTGCGATGCTCGAGCACCGGGCAGAGTGTGCAGATAGCGGGTGTCCCAAGCTGAACCACTTGCTGTACCCACGCTTCAACGCATTTGTGCAGACTGTAGGTTTCCTGCGAGACTATCCGCTATCGGACATCTATGATCTCACCATTCTCTACGTCAATGTGAAAGACGGCTGCAAGGTTGGCGTGCCGAGTTGGCAAGACGTGCTATTCAGTAACCGCGACTGGAAAATTGTCATCTCTATCAAGCGAATAAGCGTGATTAACCTGCCTCAAAAGGAGAAGAACTTGGTAAGATGGCTAGAGAAGCAATGGTTTCAAAAAGACCACGACTTGACTGTGCTTAAAACCAAAATCGCAGCGGACCTGAAAGGCGTCCCTCAGATGCCTGATGGTGAGCCGCAGCGAGAGCCAACGCACGCGAAGGTGCGCGCGGCCTCACACGAAAAGCCGTTCGACAAGCCGCCCGCCATCTAGACAAGCCATTTAGAAAAGCCATCTAGAAAAGCCATCTAGAAAAGCCACACGAAATAGTTGTCCGAGCTCCGGCCAGTGAACGCAGAGTCCTCTGCATAGCAAATTATAGCATAGATAGGTTCAGTACTGCATGCGTTGGTGATATTATATGATGGGCTCCCCGAATGCGACGCTTCAGATGCTGGTTTTGGCAAGCTTCTTAGCAATGTCATCGACCTTCGAGTCACCGGACTCGGGAACAGGCTCGTCTTCAGCGTACTCAGCGTCGCGCGCGCCAGACTCGAGCTCATCGTCCTGCTCCTCGTCGGTCTCGTCCTCCTCATCGGTGTCTTCCTCCATATCGTCGAGCTCGTCGAGCTCGCCAAACCCACGCTCTGAGAACACAGCGTTGATAACATCCACATGCTCGTGGTCCTCGCTGAATCGGTTGCCATTGAGTTCCAGGATCTTCAACGATCTGAGCGAGTGCTTGACCGCGTCGCTGATATGCTTGAGTCCCTTTTCATCGATCTCGTTGTACTGCAGACGTAGGAACTCAAGGTTCTGCAGGGTCTCAGCAGCCCTGAGGCGCTGAGCCAGAAGCTCACCGCCGTTCGCGCTTAGGAGACAGTCGTTGATGGAAAGTTCTTTGATGCTCGGCCACTCTCCAAGGACCTCGACAAGGGCCTTTGTGCCCCTCTCGGTGAACGTGTTATCCTGCAGGTCCAACGTGACGAGTTCGGGCGAGAATTTCAGGCCCTCCAGCATGAGCTGCTCGATGCCCTCCTGGCGAATGCCGTTCTGGTACAAGCGCAGGTCCTTGACGCTTCCGTGGGCCTTGATGAATCGGGCCCAGGCGGCCATGGACCCATTTTCCAAGCGATTGCGGCCGCAGATAACCGTCTCCAGTTTGACCGCGTGGCCCTCGGCCTTCTTTTTCGCCGCGAGCTCCTCGAGGGCTTTGCCCACGAGCGAGCCGGCCTCTGGCCCGAACCCGTTGTTCGCGAGAATCAGATGCTGAAGAGGCGTGTGCTGGCTCAGGAAGTGCTGCAGCGGGGCAACGGTCGCAATACCGAATGCGTTGTCGCTAAGGTTCACGGTGTGCAGCTTCGGGCACTTCAGCAATGCCTTCAACAGAACGTCCATGGACTTCGGGATCTCCTCCCTCAACCGTCCCGTGAACATGTCGTCAAGGTTGGCCACCTCCAGGGTGTCCACATGCTCCAAACGGGCCGCCAGGGCCTCACACGCACCAACGCCGTACGAGTTCCCGCCAAGGCTCACCTCCGTGATGCCGGACTTGAGCTCGGCGAGCTTGGGCTCTATGTCCGCGGCAGAGTCGAATTTCTGGTTCACACCAACTGAAAACTTGCCCATTTCCGTGCTTGGTCTACGCAAATGGCCGTGGTTCGGGGGAGAGAGCTTGAAAAATTACGTCAACCACTTGAACCAAAACAATGGCCCAAGGCTAATCGCCCTAACCAAATGGCCCTAAACGAGCGGCCCTGGAGGCATGGCTCTAAAACTGGCTCTACAAACGGTCTATAATCGGCATATAATAACTCTAGGGCTCTGAGAATGGATCTGTATAATTGTCATCTTTGAGCAAATGGCTCTCACATCATGCGAGTTACAAGCAGCGCTAATTGAGGAACCAGCATGCCTTCCTAGCTACGAAAGTGAATAGATCAGAGGTCGTTCAGTTGAGTATATAATAGACTATTTTACTGCTCATAAACAGGTCTGGAGTCGGCCATGCGAGTGCATTTTACACAGGCCTCCCTCATCCAAGTGCCTTTGTGCGTCGTTTATCATTTGTGTGTAGCGTGTATGTGTGTAGCGTATCATCAAATCTCGAGTATGTGCAGCCAGTATGTACATCTTATCATAACGGCTAAAAGCAGCTTAGTCGAATAAGCTCAGTGCTTCTTCGAGCCCTTTGATGGCAACGGCGCACCAATGTCCTTACCTCTAAGCTTGATGCCGAGCTGGCGCTCCATCTTACCCAGAACCTGCTGGTTAGGAACACCACGGCCGGCCTCGTAGTCACCCACGACCTGAGGCTTCTCGCTGATCGCGGTGGCAAGGTCCTTTTGTGACATGCCCTTGGCTTGTCTGCCCTGCTGGAGAGCGCGGCCAACGCTCAGACTGACCTTTGGTGGCGGGACCACATTATCCTCACGGTCGATTTTCGCGAGTCTCTGTCCCTCCGGGTCACCGTGGTGGTTGCCCGATGCATATTTCTTCTCCGTGGCCAGGACGTTACCGCTGCGCAGCGCGTTGTTCAGGGCGCCGTTGCCGCGCGCAACGGTTGCACGAGGACCGCCGCCGCCAATACGCACGCGCGAGCCAACAACGGTCTCGCTGTCCCAGTCTGCGTTCGATGTAGGAATCTTGCTCATGCTTCGTAGATGTACCGAACGTTAAAACCGTTACAGCTGCGCCGGATCATGTGTATATATATGCCTGCCGTCTCCACTGCGTTGCGCTTATGTAAGCGCAATCGACGCTTCGAGAAACCGGCCGCCTTTGCGAGGCCCCGGATTCGCAAGACGCCAATGCACAGTAAAAACAAGCCGCAGTTCCTCTCGCGCTACTCTTAGTTTGCTGCTGGCTAGCGCGCCGGCTTATAGTATATACCTGTTCTCTAGTCCGTCTGAACCCTCCCAGCAGCATTAAGGCTTCCATGCAGTCATACTTGAATGCAAAGACCTTGCCCCTATCGATAACGTGAGCTTTCGTCCCCGATCTTAGTCGTATTCTGTTGCCCCATCCTCAACCCGCCCTACGCCACAAGCCGCAAGCCACAGGCATAAGCTCTAGGGCCGTGCTTCAATGGGTGGGTGCCATAGCCATTTTCAGGGTTGATGTTAGTGTTTGTGTGGTGGGTTGCGGACAAGCTACACTAACGTGGTGAGCATCTCGCAGAGCGCACGCAGAAGAGCACGCAGAAGTACACGCTGCATCGACATGTCGAGGTCTAGGCATGAGATGGTGGAGCTCGACCGCAACGAATATATATTCAGCGAGGAAGGGGGCCGGGGAACGCCTGCCTCCACGTTTTTTCGCAAGATCGCGCGCATGACGCCAAGCCGGTCTGGCTCGGCCGGTCCAGAGTCCCGCGGCGCTCCCGAGGGACACCAATTGACCATTGGCGCGGGGAGATCGCACGCTGAGCGGCTCACTGCGGCGCCGGATACGCGCTCGGCGCAGGCCTCGGCCAAAAAGTCGAAATCCAAGAAGCGGCCCATGGTTTCTTCACTCGCATCTCACGAAACCGCGGGCGTGGCCACGCAGTCCCGGTCTGGATCCGTGGTATCCATGACGTCGAGCGACCAAAGCTCGTACTTCGATCTGGACGACGACTGGGACACGAATTTCGACGGCATCACAACGAAGCCGAACGCACGCAGCCTCTCGAGCGCGAGTTTCCTTGCGCCAAACATGCCCGAACGGCCCGAGCCGAGTGAGGTTGCAGCGCGCGCCGAGAGGGACGAGCTCAACTCGCAGGTCAGCCGCATCATAAAATTCCAAACGGTGCTCGCGTCGCCAACGGTCGACCTCGAGCAGCTGCGAAACTTAGCATGGAGCGGGGTCCCTGCAGACCTGCGCCCGAAAACCTGGATGCATTTGCTCGGCTACCTGCCGTCCACGGCCGAGCGCCGCGCGCGTACCTTGCAGAAGAAGCGCGAGGAGTACGTCACGGCCGTGAAACAGGCCTTCGACGCGCCGTCGAGCCTCGACCAGGCCATGTGGCACCAGATCTCGATCGACATCCCGCGCACAAACCCCCACATCAAGCTGTACTCGTACGACTCTACACAGCGCTCACTGGAGCGGATTCTTTATTTATGGGCCATTCGACACCCGGCGAGCGGCTACGTCCAGGGCATCAACGACCTGGTCACGCCGTTTTACCAGACGTTTTTGATGGAGTATGTCGGCACGCGCCGCGTCGAGACGCTGGACCCGAGCACAATTACCAGAGAGCAGCTGGACTGCGTCGAGGCAGACAGCTACTGGTGTCTCAGCAAGCTGCTCGACGGCATCCAAGACAATTACATACACGCGCAGCCCGGAATCCACAGACAGGTAGCGAATCTCGAGCGGCTGGTCCGGAAGATCGATGGCGACCTCGTGAAGCATTTCGAGAGAGAGGGTGTGGAGTTCATGCAGTTCAGTTTCCGGTGGATGAACTGCCTGCTCATGCGTGAAGTGCCCATGAACTGTGCGATCCGCATCTGGGACACTTACCTGTCGGAGGGCCCGCAGGGCTTCTCGGACTTCCACGTCTACGTGTGCGCGGCATTCCTCGTCAAGTGGAACAAAGAGCTCAAGAAAATGGACTTCCAAGATATAATGATTTTCCTGCAGTCGCTGCCCACCGGCGACTGGCTCGAAAAGGACATTGAGCTCGTGCTGAGTGCCGCATTCATGTACCAGTCACTGTTCAAGGATGCTATGAAATGATGGACGTTTTGTTTCTTTTCCTGCTTTTCTGGCTCTAATATTCATCTAATCTCACTAATATTCGCGCGATCGTAAACGATAATGCTCTCATGTATGAACCCATGTTACGGAAACCAACAGCCCCAAGGACTTGAGATGCGTGGCCCATGTTCCGTCCTGGTCGGACTTCCAATAAGCTCCTGTGAACGTCTTAATGGGGCCGCGCGTCGACGAATCTATGCTTGTGACGTTCACGATGTACTTGTATCCCTGGGCCTCGGGGATCTTCGTGAGGCTGGCCAAATAGTTGTCGATCCCCAAATTGATCTGCTCGCCGCAGCTCTCAAAGCTCTTTACGGCCTCTGACTCAAGCACGCTTTCTGGGATTGGCTAGATTGTTAGTATATGCACGGCAAGGACGAAGGAAGCGCGTCACATTGACGGGGATCCGCGGTCCACATTGACATGAACCGGTGATCTACAGCAGATCAGCTGCTAAATACTTACGCTTGTGCGAGAGAGTTCATTGGATATGCTCACCATAGTCGTGTCTTCGTATGCTGTAGTGATCTTATGCAGCACTCGTCCAGGAGGAGGTCCAGCTTCTGGCGTAAAGGGTAAGGTTCGCCAGTGCACCACCTACTACACTAGTAGGACTCACAGCCATAATAAGGCGGAAGAGTAGAGCATATAGCGAGTGCGTAAACGTGCTCATATTATACATAGTAGTTCAATAATAAAACATGACTTCGTTCAGGAACTTTCCGGCTTTTTCGTAGAGCTGGGAAGCACAATGACCTCGAGCAGGCTGCCTATGTCGTAAGAGTCGCGGTTCGTGAGATCCTCGATCCGTGCTGACTCGACAGTGTGTGTTCCAGTCTTCAATGCGTAAAGTTGGATTTTTGTTTCAAAGCAAACGTGCGGGGCCAAGCTGCCGACTCTGAGTTCCTGGCAGAGAGGCGCAATGCCCCTGTTAGCTCCCGTTGCTCGGTAGTGAGACGCTGCTCTCCTGCGCAGCAGCTCCGGGTTGTAATGCGAGATCGCCAGCAGCGAGTCTGCCGGCGGTGGCGGCTCTCGTTTCAATGGCTCCTTGGTGTTAGAGCCGAATGTGATGGTGAAAAGCCGGCTGCGTTGTGACCTGTTCATGACCTTGAAGTCCCATTCGAACACCTCGCCCGATTTCACAAACTGCGGGCCCGTTATTATGATCGACACTCCGCCCATCAAGGACAGGTTTGCCGACGAGTTCTGCCGGGGCCCAGCAACAAGATCTAGTGTCGAGCTCGAGGCCCCGCCGTTTATGCCCGACGTGCTGCTGGAGAACGGCGGCACGACCGGTGAGTTCAGGGGAAGGTTCAGAGCCGGCGTTTTGGGAAGCGGGCCCTGCGTGCCCTCGAAGTCCACAATTGGCGTCCATGTAGTGGTTATGTGCGGGTTCGATTCGTTGTTTTCGGGGTCCACAAGAACTTCGCATTCCAGTGACAGATTCAGCGGTTTCCGCGACACGGGCAACGAAGAGGGTTGCGTGGCTGCGCGCAGCTGGAGGTTGTAGCACATCGCATACTTGCTCTGCCTTCCCAGCTCAATCGGCAACACCTCGGTGCCCATGAGATCGGCAAGCCCGTCCTCCAGCTCAACGTCGCGCATGAGGACGCGAACATTGTGGGACCCGGACACGAGGTCGATCTCAGCGATCACTCGGTCACGCTCCAGGGCCGGCCTGAGCGAGCGGATCTCCAGTTCCAAAGCCTGGGCGAGCGGGGCTTTCCACCGAACAACCTCGTCCTTCACGTCTTCGGCGTTTTCATTATATGCGTTCTCTGCAGCCGGGGGTGGAGCTATGATATCCGTCTGCGTGCTGCTTCTTCGTTCCTCGTGCGCCTCAGCGAAGTCAATGCCGCTTGCCGTGGATATAAAGCGGTTGTGGCCCTTGCGGCTCTGCTGCGCAGCATCTCCGGCGTTCGATCCGTCCCAGGTAGGCGAGAACGGCACCAAAAAGCTGGACTTCGAGCTCGCTATCGGCTGGAATGGCGTCAAGTACTTGTTGGAGCGCGGTGCCAGCACGGTCTCCTCCGGAACATCGCCTGACGCGTGATGCGCAGTCACAACGATCTCCAAGTGTGGGTTCTGAAGGGGGCTTCTCGGGTGACGCAGATGCACAGCCTGCGACCATGCCTTGCCGACCTTCAGATCCTCATCATGCAGCACAAGGCTATGCTCGCGCTCGCGGTCCTGCAGGCTGCCCATCACGGTCACGTACAGGTGCGGCTGGCATAGCTTCGGAGAGTCGATGTTGATCGTCAGCTTCTCATCGTAGAACAGCAGAGTTTCTGGGCTGTCGGGATCCAGCACCTTAGCGTTGTGTCTGCACACATTCAGAGTGAGCATGTTCCTGGGTTCCCACTGCTGGGCCTCTATCTAAACCGCAGCAGCCAACGGACACGTCCAACACACACGTCCACTAATGGATGCTGATATATAGGCCAACTGCCGGTCTGCAGTTAGTAAGCGTAAGGCGTGTCTCGAGCTGGAAAAGTCATTTTCTGGCAGCCCTTTTTTTGTAAAAATTAGTATTTATAGACGGACGAAGTAGTCTCGCGGACCAATGTCGAAAAGTGCCGGACGTGCGATTCTCGCGTCCACCATTGCCAAAGATTTTGTTGAGGAGCTGAAAGCTGGGGTACAAGAACTGCCCTCTCCGCCATTGCTCGTGGGATTCTTGGCCAATACCGATCCAGCAGCCCGCACGTATGCCGAATGGACGGGCAAGACTTGTGAAGAGCTTGGATTCGGCTACGAGCTCCGAGAGGTCTCAAAAGACTCTCTGGAGGAGGCGATTATAGATGCCAACGGGGACGATAAAGTGAACGGGATTCTTGTTTACTTCCCTGTGTTTGGCCCGAGCCAGGACAAATATATCCAGCAGGTCGTGAGCAAGGACAAGGACGTCGAGGGATTGAGCCATGTCTACATCCAGAACCTTTATCAGAACATCAGATACCTGGACGCAGAGGAGAAGCAGAAGTCGATCTTGCCATGCACGCCGCTCGCATGCGTCAAGATCCTTGAGTACCTCGGCGTGTACAACCGCGTGCTGTCTTACGGCAACCGTCTCTACGGTAAGACCATCACTGTCGTGAACCGCAGTGAGATTGTCGGGAGACCGTTGGCGGCCCTGCTGGCCAATGATGGCGCCGTGGTGTACTCGGTTGATATCAACGGCATTCAGAAGTTCACTCGCGGAGAGGGTCTCCGTCATATCAAGCATACCGTCTCTGAAACCGATCTGGATCTCAAGGCCGCTGCCCTCAGCTCGGACGTGATCATCACCGGCGTGCCCTCGCCGAACTACAAGTTCCCGCTCGAGTATGTGAAGTACGGAGCCGTTTGTGTTAACTTCAGCAGCGACAAGAACTTCAGCCCCGATGTCAAGGAGCGCGCGTCCCTGTATGTTCCCATGACGGGCAAGGTCACGATCATGATGCTGCTTCGCAACCTGCTCAGACTCCATAACAACGCTCGACAGAGACAGCTCCAGAAAGAATAAATTAAATAGCAATGTATATATACCCCCAGATAGACGACAATCACAGAACTTACTGCAGGAGCTACTCCGAAAAGCCCTCGAAGCCGTCGCTAGAACCGGCGTCCACGCTCTCGACATCGTCGCCGCTTTCCTCGGAGCCGGCTGCCTCGGCTTCACTATCGTCGCTGTCCTGGTCGTATTTGCGCTTAAGACCCTTGATCTTACGGGTCTGCAGCTGTCCAAGATCCTGCTTGCCAACATGAATACGGCCGAGCTTGTCGCCCATGAAGTCGGTTTCGACGTTCTTCTTCGTCTTCTCCTGCTGCTTCGCCCGCTTGAACGCCTGCTTCTGCATATCAGGATTCGGCCGCTGCACACGGCCAACAGCAAAGTCGACGCGCGGACCGATTTCTTCGAGTTCCACGCGAGGCATCTTCGGCGTCGTGGACTTCTCAGTCTTTAGGAGGTACACGCGGAAATGGATCTTGGGTAGCCCCGGGCCGGTCTCGGGGACCTCGACGCCCTCGGGGGCGCTGGCTGTGACGGTGATGACGTGCTGCAATCCAGCAGGATCGAGCAGATCGGTCTCTTGCCCGCGGAAAAAGTCCAAAAACAAAGACTTTATATGCTGGTAGGTGGGGTGCTCGTCAAACAGCGCGCCATTGAAGGTCATGAGCGGCTTCATACCCACGTTAAAGGTCCGCTTGTGGAATTGCTCCATGAGTTGGCAGTTCTGCACCAACAACTCAATCATATCATACAGCTGGTAGTTGAACGTCCTCGCAAACGTCAAGCAGTTCGGTCGCTTTTTATTATGAGTGCCGAGCACTAGCAGCGAGCAATCGTTCTTTTCCGAGAAAAACTCGAGCGAGCTGCTGTCTTCAAACGGACGAACCTCGTTCTTCCTTTGGAAACGAATGCTGTCGGGTCTTTTCAAGCCGTCCAGGTCGACCATGAGATCATGAAGGAACTTCGTGGCCGTGGATCCCATGATGAACAGGGCCTTTTTGGGATTCTCCGTGACTTTGGGCGCGCGCTTATCCAACGCACGCTTGGTGCGCGCGGTTTTAGGCTTCACTGTGCGCAACATCAGAAGTAATTGATTTCCTCTTGAAAGGCTACAGTGTTTCTGCCTGCCCACTTTGAAAAGTTTCCACAAGGGGGAGCAGAAAAAATTATGTAAGATACACGTGAGCATGGGCCTACCGGCCTGCCTGCCATACTTCGCCATGTGAATGCGGCAGTGGCCATGAACAGCAGCTTTCTTTTTTCTTTTTGAAGGATGTGGAGTGTTTGTAGATGCTCTAAATAAATTAATCTTTACTGTATGTACCTGGTGTTGTACCATGTCAGGGTACTGCGTGCCATTGATAGTCTAGTCATTTCGGTTGAACTCATAAAGGAAAGAGTGTGTGAGCTCTTCGCCATCTGTTTCCAGTGCCTTTGGCTCAGTCTGGATGACAACAGCTCTAATGTCCGACATAAGATCCTTCAGAGTTTTAGCATCGACATCCTCACGCAGGTTGAGCATATACTCGAAGATGTCCAGCGGGGCGTCGCGCTCTTTGGACCTGAGCTCGCGGAACAGGTCCGGGACTTCCTCGAACGGTACGACGAGCACGTCGTTGAACAAGTCGAAAATGTAGAATACTTTTCTTGTGGCATCAAGGTCCAGCCCGTCTTTCTCCTCGGTAAAGAAGGAGTATAGCAACTTGGCATCAGCCATGATCCGTTCTCTGCCCTTCGGCAAGGACAGCTTTTTCGTTTTCGATTCAGGAATCATCGCACGCAGGTACCATATGATTGTTTCTGTACAAAGCTTGCCCAAAAAGATACCGAAGAGCTCAGGGAAAAGCAGCTTCTTCGCATCTATCAGGAAATCAGCGTAAGTGTCAATGATGGCCTGTACGGTGACACCTGCATACCAGTTTTTGCTGGTGAACAGCTCCTTAAACGCTGGGCGAGTATCGGAGTAAATGATCTCGAGGTTCATAAGGAAGCACTGCTTCGTTACGTCTTGGAAGCCCTCCTGAGCCTCCTCGAACTTCTGGATCACTCGGCCCTGGTACCGTGGAGGCATTGGTTCCGACCATTTCGCGGACAGTTGCTCCAAGAATGCATATGCTCTGTCCTGGTCATTGGCGATCACAAAGTTGTATTCAAAGAGACCCTGCGGCGCGTCCGGCCCTCCCTCTATAGCTTTCTTCGTCGCTTGCTGCAGAAGGCTGATCCAGCTCTTCTGGCGCGACATCACGATTTCGCAGCACGCGTCTACGCAGCCAGCAATCACGCGCGCTTGCCCACTGTTGGCGGCAACCTCCAGCTGCTGAGTGATGAGCTTGTTCACTGTAGTTTGCGTATCGAGACCGGTACCGTCTCCATGATATCCCTCGTGGAGCACGGCGTTTTCGAAGTCGTGCTTTTCGCCAGACCAGATGGCTGCATACCATTGTTTCAGCTTCGACACAAGCAAGTTCAAGTAATCGTCGTAGATGTCTCGCTCGCGCCCGTCGAGCAACGGAGGGTCGAGAAGCTCGGGCGTCTTCTTCCTCGTGACAGCGAACGCCCTCGACATCGTTGCGTAGTACTCCTTGACGTATCGCAAAAGATCAAGGAGAATCTCTGCCGGGGGCTCAAATCTCATTATAGTCTCCAGCGTCCGGTGTATGCCCTGGTGATACCACAGCACATACTTGTTGAAGATGTTCCAGCGGGCCGGACAGCACGGCTCGAGATCCTCCTTCGCGCAAATGAGTTCGCTGTTCACGAAGCTCAGGTTTTCGAGCAACAGCTTCGGCTGTGTGTCAGGCGGGTACGCGCTCATACAGTTATCGAATTGTGACTTGATAGACGCTTCGATAGTGCGCAGGAACCGATCGAGATAGTTTCTTGGCTCGTTCGATATGCCGAGAATCCCGTGCTTCGCGCCGCTGTCGTTGCGGCCTCTTTGAGAAAGCCTCGCAACAATGTCTTGCCGTTCCTCGGCCTCAATGATCTTTGCAGCACGGACAACAAGAGACCGGTTACCAACACGCAACGTCTCCAAAATTTCCTCGGCAATCGTCATGAACGAGCTGTCGAATACCTCGCAAACTCGGTCCAGAGGCTCGTACAGCTTCCGCACGGTGAGGCGCGTGTCAGAGGTCGCGTCCTTGGCCTTGAGATAGGAGACGGCCTCCTCGCGCACTTGCCGCAGCTGGCTCAGGATGTAGTGCGTAGGAATCAGGTTCGGCATCTCGTTGTCGACGTCGAACTCGCCGTCGCGCTGCATCAGCGATTTAGCCACGTTCAGCTGGTTCGAGAACGACTCGAAATGCTGGACGAATTTCTGGGTCAAGTGGAAGTTGTTCATGATAGTCGCAATGCTCTGGATGTCATCGAAGCCCGGAACGTGCTGCACGGACTCGACGTATACCTCGTTCATCGAGGCAAGCGTTTGCTTGGCATTGCCCACATCCGAGCGGGCCGACCGCAGCGAGTTCATCCCATCCACGAGGACGTGCATCTGGCCCTGGATTTCTGTTTGGAGTTGCGAGTCAACAAGGCTCTTTTCTCGGATGAGCTTTTGGCGGGTCACCTGGATGTTTTCTAAAAAGTTCGTCTCTTCGAGGAGCTCCTGAACGAGCACGGAGTCATCCTCGGCACTGCTCGGTATGTTCGCCATTCGAGATCTAGCTCACGCCCAAGCTCGACTCCTATCGGCGAGTCCAACCGCGCTTCTACAATGGCAACGACAGTGTCCACAGCGAGCGGTCGCGGATCGGTGAAGTTGTGGCACGTGATGTGCGGAGTAATAGCAGGCGGCTCGCAGTAGGCTACCCCAGAACACACAGATCGGCCGCAACTCAGAGTCCTACGAACCACGTCGTTCTTGAGTGCTGCAAGGAATTCGGGTGTTTCTGCTGATGTTATAAGGCCAAGATGTCAGCGTTGCGGAGAAGAGTTCTTTACCAGTTCAAGGAGCTGCTCTACATGGGCAAGGACTATCCCAAGCCGTACGAGCAAGTGTCCGCTCAGCTGAAAGGCGCGTACCGAAAGAAGAAGCACTTGTCTGACGAGAGCGAGATCGAGAAGGCACTCGAGTTTGGAGAGTATATCAAAAAAGAGTTGACTGCTTTGCACCAATTGAGGATTTATAGAGCCATGAAGAGGCGGTACTATTGATCTTACTACAAGTGCATGCCGCCGGTGTATGATCGGCACGAGTTATCGGTGCGTACAAGCCTAGTGCGTGCGTATTTAGCTAGTGCGTACATAGCTGCGTACAAGACGAGTGCGCATATGAAAAGTGCGCATATGAAGTGCGCATACGATTAGCGCGCGTATGATTAGTGCATAGATGAGTGTAATTGAGATTGATATAAGACCGGTTCCCGGAAACGCGTGCTGTGGAAAGTCGGCACTTGACTACTTCGAAAGGTAACTGTAGATTGGCACGGCTGAAGAGTTGCGCTCGCCGAAGATCTGCAGGTTGCGCCTTGCGGATATGACCTGGCGCCCGACATGGTGGTCGTCCTGGAGCTCGCCCTTGTAGAACTGAAGGTGCACGCTCATGGCGTAGTGGCGGGACATGGTCTTCCCCTGGAAATCGGGAGCAAGACCACGAGGGAACTTGGCTTTTTCGCGGATGAGCTCGGTATAGTCATGAACCGTGGAGTTGGAAAGGTCGATGGGCCCCTCGAGATGGAACAAGGTGATGTGCCTGCCCTCGTTATTGCCAATATCCTTAGCGCTGATGAACGTTCGTTCCGTGAGCAGGACCTTCAGGCTGCGCAGGCACAGCCGCGGCAAGTCACCCGCCAGATAGAACTTCACGGCGAGATCCAGAGGCTCGTCAGTCCACACGCCGGGGCTCGGGAAGGTGACGTCCATGTACACCCTGTTCGCGTAAATGGCGTCGTGGCCCCAGTGGCGCGTCTTGAATACCATGTTCTTGCCAGGGTTGTACGTCGTCCACTTCTGGTCTCGTACATCAATGATCTGCGGGCCCTCGATGAAACTTTCCGAGAAATCGTCTCTCTTGACATCATGCTCGATCAGTTCCACGGGTGGGAGATAGTCTCCGTCGCCATAAGTGATCACAACATCATCCTGTGCAGCCGGCACATCCCCGAACACCGAAACGACCTCAGTAGTCGTCTTAAGATCGTCGCGCCTCGTGGCAAGGATCACCTCCTTCTCCCCACCAGTGATTTTCGAGCCCTTTGCAGTCTCAGCAGTCGCAGCAACCAGGTATCGAATGTGGTTATTTCTGTTCACGTAAACCGTGGGCCGCGGATCGCTCGGGACCTCGAACGAGAACGGGAACGAGTTGTTGTCCTTCGAAATCTTCGTCGGGGTCTGGGACGGAATGAGCTCCACCGTTTGGTCCAGGATCAGGTCCTGCTCCCGCAATTGGCTGTAAGGGCCCTGCACCTGGAAGGTGCTGGCGATGCCGTAGAATCTCAGCTTCAGGCCCTGGATCGAGAAGCTGCTGCGCAGCGGGTCCTTCAGCTTGACCTGGCCCGAGATCTGCTCGCCAGCATAGTAGGCCTTGTGCTTGTCGTTAAGTTTCACCTTGATTGCGATGGGCATTGGACGTGCGAGGGCGGTTTGCTACGCGCTGGTTGCACTGTGGCTAAGGACTTCGCGCGTTGGGGCAAGAGGGGCGGGCACCGAGATCTCGGGTCCCCGGAGCTTTTATATGCGTTTTCGAGCGAGCGGCGCGATGCTTGCCTTGATTGCCAGAGACCTTATCTTGCATGAATGGCGCGTGACATGTGCCCGCTCGAACCCCCAAGTCCCAGCTGCACGATCGGGTGTTAGGGTCAAAGATAAGCCCGCCGTATAGAGAGTAAGATGACGAGGCATGTTAAATATTGAAATGATAGGAAACTATGTAGCAATCAGACTCTGCGGAATAGCAGCTTGAGCAGGTACGCGATGCTCAATACAAATCGGTAGGCTGCCATGCCTGCCACCGACCAGAACACCACTGCCATGTAGACCTTAGATACTATCGAGCCTCCTGCCGTGATCTCATTGCAGGACCCCTCGCTCGCCCTTCGTACCAGTCTAGCTACTCCAGCGCCCGATCCCGAGCCACTGTCTGTGCCGGTGCTGGGGCTTGTCGAGCCATTATTGTTCGAGTTCTTATCCTCACCAATTAAGCCCTGGAAGCCGGCGATGTTCAGCACCACGGCCACGAGCGCGAGGTTCATCAAGACCCAGAAAAGCACGACCATCGACCTGAAAAGTGCATAGTAGTCCTGCTTCTGGTCACTTTCAGACGGTTTCGGCGCCTTCTCCTCGGGGGGCGGGCTTGAAAGAACGTTGATCTCGTCAACATAGTACTTGTCGACGAGGTCCGTGCTCGTCGGCAACTCGAGCTCGAGCTTTCCTGCCTCGTCAGCCCGCACAATGCCGAGGTCGAGCTTCTGAACGGTGTCGCCTTTTGTTCCCCACGAAATGTCGTGCGTGTTGCAAAACGCGTACACGTTGAGCACGTTGACATATACAGGACTCAGAATGACGTACTGGAACATGCTTGTCGCGACGTGCCAGGGATCAAGGAACAGAATCGAGATCAGCGCGTAGAGTGCATACGTCGCCAGCAGCGAGACTATTAGGTCACGGAAGGTGCTGTTCGTCCACAAGAGTTTGGCTTGGAACCCGCCATTAGCACAGATCGCATACTCGATCCCCTTGACCGATATGTAGATGGTGCAGAAAATCATGTACGCCATCATTAGAGAGAAGAATCCCACGGTCATGTCATAAAGAGCTCGGGTACCCTGAGGTCTATTACCGAAACTGAGAATGAAAATCATTAGGATGCATGCCGCGTAGACCCAGGTCAGAACGATGCTCAGAATCCTGCCCGGCGCAAACCCGGCAGATGAGCTGCCCAATGCGGATGAGAGAATGTGGAAGACCAGGAAGAAGTTCGCCAACGAGAACCAGGAGAAGATAAGCGTGATCGCTTGGTACACAAACTGGATGTGGAGGGCCAGCTTGCGGCCAATGGAGTGTCCACTGCGCCAGATGCCGTAGAAATGCGCCAGCGAGTATACCTGGGCGAAAAACGAGCCATTGAGCCATCGCCTGCGCTGCAGAATCAGCTCCGAAAACTTCTCAGGAACGTCCGTGTGGGCCTTCGCGGTCTTGACGTAGGTAAGGAGCCAGTCCGATCCCTTCTTTGACACGAGCTCCCAGCACAGAATACGATCCTCAGCGAGATACATGTTCGCCTGGAAAACGCCACCTTTGCCCTCCAGCTGCTCGCCCTTGAAATACTTCTCGAGGGGACCAGACCCATTAGGGTGGTTTTGCAGAGCCGCATAACGGTAAGCGGAAAAAGCGCCCGGAAGCACAGTGATGAAGCCGAAAATGCTCTCGCTGGGCTTGTCCAAAATGTTCGACATCTTGTACTCGAAGTTTTGGCTGGCGACCAAGGGATTGAAGAGCTTCTTGCCGCCTGTGCCAAGCATGGCTGCGATCTCTCCGCAAGCACCTCCGACGCGGGGATGGCGGTCGAACGACTTCCATAGATGATAAATAGAGTGGTTTCCTGGACGCGTGCCAGAGTCCAGAAGAACACAAACATTAGGCTTGAGAACCTCACTAAAGGCCTGGAAGAACCAGCGGTGAGAGTTGATCTTTTTCTGGTTCTTTTCCTTCATGCAGAACATCAGCTGGACGGGCGTGGCCTTTTCCGTCGTGAGTTTCACTCCCTCGCTTTCGCTGACCTTGCTGATGCGTACCATGGTCGTGTACTCGTATATGTGTGCCTCGACCGCCTTGTCGTTAACCATGTTTTTCGCAAACCCCTCCTGGTAGGCCCCAAGAGCAGCCATCAATGCCTTGGCCCTGGGGTTGAGCTTGTTGCGGCCATCAGCAATAACACACACAACGACTTTCTTCCAAGCGTCGGTGCCCCAGACTTGGGACCGGTCTCGGTGACACAAGTGCCTAACGTTGTTGAATACTCCCTGCAGAGTCCTTGCCAGCAAGATATCGTCCTCGTTGTACACAGTGACGCAGATAAACAGCTCGGTCTGTCGAGGCTGCGTATAGCACATTTGTCGAAGGGTGTATTGCTCGTCCACGAAGTTGGACGGGTCACACGTAGCTGCAGTGTATCTCATATGCGTGAACTCTCGAACGGGACGGTGCTTCGGGTACTGCTGCAGAAGCTGGTTGCTCACGGGGCAGTCTAGAACGAGGTTGCCCCGGAAAAGCTCGATAGTCCGCAGTCCCTTCTCATCAGAATCACCACCATAGCTGCGTTCGCTCGAGTCGCTGCCGTCGCTCCGCTTCTCGAGCAGATCTTGCTCCCCGTCCTCGGCCCACGGTTCTAAGGGCACGTCATTGTGGCCCATCTCGCTGTCTTCTCCAAAGCCGTGGCTAAGATCGTGCTCCTCGTTGTAGTCGTCGCCATGGCTTGGCGCTAGGGACGATGCATGACGGTCCACATATGCGCTTCGAGTGTCTGGAGCCCACGTATTGAGTTGGTACTCGTCTCCACTGATCGGGATTTGGTAGTCGACTTCCTCGTCGTCCGCGTATTCGTCGATGGTTGACATTCCAGGAAGTCCATAGCGTGACGAGCTGCGGCCGACCTGACTCTGGCTCTCTGGGTCGAAATACCTGCGGATCGAGTTCGCAAAAGACGGCCGCCTGCGCGTGCTCGCCTGACCAAGCGCCGGCGCTGTCTGGCCGCCGATTAACGAAGCCTCCGGGTTCGCCTCGCCAACTGCATTTGCGTCCCAAGGCTGCGTTGGCGCATACGGCTCAGTTGGCCCATAAGACTCAGTTGGCCCATAAGACTCTGGTCCATACGACTCTTGGGCATACGACTCTGTTGGCGCATAGGAGCCCGCGGGCTCCAACGCAGCGGGCACTGCGAGGTTATGGTGCTGCTGTTGATACTCCCTGTACGAGGGGACTCTGCGTGCACCCACGCCGCTTGAATGACTCGGGACAGGAGGCGCCTCGCTCGCGTAGCTGTACCTCCTTCCTTGGCCCTCGAACGGGTTGTCGGTACCGGCACTGTGCTCCTGCTCGGGTTCTGGGAAGGGCTGGTGGTACGAGTCGTATGCGTAGCCCGAGTCGGAGTCTACTGTGGGGTCGAACAGTTGTCGGTACGCTCCCTTCGAGGTTTTTCGACCGTTCGCATACGGATTGCTCATTTCTAGAGAACGTTAATGAGCCCTGAGCTGGTTCGGTCTCGAGCGGTTCTGTTGCCCGTTAATTAGCTCTTGTATGCAGTCGTGTTATTTATGGAACACAATAGATATTTTTAACTTGGGCTCATAGTTTACCAAGGGTTACATAGTTTACCAAGGGTTACCTAGTATACAAAGGGTCACATTATGGGTAAGGGCGTTCGCGGCGAGGCAGCACGCGTTTTGAAGCCAAGGAGCAGCTCGCTTAGATTGTCCGCTACAGATGAATGGATCCCTGTGCTGTTGCGCAACAATTAATAAATAGTATAGTCTTTGTTATCGGGTTTTGGCGGCGTTTCATGGGTCGTGCCAATGCGTGTTTCTTAAATTCAGCCGATCAAATGTCGTAAACCGACCAAATGTGGTGAACCTGCATTCACGCGTCCGATCTACGACGAGTGCAGCGAAAGCTCTATGGCGCGCCTCAGATCTTCGTCATCGCTCAATTCGGTTGAATTTACCGGCTCCTGAGGCTCATGGTTCTCTGCGTCACCCAAAGAAGACAGCTGCAGCGCTAGGCGAAGGTCCTCATCAACGTCGCCATCCACAGTCTCATCAGCAGCCGGGAAATCGGCTTCGTGCTGTTCGCTCAGCATCATGGCGTACGCCAATTGCTCCTCCTCGCCCATGCCTTCCATTGCGAAGTCCTCGGCCAGCGTGGCATTGTGCGCGTCCTGCTCAGCTTCGATTGTCTCGAACTCGTCGTGCAGCTGGATCACCTCCTCGAGATCGTACCGCACTGTTTTAGACGTCGGGTTGCTCCGCTTGGGTTTTGAGCCCCTCTTCGTGCCGGCGCCTTGGTGCTTTTGCAAACCAACCGAGCCCAGGTCAAAGAACTGGATGGCAGGCCGAACGGATATGAGCCCGCGCAGCCGCAAAGGATTCGGGTCGATCTCGAGCTGTGTTACCGGAACAAGCCCGTCGCGGCTATACCTGCTCAGGTCAAGGACGTTTTTCGAAATGCGCGAGTTGACCCGCTTCAGCTGCCGTCCGCTGAGCACGTCCAGGGCCATCACAACTCCGTTGTAGCCTGCAATCAGCACCACGGCTGCGTTCAATGCGATCTTTGTGATCTGCGGCTTCTCGCTCTGCTCGAGCTGCCGGTCATAACCAATCGGGTTGTACCTCGTCCAGAGCGGCTTCGTGTTCACAATGCGCGCTTCAAGGAGGTCATTGTGTATGCTATTATCATGAGGTTCGGGGCTTCCGTCCGGCGGCCCCTCGGCGGGCGGCGTTGCCCTCGCTCCTCCGCCACTGACAATTGTAACCTTGGGGCCCTCATAGGACGAACCCCCAAATTCGATGGCTGGCAGCGACCAGGCACATATTTCGTTCGTTGATAGGCCCGCTACCATATACTTTGTGCCTGGTGTGTACGATTTGTCGATGGAGAACGCAGTGATCGAGGCATTAGAGGGTAGATCAAGTGCCGAAGTTATTCCTGTGGTCAGATCCACGACATGTATGCTGCGGTCTGCTTGAACCACTGCGTAGTCATTGCACATGTGAAGCTGGTAGGTTGAGCCCATGGTGGTTCGTGTCAGAGGCAGCTGTGCCACCTTCTGAGCGCCCGGCTCGGCCTGCGTCGACTGGAATCGGTACAGGGCGCCGCTCCCGTACAGGGCGACCACCGAGTCGCCATCGTCCGCCGCGTACGACCCGTACATGCTCCCCTCGAGCATCAGCACTGGCGATCTCTCGGGCTGGAACTGGTGATAACCGTGCGCATTGTTTAAGAACACGGTTCCATCAAAGCTTCCTGTGGCAATTCCGGCGGATCGGCTTGTCTGTTTCGAGAAATTGCGCGACTTTGCTATCCAAACCGCGGATATCAGCGTCTCGTGTTTATAAGGCAGATCCTTGTGTTCCATGGCAATCGTACCGTCTCTCGAAAAAACTATGGTCGTGGCGCTGCCATCGAGAAACGCATTGATGAGTCCAAACCTGCTGCCGTCGGCCGTGGTCACCGGCAGAACCTCCCGTGGATGGCGAGACGCATAGAGCTTGCGCTTGATCTTGCCCCTGTCGAGCTCTATGATGTTTCCCGAGCCTCTGTGCGCATTGAAACAAGTCGCGCGAGGTAGTTCGGTTGCAAAATTGCAAAAGATATGTGTATTGTCTGTCAGCGTCGAGTTGATCGTGAAGTCGGTAACTTTGGCACACCGCTTCCACTTCTGCAGCACCTCAGTGCGCACAATGAGCTCGCGCCTCCATTTCGTGAAGTACGGTGACACGGGGCACACCTCGGTTGTGCCGAAGTGGTCCCGAAACTGCTCTCTCCAGACCTTATCACTGGCGATATCCTTCCAAGATTTGCACACGAGCTGCACATTGTCCAGGTCCCGATGGGTCAGGTACGTGAACACGAGCCCGAGAACTTCGTACGGCAGCTGCATTGGAGCCTCGGATGTGTGCGTTTCCGGGCTAATTCCGCCTCACGTCGCCTCCTGAACTTTCCAGGGAACGTGCCAGGCGTTTAATTAGACAGCATGCGCCACGTGATCTCAGCGCCATAGAGAGGATCCGCACGAGCCGCCGGCAGGCCGCCGGTGAATAGTGCTTGAGGATGTGCATTGAATACAAATTTTAGGACTCAATTTTTACTTGGGGTACTTAAAAGGCGTGCTGATCCTTTATTCTAGGCTCACGAGTCTGTTTTTGTTGGAACTGGCGATACGGAATCCTTTTCGGCCGCTTCGCGCAGCCGCCTTTGCTGTTGCCGGGGACTTTCTGGTGTTTCGTGGATGCGAATGCAAACGGAACACTGGTGATTTTCATGGCGTCCTCTATGAAATCCGCGCTCTCGTCGTTCCTCTTCACTCGTTTGGACGCCTGATCCATGGTCTGATCCGGTGACTCGCCTGAAATTTTGCCGGCAGAGCCGCCGGCGGAATCGCCCGATTGTGCATTTAAAGCGGCCTCTGGAAACTCCTCATTGATTGATCGCCGTTTGGACATTCCATAAGAGCTCCACGTCGTGCTCTCTCGACTGGGCCCAGGCTGAAGGATCGAAGCGTTGCTGTGGTAAGCAGGCTCTACCCTGGACGCGGTCTCTTCAAGCTGGCGGTTGCAGGATTTCGAACTGTTTGGCGCGGAACTGCACAGCGGCGCTCGAAATGGACCGTCACAAGCTTCAAAACGCAATCGCCAAAAACAGGCATTTCACACCTTCGCGGAAGGTCTCGCTCTACTCTAGTTTTGCGCGCCTGGAGGAAACCAACCCGGATGGGTACGAAGCAAACATAGCTGCGTGGAAGGAAGTGCTAGAGGACGCGGTTCGCAGCGGCGCATTTGGGGACGCGACCTGTATCGAGGTGAGCCAGGAGCTAATTGCGGACCTCACTGATCCCGAGAACGGCACGCCTCTCTCCCTACAGTCCGTGGTCGACCGCATGGTGCAGGACAAGACAATTGTGCCATTGGCTGACTTCACCGCGTCTTACCCCTCGTCGCCGTCGTCAGGAATCGGCGCTCGCGCCTCGAAGGCGGTTGGCTGGGCGTTGGGGCTCGTAGCCTCCTACAGCGGGCGGAAATCATACGTAGGAGACGGGTCCTCGGACGAGAAGTTTGTGCACATGCGCGCCCTGCGAGAGAAGTCGAGAATGCTTGTTGACAAATTGGTTGAGGATGCCGAGGCGCAGGGGAACAACTACGTCGCGAAAGTATTTGATGCTGCGCAGGTCGAAGAGGTCGCAGGCAAGGCGTTCAGCGCCCTGGATATCGAGTGCTGCTTGGCGTTCGCTGCCGCGAACCGGCAAATCTCCTATGATAAAGCACTCAACGTGGCGAAGCTGGGTGCGGACCCGATCTCAGAGGCCGACGTCACGGTCTCCTCGTTGCGAGGTCAAATCAGCAGTTTGGCGAAGCGCGAGGCCGCATTGGGCGAGCAAGCAAAGGAGTACGAGCGCAAGGCCCGCGCGGCACTTGGTGATAACCGGAAGGTTGCGAAGAGCATGCTGCAGAAGAAGCTCGATACGCAGAAGTCGCAGGAGCGCACCATCGCCGCGCTAGACCAGCTCGACACGATCCTGCACAAGATCGACGACGCTAAGGATAACAAGCAAGCGTTCGAGGCGCTGCAGTCGAGCTCTTCAGTACTGTCCGAGCTCAACAACGGCCTGTCGGTCGAGGATGTGGACGATCTTGTTGAGAAGCTGCAGAGCACGGTTGCGGACACTGACGAGGTCACGCAGAGTTTGGCAGATCTCAGCGTCGGCAAGTCGTCTGCGGACCGCGAGATGGAAGAGCTCGAGCTCGACGACGAGCTGGAACGGCTCAACGAGGCCGAGCAGAGCAAGAAGGCCGCGGATCTGCCTTCGGTGCCCAAGCACAAGCCCGTGGTTGCGGAGCAACCCGAGAAGGAGCGCCAAAGGGAACGGCAGCCCGAGCGTGCTGTTTAATATTCACGAAGCGGCTGCTAACGGCTGAGTGATGGCCGCTCAAGGGCCTGAGCGCTGCTCGTCCTTTGCTCAATGGCTGCTCAATGGTGTGGGCCGCCATTCAACGGCTGCCGAAACGCACGAAACGGAACTACACGGCTCCCTCATTTATTTATTAAAGTTATAACTGCATTACACTGTGCGAACTGATACAATGGTACCGTTCCAAGTCCCCCCTGCTCAGCTCTGAGCGGATCTGGGGCCGCGGGGGTAGGGTTGACTTTTCAACGAACCGGGAGCCTTTGTCGCAGCTAGCATGTCGCGGGTCGTTCGGAGGCTTCTGCACGTTTTCCCCGAAGCTCCGGAATTTGCTGGGAGCAATGTTGTCCAAGGCGTGCCTGAACTGGCTACCAGGACGCCGCAGGTCGCCAAGTTCTCTGTCAAAGGGCTGGGATCGCTTTTGCAGGTTGAGCTGCCGCCGTCCGTGGAACTCAGCGCGAAGCGCAATGTTCTGCGCGGCATTTTGGGCTCAGGCGCCGTCGCGTCCTCTGTGTCTTCTCGGCTGCATATTTCGAGGTCGCCGTTCACGAGCCTGTGGGGCCGTCAGCCCGTAATTCTCCAAAAGGTCGTTGGCACGACACCGCTAACCTGCCTGATTGGGTCGAATAATAACAGCTTCTTGTCTGCTTTAGAGCTCAATGGCACTCTCGACTGGGTCGTCGTGTCCCCAATACATGCATACACCGGCAGGCAGCTGCACATCGCGCCGAAGTCGGGCTGGAGGATAGGCTCGGCGCCCTTTGCCCACACAGTCGTCTCTGGACGGGGCTCCTTGTGCTTCGCGACCCCGTCGTCCACAGCCACGATAAGCGTGCCCGAGGGCGAGTCTGTGGTCGTGGCGAAGTCTCACCTGAACGCGTTCTCCGTGGACACAAACGCGTCGCACACGAGCCCGACTCTCACGCGCATCGCCGCAGAGTTCAAAACACCTGCAATCGGAACGCTCGATCTGGACATTAATCACGACCCGACCGTCCCCGCTGCAGAGGGAAACGGCCAGGTAAACAAGGCCCGGGCACTGCTCGCCAAGGCAGCCAGCCTTTCGCGCGATCTTCTGAAAAAGCTGAGCGCACAGCTCAAATGGGCTTCTCGGTCTGGAAACTGGGGCTCATACGTTGAGATTCATGGCCCGTCTACCGTTATTGTGTCCGCGGCTTCGAAGCCGGGCAACACGCAGGCTACGTTCAAGTCTGATGCTCTCAAGCCGGCGTCCACCGCTGACGCTTCCAAGGCAGACGCCTCCAAAACCGGGACCTCCAAAGAGGGCACCTCCAAAATTGCTTCTAATGAAGCTTCATGATTTTTGTACTGCTGTGTAAATAAGACACGATATCTAGAGCTGCTGCTGCGCAAGGTTGCAGCCCATATCATTGAGGGCGTATCATTTATGTGTACCACGACGTATCATTGGCGTGCCAGATATGGCAACCGTTGCTCGACCTCGGGCATGCTTCGAGTCGACGGGCCTCGCACTCATCGTTTGGAAAAAGGGATCTGGAGTAGATAATAATAATTACTTATTACTTCGTTTAAGCAGTGGCCTCGTTGTTCTTGACAAGCTCAGCCATACGGTTCAGGGCACTGCCAGCCTTGAACCAGCCGATCTGCTCTTCGTTGAAGGTGTGCGAGAGCTCGGTCTCCCAAACGTCGCCGCCCTTGGCAGGGTGAACGACGAGCTTGAGGTTGCGGCCCGGAGCAATCTCCGCAAGGCCCTTGATGTCAACACGGTCCTTCGGGTCAATGCGGTCGTAGTCGGCCGGGTTGACGAAGTTCAGCGGGAGCATACCCTGCTTCTTCAAGTTCGTCTCGTGGATACGAGCGAACGACTTCGTGATGATGGCGAAGCCGCCAAGGTAACGCGGCTCGAGAGCGGCGTGCTCACGCGACGAACCCTCACCGAAGTTCTCACCACCAATGACAACCCACTTGATTCCGTGGTCACGGTAGTAGGCGGCAGTCTCAGGGACACCACCCCACTCACCGTTGAGCACGTTCTGGATCTTGTTGGCCTCACCGTTCTCGATGTTGATGGCACCGATCATGTAGTTGTTCGAGATGTTCTGAAGGTGGCCACGGTACTTGAGCCACGGGCCAGCCTGCGAGATGTGATCAGTGGTGGTCTTACCAAGCGACTTGATAAGGATCGGCAGGTCGAGGCCGTCCTTGCCGTCCCACTTGTTGAACGGGTTTAGACGCTGCAAACGGTCGCTGCTCGGCGAGATCATGACGTCAATGGACTTACGGTCCTTGGGAGGAGCAGTATAAGTGTTCTCACCACGGTCGAAGCCGTCGTTCGGCAGACCGAAGCCAGCAGGCTCAGCAAGCTTGAACTCCTTACCGTCAGCACCCTTGATGGTGTCGGTGATCGGGTTGAAACGAAGGTCACCAGTAATAGCGTAGGCAACAACAAGGTCCGGCGAAGCAACGAAGGCACGGGTCTCCGGGTTGCTGTCGTTACGACCAGTGAAGTTACGGTTGTAAGAAGAGACAATAGTGTTCTTGTCACCCTTCTCGATGTCACGGCGGTCCCACTGACCAATGCAAGGACCGCAGGCGTTAGCAAGAACAACACCGCCGAAGTCAGTGAAGGTCTTCAGGATGCCGTCACGCTCGATCGTGGCGCGGACCTGCTCACTACCCGGGGTGACAGTGAAGATGGACTTCGTCTTGAGGCCGTGGTTCATGGCATCACGGGCAATGTTGGCAGCACGGCTCATGTCCTCGTACGAAGAGTTCGTGCACGAGCCAATGAGACCAACCTTGACCTCGGTGGGCCAGTCGTTTTTCTCGGCCGCCTCGGGGACCTGCGAGATCGGAGTGGCCAAGTCAGGAGTGAAGGGACCGTTGATATGCGGCTCGAGAGTGTTGAGGTCAATCTCGATGACCTGGTCGTACTCGCAGCCCTCATCAGCGCTAAGAAGGTCCTTCTTGTATTGGTTGGCGAAGCTAGCGATGTCAGCGCGGCCAGTGCTCGAAAGGTACTTAGCCATGCTGTCGTTGTAAGGGAAGACCGAGGTCGTCGCACCGATCTCGGCGCCCATGTTACAGATGGTACCCATACCAGTGCACGACAGGTTGTCAACACCGTCACCGAAGTACTCCATGATGGCACCGGTACCACCCTTGACAGTGGTGATACCAGCGACCTTCAGGATGATATCCTTCGGGGCAGTCCAGCCGCTCAAGCGACCGGTGAGCTTGACGCCAATGTACTTGGGGGCCTTCAGCTCCCAGGGCTGGCCAGTGAGCGCATCAACGGCGTCGGCACCGCCAACACCAATAGCAAGCTGACCAAGGCCACCAGCGTTCGGGGTATGCGAGTCGGTACCGATAAGAAGGGCACCCGGGAAGGCGTAGTTCTCAAGAACGATCTGGTGAATGATACCAGAGCCAGGGCCCCAGAAGCCAATGTTGTACTTGGCACACGTGCTGCGCAGGAAGTCGTAGACCTCACGGTTAATGTCAATGGCACGCTGCGTGTCCTCCTTGCTGCCGCTGCGGGCCTGGATAAGGTGATCGCAGTGGACAGTGGCCGGAGTAAGCGTCTGGAAGTCCGCGGCGCCATTGACGGCAGCGAACTGGTCAAGCTGCAACAAGCACATCTGTGCCGTGGCATCCTGGCAAGCAACACGGTCCGGACGAAGCTTCAAGTAGCTAACGCCACGCTCGACCTTGAAGGTCGGGTCAACGAGGTGGCTGTACAGAACCTTCTCACCGTAGGTGAGGGGACGCTTCAGCGTGTCGCGAACAATGTTCAAGTTCTCCACGTTCTTCGCATAGTTGATGAAAGTGTGGTCCTCCCAGATGTTTTGGTGGACCTTGGAGTCTCGGGAAATAGCGGAGTAGGCGCGGCGCGCTACTCGCGAAGTTCCGGCAGATTTAGCCCTCAACATTTCTCTACTTAGGTCTGAGGAGGAAGTGCTGAAGAACAAACAACTAACGGCTTGTACCCTAACATTAAAATACTTTTCCCATGTAAAGCCGAATATGTAATCACGCTGAAATCAAGCCGCCTCTAATTGGACCAATCCACAGTTAAGCGTATGGGGAAGCAGTTTTCCCAGCTGTGCTCTGCCCTGTGGCTGCAAGGGGTATGCACCATCATTGCCGACTAGTGGCAATGACCGCGGCGACCTTTTTACAGCCTCGGCTGTAATCCGATCAACGGTCCAGCTGCCTCATTTGCATCTTACGCGTAATTTCATGCGCCGCCAGCCCGAGATTCGCTACACCCGCGGTTTTAGAATCAGCCGCTTCACACCCGACCCTAGGAACCTCCGGTTCGCCGGCCGGCCCACAACGCGTGGGATATGCCTCGGAACCGAGATCGGACAGCTGTATTGTGGTCACCTGATTAGTTTGGGTCACGGGTTACCGCGGCGCGTCCCAGCCATTGTTCCTTACGCAGATCCGAGCCACTGCTTCGGTGCATTTGCCGGCATTGTCCCAATCAACGCGTGAAAATCGTTGACTTTGTGGCAGGGGTGCCCGCGCGTAAACAAATGAAGGGCACGCACACAAGACCTTAATGGCGCCTTCCCTCACTGGCTCGTCCCACGCAACACAGGAGTAGCTGTAGAGGCGCGCGGTTTTAAGCACCACTGTTCGTAGTCCGAGTGATATATTAAATGAGCTCGCAACTAGGATTTGGTCAAGTTATTCAATTGTGTTGACTCCTCTTAATTATGTAGGCATGAACACGCAGAATGCGCGGCTCCTTGGGTTTGCAATAGAGCTGCAGTCATAAGCTCGTGCTGAATATCATTCGGGAAAACTCGCCTACATTTGTTCAATGCGTCCACACTATTGATTTTCATTCAATTGAATCGAATCCATTGAGTTTGCTCCAACGCGCTGGCTGTAGCGGTGCCCTTTCTAGACCTCCAATTGAGCTCTCAATTTAGGTCTACGGTACCTGTGACACGGCAGCTCTATAGATAGGCACATACACGGAATTACCCGCGTCCTGTGCCCCAACTGGCAGAATATTTCGAGACAATTTTCTTTAAAGCACCCTCAAGGTTGCTCCACAGAAACACTTTGACGTCTTTTTCGATATTGCGAGGTTTAGGCTCGGAAAAACTCATAATTTTCCTAAAGAAGTCCTGGAGTTCGGGCTTTGATTTTGAAACGGTGATTGGTTTGCAAACCTCGAGGTTGCGCCTTATCCTATTCTTCTCCTCGACACTGAATTTCTGATTCACAATCAGTTGCAGAAGCGAGATGCAGTCCACAGAGGTGACAAAATACTCGTGTGTCTCGCGTCGCCATATGCAAGACACGACAGCCATATCTTGGCGGTAATCTGGCGGCTCAATGGCTTGGAATCGCAAGTAGACCACAACTCCCTGCTGCGCGCGCTCGAACTTAACCAGTCTCCGACCACTTTTCGTCTCCTCTATGCTCCAGTCCTTGGTCATGTCCCACAGGTCGCCCTGGATTCGGAGCGTTGCTTGCGTAGACAGACCCGGGTTCCCAATCTGCTCGAGCAATTCTGGATGCGAGGGGGTGGCCGGGGGCTGAGGTGGGCGCATCAACGTTGGTGCTCTGTGCATCAGCGCTGTTGGTGGTCCGTAATGGCCCACAGGGAACATAGAGGGCCCGTATAATGGTGGCTGCTGCTGTTGAGTGTAATATTCATACGCTAGTTGCCATGCTCTTGGCGGCATGGCATCTTGACGGGGGCCGCTCCCCACCTCGTAACTAGTGTTTTCGTCCGTTTCACGAGAAGCGGCCTCTGAGTCCCCGGGGAAAGAGGATGGTCTTCGCTCGGGATAGTTTTGCGGCCTGTAAATAGGACTGTGTTGATCGCCGGGTGCTGCGGCCGCGGCCGCTGCTGCTTCCGTGTACGTTGACCCCACGAGCTTGTCGAAACGGTCGGTATACCCGGGACTCCAAGTCTCTGCACGCTGGAACTGTGCAGACTGGTATGGCGAAGCGGGCGAGTTATCATCCCGTCGCTTCTGCTCGAATGAAGTCTCGCTTGCAGCATTGCTCCCTTCCACCGACTGTACTTGCGACGAAGCGCCTCGAGCTCTTGCAGTCCTTTGCCTACGATGGCGACGACTACTCTTTTCGACTTTCGATCTCACAGAAGTGGTGGATCTGCTCTCCCCGCGCCTACTTGTCTTGTCCAGCCTCTCTGACTCTTGTGGTAACAACATCCCTGGTCGACCCCACGGGCCAGCGAAGTCTCTGGTCGTGGACCTGTAATTTTCCTCTGTGTCTCGTGGTATTGCAGAGCTGGGTCCAGCAACCACAGCAGACTGTCGGGCAGTTTGTTGGACTTCATGAGACAAACTAAGTGGTGCTTGGGCTCCCCGGCCACCAGCTCTGGATGCTCGGTTCTGGGCATAGTTGTAATAGAGCTCTACTGTAGGATGCGCGAGCTCCGAGTAAGGGACAAATGAGCGCTCTGGTAGATGCGCTCCCCCCATGCCCGAAATTGGACCCTGCGGACCCGGCTGCGTGCCAGGTCCGTAGTATCCCTGAGGTGTGCCAGGCATCAAACCTGCTCTAGTATCAGCTCCACTACTTACACCCGCGGTTCCAGCAGAGCGCTCGATAACAGGGCTGTATGTGTTCGCGGCGACTGGCGGTTTGTGACTTTGCTCGGCGATCGAGGACGTTGAAGCGGACTCATCATATTCCTCAGCCTCTTCTCCCTCTTCTTCTTCTCCTTCATCCTCCTCGTCTCTTTCTTCGTCCTCGGCATCTTCATCTTCATCGTCTTCCTCCTCCTCGTCTTCCTCCTCCTCGTCTTCCTCCTCCTCGTCTTCCTCTTCCTCGTCTTCCTCTTCCTCTTCCGCTGGTGCCTCTTCGGGGTCACCTTCTTCTTGTACTTCTTCCTGAGTTCCCTTTTCAGACTCAGATTCGTTGGCGGGATTCGTTTCTGTGTCCTGTTCTTCTCCTACGCCCTTCACTGCAGCAAGCTCAGTTCCTATCTGATGGGGCTGTGATCCGCTGAGTACTTGAGGTATCCTGCTGCTACTGCTGCTTGGATTTGAAGCGGCGCCGCGACCACCTTCAAGAGATTGACGTCGTTGTCCACTGTGGTGCGGCTGGAGCGGATCCATAGGTCCACGGTGCCTGCGGGTAGCCACTTCCGGCGGAACCAAAGCCGTGCGAAGGTTCGAAGCTACAGCGCTCGCGTCACGGATGGCTCCTGTGGCGAGGATCCGTGAGGCTTCTGTATCTGATGCTTGTTGTCTTGTTTCGGTCTTCAATTTCTTTTTGGCAGTTGATGTCGGTTGCTGAGGTTCCATGAATGAAAGTTCTGCTGGTAATAAGAGATGACCAGCGGGGTTTCAACGATCGTCAAGTATAATACTACACTGAGAATCACACTGTTTTTCATCTCTAATTCGGAGGTGTGATTGCGAAAGGTTCCCACTTGTTGTCGCTGCTGGCACCTATTTTCTGCAAGAATGTCGGCCGGTAGGTCTTACGTGCTTAAGATCTCTAAGGTCAGTCCTACCTTCAATGAAGCCTGCGCCTAAAAATGATGGGGAGGGCGCAAAATCGAGATGGCCGCGACCTGGTTTGGAGACTGTAAAGTTGTGGCGACGTCCTCAGTGTTTATAGCCGAGCGACCGCTGCGTTTGCAGATCCACAACGTTACTTTCCCTGTTGCAAATACAGAGAGCAAAATCTTCGAAAAGCCGGTGAATATGTGGACGATATCGTGCACTCGGAAAAACCCCACTACTTCTGTATCAATAAACACTCCGGCGTGGTGTGGTTTCTATGTTACTGGGACTGGCCGGGGCCCCGGAGGAAGCGAAAATAAATAGTTTTAGCTGTGCCTTACTTGATAATACAGCAAGTTCGTCAGAGACTGCTTTGTTGATTCAGAACCCTCAACTGGCACATCCTATCCTGGGTAGATGCGTTCGATACTGTGTCATGTGTATATTGTTAGACATGCGTCGGGTCTCTCTTTCCGACAATAGCGCCATGTTTCATAAATGTGTCAGCTTTCGCAGCCTGCACTCATCGTTGCTCGCTGCATGCTATTCGGCGGCTCTAGTAGCCTATGAAAAGGTGCGTGTCATATCTATAGGGGGGCTACGCATACCTAACTAGTCACCATACAACACCATATGAAGTGCCTGTGAACGTCCGAGGGTAGTATGTGCTTTGGAATCGTATGGCATCCCTATGCAGGTCGATGTCTCACAATTTATCTCTCAAGAACCATTCATGTGATGCTTCTTATCAGCAGCTATGTACGCTGAGCTTCACGGCTTCGTCTAAGTTAAACGCGTGCATGTTCGAGACCGTTTCTCCCGTGCCCACGAGCGACGCGGCTTCTTCTTCAAGCCCTCGTTGTGATGCAAATCTCGGGAACTCGTTCTTACCAATGCAGTAACAGGTGTGTCTTGCATGGCTTGGCGCCTGTCCCTAGCAACCCTTCCTTCCATAGGGTCGGCACCCTGCATAGGCATGGCTCGAAAATCAAAGATATGCGCCCGAGGAGAGTTAGGGTTGGACGCCGTAAATCGTAGGCATGGCGCACGTTTCGCTAGTTTATGCCCCGCTAGAAGCTTTATGCAACATTTGTTGCCCATTTAGTGACTACCCTATCATTCTCTTGAACTTTGAGGCATGTACGCTTGCTTTAACCCAGCAGGTTCATCGTATACAGAGCCCCGTGCTCATGCTTGCTCAGCTGCCCTTGACGCTTGGCAATGTGAAACAACGTGTCGCGCTATATAATATCGCACTGTGACATCCTGGCTTCGTGGCGTCAATGCAGGTGAGCACGCAAGTGCATGTTCGCTTTATCTCGCTTCATGTGGCGCGCAGATCCGCGGCAACGAGTACCGGAGCCGATGACTCCGCGGGAATGGCGGCAATTAGTGCCGTACGATGAGTTTGGCCCCGTTGCAGCCTCGAGAAACCCAAGCAAAATCGCAGCCGAGAGTGCGAAAGCTCGAAGGGCTAGGACGAGAACAGAAATCGTCGCAACAGTCATGGGCTGTTGAGCCCGATCTGGTCCGCATTCGGCACGGCAAACACCAGCAAAGCAAGTGTACATGCGAGAAGTATTTGGTATTTATTCTAATGATAGACTACCGCTGAAGCACTTTTACGAGGAACCACTGTTTCTCTTGAAGTACGCCTTCACAGAGAAGTACTCAGCAACGCTGAGGGCGGCGACACCCGCCACGACGCCGACGGCAACAATAGCATTAAGTTTTCCTTGTTTGTGCTGCTGCGTCAGGTACGTAGAGGCGGCAGAAGCAGTGACGGCCGTGAACAGCACCGTTGTGGAGATCGCGGGGTCCTTAAGCTCGTCGAAGGCCTTGTCCGAGTACTTGTCGGATATCTCCTTTGCCTTCTCAGACAATTCCTCAATCTCCTTTTTGGCCTCAGCCGCGATTTTCTTAGACCGGTCGCCGAGCGATTCCGCGAGCTCAGCGGATATTTCCTTGGCGGCGTTGAGGTCGTTCTTGGCGATCTCGAGCGCCTTCTCAACTACCTCCTTGACATCCTCACCTATGTTGTGGGCTGAATTCTCCGCCTCCTCTTCAACTTTCTTGGCCTCCTGTTCAGTCTCGTGAATCGCCTCCTTGACGTGGTCCTCGCTCATGTCAATCGTATCGTATTCGGCGTGGTGTGGATGGTCAGGGGAGTTTGATTACACACACACATATATGCACACAAACACGCACAAAGGATCTATCTCATGGGCTAGGGTTTGGCCGCGATCCAGCAGCCCCGTTGCGAGCTGGCCAGGCTGTAGGCAGTGGTTGCGGTGAAGCACCGTTCAGCTTTTGTTTAGTAATAAATCGCGGTTTCAAAGGGCTGCGCGGCGAGCTTCTGCGAGCTTGATCGGTGCTGCAGAGTCAGAGCCGACCGTATATACTATATATTGCGTGTTTTAATTTACAGCTGGTGCAGTGCGTACGAGCTCGATGCCCACTTGCGGGCTCGCATGCATGATGCGCGCGTTATCTCATCAAACAGTGCACCACACATATACCGCCTGGTCATATACCGCTCGTTCGGCGACCGCCTGCCGCCTCTTAGATGATCGATTAGTGATCGTCACGAACGACCTTCTAGGGCTTTGTGAGTAATGAGCGAGGTAGGGCTTATGTGATAATGCCCGTGAGTGCGTCTTCTCCCAACCGACGCGGGCACCCTGGCCCGTCCCGGCCCTGCCCTGGCGCTCCAGTTCATTTCATAGAGGACTGAAAATCTGGAGATACCGTTTCATACAGGAAAATGTCGTCTGACGCCGTGACCCTGCGCATCCGTAAGTTCCAGCGTAACCCGCTGCTCTCGCGCTCTCAGTTCGTCATTGACGTGCTTCACCCGACTCGCCCGAACGTCTCTAAGGACGAGCTTCGTGAGCGTCTCTCCAAGCACTACAAGACCGAGAAGGACGCCGTGTCCGTTTTCGGCTTCCACACCCAGTTCGGTGGTGGAAAGAGCACCGGTTTCGGTTTGATCTACGACAACGCCGTTTCCCTGAAGAAGTTCGAGCCGCGCTACCGCCTTGTGCGTTACGGCCTCGCCGAGAAGGTCGACAAGGTCTCCAAGCAGCAGCGTGCCCAGAAGAAGAACCGTGGCAAGAAGATCTTCGGCACTGGCCGTCGTCTTGCTAAGCGGAAGCGCGGCGACTAAACTCCGTCGTGGTTGGTCGTTTCATGCAAGTTTCCGTATCATCGAAAAATGGCTATGCGCGAGTTGCATATAATATATTATATATTGAAGGTTTGATTTAATCCGACCCCTTGAAATGTTCACGTTTGCAGAGTTCAGGCAGCGCTTTTGCCAAAGCTGAAAGCCTTGATTTCGCCGGCCTCGATTTTGCCGGCCTCGATTTCGTCGGCCTCGCTTCGGTTGGTGCTCGGACATCGCCCGCCCTGGTAAGCGTATCCAGTGTCGATCTCTGATACGCACCCCGGCGCGTTCGAGCCGTACCATCATCCCTTCTAGCCTTGTTGCTCAGTAGACTTTGTAGCTGACCATGTCGGAAGTAGCTAGTGTGGCCAGCGAGCCAGGGATGACGGCCGAGGTCATGGAGAGAATCCGGAACGAGGAGTACAAGATTTGGAAGAAGCAGTCGCCCTTTTTGTACGACGTCTGCGTTTCGAAGGCCATGCCGAGCCCCTCGGCGAGCGTCCAATGGTTCCCGTCCAAACAGCCCTACACTACTTCCACTGAGTCGCCCGCATTTGACCGGTACACTTTGTTGTTAAGCTCGTCGAAGTTGCTGGGCGGGGCCAATGCCGTGTACAAGGCAGCGTGCGACTTGCCCCATCCTGATGCCTCCGCTGCCGAAATCAGCAGCTATAAGCACGGCGGTCTGAACGTTGTGGAGACGAGTGCTGCCCTGGATCTTGGCGATGAGTGCTTCCCCTACTCGGCTAGGTACTCGCAGCTGAATCCACAGCTAATTGCGTGCTGCGGGAAGGACGGGTTTGCAAAAGTATTCAAGGACGATGTGTTGCACGCCGACCTCATCCACCACAAGAAGGATGTGTACGATCTGTCGTGGAGCCCGCACACGGAGTCTGACCTGGTCACTGTCAGCACCGATGGCACGGCGGCCTTGTGGGACGTTGCGAGCGCTTCCTCGACCCCCACCCGCGTTTTCGCAGGCGACAACTCCGTTGGTGAGGCCGACAATGTCTCTCAGGCGCTCTACAGTGTGCAGTACGCACCGCTGAGCCCGAACGAGCTCGTGACGGCCGGCGATAGCCGCATGGTCCAGTTCTGGGACCTGCGCACCTCGCTCGAGAAGCCGATCAGAGTCATCACGGACGCACATGCTGCTGCGATCACCGCCCTCGACTACTCCCCGCTCAACGAAATGCTGCTCGCGACGGGAAGCGCCGACGGCGCCGTGTCGCTGTGGGACGTGCGCATGAGCAGCGCGAGTCTCGTCGGCTTACATGCACACACGGGCGTGATCAACTCGCTCCGATGGTCCCCCCACGAGGAAAGCGTCTTTGCTACTGGTGGTGCGGATGCACAGGTCAAAGTGTGGGATCTCAGCATGCATGGAAGGCCGCAGACGGCTGCGGAAGAGGAAGAGGGACCGCCCGAACTAATCTTTATACACGGTGGACACCTTGATGCCATATCTGACTTCTCGTGGCACCCCACATTACCGTTCACCCTGTGTTCTGTGTCCGAAGACTCCCTGGTCGGGATCTGGAAGATCGCCTCGGCCATCATAGACTCAGTGGACGCGGACGATGACGACAAAAAAAATGATGCTGATGGCGACAACTAATGCGAGCGACTGTGTATTTAAATAATTTATTTTGTTTTATTACTCTCCTACCGTCCACGGATGTCGGCCTGGCGCAAATGGCTGGGGACGGAGCCTAACTCTGAGCCTAAGCCGGTTAGCAGTATGTAGTGTGTTGCCCAGCCCTGCTGCTATCTACAGGACCGTGTACTGAGCCCAGCTAGACCAGACCCCCGTTCGCCAGCGAACTTGCAATTACCACTGATGCCGTCGCGTGGCTGTTTTGGGTTTGTCCTGGCTTTCTCGCTCCTAATTGAAGCCGTGGCGGCGCTGGGCAACACGTCGCCCGTGATCGTCCTGTCTGACAAAAGGCGCCTGAACACGGCTGCTTTGGAGACCGAGAGCGGCCTGGCTCTCCAGATGGACCACATTCTCGACACGCTGCTTGCGAGCGCCAGCCAAAAATGCCCTTACAACGCCTACATCTTCGTCACGCATCCGAACGTGAGCGAGCGCGAGATCACGGCGGAGTCAATGCCGTTTCTCATGCATGCTGTCGACAAGGCCGAGGGCAAATTCCTCACGGATGTTGCTGTGGACAACGAGGAAGTCGAGGCCAGCGTCAAGTCGCTGCAGGAGCAGATCCAACACAAGTGCGACGTCGTCGCGGTGGCCGCCGACATACACAGCGACTCGCCGGTGCCGGCCGTCTCCGACTCCAAATCGCGGATGATCACCGTCGATTTCACGAGCGGCACATCCGCCTCCGACGCAGATGATGTCCTGCGGAAGGTCGTCGGCCACCTCGCTTCCGGGAACTTCCTGCTGACCTACCGAACCACGCCCAGGCAGGCGCAGCGCGAGAGCCCGTCGTCGGGCGGTCCAGCGCCCGCGGCTCTGACTGCGGGTGCGACCCCTGAAGTAAAATACGAGTCTGTGTTCCGAAACTACCAGTTCTTTTCGCCCGCGTTGTTTATGAGTTTGATTGTTTCTGCGCTGCTTCTGGGCGCGTTCCTTATTGCCTTGAACTCCGTGAACTCGCTGCAAATATCGACGGCGGCCTTCGAACCGAAGCGCCAGCCGGTCAAGAAACAGTAAAATACGCATAGAAACACTACGAAGGCTTAAGATCTAATTTACAACTGAGGACGTAATATATGCTGCAGATATTGCGTCGAGCTTGCGGCAGCTAGACCCGACTTCAATCAGTTTGCAAACCGCTGGGCCCGGCGGAACCAGAAGCGGGACTCCCGGCTTCTAAGGCTCATCTCGCTCCCGGAAGCGCGGCCGAAGTCCACATCGGTTGTCGTGGCCTCTGTGCGGAGCTCGGCAGGCAGAAGTGGGTCCTCTATGCTGATCTGCCAGTATGCGAGCCACTCGCAGGTGGTTGCAACATACTGCGGCATCATTTGCAGCTGCACGTAGCGGTCCAGGTGCCTCGAGCTCTTTTTTCGCTGCTGCAGAATCAAAATGCCATTGGTAAAGTAGCCACGCAGCTCCCCCGGCGCGAGAGCGAGAGCCTCCAGCGTCAAGAGCCCGCGAGAGAGCCTTACTGCCGGCTCGCCCTTCTGGTCTCCAGATATGAGACTCAGACACAGGTCGGAGACGAGTCCAACATGGTTCCATCTTAGCCGATCTTGCGGCCGCCGCACGGTTGCAAACGAGTATGCCTCCACAGGAAAATGCAACTGCTTCTTGTCCTGCACAAGTAGTGCAATATTCGCAGCACTGGCCGGTGAGATCTCTGAGGAAGGCGCGCTTGATGCAGAAGGAGCGTGCATGAGGCATGAAGGGGTCGTAGGTGTTTCCCAGTCACTGGAGAGGCCCTGGTAAGTGGCCTGCCGTTGGACCGCAGACTGCTCTGGTCGTTCCCAGGCGGGCTCGCACTCTACCTGCGTCGCATCTGGGGATTTCGGTAGCTGCTGCGCACAGCGTGCCTCTTGAGGGGACCGCAGTTGCTGGGAAAAGTGCTGCTGGGAGAAGTCTTGCGAAACAAATAAATCCTGGGTGAGCATCGTCTCGTCTTCAGCAACCTGGGTTTGCTGGGACTCATAGAATGGCTCGCGCTCGCACTGCTGCGACTGGCGGAGCACGGGCACCCCGCTGCGCTCGACTGCGTGCAACAGCTGCTCGCATTCTTCTGAGCTCTCCAGCCTGATTTGGAACTGGGTGTTTCCTCGCTTTGTCGTCCATTTGAAGCCAAGCCATCGATCTGCGGTAGTGACCTGCAGCAGGCGAGAAGAAGAGTGTAGGCTCGCAAGTGGTTCCAGGCTCTCTAGAACCTTAGTGTCGTAATAAAGTTTCATGGATTCCACGGTGCCGTTTGTGCTTTTGCACTTCACAGAGAAATAGAGCGCAGACGAGGCCATTGAGTCCTGCCAATGCAGAATCTTTCGCTGGCCCTTGCGCAACACCACATTCTCGGGGTGGCAGAACATGTACCGAGCGACGTGGAAATTCATCACTTCGTGCGCTGCAAGCTCGTGCGGTACTCCTGTTGACTCGGTCCCGGTATCCTTATTTTCTGACGTCACACACATGTCAAAGACGGTACCGCAGATGTGGGAGCGTGGTTGCCAAGGTTGACAGCCACAGCTTTTGTGGCAGCACGATCGCCGGTCGTGCCCTAACCGCTATATGCACCATGCACTATCTGCGTGCACTATCTAATCTATGTCTATGGATGTGATGTGCAACAGCACAAATGCTGAGAGCACGGTTGGGGTGTGGCTTTTGTGTACGCTGTTTTGATAGTTCTTGGTGAGTTAACACTCGGCTATATTTTCTTGTGCTTGCCCGTGATTTTCCTGGTGTTGGCAAAATGGCCGCACAGATCAAGCATCTTCACCTGCAGGTCCATTGCGACACATCGGTGCCACAGACTGCTTGATCTCGGTCCATGCAGTGAGGTCCCACAAAATGCGGGCCGGCAGCCAGACTGGCAGCACCAATGCGGACGCGCGCCAACGGCATTATAAGTAGCCCGGTCTTTCCCGAGTCTCTACACAAAAGTCGAAATCGCTCTTCACACTCTTCTCAGGATGCAGCTCCCTATTCTCGCTCTTCTCTCGGTCGTCTTTGCCGCTCCGGTTCCCAGCACGGAGACCCCTGCTGGCCTACAGCCGGCCATCTACATGGACGAGGCTGGAAGCCTTTACATCGCTGGAGAGGCGAAGGAGGTTCTCCTCAGCAACCAGGCCCAGGCTGCCGTGCGCAACGCTGTTCAGCACTCGATCATCAGCGGCGGCGTCGCTAAGCGCGAGGCTCTTGATCCGAAAATCAACTTCTGCTTCGGCCGGCGCCCGCCTCCCCCTCGTCCGCACCGCCGTCCGTGCGAGCCTATTCCCGAGCCGTGCGAGCCCATTCCTGAGCCATGCTACGACCCGTGCTACGACCCCTGCGCGGATCCGTACGACAACTGCTGCGGCGATGACTGCGGCGCCGAGCTCCGCGCCTCGTGCTACACGAAGTGGTTCTGCCCGAGCACGTACCTGAACTGCGGCCAGGGCATCTGCCCGGAGGACCCATACTGCCACGAAGACCATCCTGTTGTTGACTCGCTGCGCAATTGCTGCGCTACGCGCTGGATGTGCCCCAGCGCCTACTGCCCGAGCAACTGGGGTTGCGGCGGCTGCGACGGCTGCGGGTGCGACGGATACTACGACAACTGCGGTAAGCCATGCGTTGATCCCTGCGCCGAGCCGTGCCCGCCCCCTCCGTGCGAGGTCCCGTGCGACCCGTGCTACTAAACGCAGCATCCCGCTTCTCCAAGGCTGATCATTCGTTACACAAACACACTGTAGGTCCAGCGCACAAATTCGGAGCGCAGTCGCTCGTTACTCCAACCTACTTCTGTTCCAGGCTTTCCAAGGGCCCAGCTTTAATCTAGAACAATAATTCATTTAGTTGCTGTAATCCTAATTCGTTCAACTTCTGCCAGTGCAATTGCTCTGTGCAACTGTGTCACGCTGCCATGCCGCGCGGGCCTTCAACGCGCATCCGATCCGGAACGGGCTCTGCCGATCGGAAAATTTGGTTCAATGAAAATAATACTTACATGGACATGAACAGAGTAGAAAAGGTGGTTAATAAATTAGTTAATATACACAGAATCTCTTGCGCGCAGACGAAGCAACTTCTTCACGCTCAGCTTTGCACGATTCACCCTTGCCCCAGTGAGGCTCGAGGACGGTTGACTAGCCCTGAGTTCGGACCTTTTTGTAGCCCTCATACTGCATGAAGTCATTGGAATCAAATTCCTCTGTGTCCATGCACCGCTTTGGCCGGCTCAGATATTCTCGGATGGTGGCGAACAGGTCCTGACCGTAGCAGTCGATCCATTTCCAATAGTATGCGTATCTGCGGAGATCGTTTACCGAGTGAATGTTCACCGCATTTTTCGCGATGTTGTCGACGTAGATGTCGTGCAGAATGATCGAATTGCGCGCGCAGTACTGCTCATGTTCGGGAGTAAGGCCCAATTGAGCAGCCTTGGCTTCCCTCCACTCTAATAGGAGTCCTCTTATTCTAGTGCTCGAGTAATCGGACATGATCTCAAGAATCTCAATATGTAGCGTGGGCACTGCGAGCAGCTCGGACCTCTCTCCACTTACCTCGCGCTTATATATATATTTCTCCCCTTACCTAGCGGTCGTGATTCTTCATCAAGTCTATGGCGATGGCTAAGCATGAAGGAAATTGTATCACGTGAGAGTCACCTGGGCGGGTACCCCCCCTGGAGACGACCCTTCGGGAACATGGAAGTAGGGTTCGACTGAAGAAGTCGTGAGGGTCTGAACAAAGTCAGGTCACCCGGACCGAGCGATTGCCGCGGAGCTAGCCGCGTGAGCCCAGGGTCCATCGGTGCGGACACCTTGCGCGCGCCGCTCTTGACGCACGGGCCAGATCGAGGACAGGGTGTTGATTTGTCGTAAAAATGCTTGTAGATAATGCAATTGATTGGCTTTCATTATGGACATAAAGGGCGATCCACGCCTGTTTTTATCTAATGACTTTGGCAAAGAAGCTCTTCGACTTCTCGCCAACCTTACCGAGCTTCTCCTTCGTGTTCGACGCAGAAGAGTGCATGACGTTCGAGACCTTGGCGGTGGTTGGGATGACCAGGTTGTGGGAGTCGCCCACGGGGGGGACGCCATTGACATATACCTTCATGCTCTGATCTGTTTGCTCGAGCGTGGCCATCAGCCACGTTTCTAAGCCTGACGAATACTCTGCCTCGCGAGCAGAGAGAATGCGCATCTGCTCGCATCGCGATTCGCTAGAGGTATCAGACTTGTTCAGCAACGCGGTGAAATCCACCTGCGGCGGGCGTTTCACTTTCGCCGCGATCGGCTGCGGCACTTGGGAAGACTGGTTGCCCTCCGACCCTACAGGCGAGCCAGCAGGGGCTTGAGTATCCGCAGATGGGCCTGTGAGGCTGGTTGCTGTTGTGGATCCGGCTGTGACGCTCCTGTCGCTGGTATCTTCTGACTCTGGGAACCTGGCCTCGTCATTGTTTTCGGTCTGGTTCGACGACGAGGTGACGCCCGTTGCGTACGAGTCGCCGCTCGCCTCTGAGCTGCCTCGGGCATGGCCTTCAATCGACGAGCTGCCACGGGCATGGCCTTCAATTGACGAGCTGCTGTGCTGGCTGAAACGATTACTATCCGCGGTTAACGCACTTGTGCTGCCGCCTGCACCGCCTGCACCGCCTGCACCGCCTGCGCTGTTGAGTCGGTTGCGCTCGCTAGGTAGAATGAACGGCTCGGGGCTCTGTTGTGCATCTCCAGACGCTTCTTCTCCCGGTTCTGTGGGGTTGCTGGCTTCATTCTCAGTTTCGGCAGCGACATCTCGGGACGCATTGTCATGGGATTCGGGGTCGCGAAGCTCAAGTCCATAAGGCTCCCGGCCATGAAGCTCGTGCTGCTGAATTGGTTCTCGCTCATTGAGCTTATGTTCACCGAATCCAGGCTCACGCGTTTCATGCGCAGTCTCATGTCCAGTCTTGTGTGCAAACGGCTCAAGATCCTCGCGATCGTTCTTCTCGAGCTTTTGGTCCTCGAGGTCGCTCGCATCGCTATCTTCGGCCGAAGATCCAACATCCTGGTCGCTGGCTTTGTCCACATAATCATAGTCGGTTGCGAAGTTCTTGTGAGGGTTCCGCTCTTCTTGCGGCACGCCGCGATCAGGGAGCGACCCGCTTTCCTCGCCTGAGCGCTTGTCGGGGCTGGCCGAGGTTACAAGGAATGACGGCATCTGCGGGTCGCTTTCTGGAGGGTTACTAGCGAACTCGCCTTGTTCCATGCGCGGCGTTAGCAGGTCCCTGATGCTGTCATCGCTGATATCCTTGGTCTGCGGCATTGCGTTGTATGTCGAGAAAGGGCGATTCAAAAACTCAGACGAGCCCTGATAAAGCTCAGCGATATCAGTATCTAGCACCTGACTGTAAGGCCGCTCGGGCGAAGACGTGCTCAGCGACTGTTTCTCGTCTTCTGATGCCTTCTGCGTATCCAGCGAAGTGTTCCTGGAATGGCCCTTCCTTATATTCAGATGACCGATGCGATTAGACAGTGGCTGCGGATCTTCGTTATCACCGCCTTCCTGGTGTTCCTCTGGGACTTTATACAGCTCTGGCTGGTAGTCGACTGAACCTCGATCGGGTAAAACTGAGTTCATGCTGCCACGCCCTGTAGACAAAGAAGCCGTCGAGTCAGAAAAGTCGTTATGAGGTCCGCTAGACTGCGACTCGCCCAGGATTGCGTTGTACGGGTGCATGGAATACCTGTTCTCATAAAACCCGTATATGTCCTGGATGCTGCTGCTACCATCGTCGTCGGCCCCGTCAGCGCCCCCGTCAGTAGCGCCATCAGAGTTCCTGTCCATCGCGCCATCTGGCTCGCCAGACTCAGGGCTGTCGGTCGCGTGGATCCTCAAATGCTGCGGCTCGTCATGAGACGCTGAGAGTTCGGGGCCCGACGCCTGCTCCTTGTCCCCGTCTTCAGAAACCGACAATGTGTTGCTAGCAGATTCATTGTCGAGGCTCTGGTGCTCCGCTGAGTGCTCTGTGGATGGTGCTGGCTCATACGGTGCGGAGGCTGAGACCTGCTCGGCAGCGCTGCTTGGCGGTAGAGGCTTACGTGCCGACATATGCGGGTGGTCAATCGACGAATGGCCACCCTCGGGGATGCTCTGCAAGTTGTGGGATCTTTCAGACGTCGCATGGTCCTCGCGAGGTGTCACAGACTGCTCCTCCTCTTCCTCCTCGTCCTCCTCTACCAACTCGGGGTACGAATCGTAGTCGTCATAGTCATTGCCCCAGTCATCTCCTTCATAGGAGGTCTTGGGTGCTACCCATCTCTTCGACTCCTTGCGAAGAACGTTCCCGTCCGACATCGTGTAGAATTTGCTGTGCACACGACCTTCCGATCTACGTGTTGTGTGTGTTCGCGTGAAGAAGAGGCTTATTAACACTCGCGTTACAGGTCGCAGCACGTCTTAATTAGTTGATAGTTATGCGTAGAGGAGAGCAGCAACAAAGACAAGGCACTAAAAATTCGCGGGTCAAATTGGCGTTTCGCGATTTTTCCCTTCTCGTTCAAGTAATTATATTTCAGGTTTCTGGAGATCCCAGATTTCGAGCCCAATTTTCTATATTTAGACAATACGTTGATCTTATTTATATAAGCTTTGGCGGCATCTTCGGTAAGCTGGCCACAGCCATAGTGAAACAGAGGCACGGCACAGCCACGAATGCAGCGCCAAAATTGCTGAGACGGGCAGGAACAAATGTGTTCAGCATTGTTTTCTCGACTGATGAATTAAAGCTTCCGATCCTGACGTGCTGTGTTTAGGTGGTCCTTTTTGATCAACACGAGCCTTTCTTTGGTCTTCACGAGCCCTTTTGGGTCGGTGAGCTTGCGAAAATAAAAATGTTACAATGATAGATCTATGTAAATTTTATGGTTCAGTAAACCTCCAGGATGTAGCGCTCGTTCTCCTTGAGCTCCTCGATCAGGGTAGCTTCATTCACGGCGTCGCCCGACTGCGACGCTCCGGCCAAGACAATGTCCGTGAGCGCAGCCGAAATATCCGGCACGGGCCACGTCGGACCGCACAGGTAGAAGTTGCCCTTCTCATGAACGAATGCATCCACCAATTCGTTCTTCGCCTGCAGAATGCGGTGTTGGATGTAGATCTTTTCGGGTTGGTCACGGCTGAAGGCGGCACCGATGTGGGTCAAAATGCCCGCAGACTTGTACGCCTCGAACAGCTCTCCATAGAGATACTCCTGGCGCTGGTGACGCGAGCCCAAAAACAGGTACACGCCGCCGATCTTCTCGCCCTGGTCGCGCTGCCACATCTTCTCTTCAAGGAACGCCTTGAAGGGTGCAAGACCCGTGCCGAGACCAGCCATGATAATCGGGGTGGCCGGGTCCTTCGGCAGCTTCATGACCGACGGCTTAACGCTCACAACAACCTCCGCGTTCTTCTCCAGGTCTGCCAAGAACTTCGAGCACTGGCCGTAGCGCTTTTCTCCTTTTGTATTAACCCAGTCAACAACAACAATAAGCAGATGAACTTCGTTGGGGTGGACCTTTTGCGAGGAGGCGATCGAGTACTCGCGGCGCTTGAGCGGCGCAACCATGTCAATGAGTTCGTTGAACGAGGGCCTGGCCGACGAGAACTCTTTGAGAACATCCACGTAGTTCTCAAACTCTTCCTCGGAGCGCTTCTTGAGCTCCTCTGCACCTTCCGGACTAGCGAGCCGTTCAAGCTGCTGCCTCTCCTTCTCGTCTTTAGCGCTTTGGGCCAAGGTGTCGTAGAACCGCTTCGGAACCTTGCCAAAGAGGTCGAGGTGGTCGCGGGCAATCTGGTACGCCGTTCGGTAGGCGTACAGGGTCTCTCCGGTTGCCGAGACAGACGGCACACCAAAGGTGTCCTCGGGGTTCACGCCATAGTACTGCAAGAACTGAAGGACTTCTTCCGCGTTGTTGGGTGCGTGCACTCCAAGGGCCTCGCCGATGCCATACTTCAAGCCGGTGCCGGCGATGTCGAGCTCCAAGTGGAAAATGTGCCGGTCGTAGTCGTCGGGCGTGACGCGTTGGTTTTGCTTGACCTTCGCAATAAAAGTGCGGCTCGGAGCGTCGGGTCGCAGCTTCTTCTGCTCAGTGAAGGCCTCTCTAAACACAAGTCGCTTCTTGAGGCCCAATTCGCCAGCGACTTCCACAGACTCGCCAGGTTGAGGTTCCTCGCTTTCGCTTATGGAAGGCGCGGCTGCTCCGATGAAGCTGCTGGCCAGCGCCTTCGTGGTGTACGCAATGCCCGCGTCTTTCTCAGAAAGTTCGACCTTGCTCCACTCCTTGAGCGTGTCTTCATCAACACGCACAAGGCCCTGCTCATTCATGGTCGTTACAATCTGGTTAACAGTCGCGGCCACGAGTTCCGTGTCCCAGCTATTAGCGTGCACGACGTGAGAAGTGGTTGTTTCCGTGTCCGCGCCGAAAAGCAGCCAAATAGCAGCCTGCGCAGCCAGAATCAACGAGCGGCCCTGCGTGCTGCTCGAATCGATCTTGCTGTAGTCAACACGGTAGATCTCAAGCTTCTTGGCCATGGCGTTGAGCTTGAGCTGTGCGGGCACAACCTTGTTGAGCTCCTCGTTCGACGAAGCGGCGACCACGAGCTTGCCGCCCTCTTTAACACCGTGCACGACGTTCACTGACTTCAGCACGTTCGGATAGTTAACAACGGAAACATCGGCCTCTTCCACGTCCCAGAACTGGTTCTGGTAATCAAGGCGAATGTCGGAGGCGACGATTCCACCAGCGACGTAGTTGTCGAATTTCGTGAATGTGTTGCCCTCCGGGAGTAGCGCAGTGAGCTTACCAGCTGCCACAGCAGTCACGGCCTTATCCGAGTCCCAGACCTTCGCAGTGAGCCCCGACTCGGGCAGGTGCAGCCCGTCCTCGAAGTAGTCAATGATCTCGCTGAAGATGGTTGGTCCGGCCTTGAAGCCATAGTGCAGACGCACCGCGGCGCTGACGTCCTTGTACAGGGCATCGGTCTGGCCCACAACAACAATGTTGATCGTTGAGTCCGGGACCGTCTTCAGGAACAGGTGGTCCAGGAAGGGGCTGTAAAGGCGCACGTTGACGACACCGTTCTTACCGTGGGTGTTCGCCTTGGCAAGAACACTCGGCAGTCCAAGCGTCACGTACACCGTCGAGGGCTCGGCAGGTCCGTAGTACTCGAAAGGAGCCATGTTCGTGCCCAGGAGCTCGTTCGTCACCTTGAATGCATCAAGCAGGCTCGAGGCCACGGGCAGTTCCCCCTGGACCGGAAGAGTTTCCGCGGTGAAGGCCTGCCTAGTGCCCCTGATGCCGTCGTAAAGGTGGATCGCCGGGCGCTCGTTCGCGGCGATGACCGAGGTCAGCACCGACGACTTGTAAGCGTCATTTTCGAGCGCAAGGCTCGAGCACACGAGCGGAAGGCCGAGGTTCCTCGCAACGCGTCCTACCGAGACGTAGTCGGGGACCAGCTGGCCGGTCGACAGATCGAAGTCGACAGCAGCGACCTGGAAGGCGACCTTGTGTTTGCGGAACTCCTCGATGTGGCGCGAGAGCACGGGCTCCATGAGATTGATTGTGCCAGAGGCCGCAACAACGCTCGTCAGTCCGGGTTCCACGGTCTTGTTCAGGTAGCCGAGCAGCGCCAGCGAAGCGCCGACGCGCGTCTCCAAAGGGTGGACGTCCGGGAGCTGGCCCGAGACATTTTTGTAGTTCTTCGATCTCCAGTGCAGAATCGCATTGTCCAAATGGAACGTCGGCGGACTGAAGTCAAAGATCGCCTTCGACAGGCTGTAGACAGCCTTCTGCACTACAATGCCAGCAGTGGTCTTTGATTTCGAGTTCGACTCGTTGAGAGGACCGATATGCGGCAGGCCGCTGAGAATGTCCTGTAATTCAGCCATTGCACTGGCCACCGCTTTGTGTTTCTTTTTTCACTCGCCTCGTCTCTTAAGGCTGTATTGTGTCATACCTATCTCCCATGATGGTGTGCGCTCACCTGACCCTGGGCCTGACTTCGAATGCCGAGCCTGGGCCTTTAGCGCGGCTCTGGTTGGCTTCAGCTTGGCTCGAGGTCGTTCATAAAATTCGGCTATTTTTTTATTTTCGTTCGCGTCTCAATTTCATTAAGCTTTAGTCTGATGCGTCTGAGCTGACAGTTTATGTACATTACATCTCATATATCGTGATTAGCGAGTGCGAATGATGCCCGCCGCGGCGAGCAGGTTGATCTTGCGGCGAACCTCCGGGTTCTTCATGTGGTCCTGGAGCGCTGCGGGGTCGCTGGCCGCCTGCTGCAGGATCGTGTTCATGATAGGGTCGCGGCGGATCTCGTCGATCTCGGGGTCATTCGAAAGACGCTCGGTGCGCTGGTCCTCGGTCTCGCCCGGAAGCGACGCGAAGCGCGCAGACGTCGCCTTGTAGTACAGATCCTCGATCTCTCGCGAGTGCTTGTGGTCCTTGTCGATCGTGCGCGCCTCCTCCAGCGTGTCCATGGATTTCCGGTACTGCTTCATGACGTTTAGAGCGGTGGCCTTACGCGTGTAGGCCTTGAGGAACGCCGGATCGAGCTCGATGGCCTTGTCGCAGTCGCGCACAACATCCGGGTAGTTCATCAGTTTCAAGAACGAGGCCGCACGGTTCGCGTACCCGCGCGGGTCCGAAGGATTGCGCTTGATCGCCTCCGTGTATGACTTGACTGACTCGGGGAACTTGCCCTCCTTGAACTGCGCGTTGCCCTCGTCGCGGGCCGCCTCGGCCTTCGCGGGATCGATGTAGGCCTTCTCCTCGCGCACGCGCAGCTCGCGCTGAGTGCTGCGCAGCTTGTTCAGCACATCCGGGGTGCGCTGCTCTGTGAGACTCTTCTCGAAGTACTCAATGGCCTCCTTGAGCTTGTCCTGCTTCAGGTAGCTGCTTCCGATCCGCGAGAGGGCCTTTGCAACGGTCTTGTAGTCCGACCGCAGCTCGTACGACTCCTCGACCGCCTGCAGCTCGGTCTTGATCGCGGCATCGTAGTCTCCCTTCTCGTACTCGGCCGCGGCCCGGTTGTTGAGGTAAGTGATGTCCTTGTGCAGATCCCACGCCTTCTCGTACTGAGCAATGGCCTCGTCGAACTGGCGCTTCTTGTAGAGCTCGTTGCCCTGCTTCTTCACCTCGTCGGCTTGAGCGCGAGACTCGCTAACAGGCTCGCTCGGCTCGCTCGGCTCGGCCTGCTTCGGCTGGGACTGCTGCTTAGGCGGCTCCTCTCTCGGCGCATCCGGCATCGGCGTGTCCTCGGGCTTCTCGCCATCCTTCGGCTCGACGCCGAGCATGACACCCATGGCCTCCACGAGGCGCTGGTCCTGAAGCTGGCCCGTCAGGGCCGCAAGCGGATTCGACTTCAGGGCTTCAAGACCCTGCACGAAGGTCGGGTCCTTGAGGTACTCCTTCGTCTTCGGGTTGGCCTGAAGCTTCGCCAAGGACTGCGGGCTGCTGAACATATCGCCGAACTGGTTGCCGAAGTTGGCTGTGCTCGCCTCGATTGCATCCTCCGCGCTCTTCTTGCCCTGCTTGGCCTGCGCGTTGTTTGCATCCAGCTTCAGAGCCTCGTCGTAGGCCTCAATGGCCTTGCGAAGGTCGCCAAGTCCGTGGTACGCGGCTCCGCGGCGGTTGTATCCCTTAGCCCAGCTCGGGTTGATCTCAACGGCCTTGTCCGCATCCTCGAGCGCCTTCTCGTAGTTCTTCAACGATGCATAGGCACCCGAGCGGTTCGAGTAGAGAACGTGGTTCGGAGCGGGTGCCGCCTTGATTGCCTCTGTGAAGAGCTCGGCAGCCTTCGAGAAGTCCTTGGCTGCGAACGCAGTATTTCCTTGGGCCTTGAATTCGTCTGAAGTGGTCATTGAACTTTCCAGTAAACAAGCCGTTTGCTACGCTGGGTCTGGCCGCGTACTAGAGACGTGTATATATAGGGTCACGCTTCGGTAGCATTGGGATCACCTAAGAATCTTCGAGAAGGTGAGAGAGGCGAGGGCACACACACCAAGGCGCGTACAGGGAGAAAGATACTGCTGGCGCATACAGAAAGCGAGGATGAGTGTATAATGAACCTGTGATATAAATACGATGAAAATATAGTGAGCGCTTTAGGAGTCTAAGACCAATCCACAATGGATCCGAATCGAATCCGTACCAAACCCATACCGAGTCCTGAGTAGCTCCTACACGAAATATGATAAGTCCAGTACTATGTCCCGATTAAATCTCGGAATTGATGCCAGCTACGGGCCTGTTTAGGGCGCCCGAAGCGAAATCTGCATTGACACTAATTGGACCTGTATCAAAGCCACATTGAAACTATGGTGAGGTCATGTCGAAGGCCTCGCGTGTGAGGTCGGCATCGAGGGCTTGGACATAAATATGTTAGCTGATTCTTGGCTTGCTATGGCAAGATGAGAATGGGGGTGCGGCACTTGAACAAGTACATGGAAGTACACAAGAAGACCAACAAAAACACAATCTTAGAGAAACAGACTAGTCGAAAAGGTGGTGCTGGTCCGAAAATCGCTGCTTTTTGACTTCAGAACGGCGGTCCTGGTCGTACTCATCTGCCCAACGGAATCGCTTGTGTCGACGGCCCTCCTGAACGAGTTCCAGCAAAAGTTCCTCGCCCGTCTCGATGTATTTGAGGTGCTTCGCACGGATCTTCTCCGCGCGAGCCACATGCTCATGCTCGGCTTCCTCGTACAGGTCATCGTCGTAGAATGCCACGCAGAGCCTCGCATCCTCCTCCTCGGGCTCTTCCTCGTCCGAGTTCGATTTTTCCTTACTGGATTTTGAGCTTCTGCAGCAGTAATCGTCGAGCCGGTTCGCTGCTTCGTAGCAGGGCGGCGGCGATCTTCGCGCGCTGTCGCCAGAGCTCGAGTCTCGCGAGCGCGAGAACGATTTCTGCGTGCTCTCCTCGTCGCTGGAGTCCTTGTCCGCGGTGAAGTCCTCCAGTTCTAGCAGTTCTACACTTGCATCCGAGTCCCAGTTGTGCGCATGGGAAGCAGCAGGCTTCTGCCGCTGCCCTTCGCTGGAATCCGTGTCCACATCAGCGTCTTCGGTAGAGCACAAAGTCGCGCCCCAGCGGTCCAGAGTATCCGGAGAATTCGACTCCCCGAAGTCGGACCCCGAGCTGCCATCCTCTTCGAGGTCGTTCAGCCGGTCAAAGTCCGCGGCCCAAGCCAGACTGGGCTCTCTTTTTGACCCTTGCTCTGACTCTTCCTCGGAATCGTTCTCAAGGTCATCCTCCGACTCTTCCTCCGACTCTTTCTCAGACTCCTCGCTCGACTTTCCCTTTGACTTTTCCTTAAGGTCCTCGTCCTTAAGCTCTTCGATTCTTGGGCCCTCGCAGTCCAATTCCTCAACTGAATCCGAGTCCCACGAGTCCAGCAAAGAGTCGCTGTCATCATAGGTCACCACGCTAGCCGGATTGGAGTGCTCGTTGTCTCCGCCCCTGCTAATACTGTTCGATTCATCGGCCTCATCGGCCTCATCGTCATTATCAGTCTCACTGGTGTTGGATTCATGATCCTCGTCTTCTTCGGAGATCCCATTAGCCGGCTCGCGCGCATCAATTTTGTTCGGAGCGTCAACAAAATCGACACGGTCACCTCCAATTGGCAGCGCGACTCCATTTATGAAGGGACGAGCCGCGGCCGCTGGGGCCTCGTCGTCCGAATCAGAGCTGGTCTCAGAACTAGACTCCGTATCTTCAGCGTAGCGGATTATGTTGGACCACCAGCCCACTCGTTCCTCTAGCGTCTTGCTCCTTGAGATCAATTGCTCCAATACAAGCTTATCGGGGAAGTCACGCCCCGCTGGAGTGCTGCCCGGCTTGGGGCTCGCCTCCGCCTGGGAGCCGTGGTAAAGACGCTTGATTAAAAACATAGGAGGAGCGGCGCGCTTGTGTCTATAATGCGCGATACAATTGATGCCCTTGGTTCACAATTGCCGGGTTCCTTGCAGTTGGGAAGGTTTGTTTGTCGTGCTATTGCCACCATTATGTACTCGCGACCCCCCTGTTCTTATCCAAGCCTGAGGGTACGGGCACGGCCGTCCCATAACTTGAACTTAATGGGCTAAATGGACGAGGGTTGGGCAGCCCGTCGCGTTATCACCCAAACAGCGCCGTCGTCCACAACCCGATGACGCAAGCTCAATGCCATGATGGCACAACGACTTAAGTGCAATAATTAGGCGCAATGGCTTCACACGGACAGCTTAAGCACAGTGGCTCTAGCGTCATGGCTCAGTGGCTCTGGCAGACTGACTTAATCGCAGCGGGTCCACACACGCGCACAAAGACTCTAGCGTAATGGCTCTACATAATTGCTCAAGCATAGCGGCTTCAGCTCCACGACGGCTCTCTATTTAAAGATGATAGCTTAAAGCTCTAGCGTAATGTCTCTAGCCCAATGGCTTGAGCACGCTGGCCCTGCCAAAATATTTTTGGTGCGCATCGCTAATGCTGCAATTACTCTCTATAAACGCTTAATTCAGACAGCCATAAATCTTGGGCCGCAAACGGGTCGCAAACGCAGCCGCTGATCTGCTTGCATATATAGAAGAAGACCCGTTACATTGGCGGGCTACATTAACGAGTCACATTACCTTCGTATCTGACACATGTCTGACACACCACCACAAAACCTGCGGAAGTTGAGTCGCGAACCCAAGAGGTGAGTGCGAGTGCGGGGAGAAAGTGCATTTTGCAACTAGAGGGATCCGGAAATTGGCTGGCGTCTGTTACAGCAGAGACCGAATTGCCCTTCTGTGCGCGATTGTATATAATATTTCCACAGAGCACTGCGTGTATCGTGATCCCTCGCAATGAGCACGGTAATACTGAGACGCTCGAACCTGATAACAGCAGCCTCGCTGTACAACCCCGCGAGGTTCAAGTACTCCGGCAGCTTGGGCTCGTGGCCCTCCCGGTATAGACAAGCGCCCGTGCTGCCGCCTGTATTCGGGGCGCGGGCCATTGTCATCCAGCGACGGTTCTTGCTAGGCCCGTTCTTCCGCATTGCGCGCTCGGGCTTCGCGATTGCCGCTGGCGCCACTGCTGGCGGCGCGGCGTATGCAAATCATAAGTTTGGCGAGGCCACGCACTCGATAAGCGATAAGTTTGACAAGGCCTCTGCGTGGTTTGGCGATGTGTTTAACAAGTTTGAGATCCCAGACTTCTCTAATAACAATGGCGCAACCAGCCCCACGGATACTACTGCTGGCAGTACCGGATCTGGTGGAGAGGGCTCTCAAGGAGGCAACAATGGAAGCGACAGCAACAGCGGCGGTAATGGGCCGCCTGGTGGAGAAGGTGAGGCCATTGGCGCGGTCTCCATGGCGTCGTCCATGGCCACAGCTGATGACGATGACGGCACGATGCTTGGTGACCAGGTTGATGCAATGGACAACCAGATGATCAACCTCACACGGAAAATGATCGAAATCCGCAATATCCTTGTGCAGATCGACGGCTCCGATAAAATCCAACTCCCGTCGATCGTCGTGATTGGCTCTCAGTCCAGTGGCAAGTCTTCGGTGCTTGAGGCCATTGTGGGACAGGAGTTCCTACCCAAGGGATCGAACATGGTCACCAGAAGACCTATAGAGCTGACCCTCGTGCACTCGAAATCAGACACGCAGGAAGACTACTGCGAGTTCCCGACCTTGCGGCTGGGGCGTATCACGAACTTCCGCGATGTACAGAAGACTCTGTCGGACTTGAACCGCGCTGTGCCTGCATCCGAGGTCGTGAGCGATGAGCCGATCCAGCTCCGCATATACTCCCATCATGTCCCAGACTTGACCTTGATCGATCTCCCAGGTTACATCCAGGTTGTTGCGGCGGATCAGCCGCTGGAATTGAAGTCGCGCATCGCTGCATTGTGTGAAAAGTACATCCAGCCGCCTAATGTCATTCTTGCGGTCTCTGCAGCAGACGTGGATTTGGCGAACTCAACTGCACTCAGGGCCTCGCGCAGAGTTGACCCTGAGGGCAAGCGCACAATTGGTGTCATCACAAAGATGGACCTTGTGGATGCAGAGAGAGGTGTGTCGACGCTGCTCACGCGCGAGTATCCGCTGCGCATGGGCTACGTCGGCGTCGTCACGCGCGTCCCGCAGCAGAGCGTGACGTCCTTCTTCGGCTCAAGCCAGAACATGACGAAGGTCATAGCTGAGTCGGAAAAGGCTTTCTTCGCTGCGCCCGAGTACCGCAGCGTCAACTGGGGCGTTCTCAAACTACGAAGCATAATGACGAATGTGTTGGAAAAAAGCATGACAGAGAGCTTGGAGCCCACGAAGCGTGGCATCAGACAAGAGCTCGAGGAAACTGCATACAGTTTCAAGGTGCACTACAACGATCGAGTGCTCACTCCACAAACTTACTTGGCGCAGTGCGCTGATGCATTCAAGGTAGGCTTCCAGGACATGAGCACGAAGTTTGGCCGCGACCAGGTGCGGGAGCTCATTAAGCAGAGCCTTGACCAGAAGGTCCTCGATCTGCTGGCTGAGCTATACTGGAACCCGCCGCCTGGGTTGTCGGCAAGGAGCTACGACTCGAACTATTTCGCCGGTTCTGGCGCGACACAGCTTGACTTATCTGACCTTTCTTCTCAGAAGCCGGATATGCTTCTGTGGCAGGGGAAAGTTGATCAGTTGTCTGCAGCCCTTACAAAACTCGGCGTTGGTCGGCTGTCTGCTTCGATCCTTGTTGATGCGGTGAACGGGCGGATGAAAGCGCTGGAAGCGAGCTCTCCGTTCAGGAACCACCCCCTGGCGATCGAGCAGATAGACTCTGCCGTATCAGCGATATTGAATGGGAAGTTCTACGCTACAGCGGACCAGATCGAGAATTCCATCAAGCCCTACAAGTATGAGGTGGACATGGACTCTCGTGAGTGGCAGCAGTCTCGGGAGTATTCGTACAAGCTCTTGAGCGAGGAGCTGAGGCAATGCAGGGCCGCTTACTCGCTGCTAGAAACCGAGGTCGGCAGCTCCAAGCTCAGCAAGCTAATAAAGTCTCTAAACTCGTTGGCGCCCTCGGAGAATCTCGATCATTTTAGTGCGTCGCTGATCTCGAAGGCGCGTGCAGGCGCGTTCTTGAAGGACCGGATTGAGCTACTGCAAGCGCGCTCTGTGTTTATCCGCTCATCGAAGTGCAAGTCCAGCAAGAACAAGGCACTGTGCCCAGAAGTGTTCATGGATGTGGTGGCTAATAAGCTTGCCGGTACGGCGGTTTTGTTTCTGAATTTCGAGCTCCTCAGCGACTTTTACTACTCGTTCCCGCGGGAGTTCGACGCCAAGCTGCAGGCTTTGAGCGAGGATCAGGTCGAAACACTCGCCACGCAGGATCCCAGTGTCAAGCGCCACGTCGAGTTGCAGCACCGGAAGGAGCTCCTGCAGCTCGCGCTGAACAAGCTGCAGACGATCTCAGATATGCGCGACATGGAGCGCTGAGCATGTTCTGTGGCTGAGGCGATGGATAATTTACGTAGCTTACATTTATTTTGTTTACGACTCTATTTGACGGCCGTACGTCTGCCCTTGGCTGCGCATACTCCAACCGTGGCTTGGCCCAGCCGATCGGACGATTTGCGAACCGCACTTGGTGTTAACGCGCGATCCCAGGTCCTAACTGGCGCTAAGCTCATCCCTTCCAGGCAATCTCGATTCAGGGCGAGGAAAAAAATACCCGTTAAGTGATTTACTTAGCGTTAATTAGGGGCCAGTAATTACTACGCCAAGGGTTCACCCTCCACTGTGGTTATTGTTTACCGCAAATTCTCGGCATCTCACATTTGGTGAGGCGGTTGTGTTGGCGATTCACACCCACGGATTTGTAGATTTCTCGGGATTGAACCGTGACGGCGGCAGTTCTCCACAACGTCCGATCCATCAGCATCCAAACCGGCCGCAGCCGCAAAGACTGTGTCTCCCTCGGTTGCTCTGGCGACCAGTTCCCGGCCCCTGGCAAGCCGGTCCTCTGATGGGTCTCCATCAGTAAACACCATGGATGCTCAAAACAACCCAACTCAAAATGGCCCCGCGGCAGACGCAGTCCCAGAAGGTGCGTCGCTGCATTCCAATCCCACGCAGCCCCCAGACGACACAAAAAGAGAGGGAACCTCGAAGTCGCTCGCTGCCAGCCTCGGGTTCGCCTCTTGGCCGTATAGTGACGATGCACTGATCAATGCGCTGCGCGTCAAGGCCGAGCACGAGCGAACGAAGCAGGAGTTTTTTCGATTCGAAAGCAATAAAAGAGTGCTCGAGATACTGGACGCCGCCAGCCGCCTCGGTATTCCCGGCCATGTCATGCCCGTTCTGTTCAGTGGCAACGACGAAATGGCCAAGCGTGCGCTCATGCAGTTCGCTGGCACCCCCTCGCGGCTCGAGAATCAAGACCAGGACCGTTCGACGCAGCAGCAGAAACAGCCCCTTGTTCCGTCGGCGGCGGGCTTCCCCATGAAAAGCCCCCGGACTCCGGTGCGGCCCGGGGGGGCGTCTCGCTCTCCCTCGCAGTCAATGCTCGGAACCGTTCAGGAATCATCGAATCTGTCGACGCCCTCTGTGCAGACGCATATAATGGAACCGAGAAGCCAGCCGCCACCCCAGCATCGGCACTCGCTGAGCTTCGATAGTAGCCGGGAGTCTCCTGAACGCTTTATCCCGGGGCATATGTCGACCGTGTCTGCGCTGCCGACATTCGGGCCCCTGAGCCCGTCAGTCTTCCCCGGCGGATCCCCTCATGGAAGACCGGTCGTACCAGGTGGTTTCTATCCGGCCCATCTCGCGTCCCCGCGGCTTCCGCAGTTGCACCAGTCGCATACAACGTCCCCCAGGCAGGCCACTCAGCCGATGGGCCTGCAGATACCCTCGCTGGCGGTTCCTGTGCCTGGTTCGTCGCAGTACTCGGGGCCCGTTCCGGTGCCCATTGTACAGTCCCCGTCGTCCTCGCAGTACCCGCAGCAGCAGAGCCAGCAGAGCCAGCCTCCGCCCCAACCGCAGCTCACTGCTCAGCCCGGTCAGGTACAATTGGCCGGGCAGACGAGGCTTTCGGCATCGCCGACGCAATCCCCGATTAATTATTCTGTACCGTCGCAGCCCCCGCGCCAACAGCAGCCCGTGGCACCGCCACATGCCCAAGTCCATCAGCAAGCTTCGTTGTCTCAACAGGACAGAAGCAGCTCCACCCAGACTCAGTCTCGACCTCTTATTCCTGTTTTGAATACCGCCGGCCCGCGAGGTGGTCGAAGAGGTGGGCACAAGCATTCGCTTTCAACGGGTGCTGATTTGCAGATCCACCAGTGGAAGCCAAAACAACTGCTGCGAGACAATCGCTGGAAGATCTCCAATCCTTTTTCCAAGTCGAAAGACCGTAAGGGGGATGATCAGCAGAGTGCTGAGAAGCAAGGCGGTGAAAAGGAGGGAGTCGAAAAGCAACCTGCCGAGAATAAGGGCCCCGAGAATAAGGGCCCCGAGAATAAGGGCCCCGAGAATAAGGGCCCCGAGAATAAGGGCCCCGAGAATAAGGGCCCCGAGAATAAGGGCCCCGAGAATAAGGGTTCTGCTGTTGAAGGCGCAGGAAGTGAATATAAGCCTAGTGCCCCGGCTAAGCAAGGCGCCCGGCCCTCAGAGAGTGACTCCTCCCGGTCAGCTCCTTCTGACGATACAACGCCGGCTGCGAAACGGCTCTCGGCGGGATTCCGGTCACCGCCGCCTGCGCCCCCTCCGGTAACATCGACCTCTTCGGCCGCTGTCGTCGCTGCCCAGAATAACCGTCGACGTAGCATGACACACGCTCGCCAGCGATCTCGCACCTCTGTTTCGGGGTCTGATGCTGTTCCTTATGCTCCTGTTGATGATGCAAAGCGCCATAGCGAGGGCGTTGCTGTGTTGGCATCTCTTGCTACTGAGCAGGACCGACGTGACAGACAAGAAGACGACGCTCCGCGGGGATCGTCTGACTCTACGGCCGCGCAGCCTCCTGCTAGCCAGTAGCTGGTGTGACATCCACTCATGGATTTTGTCCGAATAATAAAATCAGTCTCTGCCTTCAGAGAACAACCATCTTGTTGTATTGTCCACTCTTATAAAGGGATTAGTGGCATCGCTTCGTACTGTCGTATTAATATTTATCAACTCTACCTTCAACCTTCTTGTACATATATGTATCTCTTGTTGTGTTAGTATCTGTTTCCAGCGGTTGCTCCTGCAATGGCATGTATTATGATAATCCTCGCTCTCTGTCTATTTTTAATTGGCTAATTCGCGTATTAGACTGTGTTGATGTATCTCTCCCGGTGTCGGTATGGTCAACGACATCAATTACAATGGCATTACCTCAGTGCTTCCAAGTACGCAAGCCAAATAGATACCGCACCAAAATGGCGACAAAGCCAGAGCTACATCGAGCAACCACTCACTCACTAAATCAAATAAACAAGTCTAGTGCGAATGAACGAAAAGAGCATAGAGAGGAAGAGACTCAAGCTCGAAAACGAAAGGCCATAGAATGCCACCAAGCAGTGGGTTACTCGCCTAATGAGGATGCTCAGCGAGGTGCCGTCTCAAACCATTAAAAGCGAAAAGCCAGCGCCTAGAACGTAATGAGACGGACTGTACAGGTAACACAACGACTTGTTATAGAGATCGGCTTTGCTACATGTGAGATCATCAGCTACGTCGTCGGATCAATGTGACGTCACACACACCGAACCAACGCTGCTGCTGATATTGGAGAAGGAAGCGCTAGCGATGAATTTAATGTAAAATTAAATTTCGTGGCGCACTTTGCACTAATTTCGAGGTAGGTTTGCTAGCCAAAAAAAAACTCCGTGACGGAGAATCGAACTCCGATCTCCCGCGAACTGACCGCGTAAACGTGACAGGCGGACATGCTGACCATTATACCATCACGGATTCTATATGAACGGAGTCGACTAAGCACATTATACGCCAGCCCTATCCACGTCCAAGCTCCCAAAAATAGAATGACAGTATTCTTCCAGCTGATCAGGAGAATACATGTCTAACTAACATACCCCTATGCAGTCACCGTCTTGCTAACGACACCAATGCAAAAAAGTACTCCGAGACGGAGAATCGAACTCCGATCTCCCGCGAATTGACCGCGTAAACACGACAAGCGGGCATACTAACCATTATACGATCACGGACTTTGTACGACTTTGTACGAACGATGACGACTAAGTACAATGTAGACCATCACAACTCACATCCTAGCGGTATTACTAAGGGTATCAGTGATAGAAAAACGGCGACGAAAAATTGAACTTCGAAAATTCCGGTAAACGAGGCCCACAGACACCCGGAAATACCAATCACTATTCTACCGCTGATCCTATATGAGCGATGATGACTAAATGAAATACATAAGCTAATCCTAGCTGTCTTACAAACGACACCGAAAAAAAAACTCCGTGACGGAGAATCGAACTCCGATCTCCCGCGAACTGACCGTATAAACGTGACAGGCGGACATGCTGACCATTATACCATCACGGATGCTTCTGACCAAAGATTGGATATTGACGTCATCCATGTACTGCGGCAATGCTGTGCTCACACCGTATCGTGGAGGAGGTGGTGATTTTGGTTCCCGAGGGTGGTGGTGTGGTCATAACTTTAGCCGGGCCCGTTGACCCCGCGAATGGAGAACGTTGAGCTCGACGAAGTACAGTGGAGGTCACCAGAATGGGTACAGGCATTCGGGCTTCGCACTGACAATGTACTGGACTACTTTTCACTGTCGCCGTTCTATGATCGATCCTCGAACAACCAAGTTTTGAAAATGCAAACGAATTTCAATGAGCAGTTCCAAAACAGAGGCGAGGAGCTAACGGCTGAGCTGAAGAAGCTAAAAGGAATCGAGTATCAGATCGCTGTAGCAAGAGACCCGGACTTGTGGGTCATATACAAACAAGATCGGAAAAGTCCCATCGAAGTAGAGGTTCTGTCTGTGTACTTCGTTAGCGGCGAATACATTTACCAGAGTCCCTCGGTTTACAACGTGCTTGCTTCTCGAATCCTGGCCACGAGCCAGTTTTTAGGCGAGGCCTTACGGACCGCTGAGCAGCTCCCCGAGTTCACCTGCTCTGGTTACGAATACAACAAGCAGAGAAAACAGCCAGAGGAGAAAGGTTTGTCCAAAATCCAGCCCGAAAGCAAAGAGAATACCGCACTCCTAGACAGATCCCTTAACATATCAGTCGGACTGCTACGGCAGCAGCAACATCAACTTCGTAAATAGAAAGCAACCTCGTGAATAGCTCATGAGGCACGATATACCGTGAAATAACAGATAATGGGCGACACCATGAACACAGTGGAGGCAAGCGGTAGATGCTTAATGAAAAGATGAATGTCTAATGGCTCTATTTATGTTTTATTTCTGTTCTTTTCGAGTCTCGTGAGTAGAATGAAATTATAAATGTTCTAAACGCGTCAAACTAAACTAGAAAAGGTATGATTCTAAATGACAAAAATTAGTCCATTTCCTCGGCGCCGCCAGTCTTGTTAGCGATGACGAAACGCGAGCCACGCTCGTCGCTCTCGTGCTCGATGGCGAGACGCGAGAGACGGGCAATAAGGTTTTCGAGCTTAGCGTCACCCTGCGAACGGACGGAGCGACCGACGTTAGCAAGACCCGGAGCACGGTTAAGAATGAAGGCGAACACAGCAATGACAATCGTGACCAGGATGGAGTACATCCAGACGACAATGACAGTAACAACCGAAGTCCAGCCATCAGCAGTCTCCTCGAAGAGATCACGAGGGTTAGTGTCGTAGGTAGAGCCGGGGCCCGACAACCAACCGAAGAGACAGAAGACGGTGGCAATGACATCGACGCCGAGAATGGCCATGACAAGCTCCCAACTCGGGTGGGTCTGTCCACCACGAGTGACGAAAATCAACCAGTTCTCAGTAAGAGAGATCTCAAGGAAAAGAATCTCCTGGACAGAGCCGTAGTTCTCAACAATACCACCGTTCGGCAGGTAGAGAGTAGCACGGATGACCCAGGTGCCGAGGGCAAGAAGCAAACCAAGGATAGAGGAGACAATCCAGATCTTGGGCAACTGCCACTCGACGGGACGCGGTTCGTAGTGAGCATTATCGTAGGCAATGGCAATGGTGGCAAGATCAGCGAACAAGGCAAGGAACACAACCAACTCGACACGGACGGTCTCGTTGATGATGATCATAGCCGTGACAAGGTAGATCTCCAAGTGCAAACAAAGGGCGATACGGTACTGAATGTAAGCCTTCATACGCTGGAAGATCTGACGAGCGACCTTGATAGAGTCGACAATGGTGGAAAGACCCGGGGCAATGAAGACAATATCAGCAGCAGCCTGGGCAGCCTCGGTGGCACCCTCGACAGCAATGCCGCAGTCAGACTTCTTAAGCGAAGGAGCATCATTAACACCGTCACCGGTCATGGCGGTAAGGTGGCCACGCTCCTGAAGCATCTCAACGACCTGGTACTTGTGCTCAGGGAAAACCTCAGCGAAACCGTCAGCCTTCTCGACAAGGTCGTGCTGAAGAGCACCAGTAAGACCACCGTTAACGAGCTTGTCAGAGTTGTAAACCTTGGTACCAAGGGAAAGCATCTTACAGGTCTCCTTAGCAATGGCAATGGCGTCACCGGTAAGCATCTTGACGGAAAGACCCAAGTGCTGAGCCTCAACAATGGTCTGGGCAGTGTCGTCACGAGGAGGGTCGAAGAGCGAGATCATACCAAGCAGCTGCCAGTCCTCGTCACCCTTCTTAACAGAGACACCGAGCGAACGGAAACCACGGGTGGCGAACTCACGAGCCTTCTCCTTGTAAAGCTCAGCCTGCTCCGGAGTGCAGTTAGACAGCTTCAAGATAGCGTTCGGGGCACCCTTGGCGCAAGTGTAGGTCTCGCCATTAAGCTCAGCAACAGCAGTGATACGCTTGGAGACCGGGTCGAACGGGGTGAACTGGATGGTGCGCCAGCCCTGCTGCATGATGTCGAGGGCCTTCGGGTAACGCTTGAGAGTAAGGACGGTAATCTTGTCAATCGGATCAAGAGCCTTAACCTTGTGCGACGAAGCAAGAGCGGCGACAGCCATCATCCAGTTGACATCGACGCCCTCAGCAACGAACGGCTCACGGATAGAAAGACGGTTGGCAGTAAGAGTACCGGTCTTGTCGGAACAGAGAATGTCAACACCAGCAAGAGACTCGATGGCAGTGAGCTTCTGCACAATGGCCTTACGGTCAGCAAGGTAAGCAGCACCGACGGCAAGAGTGGTGGTGGTGACAACAGGAAGACCGACGGGAACACCAACGATTAGAAGAATGAGAAGGTAGTGGAACAGGTTGTTGGAAGAGTGTTCCGGAGTAGCGATCTTCAAGTGACGGAAGAAAGCGCCAATCCACGATGCAAGAATCCAGGCGATGACAAGAACCAAAAGCGAAGTACCAATGGAGTCCATGACGGCCTTGAAGTGACCAGTGTCGTGGGCACCCTGGACCATGGAGGCAGTCTTACCAACGAATGTGCTAGTACCAGTACCGGTGATGATAACGTAGGCCTTACCACGCTTGCAGCCGGTAGTGTAGTAGATGTAGTCAGCCATGTACTTGTCAACAGCAAGCGACTCACCAGTCATGGACGACTGGTCAACAGCAAGAATCGGGTGGCTGCCCTTGCGGCCCTTATCGCCATCGTCGTCCTCTTCATCGGGGTTGTCGTTGCCAGCGGCGCTCAGGTCAGAGTTAATGTAGTCAAGGTACTCAGCGTAGCCCTGCGGGTTGCTGTAGTCGCAGATAATGCGACCGTCACCCGGGACAACGGTACCCTCCTCAACAACGGCAATGTCACCAGGGACGATCTCACGAGCAGGAAGGTTCTGCTCGTGGCCGTCACGGACGACAGTAGCCTTCATAGCAATATCAGCCTTAAGCGAAGCGACGACATCGGCGGCCTTGGACTCCTGGTACCAACCGACGAAAGCATTAAGCATCAAAATACCAATAATGACACCGAAATCAACCCAGTCACGAAGACCGGCAGCGAAAAGAACGGCAATCTCCATAACGTAAAGAATGGGACCACGGAAGTAACCAATGAACTGAACGAAGAAGTTCGTAGTCTCACTGGAAAGCTCGTTGTAACCAGCGCGCTTACGACGGTGCTCGACCTCGGCCTGCGGAAGACCGGTCTTCATGTCTGTAGAAAGCCATGCGTCGGGCACAGAGAAGGTTCCATGAGCAGCAGACTTGGCCCAGAACTTCCACTTGGGAGGGGCCTTCTCCTCAGTCTGCTCCTCTTCGCCGTCGGACTCTTCCTTCTCACCAGCCTCGTGGTAAGTAGCGACGTAGCGAACTAGAGCGGCATACTCATCGAGGTTGTCGTATACGTCTCCAGCGACTTTGGTCTCCTCCTCAGACATCTTGTATTAGAAGAACAAGGGTATTAGGGGGATCTTCTGGTAACAAGAGTTGAAGTTGATAGAGAGAAAATCCTTGCTAACGGGAGACCTTATTCCCTTTTATCTGGTCCGCATAGATTAGTCAGATGAACGTATTGGTAAGCGAGGGTAGGGCACAAAAAGCATCGATCGGGTGAGCGCCGATAGGATGATGCGACCACAACAAATAAACAAGAAAACGGTGCGAAGGATGCCGTGGGAGTATCATTGTGTGCCGCCACCGCCAACTCTCATGAGAATAGATTAGCACTGAGGAATTAATAATTACTAGTTTTTGATATTTTACACTTTGTCGGGCTGCCAAGGCTGTTCTTACTGTGTAGTTACCTTTTATTTTTGATACGGACGTATGGCCGCACCCTCACATATTTTGAGTTACGTACGTTGACTTTTTGTCACAGGTCGGAAGACATAGGGTAACGCACCACCTGTGTTGTTGGACATGGTCATGCACCGGCTCCCTGTCGAATGAGGGAGCGGATTTCCTCCCCCTACCCATATTCATGTACGCATAGGTGAATAGGGCGGCTCTGCAAGCCCAAATGCGGTGAAACCCAAACAGCCACATGCAAGATAGGTTTCCAAAGATATGCCAGTTGGTATGGGACTTTAAAGCGCTGCTGTGAGTTTTACGGGGGTACAATGATCAAAATTTGCTAAATATGCTAAATACCAATTAAAGGACACCACAATTGATTTGTTCAACCCCTCCGGAGTCAATGGTGTAGCCACTCTGGCTGAACCCCGGGTGTCCCATTCGGAGTTTGATTTATAAGCGATTTACATCAATTTTCGCCGACGCAGTGAAGTCGGATACAGCGATTTCTATTGGACTGTGATACCTGTCAGGTGATATATCGCCAGGCCAATTGGGACGGCTAAAATCTATGAGCGGAGAAACGATGCCAGCCCACCGGCCGTGGTCTGCCGCGCAGCTGCAGGACTGCTGCGATGTAGCTGAATACCGGCATTCGTGCGCTAGCCCGCCAGATGGCATGCTTGGTTTCCCCTTTCGAGGTATGCTTTTTAGATTACATAACAATACAAACGTCATCGTACTTTGGTAGCGCGGCACCGTGCTCGCCTAGAGAGCCGCGGCACGAAAACGATGGGCCCGATTCAAATACACGGAACTCGTATTTAGAAATTCAAGGCGCCGAGAACATAACGGTGTCAGCTAGGATAAGTAGGGTGTGTTTCGAAAATCGGTTTATGAATACAGCTATATATCAGAAGGTGTACCTAAAAAAGAAAAACTCAAGAGCTATCGGAAGCGAGCTCCCAAGTAGAGTGATTAGGCTAGAAGTATGATCTGGGCGTAGTTTTGAACCGCATTAGCTATCTTGACGAACTGCCAAAGGGTCTTCGATACGCCGTAGCGTTATGAAGAAGAAATGAAGTTTCAGCCCTATCCTAGTTCAAAATGAGATGTTACTAAACTTGAGCGCCGTTGCCTTAGGGCCGAGAGGCCCCGAACAGCGTAGTTCTCTGATGAAATCGCAACTGGGGCGCAAATAAGCTGAGGCAAAATAAAAGAGTCAAAATAATAAATAATACGAACAGTGACTGTCTATGTCTTAGTATCTAGAATCGACTGGCCTTGCTGGTTTCCTTTTATATCCTCGAGATCCAACAGCAACCTTATGTTCTCGATGTTCTCGGCACGTCGCTCCTCCTCGGTGATTAAGTTCGACAATACACGTTTGCGCTCCTGAATTTTCAGCATTCGTTCTTCAATCGAGCCCTGGATGATGAACCTGGTGATGGCGACATTGTCTGTTTGGCCCATTCGATGGATTCGGTCGATTGCTTGAGACTCGTTCGCGAAGTTCCACCAAGGATCCATGAGATAGGCATGATTGGCGACTACGAGATTGAGTCCCACGCCTCCTGCCTTTTGACTCAAAAGAAGTACCGAGTCACTTCCCTTAGCAGCCTTGAATCCTTCTACCGCAGCGGCTCTTTGAGCTTGAGTCATTGTGCCATCAAACCTGAACACTGGGAAACCGGAGTCCTTGAGATTGACTTCAATCAGGTCCAAGAACGAAGTAAACTGAGAGAAAACAACGGCTTTACCATAGCCCTGGGAGTATGACTGGCGCAGAGCAGTGACGAGTGCACGTATTTTACTGCTCTGCATGCCTTGATTGAGAGGCTGGAGCTTCTTTGCGGATCTGTTGACCACAAACAAACGCGATGAATCGATGGGTGCACGGCAAATGTGACACACAGCTTTGTCTCCCCGCCGCTTCAAATAGTCGATATGCGACATCATGCAATCTCGGCAGGCAGAGTGGAGACACTCCGTCAACACCGGCTCGTTCTGATTCTCGCTGCAAATAGAGCACTCAGCTTCTTCCAATGGATTTTCAAGTAAGTTCTTCAAGGTCTCGGCAGTGTACTCAATGGACGGCGTGGTAGCAAACTTGTCCAGTAACGTCTCGACATCAGCTGTTAGGTCGAGTTTGAGCTCGTCATCCATATCGCCGCTTTCGTCATGTTGCGCGGAGGGCTGCTCGAGTTTCATTTTTTTCGTTGCTGGGGCTTGGCTTTCTGCGGCAGGTGCTGCAGGATGGTCGGCGCCAGCGTCAAGGTAGCGGTTTCTCAGTAGCAATGGGTGACAACAGACCTGACGAAGGCGTAGAAGCAGTGTGAGAATTGCACTATACTTGGAACTTGCAGTTCCCTCCATGACTTTAATCTGCACTGACTCACGAACGCGCGCATATAAGTGCGAGTACAATGTCTTTTCTTCTTCGCTGAATGATATGCGCTTTATCTCCACTTGCTTAGCCGGAAGCTCGACCAAAGGCCGATTTGTTATGGGGTCTCTCATCGCCTTTGTTCTTCTTAGACAAATTGGGGCGACGACGGCCTGAACGGTTTTCATAGCTCGTTCGCGCGACTCGGGCTTGTGAAACTGCTCTGTGATGAACGACCTCCAAAAAATAAAATTGTTCCACGGCTCCACGCCAATGAAGCGCACAAGACTGTACAGATCCTCGAGCCTGTTGATAACAGGTGTTCCTGTAAGCGCCCATCGACGCTCTCCGCGTAGATCGAAGCACGCTTTTGCCGTTTGCGTTGCCCGATTTTTTATGGTATGTGCTTCATCCAGTATGATCCTGTCGAACTGAGTGTTGAACAGGCCTCCAGATTTGTATATGCTGCGTTGTTTGTGCTCTGAAGAAACCATGCCATAGGTAGTGACGACGATTCGGTGGTGGAAGCCAGGCCTCGTCATAAAGTCTGAGAGAGAGTTCCGAGTCGCGTTAGAGCTAGAGTTCCCGTAATAGATCAGACAGCCACATTTTTTTGCGTCTTTTGCGGCCTTCTGAATTTCTGATTCCCACTGTGAAAGCAAAGACATGGGCGCCACGACTAAGGTAGCCCTACAACGCGACTCCTCAGTTGCAGAATGGATCAATGCCAAAGCGATTATCGTTTTGCCAAGACCCATTTCATCAGCGAGGATACCTCCTCGACTGCGCAGGGCCAGAGTTGGACGCGTCAAGCTAAGCTCACCGCTATTTAAGTTGACCCAAAACGGATCGCCCTCTGGCCATTCAAGCTGAGTCCACAGTGGATGAGTTTCGCTGGCCGCCTCATCCACTTCACCAATCACTCTTTCCCGTTCGAGCATCCAAGCGAGACCGCGCTTTTGATAAGGGAATAGGGACAGGCCGAAGGAGTCGCTTGGCTCTACCTCCTCACCTTCTACATTTTTGGGCGCCGACACGGCCTCGTCGTAGAAGAGCTCAATCTGGTGTGTGCTCAATTCTTGCTCCTCTTCGTCCTTATTGCCGGTCAGATCCGTTGGCGAAGTCAATTCAGTACTTGGAGAAGATTGCCGCGACTGGGGAGAGCCGGAGCGCCGCTGCACTGCACCCTGAGAAGCCTTGTTGGACTCGATTATGGCTTCCTTCATGTCGACCGAAGAGTCCACTAGCCCCAGTCTACTTAACAAGCTCACCAGGGCCAGCTGGCGAAGCCTGACAAGCCGCTCGTCGCGCGTCTCCTTAGTCTCATCTACAATCGTCTTCTTTTTGGGCTTGAGGTCAACAGAAAAAGAGGACGAGGCGGTGAACACAGAATGCTTGAAGTAGCAGTCCACTTGAACAAACACAGTAGATCCCAAACGGAGCACAGGGTCCGCGTATATTACAGTGGCTTCGAAATGGCAAACCCCTGCGTCGATGAGCACAGACATGAATCGCGCGTCCGACTCTTGGGCTCTGGCGAAGTACAGACCCTCCGAATTATAAAATCTCACTATCACATCGTCTTTTTGCTTAGAGGCCGAGGATCCCGTACCTGCGCGATCTATTTTCAGCTTCTCGTCAAATTGCACCAGGGACCGCCCAGATCGCGTACACCACACATCGGCCTGTATACTACCGACGAACCTGCAGCCATCAGTCCAGAGCTGCTTGTTATCGTCTTTCTGAGGGCCTAAAATTTCATGACTGTCGGTATTTGCACCGCCTGCGGTACTTGGTGCGCCAGGATCGTTTGGGACTGCGGAGACACTTGAAACGCTTGAAGCACGCGCGTCATGATCGTTGGCTAGTTCTGCGGCCTCTCCGCCGATCTTCACAAGATTCTTGTGATCCCGGCGAACCTCAACATTGTCGTCCACAAAAATCGCGTCGGCAGCATCAATATCGCTATCATGAGTCGCGGTATCGGGGGCAGCTTGTTCGGTGGCAACGCGATCTGGCGACGCATGTCGCTCCAATTCTGCGTCCGCGTGCTCAATTGAAACTTTATCGAGATACTGCATCACCGCAAGCTCGAAATTCGCCTCTGCCTGAGGCACTAACCGCTCAAAGACAGGATCAGGGAGCTTGCCAAGCACATCCTCGAGCCGAGTTCTGAGTGCACTGTGAGCCTTTTTCTGTTTCAAGTTTTGAAAAAACGACGGATTATTTGAGTTCTTGGATTGGAACCGGTGGAACGGGCTGGCCAATTCATCCATAGAACCAGATGCGCGAAGACTGTCGCGTGCTTTTGATGTTTTGCTTAGATTACGCGTTCCGTAATTAGTGTGTGCCGGGGCAGGCGAAGCTTTCCGGGGAGGGCAGGTGCTGGAAATAAGGGCTATGACATAATACACAGTCACTCAAGACCCTGGCGGCGCTTGATGCCCGCGAGGCGGGAGAACATCACGTGGTGATGTAAACCGACTCAATCGCTGTCAGGCGTGACGGGGCCCGGCGTGTGCGGTTCCGTGCCCTCACATATCGAAAATTGAAATCCTATTGAATTTCAACAGTTTTACCTTAAGCAAAAATGGCTATTGGTAAGAACAAGGGTTTGAGCAAAGGCAAGAAGGGAAACAAGAAGAAGACTGTTGACCCCTTCACCCGCAAGGACTGGTTTTCGATCAAGGCGCCTGCTCCCTTCGATGTCCGTGACGTTGGCAAGACCCTTGTGAACCGCTCGACCGGTCTCAAGAACGCCAACGACGAGCTCAAGGGCCGTGTGCTTGACGTGTCGCTTGCCGACCTCAAGAACAGCGAGGACTACGCCGCCCGCCGCATCCGCTTGCGCGTTGACGAGGTCCAGGGCTCGAACGTCTTGACGAACTTCCACGGTCTCGAGTTTGCCAACGACAAGCTGCGTTCGTTCGTTCGCAAGTGGCAGACTCTTATCGAGTGCAACGTCACCGTCAAGACCTCGGATGACTACCTTGTCCGCATCTTCGCCATCGCTTTCACCAAGCGTGTGCCGAGCCAGCTCAAGAAGACTGCCTACGCCCAGTCTTCGCAGATCCGCCAGATCCGCAAGAAGATGAGCGAGATCATGACCCGCGAGGCTTCGCAGGTCACTCTCAACCAGCTTGTTGCTAAGCTCGTTCCGGACACCATCGCCGACGAGATCGTCAAGTCGACCAAGCCCATCTTCCCGCTTCAGAACGTCAACGTGCGCAAGGTTAAGCTGCTCAAGCAGCCGAAGTTCGACCTCGGTGGCCTGCTCGCCCTTCACGGTGAGGCCTCCGTTGACGACACTGGCCGTAAGGTTGCTGGCGAGTTCAAGGAGCGTGTCCTTGAGTCCGTTTAAATATATTAATGAATGGTCTACATTCTCACATAACATAACTTAACTTCAGCAGAGCGCAGTTTTAATAGTACTGTTCAAGGCTTCACGACCGCATCGGTGATCCGTGCCAGTTCATGATCACTCTAGTTGAAAGCGCCAGGTGTGTGTGCAACGCCAGGTGTGTGCTTTGGTCGTCCATCATGTCGCATTGACAAGACCAGGCCGCGTCAAGCACTGCCCAGCACTGCCCAGCACTAGTTCGTAGTTGGATATAGCATCTGAAACGCCTGTCGACTGATTGCCAACGACGGTTCGTTATTGGGCGAGATGGCGAGTGGGCTAGAAGACTGCAATTACATTAGATTAGGACAGAATCTTCTATTTTCTAGACGAGGACGACCCGTGCCTTGGGAGGTGCTCGGTGATCTCCTGCGGCCCCGGTCCTACGCGCGTGTGAATGACGCGCTCAATACCCGTGCGGAGCACCTCGGCGTACTTCGAGTCGTCATTCGCAGCGGCGGCAGCATGGCCCGGGAACCCGGCGACGCCCTGCAGGCTGCTGAGACCCTTGAGAACAGCGGCCTCGTCGGCAGCAAGGTAGTAAACGACACAGTTCGGACCGGCATCGAAGGTGTACGCAGCCACGGTTTTGCCCGCGGCTTCATTGATCTGCTCCACCGTGCGGATCGCCGCGCGGCTCACGTCATTCATGTAGAAAATCGGCGGCGTGCTGTCGAGGCACACCGCATGGAACTGGTTCGAGTCGCGCATCGTGAGGTCAGCGAACGTCGCGAAGTCGCGGTCCAGGATCGCCTGCTTCATCTCCGTGAACCGCGCGGGCACGACGTGGGCAACACGCTCCTTGAACAGGCTCGACGTGGCCACGGTGACCTGCATGCCCGAGGTCGAGGACACGTCCTTCTTTTCAGCACTCACCACAAGGATCAGCGCACGCATCTCGGGCCAGTGCTCGACAGGCGCGATCTCCACGGCACGCGAGTCAAGGCCATCGGCCTGCGATCCCATTTCCCAAGCAACGTATCCGCCGAACAGCGACCGGCACGCGGATCCCGAGCCCTGGCGCGCCAGCACGCTGAGCTCGCTTGCCGACTGCGGCAGCTTGTACAGTGCGGCCACCGCCTTGACGAGCGCGGCAAATCCCGCGGCACTCGAGGCCAGCCCGGCCGCGGTGGGGAAGTTGTTTTCGCTGACGATCTGCAGCGGCAGCGTGCTCAGCTTCGGCAGAGCAGCGTCCTGGGCCTCGGCCTCGGAGCGCAGTCCACGCAGCGCCGCCAGAACCTGCAGCGTTCGCTTGCCGAGCGTCTCCTTTTTGTTGTTCAGCCACAGCTCCTCGAACTCCGCGAAGTCGGCACTCGCCCGCGCTGTAGTCGTCGCGCGGAGGTCGTCCTGCGCCAGCGTCACGCTGATCGACGAGTTCGTCGGCAGGTTCAGCGGCAAGTCGCGCTTGCCCCAGTATTTCAGGGTCGCAATGTTGACAGGGGCCGTTGCAGTCGCCTCAAACATCAGTTTCTTTTGTGCAAAACGGAGAGTTTCACGCGTTCGCCGCGGTGAGGTTCTGGGACTAAAGGGCACACAATCATGGCCGTACACCCTCGTGATCAGCCTTTCTCGCGGCGAGCTGCTCTCACGCTGCGCGAACTGAGCTCGCTGGCCAAATCAGCTGATATCCACAAATCGTGAGCACGAGTCCAGCGTCAGCTGTTTCTTGAGATCATCAAGCAAAGCGGCGTCTCCACTAGCCCCGCACCATGCGTCTTGCAGTTTGCTGCAGAGACCGTGCCGGCTCCTGTATCTAGCTTTAAAAGAGCAAAGGTGGCCAATAAACACCTTTCATACGCCGGCCAGTTATCTGTAGAAGTTTCTAATTTTTTTCGAAATTCTATTCATTTCTTGCTTGATCTCCTCCTCGCGAGCTTGGGCCACTCGCCTTCCCTACTTTTCTTGTACCCTTATCTCCACTCGATGCTCGCATCGTATACCTAACCCTATATGCAATGGCTGCCCAAGGCTCAGCACGAGTCTAAAATTACTGAGCGCAGGGAGGTTGAGTACAGTGTAGTTAAATTAAAGGCCCAGGAGGTCGATCGTAAAGTTGGCATGGCGCACAATCCGCGTGGCACCTTTTGACCCGACACAGTGCGTTATCTGCAGCAGTGTGCGCGTCCTTGATCTACGATCCTCGCTGCTTTGTTCGATTTGATCCTGCCATTTTCTATATATTGCGCAACACGCCATTTTAGCCGCTTGACCCTAGCACGCTGACGGCGCGTAGCGACTGAGGGTGCCGCCGTGCACCATAAATGCCCATCTAACACCATCCCCACTGTATATCAAGAATTTATTATAATGCAGGGCCATGCGCGACGGTTAAACTGCCCTCCGGGCGGATTTTCTGTGCTAAATTCTGCACACGATTGTGGCCCCCTGGTACGGCGCGACCCGAGAGCCGTTCGTGTGAGAAGCTGGCAACGTGACGCTTGTGATTATGTCAAGCTTTAACCTACCCTGATGCCCCTGCATATCCCCGCAAACTTGCCCCAAAAGTCGAGATGAGATTAAATCGATCCATCTGATACGCTCAACGCTAATCCGTAGTGCGCATCAGTGGTTTCCATTTAAGGAGGGGTTCTCCTGGGCTGCCTCGATAGCATATTTCTGTTAGATATAGCCCCTCAGCTTTGCAGATGAAGTTCAGAATCTCTCGCGCCGTGCTGCTTGGCCTCATATCCGGCCTCTGCTGGTATGCGCAAGGTATTGGCCAGGCGAACTTTGGTAACAGCACAAGCTTGCCATCTTTTGTGAAGCAGTTCCCGTCCCTAAATCAGAAGCTACCAGGGCTGAGTGAGGGAGAAAAGTCGCACCGCTCGCTTATGGTAGGTGTTGTGACTGCAGTTTACGAGCTTGGCCTTGCTGGCGGAGGCCTGTCAACATATTTTTTTGGTGACCGTTTGGGTCGCAAGGGAATGTCCTACGCTGCTGCGGTATCAGTCATCATTGGCGTGGCGATCGAGGCCAGCTCGTACTCGCTCGCTCAGCTAATTGTTGGCCGCATCGTTGCTGGTGTCGGAATTGGTGCGTTCACGGCAACGGTTCCGGCTTGGGTGGCCGAGTCAGTTGCTCCGCGCAAGCGTGGGCCGCTTGTTTTCATCGGAGGTGGCTTCGGCATCAGCGGTGTTGCGTCGATGTCGTGGATAGCTCTAGGGTTGTACCTGCATCAGAAACAACACGAGATAGCATGGCGCTTCCCCATGGCTCTCCAGGGAATTGTGGCCATCCTGGTGATTATTGGCGTGACTTTCCAGTACGAGTCGCCGCGTGCGCTCGTGCGCATGGGAAAGGAGGAGAAAGCCTACGAAGTTATGCGCAAGATTCGCGATGACGATCCCATAGAGGTGATCGACGCCGAGTTCGCCGAGATCGTCCAGGCCTACCAACTAGAAATCGCGACAAAGGACAAATCTCCGTGGCGGTTCAACCAGCATAAGCAATTCCGCCGAACGATGACGGCAATTGCATTGTCGGGTCTGTGCCAGATGTCCGGTATCAACCTTATCACTTTCTACGGTTCGATCATTTTCGAGGACGACATCGGCTTGAGCGCTACGAAGTCAAAGATCTCGCTGGCGGGACTGCAAACATGGCAGGCCATTTGTGCCTTCTCCGCTGCCTGGTTTGTTAACCGCTTCGGCCGCCGGAACTTGCTGCTTGGCGGGTCGGCGACCATGTGCATCTGTTTCTGCTGCTGCGCCGGGCTTGCCTCCGCAAACTCCACGGATGCCTCGTACGGTATTCTCGCATTTGATGCCATCCAGTTGGCAGCTTTCCCGATTGGTCTGTTCCTGAACCCTTTCCTTGTTGGATCCGAGATCGCCGGGCTTCTGTGCCGCTCGGCGGTGCTGGCCTGTGTCTCTTGCATGAACTGGCTTTGCAACTTCGCAATTGCGCTCGCAACCCCGGTCGGCTTCACGAACATTGGGTACCGCTACTACATCGTCTACATCGCCACGAACGCGGCGCTGTTCATCTACGTGTACCTGTTCATTCCCGAGATGGGCGGGCTCACGCTCGAGGAGGTGGACCAGGCATTTGTCAACTCACGAACGCCCTTCGACATTGTGCGCTGCGCCGACGCCATTCGTGAGGCCGGACACGTTCCACCTGACAATGCGTTGGCGCGTTCGTCCACGAAGGATGACGAGAAGGGCTCGGTTGTTATGGTTGAAGACGTCGGGAAAGTATGAGAAGCATCTGTCATCGTTCTTTATATGAATTAGACTATATATTAGACCTCTTGATTCAACCTGTCTCATGCACACACTTTGGCAATGCAGGCGTAGCCGCCGAGCCGCTGCGCCGTTGACTCAAGAGTCATGTTGCCGTTGTCAGCTCACCGTGCTGGATCGCTGATCAAATCAACCGGGTTAATGTTTACCGATTATTCAGTTATTTCCGCCGGCTGACCCATATCCGAATTCCGCCCGTGCCTTACGCTGGCCGGATTCAGGGTCTACTGTTGCACCCGTGGCACCCGTGGCACCCGTGGCACCGCGTCGCACCGCATCCAGCTTTCATTTCGTTTTGACTTCAGCATTTAATGCTATTTAATGATAATTTTGCCGTTTGCAGCACGACGGTTCATGTTCGTTTAGCGGCTGCTTATGGCCCGCTGCGGCCCATATCAATCCGCATTCGATGGCCCTAGCCCGCTATGCACTGGCTGCTGAAGGCCGAGCCCGAGTCTCGAATAGTGAAAGGGCAGGATGTTAAGTACACCATCGACGACCTGAAGGCCGAGAAGGTCGGCACCTGGGACGGGGTGCGGAATAATGAGGCCAGGAAGCATCTCATGGCCATGAAGGCCGGAGACACCGCGTTCTTCTACCGATCCAATTGTAAAGAGCCCGGAGTTGTCGGAACGATGAAGGTGGTTAAAGAGGCATACCCGGATGTGACGGCCAAGGATCCGAATGCCGCCTACTATGACCCGAGGGATCCCGATCGGTGGGTTGTCGTGGACGTTGAATACGAGTCGCACCTGCCGAGCCCTGTGCTGCTCCATACAATCAAGGCCACGCCTGAGTTGCAGGACATGCAGCTAGTGAAGCGTTCGCGGCTGTCGGTAACTCCGGTCACGGACGAGGAATGGGACCGCGTGCTTGACCTGTCTAAAGCCCAGCCCGATCCAGCCGATCCAGCCGAGCCAGCTCATCCGGCCAAGCCAGCTAAGGACACGACGAAACGACCTGCAGATCAGAGCAAAGCACGCAAAAGACGCAAGCAGTAAGCTTACCAGAGATTTTAATTCATGTAAACCATTTTAGTTCATGCAACCCAAGTCTCAGAGCGAACGCGGGATTTTGAGAGGTCGAGAGAACAACTTGGAAACGGGCTGGATCGACAGCCCACAAGCCGGATCAACATCTGATTCAATTTTCTGCTTTCGAGGATCCAACGCCTGAATTCACCGCTAACCACTGCAGTCTCATAAAATAGCGTTGATATACCGCCAGGCTATATAGTGCGTCTGAGCCCCAACCCGCTACCGTCTCAGAATGCTAAGACTGGCTGGTGGATCGTGGCCAGCTCGGGTGAGCAACCTTCGCGTCTCGCAGATCACAGCAAAGTCGGCAGTCAGATACGTCCATGCTGTGCCTGAGCAGGTCAAGACTGAGACAAAGCCGCCGAGCCCGACCGTGGCCGAGCGGTTTGTGAATGCCCTTCCTCGCGCTTGGCAGCCCTACGCACGGCTCAGCCGCATGGAGAGGCCTATTGGCACTTGGCTGCTGTTCTCGCCGTGTACGTGGTCTTTGACTATGGGAGCCACGATGGCTGGAGTGCCGATGTCGACGACCTTCTACTACTACGGTGTCTATTTAGTTGGTGCATGGTTGACGCGCGGCGCCGGGTGCACCATCAACGATATCTGGGACCGCGATCTCGACAATGGCGTCGAGCGCACGAAATCGAGGCCGCTGGCTGCGAAGGAGGTGACTGTGAAGCAGGCAACTGCGTGGCTTGGCGCGCAGGGCGTCGCGAGTCTTGGTGTTCTCGCAACGCTCCCGCGCGAGTGCTGGTACGTTGGATCGGCGTCCATCATTCCGGTGCTTGTGTACCCCCTTTTCAAGCGGTTTACGTATTACCCGCAGATCTGGCTGTCGCTGTGGTTCTCGTGGGGCGCCATCATGGGCTTCCCCGGGATTGGACTGTCGTTGACGAACCCGGCGGTTCTGTGCTCGAGCCTGTCGCTGCTCACATCGGCGTTCTCATGGTCGATGATCTACGACACTGTTTACGGCCACCAGGACAAGCTCGACGACGTCAAGGTCGGCGTCAAGTCGACCGCCCTTAAATGGGGGGAGCGCACAAAGCCGATTCTGTACCGGTTCTGGGGCCTGCAAACCGTCTCGCTTATTGCTGCGGGTGCCTTTGCGGGGATGGGCCCGGCCTTTTTGACGGGATCGGTGCTTGCAATGGGCAACCTGATGCGCATGATCCGCAAGGTCGACCTCAACAACCCGGCGTCGTGCGGCGCGTTCTTCAAGCGCAATCTCATGAACGGCCACCTTATCTGGCTCGGTGCGTTTGTCGACTACTGGGCGCTGCTCAATTGGCTCGCTTACCAGTGACTTTGTACATACATTGAGAGAGACAGACAAAACCTTGGAGTGCAACGATGAACTTACATAGAGTCATGGCTACAAACAATGTGGTTATACGGATAGGTCTAGATGCTAAAAAAATGGCCATTGAGTACCGAGAAAGAGAACCTGTTAGCCCAGCAGATCCGCGAAGGCCTTCGGCTCAGCGCTCACCTTCTTCTTTTTGCTCTTCTTGTCCTTATCGGCGCGGCCGCGCTTCGCCCGCTTTGCCTTTTCCTCTTCCACGGCAGCCTCCTTCGCTTCAGACTCGGCAAGCTCGCCGGGAGCCCACACGCGCAGGAGGCTCATGCTACCGGACACGAGCCGGTAGTTGTAGTCGTAATCGAGGTAGCTCACGTCGTCCTCAGCTACTTCGGGATTGTGCCTTGCCTTGTTCAGCACTTTCCCGCTGAGAATATCAACGTCGGCGACCCAGCCGTCCGAGGTTCCTGCAATTACACGGTTGTCCTGCTCGCCGGCTAGCACGGCGTCTACACTCCCGTCCTTCGTGAGCTTGACGCGCTGCTGCTGATCGCCCAAGCCGCGGTTGTTCCAGACCGTCAAGACTCCCTCGCACATGCCCCATGCACTACGCGCGTCGCTTGCAATGCACCCGCACAGGACCTCGTCCTCCTGGTCCTCGCTGCGGCTAACGACCTCGTCTTTGCGAGCGTCGATCCGGAAGACGTGCATCGCACCCGAGACGGCGAAGTTGTGCTTGTTGATTGTATCGAGGGCCCGCACGCACGTCACGCTGTCCACGTCTTCAAGGTCGTAGCTTCTGTGCGGTTTCAGGTCCAGAGTTAGAATGTGCACGGTGCCGTCCTCGTCGCCAATGACGACGTACTCCTCGTTGATGCAGAGCGAGGATGCGCCCGCGCTGATCTGTGTTTTTTTGCTCACTTTGCCCGTGCGCGAGTTGCACTTCTTAACGACGCCGTCCGATCCACAGCTTACGATGGATTCCCCCGACTGGTCGTAGGCCAACGCGCGGCAGCTTCCCTTATGGCGCTGTGTAGACCACAGCGGGATTGTGCTTGGATCCGCATGAGAGTCCAAGCCCTTTTCGGTGTGGGCCTTAATATTCGCATCGACCTCGGCATTGGCCTTCGAATTGGCCTTCGAGTTGGTCTTGACCTGGGACCTGGCGTCGGACTCGTCCGCAGCCTTGTCATTGTACTCGTAGCACTCAACGCGGCCCGATGCAAACCCTAGCACGAACTCGGGCCTTTCGGGGTGGAAGGCCATGCTGAACAGAGGGTCCAATTCGTCAAAACGGTGCGTGAACAGGGGCATCACGCGTTAACTATCCTGCGTCGTGCCAAAAACCGTGCTCGATCTATAAACTTATTTTTCAGGGCGTGCATGCGCACCCTTGCCCCGATTATTATCGTCTGCCCCAGACTGAGCCGTGAGCACTTACAAGCGTGGGATCTGTATATAAGGCTGCGGGGAAGTCGTTGTCTGCACCCACATGTCAGTTGTGCCGAAGCCCGTGCGTGCGAAAATTGAGGAGGTCGTGGCGCAGCGTGCGAACGGCCCTGAGGACTCGTTCTTTGTCGTTGATCCCGCGGCCCTCGACACGCAATTCCACCTCTGGAAATCCGAGCTTCCCCAGATCCGGAGCCACTATGCCGTGAAGTGCAACAACCACGACGAGGTTCTGCTGCGGCTCATGGAGTTGGGTGCCCACTTCGACTGCGCCTCGAAGGACGAGATGCAGCTCGCAATTGGTCTTGGCGCTCCGCCCTCGCACATCATCTACGCGAACCCCGTCAAGGCGCCCTCGCACCTGCGGTTTGCGGCCGAGGCCGGCGTCAAGCGCATGACCTTCGACAACGTCGTGGAGCTGCACAAAATCAAGGAGTGGGCGCCGCACAGCGAGCTGCTGCTGCGCATGAAGACCGATGACAGCGGCGCGATCTGCTCGCTGAGCTGCAAGTTCGGTGCTCCCGCGCAGCAGGCCGGCGAGCTGCTTGCCGAGGCCCAGCGCCTTGGCCTGCGCGTTGTTGGCGTGGCGTACCACGTCGGCAGCGGCGGCGGCACGGGCCCCGAAGCCCACGACAGGGCATTGAAGGACGCGCGCGAGATCTTCGAGCTCGCGTCCAGCCAGTTCGGGCTCGAGCTTACGGTACTCGACGTCGGCGGCGGGTTCGAGCCCGAGCCCGAGAGCTTTGTGCCCGTGGCGAGGCAGATCAAGCAGTCGTTGGCGGACCTGCGCTTCCCCGAGACCGTCGAGCTCATGGGCGAGCCGGGCCGGTTCATGGTTGCGCCCGCGTTCACGCTTGTTGCGAACGTCGTCGGCCTGCGCCCGGCGCCCGAGGGCGAGGTCGACATGGCGTACCTCAGCGACGGCGTCTACGGCAATCTGAACTCGCTGATCTACGACCACCAAACGCCAAAGCCGCATCTCGTCGGCGACTGGGACCTCGGCGTGACGAAATCGGCGCGTGCGAGCTTGTGGGGCCCGACGTGCGACGGCCTCGACTCCATCACCTCCGAGGCCCAGTTTTCGCGCCGGCTGAGCGCAGGCGACTGGGTCTACTTCGTCGAGGCCGGCGCCTACACTCTCGTGGGCGAGTCTGCCTTCAATGGCTTCAACAAGAATACGCAGGTTTATGTCGCAGAGCCATAGGCGGCTCCCAGCTACAAATCGTGCAGCGAACGCAACAGCATATTTCCGCAAACGTCCCTATCAGGAAATCCCATCAGGAAATCCCAGCAATAAATCAGCAGTGAACGCGGCCCCTGGACCCCGGCTGAACCGGCCCCTGGACCGGCGGGGCCGCTGTGCAGGATTGCGGTCGCGCCCTGGCGGTTTTTCCCCACAGGTTCTAGGTTTTGATTCATTATGTAGGAGTATATTATGTAGGAGTATACAACAGCGGCGCTTAGTCGCTCTTGGGGGCCCTGGTCTCAATGGTGACGACGTCGAGGTCAGGCGGCAGCGTCTGGATGATCTTCTGTGCGCGCGCCTGGTCAGACTCGGAGAGCGTATACACCTTGTGGACGCCACGGAGCTTGAACTTCGTCTCGCCGTCGACGTTCTTTTTCACGATGGCGCGCGTGACGCCGGGCTGGCTGGCAAGCGCCACGAACTCGCGGTAGTCCTTAACAGTTTGGGCCATGTTTCTTTCTTTATGGGGAAGGAAACCTGCAAAGGTGGTCACTCACTTACTTTATAAGGCTCTTCGGTTGGCTGGGCGCGCCCGGCACTTAGCCGTATGGCGGCGCCTTTGGACGCTGCACAGGCACCCGCAGCTACATGTGGGTCGACGGCACCGGCCACTCTATTATTAGGTATTTAGCTTGGATAGGGCTGCTTGGCTAATTGCGGATACGTAAGTGGAGCGCGTGCGAGACTCGATGTCCCGGGGCGCGTTTACTGAATAGGCCAGATCTGTGGTGCACTGCCGTGCACTGCGGGGCCCTGCGGTACACTGCGGGGTCCCCGAGGAGAAGTTACGAGGCGGCTTCCTGGATCCGCTTGAACGCCTTGATGAGCTCGTCGAGCCCGTGGAGCACGTCCTCGTCTGGCCGATCCACGCGCTTTGTGTGCGCGAAGTCAATCAAGCGCACGTCTACGAGCTTGATCTCAGCGCCTTCCTCGGCCGACTGCTGCTCGGCCTTCTGTTTCAGACTCTCGTGGTTCCCCTCGTAAAGAATCAGCACGCTCGCCGAGCGCAGCTTCAACGGCTCGGCGGCCAGCGCCTCGTGCAGCTGCTCCAATTGGGCAATGACGCTCACGAGCGCGCTGTATATATAGTCGCTCGAGTCGAGCAGCGGCCAGAACTGTTTCAGGTGGCTATCTACCGTCGAGTCTGTGGCCCCGCGCCCGAACTGCTTGCCGTAGGCCTCGCGCTCCCGAGCAGCGGTCACGATCGTCATCCCCGCGATGCGGAAGCCCAGGCTGCCCGAGGTCGTTGTCCTCGACACCTCCTCGAGCCTCGCGCGCTTTTCAGGGGACGCCGATTCATCCCACAGCTCAGAGCCGAGCTTGACGTCGATGATCGAAGGGTCGTCGAACCCCTGGCACAGGTCCTCGAGCACAATGAGTGTGCGCTCCGCCATAGCATGGGCCGGCGCCTGTGCAGGTAATTGCTCTTGGGATCGAGACGAGGCTTGCGTGGGTTCGGTTGGAGGCTGCTGCTCGGGCGCTTGTTCAGTCAAAGTGCCCATGAAAAGCGGAACAAAGCTCGCGAGCTCACAGGGCCGGTTCACGATCCACTCATAGAACTCGAGCTCCTGCCTAGTCGTGGGCTTTATGAAGAGCCCCGCGTCCTGCCGCGCGCCCTCGTGGCCGGCGGCTTGGAGGGCGGCCGCCATTTTGCTGCGTCCTGTTTGCCAACACCGCGGAACAAGGCAGACACGGCGCGTGAGCCGCTAATTAATATGATTTCTCCACGATACCATTAGGTCATCAGCGGGCCTGGCTTCGCGGAAAGCAGCCTGAGACGTGGCCGGAGTTGTGGGAAGTAGTCGTACATTTCGTATAGATAATAAGTTAAGAGGGAAATGTGAGCGACCAGCCGCTCACTAGATTGGACAGACCTCGTTGACGGCTGTGCCGAAGATTTCTATCATGGCCTTGTAGTGGTAGTAGATGCCAGCCACGACGAAGACGTGCCAGATGTTGTGCGACATGCCGCAGTAGTTGATGAACGAGCCCTCAAAGAACCGCTCCGGGAACAGCGTTGCGTAGAACAGCACGCCCGTTCCGTAGCAGGCGAGGCTCTTCACTACTGGAGCGTAGTACGACAGCGTCTCTGCCACGCCGCGGTAGAAGCACGCGTGGATCCCGCAGAGCCCGCCGAACACGGCGAAGCACGAGAAGAACAGCGCGCGAAGCGGCCGTGCGCCCGTCGAGTCGAATTTCGGGTGCCAATTGAGGATCACGCCGAACACGCCGCACACGAGCGTGATAAACATGTAGAAGGCTTGCGCGAACGCGTGGCACTTCAGCAAGCTGTACTCGGTCGTCAAAATCGAGGCACAGATGCACACCGTGATGCCCGTGTAGTCCACGCAGGCCATTCTGCGCTTTGTGTTGAGGTGGCTGATGTTGCAGAACGAGTGCCAGGTGACGGAGCAGAACAGGCATTTGAGTGCTGCAACTACAAACACGATCATGGGGATCCTATCGATCCATGTGCCCTTTTGCCAGGACTCGGTATTAGGCAGGTGGAAGAGACCGAGGCCAATAAATAAGAACGCACCCAGCAGATGCGTCCAGATGTTGGTTGTTTCGTTGTGCCAGTCCACAATCGAGCGGATGCAGTCCAGCGGGCCCGTAGAGAACCGGTAGCCCTCCGTGATGTACGGATTCTCGCGCCACGGCTCGGGCAGCTCGTCGATCGTGAGCAGCCGGTCGCAGGCGTTCGCGAGCGCGTTCTGGATGGCGAGCGACAGCCGCGACTCCTCGACTGACTTCTCGAGATAGTCGATGCCGTGCGTCACCTTTTCGTACAGCTCGAGATCCTTGATCTCGTGGCCAATGCTCGTCGACTCGAGATACTTCACGAGCTGCTCGGCCTTGGCCATCGAGCCCTGCACGAGCTCGTTCCGGACCTCGCGCGCGAACACAAGCACGTTCTCGCTCTGCTTGTCGAACATCTTGTGGCCGTACGTCTCCCAGTCGAGAAACAGCTGTTCGAGCTTCTCGATGTACGGGTGGTCGACCGTGGTTGGCCCGACGCTCGCGCCAGCGCCCGATCCGGTGATCGATCCGGTGCTCGAGGCAATACTTGGATCGGCACTGAGCCCAGTGTCCAGATCGGTGACGAGCCCGGCACCCGCGTCGGCGCCCGGCGTGTCGGCGGCCGGATCTGTACCGCTCTGCGGTTGCGACTTCGACCGCTTGGACTTGCCCGACTTAGACGACTGTCTACTTCGCAGCTGCGCCTGCGGCGCAGTGCAATTGTAGGTCTCGGCCTCGGTGCTCTGGGCGGGCTCGTGGCCGTGGCCCCGCAGATCGTAGGCGGTCCCTAAGCGTTTCATGTTGCGAGTGTTTGACTCGATTTTTGTTAGCTAGGCCCCCTTGTGCAGGCCGGCGGAAGCTCGGGGTTGTGTTTGCGAAGAATGCAATATTTACCAGTGCGATCAGCGTGATCGCGGCGGAGCTGAGAAACGGGCTGATTGGTCCGTTTGAAAGGTTTGGAAATAAGTGCAGCAGTGCAGATTATTTGCTGGGTGTTGCAGATTCGAATTAGCGAGCTCTGAAACGTCTGCGCCTCACTTTAAGTTCGAAATTCGATTAACCCCTTTTTTCACAGCCTCGGCTGACTATCTGCAGACATGAGAATTTGTTGTTGGCTTTATCTATCATGCTTCTCCTTTCCCACATGGCGGCTCTAGGGGACCGCCAGGGTTCCCCATGCAGATTCCCAACCCTAAATGACGCATCAAGTCCTGTGGGCCGAGCAAGGCTGGCTGGCCAGTCATGGCGATAAGCTCATCCACGACACCAGCAGACATATACCCGGCACGTGCTGGGCGGTTTCTGGGCCGGCCGAGCTGTTCGCAACGAAAATGTTTATCTTGATAATCTTAAAAATAGGAATAAGTTCTGGTGCCCAAAAATATAAATAAATATGTGACGACGTGCCGGCAAGCGGTACCAGTGGTTTTATGTCCCCGCACTTGGGACGCGCATGCCGCCCTCGAGCTCACGCTGAGCCCCCTTTGTTGTGCATGGCGCTACTTTATTCAGGACTGTCCGCTTAGTTATGGCTCGCTAATTGTGGGGATCAAACATGCAGGCGAAAATCGCCTGACTTACGTCACTAGCCGAGCTACCGCCTTAGTTGCCTGCTGCCGGGTCTCCACTTAACACGTGACTTTATTCACGCACGTGAGGGAATCCGGACCCGCCCTGGGACTTTTGAGGCAGCCCGAAATTTTATTCTCAGTGGGTTGGGGCTCTGGATCAGGCTACGACGTCCAAAGGCCGACGTTTCGGAGACGAGTAGACAGATGGCGAGCATGCCCCAGCTGCTGGACGCGACGGCCCGCGAGGGCCAGCGGTTCTGCCACGACCTGTTCAGCGACATTGACTCGCGGGGCAAGGTGCCGCAGCCCATAACGCCGGGCACAACCATCGTGTGGAACGGGACGCCGCTCGTCGGGCCCGAGGCGTTCACAGAAATGGTGAACCAGTCGCCAGCGATGCGCCACACCATCAGCGGGCTCGACGTGCAGCCGTTCCCCAATGGCGACGCGCATGCGCTGAACATGCTCGTGAACACGTCCGGCAAGGTCGGCATTGGCACAGCGCGCGAGGACGTCTTTGCGTTCTCTGCGCAGCTCGTTGTGCGCCGCACGCAGCCCGGAACGCGCCCGATTCTGCAGACCATGGCTTACCGCCTCGTGCACAAGCCCACAAACGCGACGATCAAGGTGTAGCCTGCTACGATCCAAGCACAGGGCACAAACCCAGTCAGGTGCAACACTCTCGCACAAAAACCGAGCACTATTTAATGCATTAACGTCTAATTACATACACCGCAGTGCGCGAACTCTTATTTATCACTCCCGGTATCCAGTCTGAGGCCCGGATATCCAGCCCAGGATGGCTAGCCCGGCCTGGCTGATTAGTCTCACAGACCCAACCCTCCCATAGACACGAGATGATTCGCGGCCGCGTTTCGTCGACAGGCATTCGCATCGACGAGGGCGCCGCCTCGACGGGCCTGCTCTGTTGCGGAAGGCGCCGAGACGAGATTCGGTTCGAGGACATCGTTTCCATCGAGGAGCGCCAGACAGCGCACTATCTCGTGAAATACGTGGATCGCCAGTCGAAGCCGCACAAACTGAGCCAGTCGATTATCAGAATCTCGAGCCAATCTCACAGGAATGCCGACGGCAATGCGTACAGCGCGGATGGTAATGCGGACGGCAATGCGGACGGCAATGCGGACCAAGGAAGCGGCTCGTCGCGGGGCTCGTCATCGGCAGCCGCGCTCACGGGCACGCACATGCACGAGGGCGAGTCTGTTGTTGAGCGCGTGGCAGATCACGCGTATGCGGATTGCACCCGCCCACAAGAGAGGTTGCCTGTGCTCGTCATAGTGAATCCGAACAGTGGCCCGGGCAAGGCGCTCGAGCGGTACAATGAGCGCGCCGCGCCCGTGTTTGCTGCGGCGGGCCTGAAAACGAAGGTCGTCACGACGAAGTACGCCGGCGAGGCCCGCGAGATCGCGAAGAAGGTGCCGCTCGCGGACCACGACACGATTGTGTGCGTGAGCGGTGACGGCCTGCCGCACGAGGTGCTCAACGGCCTTGCCGACCGCGAGGCAGACGCTGCTGAGGCGCTGAAGCACTTCGCTCTCTCGCAATTACCCGGAGGCAGCGGCAACGGCATGTGCTTGAGCCTGAACGGCGGGAAAAATGACTGGGCCGAGATCGCGCTCGGCATCGTGAAGGGGATTGGCGAGCCCTCGGATATCATGGTCATCAGCCAGGGAAACAACACGTTCTATTCATTTCTGAGCCAGTCTTATGGCATTGTGGCCGACTGCGACCTCGGAACCGAGGATTTGCGCTGGATGGGCGGCGCACGCTTCACCGTTGGCATTGTGTATAAGTGCCTTGCGCGCAACCAGTATCCCTGTGAAATTGCATACAAAGAGGCCGATCCAGCGGCCGCGTCGCATGCTGCTGCCAGCGACACGCTGAAGCCGCAGCTCTCCGTTCACGACCCCGTGCCAAGGGACTGGGCCGTCGAGACGCACAAAGACCTGAGCATGTTCTACGTGGGCAAGATGCCGTGGATGTCGAGCGACGCACAGGTGTTCCCACGCAGCGATCCGCTGGACGGGGCCATGGACATGCTTGTGTGGGACAACAGCTTCGGGTCCTTCCACGCGTTGTCGGCGCTCTTGAAGTTCGAGAGCGGGTCGCACGTCACCTCCGTGCCATTCTATAAAAAGATCGAGGCGTTCAGACTGACGCCGCTGGTCTCGGACCAATACTTGAGCATTGACGGCGAGTCGTACCCGTGCAGTCCCCTCCAGGTCGAGGTTGTCCGCGGTGCCGCGAAGTTTGTTATTCCGTCGTACCTGTGAGCCCACAATTCTTTTGTAATGTATATACGTGAGGTTCGTGTCTGTTCCGCGAGTCTACATCCCTTAGAGTTGTATCGCATGGCTGTGTGAACGGACCGCCACGGATCGCAGCGGATCGTAGCGGATCGCAACGAGCTACCACTACTCCATGGAGAGATGATTCTGCCCGGTGTGTTGTGCCCGGTGTGTTCTGCCCAGTTGTGCCTGGTCTGTTCTGCCCAGTTGTGCCTGGTCTCTGTGCATGGCCTCATTGCATCCGTTTCTTGAGTTGCTACTAACCTTTCTTTTGGTTAATACAAATAATAGAATTATATGTTAACAGCAAAGATGCTGGTCGAAATATGTTATTTTGCATGCAAGCTGTCAGCTTATTTCTCAGCCTCGGCAGCCTCACGAGCCTTCTTTTCACGCTTGCCAGCGTGACGCTTGTCAGAGTAGGCCTTCCTGAGAGTGCGGAAGGCGTCTGTGGTCTCAACCTCGCCAATGGCCTTGGTCGAAACGGCCGGCTTCGGGTTCGTGATCGGGAGAGTCTCGGCGACAGAAAGAACCTGGGCAGCCTTGGCGTCCTCCTTGCCGAAGACAATGAGACGGCCGAGGTACTCCTTCAAACGCTGGACGTTGATCTCGAGGCCCTCAACGCTGCGGTTCACACGGCGGTGGTCGACGGCAATGCCCACGGTACGGGCGTACTTCGGGGCAACACCGGCAGCCTTGAGCTCCTCGAAGGTAAAGCCACGACCAGCGCGGACCTTGCGGTTGTAGCGCTGAGTCGGGGCGCGAACAACGGGCCGCAGCTTGTCGAGGGGACGCGGGGCCACGGCAACAGCCTTGCTGGCGCGCGCGGTTCTCCGGCTCTTCTTCTTGCCGGCCTGGTCAAGGTGCACGCGCACGCGCTCCTGCCAGTGCTTTCGGAAGTGGTTCTTCTGGATCGGGTTGTTTTTACTGATCGCCATCCTGAGCTCGAAAAGTTTAAACCAAAGGCCGGTAGTCTTTCAATCTCTTGACCTGGGCTTGGAGAATTGGCACTTCTGCATACTCCCAACTGAGCCGGCTGAGTTGGGTGGCTCCCTGAAGACCTAGCCCAGACGAATAAGGGCCCGTGATAGGCCCGCCTGACAGGTCACACAGTGGATTTGTGACCTGAGCCCTCACTTATGTAATAGAGGTCGGGCGCGCGGCCGCGACGTGCTGAAAAAGTCGAAGCGGACCACGGACGCGGCCGCGCGCCCTTGCCCCACTTTGTGGTGCGGGTGCCGAGTGTGTAAGCCGGCCCGTCCAGCGTGCGTGTATCTCTCTCTCCGTCAGCCCACTGCGTTCCAAGGCCCGCGAGTTCTGTAGTCGAGAATAGCCGTAAAGCGCGTGTGAGGGGTGTCCCAACGTCATTAGAGTTCTCATTGCTGTAGGCGCTTGGGCAATGTCTGGCGGGAAACAGTGGTCGAACGACTCATGGGAGGTCCGCACCATGAAGGCTCCAATTCTCGACAGTGCCGAATTGGACAGGCTCGAGAAGGATGTGGGAATCCCGATGCCGGAAATGGTGTTCGGGAACAACTTTTTGGAAATCAAGCACAAGCCTTCGGGGTTTGTGATCAGGTTTGACACGCCCGCGGCCCTTGACGCCGTGGACAAGGTCCTTGGCGAGAAGACGCGCGTACTCCAGGTCGCGCACTCCAGCGAGTGGAAGGCGAGCAAGATCAAGCACAAGTCAGAGGCCCCTCCCGCCCCGGGTCAGATCGACTACGACGTGAACCGCGTGCACAAGCCGTTCGACTGGACCTACACGACCTCGTACCAGGGCACCGTCTCGGGCTCGGAGCGCACGCAAGTCACAGAGGGGATCCCGTACGAGGAACTCAAACGTCCCGACCCAATTCTGTTTTTCGACGAGGTCCAGCTCTACGAGGACGAATTGGGCGATTTCGGGCTCACGACATACGGCGTCAAGATCCGCGTCATGCCAACATGCTTATTTGTGCTCGCGCGTCTCTATGTGCGCGTCGACAGCGTGGCCTTCAGAGTAAGGGACACGCGAATTTTTGTCGATCTGGAAACGGCGGCGACCGTCCGTGAATATACCGAAAAAGAGGCTTCTTACGATGCAGTGAAGCAGAAAGTTCCCGTGTGGGCCGAAGACTTCACGCAGATGCTCCGCGACCCGAACTGGGTGGACTCCGTCATCACTGCTGAGCGGAAGGAGGTGTGTAAACTAAACTAAAGTCCAAGTCTATGCTACATGGGTGAGCCACGGAAGCCGAACAACAACAAAAAAAAGAACATTAAGCTACGAAATCTGAGCTACTATGCGGGATGCAATGCGACCAGTTTCTCCTCCTTCTTTGGAAAGCATGTCGAGGCCTCGTCTTAGAGGCTGCCGGTACTCCTCGAGAGCCTCGAGCCGAGCCTCAACGTCATCAGTGACATCCGTGTCAAAGGGGTTCCCGACAAACGGGATCATGAACCGCTCGGTATCAGGGTGGTATCGAATGGGGGAGTCCTGCTCCTCGCGCTTGAGCCCACATGCTAGCAAGCTGCTCAATGAGCTGAGATGACTCGCACGAGCCTTCGGCGCGAGCTTACCAAATGAAAGAGCTGTGGTGACCGCGCCGGCCTGCGTGCGGCCTTCGAGGGGCCACCCCATGAGTGGGAAGTAGAGTGCGAGTGTTTTCGTAAAGCATTGCCTCACGAGCTCCTGCGGACACTTGGCCAGCATGGTGTCCAGGAACTGCGTGCTATCCGCGCGAATCGCTGGGGTGATGTGCGTCATTGCAGCGTGGATATAAACAGAAAGTAGCATCACATGCGGTGACAGAACCTCGGCTCGTAGCTTCTGGAGCATATGCAGCAGCCCGATCCGCACCTGGTGATCGACATCGACCATGAGCGGCGCTACCGACCTCAGGATCTCACCAGACTCCTGCTCGTGGAGGTGGAAACTCTCGCCAATATTTGCCAGAGCTTGACGCCTCGCAGGTGCCTGGTGGTGCCTCACCAATGCTATATATGTGCCGAGCTCGGGCCCCTTCATCTGCGAAGGCAGCACGAGCTTCTTGGATTGGAACGAGGTGTTCGTGGCATTGGACTGCTCGGGCTTCTTCTTGCCCACCTTGAGCTTCTGCTTCTCGAAATCCTTGACCTTTTTTGACTTCGGCATCGTTCACAACTGGTTCGCAACTGGTCCGGCCAGCTATAGATCAAGCTATAATGATCTGCTCAGTAAGCCGTACATTTTTTTCCAGGATGGTGGCTATCAAGGTTAGGGCGAAACACGATAGCCCGAATATAGAGCGGGCTCTATCAGCTATCGGCCGGCAGGCTCAAGAGCTAGAAAATTCGCTAGACAGTATAGTATACTATTAAGATCTAATATTAGTTACCAGCACACTTGTGCGAGGTTGTGATTTTGATATGCCGAGTTGTAGTAGATGTAAGGAAGGAGTGTAATTGCTAGCGCCCATGGCGGTCGCAGAAAGACCAGGAATACGCCGCAACTTGTTGATGAAATCACATCAGCCAGCCTCTGCAGTTCGCTGCGCCGCATGCACAGCGCACTTTGCCATTTTCATCCTGCGATCTGACAAAATTGTAGTCGAACGTAAGCTCCTCGTCCGGCTCGATGTCTCTGAGCGAGAAGAGGACCACGCGCTTGTAACCCTCGTAGTCGAAGACTTGGGCAGTGCAGTTTGGATCGCAGCTGTGATTAATGAAGCGTGCACCGTTGCCGCGTTTCGTGGCGTCTATCACCGTACCATTATCGAGGCGAAACAGGTACGTGGAGTCGATGCCCTCCATGGCATAGTCGCGCTCACGAATCTCCGCGTACTCATCACGAAGGACATCACCAACGTATTCCAAAACAAAGTCATTCGCAGGGATTTGCTCATTAGCATAGAGCCCCCAGTCATGAATTGCCGAGCGTGCCAGGCGCGTATCCTTCGCGTTTTTGCTCAGATTGTCGTCAGCAAACAGGTCGGCGTTTACGCCGAATGCGGATCTCGAAACGTTGAGCGCTCGCGTTTCCGTGCGCAGCTCCTCCTCCTCGATTTCGTCAACTCCTTCGTAAAGCGGCCGTTCCTTGTAGCTTTGCACAATCTCATTAGGTACACCAGGTCCCAAGTTTCTCAGGTACTGCCGCCGCTCGTCGTCGTTCCTGTGATGATACGGCTGCAGTCTGAAGGGCACGTCCCTTTCTTTGAGGGGCCAGTTGATGCTATCGTCCCTCCTCAGCCTGGGCTTGAAGTTCTCAGTGAACACCTCAATGACTGATTCCTCAGGCATGGGGTCAAGGTGTACAGTGTTGAGAAGCTCTTTAAGGGCTGTGTAGTCTTCCTTCGACCGAACAAGTTTTTGAATGCGATTATGGACCGGCCCAGAGACTGCGAAGTCGGTCTCCGAAATCGGCGAAACCGGCAGCGCCATGCCACGCTCTTCTTCGTCGCTTTCCTCCGATTCCTCCAAATCGATGTCATCTTCGTGACCCTCATCAGAACCAAGCTCGGGCTTCAGCATGCCGTCCGAAGGAGCGTCATGGTCCTCGTCTGGCATCTCGACATCCTCTTTGCTCGGAATCTCAAGCTTCACGGAGCCGTTGGCAGGAACCGCTTGAATGGGGGCCCGTATGTAGCTGTTGGGCGCGGAGGCTGTGACCTGCAGCGGCTTGCGCTTCTTACTTGCCGGGGCCGGCGCGGGTGTTTCGGACATGCGTTTGCGGATCCGCAGGCCAGGCAGCTGGGAAAATGGACGGACAATGCCGTAGCCTGGCAGCGCCCGCGCTGTCATTCCAACCGCCCCGCCGCGGCGCGTTCCGAGCCCGACCGCCTGGCTGCGCCCAGCCTGGCTTGCGGGCGTCGATTCGCGCGATTCCTCGTTCGAAACAGACTCCGAATCGCTTTCCTCGTCCCCATCCGAGATGGCCGCACCGGCTTTGGCCTGGGCCTCGTCATCGCGGTCCCACATTTTGCGCAGCTCTTCCTCTACGATTCCGTTCACAAACCCAGCGAGCAGGCTCGGCCATGCTTTGCGTTTGATTTCCTGGGCCAGGTCCGATATGATGCGGTCGGCGGCCTCGTCGTACGCATGTGGGGGGATGCCCGATCCTGGCCTTAGAGTCTTTGACGATGCTATAGTGGCATTTCCGAGGCCCTTATCGAGTCCGTTTGCGGATCCGTTTGCGGATCCGTTGCTTGAGCCATTTAGGGAGTCGCGGGTACCATTTGCCGAACCATTTGCCGAACTGCTTGACGAGCGCTGATGCTTAAGCTCGTTTTTACGGTACTCCAGCACCTCATCATTGCTAAGTCTGCGGCCCTCGAAGGTGGTTTTCAGGCGTAGCGGCACCCCAAAGAGGAACTTCCGGTTCATTTTCAGGAAGCAGTCGACGGCGTCGCTGCCCCTGTCGAAGCAGATGAAAAATCCTGTTTTGTTCACTGCAATATGCTTCACGGGGAACTCCCTGAACGCACGCGCGATGTCCTCCACGGAGTGCTTATACACAGACAGGCATACGTCGCGCAAAAGGACGTAGCTCGCATCGTTTCCAACAAATCTTTCGTACCATTTTGTGACCTGCGCCGGGTTCAGGCTGCGGAGCTCGACCATGCGCAGATCGTCGCTGGCACTGCCGTTACCATTAAAGCTCGAGACACCGCCCGCGGTGCCAAGCATGTTCTCGTTCAAAGAGCCGAGCCTGCTGTCAGCAGAGTGATCCGAAAGCCTCGATAGCCGCGTGCGTTCCGCTGCCTGCTCGGCCTCACGCAGCAGCGCCCCGTTCACGTCGAGTTTCGCGTTCACCCGGCTTCCCTGGTCATTGATGTCAAGGAGGCCCTGCTCACTTGACTTGACGAGGCTGTCTGCAGCCCCAGTTTCATTCGGCCCGAATATGACCCACGCGATCCCGAGGGACGCGCCTGTACTCCTCGAGACGACGATCTGGCAGTCCTCCACGGCGCCGTACTGCCGCACGAGGTCGTAGAGCCTGCTTCGCGAAACAAGCGGACCAATACCCGTGAGCAAGCATCTTCTCAAAGGCTTGACTGCGGACCGAGCGAACTTAGGCAGGGAAAGTGCATTTTTCGGCACGACGCGCTTGCCGCCAGACTGAACGCGGCCTGGCCGCGGATCGTCGCTGGGTTGGCCCGCACGCGGCTTTGTATAAATAGGCTTGCTGCCTTGCGATTTGGATCGGCTCAGTTCGGGGTCATAGACACACCGAAAGGGCTTAGGATCCATCCCGATGCATGAACGATTTCAGCCTCGCTTAGTGATACTGGGCCGGCGCTCGATCGCCGGGCGCTCCTCAGGGGTATGGTGATGTCTGGTGGGCCCTCAGCCATCGTGTGTCAGCCTTAGGCTGCGCGCGGGCGAAAAGCTCTCGCTTAAGGAGATGCGCCCGGGAATTGGGTTTCAAAGGCGATTGATCCCACAATTAAGTAAACGCGATGCATTTAATGACTAGCGTGCGGAGAAATATAAGGTCATGAATAATCGACGCAAATTTTCTCGCCGCGCCCCTCCAAGCCAGGCGGCTAACATGCGGCTTTCTGGGCAGGACTCGCAAGCATGGCGCATGAACAAACGCATTGCTTAGTGATACCCGCGGGGGCATGGCAACGGTGATCTAGGTCGCGATGCGCGGGAAGGTAGTTTGTGTATGTTTCATATCTAGTGGTTTTAAGATTAGCGTGTACGTGTGCGGCCCGACAAACTTCCCAACGTGTAGTGGGACCCCGCAGCAGCAGCAAATGTCCAATGACTGGCAATGGCATTTTCGGGCTCTGCATAAGCCGGATCGGGGCTGGGTCGTTAACGCCGACGGACGTTGCCAGGCTCAATAATTAGCTGTCGGGGGTTAGGTGTCCCAGTGAAGCCACGCTCGAAGCCAGTGGGAGGGCGAGTTCCAAACCGCCGTCTATATATATATCTCCTCCCCTTTCACCGTTAGTATTACCGATCAGCAAACACGGGATAGTTTGCTTTATTCTACCACAGGAACAAGCTTAATCGGTTCTCTGTCCAGGACCCACACTGCTTAATTCCAGTTCTTGGTCAAATTCTTCTATAAAGATCTGATCATCTCCTCTGTTCTGTTTACAGTTCATTTTGTTAAGTTTCTTTGTGAATCGCAAAGAACTACGACCTGTCAAAGTCTAGAAACCTCAACTGGGTGCCCTGCACTTTTGCCACGCAACAAGCTAACGAACCACAATAATCATTGCTCCAACCGGAATGGCATACTCTCTCAAACTCCTCATCAGCATCGCCTCGAGCTTCCTATTCGTCAATGGCCTGCCAGCTGACATGTCCGCAGACGAAGAGCTGCCGGACGGCATCGTGCATTTCCCGCTGCGGCGGCCAGCTATCCATGACAGGGTCCGGCTTGTGCGCAGAGACGACGACGTCACTATCGACCTCAAAGACCGCACGTCGGCGTTCACGGCAAGCCTTTCCGTGGGCTCGAACAACCAAAAGGTAGATGTGCTCGTAGATACGGGCTCAAGCGATCTCTGGTTGATGTCCGCTGAGAACCCGTTGTGTGCATCGAAGAACGGCGGCAGTGGATCGGGCAGCGGATTGGGCCCGAATTCGAAATTCGTCGCGAAGGGCCAGACCGGACAGCTGCAGCTCGACTCGGGCTCGAACAGCATTAACTGCTCTGCAAGTTCCATGTTCGACCCGGAAAACTCGAAGTCCTTCTCCGCGAACTCGACGGAGTTCCACATCACTTACGGCGACGGCTCTTTCGCTAATGGCTCTTACTGCCAGGACTCGATTTCCTACGGCTCCATCACGCTGAAGAATGCGAACTTCGCCCTTGCCAACAAAACCAACTCCACATCGTCGGTCTGGGGTATTGGTCTCGCTGGACTCGAAGCAACCACACGCACATACAACTCCCAGGGCGACTTCTCGCCCATCTACTCTAACCTCCCGATGCAGATGAAGGAGCAAGGCTTCATCAAGTCGGTTGCATACTCGTTGTGGCTGAACGACGTCAACGCCGACACGGGCTCTCTGCTCTTCGGCGGCGTCGACCATACAAAGTATAGCGGCAACCTTCAGAGCGTGCCGCTGCTCAGCAGCTACCCGGGTGCTAAGCCTAACGAACTCAGTATCAAGCTCGACAAGGTCTCGGTGTACCAGGGGTCCCAGAAGGGCGACATCATCTCTTGTGGGGTGTCGGCGCTGCTCGACTCGGGAACCACCTTCATGATGCTGCCGGGCCCGTTCTTGGAGGTCATCTTGAACTCCATCGGCGGAGTGTTCACGACCCAGGGCTGCCTTGCGCCGTGCGGCTTGACCGGTGGTTTGACTTTCGACTTCTCGGGAGCTCAGATCAACGTGGACTTCTCTCAGCTACTATTTAGTACGGGCGCGTCGACGGAGGTCTGCCTTCTCGGTATGCTTCCTGGGGACAGTATCATTCTGGGCGACACGTTCTTGAGGTCTGCCTACGTGGTGTACGACCTTGAAAACTACGAGATTGCTTTGGCGAATGCCAAATTTAATGTGTCGTCTTCGTCCCTGGACGTTATCAGCTCGGGAATCCCGAGCGCTACGCAGGCGTCTGCCTACTCCTCAAGCGACATTCAGAACACATTCTCTACGCAAGTCGCGACCTTTGTCACGCTTGGTTCTTCCACGATCTCAGCGAGCCAGAGCAACGATCCATCGTCATCCAATGCGGTCCTCGGGTCGATGACTGGATTCGAGTCCAGCACCATGAACACGCGGATCACTGGGGCTGGATCGACGCTCGGTCCACAGTCTTCAAGCACCCCGCATAGGTCCGAGAACCGCAAGAACGGAGCCGTTGCAAGCCACGGCCATGTCTCAAGTGCAGCAGTGATTCTTGGTGGCTCGCTTGCCAGCTTCCTTGCTATGTTCCTGTATTTCTGAGCATTTTTGTGAACGAAAAAAATGGGATCGAAAGATACCCCTCTCTTGGCATCATTATACTATATCTTATGAAAAAACAAGCCGATTTGTACACCCGCATAGTCAAACTTATATAGCCAACTGCACATACCTTCGGGAACGCTAACACAAAAGACAATGCTAAGCTCGGAGAACTACGTTTCTGGGTCAACTTTCGTTTCTGGATCCACTCTTCAAGAACGCACGCTCAGTTGACGGCGGCCCAATAGAGTTAAGCTCAGCCAATTCGATAATGCTCAAAGTCTTGCTCACATGGTGAGTAACTCTCATATGAAAGCTTAAATGGTTTATATTGAAATAGCAGGCGATGTTCGTGTGAGCTGTGTCATTATCTTCCTGAGCCGGCGAACCCCTCTGGAACCTCTCTGGAACCTCGCAGCCTCCCTATAACACACAGTTTTGGATGAGTGACAGCTCGATTACTGAAAATGACAGCGGAAATGCCCATGAGAAAGACGAGGTGGGTCCGCTTGATTTGAGCCAGTCGGCAAAGAGTGCGCCCAAGCTTGGGAACATGCGCATTGTGATGAAGCGTGCGCTGACGGCCACGAGTATTTTGTCGGTGTTCTCAGGCGCCACGGCATTTGAGGAAGAGCCGCAGCCCATCCGGCCGACGATTTCGCGCCCGCTCGCAGGCCTTACTCGCAAGCAGCTCATGTCGAAGGTCCGCGAGTTTGCAGAAGCATACAATCTTTTAGACGATCTCAAGATGCTGGAGAAAGGAGCGCTTGTGGCACAGAAAGCTGAAGACTGGCATGACATCAGTTCAGAACTGGAAAAAGATGAGATCGACGCACTGGAGCTCGTCAAACACAAGCCTTGGCGGCAGGTCACAGTCCCGCTCTTGCTAACAATTGCAGCTGCATGCTGCGGTGCTATCACTCTTGGGTGGGACCAAGGTGTCGTGAGCGGAGCGACGCTCCACTACCCGAAGGAGATGCACATAGACCCCGACGTTGCTGGTCCTAATCAAACCTACTACAACTGGCTGACGGGCGTTATCAGTGCAGGCCCGTTTCTTGGGGCCGCCGGGTGTGCAGTGTGGCTCAGCGACTGGCTGAACCACTATCTGGGCCGCAAGGGCACGTTGATCATAGCCTCCGCATTCTTGCTGGCGTGCCCCCTTGGATCGGCGTTCACATCCACCTGGGTGGAGCTGCTAATATGCCGCATTCTACTTGGGTTCGGCATCGGGTTCCTGGAAGTCACTGCACCCGTGTATGCGGCCGAATCGTCACCGCAGGAAGTTCGCGGAGCAATGACGATAAATTTCCAGCTGTTCACCGCCTTCGGGATATTCCTCGGGTCCACATCGAACTTGATTTTCGAAAAGGTTCATAACAACTGGCGTTACATGCTGGCATCACCGCTGGTTCCCGTTCCAGTCATGGTATTCTTATTATCGCTTAGCCCCGAGTCGGCGAGATGGTACCTGAAATGGGGCAACATCCACGATGCATACAAGTCGCTGCAGCGCTTAAGGCATCACGACATCTTGGCTGCGCGCGACCTCTATTTGATCCATGTGCAGACCATGGAGGAGCAGAGGGCGATTGGAGGATCGCGAAACCTAAGGCGTTTCGCGGAGCTGTTCTACAAGAACAGGGTGAAGCAAGCAACGATAGCTTCGTGCATTGCGCACCTTGCACAGGTCTTGTCCGGGATCAACATCGTGTGCCTTTTTAGCTCGACGATATTCACGGAGCTGACGATGCACTGGGGCACCGGCGGCGGGTCGAGCTCCACGGCGCTGCTTGGGCAGCACGCGACGTCAAAGATGAGCGCGTTGTGGGGCAGCTGGGGCTTTGGGCTCGTGAACTTTGTGTTCACGTTTCCTGCTTTGTGGACGATCGACCGGTTTGGACGCAGGACCCTCATGCTGTTGACGACGCCGAACCTGTTTTGGACGCTGCTCGGGGCCGGCCTGTGTTTTTTGATCAACAGCCAGAACAATGGCGTTGAGTTGGGGCTGGTCCTTATGTTCATTTACTTGTACACAGCGTTCTACTCCGTAGGCATGGGCCCCATAGCGTTCTGCTACAGTGCCGAGTCAGCGTCGCAAACGCACAGGGAGCTGAGCGTGGCGCTTGCTGCGTTTGTGAACAACGCAACAAACGCGCTCATGAGCGTGACATTCTTCCGGATGAGACAGGTGTTCAGCACCGTTGGCGTGTTTGGGTTCTACGCAGGGCTGAACGTGATCATGTTCATCATGGTGTTTGCGTTTGTGCCGGAAACAAAGCAGCTGTCTTTGGAGGAGCTGGACTCCGTGTTTGCACACCCGAACCGGGAGTTCATGAAGTACCAGTTCACGCAGACCCTTCCGTTCCTCGTTAAGCGGTATGTGCTCCGGCACAAGGAGCTTCGTCTCGTGCCGCTGGACGAGATCCACCATATCGACCACTTGTAATGCAATTAAATACAGATAAACACGGACTGATCTGCACAGAGCCACGAGTTTCACAGAGCTGCACGTTTCACAGAGCTGCACGTTTCACAGAGCCACGCGTTCCTGGCTTTAGAGCTCACACAACTCCAGTTACAAAGGCGCTCAGCTCGCGGTCGAACTTGGCGCTCCTGATCGGCATTTCTAAGGTATGAAACGGGTTTTTCATGACAAAGTCGGCGTAGAGTTCGTACACCTGGCCCGTGATGCCTGGCACGTTCTGCTGGTTTGTATCAGTTACGACAAGAAACTTAACGCCAGTTAGCGTCTGGAAGCAGTGCAGGGAGCAGTCCGGCATCTCCATGACCTGGATCCCGGAGCTGCGCGATCCCGTCGGTGAGATTCGCGACGTTAGTGCATGCACGGAATGGAACGTGCCCGCGATGACCAGGTAGTCGTTTGAGTCGCCGAGTCTCTGCAGACCCTCGCCGAAATCCTTGTGATATATGAGCCCGCCGGCCTTGTTGAGGATGAATATGCTCTTTATGGCCATCGTCCTCGACCGCTACGACACGCACGGCTCGCAGACGTGATGGCAGGCACTGTGGTGGACACTGTGGTGGGCACAATGGCTTGAGTCTGCTAAGGCTTGTGCGCGCCATGGCGGCGCTGCGACATACGCGCGGGTCACTACATACGCGTGGGTCGCGACAACGACGACATACGCGGACGCGAGCGCATCGGTCAAACGCCAGGGTCTTTCCCGGGAGGGCTAGGGCGCGGGGGAGTGGACCGCGCGCCCACCAAAGGCACGAAGCGAGTAACGTTGGCAAGCCGCATCAAGGCACCCACACCCAGCCCAGCCCTTGGGACGGCTTGTGGTGCCCACACACCGTGAACGCCCACCTGTTTGTGTGCTCCTGACATACCATTTGCTTCGGTAGTCTGTGCGTTGTGCGCTGCTGGATCCCCGTTCTAACAAACAGAAACGAGCCGTGAGCTAACCAGGAAGGCACAATTATGAGCGAGACGACTTCGCAGAACCCGCCGGCAGCGGCGCCGGCGCCGGCGGCGGAATTTTCCAAGCGCGAGGAATACGCGTTCCTTGCGCGGCTTGCGGAGCACGCAGAGCGCTACGACGAGATGGCCGAGTACATGCGCCAAGTTGTTCTGAGCACGGACGAGCTGACGATGGAGGAGCGCAACCTGCTGAGCGTTGCGTACAAAAACGTCATTGGCACGCGGCGCGCGTCGTGGCGGCTGGTCGTCACGCTGCTCAACGAGTTCAGCGAGGTGAGCGAGGACCAGAAATCGGAGGGTGTGAAGCACAACACGGAGATCGTGGAGCCGCTGAAGCAGAAAATAGAGGCCGAGCTCTCCGACATCAGCAACACCGTGCTCGACCTGCTCACGAAGCACCTCATTCCGAAGACCTCGGACGTCGAGGTGAAGGTCTTTTACTGCAAGATGGCCGGCGACTACCACCGCTACATAAGCGAGTTTTCCGAGCGGGAAAACAAAAAGCAGAGCGCGAGCGCGGCGTACGACAGCTACATGGAGGCCACGGAGCTCGCTCGCGACGCGCTGTCGCCCACGCATCCGCTGAGGCTCGGCCTGGCCCTGAACTTCAGCGTCTTCTACTACGAGGTTTTGAACTCGGCAAACCGAGCGTGTCTGCTGGCCAAGCAGGCGTTCGACGACGCCATTCCGGAGCTCGATACTCTGCCGGACGAGTTGTACCACGACTCGAAACTCATCATGAAGCTGTTGCGGGACAACCTCACATTCTGGCAGAACGAGGCCAAGGCTGGAGAAGAGGCCGAGGCTGCCGACGAGTCCGCTGATGGCCCGAGCGGCGCGGCTGAGCCCACGGAGCCGCAGGAGTCATCGAAGTCTTAAGCTACTTAATGGTATTTTCGTAATAAATAATTTTCATGCGGTGCCTGCGCTGCTCGGTGCTGCTCGGCGCGGCTTGCCGTCGTTCAGCTCGATGTTGAGTCTGTTGAGCTTGCTGTTGAGCTCGTCGTTAAGCTGGTCGTTGACCTGGTGAAGCTCGTTTCCGGCTCGCAGAGAGGATGAGGTGTGAATTCGCTGCACGTCGTCGTTCAGCTCGTTGTTGTTGAGCCTGTTATTGAGCTGTTACTGAGCCTGTTGTTCAACCTGTTGCTGAGCTGTAGTTGAGCCTGCCATTGAGCCCATCGTTAAGCTGGTCGTTGGCCTGGTAAAGCTCGCTGCCGGCTCGCAGCAGTGGATAAGGTGTGGCCTTCTGCCGCAGCCATATTAGAACAGGAGGAGCACAATAAAGCCTACGAAATCCACGAGACGGAGCCTCCGGCCAGTGGTGGATGCCGCGTTGCTGCTGACCGAGCTCGGGCTCAAGAGCTCAGAGTAGTTGTCCGGCGACAGGATCGAGGGCAACGGATTCGTGCCGAGCACGAGGTTTGTTGTCTGTGACGGGTAGAAATGCGGTGTGATGGCCGGCGGCGCGTTCGTGAACACCTCGAAGACCGTCTCAAAGGAAGGGTCTATGGCCGTCACGAACTCCGAGGACGGGATCTTGGACGCGCCGGGGATGCTGCTGTTTATGGGCGATACGCGCGATGGCTGGCCCGAGTTGGGGCCCGAGCTCAGGTTGCCGAACGCGATCTGGTTGCTGCCGTAGTCCACCGCCAGAAAGTACCTCCTCAGCACCTGGTTCGACAGATACACTTGATCGGACTCGCCGATGTTCAGCCCGCACAGGGGCGAGCCGGACATGTCCTCCATGCTCAGCGGGATCAGCAGATCCTCGAACGGGATCTGCAGCGTCAAGACCGGGAGCTGGATCCCAATACTGCCTTCCAGATCGCACCTAACGACATACATCCCCTCGGAAGAGGCCCATTCCGCCGACAGCAGCATGCCGACGTCCTCGAGCATCGGCACGGGCAGCGAAAAGTTCTGGCGCGAATTGAGAATGGCCACGGACGTGGGCACCATCATGCTCTGGTTCTGCCACTGCCGGCCGCGATTCCTGTACATTATGTTGATAGCGAAGTACTCGACTCCGAGGTACACGGGCTCGGCAAACGACCCGTACATGCCCTCGGGGATGGCTATCGGCATGGACACCAAGCTGCCGGGCACATACAGCGACTGGTCAACGCCGCCGAGCGTCAGAATCCCCGAGCGGTACGAGATCGGGTCGGTCCAGATGGAGAAAGATGCGGGCGCGTTGCCTTTGCCCGGATGAAAGATGCTGTCGTAGGAGGGCCCGGGCACGCCCGCGGCGTCCATCCAGTGCACGGTCACCTGCAGGCCCCTGGGGCCCAGCCCAAACACGCTGTTCATCTGCTCATAGCCGCTGTAGATGTCGTCGGACGTGTAGTACTTCAGGCTGTCGTACTGGATCAAGAAAGTAGTTTTGCCGCTCGCAGATAGCCCGGGGCTCCCGAACGAGACGTTGTCGCAGGCCCAGTTGCCAGAAACAACAACTCCGTCCGAGGACAGCGGCGCAGTGGTGTATGAATTGTTACGCCGCAGAGACTTGCTCGCGTTGAAATTCACCGTCGGGTACTCTCCCTGCCAGTTACAGGGCGTGCCCACGCACGGAGAGAAGCCGTCCTTCAGTATCAGGTCTGCCGAGCCGAAGTCGAGCGCCACGGTGACCATCTGCGGCGGCGTGCCTACGAGCATGTTGAACTGGTATGTGTAGTTCTCGGTGATTGTGAATTCTTGTTGAACCACGGGCGACGAGGGGCTCTGCGCGGACGCAGCTGCCGCGGGTCCCACATGGCCCGACGCAAGGAGCGCTAAAAGGCCCCCGAACCGCAGTGTCATCGAGCGCGGGATCCTTGTCGATGATGGGCCTCGTTTGCCCTGCAAACCGGCCTCTTCGCAGTGTCTTCTGCACAGGCGTAGATCTCGACCTCAACCCTGAGCCTCATGACCTTTCCCTTGCCGGCGCGTCCATGGCGGCGGTTCCACGGCGGCGGTTCGTTGCGGTTCGTAAATAAATGAAATATGGTCATTATCAGTTATGTAACAAAATAGGAAGCTCGGGCTAGCAGACTGTGCAGTTGTTGGGCGGCTGGTCGAGCCCGCCCATGTCTTGATAATCCATGTTGCCAAGAAGCTCGTTCTCGTCCAGGGAAACGTCAACGGTTCCCATGCCACTGAAGTCGTCCCACAGCGAGTTTTCCTGGCCGGTGCCAGTCATGTTGACCTGCGGTCGGCGCTGCTGGTTCTGCTGTTCGAACGGCGGTGACTCCAATGACTGTGGTCTTGAATACTGGCCCTGGTATCCGCTGTGGCTGCTGCTGCCGGAGGGGCTGGCCATCATGAGCTCGTCTATGGTCATTGGCATTGATTGGCCCGTCCCACCGTTGCTTGGATACTCGTACTGCGGCTGTCCTTGTGCCGATGCCTCGGTACTTAAAGAAGGAGGTTGAAGGTTGAATTTCGAGGAAGGGGATTGATATTGTCCTGCTTGAGAGGTGGTTTGAGAGGCAGGTGTCAGCATGTAGTTGGTTGTGTTTTGTTGCTGCTGCTGCGACTGCAGCTGCGACTGCTGTTGTTGGTGCAATGCTTGCTGCTGCTGTTGCTGCTGTTGTTTCTGCTGCTGCTGTAACTGCTGTTGCTGCTGTTGATACTGCTGCTGATACTGCTGTTGCTGCTGTTGCTGCTGTTGCTGTTGCTGTTGCTGTTGCTGTTGCTGCTGTTGCTGTGCCTGTTGGTCTTGGTAATGCTGCTGCTGCTGTTGTTGTCGCTGCTGCTGCTGCTGCTGCTGCTTGGAAGCTGCGTCCATGCCAACTCCCGATGAGAACCCCGGGTTCACTGATGAGCCATTCTCCTGCGCCCCGGGCCTGTATTGAGGGGAGTTGTTCATTGATGTGGGCCCAGTAGGCGCTGAGCCGTTGGCTGCCCCGTTAGGTGCGGAAGCGTTCGCTCCGTTCGCCTGAGCGCTGTTGGAAGGTACTGCGCCCTCCGCAGCCGAGGGGTACTCCCTGTTGAGCTGGGTCAACGCGTTGGCAAAAATCAGCCAAACGTTCATGATGCCCTGAGAGTCTGCCGTCGACATCAGCTCTGCAGTGGTTCTGAACCGCGTGATGTACCTATAAATGAGAATGAGGTCTTCGGAATTTGTCGGGTGGCGCGGGTCGCGGATTTGCTTCAGGAACATTGCGCTGAAGGCATTTGTGGCCGTGAACGCCAAGCACTCGTCGCTTTGCAGATCCTTTGTGTTGAACACGATCTTGAGCATGCTTCGTGCGCTTTCCGAAATGATGTTTAGAGAGTTCACAAGTCTTGGTGGGATTCCGTTCGGATCGTCATCAAACGCACTGAGGCATGATGGTGTGAATGCAGGGATGGAGTGTATCAATATGAGGATGTTGTAGTAGCAGATCATCGAGCTGACCTGGATCCAACTGCAGACCTTTTCGCAACGAAGCCCATAAGCAACGTGGGACTTTGCCATGGTGAGCGGGGGCAGCGAGGCCTCCTTGGAGGACCACGCCTTGTTGGCACGCGCCTTGACCTTGTCCTGCTCGAGCTCCTCCATGTCGTCCACGTACTTGAGGATGTCCAAAAAGCTCTTTGGAAGTCCTTTCCTCCATTTCGCGAGCTGCAGGTCGAGTTGGCAAAGCTCAAGCAGCATGTTCTTGACGCTCATCCTCTGCGCCTTGGATGAAAACAGCTTGTGATACACCTTCACGTATATGCGGTCGAGGGCCACGGCCGTCGGGAGGTGCTCCATGTCGCTGCCCTCTTTCAGTTTCAGGTGTTTGATCGAGGGCATGTACTCGCCGTTCACCATGAGGGGCATGAGCGACAATGCCGAGGACGTTTTTGTGTCGAGGTCGTGGATGATGACCCAAATGAGCGTTCGGCGCTGGCGCTCGTCGCTCGTCAAGTAGCGGCTACCCTCGTGGCGATGCAGCCCTAGATTCAGGGCCATGTATATAGAGGCGCTGACCATTCCTCTGAGTTGTGGGTAAACAACGCGCCTGGAAACGGCGAATGTGGTTAGCAGCAGAAGCCTGAGCAGCAAGAAGGTTGTTGGGGCCCAAGTGACGTTGCACACTTGACGGAAGCAAGCGTTGAACGCCATGGAGCTCTGCTCCTGCAGGTACGCGTCGCTGTAATTCAACGCCTCGAGGTCCGAGGGGACGCCATGCTGCGTGACGGCGACAACAAGCGTTGGATACAGCAGCGAGTACGGCGAAGAGTAGTTCAGCTGCGAGAAGTCGCCCGATGGGCAGCACAGTTTATTAATGATCTCCAAATCGCGCTTATCGATGAGTGAATGCAGCAGGTCCGAGTTCGATTCTTCGTAGAGCTTCAAGCTCAGCTGGATCAGTTTTGGGTCGAGCGGTTTCAGCTCCTGGAAGTGCTTGCCCCATTCGAGCAGCGCTCCGGTCTTTCGTTTCCACAGCCGCGACAGCAGCCCCTCGGCCTGGACGCCGAGCGTATGGTGGCCGATGCGCTCGCAGAGCCAGCGCATGCTTTTTGGGGACAGCAAAGAGGGCGTGAAGCCGTATGTGTATGCAACTAGGGGCTCGGTATCTCCGAGCTTGATAATTACCGGGGCGCGTCTCTCGTTGAGCTGGAATATATCCGCGAGGTTTGCATCGCTCTGCAAGGTTGTGGGCGTGTCCTCTTCCACACCGGAAAGCCCATCCGAGTCGTCGTCCTCTTGCAAGTGAGCGCTGTGATGGTGCGATCCGTTTGCATGGACGGCAAACGGAGACTCGTCATCGTCGTCGGAGCTCACGTCGCTGCCAAACGGGGAGGACGGGCTCGACCGGTAGGTGATGCCCTGGTTTTCCAGCAGCAGCGCCAGCATGGACTCGACCCGCGACAGCCGCTGCTTGAGGTGGCGCGTAGCGCCCTGGACGCTGCTCTTCGCATCGGACTGCTTTGGCCGTTTCTTGCGCCGCTCCAGCGAGTACACGCAGGTGATCCCCACACGCAAGCAGTTCCCACACTCTGGCCGCCCGGAGTCGCACCTTATTTTGCGCCTTCGGCACGATGCGCAGGCCACAACGGCTCTTCGACGCTTGTTGCCGTTAACGGGTTCGGTCCCACTGTCGTCCACCAGAGCGTCCTTGTGGGGCTCCGTAGAGTCTGGCGCTGCAAGTTCCGCCATTGATGCTACCCGTCGTAGTCTTCGTCACCTCAGAATTGTAGCAATATTTCGGCACGAGTCGCCAAGTTTCGACAAAAAGTCCTCTCTCTATTTGCCGCCCCTGATGACGAGGGTCGGGGATTCTAACGGCCTCTACCCCTGCCCTCCTACCGGGTTTTGGGTGCCTAAAGTCCGTGCCTGTGCTGGGTCAAAGACAGTTGGTGAGGGTTGGGGTCGGGGCGAAGTGCGGGTTGGCCAAGCTCACATGCGTGCAGTTGACGACACCGATCGCTATTTGGGATCCGCGAGCCGCACGCGCCAGTTCATGTTCGGCACAAATGCGCCATTTTTATTTTCGGGCGGGATCTGAAGACAGCCACGTTGCGATCGGCAAGTTCCACCAGCGGCCCCGTGATCGCGCCTTGCAGCCCCATGACGGTTCACAAACTTGCGCTGCTTTGAGCCGCAACCCCTAACGGCTACACAAGCGACACCTGTAAGGTTGTGCGCGTGCCCTAGAACGGCCTTGTTCAGCCGCTCGGCTTGTGTGGGGACTTGGCCATTGCCGGCCAAAACGGCGCAATGTACGCACGGGACTAAGCTACGGATTATCAGCTGGCCGCGCACGATCCGCCTTAGGCATCACGCAGATCTCTCAAGCAGATCTCCCCAATCCCCTGAGCAGGTCCCCTGAGTAAGAGCCCTGAGCTCGTTCCTTGAGCGCCCGATCCCCTGAGCAGCAGGCGCGGCGGCATTGTGAATTTTCATGGCTGAGCAGGGGGCTTACAATGCAGCCTTCGACTTGCATGCTCGCTTATGTATCACTAGTTTAAAAACTGTAAAAATAAATTCTACTTGTAAGCCGCGATAAGGCGTGGCAGTGCTGTATTTTTACGTATTTCTACGCGTCTAGAGAGAGAAAGAGAAAAATTAACACTCAGTTTACCACTTCTTACCGAAGAGGACCATCTGCATCTTGTCGTACAGAGCGAGCACACCGGCAGCAGCAACACCACGGAGGATGTTAGCGCCAGCACCCTTGAAGAAGGCACCGACACCCTCGACCTTAGCAATGCTGGTGAAGGCGTCGAACGAGGACTTGTACGGGCTGCCAGCGACCATCATACGACGACGGACGGTGTCGAGCGGGTACGAAGCAATACCGGCCGAGGTGGTGACAACCCAGCCGAGCAAGAACGATGCGATGAACGACTCACGGAGCGAACCGATGAGGACAACCGGCTTGAGCGAGTCGTAGAGACCGAAGTAGAGACCACGGTAGACGGCGATACCGACGACCGACGGGATGAAACCACGGTAGAGACCGAGGATACCGTCCTTGGCGATGGTCTTCTTGTAAACGTCGAACATACCGCTGTACTGACGCTCACCACCAGTCTTCGAGGACTTGGCGTCGGCAGCAAGCTTCGTACGGACGAAGTCAAGCGAGTAGACGAAGAGAAGGGAGGTGGAGCCGGCGGCGGCACCCGAGGCAATGTTCTTCGAGAGAGTGACCGGGTAAGAGTCGGTCTTGCTCGTCTTGAACATGGCCTTGAACTTGTCCTTGAAGGCGAAGTTCAACGCCTGGGTCGGGAAGTAACGCAGGACGTTGGCGGTGTTACCACGCCACATCGAGACGATGCCCTCGTCCTTAACGGTACGAGTGAAGGCGTCCATGATGCCAGAGTACGGGCGGTCGAGACGGCCCTGCTTGAGCATCTCACCCTGCGACTGGATAAGAAGCTTGACACGCTCGATCGGGGCCGCAGAGGTCTTCGAGACCGCGGCGGACACACCGGCCATCATGAAATCGGTAAGGAAACTAGACTCAACCATTTTTTCAGTCTTCCAACGCTGGATTAATTCTGTCGAAAATTCCTTTTCGCGGCGTCTACCCTTTAAATATAAGCTTGGGAGTTATACTTACTAATGCGAACGCGCCCTGTCCATTGGCCAGCTCGCTACCCTCACCTCCCGTGGTGTAATTTGACGCGCGTAGCCCTATGAACACGCGCATATATGTGACGGAGACGGCATTACATAAAGCGAAAAATTTCCCCTGCAACCTCGACGTGCGCTACACTTCCGAGGGCCGCCTGCTCTCGATGTCTGTGCGTTGGGGTATTTTTATTTCTTTAAAGTTTGGGTTCGTAAATGTAATCTCTTCAGTCTCTATATCTGCTGTTGCTACATGCGCTTTGGCGTCGCGGTGCGGCACTTCTTTTTTTTCGCGTCGGCTACCCTGCCGGAAGGGGCCTCAACCACACACCGCATGACCGGGGCCCAGCTGCCGGACGCAACTGCCAGTTCCCACATATCGGCTGCAACTCGCTATCTAAGGGTACGGGTCGGCTTCGTGGATCACAAGGGCAGACGCGGCCGGGTGCGCTGCGTGCGTCGATGGCTGCCGATTCACGGCCAGCAGGAACTAGGCGCTGGCTTCGTGCTAAACCCGCTGCCTGCCGTGCGCCTGAGCCGTCGTGAAGTGTAGCCGCTTGTAGCACTTAGGGGCAATTTACGGCGGGTCGATCGGTGTGTGCCCAACCACGGATCGGCTGCGGCGTGCGTGAAACCGCTTCGCGCCCGCAAATGTGGCTGCGGCCGCCTCAGCGCACGCGAGGCTCGTTCCGATGTCTATCTTCGTCGCCCTCTGTCTGCCGCACACAGCTTCCGCGCAGCGCCTTGGAGCCGATCCCACCACCCCTTACACTCACGGGCCCTTGACCAGCGGCCGCCCTGTGCCCTTTCTGGGTACGGAGACGCGCGCCGGCCTTAAATCACGAGAGCGGGACGCACATAAACATGCACGAGCCGGCAAGAATTTGCATGGCCGGGCAAGCGAGCGCTGCTCGCGTAGCATGAGTCGGCACAATAAAGTCTGTAGTTAAATAAAGATAAATATGTCAGCGCGGCTTCAGGCGCGGTGCATCTTGGGCACTCACGCTGCGGGCCCGCGGGTCCTTGGTGGGTGTACTTGCAGGTTGGATCGACTGTGATCTGCGCAAGGTCGCCTGCGTTGGTCGTGCATACGAGGGTAGGTTGTCTGAGAATGGCGGCAGTAGCGATTTCGGGTGTCGCGCGGCTGCAGAGATGCTGCGCTGCGAGCTCGAGTGTGGGATCGTGGAGACGCTGCGCTGCGAACCCGAATGCGGGATTGCGTGAGCGCTCGACGAGATACTCCGCTGCGAGCTCGAGTGCGGGAGTCCATGTGAGCCCGCCGAAACGCTTCGCTGGGAACTCGAGTGCGGCAGCGCGTGTGAGCCCGCTGGTGCGTGTGAGCCTGCAGAAACGTTCCGCTGCGAGCTCGAGTGTGGGATCGTGGGGATGCTGCGGTGCGAGCTCGAGCGTGGAATTGCGTGGGCGCTCGCTGAGATGCTGCGGTGTGAACTCGAATGCGGAAGCGCATGCGAGCCCGCGGAAATGCTCCTGGTAGAGCCAGAGTGCGTGCCGGCGTGCGCTGCGTCGACGGCGTTTGAGCCTGCGCGCGTGCCGGGGCGTGGTATTGAGTGCGACAGCGAGCGCATTGTTTGAGACCTCGGCATGGATGGATCAGGAGTCTTGGGCAGAGGTCTTCCAGGCTTAATTGGCTCCGTAGCCTCTGGTTTCGGCAGATCGAACTGCAGAGATGGGACTGTAGGCATGGAGCCGGGTATTCTCGGCAAGCGTTCCGGCGCATGCTGCAGTGCAGGCTGTGGTGAAGGCTGCAACGAAGGCTGCATTGGCGGGCCCCGCAGCCTCCTTCTTGGCGAAGTCTGCTGGTCCTTGCGCTGCTTCTCGCGGTGCCGCTCCGCAGAGACGCGCTCGAGATCGTCTCTGCCCAAACTCAATGCTTTGAGCGGGCGTGTCGGTGAATTCGGGATGCCAATGGCCGCGCCTCCCCGAGCGCGGCGACGTTTCGAGGGGCTTTCTTCGCCGGTGCCCTGCCGTTTCGAGCTCGCCATGATCGAGTCCGAGTGCGCGAACTCGCGATGGTGCGCGGCCGAGAACCGCGACTCCGGGGGTGAGCGGTTAATCCGCGCCAGGTTCTGCAGCGTGGCCTGCATCGCATCCTTTGTTGCCGGGCTCGACGCGGCACTGTTCGCCCTGGGCTCTGTGCTCTGCTCGCCCATCATCTGCATCTTCACGCGTTCGTTCATCTCCTTCAGGACCTTGTCATTAACTGTCTCGAATCCGGCCAGGCTGAACGCGTTCGAAAAGTGCAGGCAGTCGGCGATGTTCGCTATAAAGCTCTTGTTATCATCGATCTTCAGGTCGATCTGCGGCGGCCTCGCAGGCACCGCGGACGGCGAAGGTGCTGACATACACCACGCCTATTAACAAGCTCTGCGTTCAACCTCTGCTTCTCCAAAGGGCCAGAGTCGCAAGCCTTGTTGAGGGACCAATATCCGCTCGTTCCTTAACTGGAAGTGTTGTTTACAAATGACGGTACGTCGTGCCAGGCATTTATGTCGGACGGCGTTCATGTGATCAGGAGCGTTGATCAGCAATTCGCGGGTCCGGCGCCAGGCGTATGTCGCGTTTTGCCTGGGAAGGGCCTTAAGCCATTCCAGCTTACAAGAGAACTAGGATAGAAGAAGACCGCTTGCCCATTACCTAAGTAACAGGCCAAGCTTATATAGCGAGAATAGATTACTCATCGTCCTCTCTGACAATTTATTTACTTTCCTAGCCCTGCAGACGCCGACTCTGAAACACGGAGGTGGGCACTGAAATTCCAGACGCACGCGGGGTTTCGGACGCGCGCGAAATAAACGAGTGTGTGCGGACCCAATTCCAGCTTGGAAATCGCATTTCACTGTCTGCACCGGGCGCTGTGCGCGTCGAGCTGCAGCGCGATCTGTAATTTCGTTGTACGGTCGTTATGTTGATGTGTCGTTATTTACGTGTAGAAGAAAATAATTATGCAGTATGTACATTGGCCTACGGACATTGGCCTGTGTGTGCGGTTCGACGCAGGGAATGTGTAGCGGAGTGTACTAAAGTTTTTGGTCCTTCTCGATAAGCTTGATGCTTTCATCCTCGATGTCTGCTGGCTGGCGCCACATCTTGATGCGCACGGCGTCCCCGAGGTTCCGCTGCTGCTTGCGAACGCGCGACTTCCAGCTGTCGCCGCGCTTGTCCACGGTGACGACGCGGTCGAAGTCGTCGAACTCTTGCGTACTCGGTATGAAGCCCGGCGCGGCATCGTCGTGGGGCGGCTCCGACCGCGTCTCCGACGACTCCAGCGTCCCGGGCACGAGCAAGTGCGACGACGCCGATCTCATCAGATCGGCTGTTGAGCGCTGCCGCCGTAGACGGCTCGCCGGAGGCGCGCTCACCGTCGAGTGCTGGTCGCCAGAGCTGTGCGGGTCTTCAGAGTGCGCCTTTGTGCCCGGCCTCGGCGGAAGCTGCGGTCCAAGCAAGCGCGCTGCCGCGTGCGACGAGGCCGAGGCCATGCTGTAGACACCTTCCATCAACTTTGACGAGGTCCGGCGCAGCAGCTTGGGTCGCGCAGGTAGTTTAGGCTTGTCGCCCGAGGCAGACGAGCTCGAAGAAGTCGCTGTCGAACTGGCTCCTGAGAACGCTTGAGCGCTTGCTCCAGCGCTTGTTCCAGCGTTCGCTCCCACACTACCTCCTGATGATCGCTGCGGCAGCTCGGGGGGCTCAACAATGCTGATTTTCGACACCTGCGTGGCCGGCGACTGGGGAGGCTCCGGGGAAGGCGACGTGCCGAGAACATGCGCGACCTCTGGGTCGACTCCAGGAGCTCTCGGAACCGACAAGGAGGATCTCGGTGTCTCGAAATGTTCGGACTCGACGAGCGGCGGCGGAGGCGGAGAAATGCTATCAATAGTGCCGTCGAGCGTGCTATCGACACTCTCATTTTCAGACAGCACCGGTGTGCTTGGCGACGAGCCAGCCAGATCGAGCTGCGCGTCTGGCTTGCGGATCCTGGGGGGCACTTTTGGTGGTGCCGGGGATGCGTGTGCCCTCGCGTCTATTTCGTCCAGGCTTGGGTTCGATACGAGGCTCGGCTTCGATGCCAGACTCGGCTTCGGCGGCGCAGCCCCCCTCGAGGGCTTTGGCGGGAGCTTGGGCGGTTTCGAGGAGGATACCGAGGTCGACCGCGGGTCGAAATATAGAGCGTCCTCCACCGAGTGATACCTTCGGTGGTTCTTTGACGGTGGACTGCGGTCGTACGTGCTGAGCGGCTCATCCGGCGACAGCGTGATGTCGCGGATGTAGATTGCCAGCACGCGGTCCGGGTTCTTTTGGGCGATCTCGCTGTAGGCCTCTAAATCGGCCTCGCCGCTGTCGCCCACCATTATGAACTTGTGGTTCGGGAAATCGTGGAAGATTCGTTCGAGGGTCGCACGCTTGCGGCCCTTCACGGGCTCGGTGAATCCATCGAACACGCCCGCGTACCGTTTTAGGTGGATCGAGCCCTCGGGGAACCGGTGGTGCATTAGGTAGCCGTGCACGACGTCGTACAGCTGCCAGGGCGAGTTCGAAACGTAGTGGAAGTGCGCGCCGGCCTGGGCCATGCGATTATACCATTCGCACACGCCGTCGATGCGGCAGTCGTCGTACGACTTCGCGAGCACGTTCTGCAGCAGCTCACGCTTCGACCGCGTGACTCCCGAATGGCGCACGGTGTCGTCGATGTCGCTGATGACGCTGACCCCATGTTGCGGCACGAAAATCAGGGGTAGCTCCTCGCGCGCCACGCCCGAAGAGACGCGGACGTGCACGGGCTTGAACGGCACAATGCATTTCTGATTGAAGCGGCCCGACTCGTCGGTGTACGTCCAGAAGGTGCGTTTCTTGCGCTGGCCGCGCGCGTCGATCGCGGACTCCACGACGATCTGCACGTCGCGCATGGCGAGAGACTTGTGCAGCATCGCGGCCATGCGCTCGCGGATCGTCAGCTTCTGCTCCTTGCGCGCCCAGTGCGATGGCGAGTATGGCTTGCCCTTGGAATCGAGCGTGTAAGTGGCTGTGCGCCGCATCCCCGGCCGCCGCGGCGCCAAGCCTGAGCCAAGAAGTTCTGGCTCTGAGTCGTGCCCCTGCTGCGGCGCGAGATCGGGCGACCCCGGGCGCGAGTTTTCCGTGGAATTCGCCGCCGAGTTCTCGGTTGAGTTGGCTGCCGAATTGGCCGCCGAGTTCAATGCGGAATTCGCCGCCGAGTTCGCGGCAGAGTTCGCGGCAGAGCCCTCGGAGGTCTCTGAGTTCTCGGCAGAGGTCTCTGTCTGGGAGTTCAGGCTCGACAAATTAAACATTGAGTGCCGCGGCGACGTTGCGGCTGAGCCCGGCGCCGATCCGGGCGCGCTGTTTGCGGCCGAGCGCGGCTGGCTGCCCTTTATCGTGGACTTGAAGTTGCTGCGCGACCGGAACATCGTGGGCCGCGAGAAACTCAGCCACGACGTCGAGTGCGCGAGCGTCTGCAGCGTCGACGGCGGCACGGCATTTGCCTCGGACTCGATCTCGGCGAGCTGCTGCGGCGAGTCCGGCGCAAGGCGGTTGTCTTCGAGCGCGTTCGCCGCGGCGGCGTCGGCGATCGACGAGTACTTGCCCGGGTTGCCCACGAGGCGCTCGACGGCGGCTATCATGAGCTTCCCCTTGCGATTGAGGTGCGGGTGGAACAGCCAGCCGTTCACATGGGCCTCGAAGGGCATGTCCGGGTGCCCGGACTCGCGGGCGTAGCTTTTGTAGAGCACGAACTGCTCGTGCGGCGCGTGCGGCGGCGGCGCGCCGGAGTCGTCGAAGCCGAGCGTCGCAGACTTCGGCGATTGCGGAGCGTGCACGAGCAGCTCCGGCGCGGTGTGGACCTTGTGGGCGGACTTTGCCTTCGGCAGCGACGGCCGCAACGGGACTTTCGGCGCGAGCTTGCCCGGGTCCAACATTCTATTTTTGAGCAGGCGCCACACCGGACGGACGTTAAACTGCTTGTGAAGCAAGGGCAGTGTGTTCCGGGACTGAATTGCGTATGGGAGAGCCAGAAGGTCCTGTGAATACGAGCTTTTCCCTATTTTCGGACGCCCTTCCAATCGCCCTTTCCTTCAGGGCAAGGGTCGCACACGCACGCTGCCGTGGTCGCGCCCAGGAAGCCCGAGTCGATGCGCTAAAAAGCATCGAAAATCCTGCGCGCGTTCGCTGCGTGCGTCGTTTGCGCGCCCTCGAGCACGGGGGCTCCGAGATTGGATTGCGAGGTCAGCGCAATGCGTGAGACTGACGGGCCGGGTTTCGGATCCGGGTTTTTAATGTTGTCATTTATGCGTGGCCCTTACGCGGCCTTATATGTGGTCTTGCATGCGGCCTTATGTGCGGCTTTACATGTAGTCTTATATACACCACCGTGCGGTCTTTGATGGCTTATCGCGATCCGTTACGAGATTTTTAGCCGCATCCTTGGGGGCCTTTGTATCTTATGTATATCCCGGTATCCAGCTAAATCGCGCTTCATTAGCAGCCTGGTTAATTTGGCAAACCGTTGTGCACCCTCGACAAAGCCCGCGAACCGCGTTTATATCATCAAGCAAGTCCCATTTACATGCTCCGGCGTTGGGCCGCGCGCTCTGCTGTGCTGTGCGGCCGACGCATTTCGCCAGCCCAGGTCGAGCTTATCCTAGCAAGCCGTGCCTGGATGAGCAGCACCCCAGATTAATCACCCCATTAATCACCATATAAGCACCACGCAAGGCATATTAAGCACCCCATATGCACGGCTGACATCAGCAGGCTCCCTCCATCTCCTCTCGAGCGAAATCAGTGATGGTCGAGAGTCCCAAGTCGAACTCGACTTTCTCTGTGTTTCTGAGGAAGCTGCTGCGTCTGAATAACACTGACGAGCTCAATGCCACATCCCCGGTCGCAGAGCCTGTGAATCGCGACCAATCGGCGTCGACGTCGCGTCCGAGCTCGTACGTGTCTGAGCCGTCGCTCGCATCGGACCAGGGTGCGCTTGCAAAGTCCGAGGCCAGCCCCGGCGTCAGTCCCGCGCCAAATTCGGGGCCAGGGACTCCCGGGTCTGAGCCCAATGGCGTCGTGCCTGCTGGGCAGGCGACCTCGGTCGCGTTCACCGCTGAGAGCGCGAACGGCGGGCGCCCGCATCCCAAAATGGCGCCTGACACGGCCAGCGTCATGACGATTGCCTCCTCTTCCAAGCGAAGGCGCAGGTCGCTGGACACAAATGCGTCCACGCATGCCCTGGTCGCCGAATCGATCTTCTCGAAGTCGGAGTCTGTGGATGAGTTTCACGAGATCCCCGAACTCCACTAAGCCTACACAGTGGTTAGCGAGTACCATTAGGCTTGGCTGGGCCCAAATCAGTTTTCACGCGAGCTCCAGTCTCTTACGCGGGCGCTGGGAGCATCGCCTCCGTGTGCCTACGGTCCTAGCCTATGTGGTCCCTAGCCGTTCTATACCGTCTTCCGGGACACTTTGTTGCCCTCAGTCATTTGCCGCGCTTCGAAGTCGTCCCCGAAGGTCCTGCGTGGTCTTTCACGGTATTACATGGAGAGCTTTACGGTTATGTATGGCATTTCATTGCTTTTCTCTGGAGCCTAGCGGCCAAGGCTCACCAAACATCGCATATATGAAGACGGCTCCCAACAGAGTCTGAGATCAACACAGTGCGAGACCGCTGAAACCAAGTGCTGGGTGGACAGTGCGATCCGCTGGGACAGTGCGATCTGAATACGCATTGGCTGGCATCACCTTTTATCATGCATTGAGCCCGCTCACTTTGTAACTATAAATATTCAACTATAATCGCTAAACATGCCGGGTCTCGTTCCGGCCGACACTGAACTTCAAGGCACGTCAAGCCATGGCATTTGATGCTGTTTTGTGCTTCGTGCCTCCGGCGTTCGTGGCCGGCTGCATTTGCTCTGCCGTGTCTGCGTTAAGCCGTAATGGGATGAAGTTGTTCTACATGCTCGGATCCTAATTTATTTCAAATCACCTCCCAAGCCCGTTGATTCATGCCCACTGATGCATACTTATGGCTGCGTGCTCATCGTTGCGTGCTCATGGATACTCCATTGACGCATGCGCGCAATAATCTACAGTGGCTGGTATCAGGTCGAAAGCGAATTTTACAATAGCCTCAAGCGCGGCCATGGGCGAGCCCAGTCGCCGAGGTGTCGAACTTTGTACAAGGGCACACATTGTGCACCTAGAAGTAGCCATGTGCACCGGGAAGTACCCATTGGCACCTAGAAGTAGCCCTGTCGCTGCTGCGCCGCGTCGGGCTGCGGCGCGGCCTGCGACCCGTCGTAAGAGTAGTACTGGCCCTTCTCCGGCTCGTAGTGCCGCTGCTGGCCGCTGTTCTCCTCTATCTCGGTCTTTGGCTTCTGAGGGAGTCCATATGGAGACTGCGGCAGTGCCTGGTGGTTCTCTATGCCAGACTGCACGCCGGCGAGACCCTCGAGCTGCGGGAGTTGCGTGTTCCCGCTCTGCTCGTCGCCGCCGTGCTCGTTCGGCTGGCCGATCTGCTGTACGACAGGAAGATGGGGTCCACCGCCCCCGACTCCGGGAACAACGCCCACAGGTCCTGGGGCGCCGTTCTGGCCAGGAGCGGGTCCGCCGCCCGGCGCAGCTCCCTGCGGAGTGACGGCTCCCGGGACACCCGGCACGGGCCCGTTCGGCACCGACGCAGAGGCGCCATTTGGCACGTTTCCTGCTGGAGTATGCGAGGCGGTTTGCGGGGCCGACGGCGCCGTTGGCTGCCCGCCCTGTATGTGCGGCATCTGGTGCTGCTGCGGCGCAACCACAGGCTGCGTGGGTGCCTGCGGGTGCTGCGCATGAGCCTGCGGGTGCTGCGGGTGCTGCGGGTGCTGGGCCGGCGCCGCGCCGCCTGCTGGCGGCTGGCCCGGCACGGCGTGGCGCATGTCCTGGGTTCCTGGCTGGTACAGCACGCTCTTGATATCTGTGACAAACAGAGGGTACAGCAGATCGACGATGCGCTCCTTGTTGGCGAAGTCCAAGGCCCGGTCGTAAGGGATCCACACGCCCTTGAGGTGCATGGCGCCGGCCTTGACGACGTGCCGGTTGCGCTCACCCTTCAGCAAGCCGTCCCTGCGGCCGCGCGTCATTCCCGCGACGTTCAGCAGCTTCGTGCCGTTGATCATGTCGTTGTCCTCGCGCCTCGCGACACAGAACCCACGCGCCTCGACCTGGAAGCACGTCGTGCCCTCGTCCTCCCACAGCGTCGTGGTGACGCGCGGCTTAATGCCGGGCGGTGCGGTCTGGCCCGTTGGGTCCGTGACCGGCATCGTGACGGGGATCGCACTGAGGTGCGTCGAGACCGTGGCGCGGTGGCCCGATGGCGGCGTTGCCGGCGCCACGGCGCGGCCCTGGTTCATGGGCATCGGCGCGAGCTGGGGCTGGCCCGCCTGCGGCGGCTGCATGCCCCTGAACTGGCCCGCGACGGCCGGGGCCGACTGGTTGGGCGCGTAAAGCGGCCGCTGCGCGGCGATGTGCGGCGAGCTGAGCTGGTTGCCCGGGAAGCTCGACTGCTGCGGGCTGGCCTGCGCCTGTGTTGGTGGCTGCTGCGAGTACATCATCTGCATCATCTGGAGGTCGCCGTACGCGTACGGCGGGTACGCGGCCGCCGTGCGCGAGGCCGCGGGCGTGCCGGCCTGCGAGCCAGGGGCCGCCGGCGCCGGTGCGGCCGCCGGGGCAGCCGCGTACGCGTTGCCGTAGCGGTAGAGCCCGGCCTGGTAGCGGTCCTGCGGGTTCGAGCCCTGCGCGGTCTCCGCTACGGGCACCTGGTAGAAGTACGGCAGCTGGCCCTGGTAGTACTGGGACTGCGTGCCGAGCTGCTGGCCCGGCGCGGCCTGCTGCGGCGCCTGCTGCTGCTGCGGCGCCTGCGGCGTCTGGGTGTACTGGCGGTCCTGCTGCGGCTGCCGCTGGTAGTACTGGTAGCCCTCGGCCTGGGGCCGCGAGCTATCGCTCGGGATCTGTGGATAAGAGTACATCACGCGTGCCGACTAGGTCGTGAACGGATCGTACGCGAGACGGTTCGGGTGTGAAGCTACGCGAAGTTACGCGTGGAAGACAGTTGCTGGTCGCGCCGCTGGACGCGATGCTATGTGAGGGTGTTGGACGCGTAAGCCGTGTACGCGCGGGCCTTAAGCTGGGCTTTGGAGCCTGGACTGGGGCCTAGTCGTGAACCGTGACGGGGACGTGGTGCTGGCCTACTTAGTAGGATGAGCCGGGCCCGGTGAGTGTCGTGGGCGAGTGTAGAGTCTGGTGGGTCTGCTGAGGGTACGCGCAGTCGACTCCTTTGTGTACCTGCTGAGCTTCTTCCCTAAGGCCGTGGATTTCAGCGGTTCCGAACTGGCTCAGCTTTCGGGTGTGTGTATCAGCTGGTGGAGTTCGCGGGCATTGCATTTGCATTACATATGTAGCAAAATCTTCATAGGCATAGGGTTACGCTTCCCTGTCAGCGGCCAAAAATGCCGGCACTCGCTCGGTCTACGGCGTTGCCCCAACCCCGTTGCTGGTAGCCCGCGTTCGGCGCGGCCGGGGAGCCTCCCACCTGCGTCGGCCACGCGAGGATGCTGATCGGTGCGTTCGCCGTGTGCATGGCCTCGAGCGCTGGTTGCGCCGCCGTGTTGGACAGCTGTACGCACGGCCGCATCATTCGCAAGCCGCGGGGTACTGCGGGCCAGTGGGGCTGCGTGCGCCTGCTGACCAACGGCACCAACGGCGCCACCCTCGCGCGCCTATCACGTGTAAGTGCCTCGCCTTCCCCTTGCGCCTAGTTTTGCTTGGTCCCGAGGACGTGCCGATCCGCCGCGGTTGGGCGTATGAGCTCGCCGCTGCGCGTCTGCGAGAGCACGGCCTGTGCGTGTATGGCCGGCCGGCCTCGGGCTGTCTAGTGGTCCCTGTCCGCCGGCCGGACGCGCGGGCTGTGCGGGCTGCGTTCACGAGCTGCACCCGCTGTGTGCATTGGCTACGTGCGTTGGCCTCGTGCATTGGCTACTGCATTGGCTACGTGCATTGGCTAGGGCATTGGCCGCATCCCAGCTAGGGTCGAGTGGTCCCAGCGAATTACTCATGTCAGGCATGGTGGACAACCGCGATCCGGCGCGGCGGGCGCTCGCCCGCCAGTGGACCACCGAGGGGCCTTGGCCAACACCGCACACCGCAGCCGCGGCGTCGTGCGCGTGCCCGCACTGGCAATACTCGTCCCCGTCGTGCGCCTGGCCGCGGCCGCGTTTCTGTAGGGGAGTCGTGTCACGTGGTGTGGTGCCTCACAACTGCACAGGAGACGCAGCGTGAGACGGCGCCGGACCTCACGCTGAACCTGCATATGCGCATCGCTCGACCACTGGTGGTATCCCGAGCTCCGGCCAGCTAGCCGCTCGGCCGCTGAACCGGTTCTTTGAGAGGTGATCGCACGCCTCGCATGTGTGTTCAGGGCGGCGCTGGCGAATTGGTTGCGGGCGGCTCAGCCGGGGCAGATGCGTCGCATCTGAGACTTGTGCGATGGGCTGGACGACGGACGAGGGCAAGGCGGGGTGGACGACGATGGCGCCTAACTGGAGCATTGCTGGGCGGGCATGGATCACTTCAGTGGGCGGTGGCCACTGTCAGCTTGCCGCGTCAATCCTATGTTTGTAAATCGCCTAGTAGTATGCGCTTAGTGTGCCGCCTAGTACGCCGCCTAGTAGTTACCTGGTAGTACCCAGTAGTTACCTAGTAGTTACCTAGTAGTTACCTAGTATGCCGCCTAATTACCTAGTGTGCCTAGTAGTTACTTAGTATGTCGCCTAGTAGATACCTAGTGTGCCTAGTGGTTACTTAGTATGTCGCCTAGTAGATACCTAATATTCAACTAGTATGCCGCCTGTGCGCCTGTTGGCGCATCGCAATGTCCCTTGTCAGGACATCGAACATTGGCGGCTGTGTTTCACTGTCTGCCGATACCGCATTTGCTGTTGCCTACTACTTGCCTGCTATCGCTTGTACATTAGTACGCAGTGCTCCATTATGCATGTGGTTCTAGTTCGTATATACATGGCCTGTAGGCCCGCGATCTGCACTCATTGATCCGTTCAGCTAGTGCTCGTGCGGTGCCTCGCCTTTTGGCGCGTGGCTCTTGTTGTCGGTTCTGGCAAGCCACAGCGCCTCGGTCGCGAGCGTGCGCACGGTCAGGCTGCGTGTTTTCTCGTCGGCAGCCTCTTCCAATGTGTCCAGGATCCGCGTCGTGTTCACGAGCGCCTCGAGGCCCTCCTGGAGCTCGGACGACTTCGCGAACTTGCGGAGTCGCAGCTTGTGCAAAACACGGCCTGCCGTCTGGATCGCCATCGCTCGCTGAGCCGAGTGGCTGCTGCGTGCGAGGTGCGCGAGCTCGGGCAGCGTGTAGCCGGCCGCGCTCGGGGCGTCGCCGTGGTGGTGCAGCCCGGCTTTTGTCGAGATGCTGCGTGACTGCCGCGGCGTGACGAGGTTGCCGTTGAAGTCAAACCGGATCTCGCTCGGCGCCACGGACACAAGACCGCTGCTGTACTCGGCTTCCTCGCTCTCGCCGATCGGCTGCATCCATGCAAGCTTCTCTGTTTCCACGGGCAGATCGGGGAAGTACTGGCGCAATTCCTCGGGCGGCGGCGGAAAGTGGACCGAGGAGTGTGCGAGGTTTGTTTGTGGGTCTAATTGAGTGTCCAACTGCGGGTCCAATTGCGGGTCCTGTTGTGCGTCCTGTGTGTCTGGTAGGGGGTCTGCTCGTCGATCTGGTTGAGATCCCTGTTCTGTGCTTGTTTCGGGGGTCTTTTGTGCATTTATAGGGGCGCCCGCGTTCGCTCGCGTATTAGGCTGAGCATTGAGTTGTGTGTCGGAAGTTGGCTGGGGGTTACCGGCTTGCATGGCCTGCGCACTCGAATTAGCCTGCATACCGGCGAAATTCTCGGCACCTTTAGGAACCGTTTCGGGCGCGGGATCCCAGTCGGCCACCGTCCCTTTGGCCGGGGCGCTGGCGCCCGTCACCGATTTGCCAGTGGGCTCTGCCAGGGACGGCTTTGTATGCACGGGCTTGTCTGCCCTCGGCGAGGCCTGTGAGTGCTGCGCAGTCTTCTGCAGCGGCTGACTAGGCGCACGAGCCTTCGCCTCCTCTTCTTTGAGCTCGGCTCGCCGGAGCAGGCTCTGTAGCACGCCCGGATCCATGATCTTGAAGATCTCCTCGCGCTCGCGCTCGATCTCCTCGGGCGACATCTGCTGCAGCTTCCGGATGTTTTCCAGGTGGATCCGCTCGGGCTCAGAGAGCGGCGCGTCAGCTGGGCCCGCCTCCTGGGCCGGCTTCATGCTCTGCACGGGCTTCGCCGGCGTCCGTGGCGCGGCCTGGCCGGCTGTCGGATCGAGCACGACAGGGCGCTTCCGCGACACCCATTTTTTGTTGAATGCCTTCGACCCCGAGGTTTTAGGCGGCTCGGGCGCCTTTTCCGCCGAGTCGCGCTCCACAATGTCTCCAACGCCGGAGTTCATACGGGACTTCAGAAATCGCTGCAAAGCTACAGGGTATGTTCAGTAGCGGCCTGATCTATTCCAGTCCGGTCCATGTGCAGCCTGTTCCAGTGCACGGTCGCAGAAGTGCGAATAGGGAGAATTTGTTGCAAATCGCGGCGAATTGCGTGAAATTTGTGGAGTGCTTAAACTTAAATCAGATCTGTCCTATGCCTCGCGTGGCTCGCACAACATGCCTAGCATGGCCAGCACAGCTCACCTTTACACTCTATATATACGATCACAGAATTGCTGCAGCAACACAGCGCTACGTACCAGATCTCGCGAGCCGAGATGTCTCAATCTGGCGGCCCGGAACGTGCCGGCAGCTGTCGCGGCCCGGGCTTTGGCAGAATCTTAAGTCAGGCGCACTGGCCGTATATAGTGGCCGTCATCGAACCTAGCCACAGACAGGCCGCTGTTGTTACTGAAACTGTGTCTACCGGGGAAGGCCTAGCAGGCAGGAATTCAAAGCTTGTGCAACATGGGCGCTGAGCCTCCCATCGAGCTGCAAGACCGGTACACGCCGCGTATCTCGGCAGACTCGCTGCAGAGAGATATATTTGATGCGATACGCCAGGCGAACCTGGGCGCCGAGCAGCCCGGCGCTGCGCGGAGGCCCGCCGAGAGCACTGCGGAGACGCTGCGCACGGCCACGAGCGCAAACTCGCACACGACGGGGAATTCGTACATGGATTTCGACAAAAGCTCGAGAACCATGCCGCGGAGCACGGCAAAGATGTACAAGGAGCGCGTGCGGAACATGAACCGGAAACTCATAGCGAACTCCGTGCAGGTGAGCTCCCGCGCCGTGCGGCCGCTGAAAATCTTGCGGCGCCCGTTCGCTCTGATCAAGAAATACTGGCTGCGCCGAAAACTGCTGCCGCCAACGGCCGAGGGCAGGAAGGTGCCCGTGGACTTCGCGCAGCCCGAGCCCGTGGCCCAGGTCGACGAGCGCACAAACAAGCCGTACTGCACAAATCTCATGACCTCGTCGATCTACACGGTCTACGACTTCTTCCCGCGGCAGCTCGTCGTGCAGTTCTCGAAGCTCGCGAACCTCTACTTCCTGTTTGTTGCAATCCTGCAAATGATCCCGTCGTGGAGCGCCACGGGAAACTACACGACAATCGTGCCATTGTGTGTGTTTGTCGCGATTTCGATGAGCCGCGAGGGCTACGAGGACTGGAACCGGCACAAGAACGACCGCGAAGAAAACAACCGCGAGGTCCTTGTCGCACGTAAAAACCCATCACAGGGACGCATAGAGTACGACACAAAGAAGTGGAAGGATGTGAAGGTCGGTGATGTCGTGCGCGTGCTCCAAAATGAGTGGATCCCGGCCGACATCGTTCTTCTGCACTCCTCGGGGAACAAGGGCCAGTGCTCCATTGAAACGCTCGCCCTCGACGGCGAGACAACCTTGAAAAGCCGCGAGGTTCCCGCCAAAGTACAGGAAGCATTCAGCGCAGACAGCATCGACAACGCGCGCGCCCTCGTCACGTCAGAGGATCCGAACCTCGATCTGTTCAACTTCGAGGGCACGATCCGGCTGGAACCCTCCGACGCATATTCTGGGGACCTCGAGTCGAACATGGAAACCGTGCGGACAAACAGCGAAACAGTGAACACAAACATCGAAACAATGAACACAAACAGCGCGACCATGGAGACCGGGAGCGGCTACCTGGGGACGTACCCTCCTCCGGCAGGCGAAGCGCCGCTAGGAGAGATCGTGCCCCTTGGGAACTCGAATATCATCTACCGCGGCAGCGCGCTGCGCAACACAGCCTCGGTGATCGGAGTTGCGATTTTCACGGGCCCCGAAACAAAGATGCAACTGAACGCATCGCGGAACTCGAGAACGAAGGCGCCCAAGCTCCAGGGCAAAGTCAACAGGATTGTCATGATGCTTGCCGCCTACGTTCTTCTTCTGTCTGGGTTTTACACACTAGCGGCTGGCCGCTTGCAAGACCACAATGACTACTGGTACTACAAAGGCCAGGAGGTCACGACCACACAGAGCATGATGGGCTTCATTATTATGTTCAACACGCTCATCCCCTTGTCTCTCTACGTTTCCATGGAAATATGTAAGGTGTTCCAGCAGTTCATGATGCAGAGTGACATCGACATGTACGACGCGGTCAACGACGTGCGGTGCAACGTACTTACCGCAAGCCTGAACGAGGAGCTTGGCCAAGTTAGCTATGTCTTCAGCGACAAGACAGGCACGCTAACGGACAACATCATGCTGTTCCGCAAAATGTCGATTGCTGGGTACCCCTGGATCCACGACCTCGATCTATACTTTGAGAAGGACGAAGATGGATACTTGTTCCATAAGGCACAGCCCATGAACATCGATAACCTTGACGACAACGAGGCTACTCTCCTTGAGCAATTGGCGAGGCTGCCCAGACGCGACTTTGGCGGCCGCATCAGCAATGTGGCTCGCATAAGCACTAGCCGGCCATCCGCGGGCCGGCCCTCCATGAGCCCATCACTTCACAGACCGTCTATGGGAGGCCCCATGGGGCGCCGGTCCATGACTGGATCCCAAGTGAACCGCCCCTCCATGGGTGGCCCCTCCATGGGAGGCCCCTCCATGGGAAGACCCAGCGCAGCAGCAGATGCGACAAAGACGAGCGCCGGCGCGAGCCGGTCCTCCGGAGAGCAGCTCGAGTACCCGCATCCTAAATTCGGGGGCGAGCATGTGGAGTTCAACGAGCCTGCAAGCTCTGACCGCCCAAGAGCAGCTAGGCAATCGGGGCCGCGCTTGTCGAACGCACCGCGGCCCTCAGGCGTTTCGCGCGTCTCCGTCGCGCCCTCGGTGAACTCGAACTGGCAGTCGACGGCAGCACCGCTGAAGCCTCAGTCCACGCCGTCGTCTTTGACGTTGCTTGAGTACATAATGGCTCACCCGGGAAACTCCTTCACAGAGCGAGCGAAGTTCTTCCTGCTAGCGTTGGCTCTGTGCCACTCAGCATCCCCGGAAGTTGACCTGAATGGAAGCGGCCCCGGAGGGAAGGAAGAGATCGAGAACCTTGACTACCAGGCCTCTTCGCCGGATGAACTTGCATTGGTTGGTGCTGCTCGCGACCTTGGTTACTTGGTGATTGACAGGCAGCATGACTCGATAACTGTGCGAACATATCCGAACGGATTCGAGAATGACCCCACGGACGAGGTGTACAAAGTATTAGACACCATCGAGTTCACGTCGAGCCGTAAGCGGATGTCTGTTGTCGTTCAGTTCCCTGACGGCCGGATTGTTCTCATGTCCAAAGGTGCTGATAATGTGATGATCGAACGACTGAAGCGCTCGCTACTCGGAGTCGGCCAGGACAAGAAGGAAGCGCTATACAAGGAGGCGCTCATTAGGAGAAGCGTGGAGGCCGAGCTGGCCAACGAAAACAGGGGCTACTCGATGAGTATTCGACCCTCAATCGACACTCTGCTCCAACAGAGCAACGCTGACGCCGCAATCCAAGAATCTGGGCGCCGGTCTATGCAGACAAGACGCAGGTCCAGCGAGATCCAGGCGCAGCAGCCGCGCACGTCGCTCCAGCAACAGCGAAGTGTGCAGAACGCCGTCGCCGATGCCACCGCTACTGCCGCGGAGAATGCTGCGAGGACTAGTATGTCTCTGGATATGAACCGCAGTCCGGTTATGCCGTCGTCGCCTATGCAGCAGAACAGGAACCGACAGAGCTTCCACGAACTCACGAATCAGCAGAGCCGCGCTGAGGAGCTCGACATCGAGGATCTGGGAGAGCGCAAAGTTCTGGAACGCACGCTCGAACAAATCGACGAGTTCTCGACGGAGGGGCTGCGCACGCTTCTTTATGGCCACCGATTCTTGACGCAGACCGAGTATGATGCGTGGAAGAGGGACTACGACGAGGCGAGGGCGGCCATCAGCAACCGACAGGCTAAGCTCGATGAAGTTAGCGAAAGGCTCGAGCGCGATTTCAGCGTTACTGGTGCTAGCGCTATCGAGGACAAGCTGCAGCTCGGAGTCCCCGAGTCCATTGATAAGCTGAGGCGGGCGAACATCCGTATGTGGATGCTTACCGGTGACAAGCGAGAAACCGCTGTGAACATAGGCTATTCTTGCCGTCTCATCAAGGACTTCTCGACCGTGATCACGCTGTACAGGGAGGATGATCTCGAGGCCAAGGTGATGGCAGCTCTCGAGGAGCTCGACAACAGCCAGATAGCGCACTGCGTGGTAGTCGTTGATGGCCAGACGCTTGCCTTTATCGAGAAGGACCCGATCTTGATGTCCTTGTTTGTGGACCTTGGTTTGCGAGCCGATTCGGCGATTGTGTGCCGAGCGTCGCCCGCCCAGAAGGCCAGCATTGTGAAGGCCGTGCGCCAGCGCGAGCCCTCGAAGGTCATGCTGGCCATTGGCGATGGTGCTAACGACATTGCCATGATCCAGTCCGCCGACGTTGGTATTGGTATTGCTGGACGGGAGGGACTGCAGGCCGCGCGCTCGGCCGATTTCTCGATTGGTCAGTTCCGTTTCCTGCTGAAGCTGCTATTCGTGCATGGCCGCTGGAACTATGTGAGGACTTGCAAATACATCCTCTCCACATTTTACAAGGAGTTCCTGTTCTACATGTCGCAAGCCATTTTCCAAAGGAACACGCTGTTCTCGGGCACATCTGTCTTTGAGTCGTGGTCGATCTCTATGTTCAACACCTTGTTCACTTCGCTGCCTGTGATTTGCGTGGGTATCCTCGACCAGGATCTCAGCCCCACGACCTTGATTGCCGTTCCGGAGCTGTATCGAATCGGTCCTGAAAACCGCGAGTTTACCATTGTTTTGTTCTTTAGGTGGATCATCCTTGCGATGCTCGAGTGCGTGATGATCAGCTTCTTGAGCTACGAGTTCTATGGAAAGCAGTATGAGGTGCGTGACAACAGCATTTTCCCGATTGGCGTGACGATATATGCGTCGATTGTTGGAGCTGTGGCCACGAAGATCCAGTTCCTCACAATGATGCACTACATCACCCTCATTTCCTTGCTTGTTGTGATTGTCTCGTTTGGAGGTTATTTGCTGTTCAACATTCTCATTGGACTCGTGTACATCACGGACCCCGAGAAGACGTTCTATGCGGCGAGGGAGTTCTGGACCGATCTGGGCAAAGAGGTTTCGTTCTGGGCAACCGTGTTGTTGACAATCACAATCTCCTACATGTTCGACCTCATGCTCAAGATCTTGAACACGCTGCTGAGGCCGAGCGATGTCGACACGTTCCAGGTGCTCGAGAAGGATCCCGGAATCATGCAACGCCTCGAAGCCGAGTCAGAGCTCGAGCTCTACCAGGGATGGGAGTATCAGGACAAGCTCGACCACTCGTGGTCCGCGGTGTTCCGGGGCAAATGGCCCGGCCAGCCTCGGCATAAGGAGGCGCGCTCGATGACGGCGAAACGCCGGAAGCTCGACGTCATTGTCGACATGCTGCGGTTCCGCAAAGCGCAGGACTATGAGAAAGAGATCCAGGAAATTCTTGAGCGTCGCCAGCGCGAAATGCAGGAGCAAATCGAGCGCGAGCAGCAGCAGTTCACAGCCTGATCCGCGGATGCTAGTGCGTAACATTATTTATTTTACAAAACGACGAAAGGAAGGAAAGTCAAGCAAAAAGAGACACCAAGAAATCAAAAAAAAAAAATAAATTAAATTTGAATTACATACCGAGGTCTACTCGTATATAGATGAACTTGCATATTGAGCCATAGTATGCGTTTTTGGCCTCGTGAGCGGGCCAGCAGCTTTGCCGGGATGGAAAAGTAAGGGAATCGCGCACTGTATATATGTTTCAGTGACGGAACGAGTCTTCGCTTTCGCGCACGGTGGCTACTGGGTAGTTGTAGTCGCCGAATATCGTGCGAGCCTTGTTGTACATGGCCTCCTCTTCATCTGAATGCTCGTCTTCCATGTCTAGTGTGCGGCCCTCTGCGTGCGGGTCCCCCAGCTCAGGGTCTTCTGAGCCCCAGGCCTCTGGTGAGCCGGTTGGTGACCCTGTGCTGCGAGGGGCACCATCTGTGGATCCATACGATGTGCCATGAGATATGCTGTGAGACGCGCCGTATACCGGCGGCCCGCGGGCATCGTCTGTCCTTGTCAGGCTGTGAAGCGAGGGCTTGGGGAGCCAGTACTTGGACTTGCCGCCGTTCTTGTAACGCAGCCCCGCCGCGAGCCGCTTCTTTCTCGTGGACGACTCCGGGTGGTCGAGCACGGCCTCGACGGAGTCGAAGTCGCGGTGACCGTACCTCGCCTCGAGGAAGGTGACCCGGAAGTCATGCACGAGATCCGCGATTCCAAACGCATCTCTGAAAGCCGCGTCGATTCTGAGCCGCGCAAACCCGAACATGAATGTCGCGCTGTAGTCCGAGGAAGGGAACGCGTGCCAGTGCACAATAGAGAAGGCCGCGGCCTCGAGCGACACGAGCGAGTTGCTCCACAGCTCGAGCGACTCCGGGCTCATGAGTCCCAGGGACTCGATGATGGAGAGCGCGAGCGTCTGCCAGTAGCTGAAGAACACAATCATCTTCACGCTAAGGAACTTGAGCACCACGCGGTAGGGGGCCAGATCGGTTTTCAGGCAGACCCAGAATACCATGAGAGCGTTCAGCGCGAGCGTGATCGACACGTTGTACAGGATGATGAGCAGAATGCTGAGAGTCCGCGAGCCCGCGCACAGCTTCATGAGCACGGTGATCGTCGGACGCATGTACACGTACTGCATCACGAGCCGCTTGACCATGAGGAACGTGTGCGGATCCGAGATGTCGATCTTGACGCCGAACGGGAAAGAGACCGGGAGCCGGCCCGTCGTCACAAAGATGATCTCGCGCTCGCCGCCAAGCAGGTTCGTGAGCAAGGAGTAGAAAGTGTAGATGACAATGGGCTCGTATAGTTCTCTAACGAACTCAAAGACGTTCGCGGCCCAATGCCAGGGGCAGTACAGGTTCAGGAACGCGCTGAGGCTGAACAGCGGGATCATGACGAGAATCCGCACAATGAGCCGCTGATCCGAGGGTTTACGGTAGTTTTTGAGATGCTTGAGGATGGCCGCCACGCTGACGCCGCAGGCAAGCACAGTCCATGCTGTGTTCACCAGTCGCAACATCGCCGCGCTCGTTCCCCCAATCGCCTGGATACGCACTGTAGTGATTCAGGGCCGCTCTGTGTATCACCAGGGTTAGGCCATGCACGGCTCGCCACCAGTGTGCCGTATTTGTGAATTGTTGGTGGATTTTGGCGGGGCCATTTGTTGTGCGCGTGCGCGCGGTTTACGTGTTCCGGGCTTGTTTGTCGGGCTTGTGCACGCGTAGCCCGCGATTCCACAGATCGGGGGTGGCATGTACGGTGGGTGCGGCCCTGCTGTGTATATAGCTTACGCTACATACGCTACATACCTAGCTTGGGTGCGTTCAGACCATTATCTTAGGGCGTGTAATTTTTGACTAAGTGTCGTTATCGTCTAGTTATTATCTAGTGAGCTTACAATTTCGAGTCCTCGTTGTTGTGGAAGACGTCGAAGCCCGCGTCGAGGTCGCAGTAGCGCTGCAGCTCGCTGGTCTTCGCGATGTTGTTGATGGCCTCGACATCCTCCTTGTCGAGCTCCACGTACTTGAGGTTCGCGCGAATGCGCTCGGCGTGCACCGACTTCGGCAGCACGACCGTCTTACGCGAAACACCCCAGCTCAGCACGATGTTGGCCGGGCTGACCTTGTGCTTTTCGGCGATCTTCGCGATCGTTGGGTCGTCGAGGTTGCCGCGGGCCATCGGCGAGTAGGCCTCGACAAGAATGGGGTGGCCGTCGTGGCCGGGGACGCCGAACTTGCCGCTCTGCAGGAACTCGACGAGCTTCGGCTGCGGCAGGCGCGTGTGCAGCTCGACCTGGTTCACGACAGGCGTCTTCTTGGCCGTGGCCAACAGCTTCTTGATGTTGCTGATGGTGAAGTTCGACACACCAACGTTGCGCGCCTTCGACTCGGGCAGCTGCTCGAGCGCGGCCCACGCGTCGTTGAACGTGATGCTCTTGTCCCACTTGCGGTTCTCATCCATGGCGAATGGCCAGTGCATGAGGTAGAGGTCGACGTAAGCGTCCTTGTCATTCGGGAACAGCTTCTGAAGGCTCACGTCGAGGGCCTTCGGCACGTCGTGGAAGTCGGTGAGCCACAGCTTTGTCGTGATGAACAACTCGTTGCGCTTCACGCCGAGCTCCTTGATGGCCTTGGTGATACCAGCACCAACGCCCACCTCGTTGCCGTAGATGGCGGCCGTGTCAATGTGACGGTAGCCGGCCTTGATGGCCTCGAAGACGGCGGCCTCAGCGTCCTCGTTCGGCGACTCCCAGGTTCCGAGAGCAATCGCCGGGATCTCGGTGCCGTTGTAAAACTTCAAGTTCGGAACAGAAGACATTTTTGTTTATGGTGTGTTACAGTTATTCCACTTAAGCGGTTTAGCTGGTTTGTGAGCGACACTCCTCTGGTATATATATCAATACTCCACACCACAAGCCCTTACCCGCCGCATGCGCAACGTCCCCCCACCCATGTGCGATTGGACGTGCCGAACAGGCACGGCGATTTCCGAGGGCTTCCATTTAGCGCGCACAGCCACGGACACGGCACTGTGCGCGCTCGCTTGGTTTGCAGCAGCTGGCCAAGACCAATGGTAACGCACAGCGTGCGCGGCGACTTTGCTGCGTGGACGCGCGCCGTCTCGTACTCAGTTCGGGCCGATGACTCAGCGCTTATCGCTGTGCTTCCTTCTATGAGGAGAATGCTATCGAACAGCAAAGTGACGTGCTACACGAGCAGCTTAGGTAAGCTGTCAGGGCCCCCAGGAGCGCATGTGCGGCGGCGTGTCAGCGCGAGTAAGTGAGTCAGCTCAGGTGGAATATGAATAAGCGAACACGGCAAAGCCGCCTGTAATGGCTCGGGGGCCAGTTCCGAGCTTAAAAATAGGCCACGGCAGAGTAAACGGCCTTTGATGCGGTTCTTGGTGCGTGGTCGACGACAGCGGTAGGTGCCGTGGCGTGCAATGTATATAATACGTATGTGATCTTATTTGGATATGAGTGTATGCGATACATGTGGTGTATGAGAGATGCTGCGCAGTGCACGAGATGAGATGAGATGAGCGAGGTGAGCGAGATGAGCGCGATGAGTGAGATGTGATGAGCAGCAAGAAAAAAATATAGTGGTAGACCAAGAGCGGTGTTTGCTTGCGGATAGAAATTATGTTGAGTTATGCTTGTTGGGTAACGTGGGCCCTCGGGACGGGCACGCGTGCGCGCGTACCAATAACAGGGCGCGGATAGGCGGCCAGTCTGCCATATTCTTTTTAAGGCAATCTTGCATGTTTTACAGTGCGTAATCCCCGTGCGTATTCCGCGGCATGAAAAGAATCAGCTGGTTCGCCTGGCTTCGGGCTGGAGCCGGCCGTTAAGGCCTGTGGCAATGACCTCATTTTACTGACGGCTGACGTGACAGGGCTTGCGGGAATATGCAAGGTAGATGCAGCCCGCCTGTGGGGCAGTGCCCAAGCTTGCGATGCGAAGACATATGCTTGGGCCCGAGACGCGCAGAAAAAAATCCGAAACCTGGGTTGCGGCCACCGCGAGGTGAAGGAAGAGCCCTGCAAAACGCAAAACGCTGTGGATAATCTGCAGTACCGCCGGCGGCGGGCGCTCGCGACGCAGGCTTGACGGGCTGCTCGATCTACACGTGATGAATCTATCAACATTAAGGGTCAGGATCTTTCCCGATATTGCCATGACTTCTTCGAAGCGAAGGTATAATTTTTTTTAGTATAAGTGGCTTGTTAGTTAACAATTTATTGATCTGGCATTTTGTTGCAAAATCGCTGTGAATACAGCATCCGATCCGCATCGTACCACATTACACCATGTCAGAGCTTCACAAGGATCCGTTTTATGAGGATGCGCATGGCAGCGAATGGTCTGGGGACGAAAAGACCGTCGACAACGAGACCGTCGACATCAACTACAAGAACATGGGCTGGGTCAAGGCCGCGGGCCTGCTTTTCTCCGAGTACATCTGTTTGGCGATCATGTCCTTCCCCTGGTCGTACTCGGTGCTGGGTCTCGTGCCGGGCCTCATCATCACGGCAATTATCTCGCTCATTGTGCTGTACACGGGGTTCATCATCACTGACTATTACGTGCTGTACCCGGATGTCACGAGCGTGAACGACATCGGCAAGCATCTGTTCTGGAACTCGCGCATTGTGTGGTGGCTGTCCGTGATCTGCTTCGTGCTGAACAACACGCTCATCCAGGCGCTGCATGTGCTGACCGGCGCGAAGTACTTCAACACGATCACGGAGAACTACCCCGGGGGCCTCATTGATGTCTGCGGCATTGTGTTCTCCGTGCTCACGATGGGCATCTGCTTCCTGCTGAGCATCCCGCGCACGTTCAGCCACATGTCGATCATCGGCTATTTCAGCGCCGCAACGATGTTCGTGTCGGTTGTTCTGTCCATGGCCTTCGCGGGCGCCGAGCACCACCCGGATCACTACACGAGCGGCGGCAGCATGAAGTGGTACGTGTGGTCGCCGCCGCACACGCGGTACGTCGACGCCATGAGCGGCTTTCTGAACATTACCTACACGTTTGTGGGCCAGATCACGTACCCGTCGTTCATGTCGCAGATGAAGCGGCCGAAGGACTTCAAGAAGGCGCTGCTCGTCGTGACGTTTTTGGAGCTCATTTTGTTCTCGCTTGCCGGGGCGATCGTGTACGTGTATGTTGGCGGCAAGTACATGACAGCGCCAGCGTTCGGATCGCTCACGGGCAACTACAAGAAGATCGCGTTCTCGTTCGCGCTGCCCACGCTCCTGTTTCTCGGCTCGCTGTACTCGAACGTGACGTCGCAGTTCATATTCGAGCAGATCTTTGGGCTGAAGTCCAAGCATCGCACGAGCCATACCTGGCTCGGCTGGGGCGTGTGGCTCGCGCTGAACTTCGGGCTGTGGGCCGCGGCGTTCATCATTGCCGAGGTCATTCCGTTCTTCTCGGACCTGCTGTCGCTCATGTCCTCGCTGTTCGACTGCTGGTTTGGATTCGTGTTCTGGGGGGTCGCGTACTTCCGCATCCGCCGGAGCAAGCACCAGTACAGCAACGGCTGGGAGGACTTCAAGTACAGCGGGTGGGTCACGAAGCTCAATTACGCCATTAACTGGGTGCTTATAGCGATTGGGTTCTACATGTTTGGCCCCGGAACGTACAGCACGGTTCAGAGCATTATCTGGTCCTACCAGGCGGACGCGTACGGCAAGCCCTTTTCGTGCAAGAGCAACGCTATTTAGGGCAACTGGCACGAGGCCGATTCCGTTGACGGCCAATTGAGAGCAACCTATACGGGCTGGCGATGAACCAAGCATAGATCGATGGCTAGTTTCGCGATCGCGGGCCACTTCAGGGCCGATCGAGTACACAGATCGAGAGACAGATCGAGAGACAGATCGAGAGACAGATCGAGAGACAGATCGAGACACAATTGAATAATCTCGACGCCCAATTGAGGCAGCGTCCAACTAACACACTTAAAAAAACCCGAGCTCAAAGGCTCTTTCCAGCGGCACTCTAAATTATGTATAGATAATAACCGCTCCCAGCATGGACATCACCGGTCCCAGCATGGACCACGCGATCTGACCCTAAGGCACCACGCTCATGAGACTGTGTTATTTATACCCTGGACCTGCGCCGAGATCAGAGAGCCATGTCCATTAAAGTAGGCATTCGGCTGGATGACCTCGAGTCGTATCACACGAGCGGCGAATTTCTGCACGGAAACGTTGTGCTCGATGTGAAAAAGCGGGTGGTTCTGGCCGGGATCAGCATGCGCATGACGTGCGACGTGAACAGCAGCATTGAGGTGAATGTTGCTGATCCGGACAAGAAGCCGAAAGTGCGCGTGTTCACGACGAAGGAGCGCCTCTACGACAAGGAGATGAGCGTTCGGGTGGACCAGCACCACTTCGAGGAGGGCACGTACGAATTCCCCTTCGAATTCCCGCTCCCGCTCGAGAACGCGGGGCTGCCGCCATCGGCGACGACGCTCGTGCAGCCGAACACGTTTGGCAATATCAATTACAATCTGAAGGCCCACGCCAAGCGCGTGGGCGGCTCGTGGTTCAGCAGCAGCAAGGAGGCCAAGGCCGTGGTTCCGTTCCTGTTCATGCCGAGCAGCATCCGGAACGCGAAGTACGAGAACAAAGCGCGCGAAGAGCCGTTTGCTGGCGTGGTTCCCGGCAGCGACGTCCCCATTAAGAAGAAGGGCGTGATCGCGTCGTTACTGGGCCGCAAAGGCGAGCCCCGGCTGCCGCTGGAGCTCAAGGGCGTGTTCAGCTACTCACTGCCGGGGATCGTCCAGGGACAGCAGGACAGGTTTGGCCTGCGGGTCCAGGCCGGCACGCCCGACGAAAGCATCATGATCATGGGCGTCTCGCTGTACCTCGAGACCGTGCTTGTGCTCACAACGAAGGGCAACCGAAGACAACAGGTCATTAAGTCGGAGCCGCTCGTGCAGGAGAAGCTGCTGCGCTCCGAAAACTCTTTTAATTTAGACGACATCATGGCGAAGGCCCGCGTGCTGTCGGGCGTCGTGCCGACCTTCGACACCTCCGCTATTTCATACCGTCACCAGGTCCTGCTCGAGCTCCTGCTGCTGCGCCCGCCCAACACGAAACAGTCAGACGTCTTGAAATTCACACAGGAGATCCCGGTGCGCGTGCTGCCCTCGCCGGTGAGTGCTCATGGGCCGACGCTGCCCGCGCGGCCAGCCGGGCCCGTGGATGTGAAGGCGGCCGAGGACAATGGCAAGCAGAGAGCCGGACAGAACGGGTTCCAAGACGAGAAGCGCCAAGCATGGCCGTCCGAGAAGCGCCGGGAGGAGCCCACAAGCCCGGCCTCGCCCACAAGCCCGATCTCGCAGCCCTCGGCAGGCCCCTCGGGCGCCGATCCGAACGCATCTCTCGAATCGCCCTCTCGCCTAACTTCAAAGTCATCTGCAGGACCCTCGTCAGGACCCTCAGCAGGACCCTCAGCGGGACCCTTAGGACCCTCAGCGGGACCCTCAGGACCCTCAGCAGGACCCTCAGGAGCATCTGCAGGACTCTCAGGACCATCTGCAGGACCGTCGGCACAACCGTCAGCGTCCGACAGCTTCGTGCCCATACCTGATCTCTCCACGGGTCTTCTTCCCGATCCACCCCAAACAGACGACGTTCCTCACTACAACCCACCAGACTACCAGGAGGCCATGAGGGAGTAACTATATACAATGCTATTTCATTTCTTGTCAGTAATGTTCACGACAAAGTCGTTCTGCCAAGCGAACTTCTTCTTCGAGGGCTCCTTCGCGGATGCGGGGGCCTCGGGACTGGCGGGAGCCGCGGCGGCATTTGCGTCGCCCGCGGAATCGGGCCGGGACTGCGACTGTGTGGGGAAGTTCAGGGCATCAATGAGCGAGCGGACCTTGGTGTCCTGGGCCTGCGAGGGCGACGGGGCCCGGACCTGCTTCGCCCGCTCGGCCGCGCGGTCGGCATGGGCCCGTGCCCGCAACTGGGACTCCTTGCGCAGCCTCTGGACCTCTTGTGCAGACAGCACCGGCAGCGGCGGCTGCTCGTTCTTCAGCAAGTAGGCGGCCGTGCCCTCGGGGTGCAGCTTCAGCCGCATGTGGCCCTCGGACACGTCAAACACCTCACCCTTGAACCGCTTGCCGCGGATGTCCTTCAGCGACTGCACCGTCACCTTCTTGGGCCGAGTGTGCACGCACCGCGCCGCGGGCCGCAGCGCCCATAGCTTCGCTTTCAGCATGATGAAGGAGTCTGGCGCGTGCCCTAATCCAATTTTGAAAAATATCGCTGGCCGCGGCGACGAGCTCTAACCACGCACACCAATGGACGAGTTCAGCACGCGAACACAGGAGTTCGAGGCGTTTTTGCGCGAAAAGGGCGTTCAAGTCTCGCCGAAAGTCGCAATTGCTGATTTCCGCGCCGCGAACCAGGGCCGCGGCCTCGTGGCCCGCGACGCGATCAGCGAGGGCGAGACGCTGTTTTCGATCCCGCCCTCGGCTCTGCTGCGGGCCGAGTCCGACTCCGATCTGTCGAAACTCGTCGAGAAGTACAGCCTCGACGGCTGGAGCGCGCTCATTGTGCGGATGATGGCCGCGCAGGCGAGCGACGAGTGGAGACCGTACTTCGCGGTTCTGCCCACGGAGTTCAACACGCCGATGTTCTGGCCGCGCGAGGAGACCGAAAAGCTTCTTCGCGGGTCGGAGGTCGTGAACAAAATCGGCCGCGAGGGCGCCGATGCGCTGTACGACGAGCTCGCGGCCGGGATTCTCAAGGAGGGCTACTTTGCCGCACACAACACGTCGCGAGACTCGTTCCACCGCATGGGCAGCCTCATCATGTCGTATGCCTTCGACGTGCCTGCGCTCGAGGCCGAGGACGAGCCCGAGAACGAGGAGGAGGCCGAGGATGACGATGGCTCGAAGGCTATGGTGCCGCTGGCCGACATCCTGAACTCGCACACGAAACTCCAGAATGCACGGCTCACGATGCCAGAAACCGCGGGCGGCAGCTACGAGATGGTGGCAAGCAAAAACATCGCCAAGGGCGAGCAGATCTACAACATTTACGGCAACCAGCCGAGCAGCGACATGCTGCGACGCTACGGATTCGTCGAGGCCGGCGGCACGTTCTACGAGGCCGTCGAGCTGAGCCTCGATCTGCTCGTCGAGCAGGCCCAGCAGGTCCTGAACCTGCCCGCGAAAACCGTCGAGCGCCGCCTCGAGGCGCTCGCGGGCCGCATGGACGAGCTGCCGACGTCGTTCGAGATCGGGCTCACCGTGGAGGACGGCGAGGAGGCCGTGCCCGACGTCGAGTTCGAGCCCGAACTGCTGCTCACCGTGAACGCGCTCACACTGCCCGAGCTGAAAAAGAAGAATTTCAAGGAGATCGCGGCGATGCTCGAGGACCAGCGCCTGTACGCGGACGCACGCAGCCTGCTCGAGGCCGTGATCCAGGCGCGGAAACAGGACTACGGCGAGGCGCCCGAGCAGCCGAAGCCGCAGGCCGCAGACGTGCTGCTTGACAAGCACGACATGTGTGCGCAGGTCCGGCTGGCTGAGCTGCGCGTGCTGGACATGGCGCTTGACTGGCTGGGCTCGGACGCAGAGCCGCCGAGCAAGCGCCAGAAGTCGGAGCCCTGACTGCTTCGTTATGTATTTAAGGAACTGTTTATATTATTGCGACTGGTCGCCGACCTTGGCGCGCTTGGCCTCGCTCGTGTCCTCGAGCTTGCTTTTCTTCTTCTTTTTCGACGGCTTCTTCGGCCGCTCCTCGCCCTCGGAAAACACGCAGTCGGGCAGCTCCCACGCCTTGAGGACCCGCAGCGCAATCGAGTTCTTGCTTTCATCGAAGGTCGGCCACATGCGCATCATGTCGTTGAACTCCATGCAGGGCGTCATGAGATCCAACGTGCGCTTGCCGCCGCCCTCCTCGGCTTCCAGCTTCAGGCCAAGGAACAGGAGCGTGGACCGCACGATTTTCGCATCCGCGCGCTTCCCGTTTGAGGGGGCCGCGTCAGCCGTGGCATTTGAGGAAGTAGCGTCAGCCGTGGCATTTGAGGGGGTCGCGTCAGCCGTGGCATTATCGGTCTGTGCGTTGCCGGTTTGTGCGTCGCCGGCTTCGGCATTGACCTCGGCATTGGCCTCGGCACTGCCGGCCTCAGTTTTGGATTCGTCGGCCTTGCCTGCACGCTTCGCCTCGCCAGCGCTCAACTCGGGAGTGGCCGTGGGGTCTTCAGCGCTCGGATCCGGGTTCGCGCTCGACTGTGCATCAAGACGCTCGGCAGAAGTGGCCTCGAGGGCAACCTCGGCCGCTGTGGCCAGTGGGATGCCCGGCTTGGGCCGCCCATCGGCCACGCTCTGCGCCTCCTCCTCGGTCGAGTACTCGTATGCGAGATCGAACGGCTTGTTGAACGGGTGCGCGATCTCGACGCCCTCAACCAGCTCGAGCTTCTGCATCAGGAAGCGCACGCGCGACTCGACAAAGCCCGACCACGCAAGGTGGTCCTCGTCGGTCCCCTTTGTTGTTGCGTAGACGCACATGTAGTACTTGTAGTCGTTGAAAAACGTGTTTTTGCGGAACAGATCGGCCCAGCTGTGGGTGCCGGCCTGGATGCCCTGCGAGATCTCGTAGCCGCGCTGCAGCTCGGCAAGGATGATTGCCTTTGTGCTGTCCGTGACGTTGTGCGTCGCGCACATGCTCGGGTAGGCCGGCGTGATGATCGGCATCTTATGGTTCTTGTCCTGCGGGTACAGCTGCGGGTTCCAGACGCGGACCGGCAGCGGGCCGTCCTCGATCTGCGTTAGCAGCACGGGCTGCGGCCAGGGCCACCTAAGGTAGAGGTAGAAGAAGCGGTCGACGATAACGGACGCGACGGTGTATGGGTAGAGTTGGCAGATGCGGGCCACGAGCATGGCCCAGGCGACGCCGCCGGGGAACCCCATGATATTAGCGTAGATCGCGCGGCGCTGCGCCCACATTTTGATGACGCGCAGCGCATGCTTGAACGTCGTGCGTTCGGGGACGAGGCTGAGGATCGCGTCGGTGACACGCGTGCCGTTGAGCGCGCGCAGGTCCTTGTCGTCGATGTTGCGCAGCAGGTTGTTGTTCTCGAGCGTGAGCGACTCAGGGACCTGCGCGACGTCGAGTCGAGCGCAGATGAGATCGATCGAGATGCCCGAGAACTTGATCTTGATGATCGGCACAAATGCATCCGGCACGGGCGCGATCTCCTCGAGCTCGGGCCGCTCGCGCAGCAGCCGCGCCATGACCTCGAAAAACGAGTCGCGAGAAACGTGCTTCGGCACAACCACAAGCGTGTCGATGTCGCTGCCGGGGCCGTACACGCCCAGCCGATAGCTGCCGAATGTGAAGATCTTGCCGCCGGCGTCCCGCGCCATGCCATCGCTTAAGTTCTTCTTCAACGACACCTCGTAAACAAACGTCCGCGCAAGCTTCTGCATCACCTGCAGCACCCGCACGCGCTTCGCCGTCTCGGCCTCGGACTCGAACGAGCCCTGGTCCCGTAGCTCCTGCAACATCCGGTCATTGCGTGCAATCTCCTCGCTCGTCGGCCCTTGCACCGCAATCGGCAGCGTCAGCCCGTACTTTTTCGGTTGTTGCATGCCAAACGTCAAGGCAGCCAAATGTGAATCGGCCAAGGCAAATATGCGGACCTTACCCACGCACGGAAGAGGAACTCGATTTCGGCGGCCGCGTGCATGAAAAATGTTGAGCAGGTGCGATAAATAAACGTCTATAATTTATGTCATGGTCTAAAGGGCCGATTTGTTTCGTCGAAATTAGAGCATCGGCCCATGGGCAGTTCGAGGTCTCATGCAGCTAAGTTGTGGGAGAAGCGCCAGTATAGTGCCCGCAATCCGGATCTGAGTTCGGTGCCGTTGTGGAATGGTTGGGTGTGGGTCATGAGTGCGTTTACCAGGCAGGAGAAGAAGGCAAGAACGGTGGACTGTGTGGGTCGGTCGTTGGGGGCGGCATTGCCGGTAGATGGGGGCGGCATTGTCGGTACATTGGGATCGAGCTCGATGAGCCGATCTGCAGCAAGCAGCTGATGGGCTCACCGGGCAACGGCTTCACGGTCCGCTGGCTATAATCGGCTGGTCTTAGAGAGGGACAGCCTGGTATGACTTCCAGGACCGCACGGGCTGCAGGTGCGACCTCTCCGTGTAGAATGGCGTGGCCTCGCGCGTGTTGATGGTCGTCTCCACAACAAACTGTGGGTAGAAGAAGTATTGGGCCAGCAGCACGCAGTCCAGTAGGAAGCACATCGCCATGCCCACGATGTACGGCAGCTCCTCGAACACAAAGTCGACGGTGCGGTGGTGAGTGGGTATGCCGCACGCCGTGATGATGATCGTCGCCAGGTAGTTCGTGCAGCTGATTGCGTCGGCGAGAAACATCGTGAGGGCCACGCTGCCCGTGCTCTTGCGCGCGAAGTTCTCCACGACCTGCGGCACCAGCGCAAACGCGTACGACAGCATGGCCACCCAGGCCATGCACTGGCCGACGACAAACTCCCAGTCGATGTCGTCGAGCGCGTCCTTGTCCGTGCTGTGCGCTCGCGCAGCGCTCACGAGCGTGAACAGAATGTACGGCCGCAGCAGCCCGTTCCACTGGATTGCCAGGTACCGGCCGCTGCCCATGGGCACCGGCTCCGGCAGCGCGTTCGCAGCCTGGTGCTTGCGCTTGTAGTAGATGTGCTGGCTCGCCAAAGCCACGTCGTTCAGCAGCGAGGCCGCGGCAATAACACGCTGGAACATAAGCTGGTGCGTCCAGAACGTGCCCAAGACGTTGCATGCGTCGCCCAGAAGCCAGCCAGCCAGCAATATGGGCGAGAACCCGTCCGAGCCCTCGAATACGTAGCCCAGGTACAGCTGGTGGATCCCAGCAAGAAACGAAAATATGACCGATAGGCCTCCAGTGATATCGGCAACAAAGGATAGGGAAACCATGAGCGTTCGAACACAGATCCCGACTGAGCAGGTGCCGGTTTAAAGGAGCGAGCGCGCAGCTTTCACTGATAAAACTGGGCTCCGGCGGCTACCAGCTTGGCGAGCTGCCTAGATCCGGCGGCTAGTTGTGGGCTGTGCGATCTGATAGAGGGTAAGGGCAGAATGCAGGTGCATGTGGGCTGCAGGTCCACAAGGCAGTGATAGGCCTCTATTTTGGCAAGCAGTTGCTTTTTTGTGTGGTTTTTTTGTTTTGTGTTGAGTTCTGTGCGCTGATTGTGCAGTGAAGAAGTGTGGCAGTCTGCAGGCGGCCGCCGAGGTGGGTGCTGGGCATTGTGGCGGTAGAGCCGAGCGCGACTGGGAGACCCGGCGGGATTCAAGAGTGTTGGTTCTCTTCATTTTGCAAGGTTGCGTTGGGGAGTTGCAACGCAGCGCTTTATTGAGACATGTCGCACGTCTTGTGTGTTGTAGCTCACATAGTACGTCTCAAGTGTGTGGCACAGGGATTAGGTGGGTGATGACTTACGTGACCACATATCCACACTTGCCATTCGGACACGATGGATAGGCATTTGATTGGGCTTGTGAACAAGCTGCAGGATGCGCTGGCCTCGGTGAGTTCGGCAGCGTCGACCATCGACCTTCCGCAGATTGTTGTTGTGGGGTCTCAGAGCAGCGGCAAGAGCTCGATCTTGACGAATCTCACTGGCCGCGAGTTCTTGCCGTCAGGCACGGGTATTGTGACGCGCCGGCCGCTGATTCTCATGCTGCAGTCCACAAGGCTACCTCCTGGAGTCGAGATCCCGGACAATGAGACGAACGAGTACGAATGGGGCGAGTTTTCGCACATCCCGAACAAGAAGTTCCACGACTTCGAGGAAATCAAGCAGGAGATCGTTAAGGAAACGGACCGCACCACAGGCAACAAGGGAATCATTGGTACGCCCATCAATTTGCGTATTTTCTCGCCGAACGTGCTCACGCTGACGCTCGTGGACCTGCCCGGACTCACAAAGGTGCCCGTTGGCGACCAGCCGAAGGACATCGAACGGCTCGTGAAGCAGATGATTCTGCAGTTCATCACGAAGCCGAACGCGATCATTCTTGCCGTGACGGCCGCGAACACAGACCTCGCGAACTCGGATGGGCTGAAGCTGGCGCGCGAGGTCGACCCCGAGGGCAACCGCACGATTGGTGTGCTCACGAAGGTCGATCTCATGGATCAAGGCACGGACGTAAACGAGATCATGGAGGGCCGCATCATTCCGCTGCGGTTCGGCTACGTGCCCGTCGTGAACCGCGGGCAGCAGGACATCAATTCGAAGAAGAGCATTCGCCAGGCGATGGACGCTGAGCGCCATTTCTTCGAGTCGCATGCGTCGTACAGCCACAAGGCCGCGTACTGTGGCACGCCGTACCTCGCGAAGCGGCTGAATGCGATTCTACACAGCCACATCAAGGCGACGCTGCCCGATATCAAGAACCGCATAGACCAAACGCTGAAGCGATATCAGATCGAGCTCGCGCAGCTCGGCCCCGGCGAGGTCGGCTCGCCATCCTCAGTCGTGCTGCAAACCGTCACCGAGTTCAGCAACGAGTACAAGAGCATTTTAGAAGGCCAGGGCCGCGACGTGAGCTCTCAGGAGCTGAGCGGCGGCGCACGCATCAGCTTTGTTTTCCACGAGGTTTTCGCGAACGGAATCAAGGTCATTGAGCCCGCGGACCAAATCACGGACGCGGAGATCCGGACCCTCATGCATAACTCGGGTGGCTCTGCGCCGTCGCTGTTTGTGAGCTCAAAGCCGTTTGAGCTGCTGATCCGGCGCCAGATCCAGCGGTTCAAGGAGCCCGCGCTGAAGTGCGTGCAGCTCATCTACGACGAGCTCGTGCGGATTCTGAACCACATTCTCCAGAAGACCGGGTTCCAGCGGTTCCCCGAGCTGAAGCGACGGATCTCGCACGTGTTTGTGCAGTACATGCGGCGACAGCTCGAGCCGACGAATGCGCTTGTCGAGGACCTGATTCGCATGGAAAGCACCTATATCAACACGGCGCACCCGGACCTGATCAAGGGCAACGAGGCCGTGGCGATTGTGCAGCGCGAGATCGTGCCTGAAGCCGAGGGCAAGAGCAGCAAGCGAAAAGATACGAACACGGCGCCGCGCGAAAGCGTGAGCGTGTCGAAGGACGACATCAAGGACCCGCCATTCGGCGGCTTTTTCGGCGACCTGTTTTCGGGCCGCAACAAGAAGCGCATGGCGATGATCGAGGCGCCGCCGTCGGTGCTGAAGGCCACGGGCAGCATGACCGAGCGCGAGCGCGTGGACGTTGCCGTGCTGAAGTTGCTGATCAACTCATACTACGCGATCGTCAAGCGCACGGTGACGGACCTCGTGCCGAAGGCGATCATGTACAACCTGATCCTCGCGTCGAAGGAGGACATCCAGCGCGAGCTGCTCGAGGTGCTGTACCGCGGTGAGGGCATCGACAATCTTGTGCGTGAGAACGACTTCACGAAGCAGCGCCGCGACCAGGTGAAGAAAACGGTGGCCGCGCTCATCAACGCGCAGGCTATTGTCGCAGCCGTATAGAGCTTAATGTATGTAAAGAGCCGGCGGGCAGCGTATATAAGGATTGTAGTCAGTAGGCCATGGAACACGGACGTGCGGGCCAGCGGTGGCCGAAGGCACGACGCGACCGGCAGAGCAATGGCGGGACCGGCACGGCACGCGAGCACATATCTCAACCACTCGCATCTCACCACTTGCACGTCCACTGGTTGGATGTCCACTGGTTGGATGACCACTGCTCCATGAACCACTAGTTGGATGACCACTGGTTGCGTGACCACTAGTTACATTGTCTAGTTGCATCTCAGCTTGCATCTAGACCACTTTTATCTCAGCTACTTACATTCACTACTGCACCCCCACTGCTTACATCTTCACTAGTTGCACTTCCATTACTTGCATCTCAACTAGCTTAGTTGCACCCTCACAGTTGCACTTCCACTAGTCGCAGTTCCACTACTTACATCTCAACCACTTACATCTTAGCATCTTAACCATTGCATGACCACTAGTTGCATGACCACTAATTGCATTCACTAGTTGCATGACCACTAATTGCATTCACTAGTTGCATTTCAACTACTTACATTCACTACTTACAGCTCAGCTAGTTTAGTTGCATCTTCACTGCTTGCTTCACTAGCTGTATTTCCACTACTTACATCTCAGCCACTTATTGCAATTACTTGTTATTCAGATAAACGTGAGCTGATGGCAGGCAGAGCTGGTGACAGGGCTCATAACTAAAGCGGACCTGCACAGCCAAACACCATTTACATCACATCTACTTAGTCTTAGCCAGTATCGAGTGCCGAGTGACGAAAACGCACGGCATCTTATCATCTCTAGCCGCACCGAGATTAAGCTTTGCTCACCCTAATGGCCGAAGCTCTGCAGGCTTCGAAGGGTTTCGAACCCTTGACCGTTCCGTGGGCCGTTAGTAAACCGGCCTCCAGAGTGAGCCACGGCCACAACTCGTCTGCTTCACAACCTCAAGTCAACAGCGTTGCAGAGTGTGTGTGAATTCGGCGAGTCCAGGACTAGAAATGAATGGACCCCCACCTCCCAATGATGACGCTGGGGGCACGCCACCCCCACATAGACCTCCAATAGACGGACACGACGGGGTCGGCGTGCTCATGCACGAATTGCGGCGCCAAAACGGCATTGTGAACGTCGATTTCTTCCAGCTCGCGCGGGAACACGCCGAGCACCACGTACACGAACGTATGCCTCATGTGCTCCAGCCGCGCCCACGCTCGGACGCCCACCCGCCCGGCGCTCCAGCACCCGAGGCCCCGGCGGCGCCTCGAGCTTCGGCTCAGCCCGGCGCTCAATCCGAGAGCTCGGGCCAGCCAGGATCGAACGCTGAGCCGGGATTGTCTGCGGGGCTGTCTGCGGGACCGCAACCGATCACGGTGCAGCCGAGCGTCGTGCAGCCCGCCGTAGTGCAGACGAGCGTCGTGCAGCCCGGATCGGGCGGACCAGGCGCTGAACCTGCCGTCTCTAGCTCGGACGCAGGCCCTCAGTCCGAGCCGCGGCCGGTTCCCGGAGGCCGGGCCTCGTTCTGGGGCACGAGAAACACACAGGCGGGCAGGCCCGGCTCGAACCCGTTCACCAACGAGGGCGCCGCAGGGACCGACGAGGGCCCCGGGCACATTGCCGGGTTTCTGCGGCGAATATTTGACCGGCGCGAGCGTAACAACGACGCGCACTCGGATGTAAGACATAGCGACCCGGGCACGACGGGTCCGGCGCCACATGCAAACAGAGGAGACCGCGGAGACGACCACCGCTTCGACACGAGCCGGTTCCCGGCGTTCCCGCACCGCACCGTGTATTTCATTTCCATTCGTGAGGACGAGATGGCGGCGAAGGCCAGCGACAGGGCCTTGGAGAGTCTGCGGCGGGTTCCGCTGGCCGAGGTGCCCGTGGACGAACGCATGTGCACGATCTGCTACGAGCCGCTCACTGACTACCGCCCTCCGGAACCTAGTGCTGCTCACGTCGAGCCGCGCTCACCAGCGGCCGGACCAGACGCGGACGCCATGACGGACTCGATTGCGGAACCGGCCGCGGCACCGGCCGCGGCACCGGCTGCACCGGCTGGTGAGCCGGCCGGCGAGCAGCAAACACCTGCGGGGCAGGCCTCTGCACACGAAAACGCGGAAGAGGAAGCAGAGGAAGACCATTCCGCGCTCGCGCTCCCGCAGTGCAAACATATATTCGGGGCCTCGTGTCTTCGCGCATGGCTGAAATCGGCGTCCTCATGCCCGCTTTGTAGGACACGTCTCGAGTCAGAGGCCGACGCCAGACACATGCGGTTCCCCCGCTTCACAAGACGCATGCCCTTCTTTGTGGGTCGCGACGCCAATGTTTCCTTCCAGACCGACAGCAACTCGGGCAGCGGCGACGAGAGCATGGATGCGAGCCCGACGAGCACGCGCTACGGCACGCCCCTGGCCGGCCTTCACAGTGGCCCCCATGGCGGACTCCACGCGCCCCATGGCGAGGCGCGCGGCGACACACCCGGTGAGGCCCATGGCGAGACCCAGAGCGAGGCTCGTGCCGAGCCCCATGGCGCCGAGAGCACAGGCGAGCCGCAGAGCGAGCCGCAGAGCGAGAATGGCGGCGATCCGTCGAGCGACACGGGCACGTTCTCTGACTTCGAGCGCGAAATGGGCGCGATGCTCAGCAACCTGCCTGGGAACGTGCACTCGGTCGTGCACTCGGACACGAGCGAGAACCGCAACCTGGCGCTCGTGCATCTGATCGAGGCGATTTTGCAGCACGCCTCGACCGGGAGCGGCGACGGCAACGACGAGGCGCCGCAGCAGCTCGGCAGCCCGTTCATCCGCCAGCTTATCCGGCTGCCGCAGATGCAGGGCCCCACGCTCGCGGAGCTGCGTCGCATGCAGTCGGACGCCATGTATGAGGCGCTCGAACGCAGCGGCATGCGCGCGGGCATGAGCGAGACGCCGCTCATGCCTCGCCACCCTGCGACCGCCGCGGAGAGGGCTGCCCCCGACGGCACGCCTGTAGACCCGGCCACCGACGCGAGCATACGGAGCCTGCCGCAGGCCACGTTCACGTTCCACATCGAGACGATGCCGGGCGAGGAGCCGCTCTTCTTCTCGCAGCCGCCCGAGGACGCTCCGCAGCCGCCGCAGGCTCCGCAAACACAACCTGAGACCGGGGAGCCGCAGGCCCCGCAGGCAGCGCAGGCAGCGCAGGCCCCGCAGGCAGCGCAGGGACAGGAACCTGCGGCACCCCAGGAAGCGCAAGCACAGGGACCACAGGGACCGCAAGCACAGGGACCGCAAGCACAGGGGCCTCAGATCGACGCTCACTCTGGAGACATACCGGAGTCTGATCTCGAAGCCGAGCCTATACCAGAAGGGCCGGGTGCCGGCGAAGAGCCATACCGCACCGGCCCGACGCGGCGCCGTGCTCCGCGCAGACATCCGTACACTCGGAACTAACGTTCTTTAACTATTTATTTAGCATACACGAAGCCGGCGCCCGAGCGATCGAGGCCAGGCACTGAAGCGTGTGCCATGCAGCGGATCGCGCGAAGCACCGCTGCACAGCAGATCAATTGACTCACCGTATGGTGCTGGTGCAATTCTAGTCCGGGAAATCGAGTTGATGAAAGCTGGTGAATTCCAACCGGCGAAAGTCCAGTGCCGGAAAGCCGCATGCGGACACGAAGAGGCACTGTGACGCCGCGGATCGGAAACGTTAATGGCGAGGATCGCTCACACTACTTACTGCCTACGAACTGCCTATCGGCGATATATTTACTGCGCGTCGGCGATACATTTACTGCGTATCGGCGAAGTATTTACTGCGTATCGGCGAGGTATCCGGGCCCTGTGCTTGTGACGTAACGGTGCCGTGCCTGGGCTGCCGATTTGTGCCGATGGCACGCCGGTATCGGCGACGGGCGCGCGCTAAGGCGCCCAAGCAAATCTACATACCAAGCGCATACTGTGTACATACTACGTGCTGCGATGTGCGCCGCAGCGGGCAGCTTCCGCGGCAGCGTCCCACTGGACCAAAGCCCCGCGTGCGGAGGTGAAGCCCGATAAGCCCGACGTCGAGCTCGTATTCCGCGTCGATCCACAGACCCTCCCGGGGTATCACGCAATCGGGGGCCGGCTGCGTTGCCGACGGATCAATTTCCGGATCTAGAACGAAATTATAAAAATAATGCGCCCCGCACGCCGCCGGCGCGCCGCAGCGTGCCCGCAGCCAGGTTGCGTCGCCACGGCCGACGGTACCGTGTGTCTGGTGCCCCTGCCCAGCGCCTCTGCGCTCCTCCCCGGATCCACAGTCAGCGATCGAGAACTAAAAAAGTCACCCCAACCCGGGCTTCCGTGTTAACAACCCATCGCTGCGGAAACCAAGCGAAAGACAATAGTACACAGATGGGCCAGATTCTGTCGCAGCCCGTGACGGACAAGGCCACGGAGAAGGGTGAGGATGACCGACGGGTGTTTGGCGTCTCGTCGATGCAGGGCTGGCGCGTCAGCATGGAGGACGCGCACGCCACGGTGCTGTCGCTGAGCGGGAGCCCGAAGGTGAGTTTTTTCGCTGTGTACGACGGCCACGGCGGCGAGCGCACGGCGCAGTTTGCCGGCGAGCAGGTGCACAAGCTCGTGGAGCAGTCGCCGGCCTTCGCGAAGCAGGACTGGGCGCGTGCGCTGACGGACGGCTTCCTCGGCACGGACGAGGCGTTGCTCGCGCAGGGCGAGAAGCAGGGCGTTGACGGCAGCGGGTGCGCGGCCACGGCGGCGATCGTGACGGAGACGCAGGTCGTGTGCGCCAACGCGGGCGACTCGCGCACGGTGCTCGGCCGCCGCGGCCAGGCGAAGCCGCTGAGCTTCGACCACAAGCCCGAGAACGAGGGCGAGCGCAGCAGAATCAACGCGGCGGGCGGATTCGTGGAAATGGGCCGCGTGAACGCGAACCTGGCGCTGAGCCGCGCGCTCGGCGACTTCACCTTCAAAAACAACCCGCGGCTGGCTCCAGAGCAGCAGGTCGTAACGGCAAACCCGGACATCGTTGAGCACACGCTCGACGACAGCGACGAGTTTGTGATTCTGGCCTGCGATGGCATCTGGGACTGCATGACTTCGCAGCAGGCCGTCGAGTTCGTGCGCCGCGGCATCAGCGACGGCCTGCCCCTCGAAGAGATCTGCGAGCTCATGATGGAGGAGTGCCTCGCGCCCGAGTCCGACATGAGCGGCATTGGCTGCGACAACATGACTGTTTGCGTGGTCGCGCTTCTGCAGCCGGGCCAGACGCGCGAGCAGTGGTACGCCATGATCAAGGAGCGCGTCGCGAACAACGACGGGCCCGTGGCGCAGCGCGACACAAGCGAGGTCCGGCGGCAGCTCGAGCAGCGCCGCGACTCCTCGGGCGGTGCCCAGAGCCCCGCCGCAGACGCCGAGGACGAGAGCCTGCCGATGGCAGACGCATCGCAGCTCGTGCAGCAGCTGTTCGGCGGCAGCGATGGCTCAATGCGCCTGAACCCGGACGCAACGTCGCTGCTGTCGCGGATCGGAATCCGGCTTAACATGCACATGCCCGACGAGGGCGAGGCGGACCCAGAAGCCGCCGGCGCAGACGGCGAGGCGCGCGAGGATGTAGACGGCGAAGCGGACTCGCGGATCTCCGAGGTGCACGAGGATGCTTGAATGCTCCCGTAACAATAACTTTTGCATATCTCCGGCCTTCCTTCTTTCGCATTTCATGTTTTATTCTTTCTGTTGGCCCAGCTCTGACTTCTATTAATCGGGCTCTGGCCCCCAGTATATAATAAGAACTTGGCCAATGTACCCCAAGGAAGCGCCGCAATGCGCCAGCGGCTGTCGGGCTTGCTTAATGTGCTTGCAAGCTCGTCACCAAAATGTTCACCAGTAGAGATAATATGGCCACGCCTGGAGGCCAGAAACACCGAGAGGTTTAGGGACGTCCAACGCGGATCACCAGAAATAAGTGAGGATCAGAGCGTCCCAGCGAGATCCAGAGGTCCAGAGGTTCAGCGAGATCCAGCGGATCAGCGTGAACGAACGCGGACCACGAACGCGGACCACGAAAACCCGACGGCCCCCTCTGCGGCCGAAAGAAGCCCAAACAGTATTGATCGTTTTAACCATAACTTACATATAGCTATTAGAATTATGATGACTCCGTAGACCAGCACGCTATGGTTGCGGCATGGCGGCGGCACGGCGGAGCGCCAGCAGCCACGGCATGACAGCATGATGGCGGTCCATCGCGGCTCATGGCGGTCCATCGCGGCATTTCTATCGTAGATCCATGGCTGCACGTCCATGGCTGCGTATACACGGCTGCGTATCCACGGCTGCGTATCCACGGCTGCGTATCCACGGCTGTGTATGGCTGCACATCCACGGCTGCGCATCCACGACTGCATACCCATTATCACCAGCCGCATACACTTTAGGCGAATGCAAAGACGTCCATCGTGTTGCGGTACGCGCTGTCCACGACCTCCTGCTGCGACACGCCCTGCACGCCCGCGACGACCTCGGCGACGTTGGAGATAGCGCAGGGCTCGCACCGGCCTCGCACCATCTGCCCGGGCTGCCACTTCTCGGGCTTTTTGGCAAACTCGTACGGCAGCGGCGTGGTGTACTGGTGCGATGCATGCGTCCTGCGTATTTCACACCAGGGGCCGTCCGTCTCGAGCATGAGCTTGCTCAGCGGCAGCTGCCGCACCACGTCCAGGTTCTCCATCGTCTTGAGCGAGCATCCGTTGATGCCTATATACAAGCCCAGCGACAGCAGATCCTGGAGCTCGTCGGCCGTGCCCGTGAACGAGTGCACAACGCCGCGCAGCCCGCCAGCGAGGTACGGCTGCAGGATGCGTCGGAAGTCCTGCGCCGCGTTGCGCGAGTGCAGGAACAGCGGCAGACCAAGCCGTTGCGCCAGATCCAGCTGTATCTCGAACACGCTGCGCTGCTGCTCGGCGCTCGCGAAATGCAGCCGGTCGTAGTCGAGCCCGATCTCGCCGAACGCCTTCACGTGGCCCTGCTTGACGCCGTCCCTCGCAAGCTGCTCGAGCTCCCCGAGATACTGGGTGCGCCCTGCGTCGTCGTTCGGCACGTCGTTCGCATGGCAGGGGTGCACGCCAACCGTACTGAACAGAAACTGCGGATCGGCTTTGCACATCTCGAGCGCCGTGCGCGACTCCTCGAGGTTCGAGCCAGTCACGAGGATATGCGTGACGTTGGCCTGCTTCGCGCGGCCGATCACGGCCGAAAGGTCATCCGCGTGCTTTCTCGAGCTGCGATAGATGCCCCGGAACTGCGGATCCGTGAGGTTCGCGCCGATGTCAATGAAGCGCCGCATGCTGACGAATCAGCTCTACCATCCATGGCTTATTTATTGTAGAGCCAGGCAGACGAGCCAGACAAGTGTAGATCCATGGCGTGTTACAAAGCCAGGCGAATTATACAGGGCCGAGAGCACATCACGGCAGGCCGTGAGAGCCATTGAGCCGGGGCGCGCCTCTGGTGACCACGCGGCCCGCTGCTTAGCGCAGCACACCGTCATCTCTAGAAGGTATAGCCGCAGCGGCACAAGCACAGCTCGTGCAGCCGCTGCAACCACCGTAAATAGCTAATGTAGCATTGGTCAAACTCGCAGTTCGAGCTCCCGGCAGGATTTGAGCTGAGCCCTGGCAGCTACACCCATCGCTGGAGAACGACAGCGGCCACCACGCCGGCGCTCTGCAGCGACTGCTCGCGGTCCTGGAGCGGCCGCGGAGGCACCGGCGTCTGCAGTGTGTAAGGACGGCCCAGGTTCAGGGCGTCGACGTAGTCGTACAGCTGTTGCACCGGGCCCTGGCTGTCGAACCGCAGCCGCCGCGCCGATCCGTCCGCCATCCGGAGCTGCACGGCCGCGTCTCCGGTCTGACCAAGGGACCCCGCGGGCTCTGCCGGTTGCGAGGCCTGTGCGGGCTGCGGGGCCGCGGGCATGGGCGGCACGGACACCGCCGAGCCGAGGCGCTGGCCCTGGCCTGCGTTCTCGAGCGTTGGCGGCACTTTTGGCTTTTCGTAGTCCTCGTCGGGCTTCTGCACGAGCTTGACGTCGACGGGCTGGTGCGGATTCACCTTCAGCAGCTCTATGGGCGCGCGGCCCATGTTGATGGCACGCAGGTAGATCGCGTTTTGTGGGTCGTCGAAGCGGAACAGCGGGCCGTCGTCGATGCTGAACCCGTTGCGCCAGAAGTACATTGTGCGCTGCAGGACGGGCTGGTCGTCCTCGTCGTCCTCGTACTCCTCCTCGTCGTCTTCCTCGAGAGCCTGCTCAGACTCGGACCCGAGCCTGAACCCGCGGCCGCTGAAGCGCGGCGCCGGCTGGCGAGACGCCGGCACTGCCTGCGCGCTCTCGTCCTCCGGGCCACGCTGCTGCGCCTTGCGGATGATCTCGTCCACGAGGTTGCCGGGGTCCTCGCGGCCGCCCGACACGCTGGACGCGCGGCGGTCGTTCGGGTTCGTCACGGCGAGCCCCGAGCGCTCGCCGCCGGTGAAGAACTGCGCGGGGTCGTCCGACGGCGAGGCGTCGGCCAGCGCCTCCTCGTTCGCGCGTGTGAGGTCGCTGAGCGTCGCAATTCGCGCGCGCGTCGAGCTCAGCGACGAGGACGAGCCCAATCGCGAGCGCGACGCCGACGACGAGCGCAGGCTCGTGCGCGACCCAGACTCCGGCAGCGAGCTCACGGACTGCGAGTTCGACCGCGAGCCCGACCGCGACGCGCGCCGGTTCTCGGGTTGCTCCGCAAAGAACATCGTCACCGCAAGCTGCAGGTCGCCGTTCGCCCGCTCCAGATACAGCCGCGCATCCTCGGCACTAGCGCTCGTGGCCGCTAAAAACTCCGCCAGCTGATTGTCGCTCATTGTGTGTGGCAAAGCTCCGGCAACTGTGTCTATATACGCCAACACGTGATGGTCCCCGAACGGCCGTTGCAGCGGCTGCGAAGAGCAAGCGCGCTGCGGCGTGGATATTTCGGTAATGTGCTGGCTGTGTGGACTGGATTGAGTGAGCACATGAATCGGAGGTTTGTATTTTATGGAATGTGCGGATCACACGGGTTATCTAGACCAATCGACCAGATGGGTTATGGATTATGGATTATGGTTATCCAGGTCATGGAGCAGGTGCATGTAGGTTAGTGGCACGTACCATGGGCTGGGTGGATTACATGTTTGGGTTATGGACTAGGCGGGTTACACGGGCCCATCAGGATGCGTGGGGTAATTATTAATATGAATAGCTAACATGGTATTACATGAATGTAAACATGATTTACATGATACACATGGATGTAGAGATGGAGCGGGGCTTTTGGGCGATTGCGCGTTATGAGTACGACCTGATTATGCGAATTGAAGACGTTCATATACTTTACGTGGACAAAAGAGATGTCGAGCATGCTTGCTCAATTATACTCCTTAACATGACCTATATACATGAACCTATTGATATGAACAGTACGAATGTGCCATAGCATCAGATAAGTGCTATATGAACTATGAGCTGTGCAGCTGATTACGTTACCATGGGCCTTGAGCGGATGCACAGGTAGATGTGGCTATGGCGTATGTATGGCGGTGTTCCGGGTAACTGCGAGCGCAATTGTGAAGTTTAATGTGAAGTGCGATTGTGGGGTGCGATTGTGGAGCGCGATTGTGGAGTGCGCTTGCGACTAGTTGCGTAATGTGGTTGTATGTGTGACTGTATGGCTGAGCAGTTGCTAATATACTTTATGATGATGAGAGAACTTTACGACTTCGATGTGTGAAGCCACTACTGTGGCCCAGAATCCGCGCGTTGGGCGGATTGACATGCTAGCCCACAGGCCGTCGACTATTTCGGCGGACGGCCTATGGCCAGCCTTATGATTTCGATGACACATTGGGACCCGCGCCCTGAAAAATCCACAACTTTTCGAGTCCTCCACACCGTCTCGATGCTGAGTTTCGCGGCCAGAGCGCGGGTTCCGGCGTCGCTGGCGTCGCGAACGCCTCCGTACGAGAAGCTGGCGGCCAATTTGGCCCGGGTTCGCGAACTGCTGCCCAACCAGCGCCTTACACTCGCTGAGAAAACCGTGTATTCCCATCTCACAGACGTGGACGAGTCCCTCGCGGGCGTGCGCTCCACGGCAGACCTAAGGGGCCAGGCGTACTTGAAACTGAGCCCGGACCGGGTCGCCATGCAGGACGCGAGCGCCCAGACCGCCCTGCTGCAGTTCATGACCACGAACATGCCGTCCACGAGCGTGCCGGCCTCGATCCACTGCGACCACCTTATTGTCGGTAAGGACGGTGCTGATACGGACCTCGAGCAGGCAATTGCGAAAAACAGCGAGGTTTTCGACTTCTTGCAGTCGTGCGCCAAGCGCTACGGCATCCAGTTCTGGAACCCGGGCTCGGGCATCATCCACCAGATCGTGCTCGAGAACTTCAGCGCCCCGGGCCTCCTCATGCTCGGAACGGACTCGCACACGCCCAATGCGGGCGGGCTGGGCGCCGTGGCCATTGGCGTCGGCGGTGCCGATGCCGTGGATGCTCTTACGGGCACGCCGTGGGAGCTCAAGGCGCCGAAAGTGCTCGGCGTGCACCTCACGGGCCAGCTCAACGGCTGGAGCTCGCCAAAGGACGTGATCACAAAACTCGCCGGCGAGCTCACGGTCAAGGGCGGCACGGGCTACATCATCGAGTACTTCGGTGATGGCGTGCCGAGCCTCAGTGCCACGGGCATGGCCACTATCTGTAATATGGGCGCCGAGGTCGGCGCTACAACCTCACAGTTCCCGTTCACGGACTCGATGCACAGGTACTTGGCGGCCACGCAGCGCAAGCCCGTGGGCGACCTTGCGAAGGAGGTCAACGAGACCGCGCAGCTGCTGCAGGCCGACAAGGGCGCCGAGTACGACCGCGTTGTGGAAATCGACCTCACGACTCTCGAGCCGCACGTCAACGGGCCGTTCACTCCGGACCTGTCCACGCCAATGGCTCAGTTCAAGAAGTTCTCCGAGGACAACGGCGTGCCCGAGCGCGTGAGCGCCGGCCTCATCGGCTCGTGCACAAACTCCTCGTACCAGGATATGACTCGTGTAGCGTCCCTGGTCGAGCAGGCCGCCGCCGCTGGTTTGAAGCCGAAGGTGCCGTTCTTTGTTACGCCCGGCAGCGAGCAGATCCGCGCGACACTCGAACGCGATGGGCTCATTGACCTTTTCGAGCGTAATGGCGCGACGGTGCTCGCGAACGCATGCGGACCGTGTATTGGACAGTGGGACCGCAGCAACGAGCCGAAGGAGGTCACGAGCAACAAAAACGCGATATTGACGTCGTTCAACCGCAACTTCAAGTCCCGCAACGACGGCAACCCGAACACCTTGAACTTCCTGACGTCGCCGGAGATCGTCACGGCCATGGCCTATGGCGGATCGACGCATTTCAACCCGATCACGGACACGGTTCCGGGCTCGAACGGGTTCAAGTTCGAGCCGCCCTCGAAGGGAGACGAGCTGCCGCCGCGCAGCTTCACGCAGGGAGACCGGCTGGAGTTCTTCCCCGAAACGGACCCGAAGCCGGACCCCTCGACGCCCGTGGCCGTGTCGCCCACGAGCGATCGCCTGCAGATCCTCGATCCGTTCCCGGCGTGGGACGGCGAGGAGCTCGAGGCGAAGGTTGTTGTGAAGGTTGCTGGCAAGTGCACGACGGACCACATCAGTGCCGCCGGCCCCTGGCTTAAGTACAAGGGCCACCTCGAAAACATCAGCGAGAACACGCTGATCGGTGCCGTGAACGCGGAGACCGGCGAGACGAACGTGGCCGTGGACCTCGACGGCACGAAAAACTCGATTCCAGGCCTCATGAAGGAATGGAAGGCAAGGAATATCCCCTGGGCCGTGGTTGCCGAGGACAACTACGGCGAGGGCTCGGCACGAGAGCACGCCGCGCTGTCGCCGAGGTTCCTTGGCGGCAGGCTTGTGCTCGTGAAATCGTTCGCACGCATTCACGAGACTAATCTCAAAAAGCAAGGCATGCTGCCGCTGTGGTTCGCGAACCCGAAAGACTACGACCTCATCAGCGGCGGCGACACCCTGCGCACAAAGGGCTTGGCGGACCTCGTGGCCAAGCACGGAGACAATGGAGGAAAGCTGACTGTTGAGATTCTGAAGCCGAACGGCGAGAAGCACGAGATCGAGGCTAAGCACACGATGAGCAAGGACCAGGTCGACTTCTTCGCCGCGGGCTCGGCCATTAACCACATTGGCAACGTCAAGAGACAGCAGCAGGCGTGAATATATATGTAGATACACTCGAGCATCCCAGACACTCGCGAGCCGCGGCCGTCGAGGCACAAACACAGCCGTCGTCGAGGCACAAATGCAGCCCAAGCATCCCACGCAACCTGCACTGCCATGCTCCAGCTCCCGCTCGACCCAACGCACACGCTGTAGACGCGTTGAGCGCACCACACAGGGCCGACAGAATGCCGGGGTCGTGATTCGTCCTGTAATAAGTTACACACGGCATTTACAGCCGTTTAAAGAATAAATAATACGTATTCAGTCAGGCTGGATGAGCAGACTGCGGCGCCATTGCTCATTAGAATCCTGTGCGTCCTGCGAATAGCTTCTCGCCATGTGCCCGCGGATCCACGCCTGTACGCCCGCGTCCGGCTGCAGATCGAATGGGGTCTGCTGGAACGGCTGGATCGTTGAAATGGCCGCGGCCATTTTAAGGTACCGATCGAAATTGATAGCTGTCGACGGCTTCAACAGCTTCGGGTTGCCCTCGTCGATGAGCGTGAGATCGCTGAGCAGAATGCCAATGTAGGGAACGCACGGCCGGCCTACTCGCGACCTCAGCTCCTTGCGGTACTCGCTGAAGTTGCGCTCGGGGCTCGTGAAGGGCTGGAGTTTGGTCAGAATGGCGTGCGACTTGTTGCTCAGCGACTCCCAAACTTTGCTGAGCCGCCCGATGCGCGTCGACTGCAGGGTCAGCACGATCGTCACCGTTCCGTTGAGGTTGCCCTGCGCGAATAGCTCGTCGGCAATGCGGATCCAGTGCTTCAGCACGCGCGCCCGCTGCTTGGTCGACAACGAGGGGCTCAAGACCGTGTCCCCTACAAACGCCGTCAGGTGGTTCGAGCTCAGCACGAGCTGTGTGACGTGCGGCGCGAGGCCGAGCGACCGCTTAGCGCTCGAAAACCGCTGGTCCAGCAGCTCGGAGGGCCGCATGGCCTTGAACACCTCGAACCACATGAGCGTGATCTGGCTCGCGAGATCGACGGCGTTCTTCGACAGCAGGTAGTCGAAGGCCTCGCTCGACACGACGTAGTCCGAGCCCGAGCCCGAGCCCTTCACGTCCTCCACGGACACCGAGCTTGCCTGGCGCGACGCGCGGCGGGTCGCCAAGCCGAACTCGCGGAAACTCGCGGCCAGGTTCAGCGCCGACTGCGTGCCGAACTGCGTGCTGAGCGACGGGTTGCGCCGCATGTACGAGGACAGCGACGAGGTCGACGAGTTCGAGGACGTCGAGCGTGCTCCAGGCGCAGCGGGCACCGCGGGCTGCAAGGGAAGCTCGAGGACCTGCGAGTTTTTGCGCGTGTCCAGCATCTTGCGGCGGGCCTCGACGACCGCTGGCGGGACCATTGGTGCCAAGGACGTGAGAACCTGGTCCTCGGGCTCCCAGAAGCTCTCGATCCACAGCTGGGCGAGGTGCCGCGCTCCGGCCGACGGCTCGATGCTGCCGAGCTCGATGACGACGTCGCGGGCGGTCGAGAACAGCCTGAACGAGAGCAAAAACGTGCGTATCTCGAACTCGAGCTCCGCCCAGTGGTCTCCGGCGAGCCAGCGAACAAGAGCGCGCAGGGACCCGCCCCGCACGCGGTCGTTTCGCATCACGAGCTCGTCAGAGTCCACGGGGATCTCTGCTGTTGCCGAGTCCGAGGTGTTGAACGAGAAGCCCGAGGTGTCAGCATCGATCACCGTCGTGCCGGTCGTGTCTCCGGCGGTGGCATCGCCCAGAGTCGTGGTCGTGCCGGCTGTGTCTGCTCTGCCCGCACGCTCCGGCGACCGCACGGGCGACCGGACCCTGGCTGGCGTCAGCTCACTCTTCGGGCTGACTTGCGGGCTCAGCGCATTGATGACAGGCGTGGACCAGGCCTCGCCGCTCGAGTTCGCATCGGCGCGCTCGGCGTCGCGCTCGGCCTCGAGGCTGCCGTCCTCGCGGCTGCTGTCATCGCTGCCCTTCGAGCTGCCGTCGGGGCCGTTGGCTGAGCCCTCGGCAGGACCAACCGGGTTCAGCAGGGAGGCCGGCGTCTCGTTTGTGAGGGGGCCCGTGAGCACCGACCGGCTTGAGTGCGAGGACCCCCTCGCGGATCGGGCCGACGGGCGCGGCTCGTCGCCATCGTACGTCGAAAAGACGGGGTAGGATCTTGTTGGCGTGAGCAGGAGGTGCGGGTTCGCCTGCAGGAACTGGACGCACCTGCGGGCGACGTCGAGCGCGAACTCGCGACACCGGGCCGCGGCAACGGCCATATTCTGGGCGGCCACGGCCCGCAGGCTCGCCGGCGAGGGCGGCAGCGTGGCCACGACGGAGCGCGCGTTGCTCACGAGCCGCCTGATCTCCTCGAGCAGCTCGTCGCGCACGACGGCGAGGCTGCGGTCGCCCTGCGAGCCCAACGCGCCCTCCGGCACGAGATCGAGCACGACGAGCAGCTCGCGGCATGCCAGCATGCAGTGCCGCGTCAGCGACAGAATGGCCGGCGACGTTTGCGGGTTTTCCGGGTTTGCGAGCAGAAGCTGGTTCGGATCCATGAACTGGTCGAGGTAGCTCGTGAGTGCCGAAGTGACCTCGCGCAGCCGCGACTGCGGGCTCGGCGGCTCCGAGTAGTCCGTGAACGAGTTCATGCGGTAGAGCGACTGACCGTCGAGGTCGCTGACGCCCGACCGCGTCGACACCGAGGACTTCGACGAGCCCGAGCTCGCACGGATGACCGAGGCCGGCCCGCCCGCCGATCCCGCCGACGAGGGGCCCGACAAAACGAGCAGCGCGTCCTGGACCTCGGGTACGTCGAGGGAGTTGAGCAGGCTCAGCGTGCGCTCGAGAAGCCGGTAGCACCCGCGCACAAGCTTGTCGATGACCCGCTCGTCCGTCGAGTGCTTGTTGTTCTTGGCGACGTGCACGAGGTGCGCCAATTCGGTGAGCAGCGCCTTTCTGGCCGCGGCGATCTCCGGAAACTGCTGCACAAGCGCGGCCTCGCGCGACAGCGTCTGGGTTTTCGCAAGCAGCAGCTTCGTGCCGCTGATGATCTCGTTGATCGCGGCCTCGTTGAAGGTGAAGACGCGCTGCGGCGCCACAAACAGACGCTGCGAGCGCGGTTTTGTTAAAAACGCGGCAATGGCGGCGAGGAGCGGGATGGCCCGCGCGTCGCTGAAGCCGGCGAAGTAGTCGATGGGGATCCAGCCCCGCTCGCCGGAGCGCACGCGCGTCACGTCGCCCCACCCGCTCGAGTGCACCAGATGGACGTACACGAGCTCGCCCGCGTCGAAGCTCAAGCACACGGCCTGCGGGTCGCGCTGCGGCTGGGCACTGTCGAGGGTGCGCGCATCGAACGCGTGCTCGGCAATCAGAAACGGGAAGTCCTCGCGCCGGGGCGCAGGAGGCAGCTTTTTCGACGCCGCGCCGCCCGCAGCGCGCCGGTCCGCCCCCGCATTGCCTAGAAAATCGAACGAATCGTCGGGCTCAGCCGGCATGCGTGGATGTCCTGAGCAGATCAGGGAAAGGGCTCGCCCAGAATCCACGCCTACGCGCCTGATTTCGCGGCCAGGCCCGGCCCCGCGCAGTTCGCCGGGCCGAGCGATTTCGTATGTTATTTTGTATAGTTGTCATATCTCGTTATATACAGAGCGGCGGTGCGCGGTGCGGGTTGTGCCGATGCTGGGAGGGCACGCCGTAGAATTGGATCGAGGCCAATGGCTGAGCGGGGCTGAAAAATGCACGTAGAGGCAGCCAAATGACGGCATGCACGTCTGCCACTCCATCAGTGCGGCCGTGAAAGCCTACCAAACTGTGGCAGGGACGCGGGGAGCAGCACGGCAGGTCGGCGGCAGCACGGCAGGTCGGCGGCAGCACGGCAGAGCGGCAGCAGCACGGCATATCATTAGTGCGGCTTGACGGGCAGCAGATCGAGACCGAAGATCGAGGCCAACCGCTTGCTCAAACCCAAACTTGAAACTAGTTTGCGCTGCGCCCTCTAGTCCTCCATGGCGTTCTCGTCGTGCTCGTTGCTGCGCAGATCAGCGTCGAGGTCGTAGTTGTCCCACTCGGGCGCGCTGTAGCTCGGCTCGGCCGGCGTTGTGCCCGAGGCAGGCAGGCGGGCGCTCAGTGCAGCGATTTTCGCAGCGATCTCTTTGTTCGTGTCGCGCGTGGCCGCCGTGGACTCGCGCACGGCGCGGATCTGGTCCTCCATCATGAGCGCGAGGCTCTCCTTGCTCTGCAGCGGGCGGTACGTGTTCAGCAGATGGTGCATGTTCACAAACAGCGTGCGCAGCGCATCGACGCGCGGCACAAACTGCACGGGGTCCGTGGCAAGCGTCTGCACCAGCGCCAGGTAGGACACGAGCACGGAGTGCAGCAGCTGCTTCAGCTCGGGCACGAGCGTCGCCGTGCTCTGCTCACAGCCCGCGGTGTACAGCTGCTCGATCCCCGAGTCCGCGAGCGAGGGCAGGTGCTCCTCGACGTTCCAGATGTGCCCGAAGTTGCGGTAGCTCTTCTGGTCGGCGGCCGGCGGCTCGGGCGGCGCCAGCTCGCGCAGATCCTCAGGAACCGGCGCAGAGGGGCCTTGCTTCCTCGCCTCCTGCAGCCGCGACCACGCTTCCTCGGTGTAGCCTCGGTAATACGGCGGCGGCGGCGGAAACAGCGACGCGAGTCCGCTCATTGCCTTGGTGGATCGTGGTTTGGGCTTGAAGGCTCAGGCCGCCGATTTGAGGTGCCAGGCTGCGCTCCACAAATCTGAATTGGAAGTGCGAAGTTTGATTTCTTTGCTCAAAATTTTCAGTTTTGCGCGTTCCGCGAGTTGCCGCGTTCCACTGACGATCGGCGATTCATCACAGAATAAAGTTCTCAACACATTTCAGCTCGAGAATTGGAAATTTTGTTTCGTTTGTTATTTAATTTTTAATTTATTTTGTTTCGCATTTCTTCTGTGTTTGTGTTGCAAATCTGCATACATGAATATGTATGAATATATATGTATATGTATGTATATATATGTATATGTATATATATATATGTATATGTGTGAATGTGTATGTATGTGTATATATGTATATATATTGGTATGGCTTGGGAATTTTGTTGTCTGGCGCAGTCGATTCCTGGTCCTGCAATTTAGGTCGCAGACGCTTTCGCTCTTTTGTCTGGCCTGAAGACTGCTCTGCCTTTCCTCAGCCTTTAGGTTGTGGCCGTGGCGAGGTTTGTAAGTAACATGGCGAAGCGAAAGAAGGCCAAGACGAAGAAGGCCAAGGAGGCCGAGGCGGGCCGGGAGGCCGAGTCCGCAGACGATCTGTTTCTGGAAACGTGTCTGAGCAACATTTCGGAGCTCGAAGGCGACGGCGTGGGGCTGGAACCCGCGGGCGAGGCTGATCCGCTGCTTGCCGAGCTGGCGCCGCTTGTGTCGCCGCAGGAGCTCGAGCTGCTGCGATCGAGCGGCGCGTTTGGTGACGTGCAGCTGAAACTGACCGACGAGGGCCGCCACAACGTGCAGACGAAGCAGTACGACCGGCACGCCATGGGCGGATCGACGGCCTCGGCGACGGCGCGTTTCCGGGCCCCGGCGCCGCCGGTCCCGATTTTCGCCGACTTCCCGGGGAAGAGCAGCAGCATGGCGCTGGCGGGCGAGCTCAGGTACCTGCAGACCGTGCTGCAGCCGGCGGAGATGCGCTGGCTCGTGGCAGAGCTCGCGTGCGACCTTCTAGAGCAAGCGCCGGTCACGCACACCGACATCAGCGACGCCGTCATTGCGAGCATCGCGCCCTCCACGGCCCAGAAGGTCGCGTTCCAGGCGGACGCGCAGTACAAGTACACTACAGCGCAGTTCCTGCAGGTCTACATGAAGATGCGGCATGTCGTGCTCGAGCACAAGATCATGCTCGGCGGCGCCAGGGCCGACGCAATGCTGCTGAGTCTTGCGCCATTTGCCGAGGACGTCGAGTCCGTGGGCCCGGAAGACGAGGTCGCCGTGTCGGCGGTCGAGGCGCTGCGCAGAATCATGGACTCCGAGGATATGCTGCGATAAAGCAATGCAGACTTGCGCTGGCCTGGATCCCGTGTGTGCTGGGTGCTGGACACGCTGCACATGCCCGATCTCGACCGAATTCTCGAACAGCGTCACGTACCGCTGGCCTGCCTTTGCCATGCTGGGCTCCTCTCGGAATTGCCGTTTTGGGCAATAATTATGTAGTGAAGCTGCGATCTCAATTAATATCATATTAAAAAACGTTTACAAGAAATACGAGTCGTTCAAGCCCCGTTGTCGCGTCGCAGTAGCGGCTGTCCGTTCTGGCGGTCGAACTGCCAATCTGAGCCGCACCGGGGCGAGGGCCCAGACCACGAAAATAGAAGTGAAACCGCCGGGCCTTGCTGCCGCATCGCGTATGGACGCCGCGAGCTCGGCAAAACCCGAAGCGTGACAGCCCAGTTCATTCCGAAGACCGCCAACGCCGAACCGCCATTGTGAGGCCCTCCAATCAGCGGGGGCAGTTTGGGGATCTAAACCGTAGACTATAGTAAGTAGAATGAAGCATAGTGCACGTCGCTCAGTTTCGCATGACCTGGTGCGTCGGGCGCGGCCTGATTTAGTGTACGAAGGGAAGCGCGGAGCATTTAGGCCGTTAGACCGAATTAGTTGGCTTCACAAAACCGAAGGGCCCAAGTTCATGATATTCGCCCTGGATCTGGACATGCTATTCATGCTATTCAGCGCGATGCAATTATACTAATGCTATGGAGACGGCTAGGCAGTGAGCGGCTGATGCTCGCCGCTGGCCGTAGCGCCACTTGGATACTTTGCAAGGATGTACCATGCGTGGATCAGGCCCGGGAAGAAGCCGAGGATGCACAGGGCGACGTTGATGGCGAGATCCGCGGTGCAGAAGCCACGGCGGATGCCAACTGCCAAGAACGGCAGGAAAATGGAGACGACAATAAGCAGAATGTCCGAGCAATTGTTGCGTGACATGGTGAAGTGGATGGCAACTTTCGCAGAATTGCTTGCTACCTGCAGGGCAGCCACCTCGCTGACCGTGCCGCGCCCTGTTGCCAACCGTAACTCGTCGCTCCAACCGTAATACGTCGCTGCGGCCGCAGGATGCTCTCTGTAAACAGTGCTAGAAGCCTCGGCAGGCGCTACAAAAAGCAAGCTGATTTTGCCACAGAGCGCCAATAAATAATGCGTTGGTAAGTAGTACAGGATTGTATAGAGCACGGGATGCGCCTGAGCCTAGGAGGCACTACGAAGCCATAAGGGCGTCTGAATGTTATATAATGCATTACACTATCCTGTACGTACTGTGGTATTATCGAGCAGCATATGACGATGCATCGTAAATTAGTATATGGTAAGCATGCATTGTGGCAGAAGCGTTGTAGCAGAAGGATGGTGGCAGGCATTTTGGCAAAAACTTAGAGCTGAGCAGTAGTAAATGAAGCAAATAGATCGCCAACAAAGTCGTAAAAACTTCGCGCAGTGACAAGCACTTGGATGACCGGCCTTAGCACTAGTCCAGGTCGCGTTCGCCGTATCACCTGTCGGCACATGCACCCGGACAATACCTATCGCGCCATATTTATTGATAACGGCTGCGGCGCCAATTGCAGTCCTACAATGCTGGTACACATTTTTGCGCTGATCTCTGCAGTCATTGCGGAATACGCTTACCACGACGTAACTTCTGAACTCGTCACCCAGCACGAGCTGTCGGACTTCGACGTCTCCGGCGTTTATTTGGTGCCTGAGATTGGCGAGCTTGTGTTTGTGACTGATAACAGGGACATCGATCAATTGGTGGAGGATGTTCTTGAAAACAACGATGCGTTCGATCAGACGCTCATAGTTGGCGCGCAGATCGCGCCGCACGTTGGCTACCAGGACCTGATCGGAATGTGGGACGATTCGTTTTTCCGCTGATCCACGCCTTAATCACGTACGAACGCAATTAAATCTCACTAGTGCAGTAAACCGAACCAGGCATGGCGTACGAATGCCCGCCCAGCGTGCCGTGTGGCGTGACCGTATCGAGTGCCCCTAAATGTATCACGGCGCCGACTCGCCCCTTGGCATATGTCGTGTTCGCGCCTCCACAAAACCCATCCGACCATCATCAACATTCACAATGGCAGACATGGACGTGGACCCACCGCAGGTTCCCGAGCAGGCCTCAGAAACAGGGCACGGCGAGGTGGCTGAAAAGAAGCCGCGGTTCGAGATCAAGAAGTGGAGCGCCGTCGCGTTCTGGTCGTGGGACATCGAGATCGAGACGTGCGCGATCTGCCGAAATCACATCATGGACATTTGCATCGACTGCCAGGCGAACCAGGGCGCGTCGGCCGACAACTGCACCGTCAGCTGGGGCGTCTGCAACCACATCTTCCATTCACACTGCATATCGAGGTGGCTCGACAGCCGGCCCGTGTGTCCGCTCGACAATCAGCCGTGGGAGCTCCAGAAGTGCGGAAACTAGTTATTTATTTGTATTCATTCGGCAAACCGGGTTGTCTGCCTGGTGGTTATTGAGCGGTTGTGGCGGTTTCGTGGATTCGCAGTGGTCGGTGCCAGATCAGTCCTGTAAGTGGTCAGCGGCCGCTTACGGACTGTGCAGCGCTCATGGGGATGTAAGCCATGGGGATGTAAGCCCTGGAAACGCTGTGACGTTTGATGAGCTGCATCTGAGCGGCACGAGATGCGACACGGCGTTAAATGGTCTGCCGTCGCGGCCCGGTGCTTCGGTGTGGGGCGACTGTGGCGTTGCACCGCATTTAATAGTATTTAGTATACAGCTATGCTTATTACGAGACGCCTTCGAAAGTGTGGCACGCCGGTCAGAATCCTATTTTCTGCTCTTGAGCAATCGACGAACTCGGCAAATCCAGTCCTTTCGCAGCGTGCCCCTGCCCTTATTATCCGGATCGGATCAGTAGCGAAGATGGTCCAGCAAGTTCGAGGACGTCGTGCTCGAGACACGCAGCGTGAGCGCCGAGAAAAACCCGAGCGCGCGCCGGCGGCGTTCCCTGCTCGCCTTTTGTTCCGGCTCTACCGCCAGTTTTACGTGTTTTTCGCGGGCAAATGGGGCCTCCTCTACGCTTGGTTCCTTATATGGTCGCTGCTGCCCTCGGCTTCTCAGAACGAGGACGCGAATGTGAGCGATCGCCTGTCGCAGTCCATGTCAAGAGTTTTTCCGTACATACTGTTCCTTTTCGCTGGACACATTGGCTTGGCGCTCTACAGCGAGTACTACGACGAGCCTGTGCCATAGCCTGTGCCATAGCCTTTCCACGGCTTGCCGAAGCCTTTTCGAAGCTTTTCCATAGCCTGGTCTCGCCATATACTTGCCATAGCATTACCACAGCATTGCCATAGCCTGCGTGATGTGCACGAAAAGCTATATCAACTCGCTGACGATTACGGCACGAGAGCATTTAATCTATGTACATTTTCGATCGATCTTTCGAGCGCCAAGTTCGGCTTTGAATCTGGGTGCTTTGGTTCTCGGTGCTTTGGTTCTCGCTGTTAGTCGCGTCTTCGTTATTGCGGCTTAGCAGGTTTCTGAGCACTAATCGTGGTCGTCTCGGCACTACAAATGCGACTGCGGCGCGTCTAAGGTGCCCAAAACTGTCCACGACGGGGGCGGCAGTTTTTCGAGCTCGACCAAATACGTGTACTCCCACGGCTCGGGCGCCGGCACCTGTGCTACAAACAGCGGCGACAGCCCCGCAATTGCAGGCACGATCGTGGCCCAGTCAGCGGTCACCGTAGCCCAGTAACGCTTCAGGCCCGCCTTCGGTGCGACTGTTTGAGCAGGTTTGAGAAGAAGGAACCGCGTGGTGTTGCGCGGATCGTCGGCGCAGTCTGGCACTTTGGGTTCGGCAGTGCTTGTTAGCGGACCGCCCAAAGCGGCCACCGGTCCAGCGTTGGGCGCCAGCGCCCTAACAACTGCATCTGAGGTCGAGGAGCAGTCCACGCGCTTCGCTTTCGGCAAGTTTCGCCGCAGCCAGGCATCGCTTTGACCCCACACCTGGGGGTGCGAGTACACCACGGTGATTTGCGACAGATCGGCGACATTAGAGTACAACTGGTGGCGAATACGCACCTCTACTTCGCCGAAAATAGAGACCGCAGGCGGCGCGGCGTGCTGGAGCAGCGCAGCCACGGCCAGGCTCACGGTCCCGTTCGTCGAGTTCTCAATGGGCAGAACAGCATGCTCTACCTTACCTTCTGCGACCGAAGCGACAACACCGGCGAGCGAGTTGCAGAACACGGGCTCGTGATCGCCAAAAGCCTTCGTAGCCGCCTCTTGCGAGTACGTTCCACTCGGCCCCAGGTAGGCGACGCGGACCATGGTGACTCATCAACCGCTCGAGCCTTTTCAGGGACCGAGAATTGGCCAGCAGTGGAACCGCGGCCAGTCCAGTTCTGCACCGAAACCCGAAATTTTTCGGCTCCGTGCAGCTCAGGCACCAATTCCACCGATGCGTGGCATTCCACGATGACCGCGATCTGCAGTTTACCGAGTACATGCAGGATCCACCACATTAGTGCCATAACGAATCTAAATAGCACCAAGAGTCCCATAATTCCGTGTAGCTACAGTGCGAGCAATTCGCATCAAACCTCACCGACCATTAGCGACCGTCAAACATTACCGATCACGCCGTCACAACCGACTCAGTCAAGGGTTTCCGTGGCCGCGATAAGACGGTCGGCACTAAAGTTTGTGTTGCCCGTGTTGAACTCCCGCAGCAAATCCGCCTTTTCGCCAGACTCGGCTGTGTAGAACCGCTGCAGATTGAGCACGAGCAGGGCCGCGCTCTCAGGTGCGACTTCGTTGTCCTGCACAACGGTGTTCGTGAGCGCCAGCCCCTTATCGGCGACCAAGTCTGTGTGCAGCATGAACGTCGTGTGTGGGTGCGCGTACTCCGTGTGCAGCTTATACTGCGCGAGCGACGTGATCAAGCAGTACACGGTCTGGCTCGTGACAAACGACCATTGGACGTAGTGCAGCTCGACGCCGTGCGCCTTGTGGGGCAGCGGCAGCACAAATGTCGGGTACTTGCGCGCATTCACGTACAGTTTCGAGAACGCCTGCGAGTCCATTGAGCCCGAGAACGCGTTGGGCGTGCCCACAAACCGCGCCTTCCACAGCATGTCGATCTCCGCAGCCGAGTGCGGCTGCAGCTTCTCCACATCGATGAAGCTGTCGAGCTCCATCGTGAGCGGCTTTGTGGACTTCACGGCATCACCAACGTCCTTCTGCGAGTCCGTAGCCTGCTTCGGCTCGGCCTTCTTCGTGCCGGTGATCTGCTGCCGCAGAGCCTCCGCATCGCTCTTCTGAGCAGCCTGCGCCTTTGCCTGCGCCTGCTCGAGCAGCTCCTCCACAGAAACGCCCTGCTTCTCGGCTTTGGCCTGCAGCTTCGCGTGATACCGGTCGTGCACCGAGTACGCGCGCCGCGGGGGCCAGCGGCCGCGGGTCTGCAACCGCGAAGCCAGCAAACGCGTGTGCTGCAGGCCCCCGCAGTGCGCACGCACATTCTGCGCCCAGGCCGCGCCCAGAGCCCCGTTTCCCACGAGCTTCACACTGCTCCTAAGCATGTCCACAAACGCCGGGCCGGGCCACGGCTGTCGCGGCGTGGGTTCGGGCGCTGGCCGTATGGCGTGCCCAACGCTTTACCAATAACAGGCGCCATAATTAGAGCCCCCACACTCCCCAGCACCACATACTCCAGCATGCTTTGTAGACAGGTTTTGCAGGCTGGCCGCTCGCTCGGTCCCGCCAGGATGTCGCCGCTGATGCCGCTGAGCTCTTTTGCCCGTCTGGGCCAGGTTGGCCGCGTCGCGCAGCTGTCGCGGTCGATCGGCACCGAGCGCATCTCGGGCGAGCAGGAGCAGGCCATTCTCGTCGAGCAGCGCAAAAACAGGCCAATGAGCCCGCATCTCGAGATCTACCAGCCGCAGCTGACGTGGTACCTGTCTGGGCTGCACCGTATCACGGGTGTCGCCCTGGCCTTCGGGTTCTACGGCGGCCTTGTCGCGTACGCGGGCCTGCCGCTCGTCGGCCTCCCGTTCTCCGTGGCCGACGTCGCGGCGTGGTGGGGCTCGTCGCCGGGCGCGCTGAAGATCGCCACGAAGGCCCTCATCGCATTCCCGCTTAGCTTCCACTCGTGGAACGGCATCCGCCATCTCATCTGGGACACGGGCCGCGAGCTCACCTTGAAGGGCGTCTACCGCACGGGCTACGCCGTGCTCGGCCTTTCTGCCATCACAGCTGTTGGTCTTGCGCTTCTTTAGTGCGGCTACTGAAGTCGTCGAGGCACACCCGCCATGCAAGGCCAGGCGCCAGGCTAGACAGTGCTGAGCGATGGATCTACGGGCTGGGCAATGCCGGGCCATAGAACCCGCTTGGCGATACGTATCTTAGACATCTTAGACTACGTATTTTAATTATTTCAAACGTGCTGCGGATGTCCGTCATGCGTCTGTTTGTGTCAGATCGGGTCCCACAGGGACGGCGATCGCGCATTTGGGCGCGGCAATGGCGCGAAACAAACCGAAACAAACCGAAACAAACCGGGTTGGATCGCGCTCTGATTGGCCGAGGCCGTGTACGATCCAGCCGATCACGCTCGTCAGCTCAGTTCGCGCAGATGTCCAGTTTGCGCGGACAGCAGATCGGCGAGTCGTAGATCGGCGTCGAGAGGCAGATCGGCGTCTAGTGGCAGATCGGCGTCTAGTGGCAGATCGGCGTCAAAAGACCTGGGTCCGGGTCGCCAGCACCGATCGCCAATACCGGCCGCCTACCTCGGCCGCCAACTGCTCGTGGTCTCATGTCCTGCAGCCCTCGCACCTTTACGGGTATAGCGAGATGATACGGGTATATAGCGAGAAATTCCGCTGATCTGCGCACGACCCACACACGCCGCGCAGGCCTCGCAGCCGGATGCAGCCCTTGACCTTCGCTTGACGCAGGGAACAACTCAGACCGTCGCGGGCGCCGAGCCTTTGAATGCAGCCCGTGCAATTGCACACAAAGACGAAACTGGTTTCGGAAATCGCAGAATCGGCGGCCGCGGCCTCGACAGTTCGGGAAAAAACGTATTTCCGCAGGTGAAAAGTTTAGTTTAATTTGTTGGGCTTTGATTTGGACGTGCACGTCATTTGTTTTTGGGATTCAGTTTTTTCCGGTTTGCGAATTTATTATTGTGTATTTACGGCGCCGGTTTATTTGATTTACGTTTGTGTAGTTTATGTTTGTGTGATTTATGTTTGTGTGCGGGTGCTTGTGTGCGGGTGTGGAGCTGGCTCAGTTGTAATGTACTAATTCATCTGTTCAGTATTTATCCGACGCTACTTTCTGCGAGATCTGTGCTGCGCTAATTCCGTGTTCGGTTTGCTATATATAATTTAGTCGTGTCCGGTGCGGCTTAGCAAGCGCACCCTTGCTCCGGGTGCGCTGCCGTGTGGTGCTTCGGAGCCGGTGTTTGTGTCTACGGATTGCCGCCGGGCGCTGGTTGTTAATTGTGGCTAGTTGAAATTTGTTGCAGCGGCGCTCGCGCCTCTAATTACACTGTCGCACCGGCCATCCCACCAGGCGGCCGGCGCCGGCCGCTGAGGCGCGGGATTAGGTTAGCCACCTGATCGGAAATGCAGGCAACTTATTAACGACAGCGAGTCTAACCGCCGTTCGACCCAGTTTGTTGGCGTTGCATCTCGTCGCCGGTTCCAAACGAGTCTGTTTGTGCGTTTGATTGTCCAGCATGGCCGACCCGGGCGCGCCGCCGCCCATGTCGCCGCAGCAGATCATGCGTGCCCGATACAAGCAGCAGATGATGCCCCCGCGCACCTGGAAGCAGCAGGAGGCACGCCGCGAACAGCTCGAGGCAGCGTCCAAGGCGCGCGAGTCGCAGTCGCAGTCCGCGTACACGGCCGCAGCCTCATTGGCGACCCGCAGAGCCCGCCAGCGGCCGTCCGCCAGGGCGGCCCAGCCAGCAGCATCTCCGCAGACCATGGCATCTCCGCAGGCCATGGCATCTCCGCAGACCACGGCACCGGCCGCCGGCACTCCAGTCAGGCTACGGGGCTACTCCATAGAGCGGCCTCCTAATCATGCCCCGAGTTTCGCCGCGGACAGCCCGCCAAGCCGCACATCCAGCATCTCCTCCTCGAGCTCGCAAAGCACCAGCGCTGGGCTGAGCTCGAGCCTCAATTCGGGCCTGCCCTCGGGCAGATCCTCCGCACAGGCCGCCTCGTCGGCCCACAACGCATCCCCATCCACGCAGTTCAGGCCGCCGCTCTCGCGACGCGGATCGTCCACGTCCTCGGTGTCCCTGGCTGCCGCACAGGCTGTGCAGACGTCGAGCCCGCGCGGCTCGACGGCCCGCCGCCTTTCTACATCCAGCATGTCGAGCCTCATGTCTCAGAAACAGCTTCCGCCGCCAGCGCCGCCGCCAGAGCCGAAATCGAAGCCGTCGTCGGCGAAGGCGCCGAAATCGAAGGTGCTGCAGAGCTCGCTGAACACGTCTCCGATGACAGTTCGCACGGCGGGCGCGCCGCCGTCGCTGAGCCAGGGCCCGCGCTCGTTGCCGCGGGCCGTGCCGCGCTCGCCGAGGCAGGCGAACGCTGCAGCACGGGCGAGCGCGTCCCGGCCGATCGCCGTGGCCCCGCGCGAGCCGCTGTCCGCGAAGTTCGTGTCGTCGCTCACGCAGGCACTGCGGCAGCGCACGGACACCGCGGAAAGGCAGGCCCAGGCTGACCAGGACGCGCAGGCCGCCTCGGTCCCCGCGCTGACGAAGGCAGCGCAGTCGAGCGTGGCCCACGCAGGGCACTCGAACGCCGAGATCGACGCGGCCCAGAAGGCGGAGAACACGCACTCGACGCAGCAGGCCTCGGCCCTCGCGTCGGCCCTCGCATCCACGCAGTCCCGCTCGAGCTTCGAGAGCGTAAGAAGCAGCGGCAGCGGGCAGAGCACACGCACGCCGGACTACACCGTGCCCGTGGACTCGTTTCTGGAACTCATGCAGCAGCAGCAGGCGCAGCAGCAGCAGCAACAGGAGAAGCGGCGGCGCACGGCCGAGGAAAACAAGGCGAAGGCGCTGCAGGCCGCCGTGGCTGCGGGCGAGCGCGCCGAAGAAAACATGGCAAACATTCATATCCAGGTCAACGACGCCGTCCGCAGCGCCCAGGAAAGGCGCAACCGCCGCGAGCTGCTCCGGAAGTACCGGCCGGCTGCGTCGTGGACGACGCGGCGCGTGTTTAAACCGCCTCTGCGCCGCCTGCAGACGTCGGACTCTGCAGTGACCTCTGAGGGCCAGACGCCCGTGTCAGAAGGCGGGTCCGCGTACTTCGACCGCTCCGTGCCGATCCCCGTGCCGCGGCCGGGCCCGCTCGCCGCGTTCGGGCTGCCTGGCTCGTGGTCTTCGCATTCGGTAGCACAGCATTCGGGCTCTCATGGCTCTTATACGGGTGCAAAGGGCTCTCAGCCGCTTAGCGGATCGCAAGGCGGATCCCAAGGCAGTCCGCAGACTGGAATTATGGGCCCTTCAGGATCGCAAGCGGCCCCTTTGCCCCCCTCCCAGCTGCCGTTCATATCTACGCATTCATCTACTGTTGGTGGGCCTGGGCTTGGCGGACCTTATTACGGCGGCCCGATAGCACCGGTGACCTCGGGCAGTTCTGGCGGGTCTGGCGGCGCGTCCAGCGTAGCGGCGAGTCCCGCAGTGTCGACCACGGCAGCGACGAGTCCCGCCGTGTCGAGCCCTGCAGTGTCGAGCCCCTCGGTCGTGAGCCCCTCGGTCGCTACTCCCACGACGCCGCGCCAGCTCGGGCGCATGCCGTTCACATTGCGGTCGAAGCCAAGAACCAGCAAACGGCCCATCCCAGCCCCGGCTCCCCCCCTCAGCTCGTCGCCAAGCTCGTCGGTGAGCAACGCAAGCATTACATCTATGGAACGGAACTCCGGGTTCTACACGCATACCGCCCCGAGCAGCAGCTCGACCACGATCCCGCAGCCGCAGGCTCCCCCAGGGACTACGCAGGCTGCTCAGGCAAGGATGCCGATGACGCTCCGCGGAGACGCGCGCAGACGGTTCAACGAGGACAAGCCCTGGAAGGGCCACCGCGAGGTGAGCTACATGAGCGCGCGCGAGCGCAAGCGGTACGAGCCGTTATGGGCCGCGAATCGCGACTGGCACCTGCCGTACCTGTACGTACCCTCGAGGTACCAGAAGGACTGGGAAGATGCGCTGCAGCGGATCCATCCGGAGCTGTTCCGGGGCCAGAACTCGGACGCGAGCTCGACGAAGTCGGGCCAGTCCTCGAAATCCGCTGCCGGGTCCACGGCCGCACCCGTTGCTGGCGCGGATCCCGCGGCTGTGGCGGCCGCGACTTCGGCGGGCCACATCGTGTTCCCGGAGATTTCGCCGATCCAGTCATCCTCGACGGACGCGAGCACCGAGTTCTTCGATGCGGCGGACCCCGACCAAGGAGTCGCGGAGCCCGTGGTTCCCGAGTCCCCGTACGCCGAGCCTGTGATCCGCGAGCCGTCGGAGTATGAAACCGCGGCCGAGGTGCCGGTGCTGGCCGAGTACCTTCCCGAGGACGGTGCGGATCTCGTGTCTGTGACGGACTCTGTTCCCGAGTCTGTGCCGGAGTCTATAGCCGGTGTGGAAGTGGAGGCAGACTTCGTGGACGTTGACAGAGAGGTGCGCAAGCGCAGCGACGAGGTGCACGGGTACCTTGTTGCGCGGCTGTGGCGCCGCAGCAGGCTCCCCGAGGAGACTCTGGCGCAGATCTGGGATCTCGTGGACACGAACAAGGACGGAACGCTGGAACGCAGCGGGTTTGTTGTTGGCATGTGGCTGTGCGACCAGTGTCTGTACGGACGCAAGCTGCCTGCGCGCGTGCCGCCCGAGGTCTGGCAGAGCGTCGGCAAGCTGAACCTGAAGATCCGCGTGAAGCCGAAGCGCTCGAAAATCGGCTACGTGCGGAAGCTGCCGAACTTCTTCGGCTCTGCGCTCGGGCACACCATGCATGGGTCTCGCAAGGCCGTGAAGAAGGCCGTCCAGACGGCAACCAGCCATACCCCTAATCAGCAGCGCGCTTTCGAGGGAAATCGGTGAAAATCGGTGACGAAAATCATGAGCACTCGGTAGTTACACGACGTGCCACTATTTATTTGTACAATTATCTTAATGCAGGCTGTGCGCCCGTCAATAGCATAGAAAGATCTAACAATGTGAACAAGCTCGAACAATGTCAACAAGCTCGAACGTTGTGAACAACAAGCTCGGGTTGGTTTAGCAAAGGACACTTGATCTATGCTGTCTAATGCCGAGCATCGAGCAAGCTCGGGCTGGTTACCAGAGGACGCTTGATCTATGCTGATTTGATACCGTGCATCGAGCTGATATATGTTGATTTGATGCCGAGTTGAGCACATCGAAACGGCAGATCGAGCTGGTTTTCAAGATCGACCCGAATCGTCGCTGCTGATCTATTTAAAGCCGAGCATCGACAGAGTCAGCGCTCGAAATCGACGCGGATCTTGCGGTCCAGGATGTACTGCCCATTGAGCTCCTTGGCGGCGCGCTCGGCGGCCTCGAGCCCATCGAGCCGCACAAACGCATGGCATTTCGGAGGATGTGCTACGATCTCAACGTCGTGGACGCGGCCAAATCGCTCGAACGGCCGGCGCAGGCTCTGCTCGTCCGCGGTGGGAGGAAGGTTACCGACGAAGATCCGCGGCACCGCCGGGGCCGCGGGGGCCGCGGACGCCGGATCGGCATGTGCAGCGCTGCTCACGCGCAGCGGCCGGCCGTAAAGCTTGAGGGGGGCCGCGTTCAGCAGATCAAGGACGTAACGCGCATCCTGCGAAGAGTGGAACACGGCAAAGCCGTAGCCCTGGCGCGTGCGCCGGATCTTGTGCTTCGGCATGCGGACATGTGCCACAGGCGCAAGCTGGCTCATCAGCTCGTAGAGCAGCGGCTCGTCGACCTCTGGCGCCAGGTTCCCGAGGTACACCTGCATCCACGGCAAGGGAGAGAACGCTTCGGCTGGAGTTGCGGCCGGTCCAGAATGCGGGGGCTCGGCGAACGTCGCGCCTGCCGATGTGAAGGTGAGTTTGGGCTGAGTTTTGGGCTGAAGTTACTTATTGATCTGGACTCGCCGATCTGGGACTGCACTGGCCGATCTGCGCCTTTGCTTATCGCAATTGCAGTTCCCGGCTTCAAAAATTTGCAGCGGCGTTTAATTTATGCTTTTCAATTTATTCCGCGCCGTCAGCCATGTTCGGCGGTGCAAAAAAAAACTGCAGCACCTTCTGTTCTCGTATGGTCTCCCACTACAATACTTGGTAAGGCCCTCGGGTGCTTAAATATGACTGATCGGACGGGAAGTCTTGTTTTCACCCGGGTATGGCCGCAGCTGTTAGTGGTATTTTCGTGCGGTACATAGCGTGGCCAGGAGACGTGATACGGCGAGGCTGGGGAACCTCACCTGGCCCCAAGCTGTTCAGCCTTCACCTTAATGTCGAACCCGAGCGAGCTCAATGGCGGAAGCGCGATAGCCATGATAGGCAAGGACTGCGTGTCAATAGCATGCGACCTGCGGCTGGGAATGCAGTCGGTGGGCGTGTCTGGCGACTTCGAGAAGATCTTCGAGCTCGGGGCCGTGTTTGTGGCGCTGACGGGGCTTGCCACCGACGTGCAGACCGTTTCCACGGAGCTGCGCAAGCGGCACAACCTGTATACGCTGCGCGAGGAGCGTGAGCTCGAGCCGCGCACAGCGGCGCACCTCATTTCGTCGATGCTGTACTCGAGGCGGTTCGGCCCGTGGTTCGTGGGCCCGCTTGTGGCGGGCATCGACTCGAAGTCGGGCGAGCCCTACATCTGCGGCTTCGACTCCATCGGCTGCATTGATCTCGGCGCAGACTTCGTGGTCACCGGAACCGCGGGCGACCAGCTCTACGGAATGGCCGAGTCGCTTTACGAGCCGAATCTCGAGCCGGAGCAGCTCTTCGAGACCACGGCGCAGGCGCTCATGAGCGCCATGGACAGAGACCCGCTCGGAGGCTACGGCGGTGTCGTTTACGTGCTGGAAAAGGGCGGCAAGGTGACGAAGCGACTGCTCAAGACGCGTCAGGATTAAGGCGTATGGGCTGCCCGCGGGGCGGCGCGCGGATCGCGGGTGCAGAGATCGTCGTGCAGAGATCGCCGTGGCAGATTCTGGGCACACGGCTGGCCCCGGCCTCATTCCGGGCGCGAATGGTGCTAGTCGCGCGGCTAATGGCGCGTGCTTATGGTGCTTATGGTGCTAAGCTGGATCGGCTACCTACTATGTACATCTGCGGCGAACTGCGGACGGCGTCAGTCCTCATCGGCCTCAATTTTGCGCCACCGTTCCTCCTGCCGCCGCCGCTTCTCTAGAGCAGCTGTGGCGTGGATGCGGCGGTCCTCCATGCGGGCCTCGTGGCGACAGAGTCGCACGGCTTTCTCAAGATCGAAGCAGCTGCCGGCGGCCTTCTGAAGGAAGTTGTGCTTTTGCTGGCAATCCTCCAGCGCGAATATGAGATCCTCGCATTTCAGCAGCGCGGCCCGGTTGCTCATGGTGAGTTTGATCTCCGTTCACGATTCTACGGCGACATGGGCACGACATACCTCGGGGCGTGGTTAGGGACCCGACATACTGCTAATCCCAGCGATGCAGCTAAACGACCGATGCAGCTAAACAGCCTGCGACCGCCCGCGGATCCGCGGAGCGCGCATGAAAACACAGCAATTAACAGCTTAGAGACTACAGTCGTCTGTATGCATATATAATATGAAAGGTCATACTACGAAGCCGCTGCAATGGCGGCAGCCCTCTCGGCAGCTCGCATTGGCCGGCAGGCGAGGCCCGTGGCTTGTGCTGGTTTCACAAGCTTATTCTGCTCTTTTTTGGCAATTTAGCCCGAGGCTTAGCGAGGGTTCGGAGGCTAAGGCCTCAGTACGCATGACCGGCGCACGGATCGCGCTTCGGATTTCCGTTCTAGGCAGGCTGCGGGCCTATCGTGGCGCTGGATCGCTCTGCAAATTGAGTTTCGGGCGGATCTGAAATCAAGGTTTGAAAGATCTAAGGCGCAGTCGTTGAGCTGTTGTCCGTGATCGGCCCTCATGGCGCTTCGCTCGCCAGTGCTTCATGGTCCACGGCCCTCTGTGTTTAATTCTTCGATTCGCAAGGCTGCGTGGGCGGCTGCGTGGGCGGCCTCGGCTCAATTACCGCAAACGGAAGTCTTAGCCGGTGCCATTGGGCGCGTGTGAGTGGTTGCTTTGCCTGCGTTCCTGCAGGCGCCCACGCTTCTGCATGCAGATAAGCTCGGTTGCTGCAGCGCATGTCGAGATACGATCTAACATGCACAACCGCCATTGGTGCGTTCCTGTGTATCAGCACCGGCAGTGATTATGCCTCGTGCGTTTGCCGATGGACACAGGACAGCAGTGCCAGTTACGCTCGTGTGAGCACGGAATCCCCTGCTCCAGTCTTTACTCGCCAAAATGACAAGCAGAGGATGCGTTTTTACACAGTTCCGCTGTGCTGGCAGCTCTGTGCGGCTGAGCCAGCTCGCATCGTCGCGAGGTGCGATGGGTTTTAGCTATCTGGCCTGCGTCGATCCATTAAGATTCGCCCGCGCATGCTGCAGAATCATGTCCAAGACGCATGCAAGGTTCGCAAAAGTCGGTCCCCGAGGAATCCTCGAGGTTATATATACTCTGCCTTGCGAGCTGATTCTGTTCGGAACCCGAAAGCTCTGCTGTGTGAAGTACAGCCCAGACACAGGAATATTTACAAGTTTCGAACAGTCTAATAGCACCACATCTGTTGTGAGCCCGTTTAACTGCATATTTCTCGAACACAGGTTTACTTTCCCCAAAGCTTTCTTGTTTAGCTCTTCGCAATGAGAAGCAACATCGCACTCGTTGCCTGGCTGGGCCTGGCCACCTTGGTCCAGCCCACGCACGCTTGGTGGTGGCTCTGGAAACACCACCTCCAGCCCGCCGGCGGCGAAACTGAAGTATGCAATGGCTGCTGCACGGTAGTCGGCGCAGAGTTCCCGTACTCGTACGCTCTCAAGCCCTGGTGGGTCCTCACTTACTCTACTTCCTGGGACGTCAGCCTCGCTAACTGCCCCGAAACCGCTATTCTCTCTGTCACGATGCCCAACGGGGTAGTCGCCTCGACGACCTCGGTCCTGAGTGCCGACTGCTGCGCTCCGCAGGCCACCCCGTCTGCGGTCATCGAAACCGTTCCTGTCACTGTCACGGCCCCGGGCGCTACGGTCACTCAACCGGGAGCCACGATCACCCAGCCGATCGTCATAACCGTCACCGCCCCGGCCTCGCAGTGTCCGCCGCAGAGCCAGTGCACCCCCAGCACCATCACAGTCACGTCGAGGCCTTTTTTATCGTCAACTAGCCGGGTCGTTACGCCGAGTGGCACCATTTCTTCTGGTCTCACAAGTAGCTCTCCCGGCTCGCCGACTGCTCCTGGTAGTATCACCACGATCACCACGCCATGGACTGGCTCGTTCACCACGACCAGCGTCACTACCGGTCCGTATACCACGACCAGTGGCACTGTCACCGAAACCGGTGTAGTAACCACAGTCTACGTTGAGACCCCCACGGGGATCCCAACTGCTCCTGGTATCATCACGACGATCACGACGCAGGGAACTCAGCCAACGACAGTATTCAGTACCACGACCGGGCCTTACACTACTACCAGTGGTACGGTCCCGGAAACTGGTGTGGCTACGACAGTCTATGTTGAAACTCCTCCGCCCACTGCTCCTGGTCGAATAACCACGATCACGACGCAGGGAACGTTGCCTACGACGGTATTTAGCACAACTACAGGTCCTTACACTACTACCAGTGGGACCGTGCCTGAGACCGGAGTTGCAACGACGGTCTACGTCGAAACTCCTCCGCCCACTGCCCCTGGCATTATCACCACGATCACGACGCAAGGAACACTGCCCACGACGGTATTTAGCACAACTACAGGTCCTTACACTACGACCAGTGGGACCGTGCCCGAGACCGGAGTTGCAACGACCGTTTATGTTGAGACCCCTCCGCCGTCAAGCGGGGCGCCCACGGCGCCTGGTCTTATTACAACCACGACGCGGCCCTGGACGGGGACTTTCACGTCCACCTATAGCACTGGCAGCGGTCCCTACACGACGACAAGTGGGACAGTCACTGAAACGGGCGAGATCACAACGGTATATGTCGAGACCCCCTCGGGTCCTAGTGGGACCCCGACCGCGCCTGGCATTATAACCACGATCACCACACAGGGAACGCAGCCTACGACGGTATTCAGTACCACGACTGGGCCTTACACTACGACCAGTGGAACAGTTCCGGAAACTGGAGTTGCAACAACGGTTTATGTTGAGACCCCTCCGCCGTCGAGTGGAGCACCCACGGCCCCCGGTCTGATCACAACCACGACGCGGCCCTGGACAGGGACTTTCACCTCGACCTACAGTACTGGAAGCGGCCCCTACACTACTACGAGTGGAACGGTGACCGAGACTGGCGAGATCACGACGGTTTATGTTGAGACCCCCTCGGGAGTTCCAACTGCTCCGGGTATCATCACCACGATCACGACGCAGGGGACGCTGCCGACGACGGTGTTCAGCACGACCACTGGGCCGTACACGACGACTAGCGGAACGGTTCCGGAGACTGGAGTTGCTACCACTGTCTACGTTGAGACTCCTCCTCCTTCAAGCGGAGCGCCTACTGCCCCTGGTCTTGTTACTACGACGACAAGGCCCTGGACAGGAAGCTTCACGTCGACGTACAGTACTGGTAGTGGCCCCTACACGACGACCAGCGGCACTGTGACTGAGACCGGCGAGATCACGACTATCTATGTTGAGACTCCCACGAGTCCTGGCGGTATTCCCACGGCTCCCGGCATCATAACGACGATCACCACGCAGGGAACGTTGCCTACAATGGTGTTCAGCACAACCACTGGCCCTTATACGACAACCAGTGGGACCGTGCCTGAGACGGGGGTCGCAACAACGGTCTATGTCGAGACCCCTCCGCCATCGAGCCGAGTGCCTACGGCTCCGGGTATCATCACCACGATCACGACGCAGGGAACGCTACCTACAACGGTGTTCAGCACGACTACTGGCCCTTATACGACGACCAGTGGGACCGTGCCTGAGACGGGGGTCGCAACAACGGTCTATGTTGAGACCCCTCCGCCATCGAGCGGGGCGCCCACAGCTCCGGGTCTCATAACGACCACTACGCGGCCGTGGACTGGATCCTTCACGTCTACTTACAGTACCGGCAGTGGTCCGTACACGACGACTAGTGGCACCGTTACGGAGACTGGCGAAATCACGACGATCTATGTTGAAACTCCATCCGGTCCGAGCGGGGTTCCCACGGCCCCTGGTATTATTACCACGATCACGACCCAAGGAACTCAGCCAACGACGGTGTTCAGCACGACAACGGGGCCTTACACTACCACCAGTGGAACGGTGCCCGAGACCGGAGTAGCAACGACAGTTTATGTCGAGACACCGCCGCCAAGCTCAGCTCCTAGTGGGGCTCCAACTGCCCCCGGCATCGTCACCACGATCACTACCCAGGGAACTCAGCCTACGACTGTTTTCAGCACGACCACGGGGCCGTACACGACGACTAGTGGAACAGTTCCGGAAACCGGCGTTGCTACTACTGTCTACGTTGAGACTCCTCCTCCTTCGAGCGGAGTTCCTACGGCTCCTGGACGCATCACCACGATCACGACGCAGGGGACTCAGCCAACGACCGTATTTAGCACGACCACGGGGCCGTATACGACGACTAGTGGCACGGTGCCGGAAACTGGAGTTGCAACCACGGTCTACGTCGAGACGCCGCCGCCGTCGAGCGGCGTTCCGACTGCTCCGGGTCTTATCACTACAATTACCACTCAGGGAACCGCGCCGACCACGGAGTTTAGCACAACCTCGGGTCCGTATACCACTACCAGTGGAACTGTGCCCGAAACTGGTGTGATCACAACGGTATATGTCGAGACTCCTCCACCTAGCAGTGGGGCCCCGACTGCTCCTGGGCGTATCACTACGATCACTACGCAGGGAACCGAGCCTACTACAGTGTTCAGTACCACCAGCGGTCCTTATACAACTACTAGTGGCACGGTTCCTGAGACGGGTGTCATTACCACAGTTTACGTTGAGACTCCCCCACCAAGTTCTGCACCAAGCTCTGCTCCGAGTTCTGTGCCGAGTAGTGTCCCTACTGCGCCAGGCCGTGTTACCACGATCACAACGCAGGGGACTGCTCCTACCACGGAATTCAGCACGACAACTGGTCCTTACACCACTACTAGCGGAACTGTGCCTGAGACAGGAATCATCACAACCGTTTACGTTGAGACCCCGCCAGCAAGCTCGGCGCCAAGTGGAGCCCCTACGGCCCCTGGTCGAATCACTACGATCACGACGCAGGGAACCGCTCCAACCACCGTGTTCAGCACTACTAGCGGGCCTTACACTACAACCAGCGGAACTGTTCCTGAGACAGGGATCATCACGACCGTTTACGTCGAGACTCCGCCTGCGAGCTCGGCGCCAAGTGGAGCCCCTACGGCCCCTGGTCGTATCACCACGATCACGACGCAGGGAACCGCGCCGACCACCGTGTTCAGCACTACTAGCGGGCCTTACACTACAACTAGTGGAACTGTTCCCGAAACGGGAATCATTACTACGGTTTACGTTGAGACCCCGCCAGCGAGCTCGGCACCAAGCTCGGCACCGAGCTCAGCACCAAGTGGAGCCCCCACAGCGCCTGGTCGGATCACCACGATCACGACCCAAGGAACTGCTCCGTCTACCGTGTTCAGTACCACTAGTGGGCCTTACACGACAACGAGCGGTACTGTGCCGGAAACTGGAATCGTCACGACTGTCTACGTCGAGACACCGCCGCCCTCTTCAGGCACTAGTGGGGTTCCTACTGCTCCTGGAAGGGTCACTACAGTCACCACACCGGGAACTGCCAGCACGACCGAGTTCAGCACTACAACCGGCCCGTACACCACGACTAGCGGAACTCTGACGGAGACGGGAGTGGTCACCACAGTCTATGTAGAGACGCCGACTTCGGCTCCTAGCCAGAGATCGCAAACGCCGTCGCAGTCCGTGCCGTCACAGTCTGCGCCTACCTCGCAGCTACCTCCGGGAACGTATACGTCGACAATTGTTAGTACGATCAGGAGCGTGGTACCCCCGTCAACGATCTACACAACAATCCCAGGTACCACGGCTGCTGGCACTACGCTATACACAAGTGTTCCTGTATCGACGATCCCTGGCACTACGGAGTTTATCCCGACAACCATTGTCACTACATTCACTGTGCCCTCGTCAAACGCGAGTCCTTCTGCTTCCGTTCCGAATACGTCGCCCGGCTCGCCAACTTCGTCTGCGGCATCTCCTACCCAGTCGGTGTCTTCAGCATCGCAGACTAACCGGACTCCCACATCTGCTCCTCCAAGCTCGTCCGCCCCGGTCTCAATTAACACCTCAGGCTTGACGCCGGGTGTTTATACTACTACCTTTGTCGTGACGGTGACGTCCAGCGTTCCGGGAACAACACTGTTCACTACTATTCCAGGGACAGTTCGCTCCGGCACGACACTGTTCACAACGGTTCCTGGACAGACGAGATCAGGGAGCACAACGACCTTTGTTAGTACTGTTATTAGCACTTTCACTGTGCCCGGAACTGCTACCTCGCCCGCGTCGTCTGGTCCCCCGCAATCTGTTCCCTCGACGGCAAGCCAGAGCCCAGCCAGTAGCCCGGCAGCTTCTCAGCAGATAAGCTCGCCAGCTACTTCACCGGCCTCTTCGGCTACCTCTCCGGCTACCTCCCCGGCTACTTCCCCGGCTACTTCCCCGGCTACTTCCCCGGCTACTTCTGCGCCTTCGTCGTCGGCACCGTCGGTGTCCGCCCCCTCGTCTATTAACACGTCGGGAATGACTCCAGGTGTGTATACGTCGACCATCGTTGTGACTCTAAGCTCGACCTTGCCGGGAAGCACCCTCTACTCTACTATTCCTGGACGGACTCGTGCAGGTACGACTGAGTATTCGACGGTTCCGGGTGAAACCAGATCTGGGGTCACGACAACGTTCGTTAGCACGTTCGTTACAACGTTCACTGTTGGTCCAAGCACGCCTGGTGGTACTGGCAGTGCTTCGGGATCGCCATCTCAGGGTGCACCATCTACGAGGACAGGACCTGCTGGTTCCCCCAGTGGATCAAACGCGCCTGGAAGCCCTAGCGGCTCTTCCGGGTCGCCTTCGCAGAGCGCACCGTCCACCGCTTCTGGCCCCGCTAGTCCCCCCACCGGGCCCCCTTCGCAAAGTGCGCCAACCACCGCTTCTGGCCCTGCTGGTTCCCCTAGTGGATCAAGTGCCCCCAGTGGTGGCTCTGCGCCCCCTCAAAGTCAGAGCCCATCTTCCACTGCATCTGGCCCGGCTGGCTCTCCGAGTGCGTCAACCACCCCTATCGGCACCGGCAGCGCGTCCGGATCGCCTTCGCAGAGTGCACCTTCTTCCGCGTCAGGGCCCGCCAGTTCGGCTAGTGGGCCCCCTCAATCCGGCCCCGCTAGTGTCTCAAGCACACCGGCGTCGCAGCCAACCGGAGCAAACTCAGGGCCGGGTACCGCGAGCCAGTCACCGACTTCGCCGTCGCCTGCTGCATCCTCAAGTGCTCCATCGAGCTGTGTCACTGATCTGGCTCAAGGAACGGCACTGTACGGGAGCGTTGAACAGTGCGGAACGCTAGCTGGATTTGTCGTTTCGCAGTACTCCGCTTGTCGGGGTAGCACGAGCTGTATTTGCCAGGTCGCGTCCGGGCGTCAATTCGACCAGGTCGTGGGGTGCGTGTCATTCTACACAAACTCGGAGGTTAGCGGCAGCGTCACGACCGTCCAGTCGATCACCGAGGCTTCTTCTATTCTGCAGTCGATCTCGTCGAGCTGTGGAATAAGCCCAACAACGGTCTCCGTCTGCTATAACACACCCGGCGGTGGTGCCAATACCAACACAAACAGGTCCCCTTCGGTTCAAAGCTCTCCAGCGGCAACGGCAAGCACTGGTGCTAGTGGATCAAGCCAGCCCAGTCTAGCAACCTCGGCGACTGGTCCCTCGGTCGTCACTACTGTTATCACGAACGGGCCGTCTACTACACCGCAAGTGTCAAGCCCTGCATCCGCGGCGACTTCTTTGATCTCTACCATTACTGTGGGCTCTGGAAGTGTGCCGATCGTCAATACCAGAAGCATGACTCCTGGCGTTTACCAAACGACTATCGTCCGCACTGAGGAAAGCGTCATACCCGGGCGCACGCTCTATTCGACAGTTCCAGGAACCACTGTTGCAGGAACGACCGTGTTCTCCACTGTGCCTGGAACCACGGTTGCTGGATTCACAACAACCATCACTCGCACAGTGATTATCGAGTTCACTGTCGGCAATCCCACTGGAGTTACAAGAACCGAAACTCTTGGCAGTGGGCCTGGCAGTGGAGCGCCTGCGAGCACTTCCAATGCGGCCAACGGCTCGCCTAGTACTGCTGCCAACGGCTCGCCGGGTGCATCGAATGGCTCGCCGTCCGGCTCACCGCAGACTGCCACGGCAACTACACAGGAAGTGATCACGCAACCTTCTAATGGCGCTCAAGGACCATCAGTCGTCACTGTGATCAGGACTATCTACCCCAGTGGAGCGAGCGAGGGGGCACCTTCGGAGTCGTCTTCTGCTGCGCCGACGCCGTCTAGCACCCCGCAGCAGATCACGATCACCTCAACTATTCAGGAGGGTTCGACGCGTCCGGGCCAGTCTGTGCTTATTCCAAGCGGTAACAATAACGGTGGCCGGCTCACAGTACTCCCTGGAACTACTATTCAGCCCTCGGTCATCACTATCACAACGAATGTGGGACAGTCGGTGCCTAACTCGAACGCTGCTCCCACTGAGACCGTTCCCGCATCGACGGTTGTCACTACACAAACCTCTGTGTCCACCATCACGAGTGTGGTGCCTGGAACTACTATTGCACAATCGGTTCAGCCCACTACCATCCAAGGCACTGTTGTGCCCGGAAGCACGATCACCCAGGTTATTCCCCCTTCAACCGTCACGATCGTTACGACGATCACCGTCACGTTGACGGCGGGGCAGGCGCCTACTGCACCGGCCGCGAGCCAGTCGGTTGTAGAATCCGTTCAGCAGTCGGTTGTCCCGGGCACCACGCAGCAGCCAACGACTGTGACGTCCACGAACAGCGTAGGCCAGCAGGTCGTCTCGACGAAGCCGGGAACCACGCAGGGACCCTCTATTATCACGATTGTGACCACGATCTACAATAATGGTGGTGCACCAAACGGAAACGGCGCGGGCAGCTCCGCACCCCAAAACAGCCCGGCAGCACCTGCGTCAGCCACTACTCAGGCAGTTGTCTCAACAGTTCCAGCAACCACAGTTCCGGCTACCACTATCTTGACTACCAACGCTCAAGGCAGCGAGCTCACCTCGACGGCCTCTCAGCAAACAAGGGGGCCCTCGGTGATCACCATCATAACCACTATCTATAACACGGAGGGTGGTTCTGGCGCTGGCTCCGCCGAGGCTTCTGCCAATGGTTCTGGCAGCGGCTCCGGAAATGGTTCTGGTAGCGGCTCTGGCAGCGGCCAAGGATCTGGAAACGGGTCCGGGGGTAGCGGCTCTGGCAGCGGCTCAGCCGAGGCTTCCGCGAATGGCTCAGGGAGCGGCTCTGGAAACGGTTCTGGAAGCGGTTCCGGTAGTGGCTCTGGCAGCGGTCAAGGCTCTGGAAACGGATCTGGCGGTAGTGGCTCAGGCAGCGGTTCTGCTCAGGCCTCGGCCAACGGTGCTGGCAGTGGTTCTGGAAATGGCTCCGGTAGCGGATCGGGTAGCGGCCAAGGCAGCGGCCAAGGTTCTGGAAACGGATCTGGCGGCAGCGGCTCCGGTAGCGGCTCGGCCCAAGCTTCCGCAAATGGATCGGGCAGCGGTTCTGGAAACGGATCTGGTAGCGGCTCAGGCAGCGGCCAAGGCAGCGGCCAAGGCTCTGGAAACGGATCTGGTGGCAGCGGCTCCGGCAGCGGTTCTGCCCAGGCATCGGCCAATGGCTCGGGAAGCGGTTCTGGAAATGGCTCCGGCAGCGGTTCTGGAAGCGGTTCTGGAAGTGGCTCCGGTAACGGAAACAACGGAAACGATTTCGGCGCTGGAGATAACATCGGAAGCAGCCTTCAGCTCAGTTATAGTGGCACGACTCCGTCAACGACGTCGCTAACGACAACCGCTGTTCTTGATCCAACGACATTCGTCACTACTGTGATTGGTGGCTCCGGAGCTAGTGCCATAACAAGCACGCTTCCGGTCCGCACAGTCACGATCTCTACGACGGTCACTCTGTTCCCGCAATCTGTTGCAACAAAATCAAGCCCTGCGCCGAGCCGCAGCGGCGGCGATCCTGGAAGCGGCGATCCTGGAAGCAACAATGGAAGCGGTAATGATCCAGGTAACTCGCCCGTTGGCTCTGTTTATGTTACTGAAGAGGTTTCAACGATCACGATCACATCGGTTATCCAAGGCACAACTGTTCCAGAAACAGTAATTCCGGGTAGTGTGAGAGAAGGAAGCACGATTTACAGCACTGCACCAGGCAGCACTGCGTCGCCTTCTACGGTAACTTTGCTGAGCACCTCGACGAACTCTCGCACGGTGACGCTTGGATCGGGTTCTGGTAGCTCCGGTTCTGGTAACCCCACAGGATCACCCGCAGGCTCTAACGGAGGCAGTCAGCCTTCTGCGTCAGTGGGTGTGAGCGCTTCGGTGGGAGCTTCGGTCTCTGCTGGCGCCTCTGTCACATCAGGTGGGACTCAAACAGGTAGTAACGCTAGCGGGGCGTCGCCTTCCACCTCTGCCGCGGCTGGCCCCTCTGGATCTTCCAACGTACCAGCTGGCTCGCCGTCTGGTGGTCAGCCTGGCACTCAGCCTGGAAGCCCCTCTGGATCCAACGGCCAGCAGGCCTCGCTTGTTACTTCAACCATCACGACGACGATAACCTCGATTGTTCCAGGAACGACGATTCCAGGGTCTTCAATCCCGGTTACGACAATAAGCGGTACTGAAATCCCGGGGACTTCGGTTCCCGTGAGCACTATTCCGCCTACCACGACCGAAATTGTAGTGACAATCACCACTACCGTGCAGTCTGGTCAATCTATCAGCATACCTGCTACTGTCACCGGTACCGGCACAGGTGTTAGCACCGCTATCGGCACGGCTACTGGCACGGCTACTGGTGCAGCTTCTGGTGCATCTGCGTCCGAGGCGTCGCGGCCTGCCACGACCGCGGCGTCTGTGCCTGCTTCCAATACAAACTCTGCGGTGCCTTCGCAATCAGCGGGCGCTCCAGGGGCTTCCGTGGTCGCTTCCGTTATTGTTACGACGATCACGTCGACCATACCTGGATCTACGATTGCGCCTTCGGTTGTTCCTATTTCGACCATCAGCGGCACAACGTTCCCAGCAAGAACCATCCCTGGAACCACGATTCCGCCCAGGACCACGGAGTTCCTTAGCACGATCACGACCTTCATCACGTCCACGGGGCCTGTCTCTGTGCCCCAGAGTGCAAGCACTACGGCACCACGCGGCAGCTCACCGGCTCAGTCTGGACCGCAGCCGTCGCTGGTGACGTCTACCATCGTGACAACGATCACGTCCATTGCCCTGGGCACTACGATTCCGGGTTCGGTGGTGCCGGTTACGACCATCAGCGGTACGGAGATCCCTGGCTCCACGGTTCCCATCAGCACCATCCCTGGCCGTACGACAGAGATCGTTACGACGATTGTTACGACCGTCACTTCGGGCCAGTCGGTTAGTGTACCGGGCACCGTCACAGGAACCGCGTCTGTGCCCTCTAGCCCATCTGGCGGCGCACCCACGCGTGTCTCAACGGCGCCTGGGGGCCAGCCGTCTCTGGTTACGTCGACAATCGTCACAACAATCACCTCCATCGAGCGTGGAACTACTATCCCGGGCTCCGTCGTGCCGGTCACAACTATCAGCGGCACCGAGGTTCCTGGCTCTACGGTTCCGATCAGCACCATTCCTGGACGCACTACGGAGATCGTGACCACGATCACCACGACCATTCGCTCGGGACAGTCTGTGAGTATCCCTGGAACGGTAACTGGAACAGCTTCTGCACCGTCTAGTCCATCTGGAAGCGCACCTTCGGGTGTCTCAACCGCGCCCGGAGGGCAGCCATCGTTGGTGACTTCGACGATCGTGACGACCGTTGCATCTGTGGTGCCTGGAACAACGATTCCGGGCTCCGTGGTGCCGGTCACGACCATCAGCGGTCGGGAAGTGCCGGGATCGACCGTTCCTATCAGCACGATACCCGGGCGTACGACGCAGATTCTCACGACTATCACCACGGTTCTCACGTCCGGTCAGTCCGCCAGTGTCCCTGCAACTGTTACTGGGACGGCTGTGGTGTCGTCGCCCGCTTCAACCGGTACCGGCCCCGCGAGCTCACCGTCTGCTCCTAAGGGGTCGACCCCCGCGACGACGATCTCGGTCCCATCCGGCTGCATTGGCTCGATCTCTCAAGGAACATCTGAGATCGGCACCCTGCAGCAGTGCAACACAGCGTGCTCCCAGCTATTTGACCGGTACACCAGTATCACCAACAGCAGGGGTCAGCTGTGCTCGCTTTTGTCGGAAAGCTCGTTGGCCACTTGCTCGCGCTGTGTTTCGTTCTACGGCAATAGCGAAGTAAGCCCTTCGGTGCGGACTACTGGCGCCGCGTTCACGGAAGTCAACCAGATCTTCGACCAGCTCAGCTCGAACTGCCAGCTCGTGCGTCCTTCGGTGTCTGTGTGTCTATCTTCTCAGACCCCGTCGGGCGCGACCTCAGCCCCGTCGAATTCGGGCCCGTCGCAGACCACGACAGCGCCCTCCGGTGTCTCGACTGCACCGACTGCCCCTGGTCTCGTCACAACTATCACAACTCAGGGCACCGCGCCTAGTACGGTGTTCAGCACTACCACCGGTCCTTACACTACGACCAGTGGAACCGTTCCTGAGACTGGTATCATCACCACCGTGTACGTTGAGACTCCACCGCCAACAGCTAGCGGTGCGACGTCTGCGCCAAGCGGTGCTCCTACTGCGCCCGGCCGCGTTACCACGATCACGACGCAGGGAACTGCTCCGACGACCGTGTTCAGCACCACGACAGGTCCCTATACTACAACAAGTGGTACTGTGCCAGAGACTGGCATCATCACAACTGTTTACGTTGAGACCCCGCCTGCGAGCTCGGCGCCAAGTGGAGCCCCTACGGCCCCTGGTCGGATCACCACGGTCACGACGCAGGGAACGGCTCCTACCACGGAGTTCAGTACTACAACTGGTCCTTATACTACGACAAGTGGTACTGTGCCAGAGACTGGCATCATCACGACTGTCTATGTTGAGACCCCGCCTGCTTCTTCGCCTGCTTCGAATGGAGCTCCCACGGCTCCTGGTCGGATCACCACGGTCACGACGCAGGGAACAGCTCCTACCACGGAGTTCAGCACCACGACTGGTCCTTACACGACGACCAGCGGAACTGTTCCCGAAACAGGTATTATCACCACGGTTTATGTTGAGACTCCTCCACCCTCCGCACCAACTTCGGCGCCAAGCTCGGCTCCAAGTGGAGCCCCCACTGCTCCTGGTCGAATCACTACGATCACGACGCAGGGAACTGCGCCCACTACCGTGTTCAGCACCACGTCCGGCCCATACACTACAACTAGCGGTACGGTGCCGGAGACTGGAGTCGCCACGACGGTTTACGTTGAGACCCCACCGGCAAGCGGGGCCCCGACTTCAGCACCAAGCTCAGCTCCTAGCGGGGTCCCCACGGCTCCTGGTCGTATCACCACGATCACTACGCAGGGGACTCAGCCCACGACGGTATTTAGCACAACTACTGGACCTTACACCACCACCAGTGGCACCGTTCCGGAGACCGGCATTGCGACGACAGTCTACGTCGAGACTCCTCCTGCTTCAAGCGAAGTTCCTACAGCTCCTGGTCGTATCACCACGATCACTACGCAGGGAACTCAGCCTACGACAGTGTTCAGCACTACGACGGGTCCTTACACTACTACTAGCGGTACGGTTCCCGAGACTGGAGTTGCAACCACGGTTTACGTTGAGACGCCGCCGGCAAGCTCGGCACCTAGTGGACCCCCGACTGCCCCTGGTATCATCACTACGATCACGACACAGGGAACTCAGCCTACGACAGTGTTCAGCACTACGACAGGTCCTTACACTACTACTAGCGGTACGGTTCCCGAGACTGGAGTCGCAACAACGGTCTACGTTGAAACGCCGCCGGCGAGCTCCGCACCCAGCGGGGTCCCTACGGCTCCTGGTCGCATCACCACGATCACGACGCAGGGGACACTGCCTACGACAGTGTTTAGTACCACGACTGGACCTTACACTACGACCAGTGGTACGGTTCCTGAGACTGGAATCGCTACTACTGTCTACGTCGAGACGCCACCTGCATCCAGCGGAGCTCCAACTGCCCCGGGCATCGCCACTACGACCACGAGGCCGTGGACGGGATCATTCACTTCCACGTATAGCAGTACCACTGGTCCATATACCACGACCAGCGGAACTGTGACCGAGACAGGTGTGATAACCACGATCTACGTTGAGACCCCGACAAGCCCCGCGGGGATTCCCACTGCTCCAGGTATTATAACCACGATTACGACGCAGGGGACATTGCCCACGACTATGTTTAGCACAACGACTGGGCCGTATACCACGACAAGTGGAACGGTCCCTGAGACGGGCGTGGCTACGACGGTTTATGTTGAGACCCCCCCAGCCTCGAGTGCTCCTTCGGCTCCGACCGCCCCGGGCCTTGTCACTACGACGACAAGGCCTTGGACTGGAAGCATTACGTCGACTTACAGCACCGGAACTGGTCCCTACACGACCACGAGTGGTACCGTTACCGAAACTGGAGTCATCACAACAATTTACGTCGAGACCCCCACGGGCCCCGCAGGAATCCCGACGGCTCCAGGAATCATCACGACGATCACGACGCAGGGGACGCTGCCTACGAAGGTGTTCAGCACAACCACTGGCCCTTACACCACGACCAGTGGCACCGTGCCTGAGACAGGGGTCGCTACAACGGTCTATGTTGAGACCCCTCCTCCTTCGAGCGGAGTACCCACGGCTCCGGGCATCATCACGACGATCACCACGCAGGGGACGTTGCCGACAACGGTGTTCAGCACGACGACCGGACCGTACACTACAACAAGCGGCACAGTTCCTGAGACCGGGGTTGCTACGACGGTGTACGTCGAAACTCCTCCGTCTTCAGGTGCTCCGTCTGCCCCGACCGCCCCGGGCCTTGTCACTACGACGACAAGGCCTTGGACTGGAAGCGTTACGTCGACTTACAGCACCGGCACTGGTCCCTACACGACCACGAGTGGTACCGTTACCGAAACTGGAGTCATCACAACAATTTACGTCGAGACCCCCACGGGCCCCGCAGGAATCCCGACGGCTCCAGGAATCATCACGACGATCACGACGCAGGGGACGCTGCCAACAACGGTGTTTAGCACCACTACTGGGCCTTACACCACGACTAGCGGAACGGTGCCCGAGACCGGAGTAGCAACGACGGTGTACGTCGAGACTCCTCCTGCTTCTAGTGGGGCTCCAACTGCTCCAGGTATCATCACCACGATCACGACGCCGGGGACCCAGCCTTTCACGGTGTTCAGCACCACGACTGGGCCTTACACCACGACTAGCGGAACGGTGCCCGAGACCGGAGTAGCAACGACGGTGTACGTCGAGACTCCCCCGGCATCCAGCGCAGCCCCCACTGCCCCGGGTCTTATTACGACCACGACAGTGCCGTGGTCGGGTACTTTCACGGCTACGAGCGTCACCACAGGCCCGTACACGACCACGAGCGGAACTGTTCCTGAGACCGGTGTGATCACAACGGTCTATATTGAGACCCCTACGGGGACCCCGACCGCGCCGGGCATCGTTACGACGATCACTACGCCGGGGACCCAGCCATTCACTGTGTTCAGCACGACGACTGGGCCGTACACAACGACCAGCGGCACGGTACCTGAGACTGGAATCGCAACAACGGTCTACGTTGAGACCCCTCCAGCCTCGAGTGGAGCCCCCACAGCGCCTGGAATCGCGACGACGATCACGACGCCAGGAACGCAGCCGTTCACGGTGTTCAGCACGACCACGGGCCCCTACACGACAACCAGCGGCACGGTGCCTGAGACGGGAGTTGCGACAACGGTCTACGTGGAGACGCCGCCGAATTCTGCTCCGACGCCTGCCACGACGACGCCGCCAACGGTCATTACGTCGGTCTACACTTCCGGGCAGCCGCTGACGTACCTCACGATCCCTTCGATCTTGTCAGTGATCACCGAGGCGCCGCGGACGTACGCCGTGACGGTTAACGGGGTCGCGACGGTGACGGGGGTCGTCACCGGCGAGTACGGCGAGGTTGTTTCTCGGGCCTCGGCAACAATCACCGCAGGCAACAACCAGGGCGGCACCTACGGCGGCGTCACGAGCTGCCTGCAGGAGTACGACAACTGTCTCTGGCAGAACGGCAAGTTTGGCTTCCTCTTCTGCAAGAAGCAGCTTCTGGAATGCAAGTGCAACAACGGTGTCGCGCTGTGCTGCGGGTTGAAACAGAAGTTCGGCTGGTAAACGCCGCGCGCCAAAGATCATACTTCTTCTTCTTCTAAACTCACTTCTTACATCTTTTAGTAAATTCTACTTTGTTTAATTCGATCCTGATCTGCCTGCCGGACGCTGCTCCAGCCATAAGTCTCACCGCTGTCCCCAGCCATTGGCCCTGCCTCAAAAAGCTCCATGATACGCTCACCAAGGAAGACTCCGAAGTATCGTGACACGCCAGGTTTTGGGGCGTTTGCACTTTGTCAGCAGGCCGCTATCGACTTTCTCCACATAACGCACAGTTCATAGCAAAAGCGATGTCGTTTTTCGGTCCCAACGCAGTGATCGACGACGGCAAGGCGCGCGTGTACGACTACCAGGAGGATCGTGCTGAGCTGGAGAGCGGGGGCGCCGTGAGCGCACCGGGAGCCACCGTCCCAAATGGCGGTTCCGCGCGAATGACCAGCTCGGTCCCTCTGCAGCCCCTGGCGAACATGTGGAAGAACTCAAACACCCCTGCTACACCACAGGAGCTTGAGCAGCAGCTCAGGGCACAGCAGCAACAGCAGATGCCGCCGCCCCCTCATATGTGGATGCCACCGCCCGGTGCGCCAATGATGCCGCCTATGGCCGGTGGTCAGTTCCCGATGGGGCCATTTATGGGCGGTTTCATGCCCCCCATGCAAGGAGGCCCATCTGGTGCGCAGGGCATGCCTCAGGGAATGCCTCAGGGTATGCCCCAAGGTATGCCTCAAGGTATGCCTCAAGGTATGCCTCCGGGAATGCCCCAAGGAATGCCCCAAGGAATGCCTCAGGGAATGCCTCAAGGTATGCCTCAAGGTATGCCACAGGGAATGCCACAGGGAATGCCCCAAGGTATGCCCCAGGGAATGCCCCAGGGAATGCCTCAGGGCATGCCGCCGATGGGTATCCCACCCCCTCAGGGCTTCCCAGGTGCTCAGCAGCCGCCTCAGTCAATCTGGCAGTCTAGCGATGGATCTAACACTGCCGGGGGCCAACAGTTCGCTACTTTCCCGGCCCAAAACCCACCTGTAAACCCTTGGGGGTACACTGGCGTACAGCCAGAGCAGCAGCAGCAGCAGCCACCTCAGGTCCCGCAACAACAGTCGGCCCCTGTCTCGCAAGCTGGAACTCCAGAAGTGAAGGCGCCGACCCCCTTGAGCCCCCAGGTCGCATCTGGGCTCAAACAGGTTAATGACGTGGATCAGGGCAGCGCCGTTGCGAAGGCTCCTGCACCCAAGGCTGAGAACAAGAAGCCGACTTCAAGTCCCGCTGCTGGAAAGCCGGCATCTAACAAGGGCCCGTCTGGCAAAGCCGCAAACGCCAAGGCCACGAACAACAAGGCCCCGACTGGCCGCTCGCCGAAAGAGTCCAAGGAAGTTAAGGAGCCCCAAGACTCTAAAGAGGCTCCGTACTCTTTGACCCCCAGGAACAAGGTTGCTGCTAGTAGCATTGCTGAACTGCAGAACCAGCAACAGGGTCAGCCCCCGGTCGCATTTGGCCATGGATACCAGGGGTCTCAGTTCGGCCGACGAGGGCAGCGCTACCCTCCTAAATCGGAGGAGTATTTCGCTGAGTCCGAGGCGCGTCGCCCGAACCGCAGGTTCCGTCATCTCATGACCGATCATGACAAGCGTCATGTCATGGACCGATGTGTGAAAACTATGGCGAACGATGATCCGTTTGTCGACGACTACTACTTCCACGTTTACACGAAAATCCACGGTCGCGAGGCTCACGGCCGCGAGGCGGCGAAGTACCGCCGCGTGTTCCTTAAGGGAGAGGGCACAACGAGCGATAAGCTGCGCCAACAGGTGCAGCGTGCTGTGGACAGGGCACAGGAGTACCGGCAAAAGCTCCGGGATGAGGATCGCCCCGTGCGCAAGGCGGCCTCGAGTGCTTCGCGGCCCCGGCAGGCTCTCCCTCTTTTCGATGGCAAGCCCGCACGAGCCCCCCGCCAGCCGAACACCGAGAACAGTGGAGGTGATGTGCTGAGTGACGCCCTTGACCGCGACAGCAGCGGCTCGACTTCGGAAGTAAGCACTGAGTCGACGCTGCGGGCCATCGAAGCCGTCTACGACAACGTGCTTGCACTCGAGGCACATGCGCAGAGGCGTCCTGCGCCCACGGACCCCAAAGCCCCCGAGTGGGCTTCCGAGGGCCCGCCGCTCCAAGAGCAGCTGTGGAACAGCTTCTTGGTGCAGAAGCCTGTGGACAAGAACGGGCGGCAGCCATTTATTGAGATGCTGCGCGTGCCGAAGGGCATGAAGGCGTTTGCCCGCAGCTGGGTGCAGTTTGACCCCACGCGACGCCTCACGGTGCTCACGCGACTTGTGGTCAACATTGCTGATTTGAAGCTGCGGTCGAAGGACGTCGAGCTGTTCGGGCAGACGGTTGTGCAGCCGATCGTGCATCTTATCGGTGACACTGATCTGCGCACGGTGCTGCTCATGGCCGATCTCGCACGCACGAAGGCCGCCGATCTGGCGCAGACGCGTGTTGGCCAGCAGATCCTCACGGCCATTGTGTCTCGGGCCGAGATGCTGAGCCAAGAGGCTGCGGATGCTGCCGACGGCGACAACACGGCGCAGGAGCAGTGGAGCGCGGCGTTTGCTCCCCTGTTCGACGCGATTGTGCCTGTGATTGGCAAGCTGGATGTGCGCGACGACATGATATGGCACTTCTTTGCTGCCCTGGCGCTGGGCTCGGACCTCGAGCGCCAGAGCGAGCTCGTGGATCTTGTGCGCGCGCAGATCTTTGCCCAGCACAACGCCGCGAAGCAGCTCGGCGGCGAGGCCGGCGAGAAGAAGATCACGGCCTTGAACCTGTTCTTGAACGTGCTTGGCTTGACGGCCACGCTCGACGATATCAAAGAGTTGCAGTCGTAGCCGTCGTAACCGCCGTAGCACCCGCAGTAGCGCAGTCGTAGCTTAGCCCTTATCCACATAAAATAGAACGTTCTTCACGCATTTACATGTTTATCCTAGTTCGGCTACTGCGAGTGCTTATCTGCTGCTTGCGGTCACGACTGTCATGCGAGCTGGCACCACCTTGTAATATATCTGCCTTCCATCCATCAACGGGTTGGATCCCAATATGAGCCCCCTCTGTGATCCCCCTGTGACTTCCTGAATGTCATTTTCGTTATCAGCTGCATGGTCCTCTGTGACCCCTCTGCGATCCCTATATGGCCCCCTCTGACCCCTCTATGATCCCTCTGTGATCCCTCTGTGATCTCCTATCAGAATCACTCCGTGATTCCCTATCATGATTATCTCTTCTTAAATTATCGTACGACTACATGCAACCTCAACTGTGAGCCCGCTTCATTCACAATACTCTAAAGCCATTCGCCGAGCTCGGCTGCAGCATACCTAGCTATGCATTCCACATGCTGTGTTATAGCACATATGTCCTCAATTTATGAGTACAAGGGATAAAAACCTCTTGTTTCTTATTCTACTAACTCTGTATTATCTTGTTACCTGCTGGCTCAGGCCTCTGCCTCTGCCTGAGCCTACTCTGATCCGGTTCTGCATCACGTGCCCAGCCAGTGTTAGGGCGAAATTTCCAGGCCTATCAAACTCACCAGATATGTACGCGCTGCGTTTGCTCCGAACGGCCTCGCGGGCCCCGCTGCGTTCGTTGCAGGTCCCAAAAACAGTGGTGGCGCCCCGGCGGGTGGCCCCGGTGATCACCCCCATCCGTTTCTACAGCGGCCCCGCCCCGCTGACGAAGGAGTTCGTTCTCGAGCGGGTGACCGGGGTTCTGTCGAACTGCGACAAGATCCGCCCCGAACAGATCACGCCGAGCGCACGGCTGGAGGAGGACCTCGGCCTTGACTCGCTGGACGTCGTTGACGCGCTGTTCTTCGTCGAGGAGGAGTTCACCGTGCAGATGCCGGACCACGAGGCCGACGGCCTGAAGACGGTGCAGGACGTTGTCGACTGGGTCTACAATCAGAAGGACGCCGTGTGAGCATAGATCGGGCACGAGGGCCGAAGTGCACTGGAGGCACAAGCGCGCTCACATGGCCTGAAGCGCGGCCCAGTCACCAATGCCGGGCAAGCAGTGCCGATCAGGCATCGCTCGACACACAGGCTCGCTGTGCAGAAGCACTGAAGTCCTACGGACGCACTGGTGTGGCCCGCGGATCGCGCATTCAAAAATTAGGGCCGCCTGATGTACTATCTACGTAGACGGATGTAAGGCTCAAAATGGGCCGACTGGGTGATCCCAGAGCTGTTTTAAGCTTATTTACTATCGAATGGTTCTATGTGAACAGTCGAAGCTTTTTGTGCGAACAGTCGAAGCAGCTCGCGGCCGGAATGGCCTGGTCAGCGGCCCTGTTGACTCTATGGCTGCCTGGCTCGTAGTCCTGACAGAACCCGGTTGTCGGCTAATTACGGGCTGTTTTGCTGCTGCTGCGCGGTCTCTTGAGCGCTCAAGTCGCGAATCCGCTCGTTATCCGCTCGTTATCCGCTCGTTGATCTAGCCGATCTACTCCAGGGGCACGAATGCCAGCCCTGAGCCGACTTCTACTTTCTCAACACAACAAACTATCTGAGACCCGTTGTCGAAGCGTTTGTGCTTCTATTAATGCTCGCCGCCTCAATAAAACTGAGCGCGAAGCCCCGAATCGGTTCTCGCGGGCATCAAAGCGCGGATCAGGGTGAAGCATGCCTTCGACTCGTTCAGTGTCAAAAAGGTCAATTGTTGATTTGTTCTTAAGTTACCTACCATTCTGGAGTTATACTAGGAACAGAACAGGTGCTTTTAAGTCGCTTTGCGTCTGGGTTTTGCTCGGTGGTTAGCTGTGAGCTTACTTGAGAGCGGCTGCGTGGTGCTCGATGTGGTCGCGCGCGAACGTCGAAATAAAGAAGTAAGAGTGGTCGTAGCCCTCGTGCATGCGCAGATCGACCGAGAACGGCGACTCCTTGGCTGCGGCGCTCAGGTCCTCGGGCAGAAGCTGGCCGTCCTTCAAGAACTGGTCAGCCAGACCGACGTCGATCAAGGCCGTTGTCTTCGGCGCTTTCGAGCCCAGCTTCTTCACGAGCTCCGTGGCGTCGTTATCGGCGCCTGCGTCAACGCTGCCGAGGTAGTTCGTGAACGCCTTCTCGCCCCAGGGGCACTTTGTCGGGTGGGAGATCGGGCTGAAGGCCGAGACCGACTTGTAGAGGCCCGGGTAGCGCAAGAACAAGGTCAGGGCGCCGTGTCCGCCCATTGAGTGGCCCATGATGGACACGCGGCTCCAGTCGAGGTCGGACAGCTCCTCTTTGAGCACGCCCGGCAGCTCCTTCGTGATGTACGACTCCATGCGGTAATTCTTCGCCCAGGGCTCGGCCGTGGCGTCCACATAGAACCCAGCGCCCGATCCGAAGTCCCAGCTGTCGTGCTCGCCCACGGCGTGCGCGCCGGTGCTCTTCAGCTCAGTTGAGGTGCGCGGGCTCGTGTCCGGGAACACGATCGCCACGTTGCGCTCGGCGGCGGGGCCCAGAAACGCCCCCTTCTCGAGCCCGTTGTCGCCCGTGCAGGTGAGCCCCGCGAGGTAGAAAATGACGGGCGCGCCGGCGGGCTTCGGCGGCAGAAACACGTTCAGGCGCATTGGCGTGCCCACGGCCTGCGACTCGTGCTTCAGCTTCAGAATCTTGCCGCCAAATGAGGCAATGACCTTCTCTGTCTCCATCGCTCTAAATTTCGTCAATACAAATGCACGCCGCAAGATTGAGCCGGCTGATAAGTACGATGGCAAGCCTATGCTTGGCGGCCCGGATTAAATGTGTGGGGAGCCCTTGCCCATCAACTGCCGCGGCCTTCGAAACGCTTTCGAAAGCCTTCAGTGGATCTGTGGCCGTAAGTTAGTTTGCGAACCTGTGGAGTTTTATAATTGCAACGCTTTTTCGCACCATGGCTCGGCTAGTCTTGTAATCTTCTATACAAATCGGGCCGGGCCTCGCGATCTACGTATATTAGTTCCTTGTATTATGTCCTTGAATGTGCGGTTTCTTGAATGTTTAGTTCCTTGTATGTTTAGTTCCTTGCATTGCGGTTCCATGAATGTGCGGATCGCGTGGATCATTGTCCAGATTCAGGGGGTATCCTCTTTACAAATCGGGGGCCGGGCCTCGCGATCTACGTATATTAGTTCCTTGTATGTGCGGTACCTTGTGCGTCCGGTTCCTTGTATGCGCAGTTCCTTGTATGTGCAGTTCCCTGTATGTGCGGATCGCGGATCGTTGTCCAGATTCAGGAGGCATCTATCGGACGTCTCAATAAAGGTCAATTGCGTCGTCAGACGTTTACCCGCTTTGGTGGGGGTAATTATGTACAAATAAATAGGATCAAGTGCAGGCCCGCGCAGTGAGTTCCACCACGGTATCGATGTCTTCGTAGCACCGCGCAACCGTTTGCTCGTTGGATTTGTCCAGGGCGGCCAGAACCTCGGCGTCCTCGTTGCGCAAGACCAGCATGCGGCCCAGCTTGCGTCGTAGCGTGCGATCGAAGTATATGTTCGGGGAGTCGGCGACGATCCCGCGCAGGAACGGGGCCAGCGGCTCCTGCAGCCGGAACTTCGCCGCGGCCATGACCTGCAGGGACGCGCTGTCGTGCACAGCCGCCGTGAACCGCCCGCCGGGCTCCTCCATGGACTGCCGCAGTCCGTCCACGACGGTCACGGCCTCCGCGTGTGCGCCGCTGTTCGTTAGCAGCACCGCGATCCGCGTCAGCTGCGGTAGGTCGTGGCTCACGAGCGGATACTGCGTCAGGTACTCGCTCAGGAGCCGGTTCGTGATCTCGTGGTCGAAGTTCGACTCGCGGCAGTGCAGCTCGACCATGCTCAGGTCGATTCCTGCGCAGTGCAAGGGGTAGTCGTGGGCCCTGATGAGGTCGACGAGCTCGCGCAGCTCGGGCCGTGCCTTGAGCCTTGCGAGGCGCTCGAACGAGTTCACAAACTCGGCGTAGGGGACGCGCATGCCCCGCTTCAGGCGCATGCGGAGCGCGTTGATCACGCCCGTCGCGGACTGCGAGTTCTCGCCCGTCGTGCGCACATACTCGCGGAGCTGCAGGGCCCCCGTTTGTCGCGCGCCCCCAAACGGATGCAGCTTTTTGTGCGCATATGCAAGCATTTCGTGCCACAGGCCCCCGAACCTGCGGATGCCGCCTTGGCTCCACAGAATCGCGGTTTCCGCCGCCGCCGCGTTGAGGGGCCAGCCGCGCTGCTCGGCGTAACGCAGCCACGCGCTCGCCGTCATCTCCGGGAACATCGGGGCCAAGTACCGGAACAGCAGCTCCGTGAACGCGGGCGAGAGCTCGATCTCCGCCTCGGCCATCTGCGAAAGAACATGGTCGACGCACTGAAGGTTCGGGTACTCGGCCAGGAAGTAGCGCAGCGCCATGTACCAGATCCGATTTTCCGGGCCGGCCTCGGCAGAGCTCGAGATTCCCTGCGCGATTTTCCAGAGCCGAGCCGCCTGGACCCAGTTTTCACTGAGCAGGGCGTCCAGCGCCTTTGCTCGGAGCGTTGCCGGGTGCAAGGACGGCTCCCAGTGCTGGGCCACGAACTGCCAGGAGGCCTCAAACGACGCGCTGTTCAGGAATCGGAGCCCGTACAGGGCCGTGGCCGCGAGCATGGGCGAAATGTCCCCGAAATGGCGCGCGGACCGCTTGAGCAGCTCCTCGATGTCCTCTGCTTTTTGCGAGTGGAAGGTGACGTGGGCCATGAACCTCGCGACGCCAATCTCGCCGACCTTGTCGAGGCCCGCCAGCAGCACGGCCTTGGCAGACGTGAAATCGAGCTGTTCGCAGTACATTTTCACAAGCAGCCGCATTGCCGCGGGCCGCTCACTGAGCCGCGGCGAAAGGGCGAAAAGACGCTCTGCGTACGAGAAGTTGCGGTGCTTTACGGCGTTCATTAGGAGCTTCATGGCCTTCGTTGTTGTCATTGCCTTATCGCCGGGGGCAGGTGCCTCTGCATCGCGATCGCGGTTTCTAGACGCAACGCTGGGCGCCAAATTAGATATGTGAGGATTGCTGCGGGACGGCACCTCGTTTGCCTGTTGCAAAAATGCGAGATCGGCCTGTTTTGTGGACTCGGGAGTCGGAACGGCCCTGGTGGGCGGTGTGGGCCCGTTTCGGGGTGGATCGGCGCGATTCGAGTCAGCGGACGGGGCTTTCTTCGAGTACTGCTGGAGCAGAAACGCAAATTCGGCCTTTTTGGGCCCCTGCAGAAGCCTGCAGGCCGTCGAAAAGCTTCTCATCGCATCTGCCAAATTTCGGCGTGAATTTCCCTGCCCAGATCCATCTAAACCTAGAATTGGCGAGCATACGATTCGAGCTGCGAATGCAAAGCCAACTTTGAATTCGTTTGGCTTTTCGAGAATTAAATGGCACTCAGGTCACTGGGGGTTGAAACTGATGCTGAATTCTGTGGAGCTGTGAAAATCGGCATGGACTGCAGCCAATCTCGGCTGGGCAGAGCAAAACCCCCAATCAATGCAGTGGTTTTTCGCTAAAAACTCTGGCCATTGACGCGAACTTTATTTAAGAAGGCCATGACGGGGGGAGAGGCTACATCTGCCCCGCTCAGATGCCGGGGCCTGAAATTTGCGCTCTGATCGACAGCAAAAAATAGCGCACTCCGCGGCATTCTCGTCCTGATCTTGTCTGAACAGCCCATTTATAGTCTTGTCTGCTTGATTTCTCAACCTCAATCTATAGTCTAATTTACGGCCCTCTTATCGGCGGGGGCATTTTTTGGTTTTTATGGCCCCTGTTATTATCGGTTTTACTGGTCTGCGAGCCAGCCCGCCGGCCCCCAACCTTCGTCTGCCCGCTTCCCGGCCTTTGTAATTACGGTTCACGTCGAAAATCCCTCACTTTATTGTCCCCTTAGTTTGCATGTGAGGCGGCCCCCGCCGTGTTGCGGTTCCAGTGCATGCATGCCGTAGCTCGCATCACCCGAATGTATTCCGCTACCGCGGATCGGCCCTAGATACTAGCTCTATTTACGATAACTTAATAACTCACGATACCTTAGGCGCTGCTGAGCCAATGGGCTGCCGTTGACTGGGCGTTCAGCATGTGAAGGCTTAGCCGTGCCGTGCGAGCCAGGCGTGCCGCGTCATCGAGCCGTGCCGTGCGAGCAAGTCGTGCCGTGCGAACAAGTCGTGCTATTCCAAAAATTCTTGTAACAGCCCGAAGCTCCGCTGAACGGCTCCAAGGCGCCCCTTACGTCTGCACGTCTACTGGGCATTGCATCTCATGCCTGCTGGCAGATCCTTAGTGAGCAGTCAGCGGCGTGATCCATGTGCACGCTGCCCCGATCTAAAAAATACTGATTATGAATGCATGATGCACCTCGATACACATTTGGCTGCGGCTTTGGGTTTCTATGGAAAACTTAACCCAGCGCTGCATCGCATGTTGGGTCACGACAGCTCAACATTCCTGAAAGCAGCGGAATTTCGCGATTTGCAAATCACTTTTTGCCCGCATTTTGGGGGCCTTAAGACGCACCGAATCTGCGGGGGGACCCCGTGGTAACGCCGAAATTCCAGCCTGCAGAGTGCTGTGCTTCTCGCACCTCTGCGACGTCCACATGGCCGCAACCCAGCCCTGCAGCAAGTGACCATCGGCACAGAGATCGGGGAGCCGATGCATAAGGCACCCGGACTGCAAGTTTGGGTTGCTGGATCCGCCGCCCCAGATTGCTGACGATGGCACGAAACATCGCGTAAGTATCGATCTGAGCGCGGAATTGGCCCTTCGCGGGCGATAGAGGACCTGGTGCAGGGCACTGGCTCAATTGGACGGGCGGGCCTGGAATGGGGCGGGCCCGTGCCTGGGCACTCCGCGGAAGCCGCTGGAACGGGTTGTTAAGCGGCATCGAGTCATGCCCCGCCCATATTTACCCCCTTGTTGATCAAAGATCAGATATTATTTAGGATATTGTGCATCAAAAATAACTTGCGACGGGGCGCTTCCCCACGATCAGGGCCGGGCACGGGTTAATCCACTCTTACCCGGATCCTCGGCCCTGCCTGCCGAGGTCTGCGTTCCACCGGGCAACTGTTAAACGAGGTCCAGTGCATCCCACGCAGCTGCAAGCGAGACGGAGTGAGAGTCAGTGTTTTTCCACAGGCTAGTGCGCAAACATTGATGTATATTCCGGGCCGCAACATTGCCGAGCCGGATCGTAGCCTGGAGCGCCTTCAGGGTCGGGGTGCAGGGGCAGAGAATAATCGAGACAGCCTTCCCCATGCAGGTAGACGGTGCCCATCGCCTTGCCCAGTGTGACTAATTAGAATCTTTAAGCTCAGAGCAAATTATGGGGCCTCGCATAGACCCATAGATGAACAAGAAGAGTTGGAAGCGATTACGGCGGGCCACCACTGGAGGGGTATAAAGGCCCAGTTGAGTGTTGTTTTTGAGCCGGCTGTGTCCGTACAGCCATTACCGGCGTTATCGAACCCTGCGCATTTCTCGCTAAAGCATTCTTCGTTTGGTGAGTTTAAGCGGTTTTAGGGTTCCCTCGCCCGGCGCGCGAGGGCTTGCAACGGTGGCTGCTAGTTATGCAAGCTGTTTGTAAACCGAGCCCAAGTTGACAAAGCAAGGCAGCGTCGAGACCGCGCGGATAGGTGTACGCGAGGCGTGTTGTGCGGGTGTAGGGCCCACCGATCAGCGTGGAAGTGTGGCGGCTGCCGCAACATAATTTAAATTGCCAGTCTGCGCGCCGTTGTCGTATTGTCCTGGACCCGACAAGGTGGCTAACAATAATGATCACGTAAAATATCGCGTTAGATGTGACGCTGTTCTCGTGAGACGCTGAGGCATGGGTTCAGCTGTTTAGTCTTATGAGCAGATTGCATGCCCATGTGCTATGGGACGACGGGTAGCAGCCTTTGAGGCGCGGAAATGGGCCTCAAGGCCTGGACTCGATCAGGTCGGAGGCCGTGGAGCACGATAGCGGCGGGCAATTGTAGGTGCTGGCGTTTTGTGCGAGCGCAGCGCTGCTGTGTGGGCCGGGCACGCGGTGAGTGGCCGCGATCGAGCAGTGTGACGAGCTATGTAACGGGCTATGCAACCATGCGTGGACCCCTTGTCAGGTGAGTCAGCCGCGTCGACAGGCCCCCAGCCGGGGCGAACGGCGGGCCTCCGGTTGCGAAAATCAGGGTGTGCGGGCCGCGTGCAGCGTGCGCGAGTGCGGCTGCGCCGCGGAACTTGGTTAAGCTTCTGCGCGCGGCCGCGGCGCCATCGCTGAGCAGCGTCGTCGTCTATGTGGGTCCCTGCGTCTATTATTTAATAAGATTTCGAGGGTTGCCTTGCCCATGGCGAGCTATGCTTGCAGTACACACCACCGCATGCAAGGCGGAGGGCCAGGCTCGGGGCACCCGTGCCCACGACCCGTGCCCACCACGCCCCTCCCACACACCCCTCCCGCCGACTTACGCCAAGATGCAGAAGGTTTGGGGGTGCCAGAGTTGGCATAGTATATATATTTCTACGCGATCCCAGACGTCGCAGCCCGAAACCGATTTTCCTGGGAGTGACCTTGTGCCCCCGGTCCACGTGCTTCGGATATCTCAGACCCATTACTTTGCTGGGTAGCCGTTCGGACGCCCTGCAGCAACTCCTCCCGCCAATTCCCTCTTTTCCAAGCCGTTCCCCCCTCGTTTTGCGAAGCCGGCCATGTCTGCCGCTGTCGTGAGACGAGAGTCGCGCCGTGGCCGCATCGCGAAGGCGTGCGCGCAGTGTCGCACGGCGAAAACGCGCTGCACCTTCAAGGACGGCGCGAAGGCCTGCGAGAAGTGCCAGCAGCGCGGCTTCGAGTGCACAATGCACTCGCAGACGCCGCAGACCGTGATTTCCGTCGACAATGGCCCCAGCGCGGGCGCGAGCGTGCACGCGAACCTCGCGTCGAGCATGGCCGCGGGCCCGAGCTCGGGCGCGAAGCCGAAGCACAGCGCGAAGGCCAAGCGCGACGCTGACGAGGCGCGCGACCCGCTGCAGGTCGACACGCCCTCGAAGGGCCTCGGCTCGCTGTCGCCGCCGTCGGCCGGCTCGACGGCCTCGCACCCGGCGAGCTGGATGAGCGGCGACTCGCCGCAGCTCTACGACTCGGGCAACGCGAGCACGTACTCGTCGTTCAGCGGCGACAAGTACATGCCGCAGCTGCCGCTGTCGGCGCTGTCGGTGTCCGAAGAGACGACGATGTACATGCTCGATGACCAGAACACGCTCGACAACAGCGGCAGCACGCCGCGCCAGGGCAGCACGGATCTGCGCATGGCCGGCGGCGCCGACGGCCAGATGCGCATGCAGAGCGACCTCGCGGGCGTGGCGATGCCCGGCGGCGTCGACGGGCTCGTGAGCCCGGACCTCACGGAGATGGGCGGCCTCGCGGGCATGGTGCCCGAGGTGCCGAACTCGACGATGGACAGCGCGGAGTACTTTCTGAACCTCGGCGTGTTCCCCGAGCAGCTGACGACGGAGATGCTGCAGTCGCGGGCGCAGACGGCATCGCGCTCGGGCACGCCGCGGCAGGACCCGATGATGGACTCGATGGTGAACCCCGTGCTGCGCGATCCGCAGCAGCGGTTCCGGTTCCACAACTCCGTCGTGTACGCGACGCTGCAGGCGATGGAGCCCGCGCTGCGGCCGCACCTCGGCGCGGCGTCGCGGCTGCTCGACCCGCCGCAGCGCGTGTCGCCGCGGAACGTCGTGAACCAGCGCATCCTGCAGTACGCGCAGGTCGTGAAGCTGTTCGACACGTTCAAGGGCAACTACGACCACTGGATCTCGCTGCCGGACGCCGAGCCCCAGGAGCTCGTCGACTATCTCCTCGAGCAGTGCCCGCTGCTCGTCACGACCTGCTGCTGCGTCGCCCTGCGCTTCAGCTCCGCCGAGCTCTGGCAGTCCATATACCCGTCGCTCGTGCGCTACCTGACGTACGAGCTCGCGCAGACGCTCGTCGCGCTGCCGCAGAACATCGAGTGCCTGCAGGCGCTCACGATCCTCGCGAAGTACGCCGACGTGCTCAGCTACGACGAGTTCGTATTCGACATGTGGTACGTCAGCGGCATCGCCATCCAGCACCTCGAGACCGTCGCCTCGCTCAACAGCCAGTTCACGTACGTGCACATGCGGCTGTGGAACCACATCGTGCTCGCGCACCTCGCAAACGCCAACATCACGGGCCGCGACGTCCTCATCGACGAGGCCGGCATGCAGCGCTGCTGCCACGTGCTGGACGAGAACCTGTCGACGCGGTTCGACAGCTGCATGGTCGCGGAGCTCATGATCCAGTGGCTCACGAACAAGTACCTCGCGCGCCGCATCTCGTACGCGGAGTTCGAGGACGGCGTCGCGAAGTGGCAGCGCGAGTGGGGCGTGCTTGCGCAGCTCCCCATCATCCAGTTCATCGAACCCGTGCTGTTGTTCTGCTGTTTCCTCGCGCGCTGGACGCACCACTCAGGACACTACGGCGTGGGCTCGCCCGGAACCGCAACGTCCTCGCTCAACCAGCCGCTGTCGCCGCAGAGCCCGGACTGCCCCATCGCGCGGTTCTCAACGCACACGCTCGAGCGCGGCATCAACGACCTAACCGTCATTCTCAACGGGCTCCTGAACATCGTGCAGCCAAACTACTTCGGGTGCCTGAGCGACAACCTCCACAACATCGGGTTCATCAGCGCCATCATGGCCATCGAGATCTCCACCGCGCTGTCGACGCGCGAGTCAACGACCGAAAACAAGACCAACCTCAAGACCGTTACGGAGCTCGTCGCGCAGCTTGCCCAGAGGTTCAAGCTCACGAGCCGCGGCAAAGACATTTCGCGCACACGCTACATAGCACTGCTGCAGCTGCTGAAGCCCCTGTACGCGTAGGCGCCTCCACATTAGAACTAGATCCCTCCTCTAGAGTGGAGCGCCCCTCTTGGCCCCTGCAGAGGGCCCTGGGAACGTTTGGGTGTTCCGTTGCAGCCCCCTTGACACCATCCCTTTAGAGCCATGCCAGAGCCCGCCTCTAGATCCTCCCTCTAGTGGAGCGCCCCTCTTGGCCCCTGCAGAGGGCCCTGGGAACGTTTAGAGTGTCCCATTGGAGCTCCCCTTTAGACTCCCCTTTAGAACGCCTTTTAGAGCGCCCCGCCAGCTCCCGCCTCTAGATCCCGCTCTCATTTGAAACCTCACGCACCCGAGACCCACTCCTGGCCATCCATTTTCTCACGTTTATTATTAGCATGACCTTGCTTGCCAAGGTGCCTGGCATACGAACCCAAAACAAGCGTCGGCGAGACGCAAGGCTGCAGTGATATCGTTTCATATAGTGAGACTAAAGATCCTTTTCAGTTCACACGGGATCAATGTAATATACGTACTCCCACATCCGGGTTCGGCGGGCCGTGGACATGGCGGGCGCAGCGGCATCGGCTCGGCATTAATAGCCCATCGCGAGCCCGTGCTGCCGAAGCGGAGGCCGAGTGCAGAATCTCCGGCGCGCTGTCATGAAACGTGCACTGCTTTCTTAAATCCCGAATCGCGGCGGCTTCCCGGGAGGAAGCCGGATCGTTTAATTTAGCCGTTTATTTATACAACATATCCTGCGAGCAGACCCTGCGAGCAGACCCAAATACGAGGCCTAAATACGAGGACCGATACGAGCTGTCGCCAGCGCTCTTGCACGCGCCCGCCTCGGCTCTAGACGCTTCACGAGCGCTTATTGAAGGCACCTGGACTCCCATAACGGGCCCGCCCATGGGCATAGGAGCGAGTTTATCCTTATATTGACAAGGTTGGTGCCTGCGAGCGGCAGGCGGTAAGCTCAAGGCGTGCGTCGTGGCTTGGCGGACGCCGCGGATGCACTGCCCGATTCGACTTCTCGTATTTGTAGCTGTTAAGTTTAAGTAGATGTGGTTATTTGTAGCTGCCAATCGTTGCTGATTGTAATTGCCAAGCGTAGCTGGTTGTAATTGCCGATTGTAGCTGCCAATTGTGCCAAATGTAGCTAATGTTTGACTAGGCCTATTCTGGAAACTTCGCCATTTAGCGGCGGATTGAGTCCGCGAGAACGCGCTGTGCGCATGCGTGGCACTTTCGAATCCACGACCTACGCAGGCCGCTGCATTGGCATTGGTAGGGCCCACTAGCTGCTTGCCGGTGGGCCAACCTCTGGCTGCTTTGCGTCTATTAGAGCCGATTTTCCCAACAGACCTGCGCTACCCTCGATCTGCACGAGTTTGCTAGCGTCGTTTTGCGAGCATCTGCACTGCTTGCAGCTGCGTGAGATGCATCTGCATTAGATGCATCGGGCTTCAGGTCTGCATCGGCATGGCTGCGCCAGCTTTCATGCGCCAGTTTGCGCTGATTAGCGTGAAATCGATATGCGCGAATTCGCTGCGGCCGGCTCGTGCGATCTCGCTCGCGCCGATCTGGACCGTTACACCTGCATTGATCTTTAGCTCGCGTCAAACGTGAAATGTATTAGAATTGGCCTTCTGGAGCCGGTCTGCTGAAGCCAGTCTGCTGAAATCAGTTCCGCAGCACCAATTTCTTGCTGCGCCAATTAGCCCGCGCCTATTGACGCTGGATCCGCGGAAGTCCTGCATGAGTTTGCTAACGTCCTGCGTGATTCGCTAAGGCCCTGCATGGATTTGCTAACGTCCTGCGTGAATTTGCTAACGTCCCGCGTGAATTTGCTAAAGCCCCGCGTGAATTTGCTGAAACCCCGCGTGAATTTGCTGGGGCCCCGAGTCCGCTCGCGCCGATCTACTTCTCTGCTGGCGTCATTAGTTTGCATTAATACATAGTTAGCATAGTGCTTTGGTCTACGTCACGTACACGCGGTGGCTGAACACGTCGCTCTTGATGACCTCGTTCTGCTCCTGGCCGTCGAGAAGCCTGAGCGGCATGTGTCCGAACATGACGTTGTCGTCGGCCTTCAGCAGCTGGGTCAGCCGCAGCTCCGAGGACGGCTGGTAGTCTGGATTCGGGAGGTACTTGCCATTGCGCTCGGTGAGCCTGCCCTTCCTGAGCGCGCGCTGCAACGCCCGCGTTGCTGAGTGCTTGAAGGCCGCGTCGAGCTTGCGCACGTTGCCGCTCTCCTCGATCTGCTGCCAGATGTCGAGCACGGTCACGCCCTGCGTGTCCGGGTACTTCCGGGCCCAGTCCACGACTATGCTGACCACGAGATCCTCGTTTCCGGGCTGCATCTGGAACTCGATGTGCCGGATGTCCTCGTTCTCCTGCTGCAGCCTCGCAACGTGCTTTCGTGTGTTCGGGGCGTAGATCGGCAGGCTCGGGTCGATCGTCTCGGCAAACTCGAGCAGGTGGATCAGCTGCGTCCGCGACAGGCTCGCGAGGTACGCCTTGCGTGTTTCGGGGTCGATTTCCGTCGACGGCACGCCGGTCTCCAGCGTCAGCTCCGGGTGCTGGCCGATGCAGTCGTGGCAGAACCACTTCACGTCGAGCACGTCGATGCAGATGCGGTCAATCGGCGGCTTGTGGCAGTACCGGTGGTACGGCGTCCGGCACTGGTTGCAGAACACGACGGGGTTGCCGCGGTCCGAGTTCTCGCGCTTGCACACATGGCACACGACCTCCATGGCTGAGGGCGGCCGTTCAGGCATGGCGGATCTCGGGCGTATATGGGCACACGATACCGTCTTGGCGGGTCCGCCGAGCTCTGCTGCAAGCGTAGATCCCAGCAGGCTCGCCTGCTCACGCACTTGCTCAGACACCTGCTGAGCGGTAGCGCTTGACTGCTGGTTCCTGGGTTGCAGCTGAGACCCACCTGTGCAGGCCGCTCCGGGTTTCGTGGGTGGGCACCAGGCCTGCCCGGGGCAGGATCGTCACACCGGTGCTGGGCAATGGCTGGGCCCGAGCCGCAAGGAGCCCACCATTCGGTCTTCACAAACACACGCAATTCTAAATATACATGGCCGCGATGCTACTGCGCGAGGCAAAATTTACCGACGTGCTTATGAACCTTGCGCTCTAATTATAGATTCGGGCTGACGATTGTACACATGGACATGCACTGTCGTGCGCAGCGTTCCTCTCGTGGTTAGGGCGCACGACTCTACACCGCGAGTGGTGTGTGCCTATGACGACATCGGTCGATGACGAATCGGCCGATGCGTCCCACCTGCTATGGCTGACGCGCCGCCAGCGCCGGAACCAGCATCGGGACCCCTCACAGACGTGATCAGAGCTGGATCCAATAGTTGGCGGCGCGCTGCCAAATTGCAACGATCCCTCGAGCGCCCCGGCCGGCGGTACCCAGGCCGGTCTTTCCAGGGGGTGCGCCTTTATGCATATGGAGGGTTGGGGGTTTCACGCGCACCGGAAATCACTTCTCCACACATGGTGGATCCTACCACTTAAGGGGTCAAGAAGACGTGTTTCAGCTCGGTTTTCAGCAACATCCTAGTGAACATCCTCCAAACATTGTACACGCAATTTTGCGTCGGCCAGTCCTGCGGCATTCGCTCACTTCCATGGGCATCAAGAACGGCCGCAGCCCGTCAACAAGGAACATGCTGCATGTATTTGTCAGCGGTATCTAAACGCGTAACGCGTCAACATTCCCTGCGGCATAAAATATCTATATATCTAGAGCTCGCGAATTAAGCTCCCGCAGGCCGACCTCATAGCCCGACCCACCCTAGTCTTTCTTTGATCCTTCCAGCCGATCCGGCAAGTATAAACGCTTCCAACAAACCCCACACGTTCTTTTCCACACAAGCAATGCAGTTCCTTATCTCTCTTTTGTCTCTTTCCGGCGTTTCGTTCGCGATCTACAACAACGGCTCGTCGTACGCGGCCCAGCCGACGCCCCAGCCGACGCCCGCCCCAGTTCCGGTCCAGATCGGAGACGGGTCCGCGTCCAGCGACCAATTGACGACCTACGTCACGGTCGAGCTCGGCAAGACGATCACGATCACAACCAAGAAGAGCCAGGCCACGGGAATCCCAATCGCCAACGGTGCTCAGGCCCTTGGTCCGCGCGCCCAGATCGCCGCGTTGGGTGCCGCTCTCGGAGCGGCGGCTCTTCTCTAATGATCTTTCGCTACTTAATCTGTTTAATTACTGTAAATCTGTACTATTTTGGTCTCTAACGAATCTATTTATACGCGTATTATTTGTCGCGCGTCGCTTTGCGGGGACAATACACCAGTCTGCGCAGACAATACGCATAGAGTAATTACGGAACCCTGAGCCCACGCGCATCATCATGCGTGAGCGTGATAGGCAATTACTGCGACGTGTGTTGAGAGCCTAAGTCTTGTTTCAGCTTTGAGGCGGTGCCCATACTTTAAATACGCCAGTGTATATATCAATCTCTCCAGAGCGGCGGCTTCGTTTTCGAACCACAAATGCAAGCACTCTCCATAGCTCGCTCTCTTTCTATACTCGTCCTAGCCCACGCGGCCAGGGAGCCCCCATTCGATGCTGCTGGACTTAATTTCTGGGCACGCGCAGATAATGCGAGTGCATCTTTGTCCTCGGCGTTGATTCTGGGGACTCCCGTGAAGACCTCTGTCTCAAATCTCTCACGTACGGCATCTGCCGCAACTCCTTTGGTTTCCAATGGCTCCACCACACTTCTGGGCACTCCCCTGATCTTCAATGGCTCGTCCACCACTGACTTGGGAACTCCCTTGATCTCCAATGGCTCGTCTACCACCACTCTGGGGACCCCTTTGGTCTCTAATGGCTCGGCCACTACCATTTTGGGAACCCCATTAATATCGACAGCAGCCAACGGCTCGGCAACAACTATCCTTGGAACTCCCTTGACCTCGAATGGATCGTCCACGACCATTCTTGGAACTCCTTTGATCTCGAATGGATCGTCCACGACCATTCTTGGAACCCCGTTGGCGTTTAACGCCTCGGAAACGACCAACTTGGGGACTCCCTTGATCTCCAACGGCTCGACAACTACCAACTTGGGAACACCTTTGATATCCAATGGTTCGGCTACTACCGTTCTGGGAACCCCATTGACCTCCAATGCTTCGGCAACGACACTTCTCGGTACGCCCGTATTATCTGCTGGGCCTAACGTAACGGCAACGACCATTCTAGGAACTCCGTTGCTAGTCACCGAGTCTAATGGCTCTGTCCTAGCTACAACGATCCTTGGAACCCCAGTACTGACTGCCGAGTTCAACGGGTCAGCCACAACGTTGCTCGGGGCCCCTGTCACTGAAACAAACGGTTCGGTCGCGACAGCAATCCTGGGGTCCCCCGTGTCTGCGAACGGTACTGGCACGAGCTCTACAAACCTTGGACCCCCAGTGCTTTCTACGCTGTCGAACAACACCGCGACAACCATTCTGGGGTCCCCGCTGTCCACTGGGTTGAACGGGTCTGTCGAAACCGGGGTAACAACGGTACTTTCGACGGCATCTAATGGCTCAGTCGAGGCTACAACGGTTCTCGCAACTCCTCTAATATCACCTGCATCCAGTTCGCTCGCTACGACGATCCTCGGAATTCCTGTGCTAACTACCGAATCCAATGGATCGGTCGAGGCGACCACGATCCTGGCAACTCCGCTGATCTCGACGCTCGCAAACGGGTCCGTGGAGACGACGACATTCTCAGCTGCTCTGTCGGGCTCGCCTTCTGGCTTAAAGGGCAATGCTTCCGGCGCGGCTGGAGCTTATACAGCATCAGGCACTGTTTTGTCGAGCGGCGTTCTGCAAGCAGAGAGCTCGTTGGTGACCACGATCTATGGCACGCAGGCCTTGACGCAGACGGTGTATGAATGCTGCAACGGAGAGTGCCGCGGCAGTCCGAGCACGTCGCTTGTGACGGCACAACCGTCTTCGCCAGTGACCATTGGGGTATCCCCAACGACTTATGTGACCACGGCTTTGTCTAGTACGATCACCGTGTACTCAGAATGCTACACGACTCTTCAGGGGTCGCCCTCTGGTGCGCCGCCGGGAAACTCGACGGAGACCGGCCAAGGCGTCAGCTACATCACGGCCTACGGCACGAATACTTTGACTCAGACCGTATACGAGTGCTGCAATAATAGCTGCAGTAGCCACGCAACACAGAGCGTCGTGACGGCCTCGCCCTCGAAGCCGTTGACTATCGAGGTCTCGCCTACGAGCTATGTGACCACGATTTCGTCGCAGACTGTCACCGTACACTCGGAGTGCTACTCCACGGTCAGTGGTCCCTCTGCCCCCGGCGCATCGCCTAGTGCATCGGCGGCCTCGAATGCAACTCAGCAAGGCTCGCTTGTGCCGCCGTCGCAGGTCGTCACCTATTTATCGACTATCAGCACCGTCATCCAGACGGGCTCTGCGGGCTCCGGCACCGAGGAAGCTTCTCTTGGCTCCGGCACCGCAGTCACGAAGGGCACGACGTTAACGATCTCGCACTGCCAGAACGGCGCATGCACGCCGACCACGCTGGCGGTGTCTAACACGGGGTCTGTGCCCCTGTACGCGACGCCGACGACATACACGACGGTGCAGGGCTCGAATACGGTCACCGTCCATTCGGTTGTTGTTGGGACGCAGCCGTCTAGCCACGTTCCTGGGCCCTCCTACATTGTCGCGACTCAGCTGTCGACTCTCACGCCAGAGTCCCAGGCTTCTCAGGAGCCGCCCGCCCTCGAGACCGGGTCACCGTACGAGTACGTGTCTTCTCAACCGGTTTCTGGTGAGGAGACCGGTGCCGAGGTTCCGCCGTCGGTCGCCGTGGGCACTTCTGGGGCACCGGGATCCCAAGGACTGAATCCCCAGTCCACTCCCGGAAGCCAGGCTACTCCCGAGAGCCAGTCCACCCCCGAGAGTGGGGCCTCTGCGTCCGTGTCTCAGCCGTCGGTTCTGCCGAACAGTGGGCTGATGGTCCAGGCAGCCCCATGGAGTGTGCTGGCTCTTCTCCCTCTTGTTCTTTTCATCTAGTGCCGCGATCCATTCGGCATCAGATTCACACACCACCGGTATTATTCGGTCAGGCCTCGGCCAAACCTGCTCCGTACCATCAGTGCAACACGATTCTCTCCGCGCGATCGTTTTCACATCATCACACGCAGCCGGATCGACGTTCATACCCACTCGATTCAACGACCAGCTCACCTCACCACAGTCAGATCCGCGCAATCAAACTCAAATTTTACCAGGAATGCACAGTGCTTCGCAAAAGCTGCGCCAGCGACGAAACTCGGTATAGTTTCGACAGCTGAGTCGTGATATTACGAGTCGTACTGGGAATAGTCGCACTGGCGACTGGGATCAGTAGAGCGGCGCCTGCGGCCGCTGTACTGACTTCCTCCCCCAGGTACCGTTGCACCAAGCCGTAGATCGGTGGGTTTCTGCTGAGGATGCCACCGACGCGCATTAAAAACTGCTTTGCGGAGACCTGGTAATGCGGCGTGCCGTGCATTACCGTCGCCACGCTCAAATCTAATCTCTGAAGCACTGGCTGGACAGATTCCAGCCAGTGCTTCAAGTCTGTCGGCGTATAGCCGACAGATGCAGAGTCCACTGTATACAATTCTGCTGGCTCAGAAGAGTCGGGATCGTCGAAGCTCGCCAAAGATTGACTACCGACAATTTCTAGGTCAGCATTGCTCGTGTCATGGGCATCTGTTGCAGCAGATGCCCAATCTGCTGTATGACGGGCAGATGCTGCGGGCCGACTACCGACAATTTCTAGCTCAGCGATGCTTGTATCATGAGCATCTGCTGTAACAGCAGCATCTGGGGTATTATGTGCAGATGCTGCTGGCTGGGGCGCGCCCTGCGGCGCCCCGCCCTTTGGGTATGCGTACCACCAAGAGTTTGTGTTCACAAACTGCGAGGAACCAGCAATTACCTCCATTCCATGCTTAATTCGGTCCAATTCGGCATCCCGCGCTGAAGGATCCTTCAGCGCGGGACAACCTTCGGTTATAAACCACCGAAAGAAGGACCTTCTCCCGCCTCGATGTTTCAATTGATCGAACTCCTTTAACTGAGAGCCGATGCGCAATCGGCTCTCAGTGGCTTCTTGACTCAGTCCCTTATTGAATAGGAACGCGACGCGTTCACAATTCGATAAGTCGACCACTCTCATTTCTTGAAGGAGGTCCGCAGCCAACGAAGCGAAGGCTGGATAAGTCAATGTATCCAGCTCCGATAGCATAGACTGAGTCTGCAGCTCATTTATAGCTGCACGGTCAACCGCTATTTTCGCGGCACTATCCTGTGGATAGTGCTTCACGACCATACAATATCGCCAAAGGAAGTAAAAACAACGTATCGTTATTGAGAAAATATCTGTAACTTTGCTCGGCCTTGGGTTTAGCTTGCCACGAAAAGCGACAAAGGAGAGCCGTGATGTCCGACGGGGCAGTTCCGTACGCCATTCGAGGAAAGGCCGTTCTAGTTACATTCATCTACTTTAGTTCTGCTTTATGGTATTTCAGTATAGTTTTGGTAAATGTATAGACAACAATTTCGCGGCATCGTTTCTTTATTTTATTATTTTAAAAGCAATTGCTGATTCAAATTAGTATTGTTTTTTCAAAGCTTATGCCCCTTGATTGGGTACCATATAGATCGATTCCCAGTACAATGTATGGATTAGTGATAGCATAGATGGATTAGTCGATTTCATCTATGGATTACCCCATAATTTGCGCTTGATCCCCGCCGTTGCAGAGGGGACCTAGCCCTTGAGGAGACCGACATTTATACAACGCACCCTAAATAAGAAGCCGGTGCTTATTTTCTCGCCATTTTACGTGAACGTAGTAACAATGGTTCTCGTATTCGACACCGATCCGGGTGTTGACGACATGCTTGCACTGCTTTTGCTGCTCTCGACACCCCTGAAGGACGCAGAGCTGCGCATGATCACGCTCACCTACGGCAACTGTTCGCTACAAGACACGCTCAATAACACGCTTTCCCTGTTCAATGTGATCAAGAAGGAGAACAAGTGGAGGGAAACGCAAGGCCTGCCCGCGTTCACCGACCAAAGGCCGTACATATACCTTGGATCGTCGCGCGCACTAACCGGCAGCGAGCTCCCCGAGACTCAGGAGGTGCGTGCGCTCGACGAATCAAACGAGGTCGACGCTACAGACGTCCACGGAAGCGATGGGCTCGCCGGGGTCCACGCTTCCCACCCCGAGTTCGATGCCCCGGCCGACTGGTTCAAGCACTTCGACGAGGACGGCCCAGAGCCCGAGGAGCTGCCGTTCCGCCCTGGCGGTAGAACGCCCGCGTGGCAGGCCATTCTCGATCTTCTCAAATCGGAGCCGGCGAACACAGTGTCGCTCATTGCCGTGGGGCCTCTCACGAACCTCGCCAAGGCTGCAGCCATAGATCCGCAGGCGTTCCTGCGCGCAAAAGAAGTGCTCAGCATGGGCGCTGCTCTGCGGCACCCGGGCAACATCACACCGCTCGCTGAGTTCAATGTGTTCACCGATCCGCTGGCCTCTGCGCACATCTACGGACTCACGTCCTCGAACCCAAAGGCTGTGATGCCCGCGCAGACCCCGGCGAGCCTTCTCCAGCGCAACGAGAAGCCTCTGAACCTCGTCATATTTGCGCTGGATATCACGGAGCAGCACGATCTGTACAAGTCGGACGTCGAGGAGGAGATCGGCGGGGTGTTGAAGCGCCATCCCGATTCAGTGCTTGCGCAGTGGATCCATGCCTGGCTGATCCAGTCGTTTGTCAATTACGGAAAGCTTGTTGGCAAAGGCCCCGAAAACGCCGTCTGCCACCTCCACGACCCGCTGACAGCGGCCTACGCTCTGGCTCGAGACCGGTCGACGTGGGCCGTCAAGACCGAGGACGTGCGCGTCGAGGCGGAGGGCCAGTGGTCGGCGGGCCAAACCATTGTTGACGACCGCGGACGCGCCCGCAGCGAGCATAACCCCCACGATCTGCAGAAATGGCTCACGGTTGGCGAGGGCAACCGCGTGCAGGTGGTCGTCGACACGCCCATCAAGTCTACGTTCAACAAGATCCTGATGAAGAAGATCGTGGGCATCTGAAGGGCGCCGAGGCAGATCACCCGGGCCCATACACTCAATTGCCCTCGTACATGCATGAAAAGGTCGCACGCATCTCGCGGGAGGAGCCAGAAGGCCGCGAACAACTCACATGCGCCCACTCACCTTGCACACACTCGAGCAGCATACTCGCACGCGGAAATAACGCCGAAAACTACAACTAGAATACAAATTTCATACAAAGTAACAAGTTATACAAAATAGAACCCTCCATCAGCTCTGATCCGCGTGCTGGCCATGCCTGCGCTCACGCCTGGCACTGCGGTCTCAGTGGGTAAGGCACCGGATCAAGACTGGAACATTTTCATGTTTCGCATGCGCAGGTTCAGCACAGGGCCGCTGGCGCCCGCGCAAGCCCGAACAATCATAGAAGAGTTTCTGAACTCCGGAAAGCCGGACACAGTTTCGTTGCGGAAAGCGCTGGTCGCCTGCACGACGCTGGAGGCCGCCTACAAGGCCAGTGCGCGGCCGGATTACCACGAGGTCTCGGGGCAGCACGACGTGAAGGAGGCCGAGGCATTGCTCGATCAAGTACTGCAGCGGTACAGAGCCGATCCGGCTGGCGGCGCCGCCATCACGAACCAGACGCTGCTCGAGTACTTCACGGCCGAGCACCCGCCGTCCACGGCCTCGGGCCTGAAGGTGCTCTCTGAATACGCCGCGAAGTCGCCGGCAAACGTGATACCCGAGCAGATCTCGATGATCCCGTTCCGAAGAGCCGTGTACGAGGCCGACTTCAGGGGCGCGCTCGACGTCATGGAGTCGACGTGCGGCGAGAAGTCGAACTTCAAGACGCTTGTGAACCGCAAGCTGACGAAGATCGGCGGCATTTGGTCGGTCGGCGTTGGATCGGCGATGGTCGGCGTGCACTCGCTGCTCGCGAGCGGAGTTGCCGGTGACTGGGACTCCACGACGAGCGTCATGATCAGCGTCATGTTTGGCACGTACCTCACGGCATTGAGCCTGTACGGAACCATGGCCGCCTCGGGATCGAAGTCCGGGCTGGGATCCGTGCTTGAATGGGTGCCCGGCACCTCCCCGCTCTACAGATACAGGCACAGCGCGCAGCTGAAAATGGCGACGTTTGTCACGGAGCTGAACCGGTCGCTGCCCGAAAACCTCGGCGAGTGCAGCCCCCAGCTTCTCACAGACCTGCAGGCGATCAACCTGAAGCCCGTCGAGACGCAGGAGGAGGGCAACTTGAAGGAGTACTGGGCCCGCGGCGGTGCGGGCTTCGAGTGGGTCGAGCCGGACCAGGACCCGGCGTATCTGTTATGGTACAAACACATGGAATCAACGAGACAGCAGCGGATCGCCTCGCCTTACAGCCGAAAGGACAGCGAGGGCAAGCTGCTGAGCTGGATGTCAGAGGTGGAAAGAGAGAAGCAGGGCCTTAGCATCCCACATGCCTCTCTGCTCGACGTCGAGGACCTTAAATCTGAACAGAGCATGAAGACGTTCGAGCAGGAGCTTGCGGAGGACATGAAGAAGATCAGAGGAAACGACCATAAGAGCATTGGCCCCGAATCCGAGAAGCCGGACGAGCCTAAAGACGGATCCAAGGCCTGAGAGCGAGCATCGCGTGTGATTCTCGATCCAGGCGCTGAGCCCAGAATCGAGTACTCGCCCGATACACGCTTAGAGAATGCACGCGTACATGTCAATGAGATGCCGCTGGAGAGGCGAACAGACATACACCTACATACATACACATACATACATAAAATCGCTCGGTCATGCATGCTAATCTCGGAGTAACTATTTCAACATCGCAGACACGGCAAACATACACGCACACATGCGTTCACACATATACATATACGTTCATGCACACGTATCTACTCACGCGCACATACATTCACACATACGTTCACACATACGTTCACACATACGTTCACGCATATACATATACGTTCATGCACACGTACAGATTCACGCACACTACGTTCACACATACGTTCACACATACGTTCACGCACACACACGTTCACACACACGTCCACGCACGCGCCAATGGGCTATCTTGTATCTTGACCTAGCTATTAAAACAAACTTCTTGATAAATTTTACATTGTTGTTCAATGTATTGCCAAATGCAGTATAGGTTTACTGGGCGATGATCTTCTCGATCAGGGGCCGGATGATAGTATCCTCAGCTGCCTCGTCTGGGTAGAACATGTAGGCGATGGCAATAATTGTATACAGCGCGATGAGCAGGGCGCCCTCGAGCCAGTTGCTCTCGCCATCCTCAAGAACCAGCCCCGCGAGGTAAACGGAGACAAGGAGAAGAATGGACTCGAACGTGTGGAAGTAAAGGGACATCGGCTGGTCGATGATCCAGCCCCAGATGACGAGGAACGGCGTGAGGAACAGCGCGATCTGCATCGAGGAGCCGACGGCGACGTTCATGGTCAGATCGAGCTTGTTCTTCATGGCCATGAACACAGCCGTGACGTGCTCGGCCGCGTTGCCGACGATCGGCAGCAGAATCATACCAATGAAGGACTTCGAGAGCGAGGTCTGGTCCACGACCTCCTCGATCGAGCCAACAAGGTACTCGGCGCTCGCCGCAACAATGAGGGTGACGATCGACAGCAGAACCAGGCACTCCTTCAGAGTCAGCTCCGTGTCCACGACCTCCTCCTCCTCTTCATCGGCGCTCTCAAAGAACTCGGTGTGGGTCTTGAGCTGGAACACGAGGTACAGCATGTACACGATCAGCAGCACGATCGCCGACAGCCGCGAGATCGTGATGACCTCCGGCTGCGCATACTTGGGCACCGTCGCGCTGAAGGTCGCCGGGATGACCAGGGAAATGCACGAAAGGCCCATCATCGACGACATTGTCTGGGCCGCGGTCTGGCTGAACTTCTGCTGCTGCCGGTTGTACCCACCGGCGACAAACGCACAGCCCATGACGAGGATCAGGTTCGACAAGATCGAGCCGAGCATTGACGTCTGCACGATGCGGATTTCGCCGCGGTAGAGAGCCGCGAGGGCGACGATCAGCTCAACAACGTTGCCGAAGGTCGCATTCAGCAGGCCGCCGAGCGTGGGGCCCGTCATCGACGCGAGAACCTCAGTCGTGTCCGACAGCACCGCGGCCAACGGGATGATGGCGAGGAAGTTCAGGCTGAAGACGGCAATGGCATTGAACTTGAACCAGCCCGCGATAATCCCGAGGGGCACAAACACGAGCAGCACATTCACCGGGTTCGCCTTGAGAAGGTCGAAGTACGGCTTCAAAATGCTGGATCTGTTCTGTCTTTCTTCTGGATTCGGGAGCTCGACCATTCTGCTGATAGGTCAACGGCAAATTGATCTGCGGCCCTTTTAGCCCTACGACGATTCGATGTGGGATGACCTTCCGGGTAAGGGCTTTGATACCGTTGGAAAAGGGTGCATATGCTTTCAAGTTACGGTTCGTGCCGCATAATAGAGGTCTTAGATCCGGAGCAGGGCGCAGTCCGGAAGGGCTTTCCGATTCACACAGGAAGCGATCAAACCGCAATCGTGCGAGGGGTGTTAGGGGCGATTAGGCTTGCTGCATCAATATACCTCTATGCAGGTCCCAGGCAGCAGGCTTTCCTCATTCGATACTGCATTAGTCAGCGTAATTATATGCAAAAAATGGCGACACCTGCAGGACTCGAACCTGCGCGGGCAGAGCCCAGAAGATAACAAGCTTGGAAACCAAGATTCGAGTCTTCCGCCTTAACCACTCGGCCAAAGTGCCAACCGTATCCAGTAGCAGCTGCGATCCGCATCCGCCACAGATAAGACTTTCTCTAGGTCTCGCTTCAATGCCTTTAATTACCCAAATTATGCCTAGGTCAACAGGCAATATCGTGTGCGCCAGCCGTGTCTAGCGCGCGTGAACCTGCCCCAGCGAACGCGAATCTGTTTTGGCGTACGGGACCTCGTTCGCACCGCGCAAGACCCAGTTGCCGCTCAGACGCCTTGATATGGCCTGGCATGAGAGTCAAGGCTAGCAAGAGTCCGACTTTTGCGCACTTCGAGCTCAAAACAAGGTGCGTGCTGTTCGCCGTGGGAATCCAAGCACTTCTTTTGGCAGTATGCGCTGTGCTCTACCTCCGTGGCCCCAGCCCGTGGCTTGCACTATGTCCTGCGACCCTGGCGCTTCTATGGCGGTACGAGACCTCGGAGTGCGTTCTCATCATCCGGGGAATGGGCATCCAGACTGAACAAAGGGGCCAAGTGCGAGTACTCACCGATACAAAGACGTTTTACCCCAAGCAAACCGTGCGCGCCGTCGTGATCAACGAAGTGTTCGAGGGGTTCCGGATCAACTATGTGCTACAGATTATCAAACAAGACAGCGATCGGCTGAGTCTTGTGTTCCCCGCGTTGCGCCCGCGTCTTGCCGTTCTCCGCGATGTTCTGCATGAGGTCGAGAACGTCTAAGTACAGTATACGAGCGCGCCGCATCTTCTGGGGTTTGTGACTTATTTAACGGTTTATTTGTCCTTCCCGAAGATCCGCGTGAGCCACGACTGGCTGTCCTTCTCTTCTTTTTCCTCCTTCGAGAACAGCCGCAGCCCGCCGTCGGGGGTGTACTCGCCAAGCTGCACTCTCTTGTCCTTCCCCTCGATCACTCGCCGGTAAAGCACGACCGAGGATATGAGGAACAGGGGCAGGCCGAGCATGATCAGAAATACGCTGCGTTTCGATTGGCTGGACACATTGCTGACCTTCGCGGGCGCCACGGGGATCTTCTTCTCGACCGCTGGGCGCACAGGCCTGATGGGTTTCGGCATGCGGGTCTTTAACGAGTTAACGGGCCTCGCAGAGCAGCACGCAGCTGAAGATCAACTTGATCCGGGTCTCATATCCAAGGCGGGTCCCGGCCCCTACCCTGACTGATTTTCGAAAACTGTGCCAGGAAAAAATTCATAGCCAAACCGTTACCCATTAATTGGCTGCTTTAATTCGCACAATGGGCAAGTCCGAGAAGAAAAACGAGGCGAAGAACTCTGTGTTCAAAATGAACACGGACCTGGGCCAGCATATCCTGAAAAACCCTAAGATTGCCGAGGCGATTGTGGACAAGGCCGAGATCAAGCCGAGCGACGTTGTTCTCGAGGTTGGACCGGGAACAGGCAACCTTACCGTGAGAATTCTTGAACAGGCCCGCAAGACCATTGCTGCGGAAATGGATCCGCGAATGGCAGCCGAGCTCACGAAGCGCGTGCAGGGGAAACCCATCGAGCGCAAGCTCGAAATCATGCTTGGAGACGTGATCAAGGCAGACATGCCCTTCCACGATATTTGCATTTCTAACACACCATACCAGATCTCGTCGCCGCTGGTTTTCAAATTGCTGAACATGCCGCGGCCACCACGCGTGTCGATACTGATGTTTCAGCGCGAATTCGCGCTGCGGCTCCTGGCCAAGCCGGGCGATCCGCTGTACTGTCGGTTGTCCGCGAACGTGCAAATGTGGGCGAACGTCACGCATGTCATGAAGGTCGGCAGGGGCAACTTCCGTCCACCACCGAACGTCGAGAGCAGCGTTGTGCGCATAGAGATCAAGAACCCGCGGCCGCAGCTCGACTTCAATGAGTGGGACGGGATTCTGCGCGTTTGCTTCGTGCGCAAGAACCGCACTATTGCTGCTGGTTTCAAATCTAGTGCTGTTCTTGCCATTCTCGAGCAGAACTACAGGACAATGGTTTCGCACAACAACGGCGTGCCTAACAAAGAGGGCTACAGCCCTGAAACTGCAGATGACAACTACTCGGAGGTCGTCAAACAGAAAGTAGAATACGTTCTCGAGCAAACTGGCATGGCTCAAATGCGGTCCCAGAAATGCGACCAGGTGGACTTTTTAAGGCTGCTCTACGCCTTCCACCAAGTCGGTATCCACTTCGCATGAAGGCACCCACAGGAAATGGTGTGGGAGATCAAGGAAGCCTGGAAATCCTACGGGACCTTCAACAAAGCCTGCAACGGTTGTGCTTGTATCTCTTCAGCCTTATTTATATGAAGCATTTGCCCGTAATTAGTATGTGCGTTGCTCGATTCAATCTTCTGCAGACGGTTAATTACGATACGTAATTTATTATTATAGAATTAATTGAGGTTTGTAGATAGAGCTTTTAACACATGAGTTCTTCGCGAAAGCAGAAGACGAGATGCATAGTGCTTCAAACAGATACATCGACCTCACTGTTGGAATCACGGTCACGGCGCTGTTCTTCACGGCGACCTAGCTTCGGCAGTGAGAACCAAGAATGCGAGTCGTCACTGTCGCTCAGCTTCTTCTTGTCGTGGCTAAACAAGCCATCAGGATGCAGGTTCTTCAAGAGCCCACTCTTGGCCGCATCCGCATTCATCTTACGGCGACGCTTCGTGACGTCATCGGCATAAGTGAGTTCTCTGTATATGGAGAGGATCGCCTCATCAACACCATGCTCGTGGCTAATTTGATCACCAAGCACAGCGGCCTGACGAATCATCTGCTTATTGGAGGTGCACTCCTTCAGCGCGTCGCGCAGCCCTGTCATTGTAAGCTTCTTCAAGTTGAAGCCAACGCCAAGATCCTCGACACGGCGTCCGTAGAAGAACTGATCGCCAAAGAACGGCTTGATGATCGTGGGCTTACCAGCGCGCAAACTGGCACCGGTTGTGCCACTACCACCATGGTGCACACAAACATCAACACGCGGGAACAGCCACTGGTGCGAAACGCTGTCAACTTCATGAATGTGATCCTGGTTTAGAGGCTTCTTCTCCTCCTTAGTCTCTCCCTTATCGGTGTCCTTCTTCGTGCTTCTCGAAGACCAGCCACGGGCAAGGATACAGTACACGCCAGCCTTCTTGGTTGCCTCGACAACCGTCTGCGTCATAGCCTCAGGGTCGCTGACAATGATAGAGCCAAAGCCAATGTAGACAACAGGCTTCTTTTGGGCACGAGCAGAGTCGATGAACTTCTGGACTGCTGGGTCAGCGCCCTTTTCCTTGTCCTTCTTGTCCTGGCGAAGCTCCCAGTAGCCGCAGGTGTGCACCCAGTCGGGCTGATCAATGGGAGGTACAAGCACTGTCGGACTCACACAATACAAGAAGGGCACATCATCTTGGCGAAGATTCTCCAAGTCCGTCTCAGGCAAGCCAAGATTCTTCTTTCTCCAACGGTTGACGTACTTCGAAATACCGAACCAAACAAGACGGTCGTAGAGCACATATGTGAAGGCGTTGTAGTTACCCGCACGCTTCTGGTCAGGAGCGATCAGCGCCTGCGGATAAACCTTAGTTCGTGTCCAAGGCATAGTGAAAGCACGGAAATATGGAATGTTCAGCGCCTCCGCGATGTGAATACCGATCATGGACGACGGTGACTCCAGGAAAACATCCGGCTCGGCGCTCTTAACAGCCTCCCATGCCGTGAGCATCAACTCCTTCAACCAAGATTTGAAGTGCGAAAGAGCCTCCTTCATGAAGCCATAGCTGATCGAACCGTGCGAAATCATAATCTCCATCAACTCGCGGGGATCTCCAGCAACCTCGCGGAACTCAATGCCAAAGCTCTCAACCCAGTCCTTGAATTCTTTATGCGTGACGATGCAGCACTTGTGGCCCTCTTCCATCAGACCCTGGCTCAGCGCAATGTACGGCTGGACATCACCGCGGCTACCGATCATAAGCATAACGAACTTCATCTGCTTCATCGGTTTCTGCAAGAAAATCTCCTTGTACTGAGAGCTCTTGGGGTCGAACAGCATAGGCGGTATACGACTGCGCATTTGCGCCGCCATAGTAGGCTCATAAGTGACCAAACGAGCGGAGCGCAGGCTATATTCGATGAACCTAGACTCAGAATCCTCATCGAGGTTGTGGCTAGCCGCCTCACGGTCGCGTCGAACATCCGGGTCATTTTCAGGAACCTTCTGAACCACAGAGCGGAGCATACCTTCGGCATCGCGTCGACCTGCAGGCTCCTTAAACACGAAAATAAACTCCGAATAGGCAGGCTCAGCAACCTCAAAAACGAACTCGGTTGACTCCATCGGCTGGTCCTTCAGGTGAATGATGTCTCTCAGTGGAATAACCATACGCCATGCACGACCGCCCGCGCTACGTCGCTGGAAACACAAGAACTGAGTGGAGATGAAAAGTTTGCCGCTCCACATGCCGCCGCCATCGCTCCACAAGCCGCTTTCACCTGGCTTGCGGACGCTACAGATGTACTCTGAGAGCAAGTTCACGGTATTGTCAAGACCGAAGTGGTCCCTGAACCACTTGTTCAAGAGCTCGAGGTCGCTCGTGTTATGGACAGCATCACAGTCCACACCTTCAGTGGCATCGAGGTCCTCGTTGCCGAAACGCAGCTTCTTCGTGAAGTTCTGCGCCGTGAAAGGCATGTAATGATCATCGAAGAACTTGCTGCCGCTAGCCTTTGGGCTGAACTTCGACTTGCTGTCATCGTCACCGTAGTCCGAGTCTGCATCGTCATCATCATCAGACTCATCACCCTCGTACGAAACTGAGTCCTTGTCCTTCTCACCAAACGGCATCTTTATGGGCAAGGCGGCGGCGTTCGCAAGAGACGACACGTCCGGCTTCAAGTCCTCTACCTTCAACTTGCTCAGCTTGTGGTTCAGCGAAGACAGGATCTTGATCTTCGATGACTTGTGTGAGCTCGTCGGCGTCGATGCTCCTGAGGGTGATCCAGCGCGCGTCGGCACGCGAGATGAGGACCTCGACTGAGAAGAAGACACCGTCGGGGAGAGGGCCGAGCTCGGCGTGCTGCTTGCGCTGGCCCTCGTTGGATATAGTGCGTAGCTTCCACCTGCGACAGAATCCGAAGAGTACACTATTTCACGGTCCGTACCCAAGTTTGCGTGGTTTATACGGAACTGAGTCGCCGGTGTCGTATCGTACACGCCCTCCTGAATGGGCCCGAATTGGGACCTGTCGTAGTCGACCTCGGCCAACCCGTCCACATAGTTGAAGCTTACGGCGCGGTGGTTCTCGAGATCGTTTGTGGCCGTCGCAATACGCTCAACGATGGCCTTCGGATCCTTCGAGTCGCCAAAGAAGGCGAAAGTGTACTTCGTGAAGTTGTCAGCCTGGTTCGATGCACTGGCGCTCGGATCCAAAATCACCTGCATTGTAACGAGCTTCACGACGTCAAGAGGCTTCACGACCCTAAGGTGGAAGATGTTCTCGAGCGGGATGCGTACCACGGCCAGTGGTTCGGAGTTCTGGTTGCCCGCGCGGAAAATCTCCTTCTTGATAGCCTTCACCCACTCGTGCGCGGCATTGCGGCTGTCGGCCTTGAAGGTGTAGGACTTGCCGTTTTTCGCCTTGATGACGAATTTCTCCGGCGAGCTTTCGTTCAAGGCCACGGACAGCATGAGCTCAAGAGACAGCAGCCCCGTGGGGAAGTAGATGTCGCCCGGGTTGCGGTACCAGGTAAACGAGCCCATGCGCAGGACAAACCAGTAGCGGTGGTAGTAGGACGTGCCAATGTTTCGCTTAGACTTCTTTGCCAACGGTGAGGCCTTGAGGGTCTCCAAGGTTGCCGAGGGCAGGTGCGCATAGAACAGAAAGTAGCGCTTCGTGAGGAAGATGTTGCCCTGGAGCAGCACGTCCTTGCCAAGCCAACCCTCGAATCGACTGATGGAGAGGCCGCTTTCGCCCTCCTCGCCCAGCAGACGCTCGACATAGCCACGGTCGGCAGCCTCGTCGCGCTCCTGCTGATCAGAATCGTCGTCGCCCTGCTCCTCCTCGGCCTTGGACTGGTGCGTGAAAAGCCGCTCGAGCTTCTCGTACTCGTCGTCAGAGCTCTCATCATCAGCATCGTAGCTGCCAAAGTTCACTTTATCGTACGCATCATCAAAATAAGCGTCGGAGAGCTCCTTCGGTAGCTCCCGTGGTGTGGACACCTCGCTGCCATCGGTAAGGCCCTGTATGTTGTACGGGCCGCCGTAGCTCGACTCCGGATTGTTACTAGCCATCAATCAGCGAGATTTCGGTCCCAATGGCCAGCGATGGAAGAGATGGTGAAAGGAAAGAGTTCCGGAGAGAGGGGGCGTGTAGATTAGAGCGGCGTGCCCATTAGGGCGGCGCTAGCTAGGGCGGGAGCTGGCAAGGGTCGACTTGGCATCTGCACGAGTGGCAGCCAATTAACCCTAATTCTCCTTTGCCGCATGCACGGTATCATGTAGGGTAAGCTCATCGGTGTTTCTACTCGTCCTGGTGGGTTCCGGCCGAAGCGTGAGTCTTGCCCGTGGCGCGACGATGCCGTCCGGCGCGCTCCCTGCTGCGCAAAAGCGCCGATTTTGCGTCAGCGTTTCGAATTCTGACACCGCGTGCGGCCGCCCGCGGCGCACATAAAACCCGTGGCAAGGACCCGCGATCGTCAGGGGCAGCAGCCGTTCACGGAAATACCGGAATAGCGGACCGCTGACTAAGTAACGCTAGCCCTCTTTCGGCTGCAGTTGGGTCCTGGGCAAGGGAGTGCCTAGTCGGTTATGTAAGCGCAGGAACAGTTCCGACAGGAACCCCGGGATGCACTGCCGTTCAATGATCCAGTATTGGTACAATTTCGCGTGCGGCTGCAGCTGATCAGACCAGACTGTGTCTGTGTATCTGCGCAGCGCAGCGTCGTATAGAAACTTGATTTTCCAGGGCTCGGATTCGCCCAGGAAATGCGCCGGCGTGATCGTGCAATTCCGGTTTCCGTCGATCTCCAGGCTGAACCCCAGAAGGTCCACGGCTGCACAGTGCATCTCGTACTTGACCTGTCTGAACGCCGTCGCAACCGCCTGCTCTGCGTCATCAACGTGCGTCCCGGCCTCGTGCGCGGGCACCTGCTGCCGCGCCTCCCAGCGGCTCCCGCGCACAAGAAACCACTCGGAGGCATGCGCCCTCTGCAGTTCGCTAATTTGCGCCCGTAGCGCCGTGTTTTCCTGCTCCAGGCGCGCTGTTTCGGCCGGCCCGTTGCCGTCCATTGTTGTGTGGTTCGGCTGCATGTGTGGATCTGCCCAGGCACAACACCTGCCCTGGTGGAAAGCCGTTGTGCCTAACCCAAGCCGAGGTAGCCGTTATCCTGAGGGCAGTAGGGGCCACGCTCGGCCGCGCAACGCTATGCCACCTCGTGCGAACTGGCGGGCCACATCTTAGTGCTGGATCCTGGCGGCCCTGCACTGTGTGCACCGCACGGAAAACGTGGTGCGGCGCAATAGATAGCGCCCGGTCCGTTAGGGTAAAGTGCAGTGCATAAGGCAAGCGTGGCAGGAATTTAAGCAACGCATGCAGCGCGGCTAGATTACCCGGCAACTTAATGTGATGCACTCAATTCGACTTCTCGCGGTATTTAGCATTTAGATAGCAATTACGCAGCGTTTAGCTAGCACACGTAGCCCGTGGCCGGCAAGACGGCGTAACTATGGGATCAACATCGTGACTGTGCATGCCTTGGGAGGAACCAAAAAAAGAGTAGACATAGCATGACTGTGTAGAAAATCGCGATGTGCATGGATGACTTCGAGCTAGCATTATGCTGGTGCCGCGATGGCGACGGCAGGTTTCCGTCTTGTTCCACGGCGCCATGCTGCACGGATCGGTGCGCTCATTGGATAATATAATCACGCGTTAGGCCAACGGCTGAGCCTACGGCGTTGCGAGTGCAGTATGCATAAGAGCATGGCGCTACATTATGAGATTAGAACACGACATTAGAACATGAGATCAGAGCATCAGATCAGAACATGACATCACAACATGACATCACAACATGAGAGCTTCGCATGAGAACCTGGCATGAGAACCTAGCATGAGAACCTGGCGTGAAATCGAAGCATTCAATGACGGTCATTGGAGCATGTAATTGAAGGATGCATCGGCACTGCGACTTGCATTTCCGGTAATGACTGTAAATACCGCACCATCAGAACACGCGCAGATCGGTGCACGTCCGAGTGCAGCGCATGCTCACGGCGAACAAACGCTATCGTTGACTTCCACTACTTATAACACGGCGAATGCACCACATTAAACGAACACTAGCATGACAGGAGCAGATTGGTTTATTAATATATAAGACCGCTTAACGGTACGACTTCTGGTAGCGAGCGCGGGCACCCGGACCACCGAACTTCTTCGGCTCCATGCGGCGCGGGTCGGCGATGAGCAGAGTACGGTCGTGGGCGACGAAGGCGCGCTTGAGCTCGCTCTTCGACTGCTCGTCGACGTACTTCTGGTAGTAGGCAATGAGACCCTTGGCGAGGGCCTGGCGGATGGCGTAGAGCTGCGAGACGTGGCCACCACCGGCAACTCGGATGCGGATGTCGAGACCAGCGAACTTGTCGAGGCCAACAATGAGCAGCGGCTCGAGCACCTTCAGGCGCAGAACCTCAGGCTCAACGAGGGTGATAGGGACACCGTTGACCTTGATAAGGCCCTTTCCCTTCTTGACGTGGGCAACGGCAGTCGCAGACTTCTTCTTGCCGAATGTCTGGACACTGGGGACAAAAACACTTCGATCCGACATTATGGTATGAAAAACTAGATCAGGTACGTTCAATTTTCAGGAAACGCCGGCGTGGAGGTTGGGAGTGCGAAGTCACGGGGCCGCCGACCCAGGAGGGGCTGGGATTATGGCGGCGACTTCGCTGACAAACAGCTGCGTGCATCGACTCGCACCAAGCCCTAACTAGAGAAGCCCTAACTTGCCTCGGGCACAGGCGGTAGCGCCCGGCAGTCGTAGACGGGCGTGCGAGCGAGTGCAGGTCAATTAAATGTAAATATTGAGCTGCCGTGCGTGCCGTGTGTGTCGTGTGTGCCGTGTGCACTGCGGACGCTGTGCAATGCGAACACGCACACCACCCGCAATGGCTGGATCGACGGCCCGATGTGCACGCGTCCGGTGCTCAAGGCGTCCACACACTAGCAGTCGCACGCGCACGAATAAGCTCGCACAGCCGCGCTCATATACATATGATGTTTTGATCTGTATTAACAATATAGTTTAGTCGAAGAGGCCCATGCCCATGTCGCCATCGGACTCGGACTCCTCCTTGGCCTCCTCGGCCGGGGCAGCCTCGCCAGCAGCGGGGGCAGCAGCGGCAGCACCACCAGCGGGGGCGGCGGGGCCGGCAGCGCCGAAGGCAAGCAGGATCTCCTTCAAGTCGCGGCCCTCGGTGGCCTTGGCGAAAACGTCGGCCCACACGGGGGGGAGCTCAGCGTTGGCCGACTTGGCGAGCGCAAGGATCTTGTCGGCAGTGACCTCAATGTCGGCGTCAGCCAGGATCAAAGTAGCGTACGATGCAATAGCCTCGGGCGAAGACATTATTGGCAATGTGATATGGAATCGAAGGTGAAAAAGTGGATCCAAGTGCGCGTGAGTCCGGCTTGGTCACGTGAAATATATGGGTCCGGGATACGGCTGGAGTCCGCGTCGTCGACACAGGATACGGGCAAAGTGGTCTAGGCGAGCCGCTAGGCTGCGCGGCTTCGCAGGACGCGAGCAACGCGCCGCAAATCGCACGCGCACTCGCCGAAACTCACCTGCGTTTTGCGCCCACTTCTAAGATGCCGCCTGCTAAAAATTAGCTAACTAATCATACCTTCTTCGCCGAATTGCTCCACGGTCGGTGCCCCATGCCTTAGTGTAAACATAGTTACATCAGCACACGAAACAAAAGCACACACCTGCCATTGTTCGACGAGCGCTTGATTCTGGCCATTTCTCGCGAGCTGTGCCGAAAAGCTCAATGTTCACGAACCAGAACAACAACAACAATACGAACAACACAGGCAGTGGCTTGTTCGGTGCCTCGGGCACTGGCTCCACGGGCCAGCCTGCCGGTGGCAGCCTTTTCGGCAACAATGCGAGCACCGGCGCGGGCCAGGGCCTTTTTGGCAGCAACAACGCGAGCAACAACACGGGGAACACGGCGGGAGCAAACACGGGCACGAATTCGGGCTCGGGCTCGAGTTTGTTCGGCGGCAGCGCGAACACGGGCTCTAACAGCTCCACGGGCGGCCTGTTTGGCCAGCAGTCGACCGGCGGTGGACTGTTCGGCAACAACAACAATGCGGGCAGCGGATCCGGCAGCGGGTCTGGCGGGTTCAGCTTTGGCCAAGGCTCCGGATCGACCGGTGGATTTGGTGCTTCTTTGGGCAACAACCAGACGAATCAGGCCAGCCAGACGAACCAGTCTAATCCGAGCGCGACCACAGGAGGCACCGGCGCGTTCAGCTTTGGCCAAGGCTCGGGCTCAACAGGTGGATTCGGCGCTTCTCTAGGCAACAATCAAACTAACCAGGCCAGCCAGACGAGCCAGTCGAACCCAGCGAGCACAGGGGGCACCGGTGCTTTCACGTTCGGGGGCAACAACTCCGGCACGAGCGCGTTCGGCAACTCTTCGACCCAATCTTCCCAGCCGGCGCAGTCCACAGGCTTGTTTGGATCGAATAGTGGATCCACTAATAGCGGATCTACTAACACGGGATCGACTAGCACGGGTGGAGGCCTCTTTGGAACGAACTCAAACTCGAGCTCGACGCAACCGGCTCAGACTGGTGCTTTCGGTAGCACACAGGGAAGCTCTGGAGGGCTTTTTGGCTCGAGCAACAGTAGCGGGGGCCTCTTTGGTCAGAACAAGCCCGCCGCAACTGGCTCCACTGCTGGGTCCACTGCGGGAGCTGGTACGGGAACGAATACAGGGGGCTCCGGTAGCCTATTTGGAGGACAGTCAAATAACAATGCTCCCACCGGGGGCTCGGGACTCTTCGGAAACTCGAATAACTCGGCCACGAGCAACACGGGCGCAGCATCGGGCACCACGGCCACGGGTACAGGCTCGGCATCTACTACAGGCAATGCCACGGGCACCGGCCTGTTTGGGAACTCTCAAACAGGCTCATCCACGGGTGGTCTGTTCGGCAATCAGTCCAAAACGCCGGCTGGAACTGGTACTAGCGGCACTGCAGGCACCGGTGCTACTGGTACCGGGACCTCTGGGTTCGGTGCTGCGAGCAGTACCGGAGGCTCTAGCCTGTTCGGCAACAGCCAGAACAACACCTCAACTTCTGGTGGATCTGGCTTGTTCGGCAACAAGCCAGCCGACTCTGCAAGCACCGCCGGATCGACTACAGGCACCGGTGCGTCTGGAGCCTCAGGTCAGGCACCGGCGAGCGGTTTTTCGTTTGGTGCTAAACCTGCTGACACCCAGAAGAGCGATAAACCGGCTGCTACCACGACTTCTGGCGGCCTCTTTGGTGCCAGCTCTGAGAAAAAGGATACTGGGTCGTCTGGGTTTTCTTTCGGATCCAAGCCTGCAGAGGCTGCGAAGCCGGCTTCGTCGCTATTCGGTAATCTTGGAGGAGGAGAGAAGAAAGAAGGGCAAACTGGCGAGCAGAAGCCTCTATTCGGAGGTGCCGGCTCGTCCGACACGGCCTCGAAACCTTTGTTCGGCGCGACATCTGGATCCACCGAAAAGAAGGACGAGAGTGCGCCCAAGCCAGGGGGGTTCTCATTCGGGAGTGCGGCCACCACCGACAAGTCGGGGAGCGCCGCGGCCAAGCCAGCTGCCGCCCCCTTCTCGCTCGGCGGAGCTAGCTCAACAGACAATAAGACTGAGACCCCGAAATTCGGTCTTGGTGCATCTGCGTCGGGCGACAAGAACGGCGAAAAGAAGGAGGAGTCGAAACCTGCATTCTCTTTCGGCGCTGCGAAGACAGACACGAAAAAGGAGGACGAGAAAAAGCCCGCTGAGACGCCGGCCTCTGGAGCGACTCCGGCAACCACTGCGACGCCAGCCATTAAGAGTGCTGCAACGAGCTCGATCCCCGTGCAGCCAGGCGAGTACCTGAAAAACAAGAGCTTCGAAGACATCATCGGGAAGTGGACATCTGCATTATCAAAGTCTGTGGACCGATTCAAGGAGCAGGCCGCGGAAACCAGCAAGTGGGACCAAATCCTTGTCGACAATGGCACCAAGATTGCGGAGATTTATAATGAGGTCAACGTGGCCGAGCAGGCCCAGACTCGTATCGATGATGTGCTCAGCTACGTCGGCCGTCAGCAGGACGACATCGACGCCATCCTGACGCAGCTCGAGACGCAGACAGCCTCTGCGAGCACCACTGGCGTGGCACTCGAAAACCTGCAACCCGTTGACAAAGAGCGGTTTGAAGCATACGGCTTGGCTGAACAACTCAATGACAAGCTCGACTCTTTGGAGGGCAGCTTGAGCTCCATCATAGGCGAGATGAACGATCTCACGCGCAACTCTCATAATGTCAAGGAAAGCGATCCCGTGGCACACATCGTCAAAATCTTGAACGCTCACCTCGCAAGCCTCCAGTTCATCGACGAAAGTGCCTCGGAACTTCAGCAGAAGCTGGTTCAAGCGCATTCTCAAAGCTCACGACTAAAAATATAGTTGAATAATATCATACATATGAAATAACACACTGCAAGGCTCGCCCGAATCACACACTATTTTGGCACACTATTTTGTAGCGTGTACTGTATTGCAGCATGTCAAGCTACGCGCCCGTGCTTGTGAGGCTCATTAGAATAGTGAAGTTGCGAGCGAGGTATGAAACCCCGGACTCAGACGTTTGGTTCTGGAGAGCGTGGCTCAGAGCGGCATCGCGGCGGAGAACATTGTCTGTTATTGATGCGTGCCGGCTCAGCAGGCCGCGCACTTCGTGCAGAACAACGGAGTTTTCGGGGCCCATGGACACCACTATGGCAATCAACAGCTGCACTGTGAGAAGCAGCAAGTCGTCATCGAGGTCTGGGAATACGGGATCAAGCAGTCGCAGCATGCCGGAGCCGAGCACGTTTGAAGCACCATCCCTCGACTGAGCGATGTGACGCAACAGCGAGAACGCAATCTTCAAAAACTGCGTTTTGGTTTGCACATCGTCACTTCTGGCGGCAGAGCTGCCACTATGGGCGACTTCGTCAAACCCAGCTCTCGATTCGGCACCGCTGCGGCTCAGGGAATCATGCGAGTTCACCCCACTAGGGACATTGCTGCCATTATGGGCGTGACTGCCATGGCCAGATGCAAGCAGTGGACCAAGGATCTGCTGAATGAGCACGGACACAAAGTTGTACTGCAGCAAAGCGGTGGAAACGAGCTTGGAATTCAACTGCCCTGAGAGTGCTGCTGAGAGCTGCACAAAGAGCAGGGCTCCGAGGCGCAGATTCTCATTGGGATGCCCTAAGATATCATCGCAAGCGATATGGAACGTTCGGTGGCCGCCGCTGCTGAGCACGGAGAGTGCTTCTGCCTCCGTTTCTTCGGTGCCCTTCTCCAGGACCAGCTTGAGATTCTGGAAGCAGATCGAGTAGAGATCGCTTCTGAGCTTACTGTTCACCTGAGCCGGCTGCAGCGATAGCAAGGCCGCTTCAAACAACATATGCATGTGCCTGGCAACAGAGTCATCCGACCCCTTTTGCTGATACTTGTTGAACAAGAAGACCAAAAGGCTAGCGAGTGGCACGGCGAACTCCGCATTCTCGCGGCTGTACTCAGGAAGCCTTATGACGAGCATCTGGATTATGCGCGCGATGAAGGTGGGTCCCGTTCTCGCGTCACCACTTGCAATTAAGGCAGGTATCAGTTTACACCAAGCGTTGAGACACTTCAGCGACGATTGCGTTTTGGGCAGCTGCGACAGGTCGATGAGATTAAAGACCATCGGCACCAGCGCCTCGAGATAGTGGCCCTCGATGGTTAAGAGGAGCCGGCGTTGACACAGGTTCAGCTCCACGATCCAGATCTCGAGCATAGTTGCACGGTACGCCATGATGTCTTCAAAGTGCTCGGACACAGCACCGCTCGCATACTCGCACTTGATTGTGTTGAGCCAGTAGTCGAACTGCCGCAAGTAGTCAAGTAGCATTTCCGACGTCAGCGGGTCCTCGATGAGACGCCATAAGATTTCGCTGCACAGCCGGAGGACCCTGATGTCTCCCTTGTGGGCCGAAAGGAGGCTCTGCAGCAGCGTATCACAGATGGCGCTCAACAGCGAGCTGCCGGAGGAGATGCCCCCCACCCCGCTGTCGAGCTCGAGCTTCAGATCAAGCCCCAGCTCAGACTGGCGGAGCCCAAGCAGGTAGTGGGCCACCGTCATGTACTGCTTCGAAGAGCCGTACGTGCGCAATTGAGACGCGATCAGCTCGAGTATAGCGACTTTCACCGAAATATCCGCAGCGTTGTCCTCGAGCCTGCTCATGAGCCCTACTCTGATGCGCGTGGCCTCGGTGGTCGAGCTCAGTATGCTCAAAATTCTGCTTTGGCGATTGATAGTCGGCTTGAACTCTGGGCTCTCGTCAAGCAAAGACAGCAGCTTGATGCTGGCCAGAGACAGATCGCGCAACAGAGAGCCCGCGTAGAGCGCCAAATGAGGCACAACCTGCAAACGGTAGAGCACCGGCTTGTCAAATGACCAAGAGGGTGAGCTCAGCTCCATGAGAATGCTAACGACTTCAACGCCCCGCGTCACAGTTTGCGCCAATGGGTGAGAGGCGTCCAGGTCGTTAACATGATCGATTCCCGTAGTGAGCACCTCCAGCAGCGGCTCGTAGACATTAGCGTTGAAGCAAGCCCTGAATGCAAGTTCGTTGTATGGCGTCTTGCTCAGCAGAGCCTTGAGCATTCCCAAGCTGTGAAGCTGCAGAAGCGTCTTCGTAGTTTTTAGAGCACGCTCATCCTCGACTTTGTGGACATCGCTGCTGCTGGTTGTCCAGGGCAAGACCGTCTTAAGAACGAAGTCGATGTACTCGCCGAGGTGGCTTGTATTGACCTCGCAGTTCTCCACGAGCTTCTCGAAGAAAGACCCGAAGGCAATGGCATCTTGCAAGGACTGCAACACCTCATCAAACTTTCCCAAGATGAAGCCATCGAGCATCGGCCACATGTCCTCGTTCACGAACGGAACCAAGGCAGCCAAAATGCTGCCCGTGATCGGCTGTTTCAGCTTGAGCAGTTTGAAAAGAAGCGGAACAATATCCCTGCGATCAGCCGGGTCGACCGAAGTCGTTGACTTCCCGCGGAGGTATTGTTCAGCTGCAGGGTGGATCGCGACGCGCGCCATGAGGTGCAGATACGCTGAGAGCACGAGGATTGTATCGTCACTGAGTTGAGCCTGCTGCTGTGGGGGGAGCATTGCCTGGGGTGCTGAAGCCGAGGGCTGCGGGCCCCACTGAGGGGCTGAGCTCGACGGCGGCAGCGACGAGGTACCTGCCGGGAATGACTCGGAGCCAGCGGCCACCGTCGGCGGAGCGGTTGCAGAATTGAGCGATGCTGCGGGCTGCTGCGCCGGAGCTTGCGGATGGGCCGATGAGAGCGATACCAGACCAGGCATGGCGAAATCGTCAGCGACCTGGGCCGACGAAGGGATAGCTGCGCCGGGCACCGCCTGCGGTGACGACATCCCCCGGATGTAGTACTCTATGACATCGTAGATAGACGACCAGGTCAGCATGAACCCGTCGTCGCCCTGCACGGCCCGTTTCGTGCCGTTCTCGAGAAACTCGTGCACATTTTTGCAAGTCTCGGCGTCGTTTGCGAGCGCCGCCACGAGCTCGGTGAACGTGGCGGCCATGAAAGTGACCTGGCAGTCGGCCGCCCAGGTGAGGAATCCATACAGAGCGTCGCCCTCGTCCTCGAAGAATAACCGCGAAGAGTCCGGGTAGTTTTGGAAAGTGATCGCAACAAACAGGAAGAACCGTTCGAGATCCACGCCGGGCGACACAGCCTGCGCGTCCTCCTCGAGCTCGTTCATGGCCAGGTACATATCTTCCTCGCTCAGCCGCATTTCCTTCAGGATATCGGCGAGGTTCGTGATGAACTTTGTCGCCAGGGACTCCAAGGTCTGCTGCAGGCTGTCGAGCGAGGCCCTCGAGGGGACCGCTTGCCAGAACGTGAGTTTCGGCACGCGCAGCCGCACGAGCGAGTCGAAGCGCTCGAAATAGGTGTGGCCCAGAGAGCTGTTCACGTCGCTGGCCAGCGACATCCAGAACTCCAGCGCGCCCTCGTCGATCGCGTGTCGAACCGCATCGAGAACCGATGCGTAGGCTATTGATGGGGGCAGTGCACGCTCCTCGTCGGCGAGCGCCGTGTAGGCCACGAGAGCGAGGCCGGCTTGCCAGCACGGCTGCTTCCAGCGCGCCGTGGATGCAGATGTGAAGTAGGACCACAGCGACTTTGTGAACTCCTCGTTGTGCGGGGCCGAGAACCAGACGGACAGGGCCGGGAAATAGGAGAGGATGCGCGAGTCGAGGATCTCGAACGTGGCCAGATGGTTCAGCAAGCTTAGCAGCGAGTTGCCGCGGTTCTCCTTCGGAGCCGCGACCTCGAAATAGTTGTAGAGGATGCTGCCGAGGGCCTCGTGCTCCTTCACAAGGAACGCACGCTGCAGGGCTATGATTTGCGAGAACTCGGCGTTCTTCGCGAGCCCCATAAACTCGCCGGTCTTCAGTTTTTCATCGAGATCGGCCATGCTGCGCTCCACGGCCTTCAGCGCGTCGACAATGAGGTCCAAGCGCTTGGGCTCGGCGCCGAGCACGAGATCGAGATTCGCCTCGGGCAGCGACTCGAGGCCGAAGCGCACGATGTCGAGGATGTACTGTCTGCGCACGTAGTACAAGGTGAGGGCTGATTCCACGGCGCTGACCCGCAGGCGCTTAGAATCCTCGATGGCGTAGAACACAAGACGCGCAGCCACGATCTCGTCGAGGTTCAGCTCGTCCGCCACGCGCGCCGCGTCGTTCAAAAACGCATCGTTCAGCTCGATCTCGTCGCCGTCGATCTCCACGACCTTTTTCGCCAGAACCGCGCGGCTCTGGTCCGATTTCGGCGGAGACGCGAGCAGCTGCTGCAGATCCGATTTGATAGGTTCAAGAATCGTCGTGATTGTCGCGAGATCGAGGCCCGGGCCCGCGGCCACGAGCGCTGCGTGCGCCTGGCCGAATGGCACGGTGCTGCACTTCATTATGTTTCCAGAAGCTTGCGGAAACAGCAGTCGGGACGGGTTGTGAGCTCAGACTAAGCCGTGCAAAATCTCGCGGGAACTCGCTCGCTTTTGCTGGGTCTCGCTCGGCCGCTGGTTTTGGCTGGGCTGCTCTAAGTTTCGCTCATCATAACATCCGCCCAAACAAGACCCCGTGACCACGTGAACGGCGGAAACCTGCGCTGATCTGCGGAGACGAGGCTCGCGCTTGCTTCAAGTTGATGAAGCCCGTTAAACGAATCAATGAGCAGGCGGACATGGCCACGTTCGAGCGCTCGCCCGCGCGCAAGCGCCTGGGGTTCGTCATCGAGTCGCTTGCCCAGGCCGTTGCCGGGTACGAGGTGCCCGGGCCCGCGTACATCGTGCAGGATGCGACCGCGCGCAACGTCGTGGAGCGGATCGCCGCCGCCTCAAGCCTCGTGGACGAGATCAAGCCCGTCGAGACCCCGCAGAGGTTCGGGAACCCGAGCTACCGCGAATGGCTGGCGAGAACGGGCGCGCGGCTCGAGTCCGGAAACGACGAGCTCGACCACTATTTGAAGAACGCGTTCGGCTCCGCGCAACGAATTGACTTCGGCACGGGCCACGAGCTGAATTTCATAGCCTACTGGGACGGTTTGCTTCGGCTCGGCGGTAGCCCGAAGATCAGCGGCACAGACGTGCTCTTTGTGTTCTACCGCTACTTCGAGCTGTGCCGGAAAGTGATCAAGACGTACAACTTGGAGCCCGCGGGCAGCCACGGCGTGTGGGGCCTCGACGACCACTTCCACCTGCCGTTCATTCTTGGTGCTGCGCAGCTGTCGCAGCAGGGCCCATCAGACAGCCCCGTGCCGAAGGAGGTATCGGATCGCAGGGTTGTTGAGCAGTATAAAGACCAGAACCTGTATTTTGGTGCCATTGACTTCATTTACCAGGTCAAAACGGGCGCGTTTTTCGAGCACTCGCCCATGCTGTTCGACATCTCCGGCGTCAAAACATGGTCGAAGATCAAGGGCGGCATGATCAAAATGTACAACGGCGAGGTCCTTTCTAAGTTTCCTGTGGTCCAGCACTTCTACTTCGGCGAATTGTTTGCGTTCGAAGGCTGACCCGCTTGCATATCCTCGCATCACACCCAACACACCGCATACCAATACGTATATACATGTACCCTTCTAATGCATACCCTGCTCGTGCATATGGCAGCCCCTGCCCTAGGTGAAATTTAGCTGCTGATTAAGATTTTTTTTCGCAGTGAAAGGTCGTTTTAAGCCCAACTAGCTGGATCGACGGAGCCTTGAATCAATTGGTTTGCAATGGGTAAGAAAAGATCCGGAAGTGTTTCATTGAAGACCGCGGCCCAGCCGCAGCTGAGCAACGGGGCGTCCAAGAAGGCGAAAAAGGACCCGAATGCCGCGCACGACAACGATCTCTCGGTCGAGGAGCTTGAGAAACAGCTGGCCGAGGAGGGAATTATCACGGCCAGAGACATTGGCGAGGACGAAGAGGACGACGAGGACAGTGACGACTTCGGCAAGGAGTTCGAGGAGGAGGTCGAGGACGATTCGGAGGATGCAGTTGACGACGACGACGATTCTGAGCCTGAAGACGAGGATGTGTCTGAGGACGCATCTGAGGAGGCCGCTGAGGAATCCGCTGAGTCCGAGGAGGAAGAAAAGCCCGTGAAAGAGCAGGCGAAGCCCAAGAAGGGCAAGCCCGAAGCTCTTCCTGCGAAGGAATCTAAAGCTGAGTCGTTCACGATCCAGGGCGGATCCTCGACGAAATCCTTCGGTGATCTCAACCTGAGCGAGCCGACGCAGCGTGGCATTGATGCTATGGGATTCAAGACCATGACGTCCGTCCAGGAGCACACAATCCCGCCATTGCTCGCCGGACGCGATGTGCTGGGTGCGGCCAAGACGGGAAGCGGCAAGACGCTCGCGTTCCTGATCCCTGCGATCGAGATGCTGTACTCACTGAAGTTCAAGCCTCGCAATGGCACGGGTGTCATTGTCGTTTCGCCCACGCGCGAGCTGGCGCTGCAGATCTTCGGCGTTGCGCAGGAGCTGCTGCAATTCCATAGCCAAACGGTGGGCATCGTGATCGGCGGTGCGAACCGTCGCCAGGAGGCCGAGAAGCTTGTGAAGGGCGTGAACCTTTTGATTGCGACGCCTGGCCGTCTTCTGGACCACCTGCAGAACACCGAGGCCTTTGTGTTCAAAAACCTGAAGTCGCTTGTCATCGACGAGGCGGATCGGATCCTGGAAATCGGATTCGAGGAGGAAATGCGCCAGATCATCAGGATCCTGCCTTCGGAGGGCCGCCAAACCATGCTGTTCTCGGCGACGCAAACAACGAAGGTCGAGGACCTCGCGCGCATCTCGCTGCGCAAGGGCCCGCTGTACATCAACGTCGACGAATCCCGCGACACGGCGACGGCCGATGGCCTGGAGCAGGGCTACGTTGTTTGCGAGAGTGACAAGCGGTTCCTGCTGCTGTTCACGTTCCTCAAGCGCAACCGCAACAAGAAGGTCATTGTGTTCTTCAGCTCGTGCAACAGCGTGAAGTACTATGGAGAGCTCCTAAACTATATTGACATGCCCGTGCTCGATCTGCACGGCAAACAGAAGCAGCAGAAGCGAACAAACACATTCTTCGAGTTCTGCAACGCAAAGACGGGCACGCTGCTTTGCACGGATGTCGCTGCTCGTGGCCTCGACATCCCTGCCGTCGACTGGATCGTGCAGTTTGACCCTCCTGATGACCCCCGCGACTATATCCACCGCGTCGGACGAACCGCGCGTGGATCACAGGGCAAAGGCAAGAGCCTTATGTTTTTGCTGCCGAACGAGCTCGGATTCTTGCGATACTTGAAACAGGCTCGCGTGCCGCTGAACGAGTACGAGTTCCCGTCGTCGAAGATCGCCAATGTGCAGCCGCAACTGGAGAAGCTTGTGAGCAGCAACTATTGGCTCAACAACAGCGCCCGCGACGGCTACCGTTCGTACCTCCAAGCCTACGCGTCTCATCATCTGAAGCAGGTCTATCAGATTGACAAGCTCGACTTGGTGCGCGTCGCGCGGTCTTTCGGGTTCTCAGTTCCCCCGAAGGTGAACATCACGATCGGCCAGAGCGGACGGGTTCCGGGCAGCAAGAAAAGGCATTAATTTATTGCATCAGATACACATGTAATACGGCGAGAATTCTCGACCACGCAACCGAATACTGAAATTTATTGGTGTAGCGGCGGTTCCGATACGGGCAGGCTGTATCGTACGCGAAGGCGAAACGAGGTGTGGGACACAAGACGATTCGACGTGAATCGCTTAGCCGATTTAGCTCGAACGATCCTGGGCAATGGCAGAATCGCAAAGCAGGCCCAAGCACCCGCAGTCCCAGCGGATCCAAGCGATGCGAGCGGATCGAAGAGGACCAGTCAGATCAAAACATCCTTATAAGTGCGTTCGTGAGCGGCTAGCATAATGCTGTATGTAAAGCACGAACTGGCCCGCATTCAAGACCTGGCAGCGCGCAGCGTATCATGAATGGAGGCTCGAAACGCATGCGAGTCAGCGATCCCAAATATTTGAGAACCAGACAGATCAGACGCGCTTGAAATATATTTGCGATTAAAGTATCTATATAAAGCACGAACTGGCCCACTGTGTCTGCACGGTAGCGAGACAAGCGTGGAACAGACGATCGAAACGCGGGTCTGCGATTCCCGCGGATCCAGGAGAACCAGACAGATCGAAACACCCGAATATATTCGCGCCGACATTAGCGTATTACTTTATATAGAGCACTGAGTGGCCCGCCCATTCGACGAGCAAATAGCGGCGAGGTATCATGGATGGTATTGGAAAAAGCATGCGAGTCAGCTTAATATAATAGGTGCATAGATTATATATCCTACCGTATTTTTAGGCACGGGCGGCGGCAGCAGCCGGGTTGATCCGCTTGCCGTCACGGTTGTAGCGCGCACGGACAGGCGGGGTACGAATGCGGCGGTTCTCCCGCGAGCGCACGCGAACAATACGGTTGTGAATGGCGCAAGACACGCAGTAGGCAACCTTGACGTAGATCTTGGGGAGCACGTACTCCTGGTAGACGCTGGCCTCGCTAATGTCACGCACAGCGGCGTTCTCAACCATGTTACGGATGCTGAAACGCTTGATGGCCTTGTCCTTGGCGACCATACGGTTGCAGTTGGCGCAGCGGACGGGCTTGACGTGGCCACGTCCACTCTTGTTGCGTCCGTTAGAAGCTCTCTTCTTAGGCATTTTGAGTAGTTACGGCTAAGGTGCTCGAAGTGAAATATGTTTAGGCTTAGGCCAGATGAGCGGCGCCGGGACGGGAGCGTCGGTGGGAACCATCACGTGTATGCTTACGCAAGCCCTGAGCCCTTCCGCTGGAGCAAATGGCGAAACTTTGTCAGCTCGATTAGATCAGGGCAGGGGCGCGTGCGAGCAGGCCCGAGCCTAGGAGCGTGTCGAGACCGGGGTACTGGCCTCAATTGCGCTTCAATTCGTTAGCAATTAGATGGTGAACGTCGTGTACGCCATAAAGTCTCGCGAGGCTGTCCCGGAGGTGTGTGGCGAGCTTGCTACGGCCATTGTGGAGAACAAGGCCAGCCAGCATCAAATCGGGCTCATTGTGTTTGGAAACGCGGCTCACGAATACATTCCCGTCCAGAAGCTGACGGTTGCTCTTGTAAATCAACTGCGAGAAGCTGCATATAGCGCGTTCGAAGACCTGGGCGGGCCGAGCGAAGCCAAAGACGCCGTATTCATTGACCACGCGCAGCAAGTGATCCGCGAGCTTCCTGGGCCAGTTCATGTATCCATTGCAGTTGCCGATATAGGAAACGAGGCAGTTGAAATACTGGACTCGAAAGCCAAGACCGCAGACTTGCCCTTCGGCCAGGGAAGAAAGCCCGTGCCTGGCCCGAAGCAGGTCAAGGCAGTCAAGACTTTCGACGGCTCGTTTACAATCGGCGATCCCGAAAAGCCGCTTTTAGAAGTTCCCGTGGTGTTCTATCCGGTGACAAGGCGCTCGACACCGCCAGATTCTGCGGTGTTTGTGGAAAATAGGCGTGTTGTGCGCAGCTCAACGCTGAAAGCCGAGTCGGGCGCTGCGATCCAGCCGTCGAACCTCGAACGCGGCTACATGTACCTCAACGAACTCATTCCTGTCGACCAGGGCGTCCAAGAATTGATGGACGGTGAGTTTCCTGGAGCCCAAAGATGGAAAAAGGCATTCGAGTTGCTGGCAACCGTGCCTGAGATCCCACCTTGGCTCCCCTTAGAACATACCGACCTTGTTGTAGGAACCACAGAAGCCGCAGCCGAGTTCTTCAAGGCATTTTCTGCGGCATTGGCTCAATCGAAAATGCATGCTATTGCCAGGCTGTGCAGGGACCCGCGGCGCGGAGCCAATGGCGAGAAGAAGCTCAAGGGTAAGCTCGACCTCGTTGCACTGCAACCGAGTGCCAACGGACAGCTCATATGCTCACCTTTGCCTTTTAAGGAGGATTTCAAATCCTACTATCGGTTTGCAGAGCTTGCATCGGAGCCCAGACCTGAGGAGGTCGAGTTCGACGCGCTCATGGACGAGCTTGTAGACGGCATGGAGCTGACAACGGCCCCAGTTCCTCAGCGCAACGAGCTCATAGAGCGCGTTTCACTCTACATCCGCAACAAAATCGCGGATGGTGAATCAGAGATCCCGCCGGTGCCTGAGCCGACGTCGATAAAGCCGAACCCACACCTCGTCGAGCTGTCCATGCAGCTCATGTCTGGATTCGGCATTGTCGAACGCGCTGGTCCCAGTGAGGCTGCTGCGCAGCCCTCGAATGCTGAATTCGAGTTCTTCTAAAGTTTTGAGATGCGATCGCTTGTGCACAGTACGCGTGCCACGCATAGTAGCGCGTACCAGGGCTGGGGAGCGGTTTAATGCATGCCTAATTGGGTAGGAGGTGCTGTGCACTATACAAACACTCTACCGCGCGCGACTTCTAGCCCGTTACACTCGCACATACCGCATGATCACAGAAGAAGTGCTGAAGGACTGCTTCAGCAAGATGCTGCGAAGCATCGAAAATTACCGCGCCTATGTACACGACTACCTGGAAGCTCTCGAGGAAGATGCCGCATTCACGAGCCAGGAACTACAAAATATCGTGTCGGAAATCCACAGGTCGCAGTTGCATGATGACGAACAGAAATTTTACGACGGTTGCAGCGCCCTCGAGGCGAGGACGCAGCTGCTCTTCATGCAGCGGCCTCTCAAGGAGGGCGAGTTGCGCCGCACCGACACTTATCTTTTATAGGCGCTGTCACTAAAATACGGTTATTTGCTAAGACAGAAGCACACCTGCCAGTACGAACAGAACAAGGACATAGCATAAACAACCTGCACTGAATGCGATGCCAACTACTTGTTCATGTTAAACTACATGGTGTACTTGTCTCAAAGTAATGTAATGAAGGCCTTCACGTCATGACGTCGGGGTGGTCGCGGCCAATGAACTCCTTGAATGAAAGGAACGAGGTGATCTCCTTGATTGGCTCGGCAAGGTACTCCTGGGCCGAGGCGCCGTACTCGGCGTGGTTGCTCTCGTACTTCTCGAGATACAGGCGGATCGTGGCACCCGAGGAGCCCGTGCCGCTCAAGCGGACGACGGTGCGGGCCCCGCCCTTGAACTTCACGAACAGACCCTGGTGCTCGCTCTTGGACCCGTCGAGGTCCGTGTAGCTGAAGTCGCCGGCCTCCTCGACCACGAGGCTGCCGCCCTTGACGAGCTCGGAGCCCACGAACTTCGGGTCTGCGATCGCGTCGCCGAGCTTCTTGATGACCTTTGCCGCGCCCTCGCTGCTGACCTGCTCGTAGTCGTAGCGAGTGAAGAAGGTCCTGCCGTACTCCTCCCAGAAGGCCTGCTGGATGTCGCGGATGCCCACGGGCTTGCCCGCGGCCTTGGACTCGCCGGCGATGATGTTGAGCCACGCGAGGATGGCCCAGAGGCCGTCCTTTTCACGGACGTGGTTCGATCCGGTGCCGAAGCTCTCCTCGCCGCAGATCGACAGCTTCTTTGCGTCGAACAGCGCGCAGAAGAACTTCCAGCCCGTCGGCACCTCGTAGCACTCGAGGCCCTGCTTCTTGGCGACGCGGTCAATGGCTCCCGACGTCGGCATCGACCGCGCGAGGCCGTAGATGCCCTGCTTCTGGAAGTACGGGATGTGCTTCGCGGCGTAGTGCGCGATGATGGCCACGGAGTCGCCCGGGCTCACGAAGGCGTGCGCGCCGTAGATCATGTTGCGGTCGCCGTCGCCGTCGCTCGCCGCGCCAAACGGCAGGTTCTCCTTGTCGACGCGGTCAACGAGCGTGCGCGCGTACGTTAGGTTCGGGTCCGGGTGCAGCCCGCCGAAGTCCGGCTGCGGATGGCTGTTCTGCACGGCAGACTCGGGGCACCCGAACTCCTTGAGGAAGATCGCGCGGCCGTACGGGCCCGTGACGCCGTTGAGCGAGTCGAACAGCGTCTTGAAGTCCTGCTTGTGCTCCTGCAGGAAGCTGCCGATGAGCTGGAAGTCGAAGATCGACTTCATGTACTCGACATACTCGGCAACCGAGTCGATCACCTGCACCTCGAGCTTGCCGTCGTAGTATGTGGTGACGCCAACGTCCTCGAGATCGATATGGATCCGGTGCTCGGAGCCGACCTTGTAGTCGGAGAGCTTCGTGCTCTCGTCGTAGATCTTGTTCGTGACGGGCTCGGGCGCCGGCGCACCGTTCGCCATGTTGTACTTGATGCCGAAGTCCTTGTCCGGGCCGCCCGGGTTGTGGCTCGCCGTCAAGATGATGCCGCCCGTCACGTAGTCGAATCGGCGGATGATGTAGCTCGCGGCGGGCGTCGACATCAGCGCGTTCTGGCCAATGATGAGCTTGCTCACGCCGTTGCCGGCCGCAAGCTGCGCAATGATGTTCACGGCCTCGTGGCAGAAGTAGCGGCCGTCTCCGCCAACGACCAGCGACGCGCCCTTCACGCCCTCGGGGATCGCGTTGAAAATGGCCTGCACAAAGTTCTCCGTGTAGTGCGGCTGTTGGAACACCTTCGTCTGCTTGCGCAGCCCCGAAGTTCCTGGCTTCTGGCCCTCGAAGGGCTTTGTCTTCACAAGAATCCCAGACATGTTGATGGACACTCAGGCTTCACGTTCCGATCCACGTTGCTAGCATAGTAATCAGGCACCGTCTAGGGTTTGCCCTACAGAGCTGCTGCAGTCGCGAGATGTGACCGGTCGAGGCCAGATTTGCGAGGCGAGCGGCACGTTTAGCGAATTGGGGCGCATTGGCTTTGCAGGGGTCGTCGGCACTGTTGTGCGGGTAAATTTATAGCATGTATGGGGGCTCGCTAAGGCGAGATGTGTAGGTGCCGTTGACACCGCTGACCAGTTTCTTTCGCGGTGGGAGTCCCTAGAGTTGGTGGAGTCAGTGGAGTCAGTGGATTCGCAGGTGTGTCAAATTGCGTCGTGCCGCATTCGTCTGTCCGAATTGGCAGCCGATCGGGCCCGTCTGCGGCTGCCTGCACGCAACCAGGGCCGGCAATGCCTCTGCGCCTGAATCTGTATAAGTATATCTATGTACATGCAGTGGCTATGCTACAGGTAGTGAATTGGCGCATTTAGTGGCGGTATTTCCGCGGTGCGCACAGCCGATCTGTAGATCTATGCGCTGATCCATGAGCGGATCCATGCGCTGATCCATGCTGATCCATGTGCTGTTGATCTACACACGACAATGTACGCGCAAATACCGTACCAATGACTCCTCGCGCTGGTCTAGTGGCCTCCAGCGCCGTTGTAGCCAATGGCCGCAGGTCTATGCGCTGTTCTTGGCGTTCGCGGTGGCGTCCTTGACGGCAACGGTACGCAGCTGCACGCCGTGCCACTTCGCAATCTCGTCACCAAGAACGTCATAAACCATCTTCTGCTGCTTCACGGGGGTCAGGCCGGCGAATTTCGCCGACTCGATGCGGATCGCGAACATCGATCCGCAGCCGCCGCTGACGTCCTGCACAAGCAGCTGCTTCGGCGCAAAGCTCTGCTCGAGCTTCGAGAAGATCTCGTTCTCGTACTCGCCCTCTGGCCGCTGCAGCGAGTAGAACCTCAGGCCGCGCGCGGCTCTTCGCAAAACAGGGACTCTCGCTCTCAACATGGTAAAGTGCGTAGTAATCACACGCTCGGCTATAGAGTCTGTGTGGAACGGATAAATATAGAGGAGTACGAATATGGAGGCGATGGATTGTAAAAATTAGTAGGAATTCAAAACAAAAATAAAAATAAGTCGGGTTGAGCAACGGATTTGCCGGCCGTGTGATTGGCTGGGAGTCCTTGCCCGCTCAGCACGGCCGATCAGGCCCGATCGAGTTGCGTTGGGCGTGCGCAGTCGCTTCGAAGTTCTTGCGAAGCAGCGAGTTCACCACAAGTCCATTGCGAATCGGTGCGGGCACACTAGTGGGGAAAATCTGCATCGAGTGCCCGATCCGCGTTGCATCGATTTTCGGATGCTGTGACATTTCCGCGGTGCATCTGTGCTTTCATATGCGCATTACATTCATGTGCGCGATACATTCATGTGCGCGTTGTATTCATGTGCGCATTGCAATCATGGCTGCGCTGGCTGTGACGTTCGGTTATGGTAGTGCATGTCGTTGTACTGAGACCTATGCGTTAAATTAGGATATATAATTCACTCCTGCAGAAGAATGTTCCTCTTCTCCAGGACACGCTGCTGGCGGCGGTCGCGAGCGGCCTTGTTACGGGCGCGGCGGGCCTCGGCCTCGTCCTGGAGGCTCTTCTCACGCTGCGACTGGGCCTTGGCCTTGATGATGTGCTCGATCACGGCACGCTTGTGCTTGAAAGTGTTACCCTTCGCCTCGCGGTAGAGAGTGTGGTACAGGTGCTTGTCGATCTTGCCCTGCTCGCGGTACTTCGAGAGCACGCGGCGCAGAACACGCTGGCGGCGCATCCACAGGACCTGCACGGGCATACGCGCGTTCGCGGTACCCTTGCGCTTACCGTAGCCACGGTGACGTCCGTTCGAGCGGGCCTCGTGGAACGCTCTGGTGCGGCCGCGCGAGTGGCCGCCGACGGGCTTCGCGATGATGAGGCCGTTCGACACAAGCTTGCGGACCTCCTGGCGCGAGTTCGCAAGACCGACCTGCGAGCTCTCGTTCGGGTCGAGCCAGATCTTGTTCTTGCCCACGCCCAAAACGTCGGACGCAAGGCGCTTCTGGAGTCTGAGGTTCGGCATGTCCAGTTCTGTGAAAAGTTGTGTAGGAAGAAGAGGTTTTTTAACAATGCCTTTGTGCTTCGGTAAGCCTGGCGTGACTGCAGATGCAGGCTCCCGCCCTTATCCTGGCTATTCTCCCAAGCGGGCGCCCTAGCCCGAGCGCAGTCAGCGCTGCTCCGCAGCGTTGGTGCACGTGGATGCTTAGTCGTAGCCCTGAGCCCTCATAGCACCGGCCATATCGGCCAAGACCGCGCGCTCGGCCGGCGGTGCAACCGAGCTGCTCCGCTGCAATTGCACTGAAAAATCCGTTTCGAATCTGTTTTTTGTGCAGATTCTTCGGCCGCGCCCTACGTGTAGCGCGCGGCCCGTCCGACCGGGGTCAACCCTGAACCAGAAAAATATCTGCTCGACATGGCGAAATCATTGAGGTCGAAGAAGCAGCAGGAAAACAAGATTCTGAAGCGGCAATCGGTGTTTGGAGCCGAGGCCAAGGCACGCGAAGCCCGGATCGCCGAGAGGTTGCACCAAGCCGCAATTGATGAGATCCTCGCCAAGCAGCAGAAGCCCGCGGATCGTCCGGCGGATCGCACGGCGGACGGCGCGGCAGACGAGCCCGCGGACCTCGCTATGGAGGTCGACGCGTCGGCGGATGCTGCCAGCAGGCCGGCGAAGAAATCGACCGGTGGCTGGAGCAAGCGGAAGGGCGGCCGGAAGTCGCGGAAGTCGCGGAAGTCGAAGAAATAAACTGATAGATGTGCCTTACCAGCAATTGGCTACCAGTGCTGTGACTTACTAGTAGTCTAGCCGTTGTTGGCAATGACTGGCATTGGACTCGTGCCGAGCTCGCGCGGCTCGCTGAGGCGGACTCAGCCTGCATGCCGGGCTCCCGCCTCCTGGCCCGCCGCCTCCTGGCCCGCCCTCCAGCACAGGTGAAAAAAGCCTCATGTGCCTCTGCGGGCTAATTTGGAACGCAATTGCGTTGGCGTGCGCTTAATTAACTCAATCTCAACTTGTGGGCGCTGCGAGCACAGATCGGTCCGCGAGGCGCGCACTGCGGCGGAATTCGGCCTGCAACTAAGCATCCGATCCACGGAACCGTGCGCACTGGCCCCGACGTGGACCGCGAGCCGCACCGCAGCCGGCTTTAACTTATTTATTTATTCAATAAACCGTAGAAAAGGGCTAGGTTCAGCTTCGGGGCAGCAGCGCGTGTAGAGGGCAGACGCGATGACTTAGCACGTTGAACCGGACGACCTAAACTTCGAATAGGGCGACCGAGTGCTTGGAAAGTCGAGCGCCTGGGTTCCTACGTTCATGCACCGAAGGTCCGACTCGGCAATTTCAGCAGCGTTGGACTTGAACGAACTCTCGGACCTCTCGGACCCCGAACCCCTAGAGCTAGAGGATCTACGCGAGACCCCAGCCCCCGGCACCGACCCCGACCTCGACACGGCCCCCGAATCCGACGTTGAGCCGATGCCTGTCCGCAGAGTCGGTTTGCGCAGCATCCCGCTGCGTGCGCTTGTGTGCGTGCTGCTTTGGTACGCGTTCAGCATCAGCCTGTCCGTGTACAACAAGTTCATGTTCTCGCCGAGCGGCATGGACTTCAAATTCCCGATTCTCACGACGTCGATCCACCAGTTGACGCAGCTGCTGCTGGCCATGCTGGCATTGAGCGTGATGCGCGTGCCGGCCACGCTGCTGCCCTTCCAGGAGCGGCTGAAGTCGATCCCCGCGGGCCTCGCCAGCGCCTCGGACATCGGCATGGGCAACACGAGTTTGCTGGTTGTTTCGCTGAGTTTCTACACGATGATCAAGTCCAGCGCGCTCGGCTTCGTTCTCCTGTTCAGCGTGCTGTTCGGCATCGAGTTCCCGAGCTGGCGCCTCGCGGGGATCATCGGCGTCATGACCGTCGGCGTCTTCATGATGGTCGCGGGCGAAACCGACTTCGATCTCCTCGGCTTTTTCCTCGTGCTCGGTGCCGCGTGCTCGTCGGGCCTTAGGTGGGCGCTCACAAAGATCATGCTCAATGGCGGCTCGGCGATCCCCGGGAAAAGGGACGGGAAGAGCCAGCCGCACCAGAAAAAACCGCACCCCGTCCAGACGATTCTCGTGCTCTCGCCGATCATGTTTGTGACGCTCGTGGTGTGGGGGTGCGCGATCGAGGGCCCCCGCGAGTTCGCCATGGCGTCGATGTGGCGGAACCGATCCGTCTTTAAGGGCATCTGCTACATCGTGTTCCCCGGGATCCTTGCATTCGGCATGACGTGGGCCGAGTTCGAGCTGCTGAGCGTCACCGGGCCGCTCACGCTGGCCATTGCCGGCATCTGCAAGGAGGTGGCCACGATCATTGTTTCCATGTTCACGTTCAATGACAAGCTGTCGGCCCTCAATGGCGTCGGGCTCGTCGTCACTGTCTTGTCCATCGCCATGTACCACTACCATCGCATAGAAGTTTAGATATAGTTCATTTATCAGTGCATATCCCTCGATAAACGTGACGATCCATGGTAATGCTGTGTCTGCTGCACTGATGCCGCTGGCTTGTCTACCCGCACTATATATGCACAACTATACGCACTTAGACATCTATATATATATATATACACACTTATCGCACAGCTCATCACTGAACAACTGCATGCTCACAGACCTGATGATACCTCGCCCGGTACGTCTCTAATGAATACTCCTTGCGTAGCATATTATGCTTAAACGATCTTCGCGGCCATATACACATCAAAAATAGTTGATCGTCCTTTACCGACCAAATGCATTGTGAGCCCAGATCGGGCGATACGTTCCCAGCCGCATCTCTAATGACTATTCGTAGCTGCTTATCACGTTCAAGCTATTTAGACAGCCGATTTGTTCGGCCGCGATTGCCGACTGCTCAATGGCACTATGGTTACCAGCTGGTCTCTTAAGTCGCACGTTGGTCATAAAATTGTTACTGATTATCAACACGTTGTCCGCGGGTTTTCTACATTGTCTCTGAAGTATTCCATTAACGCTTAGCATCTCTGGGCAATTCATATATCACACATTGGCGCTGCTGCTTATTATCGCTCAAACTAGCAGCTGTAATTACCGCGATTAGCGGTCCTGATTTCCGAAGAATACCCTAGATCATTGCTTAATTACCGCATCGTTATCGCCGAGCTGATCCTCCAGCCAGAAAATGCTTAATTGTTGATGGCCGTTCGCGTCACTGAATATACCAGCGGATCGCCATGGTATTCGGGCCTAAGCCTCCCACGCAGGCTTTCTCGCTTGTTCACACAATAAAATAGCTACTTGTTGTATATTGCATGCCTTTTGCTCGCCTGCTGTTACCCCATGCAGTATCCATTATTAGCCTGCTTGACTCATCGCAGATCGTGCCTGCTTGCGATTGGCCCACGGGGCGTTCCTCGGCCTAGGGGCCTACGACGGTGCCATTGCGCCTAGCAAGTCTTTTAGCCTACAAATGTACTTGAAACTTATCACTTATAGTATAATAGGCGAGCCCGTGAGCGGTGGCCCCCACACCGGCTGTCATGTCCTGTTTATATTTGCGCTGATGTTCCCCCAACAGGGCGCCTGCAAGGTTTGTGTTTATCCGTCCCTCTGATAGATTAGTCCGCTGCTATCTGGCCCCGGGCCTGCCGGATCGAGGATCGCTGGGTTTGAAGTGTTTCAGATAAGCCCCTGGCGGCGGGGCCGGTTGCTATCTCGGGGCGACGAACGAAGCAATGAATTGGATGCGGGTGGTAAATTCAGAAAGCATTGATGGAAAACCCTAGAGCAGTGCAACGTTTGAAAAAGCGGTGTATCAAGAGCTTGCGATTTACCCGGCAGCCACAGGCTCGGTGGGATTTGGGGCCCACGGTGGCGGGCCTGTGGCGTCCAGCATGCACTGCCCAACCCTTAAATAATAATTTGTTCGGTTCTTTGCGTTATTATTTCGTGGAAGCGCCGCACTGCGTCTTGGGACGGTCGTATATGCGCGCGAGTTGCAGGGGACCCTGCAGGAGGGGTCGATCTACCCTAACGGGACTGCACGAAAACAATAGATATGGCAATGATTCACCGACCCCTTGGCCCACGACGAGCTGGGCGCCGGGAAAAAGATTGGGATGCTCCCTGCACGCATATTCCAAAGCCGGCTGCCTCGCAGACAAAGCCCCAGCGAAGGCGCTAACAACAACAACTTAAACCACAGCGGCCCCTCCAGGGCACGGGCATGGCCCAGGGCATATAGGATCGCTGACATTCCGTCATCCAATGCGTGCCGCTGATTTCCAGACCCCCCCTAGGACCCGCGGCGAGGACAACGGCGCCCTTGCCCTCGTGTGAAAACCCGCGGTGCTGGCCCTGCCTGACTAAAGAGACATTCGCCTGATCATTTAAAGGCAACCGCAGATTCCCCAGACACACGAGCGCGACACCGGCATTTGACCCCCAGGGATTGTCCAGAATGTTTGCCTCTGCGCACAACCACCTCAGCGCGCGCCTGGGCCCCGCGGACTCGCGCGTGGCCTTCTCCCTCGTAGCTGTGCTCCTCGTCGTCGGTACGCTCGTTGCTTTCGCAAGGTTCGTGCGCCGGCTGCGCACGCGGCGCTCCAGAGCGTTCCCGCTCTTCCCCAAGCGCCGCACGGTGCTCCTCGAAAAATCCGTGGGCCCCGGCTACGCGCAGCCGTGCTCCACGGACGCCGAGTTCCAGTACCAGATCCAGGACTTCTGTTCCATGGATGACCTCTACCCCGCGCCCGAGGAGGACGTTCCGCGGCCGATCCCGCACTACCAGCGCGAGCTGCAGCAGCGGATCCCTGATCGCGCGCAGTCGCGGTCTCCGGCGCGCTCCTACGACCGCCCGCACTACGCGGGGCAGCCGCGCATGCAGCACGAGTTTTCCTGGCAGCTAGGCGAGCCTGCGTCGTGGAGGCAGCCGTTCTGGAAGCAGGAGCCGCCTGTGTACGTGCACCCGACCGTGCAGGAGGAGCTGCCCATGGAGCTCTGGCTGCCCGACGAGTTGGCCGTGCCGAAACCCGAGGCGCCGCTTTCGGCGTCGCCAGAGTCGCCCGCGCGCAGCTCGGCTGAGCCCGAGCACACGTACGTTCCCGGCGACGAGGCGGCGACGCCGTTCGGGCCGGATCAGCGGCTCACGTGGAGCCAGGACGTCGACGAGCCCGCGGACGAGCTCACGGCCGTGATGTTCGGGCCGAAGAAGGAGGTGACGAACTCGCCGGTGCCGCGCACGCGGCCGGCGTCAGAGGTGCCGCGCGTGTTCCCGCCGCCGGCCGATCGGTTTGCGTGGAGCAGCCCGCCGGACTTTGGCCCACTGAACGACCGCCCGACCATCAGCCCGCCCACGCACCACGCACCAAGCAAGCATTCGCCGTTCAGCGGGTTCTCGAAGGCCGGCGAGCCGTCGCCGATGAGCCTATCCGCCTACGCCAAGCGCGGCCACCACATGAACGCGCTCCCATCGCCCCCACACTCTGCGCGCGGCAGCAGTGAAAGCGGCAGCGAGTCCAGCGACCACCAATTCAAGTGCCCGAACTGCAGCGCATCATTCCGTATTCGCGGGTACCTCACCCGCCACATGAAAAAGCATGCAGAGACCATGAAGTTTAATTGCCCTTTCTACCGCTGCCTGTCCGACGACAGGAAGTGCCACCAGACCGGTGGGTTCAGCCGCCGCGACACCTTCAAGATGCACCTCAAGGCGAGGCATTTCGCGTACCCGAAGGGCACGGCCCGCAAGAGCAGGCCGAACTGCGCGGGCAAGTGCTGCGGCTGCAACCTGACGTTCGCAAACAACGAGGTCTGGATAGAAAGCCATCTCCTGGCGGGCGAGTGCCCGATGACGGAAGTGGAAAACAATTATGACACTGACCAAGACTCTGCATAGGCAATTTCTCTTTCGAATCAATATATTTATTTATTTATACCTATCATTTCTTCTTTTACGCTAACGGCTCAATGATCTTCTGTACTTTGTGAACAACCGACTGGCTGCACGCGGATCCAATGGATCCAATGTGCGGCCGTATTCCACGAGGCCGAGACACGAGTTCTGCGTTCTGGTGTATGCAGGTACATGCACGCACAGCCTCAGCATCATATGATTATTTGGGTGCGTGTCAAGCAACAGATCGTCAAGGGGGTCGTCTGCCGTGGCGAAACCAGGTGATACATTGATGTGCGATTCGTTGCGCTGCTACAATTTGCGGGCCGTGTCGCAAGGCCAGCTCAAAGCACGGATCAGAGCCAAGCGGTGAGACTCCTCGCTCCGAGCCTTAAACATGGGTCGACGCTGATGCCACCAATTATGCCGTTTTGGGTTTCGCAATTTACCGCATATCATGATAGTAAACGTACAGTGACGTGACGTACAGTGACGGCCTTAATACCGGTTTAGTCCCTCAGTGGTGCTGTAAAGCGATACAAAGAAAGACGTGCCATTGACACGACCGCGCTCAATATGTAGAGTTGAATTGGTGATCCAGCGAAATTAGTGTGGGTCCGGTAATTCCCTTATGAGATGCTGTGGAAGTCAAAGAGCTTCATGTGCTAGCTAATATGTGTCGATCTAGACATTTGGTAATTTATACAAAGATCTGCTCACAAGCTTGTTCAACTCGTACGCAGATTGCGAGTTTACTCGACATCCTAGTGCGCCGACCTTGGACCCACCTTGGGATCCGGATCCGCCTTGTGATGGACATTGGGATCCGCCGTGGGATCCACATTGGGATCCACATTGGTGCATGGCTCGTGCCCCGAGGCGGCCCCTGGGCAAGGGTGGGCAGTCGACCCCGACGCATAGCTTTTTTTCTTCTTTCTTTCGTTGCGAGGGCTGACAGATCGCATACGAAGCTACTGACGAGCTGTGCTCGTATGAACGCTTTGGGGAAAGTCTCCGGTTGAGGTCAAGCAGAAATGTATCTTGGTATAGTCAGGATGGCCCGGTGCTCGACGTGTATTGTCTTTATCCTAAGACCCTCTGGTTCTCGCGTGAGAAGGTGCACTTAGCCGGGCTTTGGCCTCTAGACGACGACAGCCAGCTGTCAACTGATAGATATGCAGATCGCTCTACTCTGCGTACAGAGTAGAGAGAACTCGATGGAGCTTACTCTCAGCCTTCGCCTTTTCCTGCCTAGTCTGCAGACGCAAGTCTGGCAGCGCGAGGTCGAACTCGCCAGGTAGATTCATGCTGATTATGCTGTATGTGTTGATGTGATGAATATCCTTTAATTATAGAGTCAAGCTCAGAGGGCACAGCCCGTTGTTGATACTCGTGGAAGTTTCTGATAACCACAGCAGGCATAGCAGCATCAATGGCTCATGGGCACGCAGATCAGTGCTGCGGATAGTTCAGAGCTGCATGTAGTATATAGTAATACTGTTGTTCATGTGTGCGTGTATGTGCGTTTACGTGTGCGTCTACGTATGTGTTCATATGCACGTCCAGAGCCACGTCCAGGTGCGCCCCGGGCCGCTGCACTAGACGCATCTTCGGCATTCTCTTGCGCTTCGCTGTATATGACTGTTCATTGATGGCTGCATATTGACACTATGACGTACAGGTGCTGCAGGCTCACGACGCGGTCGTTCAGCTGCACTAGACTACTGGCCTTCTTTTCTGTCTTTTCTGCTTAGCTTTAAATAAATTATAATGTAGATCGACTGGTACTGCTTTACAATTTGATATAGATAGAATATGATATAATTGGGACTCGGCAGCTAAAACTCCCGTTCGGGACTGCCGAGGTGAACATTGCTCGTTTGTATTCAGTGGTCATGCTATAGCCAAACTTCCGACACGCCCGCGGCCATTGCTACAGGCCTATGCAATCCTCTCGTGGTCCTCTCAGATGACTGGCCAGCGTTTACCTTGTGTCTTCCTAGCTCCTACTGGTTGGCTGGCTGCTACCGAGCTGCCGCCTAGCCCCTGCCGGCTGCCTCCTGTCGGCGATCTCCTGCTGACTACCTGCGAGTTATCTCCCGCGAGTTATCTCCTGCGAGTTATCTCCTGCCTACTTAGTTTTTGCCCTGCGGCTGGTGCGGGGGCGGCGCCTGGGGGTACATCGGCGCATACTCGCCATTTGGCCCCTGCAGGCCCTCGGGCTGCATTGCCATGAGAGCGGCTGTGTCAAGAGGGGCGCCGTTGGGGAATTGACCCCCCATGTTTGGTATCTGCGAGCCGAACTGGCCGCCGACGCCCGGCGAGAAGGGGTAGCCCTGGTAGTACTGGGGGTTGCCCGGTGGCACCTTGTACCCCTGGGCGGCGAACTGCTGGAGATGGGGCGGGAAGCCGGAGACTGCGATTGCCTGCGCCTGCGCCTGCATGGCAGCACGGACGGCCGCTGCGTGGCCTGCAGGCTGCGGCGATTGTGCTTCTTGGGAGTTTGCGGCGACTGGTGGCGAGACGCCCCCGGGGATCTGGCCGTTGTGCGCGGCGAGGTGGTTGTGGGCGTCGTGCGACTTGCGCAGCGCGGCGATGTGCGACGGGTTCCCGTTTGCGCGCGGGTCGTTCGGCGCACTCGACGGGGGAGAGACCTCGCTCTCGCTGCCGACCTGGTCGGGCTCCGGCGAGTCCTCGTTGCCGTCGACGAGCGCCTCGGGGGCGTTCAGGCACGCCTGGATAAGATTCTTGCCCTCGTTCTGCGTGACGAGCGGCTGCAGCTTCGGCGTCGTGAACGTGTAGACCAGCCCCGTTTCCGAGACGACGAGCAGCAGGACCTGGGTGCCCGTGAGCACGGACAGCTCCCAGGCCTTCTTCATGATGCCGTGCTTGCGTTTCGAGAAGGTGATATGGCGGCGCGCCTTGTTCTGGATGAATTTGATCTCAATCTTGCGGCGCTCGCGCCCGCCGCCGCCCTCGGCCTTGTCCTCGTCGTCAAATGCTTCGCCCTCGCCGTACGGCTCGTCCGCATCGTTATCGGGGCCGCCAGGGCCGCCCGCCGACGCCGACGCACCGTGCTTCTCGTCGAGATGCTCGTCGTCGCCGTCGTCGTCTCTCGTGGCCGCGGCCTTCGCGTAGGCGCCGGGCTTGTTCAGATTCTTGCTTGGAGTCATTGCGGATTGCGAACCTGAAGGGGCCTGGTGTATGCTCGGCTAGAAAGGAAAACAAACAAAGCCGATTATTTGTGCTGATTCATCGGAATCGCACAACGTGGTAATTCGCATCATATCAGGTCACATAGGGTTGGGGCAGCGGCCCAGGCATGGATGAACTGGGAAAGTTATCCCGTAAAGTTTGGGTCGTGAAGCGGTGCGGCGCGCGCTGAGTTCGGCGCGCACGAACTCCGCGCGCCGTTGCCGAGCTCCACGCAAGCGTTGTGGCGGCTGAGGAAGTCTCTGGGGGCGCTGCGCGTGGCTTGCGCTGGCGGCGGCACAACCGTCCGCAGATCGACGGTAATTGCGGACTGCGTTTGTGGCGCGCCGGGAAATATGCCGCACTGTGTGTTGTGGATTTATTTCTATATGTTATTTTCTTGTATATAATGCCGGTTCTGCACATGTGCGCTCGACACGGCACATTCTGTTTTCGGAAACATGCCTCCTCTTTCGGCCACACCGCCCATGCATCGCTGAAAGTGGGGTCCACGCAGATGAATCTGGTAGGTCACTTTCCTGAAAAAAGCGGCTGAGTCATCTATTGTGCAATCCCACCACCATCACCCTTTCCCTTGTTGTGATCAGGCCCGTGCAGGCCCCGGACCGTGGGGGCGGCGGCCGCCAGCACAAGCAGCCGCAATTCCTCGCTCGTGGTGCCCGTGCAATTGATGCAGTGCACAGCACCGGCGAGAATGCGGCGGCTGGGTGTGGGCCGTGCGTCTGACTCAGGGCGCGGGCCGTGCATGGCCGCCCCTCGCCCCCACGACGGCCGCTGCTGAGCCCAACCGCAAATCCGCCGTGCGCAAGCAGCCCGGCTCGTCGCTGCCTGCGCGAACAAGGTCGCAACGCTCGCTGATCTGCTTTGTTGACATTCTGCCGAGTTCAGTATCTAGCCCCTACCCTGATAGTAGCCGATCGACTGGCTGTTTATATAATAGCGCGACGCGTCCCCCGCAATCCAGCTTCCACGCACCGAATCCAGCTGCGAAGCACCGAATACTTGGATCGACGATGTCCACGAGTTTTAAGAAGAACGAGCTTATAGATCTGTTAACGCTGCTGGGGCTGCGCGCCTCGGCAAAGTCCGTGAAGGCGAAGCTCGAGGCAGACATTGTGAAGCACCTCGCCGACCACCCCGGCGACGTGCGGCTCGACGAGCGACTTTCGGAGTTCATTGACAAGTCCGCGAACGTCGACACCACGGTCGTGGACAGCGAGGTTGTAGACAACGACGAGGAGGAAGAGACGTCGGCGGAGGAGCAGCTCGAGGAGAAGCTCGAAGAGGTTGCCGAGCAGGTCGAGGGCGCGTGGGCGAAGATCAAGACACAGCATGCGAAGCTGCACACGCGCGTGCGCCACGGCGCCGCCAACTTCAGGAGTAGCCTGTCCACGGTCGCGAGCGTGAATTGGACTCTGACCATTGTTGAGTACGCCGTTCTTGTATTCTTGACGTGGCCGCACACGGCGTTCGGCTTGTTCAACCGCGATCTTAAATACGTGGCAGAGGTCCTGCCGAAGGCGGTCGCCCTGTACAGCGCTCTTTTCATTCTTGTGCCGCTCGCATTCAGCTTTGTTGTGAACTTCACGAAGAAGAGCGCGATCCGCCGCAAGAAGCACGTCTACATTGTTGATCCCATTCTCTACGGTCTTGCGCGCTTCGTCGCGGCCGCGCTCGTGTTGATCTCGGGAACGCCGCGGGTCCCGCGCCCGGCCATTGCCGCCGTATCCGGCCTCACCTCGGCGCTCGTGGGCATCTACGCCTCGATTCTCCAAACACCGTGAACACTTGATATTCCCTTTCGTATGATCTATGTAATTTTAGTTAATTTATGCCCATATTCAATTAACCGGACTCAAGCGTGCACGTCAGACAAACGGCGGACAAAGGGCAGCCAAACGCAAACAGCACACACGACGCGGGATCGGCGGCTGCTGATCGGTGCTTTCGCTTTGTATATTTGCATGTTCGGCGCTGCGCTCTTGGCGCGAGCCACGGGCGGTCATCGTGACACTATCGTGACACTATCGTGACACCATCGTGCACACACTGCCGTGCGTGATCCACGCCGCGTTGCCTGCCACATGCATCACACGACACCTAGCACTTCATTGCCTAAACTGAGATGCCCAGAGATCCCTAGAGCGCCGCGGATCTCGTCGCAGTATCAGATGATGCCATGAGCCATGCTGAGCCATGCTGCTAGCCGTGCTGCTGAGCCATGCTATGTCTCACTGTGGACACCCTAATCTGCAAGCAGGAACGACGCACATAGGGAGGACACAATAGAGCGGCGTTTATTCGTGCGTTTCCCGTGCGTTGCGGCACCTTCGCGGGCCCTTTGCGGCCGATCTGCGGAAAATGCGTGCTCTGCCGGCCGGCAGAGCCGCGCGGCCCACTTAGCACCAAAAACAGACTGAGAAAGTCACGCAGAAACTATATAAGCGAGTTAATTTAAGAACGCGGGGCCTCCTTGTACGAGACAGCAGCCTCCTCGCCCATAGCAGCGATGATGGTGACAAGCAGCTCCTTGCCCTCGTCGAAGTCGACCTGGAGCTTCTCGCCGAGCTCACCCTCGGGGACCTTGACGTCGTCCTTGGTGTTGCCGTCCGGGGTCATGAGCGAGAGGAAGCCATCGTCGATGTCGATGAGCTGGAACTCCGTGCGCTGGACATTAGGGACGTCCATGTTGTGGGTCGACGGGGACAGGTCCTCGAGCTTCTTGCCCGTGAAGATATCAATGGCCACCAAGTGGACCTTTGCGTGGCCGTGCTTACCCGTCTTCGAGGTCGACATGTCCACGATCTTGCAGGGGCGGCCCTTGATAACGACGTGGCCGTTCTTGCGCAGCGCAGAGCACTGCATCGGGTACGTCGCGGAGGCGCCAGCGTTAGCGGTCTCGAAGGTGTGGTCCTCGTCAGCCATTTTGATCCTTTTTGTGAATGTTAGTTGAAAGAAAAAAAGATCTGGGCGAGGAGAATTTTTGTCTTTTCTCGAATGAGTGGGATGCGAAAAGTTAGGTAATCTTTTCTGCTGACTCATCCTATTTATCACCTAGCACCGGTTTCGTGATCGCGTGTCCGATGCGGATGCCCTGTGTAAGCGGCCATGTCTAAGCGGCGACCATGTAAGCGGCGGCCATGTAAGCGACGGTGCCTAAGCGACGCCTGTCCAAGCGCCGGTTAGGGGCTCGGCGGTTCGAATGCGCATATGTAGCTATTTGTGTGGAGACCCGTGCGGCCAGTGACATAACAAGCTAAACATAACGAGCTAAACCATATCCGGCACGCGCCAAGTACGTAATTAGGGACGGCTGTGCATGCAGCCGAGTCCACAAACCGGATCTGCACCAATGCTGCATCCGCGCTGCACGCCCGATCTGCATATTGTTCCGGGTGCCTGTCGCATACAATAGGCGCCGCGGAGCGGGGCCCAAAAAACCGGACCCACAAACCGGCAAACCTAGTGCACGCATCCCCGCAACCGAACTAGCTCTATTTCGCTCTGCTCCGCCGGGCTACCCCGACCCAGCGTGCCTATGTAGGGTACGCTTCCTAATAAGTAAGCACAGTGAAACATCAACAGTAGCTGAGTCCATAGAAGCTGAGTCCGTAGCTGTTTGCGAGCTGGATTCGGACGTTGAACGACACTGACTGCACCCCGGATCTGGCCCCAAGGACTGCGCTCCTTGATTCTCCCCCGACTCCGCGCAACCCGTTAGCGTCTGACCTTGCTGCCTGTCTCGATCGGCATGGATCTCAGCGACAAGCTTGCCGGCATCTACCTGCCGTCGGAGTGCGACCAGAGCGGCGCGCCGTCGGCGCACGAGTGGAGTGACCCCGCCGACAAGCTCGGGCGGTACGAGATGGACGCGGCGTGCGACCGCATCGCGAAGTACCGCCAGAGCATGCCGACGTCGGGCATCACGCTGTTTTCGCACCGATCCGCGCCAAACGGGTTCAAGGTTGCCGTCGTGCTCAACGAGCTCGGCCTCGAGTACCACACGTTCAACATCGATCTGCACAAGCACGAGGAGCGGCTGCCGAGCTACGTCGAGCTGAACCCGAACGCACGCATTCCCACGATCATTGACCACGACAACGGCAACTTCACGCTGTGGGAGAGCGGCGCCATTATCGAGTACCTGTGCCGCCGCCCGCAGACGCTCGCAAAGTCGCCGACCATCGCCCAGAACCTGCTCGGCGGCTCGTCGCTCCAGCAGCAGGCCCAGGTCAACGCCTGGGTGCACTTCCAGGCCAGCGGCCACGCGCCCATCATTGGCCACGCCCTGCAGTTCCGGTTCGTTGAGGCCAAGGTCCCGAGCACGGGCATGGCCATTGTTGCCGACCGCTTCATTGCCGAGGCGCGCCGCGTCTGCGGCGTGCTCGAGGTCTACCTCGCCGAGAAGCGCGAGCAGCTCGTCGAACACATGGCCGACGACGACGAGTGCTTGCAGAAGCCCGTGTGGCTCGTGGGCGACGCGATCACGCTCGCAGACCTCGCGTTCGTGCCCTGGAACCAGGTCGTGCTGAAGCTCGGCATCGACCTCGCGAGCGACTACCCGGAGGTCCACAAGTGGACGCAGAGGCTCATCACGCGGCCCCGGGTGCTGGCTGCTTTGGGCGCCAAGGCTCCGTAGGCCGCAGCGCCCCGCGAATTGCTGCAAAGCACCCTAAAAGGCCGCGTCCGAGGCTCGATCTGCCGCATGCGCCGCGAGGCTAGATACGACAGAGCATTAAAATAATATTTATCTATTTATCCAGCGTTGCGCTCCCTCCGAGCGACTTCGTGCTCGCCGGCCGCGCGCAATCTAATCCGCCAGCGCTGCCCGGCGGATCTCGCAGACCCATTGCGGGCCCAGATCCAGCACCGCGGCAACGCACGCACGCTCACCGGCACGGACCCAGAAGCCGGCAGCACGCCACGAATGCGTCACCAGAACCTACGCGAGTACGCAGAACCGCTTAACGCGCAGCTCGGCCCCAGCCCGCCCACGAGGATCAGCTGCATGTCTTAAGCAGCCGATGATCTGCCTCAACCCTAAATAGAGCCATCCGGCGGTCCGCCATGGACCACCGCGCGCACTGCACACACGGCGGGCCCGCAACAAAACTCGTACGCACAAACAGAGCCCGCGTGCGTGCACACGAGCGTGCGCGAGCGCCGGCCGGGCGAGTTTATAGATAGAATCTCAGGCACGTGACTCCGCATGCATGACGCGTCTAAGCACATATAGATAGACACCATCACGCCGTGGTTCCGAAATAGAGACGTTGTTGCGCGGAACGCCAGTGTAGCTCAGCCCCACTCGACCAGACTGCGCGACCAGCTTCAAGCACTCTCCACACACCCACCACCATCCCCAGGGTCCCCCCACCGCGCCCCAGCATGCCCCCAGACTGGCCCCATATCTTCGACCTCCCACGCACCGAAAAGTGGCGCGTCAAGCTGTGCCGGCTCGGCCAGGACTCGTGGACCGTGTTTGGCGAGGGCAACATCGAGGGCGAGTTCGACTCCGGGCTCAATGAGTACCGACTTGTGGTCAGGGACAACGCAGGCGAGCTGCTGTTTGCGTCTGCGGTCGCGCCGCCCGTGGCCTTCCAGAAGCAGGACTCGCTGCTGCTGTGGAACGGCCCCGCGCGCTGCGTGCAGACGCGGCCCGGCGAGCGCGGCGAGGAGGGCGCCGGCGACGCAGAACGCGCGGATCGGGCGCCGGACGCCGCGGCCCGCGACAGCCCCTCCGAGGAGCTCGCGCGCATCGCCATTGGATTCCAGGCCGCAGCGGGCTGCGCCTCCATAAGCGAGTTCATTCTCTATGCCGCGGCGCAGCTCGGCTCGGACGACGAGGTCCCGTTTGCCGTGCAGCACCCCGGCTCCGAGTCCGGCTTCGAGGGCTTCGCCGAGGTCGTGGAGAAGGCCCTCACGCTGCCGCCGCTGCCGACGCAGCTCAATTTGACAATTGTGCGCAACACAATGAGCGATCTGCTCGGGTCGCTGCTTGGCCGCGAGTTTCTCATCGTGTACCTCGACGCGAAGCAGTACCTTGACCGGCTCTGGGACGTGTTTGTAGAGATCACAGAGCCGCTCAACGACCCAAACACAAAAACAAGGGCAGACTCGAGCCCCTTCGAGCGCATCCAGATGCTCTGGACGCTCTCGGACATCGTGAAGCAGTACTTCCTTGTTGGCGACAGCTATCTCATAGAGGGCATGACGGACGCGCAGCGCTTCACGCGCGTGCTGCAGATGCTCGAGTACGACCGCACGTTCGGCACGCGCAAGGCCAACTTCGAGCACTACTACCGGCGGCAGACGGCGCTCAAGCAGGTGGTGCAGATCCCGGACGCGCCGGTCGTCGAGAAAATCAGATCGACGTTCCGCCTGCAGCTGCTGCGCGACGTGCTTGTGCGCAGCGCCGACGACTTCACGTTCCACATTCTGCGCACGCTCATCTACGTGAACTACTCCGAGATCCTGGAAAAGCTGCAGAACTCGCCCGAGTTCTGCGACCAGCTGTTCGGGCTCTTCGACGGCGACAACACCGCAAGCACGAGCGTCAAGGACGACGCGATCCGGTTCATCAACGAGGTCATGCTCGCCTCGAAAACGTTTGTGTTCTCGCAGCTCCGCCTGCTGTACCTGACGCTCGTCGACAGCGGGCTCATCAAGGCCATCAGCTACGGCCTTGCGCCCGAGCGCACGCATGCCATCAAAATGCTGGCCCTCGAGTCGTTGTCCACGCTCATGGACTTCGACTCGTCGCTAATTCTTCCGTTTCGCGAGAGCATAGTTGCGTCCATCGTGACGCTCGCGTCGAACGAGGCGCTGTCGCCCTCAGTCAGGGCGATCCAGATAGAGACGGCCGAGCTTCTGAAGAAGATTCTGCTAGACATACCCGCAGAGACGTTCCAGCTCTTCTTCACGGAGCTCCGGGCGGCGCTGGCCGTGCAGCGGTCGCGCGAGGTCATGCTCACGGTTCTGCTGCCGTTTCTCGACATCCTCACGCACAGCTTTGCGTGCAACCCGGAGGCCACGGGCGAGCTCATGCAGCGGTACGGCATTTGGCAGCGCATTGCCACGATCTACCGCTCAGAGTCCGAGGAGGAGAACAATCACCTGGATGCACACATCTCGATGGCGCTGATCCGGCTCGTGCGCGAGGCCGTGCAGCCCGCCGTGACGGTCGCGACGTTTCACACTGCGGAGCAGGCGCGGTGCATTCTTGACCACGGCCTGTTCCAGGCCCTTGTCACGCGACATATCCGCGAGTTTGCCGCGCGGCCGAGCGCCAACGACGCGGAGCAGTCGAGCTTCCTGAACCTGCTGTACGTGATCATCGAGGGCCGCCGTAACGTCGCGTCGCAGCAGTTCAAGCTGATCGTGAAGTGGATGACCACGGACGGCATGGCGGACATGAGACTCCTTTGCGAGCGCTACCCGTCCGTGGCCGGGCTGCTTCCGGACATTGCCGCGACCAGCGACCATGACGTGCTGAAACGGCCCTCGAGCCGGCAGCAGGGAGGGATCGGCCACTACGCGCAGCGGCCGCGGCTGGCCCCGCAGCGCCAGATTGTAGACGAAGTTGATGAAGTAGACGATGGCGACGTGTTCACGCTGTCGTCCGGTAATTTCTCGAGCCATTTCCGCCAGGACTCGTTCCCGCACGAGGTCTCGTCCGACGGCCTCGGCTCGAGCCTGCCTGGCGTGGGCACGACCCTGAACCATAACGGGAACGCAGCGTCGAGCCTGCAGAACGCGGCCGAGGCCGCGGGGAAGATCGACCGGCAGCACTCGCCGTCGCCGCCCCCGCACCCGTGGTGGGACGCGCGGCACGGGCTCGAAAACGAGGAACTTTCAGAGAAGGTTGCCATGCTGCGACGGCCCGTGCCGTCGGTGCGCAGCAACCGCTAACATTATTTATTACTATTTATCAGTCATGAGACTTAATGCAGTACCACCGAGCACAATCCAGCGACCTCGCAATGAGCTCAGCAAACTCAGCGAACTTAACGGATCCACACAACACAATACAAAACTAGCTAAACTGCTGCCGAGCTCCACGAATCCCACGAATTCAATGAACTCACGAACTCCACGAACCCAATGAACTCACGAACTCAGCAAACTCAACAACTCACGAACTCACGAATTCCAAGGACCAAATAAATCACGAATTCAACTCAACGAACTCCACGGATCAAGCGAAGTATCAGCCGCGAAATAAGTCATCTGCCGAGGCTAAGCTTCGGCAATCGATTTGGCCGCAATCAAGTCGGCTTCGCTGCTCAGCAGAACAGCAAAACTCGGCACTGAAGTTCCGAAAAAAGGCACTAAAATTCACAAAATACTCTACACAACCACCAAAAAACTGGCCGCATTGCCGGCCATTTCAGACACGCTTAGCCTACCCTTGGCCCTGGCCTTCTTCATCTTCAATGAGTGCAGCGGTGCGCCAGTCGCAGAAGCAGCTGCTGAACCTGCAGCGGCAGGGCGAGAACAAGTGGTGTTTCGAGTGTCGAGCTGCGAACCCGCAGTGGGCGAGCCCGAAATACGGGATCTTCATCTGCCTCGAGTGCGCCGGCACGCACCGCAGCCTCGGCGTGCACATTTCGTTTGTGCGCAGCGTCACGATGGACCAGTTCAAGCCCGAGGAGCTGAAGCAGATGGAGATCGGCGGCAACGAGAAGGCCGCCGCGTTTTTCAAGGAAAACGGCATCGACAGCTCGGTTTCCATCGTCGACAAGTACAACTCGACGGTTGCTGAGGACTACCGCGAGAAGCTCGCCGCCGAGGCGAAGGGCGAGCCCTGGACGCGTCGCGACAGGCCTGTGCACATCCCGCACACGGACAGGACGAGTGGCAGCACCGACGCGGGCTCGTCGTCGGCCGAGAGCGCGATCCGCCAGTTCCAGCGCCAGGAGGACGAGCCCACGCTCAACGACCTTGCATCCGACGCTCTGGGCGCCATCACCTCGGGCTGGGGCTGGTTCTCGAAAACGGTGACGCAAACCGTGACGGAGACGACGGATCAGTACATCCGGCCGAGCATGCGCCAGTTCGCCGAGAGCGAGGTGGGCGGCAACGCGCGCCGCGCTGTCGAGCAGTTCGGCCGCAGAGCGCGCGAGGCGGGCGCATACAGCGCCGAGCAGTTTAACAAGTACGCCGTGGAGGCCATGGGCAACGACCAGTCCGAGTACGCACATATCTTCGACGGCTGGCACCCACGAGACCCGTCGTCCCCTGCGAAGGCCGGATCCGCGGAGCCAGACCACGGGTCAGCCGAGCCAGAGGCCAAGGCCCCGGAGTCCGCCGAGAAAGCAACCGAGGACGCGGGATCCAGCGAGCAGACCAAGGCCGAGACCAAGGCCGAGGCTGATACAAAGAACCTGCCGAAAGACCAGGACGGGGATTCGGTGCGCCCGAAGTACAAGGCCAGCCGGAAAGTCGATTGAGCTGGCCGTACATGGCTGCCAGTAACAGGCCGTACGTGACTACCGGTAGCAGGCCGTGTATGGCTACCGGTAGCCGCACACCGGTAGAATGGCGCAAACACGCCAGCCACACGCCAGCACACACTGGCACCCAACTGGAAACACGGCCCTCAACCTAATTAAATATCTCTGGAACCCAGGCTTTGCATCCAACGTCACTTGCCTAGTCCAGCCATAAACTATACATAAACATTGATCTACACACGTGACGAGCCACTAACGCGTAGCAGCGAACGCGAAGATTATCTCGCGAGGCCAGGCCTGGATGGTTTTCAGCGACCGGAAGTTCATTGTTGTGCGGAACAATGCCGACAGCCCGGCCAAGTACGACGCGCTTGTGGAGCTGATCAGGGCGCACGGCGGCGGGATCGTTGCGTGGGACGAGCGCGCCGACGGCGACGTGTCGCCGAAGCTCGTCATTGTCGCCTCGTCCGCGGACTACGAGCGCGCCGAGGAGATGAAGCGGTTCATGATCCCCACCGTCACCGAGGCCTGGGTCCACGCGTGCATCCACGAGCAGAAACTCGTGCCCATGAAGCCGTACTCACCCGATCCGCGGAATTTCATGCGTGACGTCATTGCCTGCTTCTCCGGGCTGTCTAAAGGCGATACCGACGTCCTGAAGGCCGGGATCCTCGCCTCGGGCGGCGAGTGCACCGACATCGTCACGCGCTACACGTCGCACGTCGTGGCCACGAGCCTCGACACGCACGAGTGCCAGCTCGTGCTCGAGAGCCAGAAAAACAACCCGGACGTGCGCATCAAACTCGTCAGGCCCGACTGGATCGACGCCTGCATGTCTCTCAAGGTCAAAGTCGACGACCGGCCGTACCTGCTCACGGCCGACGGTGACGCTAGCGGTGCGGATCAGGACCTCACGGCAACGTACCCTATCAAGGATAGTCCGCGGCTGGCCGTACAGCAATCGGTTCGCGAGGGCCTCGGCTCCGACATCCTCGACGGCCGGCTGTTTTTCCTGGGCAACGACCTCGAGCTCAGCCCGCGCGTCGACAAAACCGTGAAGTACCTTATCGAAACCAATGGCGGGCTCATCACGACAAGCATCGGCTCTGCGCAGGTCTACATTGGCAAATGGCGCGAGGGCGAGCAGTACATCCAGGCCTCGAAGCAGCGCATCATTGTTGGCAACATCACCTGGCTGTACTGGGTCATGATCCACCAAAAGTTCGAGAAGCCGAACCATTTGCTGCACTACCCCGAAGTCAAGGGGGGCCTGCCGGCAATGCGCAGCTTCAAAATCTGCATCACAAACTACACGGGCGACGCCAGGGCCTACCTGCAGTCGCTCATCGCCTCGATCGGCGCTACATACACGGGCAAGCTCATCGAGAACCACTCAACGCACCTCATCACGGCCTACGAGTCCGGCCAGAAGTACGAGGCTGCCAAACGATGGGGGATTCCGGTCATCAACCACCTGTGGCTCGAGGACAGCTACGCATACTGGCAGCCGCAGGACCCGACCTCGAGGCTGTACACATACTTCTCTCCAAAGCTGTCCATGTCAACGCTGATTGGAACGCGGAACCTCGTGGCCAACGTGCTTCAGAAGTTCCAGAAGCCCGAGGAGCTCAACATGGCAAGAGAGCACCACGCAAAGCGCCAGGCAAAGCAGCGCGCAGGAAACTGGCTGCACGACGCCATGATCTTGGAAAACGAGTTCCATCAAAAGCTGCGCAAGGGCAAGCTCTCACTGCCCGAGGATGAGGACGAGAGGGCGCCCGAAAGGAAACGGGCGAAGCCAGATGCCAGGAGATCGTCATCTGAAGAACCAGGGTCCGAGCCGGCAGCCGAGAGCGCCGAACAGGCGGCCAAGCAAGCAGCCAAAAACACGGCCAAACATGCCGAACCAGCGAAACACGCCGCACCAGCACCTGAGCGGTCAAATCCCGCGCCAGAGCGAACATCAGAACCATTGACGGACAGGCGGTCAGCATCTCCTTCACCTGCTCCGGGGCACCGCAGGCTGATGTTCAGCGGAGTCGACGAGCCGCCCTCTAATAAAGCATGCTCAAAGGTCGGTCTCAGCGTTGTGAAAACGACTCCAGTGGACATCCTCGTCGCGCCACGCGCTCTGAAAACCGTCAAGTTCCTTCAGTGCCTTGCAGAAACCGACGAGTTTGTGCAGCCGAAATGGGTCGAGGCCAGCATCAAGGCCGGCGAGCTTCTGCCCACGGACCGCTACCGCATCGACGACAGCGTTCTAAGCGAGGCCCTGCGCTCGCGCCAAAAGCTCGAGGGCCGCGGTCTTCTTGAGGGAGTCGAGCTCAAGCTCGACGCGGGTCTCAAAGACAAGTCTGCGGCCTTCCGCGATCTCATGAAGGCGCACAAGGGAACGATCTCCAAGAAGCCGGATGCGGTTGTCGTTGGTGATCACGAGGGGCAGGTCCCGTTCAATTCCTTCATAGAGTGCATCCAGTACATGGACAGATCGCGGCTCAAGCCCCAACCTGCCTAGTCTTTTAACGGACGACCGGATCGCAGAATTGCGGATCGCAGACTCATGAATTCCTCGGCTCACAGTGCACCAAGTTAGTTGAAAGCAGCCTTGAGCCATTCGCGTTCTGCCGCATACTTCACAAAGCCTGAACTAATTTAATATATGTGCAGCGAAGTTTCGGTTCAGTTCGCTTAAATTATGTTCATTGAGCAACTAGAAAAGGACATTATTTTATTCATGCCATTTTAAACCTACTGAGAAACACTATTTACGTAAATATTAGGCTGCAATGGACTCTCAAGCTAAAGCTTCGGCTAAGCCTGGTAGGTAGACGAAGAGACGTTACCACCGTGGCCAGTCCAGTTGACGTGGATGTCCTGGTCAGCAGGATAGTCGGCGTCGGCCTCCTCCTTCAGAACACGGAAGGTGTGGGCACCGAAGTAGTCACGCTGGGCCTGGAGCAGGTTAGCAGGCAAGCGGGCCGAGCGGTAACCGTCGTAGAACGAGATGGCCGTGGTGAAGCACGGAGTCGGGACACCGTGGGTGACACCAAGGGCGACAATCTCACGCCACGAGGGCTGGGCCTTCTTGATGGCGTTGTGGAAGAACGGGTAGAACAGCAGGTTCTCCAAGTTCGGGTCCTTGCGGTAAGCAGCGGTGATCTCGCCGAGGAAGACCGAACGGATGATGCAGCCACCACGCCACATGAGACCAATGCCAGCGTTGTTGAACTTCCAGCCGTACTCGGCACCGGCGGCGCGGATGAGCTGGAAGCCCTGGGCGTACGAAATGATCTTCGAGGCGTAGAGGGCCTGCTCGAGCTTGTCGATGAAGTCCTCCTTGTTGCCCTTGAATGCAGGCACGTCCTCGGGGCCCTCAAGGATCTTCGAGGCAGAGACACGCTCGTCCTTGATCGACGACAAGCAGCGAGCGAGCACGGCCTCAGAGACAAGAGTGAGCGGCATGCCAATGTCGAGGGCAGTGATCGAGGTCCACTTACCGGTACCCTTCTGACCAGCGCGGTCCAAGATCTTCTCGACGAGGGGCTCGCCCTTCTTCGTCTTGTAGGCCAAGACGTCGCGCGTGATCTCAACCAAGAACGAGTCGAGAACACCCTTGTTCCACTTGTCGAAGACCTTCGAGATCTCGCCGTCCTCGAGCTTGAGGAACTTGCGCATCATGTCGTAAGCCTCGGAGATGAGCTGCATGTCACCGTACTCGATACCGTTGTGCACCATCTTCACGAAGTGGCCAGAGCCAGCCGGGCCAATCCAGTCGCAGCAGGGCTCACCGTCGGTCTTAGCGGCAACGTCCTGCAGGATGCTCTTGAGGTGGGGCCAAGCACGCTCGTCACCACCCGGCATGAGCGACGGGCCGTAGCGGGCACCGTCCTCACCACCGGAGACACCCATGCCGACGAAGAGGAAACCCTTCTCCTTGAGCTCGTTGTAGCGGCGGTTCGAGTCGTTGAAGTTCGAGTTACCACCGTCGATGATGATGTCACCCGGCTCGAAGTGCTCGATGAGCTGGTCAATGAAGTTGTCAACGGCGTCACCGGCCTTCACGAGCAGGATAACCCGGCGAGGCTTCTTCAACTTCTTGGCGAGCTCGGCAATCGAGTGCGCGCCGTGGATATTCTTGAAGGGCTTGGCCTCGTTCTCGAGGAAACGGTCGACCTTCGAGGTCGTGCGGTTGTACGCAACGACATCGTACTTGTGGTCGGCGATGTTCAGGATAAGGTTCTGGCCCATGACGGCGAGGCCAATGAGGCCGATATCACCAACAGCTTCAGACATTTTTCAGTGTTTTGTTAAATCACAGATAGGTAGGGAAGCAAAGTGGTGGAGGGAGCACCAGTTATATAAATGCACGAACTCCGCGATGGGGATGGGTTAGAGGGTTGGGATAGCAAATGCCACCTGTACGTTAGCTACGTGATCGAAGGCAGATAGGATGATGGCTTACCGAATCACTCGAGATCTGGGCAGGGAACTTAGCGCGCTGCGGTCGCTCATTGGGCACATGCGGCTGTTAATGCTAGCGGGCCCTAACCGCTAACGGTGAAGGGCGTTAGCACACGTCACTCCTATTTGAGCGGCCTTTTTCGGTGATGCGCGCGGTGCAGGGGCCACGATTGAAATTAGGGTGCTCGGGTCGACCGCCGCAGCTTTAAATTAGGTCCAAAGGTGGCTGGGGGCTGGGCGCGCGACGCTGTATTTTCGCATTTCGGCGCCTGCGGATATTGGGTCTGGACGCTCGCATCGGAGAAACCCTAAAGTTTCATTAAGCACGTTGCATGAGGGTTGCTTAGCTGTGTGCAATGTCAGCCGCCATTCCCGGTCCCCGCGCGGGGATTTCTGCCTCCACTACCCGATCGCAACGGCGCGCCGGGTGCGTGCCCCTCGCCCGTGCCCCTCGCCCGTGCTGTCGCCCTCAGCGTGGCGTTTCACAAATCTCCGCGACATACTGCCCGGGATGCGCACCGTTTGGCCGGCAGAAACACCAAATTTCACGCAAAATCAGGCCCGTCACAACCGCAACCCGTGTAAAATTGGTTCCGGGTTCAATGCTTACTCTTCTGATTCAGCCGTTTCTGCGCGTGTTCAAGGGCGATACTGACGTCAGCTGACCCTTTGGCGAAGCCCTGCGGATTGAAATAATCCGGGGCAAGTTCCAACAGCCATTCGGGCTTCACGCACGTCACCGTGCGAATGTAATTTGTAGTGGTTAAAACAAACTCGTGATAGAGCACGAAGTCATAAACTCGGGGCGAGATCACCGACGATGGGTGAATCATCACTTCCTGGTTATCCTTAACGGTTTTCAAACCCTTCTTTGTACCTTGACGCTTCGCGATCTGCATGAAGAAGCCCTTGATCAGCGCCTTTTTGATGCGCGAGTCGTGATGCTTATGGCTGTTCGGCGTGCTCACGAGCGCGTGGCCCTGTCTTTGTAAAATACTCCGTAGTTGATTGCGCACGGATCGTGCACTAGATAGAGACCGGAAGTTTAGGTAGTTATCCCACGCCCATTTCGTGGCCGCGGCCTTGTCCTGGCCGAGCTGCGCTTCGAACTCGGTGTACACGTTCAGCAATGTTAGGTGGTCGCTCGTCTCGTTTGCAAACGCCATTTTCGCGTCGTCGGCCTCGCGGCGCGCGTTGTGCGGGCGCACAAACACCGAGGGCACCGAAAGCATGGCGACTATTGACAGAACCTCTTCGCTGCACTTGTACTGCGACGACGTGATCAGCGCAACGGCCAGCGTGGGATCCAACGGGATCAACGAGCACTGACGGCCAAGCTCAGTTAGCATGCCTTCGTTGTCGATGCATCCCAAGTAGTTCAGCTCCTCGAGCGCACGCATCATTGTCTCTGGCGCAGGCGGATCGATGAAGTCGAAGTGCACGAGATCGTCGATGCCGAGCTTCTTCAGCTCGAGGATCGTGTTCGACAGGTTCGACCGCAGGATCTCGGGGTAGCTCTGCTCAATGAGCTCGCTCTTGTATGCTTCTTGTGTATAAAGACGGAAGCACTTTCCCGGACGCGTACGGCCCGCACGCCCTGCACGCTGCTGCGCAGACGCCTTTGAGATCGGCGACACAAGCAGGGACTCAACGCGAATGCGCGGGTTGTATACTTTCTGCTTGGAGAATCCCGGATCAATGACATACACGATTCCGTCGATCGTCAGCGAGGTCTCGGCAATGTTCGTGCCAACCACGACCTTGCGACCACCCTCGGGGGCCTTGCGGAAAATTTGCTGCTGCTGCTGGGGGGGCAGCGAGCCGTACAGCGGGTAGACGTCCAGCTGACCGACATTGCGCTCGTGGCGCATTTGGTCCGCTTCCATTTTGATCTTGCGGCACGCATCCTCGATCTCTTCTTCACCGGTCAGGAACAGCAGAATGTCGCCGCTGTTCGCGGGCTCGGAGCTATGGATCTGCAGAACCGTGCGCACTGCCGACACAAGATAATCTTCCTGGTACTCGGGGGTATAGAAGATCTCGACGGGGTGGGTTCGTCCGGGAACGGCGAGCAGCGGCGCGTCGCCGAAGTATTTCTGGAACTTCTCTGCATCAAGCGTGGCAGACATGACTATGACCTTCAAGTCCGGGCGACGCTTTATGATGAGCTTGAGCAGACCCATCAGGATATCCGTGGCGAGCGTGCGCTCGTGGGCCTCATCAAGAATGATGCATGAGTATCGTGATAGATTCGAGTCCGTCATGGCCTCGCGCAGAAGCATACCGTCGGTCATGTACCTAAGCTTCGTGGCCTCGCTCGTGCGATCCTCGAAACGGATCGAGTAACCGACCTCGCGGCCCAGATCGACGTCCATTTCCGTAGCCACACGGTCGGCCACGCTCATTGCGGCCACACGCCTCGGCTGAGTGCATGCGATCTGGCTCGTCGACTCTCCCTTTGCCAGCGCGTCCATGGCAACGAACTGCGGGATCTGCGTCGTCTTACCGCTTCCGGTCTCACCAACAAAGACCATAACCTGGTTTCTATGGAACAATTTCAGGAACTCTTTTCTTTGCGTGTACACGGGCAGCTCGCGGCGCGTTTCCAAGATCTCGAAGTACCTTCGCGAGTACTCGCTGCCTAGCCATGGGTTCTTAGGCCCGTCCTCGAGGCGAATTGCCTCCTCCATTGAAAGCTTGTACTCCGATTTGGAAGATTTGGCCTTTTTCTGCGACGGTTCCATTGGTTTCACCGCAAAATTGCCGAATTTCGTGTGCAGACTGAAATTTTATGATCCGAAAAAAGATTATATAATGATCGGCGATCCTGAAGAGCCGGCAGATGCTCGATACATAGGCGGGCGCAATGGCTTGAAGACGATGTTTTGAATTAAGTCTAGGTAGGCAGCTTTTTGCAGAGCATTCCAATGGCAACCAGGTTTATGTGGATGAATTGCAGATCAATAGCGCAGCTCCAGTGCGGTGGCTTATAACAATGCACCTCAACAGTACAGTTTAACCATGCAGTTCAACCGCGCAGTTCCACCGTGCAGCTCAATCATACGCTGATCAGTGTAGCAAGATTGGCTGCTCGTTGCAGAGCTCAATTCATTGAACAGCCCATGAAACACTCAGACAGTTCTATGCCTGATCAAACCTGTCCTAACCACCCGAACCCTATATAGATCGAGGGTCGAGCTTGCCGAGTCGTCGCCGAGTCGAAGCTGTCAAGATGTATCTCCGCGCACGGCCTTTTGGAGTACGCCGGCTCGCTGGGGTTCGATCAGCTCGATCATACTCCAATGGACGGGACAAAGACAGGAACACCGACGACATGGAGTCGTCCCGCGTGCCGAGCTCGCAGATCGAGCGCATGTACCATTATGGACAGCTCGCGACGGGTCTTGGCCTGGGGATGCTTTCAGAGGGCATCAAGAGGCTTGGTGGGGGCGCGAGCGAGGGCAGTCTTCTGCTCAGCCAAGGCAACCTCGATCGAATGGTGCGGAAGCTGAGCCGCATGCGTGGAGCCGCGCTGAAGATCGGCCAGCTGATCTCCTTCCAGGACGAGAAAATCATCCCGAAACAGATCCAGGAAATGCTCTCGCACCTCCAGAACAGGGCAAACTACATGCCGCCTCGCCAATTGAACAAGGTCATGTCTACGAATCTCGGCACCGACTGGCGCTCGAAGTTCACCTCTTTCGATGAGCGACCGTTCGCTGCTGCGTCAATTGGCCAAGTGCACCGCGCCAAGCTCGGAGATAAGCAGCTGGCCGTGAAGGTCCAGTTCCCCGGCGTTGCAAACAGCATCGACTCGGATCTGAATACGCTGTCTCTGCTGCTCCTCGGCTCGCGCATGCTCCCCGAGGGCCTTTTTCTTGACAAAACGATCGAGAATGCCCGGAAAGAGCTCGCTTGGGAGTGTGACTACGAGCGCGAGGCTTCGTATGCGAAACGGTACCGGGAGAGCCTGGCGACTGACCCGAGCAGCGACCTTTACCGGGCGCCAAAGGTGATCGACGAGGTGAGCACGAAGCACGTTCTCGCCATGGAGTTCATGCAGGGCCGCAAAATCGACGATCTCCCCGAGGAATGGCAGAGCCAGAAGGTGAACGACGATATTGCGACGCGTGTCATGCGGCTGTGCCTGCTCGAGATCGCGAAATTCAAATTTATGCAAACCGATCCGAATTGGGCAAACTTCTTGCTGAACACCGCCGACAACAAGCTCGAGATCCTCGACTTCGGCGCGACGCGCGACTACTCGGACAAGTTCGTCGAGCCGTACCTTGCGATCCTCAGGGGCGCAGTCCGCGAGGACCGCGAGGCGTGCGAACACTACTCGCGCGAGCTCGGCTACCTGACCGGCCTCGAGTCTAGAGCCATGGTGGACGCTCACGTAGACTCGATCATGATTCTTGGAGAGCCGTTCCGCAAACCAACGTACGATTTCAAAGACCAGACGGTCACCGAGCGCGTGCGCGGCAACATCCGTCTTATGCTCCGCGAACGGCTCACCCCGCCGCCCGAGGAGACTTATGGGCTCCACCGCAAGCTCAGCGGCGCCTTTTTGCTCTGCGCCAGGCTGAACGCCAAAGTTCCGTGCGGCGATCTTTTCCGTGAAATCGTCGGGGGCGTCTAATTGTACATAATTAGTTGTAATTGGTTGTTACAGTCCAGGCTCGCCTGTCCGCTTGCTATTGGCCGGTTAGACTCGGTTAGCTTATTAGACTCGGCGGTTGGCTAGACTTGGCGGCTAGATTTGGTGGGCTCGTCGTTGGACCCATTGAGCTGCTCGCTAGGCTCAGCAGTTTGCTCGTTAGGCGCGATGGTCACTCGCTAGACTCTGCGTGCTGCTCCTTGGACTCTGTGAGCTGGTTTGGAGACTCGCGAGCTTGTTCCTCAGACCCAGCTTGCGGGTCGGAATCGACTTCGCGCTCCTCAGGTCTCGCGGGCTCTTTAGACTCAGCAGCCTGTGCCGATCCGGTGGTAGCACTCGGCTCAGCGGTCGTTTTCGGATCCGTTTTCGGGTCCGTCTCCGGGGTTTTACGTACTTTCGGAACCCGCAGGTCGCTGTTGAACCTTGGCATACTACGGACAGGCCGCGTTGGCGAGGATCCTGCGGAGGAGGCGGGCGAGGACGGCTGGCGAGGCGACAGGGAGCGCGGTGAGCCCGACGGGAAGATCGGCAGCATGGGTGTGATCCCGAGACCGCGGGATACTGAGCGAGAGCTCGACATGCCCGGCGAGGTAACTGTTGCGTCTCCCTCGTCCTTGCTTGGAGGTCCGGTGTTTGTCACGGGCTTAGCGGCATTCAAGCTCAGTGGCCGCATCCCGCTGTTCGTGACCACGCGTGGTGCAGCCGGAGAAGGGGACGGGGACGATACTGCCTCGTCTTGTGCGTCTCTCGCGAAGTCTCCTTGGAAGGCTCTCTGTGTGTCGCGTTGCATGACCGGCGTGCGGTTCTCCTTGGCCGCCTTCATCTCGTTTTCCTTGGCCTCGATCTCTATGAAAATATCGGAGTGGTGCAGCAAGAGATCGCGGACGAGCTCTGCCGGATGCTTGTCGTCCATGGTGACGGCTGAGGGCGCGCGGGGACGGGCCAGTGGTAAAGCGAGCGAGCCGGCGAGCTCCTCGTAGTGCTCCCTCGACCACTGGCCGCTTAAATATAAGATTATCTGCTCCAATACCACGCGATTGAGGAGCGGGGTTTGGACAAGCACGACGGCAATGTCCGCTGGCGACGGGGTGCCGTCCGTGTACAGCTGTTTGAACCGCTCGTAAACAAAGAACGGAACGAGAGACTCGGGAAGCTCGAGCAGGTACTGCCTGAATGTTGAAACAACAACTGACGGAGAGAAGAACCTGAAGATGGTGTCAGCCGAGAACGGCTTGCCCGTGTTGATCTGCGTCCTAAGCTTGTACACTTCGGTGATCGGCTCTGGTTTCGTCCACAGCGAGAGTTGTGAGCTCTTTTCTTTAGGCAGCGACTGCAGCCATTCGATCACAATATCGACAAAGAATTTGGAATGCGACAGATCCACGCCAAAGGTTTGCACGACGTTCCCGCGGAAGTAGCCCTTAAACACCGTTACCGAGGGCACGTATGGCCCGGTGCGGTTCTTGCTAACGAGCTCGTGCAAATCTTTGGCCGGGTTCACTTGACTCTGCACCGTTCTAAGTCGCGCTTGTGACTGCTGCTGGTCTTCCATTCTGAACGCGACGCGTATAAAGTCAAGCATGCCTCGCTTGATTGCTTCCTCGCGGTCGCGCTCGAGGCGGTCCAAGAACTCATAGATCTGCAGCATCTCTTGCTCCATGTCGCAGCGGTACTTGTCCAGCTCAAGAACGGCTTGGAGGTAGCGTTCCTCGCTGGCGTCGGTGCCCATCACCGGCTCGGCGCCCTCAACAGAGTTGGAGCTATGCACGGATCCGTGGATCGAGTCGCGGATCGAGAGTCTGTCCGGACTCGGCACTCTGCCGCGTTTGCTCGTGGCTGTACTTGCGACAGAGTCTGAGCTCGAATCCGCATCGCTGTTCGGCGGCGACTCGTCCACAAGATCAAAGGCCGACTCTTGCCATTGGTAGTAGGAGCCGTGCGAGCTGTGGTACGTGTTCGAGATCTGGCCGACGGGCTTCAAAAAGCCCAGATCGATCAGCGACTGGCCGAACTTTTCCGCGTACGCAAAGCTGTCGTTCTGCAGATGCTTTCTAGCCGCCGCCGCTAGCATTGGCCCGCTCGTCACGTTATCGTAGGAGCCCAACAACGGCACCTTGTACTCGGTGAGCGTGATATCCATGAGCATGCAGCCGAGCAGCTCCGCGAGCTCAGCACGGGAGTAGTCAAGACCCGCAACCGTGAATTTTGAGACTTTCGTTGATTTTGTGGCCTCGGGCTCTGGTGGAGACTCTGCGGGTCTCAGTTTTTCGCGCAGGAGCCGAATTGTCTTTATGATCGGATCGCGCGGGGACCCGCCCGATGTGGAGTCCTCGAGCCTTTGACAGCTCTCGTAGTACACGAGTTTCTGCTTGTTTGCAGCCTGGTAAAGGCGGCTGTAGCCGGCGACAAGCCCATTGAGCTTGGTAGAACACGACTCAATGCGCTGCGCGTACATGTTGCACCACTTCTGGAGCGGCGTGCGCACTCTGCTCTCCAGATCAGAGGCCACGCGCGTATGGATCACCGCCTGCGTGATTGTTTCGGCAGTGAATACGCTCAGGGCAGACTGCAGGGAGGAGGATTTCGAGATGTACTTGCCCGCGGCCGGCACGGCGTGCATGACCGGCTCCTGAGACAGCCTGGCCAGGTTTTCTGCCATCGAGTGCTCGATCCGCGCGCGCTCGGCCACCATTGCGAGGAACTGCTTGTTTTCCGCCACGCTCACGCTCAGCGAGCTCGTCAGGGCCTCCACACCCGTCTGGTAGTCGTGAGACCAGAATCCATCCTGGATCAGCATACCTATGACAGGAACAGGCGCGACAAGAAGTTAGCAGTGCTCTACGGAGTGGGAAAAGTGCTGCGCGTGTGTTACAGTGAGCCTCCAGAGCGTGGATTCTTTTTGGTGCGTGCTGCAACCACAGATCTCACGCGTCACGTAAACGTAGAGCGTAGCAGGGCAGGGGCTCATGCGGTCGCTCAGTTTCAGCACATACACACGTGACGTGTAAATTGTGGGACTCTAAACGCATGTAGTGGCGCAGCCTGCCAGGACCGAGGCCGATGACTCACCGGGATGGCTCGGTCTAGTCGCATGTGTTCAGCATGTGCGTGTGGTGTCAGAGCTGATCGCTGGTCTGTTGCGTGTGCAGACCAGCACTGAAGGATGTGTTGAGCTGAGATCGCTCAATTGGGCGGCTCTTAACTGCTGCGCGTCTGTCATTGTACCGCGTGCAGTTCCGATCGCGGTATCCAGCCCAACTGCATTGTAAATTCAAATACGGCACCGCGCCGAGCAAATCTAATTCTGTAGTTTAATACCACAAGAACTGCGGCCCTCTGAGTACGTCTACGAGTTTTCGAGCACACTTAAACCGCGCATGGACGTGCCGTATTCGGGCGGCACGGCGTCACATGACCGGGCCCGTCAACGGTCGTGATAAATAAGTGATCCAATGAGTTTGCGCGTACTGCGTTTCCTCGTACAGCCGCAACTCTACTTATCTTTTTCATGTCTGTGCTCGAACGATTGCTCAACGAAGTTCCAGGAAATAACACTGCCATCACGATCCCCGACGGGCCGCGGCTAAGCTATGACGAATTACGGGCCGCCATTGCGGGGTTCAAGAAGGATCTCAATGCGCTCGGCAATGGCAAGCTGCTAAAGGCGAAGGACGCGGTTTCGATCTCGATTCCGAACAGCTTGGAATACACCATTGCGTTTCTCGGCGTGACCGGCTCGGCATTGATTGCTGCCCCGCTGAACCCGAACTTCAAGCAGCAAGAAGTCGAATTCTACGTCGAGGATATGAAATCCCGGCTGCTTCTTGTCCCAAGGGGCAGCGCCGAGGCTGGCCATCCGGCAATTGCTGCCGCGAAGAAGTTCGGCACCGCTGTTGCCGAAATCGGGTGGGACGGGCGCAAGCTCGCTCTGCGGCAGATCAGCGACGCGAAGGTGCGCACGACCGTGACGAGCGTGAATACGCTGCTTCGCACGCCCAGGCCGGACGACATTGCGTTCGTGCTGCACACGAGCGGCACGACCGGCCGCCCGAAAGCCGTGCCGCTCCTGCACAGCAACCTGATCGCGTCGGTGCGCAACATTATCGGCACGTACAAGCTCAGCGAGAGCGATGTGTCCTACCTCGTGATGCCGCTGTTCCATGTGCACGGCCTCGTTGCGGGCCTCTTGTCTGCGCTTGGATCGGGAGGCTCGGTGATCATTCCCGAAAAGTTCTCTGCTTCGCATTTCTGGAAGCACTGGCAGGCCTACGGGGCCACCTGGTACACGGCAGTGCCTACGATCCACCAGATCCTGCTCAAGCACCCGATGCCGAGCCCCATGCCGAAGATCCGGTTCGTGCGGTCGTGCTCGTCGTCGCTTGCGCCGAGCACCTTCGAGGAGCTCGAGCAGAAGCTCAAGGCGCCGGTCCTCGAGGCCTACGCCATGACCGAGGCGTGCCACCAAATGACGTCGAACAGCTTCCCGCCAGATATCCGGAAGCGCGGCACGGTCGGCGTTGGCCACGGCGTCGAGGTCGTGATCCTGAACGAGAAGGACGCCGTGCTCCCCCAGAACACGGAGGGCGAGATCAGCATCCGCGGCCCGAACGTCACGCCTGGCTACCTCAACAACGCCAAGGCGAACAACGAGAGCTTCACGAAGGGCTCGCACTACTTCCGCACGGGCGACCAGGGCAAGATCGACGAAGACGGCATGCTTGTGATCACCGGCCGCATCAAGGAGCTCATCAACCGCGGAGGCGAGAAGATCTCGCCCATTGAGCTCGACGGCGTGCTTCTGAGCCACCCTGCGGTGTCCGAGGCCGTTGTATTCGGCGCGCCGGACGAGATGTACGGCCAGCAGGTGAATGCGGTTGTTGTTCTGCAGTCGGGCAAGAAGGCCACCGAGCAGGAGCTCCAGGAGTACATGGGAAGCAAAGTCGCGAAGTATAAGGTTGCGACCAAGATCTTTTTCACGGACGTGATGCCGAAGACGGCCACGGGCAAGATCCAGCGGCGGATCATTGCGCAGAAGTTTACCGGCGGCGAGCCGAAGTCGAAGCTGTGAGTACAGAGTACATAAATCACCTAATGCCAGGCGCTGTATATGAAGTTTTAGGAAACTGAGTGCTCGGCTCTAGATATATGCCCGGAGCTGGCACGATCGCCATATATTGCCGTTTAACCCATATTTCTTCAGATTATTTCTTCAGAATTCCGCTGCGATTTGACACCATGTTATGACAGCTACTCTATATTGATTTCGGCACCTCCAGTTTAGCGCATTGGCGGCGTAGTGATTCCACATGCACCGGCATGAAACATTAAACCCAATGTAGAGTCATTTACAAGGGTACAATATAAAATGATCTAATACCAGTCTGACATCACAGCAAATTACATATCTCACACATAATAATATTTTCACCGACCGGAGCTTACACTCAGCGTTGCTTAGTGCATCAGCGTGACCCGCAGAGATTACATTGCACCACTTGATTATGCCAGATAGTGACACTGAAAAATGCAGCATAGCCATATGGCTCAAAATTACAGAGTACATCAGGATCGCAGTTTAGAGCAGCGTTGTGTTTTGGAATAGAGCCGTACTGTACAATAATTAGCATAAAGCCAATGAAGCCTCGGCGCTTAGATGGGAAACTGCGGTCCGCGGCAAACTGCGTCTCCACTTAATATTTTGCGGCAGTATCCCGATGACATCATAAGAAAATCGCCGGCAGATACGATAACAGGGAACTTGTCGGGGTGATCCCCGCGAAACGCCGAGTGACGGCACCAGCACGCACGGCAAATGCTGCGCGTCACACAACTAAAAGTAAAGCCGTACCTGCCGGATATCCACCGCAAGAGCGGGCACCCGCGCACCACTGTGCGTGGTATACGGGTAAGGGTGATGCGTGTCGACTGCGTAGCGCCTCTAACGGCGCATCTGGCGTGTGGCACAATCATATGCACCCAGCCAGATTGCCGACGAGATGCATGCCGCGCGAAATCAGCCACGCAGCGCGGCGCCCCGCGCTGCGTGGCTGATTTCGAGCTTCTCAGCACGAGCGTACCGCTCACTGCCGACGCGTACCGCGCAAACCGCAGCGCCTGGTGACCCGCGTTTCGCCGTCGCCCCTGCCCACGCGGCGGAACACCGCTGACAGCTAATCTCCGGGCAGGCGGTGTTCCAAAAATAGGCTCTCGTAATGCACCCACCTCACCACAGGATAAGCATCCCACTTACATAACCAGGCCGCCAGAACATCGCACGTCCCGGGCACCTTTCAGCACACTTCTAAGCATCTGGCGAAACGGACCGAGCCGGGACAATTCTAGGCGAAGCAGGACGACGTAGCCGCTAATTTGCCGCAGGACTGGAAACATTTCGGACACACAGCATCTCGGACACAGAACAGCCTGGACACACAGCAGCCTTGATCCGGAACGGCATTGTTGGGATGATGGTCGACTCGACGCGGAAGGCGTATACGGTGTCTCACCAGAGCTTTGTGATAGACAAGCACCTTGAGCTGACGCGCGAGCTTGGGCGTGGAGCGTACGGCGTTGTGTGCGCGGCGAAGTGCCCGAACTCGCCCGGCGTGGCCGTGAAGAAGATCACGAACATCTTCAGCAAGCAGATTCTGTGCAAGCGCGCGCTGCGCGAGCTGAAGCTGCTCATCCACTTCCGCGGACACAAAAATATCACCTGTCTGTACGACCTCGACGTCGTGGACCCGGTCAATTTCAACGAAATCTACCTCTACGAGGAGCTCATGGAGTGCGATCTGCACCAGATCATCCGGTCGAAGCAGCCGCTGACGGACAGCCACTACCAGTCGTTTATTTATCAGATCCTTACTGGACTCAAGTACATTCATAGCGCGGGCGTGCTGCACCGTGACTTGAAGCCCGGCAACCTGCTCGTGAACGCGGACTGCGAGGTCAAGATCTGCGACTTCGGGCTCGCGCGCGGCTTCGACGAGAACTCAAATGAGCTCAACGCCATGACCGAGTACGTCGCCACGCGCTGGTACCGCGCCCCGGAGATCATGCTCAGCTTCTACAACTACACGAAGGCGATCGACGTCTGGTCCGTCGGCTGCATCCTTGCCGAGCTGCTCGGCGGCAAGCCGTTCTTCAAGGGCGACTCGCCGTTCGACCAGCTGAACCAGATCCTCAAGGTTCTCGGCACGCCCTCGGAAGAAACGTTGCAGCGCGTCGGCTCGGACAGGGCCCAGGAGTACCTGCGGTCGCTGCCGTTTAGCGCGCCGATCCCGCTCGCGTACTTTTTCCCGTACGCGAATCCAGACGCACTCGATCTCCTCAGCAAAATGCTGACGTTCGATCCGACCGATCGCATCGACGTCGAGAGCGCCCTCGAGCACGACTACCTGAAGGTGTGGCACGACCCCGCAGACGAGCCGTCGTGTCCGGCTATCTTCGACTTCACGTTCGAGTCCATCGAGGACATGGACGAGCTGAAGCAGGTCATTCTCGAGGACGTCGAGACGTTCCGCCAGGTCGTGCGGCAGCAGAGCATGTCCATGGCCGACTGGGGCAGCCCCGAGTCGGGCAAGGAGTCTGCGTTCGCCGAGGGCCTGCGCGCAAACGAGCCGCACGGCGTCGGCGACGACGAGATCACGCCGGTCCCGCACTGACCAGTAGTCGTAGAAGGGAATCCAGTAGCCGTGGGAGGATCCCAGTAGCCGTGGCTCATCGTGGACGCCAAGGGCAAGAGGCTACAAACACTAGAATAAGACAGAACATGGACTGCTCGAGAAGATGGGAAGAAAGCAGAAAAAACAAGGCTCTCGCAGGCCGAAGTCGTGGGAACCGCTTTAATGCATCCTCTAGCATCTTACAACATACATACATTCTTTATTGCACAACACTAAGCCACCGCATGTGGGCAGTGCGGTGCTGGGCGGTGCTGTGCGCACAGCTCAGCACACCTCCAGACCCGATTTGTGCTTCACGCTCTAAACTGCTCCATGGCAGATCTCTCCACACCGCCAGGCAGAGGCCGATCCCAGATGGGGCACACACGTGACATTATGCACGTCGAGATTTCCCCTTTCAGCTGCCCTGGATCGCGTGCCAGCCACTTGGACGTCCTTCGAATCGCCTTTTTGGGTCCGCGTTTCTGCGTTTGAGATTGCACAATGCTGTCGAGGGACTACGAGAAACTCGCTCGAGACGAGCGCGATGCCTGGGCACGCGGTTCCGGCGATGTTGAGAGCCAGCAGCCAGACCAGCCGCAAAGACGACACCGCGCAGCCATGAAAGGCAGAACAGGCTCCCGCGCCTCGAAGATCGCGCTCGCGAGCACGCTAGCGGCGTTGGTCTTCGTCGCGTTCATGACGTGGCCGTTCCCAAGACACCCGCACCGGCCGGCGCTCTCCTTGGAGGAGCTCCGCAACGGCACGTACCGGCAGCAAGCGAGGCAGATCCAGTGGCTCGAGAACGGCCAAAATGGCCAGTTTGTGGCCGGAACCCAGGACGGGTTCGAGATCGCCCACTGGGAGTCCCAAAACGACAAGAAGCTCATTGCTCCCTTGCACTTCGACGCGAACGGCACGAATTATATCCAGAAATTCACGCTGAACCCGCAGCAGACGCACGCAATTGTGGCCACAGAGGTCAAGAAAAACTGGCGCCATTCCACGTTTGCCCGCTACTGGATCCTCGACGTCGAGACGCAGAGGTTCAGTGCTCTGCACGACAAACCGCTGAGCATAGCCCAATGGAGCCCCAACGGAAAGTCCGTTGCGTACGTTCTCGACCACAACGTGTACGTGCACAACGTCGCTAAAAGGACAACGCAGCAGGTCACCTTTGACGGAGGCGAGGATGTGTTCACCGGGATCCCGGACTGGGTCTACGAAGAGGAAGTTTTCGGAGGTGACTCGGCGCTTTGGTGGAGCCCGAACAGCAAGTTTGTTGCGTACGTGCGCACAAACGACTCGCTCGTGCCCAAGTTCCCCATCCCGTACTTCATGGGCTCCAAGGCGGCCTCCTCGTCCGAGCTCGAAGCCTACCCCGAGCTTGTCGAGCTCAAGTACCCGAAGCCGGGCTATCCGAACCCAAAGGTCGAGTTTTGGGTCTATAACGTCGAGAGCGGTGCGGCTGAGCTGAACAAGCTCCCTACCACGCTCAACGAGCCGATCATATCCGAGGTCATTTGGGTCGGCGCGCAGGCAGTCGTCAAGATCATGAGCCGCGAGAGCGACTTCCTTGAAGTCTGGATCGTCGATCCGGCTCAGGGCAAGATCGAGCGGTCGCGGGCGTATAGCTCCGAGGAACTCGGCGGGTCCTGGTTCGAGGTGACCCACAACAGCCACGCCGTCGAAGGCGAGGGCTACATCGACACCGTTGATGTCGACGGATACAACCACCTCGGACTGTTCGCGCCCGCGAACGCTGCCGAGCCGAAGCTGCTGACGCAAGGTGAATGGGAGGTCCAGGACAAGTCGATTGCCGTGAACCTCGAGACGCGACACGTCTACTTCCACGCAACGAAGCGCAACTCGACGGAAAGCACTGTGTACCGTGTGTCGCTGGATAAGCCCGGCCAGGAGCCGGAGCTGGTTGCGTTTGAAGGCGAGGGAGTCTACAGCGCGGCGTTTTCCGCGGACGCGACGTTCGCGACCGTGAACTATGTGTCGCCCACGGCGCCGCTTGTCCAGAAGGTCGTGAAGCTCGGCGCTGCCTCGAAAGACAAGGACGAAGGCTCACATGAATGGCGGCTCGAGGACAACCAGAAGCTTCATGACCTGCTCGACTCGCGCAAGCTGCTCGACGACACTGTATTTTACGGGACCGTGGACGTCGGCAACGGCGTCGAGGTGAACTACCGCGAGATCAGGCCCACGTCCTTCAACGCGCACAAGAAGCATCCCTTGCTGTTCTTCAACTACGGCGGCCCGGGCTCGCAGCAGGTCCAGAAGCAGCTGTCGATCGACTTCCAGCGCGTGTATGCCGAAACCCACAACGCCGTGGTCGTCACCGTTGATCCGAGAGGCACCGGCTTCAAGGGCCGCAAGTTCCGGTCTGTTGTTCGGGACCACCTCGGAGAGTTCGAAGCCGACGACGTCATTTCCGTGGCCAAGATCTGGAACGAGAAGAAGTACATCGACAGCGACACGACGGCGATCTGGGGCTGGAGCTACGGCGGGTTCTTGACGCTGAAAACGCTGGAGCGCGACACCGACCTGGCGTTCAAGTACGGAGTCGCCGTCGCGCCCGTAACGAACTGGGCGCTGTACGACTCGATTTACACCGAAAGGTACATGCACACGCCGGAGCACAACCCCGAGGGGTACGCCGCGTCGGCCGTTGCGAACGTCACGAACATCGGCGCACACAACCGGTTCTTGATCATGCATGGAACCGGCGACGACAATGTGCATTTCCAGAACACGCTGTCGCTCCTCGACAAGTTCGACCTGGCTGGAGTTGAGAACTACGACGTGCATGTGTTCCCGGACAGCGACCACGGGATTTCCTTCCACAACGCGAACACGATCGTGTACGACAAAATTGACCAATGGCTCACGAATCAGCAGAAATAAATACCCGCTTCCAAGCGCTGGATTCGTGCATTATCCCGTCCGCCTTGGGAAACACATATCTAATTACTATTATCTTGCTTGTTTAGGGCATCATATCACTAGAAAATATACTGAAGAACCAATGCGCACATAAAACGCGCAGAGCTGGCACATTATTGCCAAGCACCGCGAACAAAAGTTATGTATTTGGCGACGAACTCATCCGGCTCAGGCGGTTCAAACTCCCGACACAAAACACGCACAGAAACCTGCAAACACGTCTAGTATACCATTACAAAATCAATAAATAAATACATTGAGCCGGTCTAGCAGCCTATTTATAGCGTACACGCGGCAGACCGACAGATCGACCGACAGATCGTCGCCTGATCAGGTGACTCGGTTAATGGCTGTGACCAAGCACAAACGACGATCCACAAAAAAAATCGTTAATTGAAATTTCGCCCGAATTTCAAGTATAAAGCCCAGATTCATGTCGTTGCTAGATCACTTCTGGGGCCTGGCAAGTGACGATCTGAATGAACGTCTTTCTGCTGGCGAGGCGTTGCTGAAGGGACTCCAGGAGAAGCAGAGCGAGGATGACTGGAACTATGCGCTCAAGCGCCTTGTTCGCGGCCTGTCCTCATCTCGCGGATCGGCGCGGCTCGGCTTCTCAATGGCATTGGCCGAGCTGCTTCAGCAGCGAGCCGCACAGGTAACTGTGAAGCAGTACTTGGCCCTCTGCAACGACTCCTTCGAGGTTTCAGGCAACATGAAGGGAAACGAGGAGCGCGGACTGTTGTTTGGCCGGTTGTTCGCCCTAAAGATCTTGGCTAAGAGCCCGTTGTGGGACAAGAAGACCGCGAACTCGAGCGACTTCTCTGCGTTCGCGGAAATGGCTGTGACTCTGGCGCTTCGCAAGGCCTGGCTGCGTGAGCCACCGTTCTTCGCGCTTTGCGAGCTTGTGCAGCGGCTGGCAACCAACGAGGTCTACCACGAGGGCATTGCATCGGCCTTCAAGCTCGTTCACGAGAAGGGCCTGACGATGTCCTGTGAGGGCGTGGCCTTGGCCCTGTCTGTCTCTCCCGAGCAGCGAGCAGCGTTTAATTCGGAAAACGGGTGGGAAAATGGCAATCCGCTGGACAAGCGCAATCTTTCTGCGCTTTCGAGGGCCCTGCGGGAGATGCCCGTGAGCTCAGGAGACGTGAGCCAGAGCAAACCATACATTCACTTTGTCTGGTCATACTTGTTATCTGAGTTCACGAAGCCCGAGGATCAGAGAACGACTGCTGAGCCGCTAGCTAAAAAGAGGAAATCTGATAAAAAGGCATCCAAGGGCTCGTCGGGCTCGTCAATGGCGGTTTCACTGGACGAATTCTGGCGAAGCGCAGTAGACCGAGACTTCTTTGGATCAGAAACCTCCTCAGAACGCAAGATGTGGGGGTTTGAGATTTTTTTGCTGTGGTGCCAGGAGCCGAGCCTCCCCGAAATCGTCCCGCTTTTCAGCCCGAACCTTGTCAAGACGCTTTCCTTGCAATTGGGCCAGAAGGACCGCAATCTTAACAAGATCGCAAAGAAGGCCATCACCGTCATCACGCAAACGGTTGTGAACCAGCGCCGGAGCGAGCTCATTGGAGTCATCTCGCAGTTCATGACGCAGAGCCCCAATTTCGATAAGCTCTCGAAGACAAAGCTTGTGCACCAGCTGCTGGCTGCTGTTGACGACGAGCAACACATTGCACAGCTTGTCGGGATCCTACTGAATGCCATGCGAACGTCCACTCGAGAAGACCTCGTTCGAAAGCAGTGGATTTTCGACAACCTCGTGCAGCTCGTGCGTAACGTGAGCAACTCGTCTGCACAGCAGTCCAAGACGTCCAGCTCGGGACCCGCTATGCCCTCGCTGCCGTGGATCGCTGACATTTTCAAGGAACTGATTCCTTTAGCATACTTTGTGAACGTCAAGGAGTCCAAAGAGGACGACAGCGAGAAGAATGACGACCAGGTGGCCAAAATGGCCCAGGACCGAGTTATGTCTATCTTGTCTGCAACTCTTGGTAAAAGCGTGCAAAGCGTTACCCCAGATCCGCAGTCAAGCTGGCCCTACATCGTTTTCCAGCTGATCTTGAGCTTGCAGAAGGAGCACCCGGAATACGAGACGCGCGTCGAGTTCGACCAGGAGACCTTGAAGGCCGTGGAGAAGGCGGAACACACGTTGCACAAGATCCACAAGAAACGAAACTCATCGAGGCACGTCGACTCCTCTCAGCTCCAAGCATTTGAGCTGCTTTTTGCTATGGTCATACTGCAAGTGTACGGCTCCGCGCCTGATGCTGTCTCCATGCTGGACGAGCTGCAGATGTGCTACAACAAAATCAACAACAAGTCGAGAGCCTACGGTGATGGTGGAGACTCCGCACAGAGCGATGAGGAGCCGTCGCTTGTTCTCACCGAAATTCTGATCAGCCTTCTTTCGCAGCAGTCAGTTGTGCTTCGGAAACTGAGCGAAGATGTTTGGCGAACGTTCTCGGACCAGTTCTCAGAGGGCAGTATCACCCTGCTTTGTGATATTCTCTCAGCCCAGGAGGGCGCTGATGGCCAGCGGTCCCTGTTTGATGTTGAAGATGAGAGCGAAGAGGGTGAGGATGACGAAGAGGAAGAGGAGGAAGATGAGGAAGATGGACTCCAGGATGAGGATGAGAGCGATAGCGAAGACGACAAGACGGAGAATGCACACAGCCGTGGAGCGAACAAAGATGACGCCGCTTATGATAATACTCCATCCGGCAGCGACAGTGAGTATGAACTGGATGAAGCCGCTAAAGAGAAGCTGGCCGGAGCACTGCGAGTGAACTCTGATGCGGCCGGCGGAAGCGACGATGATGCGGCTTCATCTGAGGACGATTCCATGGATGATGAGCAGATGTCGGCCCTAGACGTTCACCTGGCAACCATCTTCAGGGAGCGTCGGAAGATCCAGTCGAAGGCCAAAGAAAAGCGGAAGGAGAACTCGAGGGCCAAGCAGAATGTTGTGCAGCTGAAGGGCCGGGTGCTCGACCTCCTGGATATTTATTTCGCTGCTCAGCCCGAGAAGCTTGTTGGGCTCACCTGCGTCGAGCCGCTGCTGAACTTCATTGCGGTCACAAAGGAGGGACGCCTCGCAGAAAAGGCGCGCGAGCTCATCCGGACGCGGCTGTGCCGCAAAACAAGCTACGTGCTTAGCAGCGAGGACGAGATTATGCGGACTCTTGAGCTTTTGAAGACTGTGCACTCGATCGCTGCGCAGTCGAAGTCGAAGATCTTGAGCCTGTCCTGTAACCAGGTGTCCGTGTTCCTGTCGAAACTGGTAATTGCATTCGACTCTGCTCTGGTTTCTGCCGTGGCCAATATCTACAACTCGTCGATGCAGGCGTGGTTCCTGGAAAACGGGAACCAGACGTTGCCGAACATGTTCATCGACTTCGTGAACTTCCTGGACACGAAGCGAAAGTCACAATGAGTCGACAATCGGTCGAAACTTGGATGTCGAAGAATACCGAGCGCGTGATCATGTTGCGGATCATGCCGCGGATCACGACGCTGTGGTCGCTGTATAGGTATACGTGCGTGTATATAGAAATATAATAGTAATTGTTTCGTGCTGCTCGCGTCAGATTATCATCACCGGAGCTCCGTGCTCTCAGGATACAGATTTCGCCTGCTTCTTCAGGAAGCGGTATATAAGTAGAAGCGCCAAGGAGTTCTCCTCTGGCGCGCCCTCGAGCACTAGCGAGAGATCGCTATTATTCTGGTCCTCCACGAAATGGTCGACGAGGCCGCTGATTCCCTGCTTGATTTGGCAAGACGTGACGCGCCTTATATTGTCAATAAGCGTGAGCCTATCGGCGTCGGTGCCCTTCAGAGACCGGTCGATCTGGACGACTTGCCGTAGATGGCTCCTTTGCGAGTCTCGTGCGATGTCGTAGGCCGTGTAGATGCTTTGCGGCACACTAGAGTTTGCGGCGAGCACTGGGAGCTCGAGATCACGGTCCAGGTTTTTCGTGCTGTCGGAAGCAATGCCATAGCTATTAGTTACGTTCACAACGTATTCCTTTGGACTGTCACCTGTGGCCGCAGTGGTCGAAGCATTGCTCGGCGTGTTCCCCGGCGTGTTCCCCGAGGCGGATCCTGAGGCGCTGCCCGAAGCACTGCCCAAGATCGGAGGCGCGCCGCTGATCGACGAGGAGCGAAGCCGCGGGATCGAGTCCGACTGCTGCCCGACTTTGAACTCAAGCCTTGTGTCGAGGCTCGGATCGAATTGCCTGACGCGAGCGGACTGCGGAGGCAGCTTGAGGGCCGTCTCGGCTCTTTTCAGGGTTTCTAAGGTGAAGTAGATGGCTATTTGCACGGCATCGGCCACGCCAAAGATGTGCAAGCAGTGCTCGTCACTCGAAGGCAGCGTGTCCGGCTCAAGGGAGAGGAGTGCGTGCGACCGGTCCTCGATCTCCCGCAGGTTCCCGTCCTGGGGCCCGGCGAGTTTGTCGACAAATACGTGGGGGACGAGGAATTTCAGGTCGTAGCGCCGGGAGTCTGGACCGGAATGACCCGATTCGGGCTCGTCATAAATATATCGGAGAAGGAGCCCGACGATTTTAGAAATGCTCAACGCAGACCCGCTGCAGCTGAAGATGCGGTACTCGGCCTCGTCCACCTTTGTGGAAATTCTGGCGTGGATCGACGGATCCTTCGTGGACTCCTTCATGTATTTTAGCCGTTTCCCACCGGGGCCCAGCACGCGCGCGCACACGCTGCTCTCAATGAGCCACCGCACATGGTGCGTGCCCTCGGTGACGGGCCCCACGCGCAGATCGGGCTCCGCGGGCGGGGAGTATATGCGCTTCTGACGGTGCGTGGACAGCATGCTTGCCGCACGCTTCGTGGCCGTGGATGCGGGCTCATTTGTGGGCTCTTCTCTTCGTATGTCGCGATAGCGAGTGCTCATGCCCGGGTCCCTGAATCGGCAGCGCTGGACAATCGATTGCAGCACACAAAAGCAGCGAAGCCCTGAACCAGTAGTGAATTTAGCAAGGATCGTAGCCCGCGCCTTGAATATTTCTAATTTAGATTCCGCAGCGCAGGGTGTCCGGGATTTTGCAACAAACAACCAAAGTGTTACTTCGCGCCAATGTATCGGCGACCTCTTACGGTTGCTCCAGGGCACCTAAAAATAACGTGGAATTCTCCACGTTCGATTCCCATCTGACAGCCTCCACGCTCGGGCGCACTGAAACTGACCCTACCCATGCAGCTCACCGCTACGCGAGCTTAACATGGTGTCTACCCTAGCCCATGGAAGACAAAGGAGGTAAGCGTATCAAGGAGAAAAGGGGTAGCAGCGTGCGACGGTAATCGTGCATGCGCGAGGCTTGCTAATGCGCTAATATGGTGACGAGAATGGCGGTAATTAAGGCATTATATACTTTTTGGGTACATAAATCGGGATCGCGCTTTGAAGTTACACAAATGGTACATCGTTGAGTGCGACCCCTCATGTGTGCGACCCCGCATGTGTGACACTTGATCTGCCCGAGTCTCGAGATATCGCATCGGGAATCCAAGGCGAAGTTGCTTTCGCATACTGAATTTTGTATACTATTAATAGAAGTTCCGGAAATTATTTCTTAGAGCAATATATTAAGAATGCCGCCGAAAATGCACACAACACTGCCACTGTGCCCCAGGTTGATCCGTGCTCGCGAGGACTATGATTCTCTCTGGGGAATTGCGCGGTGTTGGCACTTTCTGGCTTTTTCGCCTTCGACGTGATCTTCTGCTTCGGATCTCTGATGCTAGCCGTCGCATGCTCTTTCTGCATGACAACTTCGGCGTAGGGAGGCTTGTCGCCAGAAAGAACCTTGTGCGTGGACCCTGGCTCTTCAAGTGCAAACGCATTGGGTGCTTGAGGCTGTTCTACTCGTCCAATGCTTTCGAGCGCTAGTTCTCCCCTGGCTGCTTTGCCCTCCTCCGGCTTATTGTCTTCCTTAAGGATGCTTCCTCCCTCCAGGAGAGTTCTTCCCTTCAAGGTGTTCCCTATATGGAGCTCAGGAAGCTCAGGTTGAGCGGCGTCGCACCGCCATTCAATTGCCAGTATTTCATGAGGCGATTCAATGCAACTTGGCGTTGAGGCCGACTCGAAGTGCCCAGCTTCCCGAGAAAGCCTCACATTCATCTTCGTCTGTCCGGTCTTGGCAGCGTGTAAGCACTCTTGGTTTCTAAACCATCGAATTACGTCTCCAGCACTGCGGAAATACGGGCTCAGCTGAAACCAATCAGCTTTCAGATTCTGCATCTGCTCGGCATAAAGAACTTCATGGCTGCACCACATGAAGTTTGCCAGAACAATCAGGTAAACGTGCTTCGCTGATCCGAGCTCGAGATACTCCTCTGGTGCAGTAGGAGTGTTCCTTGTGAGCCAACGCTCAACTCTACTCAAATAAATGGACATGTCTTCAAAATCCTGGCGTAGAGGGGGCACAACTTGGACGCCAGAATATGGTTGCGGATCTCTGGGCAGAAAAATACGGGCTTGTATGAATTGATAAACACGATCCGCGAAGTCTTTGACATATGAAGGAATCCTGAACGCTGTGACCTTCTCACAAATCACAGAAGCAACCTCGAGCGACAGAGCCCTCTGATCCCAGCTCAGCTCTGTGTCCGAGGTTTGGAATAACCATCTGAAATCGGTAAACTTTTGTGTCACGGAATCAAGTTGCTGGATAAAGAGTTCAGTCTCTCCGCGAATTGTTACTCTCGGCAGTCGCGTGAGTGCAGCCATGAAGAGTTTGACTCTATCTCCGGTCAGAGCTGGCTCTAATTCAGTTATAGTTGTTGAAGTTACCGTATCCGAGGCGAGTTGTCCCTCAAACTTGCCGCTTTTGCAAGCACCGTGAAGGGCGCCAAAGGGTTCCTGAGTGGTGGTATTATGGCTGAAGTTCATTTCTGCGCTGCTTGAAGGTCCAGTAAAGCCGTTGGAAGGTTTCACGAGACCGTTCTCTGGAGCTGCAGCACTTGATTCAAGACTGGTATCACCTACCGAATGGACTCCTGCCTCCAAATCGATAATATGTTTGTATTTGGGTGGCCGTTTATTGCGTTTCTGCTTGGGATAGGAGTATTTAGAACGGCTTCCCATAGAATGTATTCTTCAGATCGGCAAGCGGTAACGTATATGTCTCCAGAATGAACGCTGATGGTCTTTTGCTGATGGAGGGGTTTATATATATGTACACGCAGATATATCTATATATTCGCTTTGAAACCAGCCGTTCGAATGCTTTGCTTTTAATGGGTGACTGGCCAATGGAAAGTAGCGCTGCGATGTCTCACACCATGGCGAGGCATAGAATTAAAGTGAAACACGGTGGGAGGGACAGCTAGGTCGCCAACAGAAAGCCTTGCAAAGTTAAAGCAGACTGGCAGCGCTAAGTGTGATCCTTTGCATTAGGAGCGAGCCACAGTTGCGACCAGTCATTAGTTAGGACCGGCTGCTAGCGTATCGGTGCTTGGAATGTGAGCATAGATTATCGGCGAGCGTATCGCTCGAAATAAGAGTTAGATCAAAGAAAAGCCAAATTATCAAGAATAGGGTCTAGAAGTGTGGTGACCATTGTGGATATACGTATTTCAATGAAATCATATGGCTCCAAAGTTAGAGGGAGGGCCGAGGTCCGCAATTAAGAATTCCTCTAGTCTGCATACGTTCAGTCTGCATGCGCTCGTGAGCTTTTTAAACTGGACCGCATGAAACTCCTTCAATACAGCAGATAGTCTCCTTCTTGCAAGTGATCCAAGATCGAGTCATCGGAGTCGTCGTCACTGTCCGCATCCTTTCTGAGGTCGTTAGGCAAGGTCATTCTGCCGAGTGTCATGGGGTGGTCGATCGCTTCTCCGTTGGCCGTGTCCGGGTTGTCATACACAGTGTTTGGCTCATTAGACAGTACGATGTGCTCGGGGCCTAAGTCTTCTTCCAAGCTTGTTCCAGACTTGTCTACCTTGAACCGATTGAGGTACAAGGGATCAAGTTCATTGTCTTCAAAGAGTTCAGAACTAGAAGTAACACGGTATTGAACCGACGGGCGATCTTTGAATAGCGCGCGCCAACCCGTGCCGTATCCATTTCTACGGTTATTTTGAGGCTCGAGGATAAGCACTAGGCCATGACCCACAAAATAATACGCGCTGAACTCAGAGCACGGATAGTCAGGAGCATAGTAGACAGGGAATGTCAAGGAGAGACTGCCCGAGCCGTCAAAAGCAGGAAATGTGAATACACCAAAGCCCTTGTGCGTTATGTGATATTCCTGTCCTGACATCATGCCCTTGATCTTGCGAGTTTCGATCTTGCGGGGACGCTGAAGATGCGAGTACTTGTTTGTGACACATGTCGTAGCCGCAGTGCTATAGATCCAAGGAACGTCGTCGCGACCTAGCTTATCGGCGGAAGTAGCAGCATACAGGTTCTCTAGGCCCCGGAAAGTAGGTTTGGGTGCATACCCTCCTTTGCGTTTGCTAGTTGTATTGGCTTTACCCTTTGGCGCGGCCTGCGGCGCGGCCTGTGGCTTGTCCGTATTGTCGGAATTCTCCGTGCTGGCTGATTTCTCCTCGCCCGAAGCAGCATCCCTCAGCCGATCCTGGTTCCTGAACCACGAGATCACATCATCCGTGGTTTTGAATTTCTTGGCATCGGTTCCCCATAAAACACGCAGCTCTTCTACTTCCACAGCGTAGTTATCTTGGTGGTTATACCACAGCAAGGACGCAAAGATAGTTGTCAGTCGGTTGTCCGCAGGTCCGCTCGCGAACCTGCTTGCCCAATACTGCGCATGCACTAGGTAGTCGGCCATGGTCTCCTCTTTGTAGCGCGGACGCAGAACAACCGATCCCGAGGAATTTGGCGTGCCCAAGTGGACTGGGTAGATCAGCTGGCGCAATGAAGTGTAAAATTCATTGGCTAGAACGGGTATGTGCGCAGGGAACATGAAGGCACCCTTGGATTTCCTGCGGAGTTTGGCGCCGACTGTTTCGGAGACCAGCCTTTGAACGTCGCCAGACGGCGAGGTGTGAAACACCCACTTAAACGCCGCGTTCTCCTGCCCCACCTTGTCTAGATGAACAAGGAACCCGGCGGCATCACGGCGATGACGGAGACGCGGTATGGCGGAAATACCATCGAGAAGAGGCTGCAGTTTGATCAGAGCTTCATCAGGACTGCCCAGGTTTTCAGCTGGCTTTGCAGATCCAGCGCTACTGTTCTCCGTGTTGGGATCACGAGCAGGCGGAGTCTTAGCACCATTGCCTTTGGCGCCATTGCCTTTTGCACCATTGCCTTTTGCACCATTGCCTTTTGCACCATTGCCTTTTGCACCATTGCCTTTTGCACCATTGCCTTTTGCACCATTGCCTTTTGCACCATTGCCTTTGGCCCCATTGCCTTTGGCCCCATTGCCTTTAGCACCGTTGCCTTTAACACCGTTACCGTTGCCTTTAGCAGGGCTGCTCTTGCCATTTTGGATGGGTTGAGTCTGGTGGTTCGGCTTCGTGGGGCCGTCTCCGCCTTGAGCGGTTGGCTCTACTGCAGCGTCTTCTTTCAGCGATTCCCGCACGCGAGCGACCATTGCGTGTACCCCTGTCAATTAAGTGGTTGAAAATAGTGTAACGTGTAATTGGACCTGATGTGCGATATTAATACCCAGGAGCTGGACCGAAAAACCATAGATTTGGTAATCGGTTTCATGCTTACTTTATGCATGACCCTGTATGTCAATCGAGGATCTAGGGTTCCTGGCGGTAAGTCTCGGAAACAAACATGATCGCTAGGAAGCAAGACGAGGAGTAGTGTATACGGACTTAACCACTCGCATTAAATTGTGCAGCTCTGCGTTCACGCATCAGCGAGCCAAGGCGCGGCGGTGTCGTCTGGGGCCAGATTGGTACGGCAACAGGGTGTGAGGGCAGCTTGCGTGAGGAGTACCTGGGCAGTCCGCTGGTTCGGAAAGTCGCCCATCACGCAGGCAACAGGGGCAAGCACGAATAAATTGCAGCCCGGGTCCTACATCCACAGCAGCACCGGGGGTCGTGCTACCTCTTACATTTTACCTTAGAGTGAGCTGCATGGCTTGGCCAGTGTATACGCGTGGAGCGTCGTAACGGCAGCTGCGGCTCTGGAGCGCCGCCCGGTCTCGGCCGTATCGTGTATCATTGGGCGAGACGCGCTGACGGGCACATACTGGGCAAGGGTTAGCAGCAGTAGTCGAGCTTGCCGCCATGGAAAGTCGCAGCAGCCAGTTCGTTTGAGGACAATTCGCGTTTCCAGAGGCCCAGCAGCATGAACCGACAGCCGGAGATTGCAGAGGAGGACGACGACTACCGCGAGAGTGAGGATGAGGATTACAACCCTGACAAGGCGGCCGAGGGCTCGGATGCGAGCGACGAAGGCGAGGATGCGGAGGATCGCAAACTGGACGCCGCCTATGCGCGCTACCAGGGCCGTGGTGGGCTCATAAAGACGCGGGCGCAGCGCCGAGCCGAGGCGGAGGGCCGCGTGCCCAAAGATGAGCCGAAACCCGCTGCCGTGGTGGGCGAGACGTCCGTGGACGTCGATGCTCTGTGGAAGGAGATGAACTCATCCACTCCGTCTCCTGCGCGGCCCGCAAGCCCCTCAAGCACCGGAAAACTCGGCGACGAGTACATTACGATCACGCGCACGTTCAAGTTTGCTGGCGAGGTCAAAACAGAGACAAAGCGTGTTCTGCGAACGAGCGCCGAGGGCCAAGACTATTTGCGCGACCAGGAGCGAAAGCGGAACGAGGAGAAGGCGAAGTCTTTGGAGAAGCTACAGAAATCGGAGAGCCCAGAGGCGGGTGAGAGGAATTCGGACAGTGACTCGCAAAAAGCAGATCGGGCAGACCCGCGGGCTGCTCTGAAAAACCAGGGTCGCCAGCCGGTGAAGCGCAAAATGAGCCTGATGGAGGAGTACAAAATGAATAAGGCGAAGAAGATCAACACTTTGGAGAAGTCACGGCTTGATTGGCTCGGTTTCGTGGACAAAGAAGGGATCCGTGAGGATCTCACGAAACACAACAAGGGCGGCTACCTGGACAAGCAAGACTTCCTGGAGCAGGTCGATCAGAAGGTTGACCGCGACATGAGGCAGCAGCGCGCGAAGCGCATGAACTAGTCGCTCGCCAATACGTACCGCACCATGCTGCTTTCTTATGCCGTGCAACTGTCACCGCAAAGCGATCGGCGACCTGCCCTGGCCAAAGCGAAACAAAGCCCTTATAATACTGCACACCGCGTATTACCGCAAGCACTGCGGCAGATCTGCGAATATCAGATCGGGTGGGTGCATCCCATATATCAATTGTACATAGCCACTTTCGGTAAGTTTTCCGACGCATAGCTCTAAGTTGTAATTAGTCTAATTTACTCAATCGGATCCAATTTTTAATTCGTAGCAGTTGTAGCAGCCAACGATCTCACAACAGCGTCGGGTTCTTGAACCGCTACGGCGTACATGCAAATACGTATTCTATATGAAGTCCCATAGCGTTTCGGACAGTTTTCACGTATTCTCAAACATTTTTAGAGCTGGGGGCTCCACCGACTTAAATAATTCTTCTACATTCTCCCCGCAGCACAGTGCGAGCACGCTATTAAATAGTTGCAACGAGGTACACCACGGACATGAGGCCCTCACCAAGGATCATTCCACTTGACAAAATCACCAGGTAGACCTCGTCCGCAGGATTCGGGTACTTGCGCGCATATAAGTAGGCCGCCATTCCGCCGATGAAGCGCGCGATCGTGAACGTCGGGACGTTGTACATCCCAATACCAACGGCCACGCCACTTGGGATCCACTTCGCCCATGGCCGTTCTCTATAAATATGCTTGAAAATAGCGAGGCCAGCGAAAATCACCCCGAGGACCAGGGAAAAAATGCCGGCCTTCGAGGGCAGGCCCTGACCGGTCATGAGCCGTGCACAGTCCGCCCAGATATATGCAGTTGGGATCCGGAACTCTTTGCCCGGAATCTCGAAATGCGAGGTGTATAGTTTGTAAACAAGTCCAGACACGAGCACGGACCATGAAGTTCCGATGGCCATGCCGACGGTCTGGCTCGTCATTAGGGCGCCGAGCAAGCTGCCGGTTTTGTAGTCCTGCATCAGGTCACCCGCCTGCTGCGCGCCAGCCTCAGTGATAGCGCCCGCGACAATGTTCAAAAGCACCGAGTGCGGCTTGTTATGTACGATGACTCCAAACACGAACTGGGTCAGTTTCGCGATGCTCGAAACAGGGTTCAGATCCGTTTCTCCAAGCGCTCGCACGCCCAGCAGAGACAAAACAGGTGAAATAAGAACAGAGAGCGCCAAAGCGAGGATCGGGACCTGCCCGAACAGCAGCTTCACGCACGCAATACACAGGATCGAGCTCACTGCGAGGCCCCAAACAGCGGCCTTCTGCTGTGCGTCCGGGTTCTCGAGCTCAGTTGAGGGCAAGATGTTCCTGGCCACCTCCGTAAACGAGCGGGCGTCGCTAACATTGAGACCGTCCTCATCCGATCCAGATCCGGTCTCTCCAGAGCGCGGCGACTCGTCGTAGTAGTAGAGGTCGCCGCTGAATTTGCCCGCGAAGTCTTTGTTCCAGAAGTCCTTAACGGCTGTAAAAGTCAAAATCGAAAACGAAACCGTTGTGTCCGCTACCATTATGGCTAGCGACACCCACATGATCCACCCCTGGGCTCCGGTCTGCCAGTCGTCGATTGGTCCGGGGGCCCAGTTCATCTTGTCACTGATGGGAACTAGGACCGCCCAGCCGAGGACTGCGCCGAGCAGCATTGCTGCGGTTGTAGGCAGACCCATGATGATTCCCTGGCCAATGTAGGCCGGGGAAAGCTCGACCTGCCACATGTAGCCCGCTGCCGCGTGTCCAAACAGCGGGATCTCCTTGAGTACCGTGAAGATCTTGCCAAGGAGCGTGTATATGCTGGAGATCAGGAACATCACGATCAGCGCGATGATATTTTTGCGGTACGTCGTGTTGCGGCCGTCGCTCGAGCTGAGCATCATCGAGACGTCGGGCCGTCCTCTGCTCGAGGCGCGCGAGCCGCGCGGCGGGCCCTGAGGACCCTGGGCGCCGACGCTCTCGATGTCGTACTCCGATCCGAGCATGGGCTCTTCGTCGTCGCTGCTGAGTTCAACCGACACGGGCTTGTCGTGCAGCACCCCGATCAGGGCCGCCGCCGCCGATCCCGAGGGGAACCGCAGCTGCTTGTCTCCAATAATGAGTCTGCGCAGCAGCACAGCCGTGAAGATCCCCATGAACGCGATACCAAGCGACCAGATGATGAGCTCGATCCAGCTGAAGTTTGTTCGCCCCTCTTCCTCCGTGAGAAGCAGCTGGATCGCTGGGATTGCACCGACGAGACCGAACGAGAGGGGGCCCGTTCCCACGGCCACGGCCACGCTCTGCACGTACACGTTCTCCTGCGGCGTGAGCCCGCTGCGGATCGTCTTGAACCAGGCGTAGCCCAACAAGGCTGCAGGCATGGACATCATTGAAACCCACCCCGTCTGCAGACCGAACTGGAAGTTCGCACACAGAACCAGCGTCCCGATCAACAGCCCGCAGACCGTGGAACTCACCGATATCTGATCCATGGAAGGAAATTCTAATGGCAAATTCCACTTTCTATCGGCTCGGCTACCGCTTCCCTACCCATCGTTAGCCGCTATCAGCCCGAACCTCGACATATTGTTATCGGCGTATCGTCATTATGTTATCAGTTCCGCCGGTGCATGGCTCGAGCGGACATACGCGTAGAACCCTGCTGAGAGCCGCGATACTGCGAGTGAGAGCCGACATGCTGCGAGGCGAAAAACGCTGAGTCGAGAGACGACATGCCGCTAGAAGCGAGAGTCGACATGCTGCTAAACGAGGCTGGAACAAGGTCGACGTAGAACGCGCCTCGTGTGTTTGTGAGAGCTCCTCGGATCCAGGCGAGAGGACAGTTGGATTTCGATGTTCGGGTTCGCGAAGAAGCTTGTGAAGCAAGCAGAGGGCATTATTGCGCCAGAAATCTCCACGAAGTCTGCTTCGTACGGGTTTCGTGTGCTGTACGTCGAGCCCGACTCAGAGGCGTTCCATGCTGGCATAGAGCCTCTGTTTGACTTTGTTATTGCCGCGAACGGCGTACGGTTTGATGCGCGGTACCGCCCTGCTCACGAGCCGAGCGCCGAGGGCGTGATCTCCGTAGAGCAGGAGCAGAGCCCCGCCGACGAGTTTTCGAGCGTTGTGCAAGGCACCGAGGGCAAGCTTGTGCTCGAGCTGTGGTGCGCGAAGGGCCGGAGCACGAGGATCGTGACGCTGCCGAACCCGGCGAAGCAGCCCACTGGTTTGGGCCTTTCTCTGCAGTGGTCGCCGCTGAGCGTTGCCGACCACGTTTGGCATGTGTTGAACGTCGTTCCGAACTCACCCGCAAACCGCGCGGGCCTTGTTTCGCACGAGGACTACATTGTCGCCGCTGAAAACGGCGCTCTGGAAGAAGGAGGTGAGTACCTGCTGGGCCGGGTCGTTTCCAGAGCCACGACAACCGAGGGCGTGCTTTTCTATGTCTATAACCGCGAGTTCGACCTTGTGCGGCCCGTGCGCGTGTTCCCCACGCACGACGGCAAGCTCGGCTGCGGCGTGGGCTACGGACTGCTACATGCGCTGCCCCAGGTCTCGAGATCAGACACGCGCGTGACGCCAGGGTCAATGGTGTTCGACGACCAAGAGCCGGAGCTTGATGCGCACTACCTCGACGCATCGGTCGCTTCACGCGTGCCTGCCCCGGCGCCTCCCAGCGCTGCGACTCCAACGAGCCCCACGCCAAGCACGGCGCGACACCACCATCATAAGTCGTCGCATGGCGCGGTTCCAGGCTTGACCGACTACTTCAATGAACAGAGCGAGATCAGCAAACAGATCGACCGGCCCTCCAAGATCAGCCAGTCCGCGGTGCCGCCTCCTCCGAAGGCATCTTCGTAACAACCACGCAGGGCTGATGGCTGCACTGATCATGATCCGTGACGAAAGGTTTCAACAATGACAGGGCCGAGCACAGTCCAGCACAGCTCAAATTAGGCAATTCGGCGGTCCTGCAGGCAGTGTCTCGGGATTGAGTGTAAACTGACTAGCGGATCACAAAGTCGTTCGTTGCTCAATTCGGGCCTGAAGTGGATCCACATATCCATAAAGAAGGTAGTATACGTTGATCGCTTGCTGCACGCAGCACAGAAGCATAGTGCTGAGGCCCTGTTGAGGCCGATCTATGATGCGGATATGTTAGATATAAATGACTGTGTTAAATGCAACTCATGGGCTGAAGCCTGGAGGGACGTTGTTCCTCAGGAAGCGTGGGGACCTGCCTTACCACCTGCCTTAAGAACGTGAGCTTCGCCTTCATTTCGGACTGGAGGTGCTCCTCGTATGCTAAGTCCTTTTCGACCTTCGCGAGCTCGAACTTCAGCATCTCGGCGTCCTCCATGATGACTTCCATCGTAGAGATCGCAGAGTCCACGGCCTTGCCGAGACTGTGCGCACGGTAGACTTGGTACCGCGGGTATTTGGCCGCGAGCCGATTGATCATGCTGCTTAGCGAGCTCTGCAATTGGAACTCAGGGCTGCTTTTCAGGTCGTGGAGGGCGATAATGGCCCTTGCGTCGACCTTCATGTAGTGCCTCCATGCATTGGCCATACCCTCGCGCTCGCTGCGGAAATATTTGGTGAATGCCCCCATTTTTGCGCGGTTTTTGCACAGAGTGAGTTCCTGCCTGTTGATGGCCTGCTTCAGTTGAGACAACTTGGTTTCGAGCTCCTTCTTGCGATCCTCCAGGGACGGCACCGCTGCAGACAAATCCGCATCATCGAGCTTCAAGTCTTCGAGCTGGTCGAGGGGCTTCACGAGCTCCTGCGGCGGGCTCGGCAGGCTCGACGCTTCGAACATCTCGGTGTTGGCTGAGGATCTATCGGGCTTTCCCTTGAGCACTGTGTGCAAGCTGCTCATGAATTTCGTGCGGAAGTAGCAGTAAATGGCACTCAATTTGTATTTTTAGTCGCAGAAAAAGCTGCGCAGGCACGCAGCTGCTTTATATGAGGCGTCGGCCTAGATCCCGCATGCGAGATACCGCACATGCATGGTCCCGATGACCGTGGACCCGAGATGGACGGGCAGGCTGCAGAAGAGCATTTTAAGGCCCCCCGATTGCGCCGGAAACAGGCCATTGGGCTTAATGAGGGCGCTAAGTAGTATTATAGCACACTAATTACGAGCCGCTGGCGTTTCTATAGCCTGAGATACAAGCTCCACCGAATACCGGAAAGTGGCTATTCTGCCCCGATTAGGCAAGAGCCCCAACCCTGTCGAATTTACTTCGCATGAAGATCGCATAAGCGACACCTGCATTTCGTGCGATCTCATGCCGTGCGCCCCGTGGCGCTGCAGTAACAGACTTGCTGTCATTAAATACTCGTACATATCTATTTAGGTCCCGGTGGGGGCTGCGGCTCGACATTGAGCTGTTGCGCGGATCGCGCGCGTCCCGACGCCAGGCTCCCACAGGCAATTAAGCGGTTTCGCGGAGGGCCACGAAGCATTGAGCGAGATAACTACGCACGCGGTGTCTTTGATAAGACCGCCTTAGTGGTTTAGGGACAGGAACACGGGCGTTTTTGGCCCGAGAAATTATGCAAAGCTGCATGCTCACACGTCCAAGTAGTCAGCAGCGACGAGGACCTGCAGCGCGAGCTCGGGAGGCAGATTGAACTCGTAGCCGGGCTGCCCCTCGGTCTGTTTGTATTTTAGGTGGTAGAACAAATAGTCGACGACGGTGGACAGGATCTCGGCGGGCTCCTCGCTGTGGAGCTCGCCGGTCTGCGACTCGATGTAGCTCTCCGAGCCCAGCATGCGGCGCCAGGTCCCGGACACGAGCGCGGCCTCGCGGGGTACTATAAACGTGAACCCGTCGCTCGAGTATATTTTAATATACCGAGGCGCCATCGATGCGTAGACTTCAAGCTGCGTAGACCTTGAGCGGCGTGGACCTCGAGCTAACCTTCGGCTCCGCTTGCTTAGATCAGGCGGTGCTTGAAAGAGGCGAGCGACGCGTCTCTGGGAGTATGTCGTGTCCAAGCGTATCCAGAAACGTTATCAGAGAGGACGATGAGTAATCAATACTTGCTATAAGTTCCGCCTGTTACTGGTATCGGTTCTCTTCTATCCTAGTTCTCTTGTAAACCGGAATCAGCGAAGCTCAATCTTTATCACTATTTGTGTAGACGCGTTAAGCAGATCAGCATTTGTAAAAGATACAATATGAGTAACCAAACTACAACCCCAACTACAATCCCAACTACAACCCAGACTACGGGGCATGCGACTTACTGTTTCAAGACTAAAGGGACTTGTTTACCACCGCCGGCATATGGCCCCTGTACCAAGACGGCTGGTATCTGTAATGCAGCTAAAGGCCTGACATGGTCTAAACTGATATTACTATTCGCTTTCTTGACAAGTGTTAGCGCTAATTAGGTCCCTGAACCGGAGATCACCGTGCCTGGCGATAATGCTATGGTTAATGTATCTTCTGGTTAACAGTCCCATATTCCTCATAGTGCAGTTGGAGTATTAGAAAGCGTATGCTGTGTCTCAGCGGATTTTGTGGTTTGCGGCATCGAGGGGTGTCGTACAGAAAAGATAGAAGCTATTTACTAGCGAGCAGATGCTCGATAAAATGTATTAAATTTTACAACTCATCCTTGGCCTTCTTGTCGGCGGACTCCTTGGCCTTCTTGTCCTTAGGCTTGGCGGCCTTCTTGGCGGCCTTGCCGTTGGTCTCGACGAAGTCGACGAGCTTCTCAAGCGAGCGCTCGCTCTCGAAGGGGATCGGCTGGTCCTTCTGGCCCGCAGGGTACAGCTTGATGGTTGGGTAGCCCGTGATCTGGTCCGGGACCTCGTTGGCCGTGTGGTCGAGCTTCGCAATGACAACATTGTCGTTGTCCTCGAAGTACTCACCGAGCTCCTCGTAGATCGGCTTCAGGTTCTTGCAGTGACCGCACCACGGCGCGTAGTACTCGACGAGAACGTCCTTCTCGTTGTCGAGCACGACGTTGTCGTAGTCGTTGCCGACGAGCACGTACACGGGCTCGTCCTGCGACTCCGGGATGGGCTCGCTCTTAACGTGCGGCTCGATGGTACCAGCGACAAAGTTCTTCACGAACTCAGCCACAGACGTCTCGGTGAGGTCAGTGTCCTGGCTGTGAATGTACTTCTTGTTGCTCACAATGTCGTGAACAGAGATGGCCGGGAACTTCTCGGACAGGCCCACGGCGTCGGCATGCGCGCCGAACTTCGCCGCGTCCAGGAACACGACGTTCGCCTTGCCGCTCAGCTTCTCGAGGTGCGGCTCGATGCTCTTGCGCAGAAGCGCGCGGTCGGCCTCGGTCGCGGCAAACGCGTAGAAGAGCGGGCTGCCGTTCTGGATGTAGGCCGCGTAGTTCTCCGGGCCGAGCTCGGTGAACGGCGCGAACTGGTTGCTGCGCACAAACTCGGAGATCGACTCCTCGTTCAACGCCGAGCCGGAGGGCAGCGTGGCCGCCGGCTCAGATGCATCGTTCAGGAACACAACGAGCTCAGACTTGTACTTGTCCTTGAGCTTCGTGTCCGTAACCGAGATGAACGCCGCGTTCTCGCGCTTCTGCTTCGCGACCTCGGCGAAAGCGTCGTACGACTTCGAGGGGCCGAGGTACAGGAACACAACGGGGTTCTCCTCGATGTTGCTCGAGAGCCACTCAGACACGCCCTGCGCGTTCTTGACGTCGGCCACGGCCGGCAGCGAGCGCTTCAGCATGAACTTGCGGATGTCGTCGGCCTTGCGGTTGCCCTGGTACTGGCCCGTGTTCTGGCCGTCCTCGAAAATGTACAGCGTCGGGAACCCGCGCACGCCGTGCTCCTGGCACAGATCCTGGTTCTCGGTGCAGTCGACCTTCACGAGGCTGATATCCTCGGTGCGGTTCTTCAGATCGGCCGCGGCCTGCTCGTACTCCGGTGCGAGGTTCTTGCAGTGGCCGCACCACGGCGCGAAGAACTCGGCAAGCACGAGGTTGTGCGCCTTGACGTGGCTGTCGAAGTCGCTCGCGCTCAGATCAACGACGTCGCTGGCGCCGAGTACCGTCGAGGCAAGGAGAGAAAACAACTGGACTGCAGAAAACTTCATGAGCTAATGTGGATCTGACTTGTTCACAGCTGTTCGGTGTTTACAGGTGTTCAGATCTGGTCGCGACGGGGCTCTCTATATGTAATCCGCGTGCCCAAAGAGACACGTCAGTCTGACACACGTTTTGTGGCGCGTGTGGCGTCGCTTACTGGAACCTTACCTGAATGAATCGGTTACGAGGTGCTTAAATACGGCACGCTGTGCGGGCTGGCTGCGGCTGTGGTTTGCGACGCAGGGCTGCGATGCAGGACTGCAGTGCTGCGCCGTGCCCAACATTTTTGTGGATGTGCGGACTGCGGCCCGAACCGGCGACCCGTTCACGACTTACACTGTAGGCCCATGCATTAGGCAGCCACAAACCCCGCTGTGGAGAAATCTTGTGCTCGTCCTGCCTGCCCGTACCCTGACTACTGGCAACTCTTGACTCCTGTACCCTCTCAGGAGCGACATTCTTGGGGCCCTAGAGCAAAGCATTGCTGTTTTTAGAGCAGTGAATAGCAACAGGCTGACGCCATCTAGACGCACGCGAACCACTAGCAACTTCTGGGGTAGTGCCGATGTCGAGCGACGAGCACGACCAGCAGAACGAGGCCCTGCGCACGATCAAGAGCTTTCTGGAGTCCAAGACCTGCTACGATGTGCTGCCGGTCAGTTTCAAGCTCGTCATGCTTGACTCCACGCTCACGCTCAAGGGCGCGCTGCTCACCCTTCTAAACAACGGGGTTGTGTCTGCCCCGATCTGGAACTCGAAGCAGAGCCGATTCACGGGCCTCGCGACGGCGAACGATTTCATCAACGCGCTGCGCTACTACGCCGACCAGCCGAAGCTACTAGACGAACTGAACTCCGTGAAGCTCGACGACCTGAGCCGGATCGAGGAGCAGCTCGGCGCGAACACGCTCGAGAACGAGACGGCAAGCCCACAGCTGTCGCTGCGCGAGGCCTGCGAATGCATCACACGGACGCAGGCGCACCGGGTTGCGCTCGTCGACGAGGACCCGGTCTCAAAACGCCAGATCGTCGTGTCCGTGCTCACGCAGTACCGCGTGCTGCGGTTCGTGGCCCTGAACTGCAAGGAGACGCAGTTTCTGAACATCAGCGTCCAGGACCTCAAGCTCGCCACGAGCGAGAACCTCGTCACGGCAACCATGGACATGCATCTCAAGGAAGTCGTGATGCTGCTCTCACAGTCGGGCGTGTCTGCGCTGCCCGTGATCGACGAGAACAGAAAGCTGCAGAACATGTACGAGCTCTATGACATCTTGACGCTCATCAAGGGCAACGGCTATGGCGAATTGGACATAACTGTGGGCGAAGCCCTGATGCGACGGCCGCAGAACTTCGAGGGCGTGCTGACGTGTCGGGGGAAGGACTCGTTGGCAGACATCATGGAGACCATCCGACGCAGCAGGCTTCTGCGGCTGTTTGTGGTCGACGAGGAGGGCCACCTTGAGGGAATCATCACGTTGTCGGATATTCTGAAGTACATATGCGCTACCGAGTGATGCGTGGCTGAGTGATGCTGCCCAGCGACGCCTCGGAGCGATATCCGGCTAGTGGCAACCAGGCAACGAGCGGGCCGCATCATGTACGCTCTAAAAGAAGCAAGGGGCCCTGTAACGCTTTGCAAGTATCCCGAAATGCCAGTAGAATCCAACTTTTTGTGTAGATTGCGGGCTCCCATACCATGCTTCACCGCATTAGTTGGGCCGCTGTGCAGAGTCGGGCTGCTTGAAGTGCACGACACAACATGTGATGTCGTCTGCGCGGTGCTGGCGGCTGCGGTACTGCTGAACGGCGTGATGAACGAGTGCGTCGGCCATTTCTGTCGCGGAGCTCGCGCCTAGTCGGGACACGATCTGCACGGCCTCGGCGCCGGTGCACGCGTCCCAGAGCCCGTCCGTGGCCAGGATCAGGAAATCATCGTCCGTGGTCATGAGGAACTCGTGGATCACAGGATGCGGGATAATAGCGTCTGGCAGGGCGTGATCGCCAATGCTGCGTGTTAGCATCAGCCCGCCTATCCTGTTTCCGATCATCAGGGGCTCGCCCAGGTTGCGCTCGGCGGCCGTGATGCGCTCGCGCTCCGGCGCCCAGTCACAGTGATGGTCCTCGGTGACCGTGACCGCTGCTCCCTTGTGACACAAGACGACGCGGCTGTCGCCGACGTGGGCCAGGACCATGTGTTTCCCGCGTGACACGAGCAGCGAGGCCGTGGTCCCGCTGTCGTCCTTAATCGCATTGTGAGCATCTAGAAATGCGTTTCTGACCATTAATATTGTACTAGCACTTTTCCTGTAATGCATTTCCAGAAGCTTGGCCATATTCAGCGCGCACCAGGTCGCCGCGCCCGCGCCATTGTGCCCGTCAAATACACCGGCGTAAACCGTGCCATTTTCGAGCGTTCCGTAACAAAAGCGGTCCTCGCTCTTGAATTTGAGATGCTGTGCAACGCCAATCAAGACGTCCGGCATTGGCAGTTGGAGGTGTGTTTACCTTTCAGGGTAGGTCTGTGACAACTAGATGGCGGCCCGAGCAAAGCGTGGCAGCCGAACCTTGCAGTTGTAGCTCTCCTGCTCTGCAACAATTGAGAATTTGGCCGGAGCTGCTCAATATAAAGCGACCAGTTCTCAATTGCGTGTACACTGCATGTTACAAGAAACGCGGTAAACTGCGACCAACTGATGCTTTGTATGGTGACATTGAATGCGAGCGCTGAATTGCAATGATGAGGATTTCTAAAAAGCCTTAACCGAGAGCTGGTGCTCACTTTGTAGTTCGATGCACTTGAGCTCACGGACTTCGATATCACTGAGTTCAATGTACGTTAAGCGTTCTCTATGTCAATTTAAGTTCGCTGTATTCGCTGACCACTCAAGATGCGTTTTGAAAAGTGATTCATGCACAAAAGAGTTTGTTACGAGCTTAACCGCTGCAGTGTCCAGCATGTGCATTTAGCCGGTGCATTCAGCATGCGCACTTAGCCTGTGCATTCAGCGTGTGATAACTGCTTATGGAGATTGGCTATGACGATTTGTAGGTACATTTTGACACAGTTCCAGACTGTTTCATTATTCAATTTATCTAACACGCACTGGCCGCTCACCTCATATATTCGCTACCTTCGCACTATTTAGGCGCTCGAGGGAGCAGAGGTGGCTGACTCAGAACATGAACAGGATCAGGTCGTTTGTGCCGTTGGGCGTGCCGGCGAGCGCTGTGAAGCTGCTCGGGAATCCTAGCGAGTTTGCGGTTGCACGCGGCGCGCAGGTTCTCGCATTCAGCAAATCCGGGTCGGAGACCGTCGTGAGCCCCGGCCGGTTCCAGCACGTCAGTGTTGTCGCGCAGGCCCAGTGGAAGATCCACGAGAGCGTGTTGCTTGCTCAACGCAGCGACAAGCTCGTGCTCGCGGCGCCTGGCGGCCTGTACCGCGTCGACGTTGACGAGGGGTCGCAATTTGTGTGCGATCCGCGCAAGGTCATGGGCAGTTTGGGCGTGCTGCGTACGCGGATTGTGTATGCGGAAAGCCGGCTCGACGTCGCGCGCGCATGGCTGAACGCGTCCTGGAGCTATACAGCCTCGGTTTTTCGGAGATCATGGCGCGTTCTGGCGCATTGGCTCGGTCGCGTCCCCGTGCCTCATCGGCTCTCGCAGTATAGGCCGACGAGTGCCCGCCCTTACCTGCCTCCCGACGTTCGCCGAGTTTGGCAGGCCTCGAAAACAAGGCTCGGTGAATTCACAAAGTTTGTTTCCGCAAAGACTTTTTACTGGACTCACCCGCCAAAGCTCGTAATCGAGGGGCCCTGCAGCCTGCTTGTGCGGCCGTGAGCCGCCAGCGCCGCCGGCCTGACCTGCCGTGTGTGCCGACGGTGACCGACGCATATGCGCCTGACCCTAACAGTGTGTGTGCCCTCACGGAGAATACATCGCAACGGCATGTGCAAGCCATGTGCGTGCAAGCCGTGCATCCCGTACATGTTGCACACTCAAAAACTCGCCAAATCTGTTCAATATATGCAGTGCGCGCGCAGCTTTCGTCACGGCAGGCCGGCCACGAATATGCGCGTTGACGTACGGCCCTGGGGTGGGCTAGGGCCCGATGCACCCCGAAAGTGCCACCTGACTGAGGGGATACGCCCGTCGATGCGTGTTCAGCCTTGTTGAGCAACGGGAACGGATCACGACACACATCCCCACCGCTGAGGATCATGCAGTTACCTAAGCCGACATGCCTATCGTGCATAAATAGACGCGGGTGCCACGGACAGCACATATTTCTGCGCGGGGCTCGAGATTCAGCACAGATTCGCCTTAGATCCGCATGCAGTCGCTACTCAGACCATTGAGGCTGCCCCTCGGCGCTCTCGCGTTCCGGCGGTTCGCCCACAACAAGGTATCAACCCTCGAAAAGGCGCTCGAGGAGGTGAAGGCAGGCCAGTCGATCATGTCCGGCGGGTTCGGCCTGTGCGGAACCGCATTCACCTTCCTCAACGAGATGGCCCGACGGCCTGAGCTCAAAGACCTGACGTTCATTTCCAACAATGGCGGCTCGCCGGGGTTCGGCATCGATCTGCTGGTCGCGAACCACCAGGTCTCGAAGATGGTCATGTCCTACATTGGCGCGCGCAAGGAAACGAGCGTGCAGTTCATGAATGGCCAAGTCGATGTCGAGGTTCTGCCGCAAGGAACGCTTGCTGAGCGCGCGCGCGCGGCCGGCACCGGCATTGGCGGTTTTTATACGCGAACCGGTGCGGACACCTGGGTCGAGGAGGGAAAGATGCCCTTCCGGCACGACAAAAACGGCCGCGTCATCAAGACGTCCGAGCCGCGAGAGACAAAGATCATCAATGGGCAGAAATACGTGCTCGAGTACCCGCTGTTTGCTGACATCGCGCTTGTGCATGCGACCAAGGCCGACAAGGCCGGCAACCTGTGGTTTGGCGGCTCGACCATGAACTTCAATGCGCTGTTTGCCAAGGCCGCAAAGGTCACGCTCGTCGAGGCCGACGAGATCGTCGAGATTGGCGAGATCGCTCCGCAAGACGTGCACGTTCCTGGCATCCATGTCGACTACATCATCAAGTCCACTGCTGAGAAGGCGGTCGAGGTTTTGCGCACGCAGGAGGGGTCTGGAAACGAGGAGAAGATCGACCCGGCGCGGGTCGCCATTGCCACGCGCGCGGCAAGAGAGCTGAAGGACGGCTCGTACTGTAACCTTGGCATTGGCCTGCCCACGCTTATCCCGAACTACCTGCCGCCCGGCGTCGAGGTCATTCTCGAGAGCGAGAACGGCATTCTCGGCCTGGGTCCGTACCCGAAAACGCTCGCTGATGTGGATCCTGACATCGTGAACGCGGGCAAGGAGTCTGCAACGCTCGGGTTCGGCTCGTCCGTGTTCGGCAGCGACGAGTCATTTGGCATGATCCGCGCGGGCAAGCTGGACACATGCATCCTGGGCGCGATCGAGGTGTCTGAGTTCGGCGACCTCGCGAACTGGTCGCTCCCGCACCGTGTTGTTGGCACCGGAGGCGCCATGGACCTCGTGTCGAACCCGGAGGAAACGCGTGTCATTGTAACAACAACGCACACGGACAAGGCCGGCAACCCGAAGATCGTCAAGCAGTGTAAGAACCCGCTGACTGGCGCACACTGCGTCAGCCTCATCATCACCGACCTCGCCGTGTTCGAGGTCGACTGGAAGAAGGGGCTCACGCTCGTCGACATCCAGCCGGGATCCTCGCTCGAGGAGATCAAGGCGAAGACCGGCGCCCCGTTCGAGGTCAAACTCAGAGAGGCGAAGGCCTGAGCAGCTCGAGCCAGCATAAGTTTCGATAAATATAAAGTAGTGCATAATGAAACTTTCATCAAGCAACGCAAAAGCACAGCAAACAAGCGGAAATACCGAATAAGAGTTATGAAGTAACTGGTTTGAAATTTATGAATCTAATTTTGCATAGCACAAAGAAAAAAAGCGTTTCATTTACAGTCGACAAAACGAACCAGCAGAAACAAAATTTTAAGAAGATCTTATACTGAATGCACGAATCTAGTTTTCCTCACTGCAAACAACACATAACAACATAAAAATGTTTGAATCCCACGTTGCCGACGTGCTTAATCGCATCTTATCTGAATGGCTTAGGCGCGGTATCAAGTTTAGGGTATGGCACGGGTCCGTTCACCTGCCATTGTGAATCCGTTGAAAACAGTCATTCGATTCTTCGAGTAAACGCGGCTCGTTCATAATATTCGCCGCGCCGACAGTGGATTTGATGTTCGATCCGAATGCTGAGAACTCTTTCGCCAAGCTGATCCACGATCAGCATGTCTACATGCTCGATGAGTTCCAGTTGGAGTGCGGAGACACGCTGCACCAGGTTCCGATCGCCTACAAGACATGGGGCAAGCTGAATGCGGCCGGCACGAACTGCATGGTCGTGTGCCATGCGCTGTCTGGCAGCGCAGACGTCGCCGACTGGTGGGGTGCGCTGCTTGGCGAGGGCCGGGCCCTCGATCCAACCCGCTTCTTCATCGTCTGCGCAAATGCGTTGGGCTCTCCGTACGGCTCGGCCTCGCCCGTGACGATCAACCCCGAGACGGGCAAGTTATGGGGCCCCGAGTTCCCGTTGACCACCGTCAAGGACGACGCCGCGATCCAGCGGAAACTGCTCGAGCACCTGCAGATCAAGCAGGTTGCCGTGGTCATTGGCGGGTCCATGGGCGGCATGCTTGCCCAGGAGTACCTGTACTTCGGCCGTGAGTTCGTCAAGTGTGCAGTCTTGCTCGCCACGTCTGCGTACCACTCGGCCTGGGGCATCTCGTGGGGCGAAGCCCAGCGCCAGTCTATTTATTGCGATCCGAAGTACCTGGACGGGTACTATCCTCCCGACGATCCACCTGTTGCCGGCTTGGGGGCCGCAAGAATGTCTGCGCTGCTGACCTACCGGAGCCGCAACTCGTTCGACAAGAAGTTCGGGCGCGAGCTGCCAAACCCGTCAAAGCACAAGGCTGCCGAGACCACGAGCGAAACAAAGCTCAGCCCGAGCGAGGAGAACTGGGCCATTCACAACCACGGCAACCTGCGCTCCTCGCAGTCGAACGACAAATTGAGCGGCGTCCACCAGAAGCCTGCGCAGACCTACTTCACGGCGCAGAGCTACTTGCGGTACCAGGCCCAGAAGTTCACGAAGAGATTCGACGCGAACTGCTACATGGCCATCACGCGCAAACTCGACACGCACGACGTGAGCCGCGGCAGAACAAGCAGCGTTGGCGAGGCCCTTGCGCTGATCGAGCAGCCCGTGCTCGTTATTGGGATCTACTCGGACGCGCTTTTCACATTCGATGAGCAGGTCGAGATCCACAAGAGTATACGAGGCTCGCAGCTGCGCGAGATCCAGAGCCCCGAGGGCCACGACGCGTTCTTGCTTGAGTTTGGACTCATCAACACATACATACAGGACTTCCTGCTCGAGAACCTTCCGGAAATCATGAGAGGAGTATCTAAAAAGCCAATAGGCAGCGCGGGCAACTCCATCTTCGGAGAGTCCGAGGTCACAACCTGGTAATCCGCAGACACATGTGCTTACATCTCACTACGCATAGTTCATATGGATCTCCACTGATCTAGACAGATGCGCACGGATCGGCGTAATTTCACATGTAGAAGATCGCATAAGTCCAGGTAAAGCCAGCAAGTACATACCAAAGATAAGCACAATTCACTAGGCGACGCCCTCGATGTCTTTTGATCAGGCTGTTTGTGCATCAAAATAGTATGAGTTAGGTGCAATGGCTTTTGCTTGGCTGTGCAAAAGGGATTTTAAAGCTGTAAGTGTAGCTAAATAAAACACTGATGCAACTCTATAAATTCAAGCCATTATGCACGTAACTCACACTAAGTACTATTTTGATATATAACGAAAATGAAACTTGGAGCTGAGGATGACAACATATTACAACGCAACGCAACAAGTTGACTGTAGGTCTTTATAAGTCAAATGTGGACCATTCTAGTTGGATATGGACGTTTGGCACCATGCAGAGCCGATGAGTGCGTGTGTTTACATCTGCGCGTCGTCACCCTTACCCTCATCAGTAGTCCTGCGATCTGCTTGAGCCTGAAGTCTAGAAAGCAATAGAGAAAGTGGGGAATCCAGGTAGCTTTGCTTTTGGTTGTGAACAATGAAGCCTGCGAAGCGTGATGCTGTGATGGCAGCGTTGATCCGCGATATCGTTCGGCTTGACTGCCAATCGCTTCCAACAAAGTTCGAGCCGACGTCGAGCTTGGCACCAACTAGGAATCGGCCTCCGAGGATTGCCAGTGTCGCCACGATCCGTGCACTTTTGGTTACGTTTGGGATTCTTCATACGAATCTCAGTGGTATTTGCAAGGTGACGGACCTGAAAGAGTACTATGAGTTCCGCAGGCCGTTGACGGAGCGGGTTCTGCCCGAATCCGCTTTTGCCTTCGAGTACTGCCGCCAGACATTGAGTTTGAAAGGAGCCACACAGTCGCCGGCTGCTACGAAGCTGGCGAATCTGGCCAATGGGGTGTGCGACTATGCAGAGCTCATCAGGGAGCGGCTCAGCATCGCCCTCGAGTACCACGAACTCAAGAACGTGATTCTTGGAGACATCCAGCAGTTTGTTACCAAAGACGAGTTCTCCGAAGCAGACGTTGGGCCTGTGATGTTCAGCTTGACTGTGAGTCTTCCTTTGAGACTCGAGGCATTTGCACAAGGTGCGTCCAAGGACTTCCCTGGCTATGTCGACCAGCTCAACAAACTCGTGAGCGACATTACCGAGCAGGCGAAACGCCGGTCGCGGCTCGCGGAACAAAACACAAAGCAGAGCGTTGCTGATCAGCCGCAGCCAGGGGCCAAGGACAGTCCCATAAGACCCAAGCTTAGACCGCTGCGCGGGGTGAAATATCGCCAGCCGTTGCTGGCAGTGCATCAGAGGATCCCTTCGTTGCAAGAAATAGAGCTAAAGAAGGTTGCCTTGGACTCGCATGCCTCGGTTTCGCCCAAGGCCAATGCAGACAAAGAGAACTCTCTAGCTACTCCGAAGCTGGCGCACCCGAGATCGATAAGCAAGTCCTCGATCTCTCGAGAACGGCCAGTACGGGCCTTGCAATCCGCGTCGCCACGCCTGAATGCACGAACAGGGTCAAGAGCAAGTCTGAGAACGAGCCCGCGGCTCGCAAAGACGGGTGCGCGCAGCCCACGGGCCGAGACGTCGAGACTGAAGCAGCCCACAAAGATCGAGAACCGCCGGGTTGCCCAGCCAGTTGATCCGCCCGTTGATCCGCCTGTGCTGCGCGAACGCCCGAGCACGAGAACGCTAAGCAGCCGGGTGTCGCGGCCAACGCTGATCCAGCCGCGACCAAGCATCCAGGAGCTTCGACAGCCAGGCACATCTAGAAGAAGTTCAGCAGCGTCAAGACGATGGTCGAACGCAAGCGACTCAAGCATGAACTCGGACATATGCGTGACTCCTCAGAGCAGCATCATGGCACTGTCGAGCCCGGAGACGTCGGTTATAGACGAGACACCTTTGTCGCGCAGAAGCCTCGGGACCAGCCTGCCCCTGCGCCAACGACAGTCCTCTATATCCCTCCAGGTTCCCCGAACACGACGCACAGTCAGTGCCAAGACCGAACTTTAGACTCATTCCACAGATCTTGGGCCCGAAAAGGGACTGCGAGCAAGAGACTCTGCAAAGGGTTCTTAAACAAGGGACTCCGTACAAGATTCGCGGTTTAAGCCGTGCAAACTATTTATTTATTTAAGAATTCAACGATTTAATACTATTACTTCGCGATATTCAAGCCTGATTCCGGGATCAGCAGATCGGATCATAAAGCGCGCCTTACTAAAGAAGTACGCGTCGAGCATGTATACACAAGAATGGATGGAGCTTTCGCCGGAGTCGGCAGCTTCTGAGTGCCATGTTTTGCCCTGCGCGATCAAATACGATGGAGTTGTTGACAAAGTAAAATTCGAGGTGAAGCGTAGTCCCGAGCTCACGTCTTGGCTTCGCGGCCGTAACCTGCAAGGCTACGAGGTTGATCTGGCGAAATATGGATACCGCGGGTACACAGTCACCGAAGAGCGTGAGGAACCGAAGTTTGACGAGGAGGAGGATCTCGAGAGCTCGCAGGATGTGCCATTGATCCAGGCAAAGCGGCTTGTGCAAACAGGCAAGGCTTTCGAGAGCATCATTGTATGGGAGCACGGGAAGCCGCCCTCCAACAACGATCCGTGGGGGAGACGCTTGGCAGAGCTACTGGAGTTTGCTAAATATACATCGTAAAAAAGGCCTCGAGCGAAGCGCAGGTTTATATTTATTAGATCATGGTTCTTGAAGGGTTAGCAGCTGTCAGACAAAAAAAGTAAGGTAGCGTGAGTTTTTCCACACCGACGCCGACCGTGAAGCCGACGTCTCGAGCCAAATGCACTCTGGTCATCATGTTACTTACTGTTTGATTCTGGATCCACGCGGATCACAACAGTTGTGAAGGAAGAAGAAAAAAAACTCGCGGTTCCAGTATTTACCCTATGGCAGGGAGGGCTAGGGTGCGGAGGCCGGGATGCATGGACCGTCGAGCTGATCAGGTCTGTGCATGGAACTGGGTCTTTGTGGAGTTCAGGACCGCGAAATATACGGCAATTGTGCTTTATTAACCTTCATGTCGTCGCCTTCCAAGCGGTACATGTAGACTGTGCATGCATCTTGCTTAATGTCGAGCAGACAGAAGCCCGCGTTGTCCGCGCCCGGCTCGGTGCTCCACGGCGACACGGCGCCAGTCAGTGAGCCCGGGTTGATGAAGTAGTGGCTAGCCCAGCTCTGCGTGCCTTGGACCTGCGAGCCGCCCCACAACAAGATGTCAACGTCGAGCTTGCGCGCAACGGCAGCGAGAGCGTCGATGTCGTCCGCGGGCACGACCGTGAAGCCCGAGACCACGCCGATGCGGAACTTGCCTTCTTTGAAAACAGCCGACGTTTCTGAGCTCTGGTTCGGGATGTCCGCGTCCCCCAGAACCGACAGCACGGGCGTCTGCGGGGTCAGCTTATGCAGGAACTCGAGCGTGGCTGGATCAGAGATGTTCCCGGTGGTCACAACCTTCTGGATTTTCCCGGCCGTCAGCAGCTTCTGAATTGGAAGCGGCACACGCGTCGCCCGCTCAGGAATCCTCGCGTCTCCGGCCACCAGCACCAGCATCTTGGACACTTCACGTTGGCTGCTGGTTACCTCGATGGTTACTAACCCACCTCCAGCCTTAAGCAGCCGTAATTAGTTACAGCCATAATTAAACAAGCATATTCCTTTCCAACCTCAATCCCAGCACGCAGACCAGCACTGACCGCGCCAAAGTGAATCTGGGCACGTTGGGTAAATGAGCAGTCGCAATGGTCATCCACGAGTTTCCCACAATTGCAATTGACGACTTTCGGCGAAAGGCTGACCGGCCCCCAGCAGAGCTGTGTTTTCTAACGCACATGCACGAGGATCACACTGCTGGACTCGCGCGGAAGTCGTATTATGGTCCGGTTGTGTACTGCACGGCCACGACTAAGGCGCTGCTACTGAATCACCGGACGCGGTCTGGTCTGGGAGAACTGAAGTACGAGCATCTCCGCCAGGAAGTCTGCGGGAAGGAGATTGTCAAGGCCCTGGAACTGGACAAGCCGTACGAGTTCGAGCTTCTCTCGGGCACCTCGCTGCAAGTCACTTTGCTGGACGCGAACCACTGTCCGGGAAACGCCATGATCCTGATCCAGCCCAAGGCTGGTGAGGGTGACTCTGTTTTGTTCACTGGAGATTTCAAGTGCGAGAAAGTACACCTGGATACCTTGAGCAGGAGCCCGTCTTTGAGGCCCTTCATGCGTGGCCATGGGCAGAGGTCTTTGTCTATATACGCGGACGACACTTTTCTTGCACATACAGATCCCTTCAAGGCATATGTCGACAACCGAGTCGGGCTAAACGATCTTGTCGGCCTCCTCATATCGTACCCCAGAAGGGTGCACTTCTGCATTGGCGACCGCGTGACCGGGCACGAAGAGATCCTGATTGCCCTGGCGGAAACACTGAGCACAAAGATCCACATGGATCCTTACTATTACGACCTTTACAAGCTCATTGCCAGCGAATCCGCCCTTGCTCGCAAACTCGTTGGCTACTGCACCACAACGCTTAGTGACACGGAAACGCGCCTGCATTTCTGCCAGAAGAACATGGCCTGTCTGTATAGAGAACCGAATGCCCCGATGGCATACTTCAAGCCGTGCAACCAGCCGACGCAGAAAATGGTCGATCTCCAAAACGCGCAGCACGCGGCTGCTGCAGTGCCGCCAGGGATCATGGAGCTTTTCGAAGAGAGCAACAGCGTGTACCAAGGCCCGGATCAGCGGTACTACTTTGATGATGAGACGAAAACGTTCTTCCCGCTGTTTCCGTGGTTCTACTTCTCCAGGCACGCGTCGTACCACGAGGTATGCGGTCTGAGGGATCTTCTAAACACACGAGCCGTGCGATCCCTCGCTGGAGAACTCATTCCTTGTCTGGCGCCGGCCGCGGCGCTTACTTCCAAGCTTGGTGAGACAACTTCTGGGACGCTTGAGGCGGCCACAACCAAGCGCGTGCGCAGTCTCGAGGGTGGGCTCGTGCAGAACGATGAAGACCTGCCGATAGTTGCTAAAAAGTCCAGGATGCTCCCTTTCCACGAACGCGTACGCTTACAACAGCGGAAAGAGCGGGCGCGGAAAAGACTAGAACAGGACACAGAAGTCGGCAGCAGCTTGACGGACTCTGAAGATGAAGACGACCGGCATAATGCGATGATGCTGCTGGGCCAGTGGACCGGGAAGCCAGATCTTGATGGGCGTCAGGCACCGCAAAAGCCGCGTGAAGATGCGGCAGACGGTTCCACCGTTGATATATTGGCCGAAGACGAGCACACAAAAGCCTCCGCCGTAGTCGAGGAGCACTCTACCGTCGACGAGTCTACTTGTAGCGATCTAGTGACAGAAGCCGGCCAGGTTGCTCAGCAGCCTCTCGAAAACAGAAGTCTTCTTTCGGGAACAACCCGGCGTACATCGAGCCGACGAAATACACACCACACATCCATTCGTTCATCTGTTTCGGCGTCCGTTCATACATCTGTTCACGCACCCATTCACGCACCCATTCGCGCATCCACTCGAGCATCCGAACGCGCATCCATTAGAGGATCCGAATACAGAGCAGACCTGAGCAGAGCACTGGCCGCAAGCCGAACCAGCTGCTCACGAGACTCGTCCTCGCTTGACAACGATTACGTCGATGAAACGATCGATGATCTTGAAGAGGCAGACCTGGCGTCTTTAGTTGCCCAGCTTCGCGAGAACCCGAGCCATTGGTTTGATTTCAAGTTCGATTTTGTCAAAAGCTGATGTCGCGTTGTAAAATGCGACCCCACAAAAGGTGGCTGCCTGAAAAGTGACGCAGTGCAAGCTTCTTAATAAATATTTATTCTTATGCTAAATGACAACCGATCCCGGTTTCACTCGACCCGTTCGCGCTTGGGATGCGGCCGGCTGCTCGCATCCGAGCTTGCCGCACGTTTCGATGTCGACTGTCTCTTTTGATCTTCGGCCTTGGCCTGTTGGCGCGAGGCCTCCTCGAGCTTCATTTGCTCAGCATGCTCTTGACGGACTTTTTCAAGCTCGTCTTCTATTGAAACAACTTCTTGGATCGGGACGTTACTAACTTGTGAATAGCTGTCGACGTTGAACTTTCGCCGGCTCACCATGTACATCTGAAGCTTGGCTGGGTTGCGCTTTTCCTCGTACTTGTACTTCGTTTTGATCTGGTTGCGGCTGCGTAAAGGGAACAGATGTGAAATGAGATTGAAGTCTGTGCCCAGAGCAGAAACCGCTTCGTAAAATTTGGCGGTTTCCTCCTTCGTCCAGCGGTCAGGACGCTCGCGCGTGCTAAAGCTGTAGCTGTTGATGACCTGTTCGGTGGGGTCCACTTCCGTTTTTGGCCCGGACCCTTCCCTTTGCGAAGGGTTGTTCTTATGGCGATCGAACTGAGTGCCAACGAGAGAGATCGCGCCGTTGGCCTGGATCTCAATGGAGGCCTGCGGGTGGCTCTCGGCGCCGGCTTCTCCTGACGCGTCGTCGATTTCCGTGAACTTCTGCTGTTGTTCAGTTCGCAGCTTCCCGTTGCGTTCTTGGCGCTCCTCCTGGTACTTCTTGTAAGCCTCCTTCAGCTCCGACTTCTCTTCCTCCTTCGGCTGGTACATGCGCCTGCTCCACATTTTCGCTCTAAAGACGCGCACCGTGTCCCGCCGCCGGTTCACACGCGCCAGCTCATAGTCATCGTACGCGTCGTTTCGAGCGCCAAACGGAACGTCTTTACAAAGTGCCGCCATCGTGAACTTCGTTGGGTGCAGCATGGGCTTCAGGCCCTCTTCCTCGACAACCGGTCCAAACTTTTCGTCGCGGACAGTTTTGGCTTCGTTGCCGACTGCTTGTTTCAGCTGATTATAAGTTGCCTGGTTCGCTGCATCCTCGGCCAGGGCGTCGGCCTCCTCGTCCGGCATGTCAGTTGACGACTCCAAGATCTTCGCCTTCTCCTTTTCGGCATAAAGGCTGCGCATGACAAGAAGCAGCTCGCGCTCAAAAGTCTGTTTTCTTCGCCGCTCGGCCGCTTTGTGCTCTTCGAGCTCCGCGGGCTCGACGAATCGGTAGCCAGGCGGGGGTTTCACATCATCCTCTTCTGTAGCCGCTGGGCCTTCGACAGCCGGCCCCGTAGAGGGCCTAGCAGGCCCCGCGGTTCGTCCAGAGCTGCTAGGCGCAGAGCTGGGTATCGGCGTGGGCGCGTCAAAGAGAGAGGATGCAGACTCGTCGGCGTCGAGGGCCTCTTCAGCAGATGGGAGCGCGGCCACGGCAGCCGGTTTGGACGCCGCTCTGGAGCTGCGGCGCAAGGCTCTGGCGTTTCCTGAGCCGGCAGTCCCTGCTTTGCCGTGTGCTTGATCGTGCTCTTGCGTGGTGTCTTGCCCAGTGCTTGATGAGGGCTCGTATAAGGTATCGTCAATCGCGCTCCCCGCGGAGGCCGCCTGCGAGCCTGCAGCCTCCAATTCTTCAGCAGCATTGCCATCCTTGCTGATGGAGGCGCGTTTAAATCTCAGCGCGGGTCGTTGAGTGGACGACGGTTTCCTGCCGTCGGAGCCAGAGGCCTTGGCTCCTTCGGGGCCGGGCCGTGGAGCTGCACGGCGCCCCGGTAAGTTTGGCGCGAAATGCTTGTGTGATTTGTTAACTGCGGAGCTCATTGGGCCAAATGTCCAGTGTTCTTGACGCCGCTCCGGTCGCAGCTAAACAATGAGAGTAGCGCTTATATAATACTTTTGGACAAATGACTCTATCAGACAGACTGAAGCCCGGCGCGTCAGTTGCAGTTCCTCGAGGGCAGAAGATGTGTCGGAGCGCATTGTTTTCTTGGTGGACGCGGAGCAAGGTAACATGCCAAACGCATGCAAATAAATAGGAAACACACCTGCCATTCATGGCGGCCCCTGGACCTGCGTCTGCAGCGTCGGGTTAGGGTGATGTTTTTCAAGGACCTGGACTTGGCAGATCAAAGGCTAAGACCAAAGAAAAACGCAGCGATGGTTTCCGCGAAGTCCTCGATTCGACTCAGCTCGAAGGAGTACGTCTCGCACCTTGTCGCCCTGCCGAATGTGCTTGTAGCGGCGCTAACGGACAGCTCGATCGCGAGTGTGCCTATAGCCGAGATGAACCGATCACAGCCCTCCGAGGGAAGCATATCAATCGTGAACAGGCCCTCAAACACGCCAATGGCGGGCATGCAGGCTCTGCCCTCGACTCCGATGGCGGTTGTGAGCTGCGGTTCAGATGGTCAGCTGAGAATCTGGGATCTGCGCACAAAAGGTGGGCTACAGCAGCAAATCGACGCGCTTGACTCTCAATTGACGGTTACTGCGCTCGGAGTATCTAACTTCGGCGAGATCGCCCTTGGGACCGAGGCGCAGCCCGATGCAGAGATCGTGCTCTACGACGTCAGGCAGATCAAGGCTGCAAAGCCGCTGGTCAAGTACACGGACAGCCATAACGATGATATAACTGACTTGCAATTCCACCCCAGCGTCCGCAACAGAATGGTGAGTGGGTCTACAGACGGCGTCGTCAACCTTTTCGACACGTCCATCGCAGACGAGGATGAAGCCGTGCTTGAAGCGTATAACCACCAGGCTTCGATCCACCGCACAGGATTCTTTTCCGATTCGCACGAGGCCGTCAAGAACCTCAGCCTCGGCAATGCTCAGTCCAAAGACCGTGTGTTCGCACTGAGCCATATGGAGACCCTGTCGGTGTACCCCGTTGACTTAGTTGGAGCCCAGGGCGATGCCGACGAGCCCAGTGAGCCCCCAAAAGAGTTCGGCGATCTTAGAAAAGCTTGGGAGTGCCAATATGTTGCGGAGTACCGCAAGCAGCACTTCATGGTCGGGTCCAATGACGAGCAGTGGGCCTCGCTTGTACCCATCTTGGACGGAACGCCGCAGCCGCGGATCACGCTCGAGGGCGGCCACGGAGAAGAGGTTGTGCGGTGCTTCGATCTCTGGCAGTCTTCGGGTGCATGTTTTACTGGCGGCGAAGATGGTCTTGTAAAGCTCTGGGACATCACGGGCCAGTTCGACGAGGCTGCCGAGCTCAACGCTCGCCTAGCAGAGGACGAGTCTGCCAAACAATCTGCGCACAGCCAACGAAAACGAGTTCTTAAGCGCAGCGATCCGCTCGAGAGGAGCTCTGCCAAGAAAAACAAGCACAAAAAGCACTAATAGAAGCGGGGCATCGCGGCCTGGCCCTGGCTCAGCCGCTTATGTCGGAAATGATCTGCTCGAGATCATCAAAACTGTATGGCACGAATACGGACTCGGTTCCTGATTTAGTTCGCACGACCTCCGCCATTTTGTGCTCCTTGAACTCGGAAAGCATCACCCTGAAATTAACGTCGCTCGAAACAACAAACTTTCGGACGCACAAATTGAAAAACTCGCCGAGCTCGATCCCGTGTTGAGCCATGCCCATGCTGTTCGGATCGGTGATCCCCATGTTAACCATGTTATCGTACTGGCTTGTAACTAGTAGTTCATAGAGGCTCTGCGCATTCGCAGTCAGCGACTCCAACACTGTCTTCACAGCACCAACACCAACGCTCGCCCGGCTCTGGCCCAGGTTCAGAATGTCCATGTACGACGTTTCTACCGTGTACGGCTTGAAGGTTGGCGTGTGGTGCCACACGAAATTGTAGCGTGAAGTGAGCTCCTCGGACCACAGCAGCGGCGCATTGATATGATCTGCCGTGGCCAGGAGGCTGATGTACGGACTCTCCACGAGCCGGGCCAAAAACGCCTGCGTTTTCGAGTCCCTCAAGGCTGTGCCGTCGATGCTGTTCACAAAAATAACGAGATGTTCTTTGTGCTTCGCCAAGTAGTCCAGAAACAGTAACAGGCGCTCCGAGGGCTGGCGCAGCCACAGGTCCGAGATTTTGGGATCTACGAGCGCGGAAACGCATGTGTTCAAAACGTCTTTGAAATTTGTTGCCGGATTGTATCCATTGACACCAACAACGGGCACTTCCGGCTGCCACGCCGCGAGAAAGTCGTCGACGAGAGCGATCTTCGAGCCGACGCCGTACAGCAGGACACTGAAGCCCTGCTCGAGCTCCAGCATCCACTGGTTGTAGTACTGGCGGTGGTCGATGGCTCTGTCGCGCTGGATCTCGGCGAAGCCCTCGACGTCGTTTGTATTGGCGATGAGCCGGACGTACTCAGAATTGTCGAGTTGGGGCGCGCGCGCGAATGGCGTCGTGCTGATTTTTTCTCTTTGCTTGTGCTGGTCGAAGTAGCCCTCAAAACCATCCGTAAATAGAATGTTCACGCCCGACATTCGCAGGATAACCAGGCTCTCTTGGGACCCGCGATGAAACTCCGGATCGAGACCCAGGGTCAGGGCCGATCCGTGAAATATGGGAAAAGGCTGCTTCAGCTGAAAATTCAAGGACGGCAGCGTGAGCCGGGAACTTAGGTGAACACTTGGGCTTGGCGTGCACTCATCGACCATGATCACCTTTTGCCCAGCTTGCACGAACATGCTGAGGATCGCCAGCCACCCGAGCGGCAACCGCTTTGAGTGCAGCACCTGTTCCTACATATTTCCGATTTCGGGCTCGGCGCAGGTCTTCGATCGCCAGTACATGTCTCGCAAGCAAGTAGATGATATGCTTGGAGGCAAAGGCGCGTGGGACAACGTGGATCAGACGAGCGTGCTGTGCCCAATGGACAATTGCACGGGAGACAAGGCATACTTCTACCAGCTGCAGATCCGAAGCGCAGACGAGCCCATGACAACATTCTACAAGTGCGTTGTGTGCGGCCACCAGTGGCGCGAGAACTGAGCACGCAATCGACGCAAGCCTGCCGAGGCCATGGGTTCCTGGGGCTGATGTACATACGACTATAACCAAAACACTGAGTTTATGAGCTAAAAAGTGATTCGTAGCGGATCGTGATGTTATTTAAATGGTAATTTACAATTATCAACGAGGTTGATTTAAGCATGAGATTTTGTGTGCTCGGAGGAGAGCACGAGCAGAACATTTTTGAGGTTTGCCAGCGTTTGCTTGAGATCCGACACGGGCAGGCTCAGTGTATTCATTAGATGCTCGATGTCTTTGTGCAGAAGGTAGAGGCCGTACTCGACGCGGTAGAGGAGGGCGCCCCTGGTCCAGAGCGGGAACTTGTTGGACCCGTGCTTGATGCGAGAAATGTTGTCTGTGATGTATGACTGCGACCCGAATACGGTGATCGGGTATGGCAGCGCCGTGTCGAGGTACCGGCTCAGGTACACGAGGACTTGGGCCACAAATCCCAGCGCGGCGCCGATCTGCGTGGTGTCGAAATGGTTGATGGCAAACACGGACGGCAGCAGCAGCCCGTTGATCGTGAAGTGGAACGTGCCGTCTCCCGTGAGGTCTATGGGGAATATGGAGAGCAGCGAGGCGGCGAGGCGGCCCTGCTCTTTTCGGATTTTGTATTCAGTGTCCGAGGAGGGCCTGTGTATTTTCTCTAGTTCGTGCTCACCTTGGCCTCGAGCCTGTGCGACTGTCTCGAGGCTCACATGCAGCTTCGACTTCAGGGACTCCTGGCGCGAGCTGTTCGTGGCCCGTTCTGCGCGAAGCACTTCGGTTTCTGCTCGAACGCGTTGAGCGTATTTGCGTATTTTGCTCAGCCTTTTGGCGAGCGCTGCTTTCTGTTCGTTCAGCGGGAGCGCGGCAGAGGGCAGCAGCGTGTCCAGCTCCCGGCTGATCGACACCGCCGACGATCTCGCCTCGTCTAAACTGTGCTGCAATGTCCATAGGTCCACGAGCTTCGGGAACGACAGCGTCGTGAGCTTAGCTGGCTCGCTTGGTGGTCGCACAGCCGATCCATTGAGGGCCCGCCCCCACGAGAACCATCTATTCACAAGAGAATCAGTATGGGCATCGACACGACTCCCCGATGCGCTCGACGATGCACTCACCGGGTCGTTGATCGAGCCGTTCGCGCCATTTATGGTGCCGTTTACTGAAGCGCTTGCCGAGCCATTGGCTGAGCCGTTCGCCGAGCCATTCGCCGAAACATTGGCCGTGCCTGCCGTGCCTGCCGTGCCTGCTAAGCCTTTCAGTCCTGCGGAGCTGCTGCTCTGGTGGAGGCCCCCGTGAGCCTCGTCAACAATCGAAGAGGACACGGCCATTGGCCCGCTGTCCGTGAGCACTACGAGCCCCGAGCGGGTCTTTTTGTGTGCAATCGGTCTGATCTGGCGCAGATCTATTAGCCACTCGGAGACAACGCGCCAGGACCCGTCGTCCGGCGTCTGTGCCGGCCGCACGAGGTCCTCCTGAGACGAGCTCTGGCTCGGGGTCTCACGCGACCATAGCTGGACGGCGAGGCGGAAGCTCCGGCCCAATGCCGAGTCCGCAAATGAAACTGGGTTCAGGTACGTGGACAGCACCTGCGACGGCGTGAACTCCTCACTTATGTAGACGGGCTGGGCCTGGCCGGTTGTGTAAGCGACGAGTCGCGACGGCTCCGGCATGGCGTGTGCGCCCGACAAAGACGCGGGCCGCAGCTCGAATCCGGTCAGGTTCTTTAAGCGCATTGATCCCGCCTGTCCCCTGTTTATGGGTCCCACGGCGTTGGCGCTGCAACGTATCGAGAGGTTGAGAGGAGCGTTCCTCGCCCACGTTTGGCGGTGCTAATGAAGGCACGCGGCAGCTCAAGGTTCAGCGGCTTGGCTAAGTATTTTAGTCGAACGAATATTTATTTTTTGATACTATGCAGTCGGGAGTGTTTATTGTGAAGTGCTTCGAACACAATGGCGTGCAATGGCTAGAATCGTAATGGCTGGCGGTCAATGGCTGGTGAAACCGCTGGTGAAACCGCTGGCAATAGCCGTAGCTGTAAAGCGAGAAATGCCTAGATCAGCTAAACTGCAGCCATTCAATGGTTTGGACTGTTCCACCCCTAAGCTTGCTGCGATCTGTAGTCTCGGCCTGATGAGTAGTCAATGGCTCGATCCATCGAGTAACGAACCTGGCCAGTAGCACTGCAGCTAATTGGGCTGATCGCAGCCATCCATTGTGGTCGTCGCTGGCTGTGGCCCGCCGATCTAGCCATGCTAGCTCGAGCCTACCTGGTGGTGCGGCCATCCAAGGCCAGTCCAACCGATCCAGTGGTCTGACGCCTAATAGAAGCCTGGCACCTAGTTAAAGCCTCGCATCCAATTGCAGCTGTAGCGAACGCAACTGTAACCAACTACAGCTGCAGCCAATTTCGGCTCGCGCTGGATCGACCCAGCCGCCGCGCGCATGGCAGAGTGCATCGTAATTACATTTGTCTAAGTAGTTTAAAGCTTGGCCTCAGTGCGGGCAGCCTTGAGCACACCCTCGAGGTTCGTGGCCTTCATGACGTTGCCCTTCACCTTCAGCTTACCGGACATGAACAGCTTCTGGGCGTTGGCCTTGCCGGCAGCAAGCGAGGCGAAGTCGCTGTCGCCAACGATCAGCGTGACGTCGGCCTTGCCGGGGGCCTTGCCCTTGCCGACCTCGCCCTTGTCCTTGACGTCGAGGTACCAGGACTCGGTCTTGCCTTCCTTGTTCTTGATGTCGAACTGCACGACCATCTTGGCCTGCTTGATGTACTTCTGCTTGTTCGCCTCATTGGCGTCGATGCCCTGCTTGATCAGGTCGAACGCAGAGGACGATGGGAATGCGGGGTCAGCAAGAGACATTATAGATCGATTCAGAAACAAGTGAGTTGTGGTTCGTAGTTCGTCGCGCCTTGGGCCTTTATATAAACACCACGATAAAGAAGGTTACATAGCTAGTCTGGTGGGGAATACTCGGATTAACCGCCGCCGGCAAGGGCATCGTCCGCATGTGACATCCCGAGTGCGGGGACCAGGCGAGATATATGTCGAGCCAAGATTTAGCCTCGGAATCGGTTAAAACCAGCGCGCCTCGCTCGCGGGCCCAGACTGCATTATTCCGTGGCCGCGTTCACCTGGTGCACCCTAACGAGCCCGCGCATGGGAGGCCGCGCACCGGCAGTGGCACGCACTTAATAGCAGCTAACTCCACGTAGTTTTCTGGCGGTAAATATTCCCACGTTTTCAATCGGACGGCTGCCTGTATTTTAAAAGCGTAGTTGCGAGCCCAGGGGCTCTTGAGGCCCGCGAATCCACCTCGGCTTGCGCGTCTGGGGAAGATCTGCCCGTAACGCGGCGATCGGGAGCATGTGAACTCATCAGGTGTACTCGGGCCCACGCCTGCCTACGTGTGGGCGTATCATGGCGCGAAGGTCGAGTGTGGATGTGCGCCATGCTGACACAGATGGCTAGATAAGACCCGGCAGTGCACGGAGAGAGCCGACATACGGCCAGTGCCGGTACTGTGATCTGAGGTGCGGCGTGCAGGCTGCTCTCGACCTGCTACTTCCTGTTGGAAACTACCTGATTCTGTGCACCGCAATTTGCCCTGAATCCCGCCAGTATGATGAAACTCCTTCTTGGCCTTCTAGCCACCGCGGCTGCGCTGCCCACGAGCTCTCAAATGGACCTATCGGACATGCGCCTCATTGAGACGGCACCGGGCGAGCGCATGCTTGTGACGGACGAGCAGCTGCTCGAGCTCAAGCGCGGCGGCATCAACTTCATGGACATCTCGGCGCACGCCATGGACACTATGACTCTCAGCGCCAAGGAGTCGCGGAATAGCACCTACCCTTTCGAGGTGCTCGAGCGCAAGCAGTTCGAGAAACTGAGCCCCTCACTGTCTGCGGCGGAGCTCAAGCTCAAGCTGTCTGAGTTCAGCTCTTTCTACACGCGCTACGCGCGCAGCGACACGGGTCTCGAGAGCTCGCTGTGGCTGCACGGCAAGGTCAAGGAGCTGGCCGGCGACCGCGAGGACATCACCGTGCGCCTGTTCGACCACGAGTGGCAGCAGAAGTCCCTGATTGTCTCAATTAAGGGCACCGAGTACCCTGAGAGGGTTGTCGTTGTTGGTGCGCACCAGGATTCCGTGAACCTGCTCATGCCGTCGGTGCTGCCCTCGCCCGGCGCTGACGACGATGGCAGCGGCACCGTCACGACCCTGGAAGTGCTGCGCGTGCTTCTCGAGAGCGGCTACCGCCCCAAAAACACGCTCGAGTTCCACTGGTACTCGGCCGAGGAGCTTGGTCTGCTCGGCAGCCAGGACGTGTTTGCCGAGTACGCTGATCGGGGCGTCGATGTGCGCGCCATGCTGCAGCAGGACATGACGGGCTACTCTGCGGGCTCCAAGGCGAACAACGACGGCCGTGACGAGCTCGGCGTGATCGTCGACTACGTCGATCCGGCGCTCACCGAGTACATCAAGCTGCTCATCACCGAGTACTGCTCGATCCCGTACGTCGAGACGTCGTGCGGCTACGCATGCTCGGACCACAGCTCGGCCAGCAAGCACGGCTACCAGAGCGCGTTCGTGATCGAGAGCTCGTTCGACAACATCCAGCACAAAATCCACACGACCGAGGACAAGGTCGAGTTCCTCGACTTCGAGCACATGCTGGAGCACGCGAAGCTGACCCTCGGCTACGCGCTCGAGTTGAGCAGCTACGGCAAGTTGTAAGTGCAAAGCTGCCGAGCATCATCAACCGATCGAACAAAATAAACTAAAAGTGCCAATTTGGCGGATGCAGTTTAGAGACTCTAACTAATTGATGGATCCGGCACTCGGATCCAGTACACGGATTCAGGGCGACCGCCAGCGACTGATCCCAGCGGTTTAGCGCACTCAGTAACATTTGCTAACCGCGGCAGTCGGCACTTTTCCGAATGCGGCGTCGTCGTATCCAGATTTGCCATCTTATCGACCCCAACCCACGAGAATAAGGCCGTTGATCAGGGCCATTTGCTGCTGGCGTTAGACTGAAAGGAAGCACTTGTACCTTTTCGATCTGCAGAAAGCACGTTTGATCCGGCAGCGATGTTGAACCTGGCGGCAGTTAACCTTGACGAGTGGCTCGGCGAGCACCGCGATCTGCTGAAGCCCCCCGTGGGCAACTACTGCATCCAGCGTGGCGGCTTTACGATCATGATCGTGGGCGGCCCGAACGAGCGCACAGACTACCACATCAATCCCACGCCAGAGTTCTTCATCCAGAAGCAGGGCCCAATGTGCCTGCGCGTCGTTACGCCCGAGGGCAAGTTCGAAACCGTCGTCATCAAGGAGGGCTCGATCTACCTGCTGCCCCCGAACACTCCCCACTCCCCCGTGCGATTCGCAGACACGGTCGGGATTGTTGTCGAGCAGGACCGTCCGGCCGGGCTCAATGACAAGATGCGGTGGTACTGCGAAGACTGCCACACGATCGTGTTCGAAGAGGAGTTCTACATGGAGGACCTCGGCACCCAAGTCAAGGCTGGCATCGAGAAGTTCAATGAGACGGAGCGCAAGTGCACGTCGTGCGGCAAGATCGCCCATTCGAAGCCGGACAAGCCGCTGCAGAAGCCGGAATGATCGATCGGTCCTTAGTCTGATGTAGTTCGTCTATGTATCATCTCCATGTACCATTTGCATCCTAGCCTGGATCGGTTTTGGGTAACCGATTCCGTGTCTCTTATCAGCTTTGATTGAGGCGCTTCGCAGCATTGATTAAGGTGCATCACCAGCCTTTGCATCCGCACGGCTCAGCCAGCACGGTCGGCACCCCCACACCGCGCTAGAAACTGGCTCGTTCCCGTCGGCCGCACAAATATCTTAATCTACGCCCGTTAACCTATTATTATCAACACTTTCACAATATTGCCGACAAATACATGCCCTTATCATGAACTCGCTGATCTGCATCTCGGTGACAACCCTAAACCTCCAAACGCAGCCTTTATTTAGTCTCGCTTGTTGAGCCAAGCCGTGGGAAATGGTGTTTGATGATAAGAAAGGCATGGCAATCGCGCTCGAGGAGGCCCGGCTCGGGTACTCCGAGGGCGGGATCCCGATTGGGGGAGCGCTGATCCTCGAGGATGGTACTGTGCTCGGCCGAGGCCATAACCAGCGGATCCAGAAGGGCTCGGCCACGCTGCACGGCGAGATCGCAACGCTGGAAGCCGCGGGCCGTCTTCCGGGCCGTCTCTATAAAAACGCAACGATGTACACCACTCTGTCGCCGTGCCTGATGTGCACCGGAGCGTGCCTGATGTACGGGATCAGCCGAGTAGTCATGGGAGAAAATGTGAATTTCGTTGGAGGAGAGGACTTGCTGAAGCAGCGTGGGGTCGAGCTTGTGAACATGGACGACGAGGACTGCAAGCAGATCATGGCGAAGTTTATCAAGGAGCACCCCGAGGAATGGTACGAGGATATTGGCGAATAGTTTGCCAGACATCGCACACCTCGCTGTGCACATAAACGCGCATATATAAACGTGCACATATAAACGCAGTGCACCCGAATCTACATATTAATCAACTTTCGAGCTGGTGCAGTCAGCGGGCAGCGCAGTGCTGAGCTCTCACATGTATCTAAAAAGTGCACTAATGCGTATTAATTAATGCTGGCACTAGCCAGCTTCAGTTGCAATGCAATGCAGTCTAATATGATTAGCTGCACGCATCACGGTGCTGCGGGATGCATAATGCCAGTACTGGGTGCAGCCGGTTTCTGTCAAAGTTCAACGCCCGTCAATGAATAATGCAGATCGCACCGGGATCGTGTGAATCAGAAACATCTGAGCGATTCCTAGTGCTATGCGCCCAAAGCCTGACCCATTTTCACAGTGCTATTACGACCGACCTGGAATTGAAAGCTTTCTGGAGCCTCGAACACGAGCACTACAGTGCTGCCGAGACGGAACCCGCCCATCTCCTCGCCCGTGTTGAGAGGGAGTCCGCGGAGAACTGGAGATGCTGAAGAGTAGCTTGCCTCATAGCAGGTATTCGGAAGCGCACCGCGTTGGTTCGTCTTGAGAAACTTGTCGAAATTGATAACAATGCTGCCGACGTTCGTGGCGCCAACGGGGGTCATGCTGAAGAATCCGTGCCGCCAACGGCCGAGGAGAGCCACGCGCTCGTTCAAACAAAATAAATCCGCCAGTCGGTTCTGGAAGTATGGAGCTACGCTGAACAGCTCACCAACAAAGTGCCGTCGCAGCTCCACGATCCAAGGCACGGGGCTGTGAAAGCGGTGGTAGTCGCCCGGCGCGAGGTATATGACGCAGTAGAAAAGTTTCGTCGAGGCTCCGAGACTCGGAGCCCAGATCGGTGTATCGAGAATTCCCTTGGAGGTGTCGGCCGCATCGCCCTTGTCCACGATCTGCGGTTTCTGCACGCCGTTCTCGATGTGAGACCCCGGCCCGCCAACGATATCGTCGACGGTGTAGCTCAGGCCATTGAGCTCGGCGAACTTCTCATCTCGCTCGATCGACACGCTATCGGACGTGGTTTCGCCCTTTCCAGGTTCGGTGTCGGACTCAGATTCACCGCTCGCGCTCGCAGGGCCGCCAAGGAACCTCTGTAAAGGATACCGCATGCCCTTCACCTGCTCAATGTGCGCACCGTCGTTGATCTCGCCATATTGCAAGACTTTGCCGTCGCACGGGCTCACCATCAGCGCATTTGCGAGGGGCCTGGCCTCTGGACGCAGCTCGCGGTAGAAGAACTCGCCGAGATTCGCGTAGTGCGTTAGATCCGCGTCCTTCATTTCACTCAGATCAACGCCGAATAGCCTTGCATACAGCCGGTAGCCCGTGGGCCGGAACCACACAGGCAGCGTGATCGCATTAAAGGATCCCCAGAGCCGTGACGCGGCTCGCAGCGGGACGAGAGAGTAGGCCTTGATCTGCCAGTAGCGTGCCTGGCGCGGGTTGCCGTCGGCGTCCGTAGCAAAGGCTATGAAGTACGTCGTCGGCGCAGCGACGGCCAGGCCGAGGGCCACGTTCCGCGGCCTCAAAATGCGCCGGAATATGCCCATCAGCGTGAAAACCGTTAAGGTGGATCAGGGTGAGGGCCATCAGAGCCGCGAAGAGCCACGAGGGCGGCCACTGCCAGCCAGCTTGGGGAGGTGCAGGTGTTAATCTCGACACCAAATGGCCAGTTTCGTGCGAAACAAGGCCGCTGAATCAATTGGTGGTGAACATTCTCGATCACGGCTGCTATTATGATCGCGTTTTGTGCTATAGGTGTTCCCGACCTGTGTGTATGTGAGGGCAAACACTCGGCGCCGCAGGTGGCTTCCTCATTTCAATTGCTCTGCTCTAAACGTGCTCGAATTCGCGAAAGCTTCAATGCCTTGGCATACTTCACCGGCCGCCGAACCCTACACCTCGGCGCGTTACCCTTAAATCTGACGCCAGTATAATGCCGGGTTGTGTGATACTATACGTTTATAGTTTAAGTACGAGGAAGATTTAATAAAAATTGGATATCAGTTCATTGGACGAACCTCTGTCACTACGAAATTCTACTCACTCCTGCACTTGACCCTGTCTCAAGGCACCCAAGCCTCTGCAACGTGCCTGCGATCAGTGGTATGCTGATCAATTGACAGTCATACGGACTGCTAACTCAGAAACCTCCGCCAGTCGTGATTACCTGACAATTTCTAGCATTTCCAATCACATGTCAATATTTATTTTATTTTCACTTGCCGTCGTCTGCAGGCCTAGCAGGCCCCCGCGGGCGTCACTCTCCAATGGCTTGGCTTTCTTGCATAAGCTTAGCGACATTATGGAGCGTGACTAAGCGGCGCCGGGTCGATCTCATTGGATCGACGAAACACCATTCATCACAACTCCCCGAAATGCCCAAGCCTGCTGGTATTACTTTCAACCGCTACGCCGCCATCGCTGGCCGTGTTCTGCGCAAGGCTCTGAAGGAGGATGCTCGCGTTGCCGCTGAGCGCCTCGACAACTTCGAGCTCCGGTTCCAGAAGTGGGAAAACGGCAAGCCCTCGGAAACGAAGCCCCTCGACGTCCCCCTCAAAAAATAGAATTGTAGCCGTATACATATTCCTGAACAGTTAAAATACGCGTTTTTGACGCCGTGCGCGCTGTGCTCAGCGCGGTTGAGCCGGCCATCGTCGACCACCCGGTTTCTTGCCGCGACCGCTGCTTGCGGTATCGTGGAGCGCTCGCTCAATGGCGGGGCAAACGCCCTGGCAAGCCGCGAGGGTTTCACACGCCATTGCCAGTTCCGTTGAGGCAGGCAAGAAGTTCAACAAGCGGTTGAGACGCAACGCGGATTCTGGTTGCTTTCTGATGCTCAGAATCATTAGAACTAGCTGGCCTGTGCCTGGACCGAGGCTGAGCTCGCCCGCGCGTGCCTTCGGCACTCTGTGGCGGCCGTCACTGCTCTCCATGCCGAAACCGGTCGGGGCGGTGCCCGCATCTCGGCTGGCCGTGTCTCAAGCACCAGCTCGGTTCGCGCTGGTCCAGGGCGTGCGCTGGAACTCGGACGCACCGAAAACGAACTTTTCTCAGAGCGAGCGGGCGCACAAGGCGCAGCAGCTGAACCTGCGCTCGCAGCTGACGCAGACGCCGGCCACTGAGACGGCGTCGCCGCGCTCGAGCAAGCGCGAGCTCATGCGAATGTTCGAGCTTGTGCGCAAAGAACGTATGTCGCTTGCGGCCGCGCTCGCCCTGCTTGTTGTGAGCGCAGGCGTTAGTCTGTGCCTGCCCTTCGTGATCGGCCGCATTCTCGACGCCGTCAACGATCCGAACCCGGAAAAGACCGTGTTCGGCTACCCGCTGCAAAAGTTCTTGTTGGGCATGGCGGGCCTGTTCTTCATCGGGTCCATTGCGACATACTACCGTATCATTCTCATTCGTGCCATTAGCGAACGCATGGTGACGCGGCTGCGGTCGCGCGCCTTCCGCAGTCTTGTGAAGCAAGACGCTGAGTTCTTCGATGCAAACCGCACGGGCGATCTCATCAGTCGACTTGGCACTGACGCAAACGTCGTGTCGAGATCTGTGTCGCAAAACGTTTCTGATGGCCTCCGGTCCCTGCTTACGGCGGGAATGGGCGTCGGCATGATGTGCTACATGAGCCTGAAACTCACAGGAATCATCACTCTGTGTCTACCGCCGGTGATGATGGCCACATGGCTGTATGGACGCAAGGTCCGGCAAATCAGTCGCTCTTTCCAGTCGTCGCTGGGAGACCTGACGCGAATCAGCGAGGAGCGCTTGAACAACATCTCGACGGCGAGGTCGTTTGGCGGAGAGACGCAGGAAATGAAGCTGTACCATGGACAGCTGCGCGACGTGTTCCGCATTGCCATGCAGGAAGCTCGTGCCACAGGACTGTACATCGGCATGATGCAGATGACCGGAAACTACATTGTGATTGGTTTGCTGTCGATCGGCGCGATCATGGTCTCGAATGGGTCGCTGACCTTCGGCGAGCTGTCGTCGTTCATCATGTACACTGCATACTCGGGCTCGGCGCTGTCGGGACTGGCCACGTTCTACAGTGATTTGATGAAGGGAGCTGGTGCTGCGCAGCGTTTGTTCGAGATCGACGACAAGGCGCCGATCGTCCCGGTGACGAAGGGTGCGCGGCTCCAAAAACCGAACGGAGACATCGTCTTCCACAACGTCCAGTTCGCGTACCCGACGCGGCCGGCCGTGCAGATTTTCCGGGACCTCAACATGAGCATCCATGCTGGCTCGAACGTGTGCATCGTGGGCCAATCTGGTGGTGGCAAGAGCACGGTGCTCGCGCTGCTGCTGCGCTCGTACGACCCCACGGGTGGTTACATCACCATCGGCGGCCAGAAGATCACGGACGTGTCGCCCTGGGACTTGAGAAGGTACGTGGGTGTTGTTTCACAGGAGCCCGTGCTTTTCAACGCTACGGTGGCCGAGAACATCAGCTACGCGCGGCCTGACGCGACGCGCGAGGAGATCATCGATGCCGCGAGGCAGGCGAACTGCACGTTCTTGGAGGACTTCCCCGACGGCATCGACACCGCCGTTGGACCGCGAGGAACGCAGCTGAGCGGCGGCCAAAAGCAGCGCATTGCGATCGCGCGCGCCATTATCAAGCAGCCCGCGATCCTGGTTCTCGACGAGGCCACGTCGGCCCTCGACGGCGAGTCCGAGATGCTTGTGAACGCGGCGCTCGCAAGGCTCATCAAGAAGAGCTCCACGACCATCTCGGTGGCGCACAGACTGTCGACTATCGCCCGGTCCGACGAGGTTATCGTGCTGGGCTCTAATGGACAGGCCATCGAACAGGGCAAGTTCTCGGAGCTCTACAGAGACCCCACGAGCGAGCTCAGCAAGCTTCTGCTGAGGAGGCACGAGGTTGTGAAGCCCGGCGACGATGCCATTGATGCCGAGCGCGATCTCATAGAAGACACCGAGGATTCGTTAGACATCGACGAGACTCCCGAGGGAGAGCGCATGAGCAGGTCATGAAAATGAACATGTCATGAACATGGAACGATTAAACGACTAATTATGTACATATAAATAGATGGACTTAGGAAACAGATTCAGCTCCGCGATTGAAGAGTTCCAAAGCGTGTCAAAGTTTGAAGCAGAGCTCATACCAGAGCTATTTAAAACCAGAAAGGCACCGCCGCCTCGTCCCAGCGTCAGTTACAGCCTCGCTAGCAACAGCCTGAGTCCACGATTAAAGAAACTTGAGACAGTTTAGAGTGTCGTTGGCTTTCACAAGCGTGTAGCCGACTTCTTTGCCCTGATGCGGCAGCGCTGGGTTCCAGGCAACGGGCGCGAGTTCGAAGCCCTGGACGTGCACAACAGCCCAGCTCTGCGACTTGAGACTGTTCCAGATTTTTTCCACGTCCTCGGCGCGCAGTGCCTGCTGAACCTGTGTTGCAGACACAGTTGTGCGCTCACCCTCGAACTGCCTGTAGTCACATATGGCGGGATCGACTCCGCCATTGTCCTTAGCAAGAAGCGCAGGAGTCAAAAATACGAGCCCGATCCACTCAATAAACGTGTTGGCCCAGTCCTGGAACCCCTCGTCGAGGTCGTCGGGGAGGAGAGGCGGCACGAGGACATCCACTACCGCGGATCTGGGCTGGCACTTCACGGCCGGCCCAAGAACGACGAATTCGTAGGGATCGGTGATAGTGTTTTCGAGCGCCCAGTGCAAACGATCCAGCCGTTTTCCTGGAGCCCGAAGATCATACGTAGCGAGGTAGCGCGAGCCGAACTTCTTCGCGTCGAGTCCAAACGATGCAAAGCTTTCTGGTGACAGACACAGCCAGATCCGGCCTTCGGAAACCAGAATGGAGTCTGAAGTGTTGTTTCTGGGCTTCGACATGGCCGTCGAGCCGAGTTCCACAATCTGCTTCAGGGTTTTTGACAAAGTTGTCGACTCAGGCAACGGCGGCAGCTCGACCGCGTCGGGCGTGATAATACTCACGCCCTTCACGAGGCCAAGGGAGCCCACAAGCTTCGACAGTGTTCCGGGGCTCACAGAGCCATTCCAAATGCACTGCGAGCTCTGGGCGGTGCTAGGCATCCTATGGCTCAGTCCGAGTCTGGCTTTCCGGGGTCAGGGTAGACTAATGAGGACCGAATCGAGAAATGAACGGCTGAAGGCAATGGGCAGGTGTGCAGAATACCAAGTTCAAGAGCTTTAGATACACACCAATGTGAATTTCGTAGGCACTGAATCAATGGGACTTGGTCCCGAGACGCCGCCATCCCGAGACGCCGCCAACTTCAGCGCCAGCGCTATGACCGACGCTCAGCATCATCCACGCGCCAACATGACCGTGCAGTCCACATTCATCTACAACCCACAAAGGTAGGTCCGAAATTACATTCGCTACTGCAATTGGCTGCCACAATCGGCTCACAATCGACTGTCAACGGCTGCCACAAACGCGGCTATCGAATAAGCAGACGGCTTTATCGTGAGGGCACGGGCGATCGCGCAAGAGCACGTTATCAAGGCTCGGCCTCAACTGGCCGTAATTTTTCAGTGGCCGTAAATAAATACATTTATTAAACAATGGCTAACGTTCCTCACGGTGGTGTACTGAAAGACCTGCTTGCGCGCGACTTCCCCAAGCACGAGCAGCTTCTCGCGGAGTCCGAGACTCTGCCCTCGCTCACGCTCACCGAGCGCCAGCTCTGCGACCTCGAGCTCATTCTGTGCGGCGGATTCTCGCCGCTCGAGGGGTTCATGAGCAAGGCAGACTACGAGGGCGTTGTCGACAACATGAGGCTTGCCGACGGCACGCTGTTCACGATGCCGATCAACCTCGACGTCGACGAGTCCGCCGTGCGCAGCCTCGGCATCGCGCCGCACGCACGCATAGCCCTTCGCGACTTCCGCGACCAGTCTCCGCTCGCAATTCTCACTGTGCAGGACGTATGGAAGCCGAACAAGGAGCACGAGGCCCAGAAGGTGTTCCGCGGCGACCCCGAGCACCCGGCGATCCGCTACCTTAACGAGACGATCAAGGACCACTACGTCGGCGGAAAGCTCGAGGCGATCCAGCGCATTGCGCACTACGACTACGTGGCGCTGCGAAACACGCCCGCCGAGCTGCGCTCGCAGTTCGCCAAGCAGGGCTGGACGAAGGTCGTGGCCTTCCAGACCCGAAACCCGATGCACCGTGCTCACCGCGAGCTCACGGTCCGTGCCGCGCGCCAACACAACGCTACCGTGCTCATCCACCCCGTCGTGGGCCTGACGAAGCCCGGCGACATCGACCACTTCACGCGTGTGCGTGTCTACCAGGCCCTGCTGCCGCGCTACCCGAACGGCATGGCCATGCTGTCGTTGCTGCCGCTCGCCATGCGCATGGGAGGCGACAGAGAAGCCGTCTGGCACGCGATCATCCGCAAAAACTACGGCGCTACGCACTTCATTGTGGGCCGCGACCACGCCGGCCCCGGATCGAACTCGAAGGGCGTGGACTTCTACGGCCCGTACGACGCGCAGGAGCTCGTCAGCAAGTTCAAGAGCGAGCTCGGCATCGAGGTCGTGCCCTTCCGCATGATGACCTACCTGCCGGACTCGGACGAGTACATGCCCGTGGACGAGGTGCCTGCCGGCGTCAAGACCCTGAACATCAGCGGCACCGAGCTCCGCAAACGACTGAGACTCGGCACGCCCATCCCGGAGTGGTTCTCGTACCCGGAGGTCGTTAAGGTGCTTCGCGAGAGCAACCCGCCTCGACAGAGCCAGGGATTCACGATCCTGCTCTCGGGCTACCATAACTCGGGCCGCGAGGCCATCGCGCGCGCTCTTGAGCTCACGTTGAACCAGCAGGGTGGCCGCCCGGTCTCGCTGCTTCTCGGCGACACGATCCGCTCCGAACTCAGTGCAGAGCTCGGCTACTCGCGCCACGACCGCTTCGTGCACCTCCAGCGTATCGCATTTGTTGCTGGCGAGCTCACGAAGGCCGGCGCCGCTGTGATTGCGGCCCCGCAGGCGCCGTTCGAGGACGGCCGCGATGCGGCTCGCAAGATCGTCGAGAAGTTCGGCAGCTTCTTCCTTGTGCACGTCGACACGCCTTTGGACCACTGCAAGAAGACCGACCGGTCGGGTTTCTTCGCGAAGGCCGAGAAGGGCGAGATCACCGGCGTCCCCGGTGTTGATGTGGAGTTCGAGTACCCGCAAGCGCCGAACCTGACCTTTGACATCACGAAAACAAGCGTTCGCGCGGCCGTGCACGAGATCATCTTGACCTTGGAGGCCCAGGGCTTCTTCGGTAACTAGATCTAGGCTCGGACTTGTACATTCTGTTGGAGCATCCGGTCAAATATATAGGTGTAAACGGACTCTAGCATTTACATATATTGGAACTGTCAATTTAGGCCTCCAAACCTGTGCTGGACGCCGACGCTAACAATGTGAGCCAGCCAGCGTGAGCCAGCCAGCGTGAGCAGCACAGATTCGGAAACTGATTCGTGCCGGCTCCGGATATGAACCGGAACTTACCGAAATTAGGAGCCCAACTACTAAATCATGTCGAGTTTATTTTCTCTATTCAGAGAATATGATCGCATTATGATAAATCTAGCAAACCTTGCAGCGGCAATCGTTATAAGGTTCGCCTGGCGAAAGCTTATCTCTTAGGATTTTGTGGTATTATCGTCCGTGCAAAAGCTTGTGAGCAGCAACGATGGTTCAGCCGAAATTGATGAGCGACACAGAAACCATTCGCTCTGCTATTTCAAGAGATGCTGGCGAGGCGATCGTGCTCCCTAGCGTACGGAGCTCGGTAGTGGCTTGCAGGCCGCGATTTTCTGTCACGAACAGTTGCGATTGTTCCTGCAAAGGTGACCTCGAGCGACAAAAGGACTCAGAATCTGAGCGAGCAGACCGCAGCAGCTGCGGAGACACCAGGATCTTACCAGACATCACTCTGTGTCCCGAGCTCACGGCCTCAGCGTTCTGTCCATCGCAGATCACACATCTTGATCTCAGCAAAATCGAGGTTGCTACAAAAGAGGTTTTTCGCACGGGGTGTATGCCGAAATGGATCTGCAACTTCTGCCGGCTCGAGAGCCTAAGAGCGCCAAAACTGGGCATCATCATCATCGAGCCTTGGATCTTGGAGCTTAGGCACTTGAAGGAGCTTGATCTAGACCAAAACCAAATATCCACATGGCCGCATTTCCTACGCGAGTTGCCCGCCATTGAGCAAATATCTCTGGATGGCAACCCGTGTTTGGAGAAGGCGTTCGACAAAAGCCCGACGCTGCGAACCCGCTACTTTAATTGGAACGCTTATGGCACAGCTCACAGATCAACTCCTACTTGTATTCGCGGAAAGGAGTGGCCCCCAGCGGCTAGTGCGCGATCGGGAAACAGTGCAAACATGAATGGCCTCGGCTTCTACTATGGCGGTATCTATGCTATGGGGGCAACGCCGGACCTGTCGAACGATGGGCTACTCACGCCTCTCGAGCCTGATCCGTTGTTCACCAGGCTGTATGGCTCGACTCCAACAAGCCCGGGCGGCTCGCCAACAGAAGAGTCCTCGATTTCAAGCGTCGATCTGCCCTCCGCCAGCTATGCCGAGGTCAACGAATCGGTATCCAAATGCATTCAACGCCGGAAACAGACGCAGATTCTCCGTGAGATTTTTGACGATATTGCGACGCTGCTGAAAAGACACGAAGTTTCAAAGCAGGCGCCCACAAGACACAAAGTGCAGCTTGTTGGGTCGTCGAGCGATAGCTTCAACTGCCTGCTACCTTTTGCAAACAATCACATTTCGCACACTGAACTGATTTCATACTGCCGAATGCTTGTAGAGGAAGAAAAGCAGTACCTTGAGAAGCTGCGGCTCGTGTGCAACGAGTTTCTAGGACCGAAAATCAAGTCTTCGAGTGTCGCGGGCTGGCTAGGCATGGTCTTCGAAGGGTTCACGGCGATGTCGCGGATTCACACGAAGTGGATTCTGCGGAGCCTGAAATCGCTACTGCATGTCTCTGAGCTCGGTGCAAAGGCCGCTCAGTACGGCCGCCCGACTGAAGCCTACGGCATCAAAATCGAGCCGCGCCAAAGGCCCGAGATCTCGAAGATCATTATTGAGCTGCTGATGTGCTCGTTCGAGCATTTGGGAAAGGCGAAGTCCACGTACGCCATGAATATCTGGCGAGCAGAGTACTTGCTGGACATGCCGGCGGCACCCACGCGCCTTTATGAGGATCCTGAGTTCGAAACGTACCTGAAGTCTCATATGTCTCGACTTGGTAGTGCAGGTGGCCATTTGGGCGGCACGTTTGTGGGCTACACGCCGGGAACGTTCTCTATCGACTTCAGCTCTCTCAGCTACAAGCTGAATGTGACGTCCTTAGGGATCTCGCGCTCGTCGTCCACCTTGTCGAAGTCGTCAACATCGTCGAAGTCCTCCACGTCCTCGAGCTCGCCGTACGCATCCAAGTCTTCAGGCGCATCTCGATCTACGAGCGCGTCGAGGTCGACCTCGTCGAGCTTTACTTCTTTGCAAAGCGTGCCGTCAACGGGAACGCTGAGTTCTGTAACGCCGCACAATCGAAGATCGAGTCTGCGAGATCAGCAGCTGCATACGGGCCACTCGTTATCTGCTTGGATCGAGAAGCAGCTCCAGAGATCGTCGCCGAAGATATCGCACCACCCAGGGAACTTCATCTACCTGCCTTTAATCCGGCTGGTGAGATACGAGCGGTTCTTCACCTCGCTATACCGCCTCGATCCGCGGTTCGCACCGATAGTGCAGTTTCTGCGCGGTCTCCGGCAGTCGGTGGCAGCAAACATCGAGGATATGCGAATGAATGCGCGGTGCAACGTGCTCGCGCTCAAGTTCAAGACGAGCCGTCAGGTCTTCAGCAACTACCAGTGGGACGCAGTGCTGGCGGTGAGGTCGCGGGGCTACTTCGAGCACGGGATCCTCAGCAAGAAAACCAACGATGTCATTGATATTGACGGAAACTCGGTCTCGTTTGTCAAGGAAGCCTTTTCTGAGTCGCGAATGCGGGTGCTGAGACTCGTGTGCTGCGGCCCAGACATTCTTGTGTGGGACGAGGTCTTCGAGCATTTCATTTGCAGGACTCGCAAGGCCAGTGTTTTGGCATTCTCCACGCAGAAGGCGCGGCGTCCCTGCGAAGTGCGACTGCTGTTCGTTGATGCAAAGGAGACGTGCATTGTTGACGTGAAGGACTTCAAGGCGAAGTACCGCACGTATCAGCAGCCATATGTGGAGCTTCTACAGGCGTGCCGCTACGAAACAAAGCATACGGTTTGAGCTGATCTAGCATGCAGACATGGATATTTACGCATGTGAAATATATGGCTGTATGCTTATATACAATCGAAGCCACTTACCGACCGCTGTTCCTGCAAATCTGGCCCCAAACACATAGCAATAGATTGCAGATGTACAGAGTATCTCCGAGGCATTTCACCTACAATTCGCGTAACTAGTTTCTTTTTTTTGATCCATAGATATATTGGCGCACCTGCTCGGCCGGCGGCCTGACCTTACCCTGATCGACAGTACACCAGCTTATTATCACTGCCCAGCGAAAGCACTATTCAGCCGTGAAAATGGGAAACGCCAGTGCGAAAAGACAAGCCGTGATCAACAGAGGCCAGCTCGTGTCGGTGCACCTCGCGTCGGCCTTGATCTACAGCTCGACGTTCATATACTTCCGCGTCGCCCGCCACCACTTCTACCTGCAGCTTATGTTCGCTACTCCCGGGTTTCTGGCCGAGCTCCTTCTTGACAGGTGGTGCCGCCCCAAGTACGGACCCAACAAGGTCCTGATCTCGCCCGGCATCGACTTCCGGCAGCCCGGGGTCGTGGACTACGTGAAGGACGTGATGATCCTGAACTGGATCATGGTGCTGCTGTCGGTTGCCGTCGGCCTCAAGGCGTGGCTCCTTGTGTTCGCGATCCCTGCATTCCTTGGGTGGAAGGCGTTCCAGCTGCTGAAGGCTGGCAAACAGCTGTTCACGGGCGGAGCAGCCGTCCCACCCGATCAGGCGCATCAATCCAAGCCGAAGAGAGCTTAGACGACGGCAGGCGTAGACTTTACTTGCTAGGCCTGCGTCGTGCTGCCACTGGCCCGATTTCTAGCCGCTGACCCGACTTCCAGCCGTTGGCCCGGCTTGCTCAGCTGCGGGCCTGGCTCGCTAGGCTTAAGGCGTATGTTGATAGCTGGACGTGCCCTTGCCGCAGACCAAACCACATAAACAACCATTACCATAATAAGACACAGGCTCAGTTCCAGGAATTGCAACCACAATTCCGAGCGCGAAGTTGCATCTGGGCATTGACCTCCAAGCAACAAGCTGCGGGCAGGAAGTAATGCAGGTCCCCAGCCCCTCTCGCCGCGGCTACGCGGGCCGCCGTGTGTCGCACACAGATCACACTATTGCCGAAGACTCCTCTATTCACGAGTCCACAGCAACGATGGCCACGCTGCACTTGGCGCCGCTGAGCGCGAGCCAACGGAACACGCTGCCGCACGCCGAGAACCGCCCCGCGAAGTCTGCCGCGAGCACGAGCCCGCAGAAGCCCGGGCCTGGCGCCCACGACCGGTTCATTCCGCGGGCCGCGTTCTCGGGCACGCAGCGTGGCGGCCTTGCCGAGGCGTGCGGCATCACGTCGACGCGCGTGCTCGAGTTCAGCAGCGCGCCGCCGATGCAGCGGAAGTTTGCCGCGGCCGACTTCATCAGCCAGTACTCGCAGCACCGGCCCGCGTCGCGATCCTCGGGCGCTGCGCAGCGCGAGATCCGCACAAAACCCGTGAAAATCCTGGACGCGCCCGGACTCGTCGACGACTTCTACGCGAGCGTGATCGACTGGTCGCGGGCCCTGAACTGCATGGCCATTGGCCTCGGCAACGTCGTGTACTGCTGGGACCCCGAGACGTCCGGCGTGTCGGTGATTGCCGAGCTCGACGACGGCGTCGCTGTGAGCGCGGTGAGCTGGTCGAACGAGGACACTTGCATCTGCATAGCGACGTCGCGCGGCGACGTCCAGATCTGGGACGCGGGCTCGGGAACGCTGATCAGGTCGATGCGCGGCCGTGACTGCGGCCGCGTGGCTGCGCTGAGCTGGAACGAGCCGATCGTGAGCAGCGGCGGGCGCGACGGCAGCATCTGGAACCACGACGTGCGCATCAAACGCCATAAGGTCGCCGAGCTGCGCGCCCACACGGGAGAGGTGTGCGGGCTGACCTGGCGCAAGGACGGCCGCATGCTGGCCAGCGGCGGCAACGACAACCTTGTTAATTTGTGGGACGCGCGCGTCACGAGCGTGCCGAAGCACGAGCTCACCGCGCACCAGGCCGCGGTCAAGGCCCTGGCGTGGTGCCCCTGGCACTCGAACCTGCTTGCCTCGGGCGGCGGCTCCGCAGACCAGCAGATCCACCTGTGGAACGCGACGAGCGGGCACTGCGCGAACTCCATTGACGCGCAGGCCCAGGTCACGTCTCTGCACTGGAGCGAGGAGCACCGCGAGCTCGTGGGCACGCTCGGCTACCCGTCGAACGCCGTGGCCGTGTGGTCGCACCCGACGCTCACGCAGCAGGCTCATATCATCAACGCGCACGACTCACGGATCCTGGGCGGCGCGCTTTCGAACGACGGCCAGACGCTCGTGACGTGCGCGGCCGACGAGAACATCAAGTTCTGGAACCTGTTCGAGACAACCAAAAACAAAAAGCGCCAAGACAACGGCTTCGGCTCACGCTTCGCCCTTGGCCGCGTCTAACATTGCATTAAACTATATACGAACGCTATACCATCAGATAACCGCACCTCAAATCATGACGAGGGATACCATGACGGGCCAAGAGTTAGGCGTCAACTTTTCGAATTGTTTAAGAACGTTCGTGAACCGCGCATCTTCCGCGTCCTGGATCCACCGCGCAGCTCCTATCTGCATCGGCGCATAGGATGCATCCCGGATCTGCTGGACGCCTGCCACTGACCCTGATCTACCTCGTCTCGATCTAAAGGCACCCATAATGTTCGCTTATTTCTCCATGTTCGCTAAGCGTCCAATTGCCGTACACAGACCCCGCTCAACTAAAAATACTACAGAATTTCCTGAAACGCCGCAACTCGCCTGATCAGGGTCCAACAAGGCGCATTGGACCTAGAATACGCCTGCCGGATCGACCAACGCAGATCACCCAATTCGCTAAATTAGTACGAACGAACTGCGCATAAATAGCATGCGCTCCACAGAGGTTCGAGAACGTGGCGTCGGTCCCAGGCTCGACCCGCATTGGCCTGCATGAGCGTTGGCGTCAGGTGACGTCATAGAGGGCAGCTGCGAAGGCGAAGATCTGCTCTGCCTTTTGATCCTTGAGGCATAGTACACCGGAGACACAGACTGCAGCGCTTGCCGATGGTTGGCGAAGCTGCTGGCAACAAGCGGCTGTTCAGCAAAATCGAAGCCGGCAGCGATTCCGGCGGGTCCGCGGCCTCGCGCGCGACCATAGACAACGAGGCCGAGCTGCGCGAGTATCTCGCCAGTAACCTCGACTTCGACGCGTTCGACGACTACAAACTTGTCAGTTCGAAGTGGCTGACCATGTACACGCTGGGCGAGGCGGCGCCAGTCGTGCTGGCGAAGGGCGCGGCCGGCAAGCGGGTCCCGCTCGACGTGCACGCGAAACTCGACGCGTGGTACGGCACAGACGGCAGCGTTGTGGCGCTGCAGGTTGCCTCGCGCAAGCTCGATTTCGAAATCGTCGACGCGCGCGCCGACGCGACGGTTGCCGAGGCATTGAATGTCCAGGCCGGCCCTGGCGGCTCGGCCGACGCGGTGTGGTCCGTGTCCGAGCAGGACGCGGCCCTGGCCGACGTAGAGAAGAGCGGGCAGCGGATCGCGCTCAGCGCGCAGGTTGCCGAGCTCGAGCTTGCCGAATCCAACAGTCTCGTTGTGGTTTCGCGCAACGATGCGCTGGGCCACGTCGGGCTCGGCAACATGGGCAATACGTGCTTCATGAACTCCTCGCTGCAGGCGCTCATGCACATTCCCGAGCTGGCCCTGTACTTCGCCAGCGGGGCCTATCGCGGGGACCTGAACCGCTTGAACCCCATCGGCTGCGGGGGCCAGGTCGCCGAGGCGTTTGGCGAGCTGCTGCGCGAGGTCTATGCGGCCGGGAGCTCCAGCATCCGGCCGGCAGACTTCTTGCGGACCATTGGCAGGTTCAACCGCGCGTTTGCCAGTCGAATGCAGCAGGACTCGCAGGAGTTCACTGCGTTTCTGCTCGACAGCCTGCACGAAGACCTGAACCGCGTGCACGACAAGCCGCTGATGGAGAAGCCCGAGCTTCCGGACAACGCTCCTGTCACGGAAGCGGCAGTGCGCGAGCTCGCGGAGCGCAGCTGGGATGCCCACAAGAGGCGCAACGACTCGCAGATCATGGACCTTTTCACGGGCATGTACAAGAGCACGCTCATCTGCCCCGTGTGCAACAAGGTGAGCATCACGTTCGACCCGTTTTTCGACGTGACTCTGCCCCTGCCGAGCAGCGGCATTTGGACGAAACAGGTCTCGTTCCTTCCGGCCCTGCATTCGTCTTCATTCGTGCGCTCGAAGTACGTGAGTACGACCGTCGCGCTGCCGCCAACAAGCACAGTGTGGCAGCTCAAGGAGCAGGTCGCGGCTCTTGTCGGGCTCGACGCCGAGAACCTCGTTGCTGGAGACGTATACGACCACAAGTTCTACCGGGTTCTCAAGGATGCGGACACCCTCATCGAAAGCATCGATAGCAGCGACGAGATCGTTCTTTACGGAAAGCCGAACTCGCCGCGCCATCACGTCCCCGTCTACCTGAGACACGACGGCATGGGCGCGGGCCTGCCCTTCTTCCTCGACGTAGACGAAGAGGTCACGCCCGACTCGATCCGTTCAGCGGTTCTCGCGGCCATGGAGTTCCTTCAACATGCGGTACGCACGAGCGCGTCGCACAGGACCGAGGTGCTGGATACCCCCGAGCCGGCCGGGACTGGCGTTGAAGCCGACAAGATAAGCATCAACGTCTTTGAGGGCTCACCCGATGAGATTGTATATGGGTACGGCGGCGACCGGCTCAAGCCCCTGTTCCCGAGTGCTGCGGAGAGCGGCAATGGCCACGAGGAGCCCTTCGTCGCGGTTGCGCCCGGGAACCCGGAGAACGAGGCGTCTGCAAAGCTTCCGACACCGGCATCGTCGCCGGCCCCGGCGCCGTACTCGCCGTCGAACTCCTCGTCGTCGATCTCGCCGCTGTCTACATCGATGTCGCCGCCGGAGGTCGCCAGCGACGCGAACCAGCAGCACGAGCAGCCGACGCTCGACCCCGAAAACATGGTCTTGGTCGTTGACGTGCGCGACCTCGAGTACGTGCCCCACAACGTGACGGTGGATACGCTCACGAACCCGCCTGCGGTCACTGCCCAGAAAGCGCTCGAGGACCACAAGAACACGGCATTGGAAGACTGCCTGCGCAGCTTCTCGCAGCCCGAGGTGCTGGGTGACCAGGACCTGTGGTACTGTCCTCGCTGCAAAGACTTCCGGAAAGCGCAGAAGCAGCTCGAGCTTTGGCGCGTTCCTGACGTTCTCATGATCCACTTGAAACGGTTTTCGGGCCTGCAGAACCTGTCGCGTAAAATCAACGACCTCGTCACCTTCCCCCTCGAGAACCTCGATCTCCGCGAGTACATCAGCCCGAGTGCCGCGCAGCAGTTCGGCAGCGAGGCTGACCTTGTGTACGATCTCACGGCCGTCGACAACCACTACGGAGGGATGGGCGGCGGACACTACACGGCATACGTCAAGGACTTCAACGGCAACTGGCTCGACTTCAACGACTCGTACGTCAGCCCCATCAGCCCGGACAAGGTGTGCACGGAAGCCGCGTACCTCCTGTTCTACAAGCGCCGGTCCACGACCACGAACAACGATCACATCAGGCAGCAGATCCTGCAGGCAAACAGCGCTCGCGCAGACGCACCCACGAGCGATTCACACACGCACGCAGATAGCCAGTACGCAGGCAGCCAATCCAGCCAATACACAGGCGGCGCCCACACCCACAGCGACCCGCCATCTCCTGACGCTGGACCGACAACCGATAGCGTGTTTGTTGGAAAGGGCAACGTCCTTGGCCGTGCAGAAGACACGAGCACGCCTCGGCTGCCGTGGATGGATATCTAGCCACCGCAATGTAAATAACAGCATAATGCAATAATTATTATATTAATTAAGTCTAAGTACGCAAAGATCAGTATACGAATCAGCTGCATTGGACAGAAACGCACCGAAACGTTTCTACAACCGCAACCAGAAAGTCCAAAAACAGCCGCCAAGGCTTCTTACGTCTCTGTAGCGGCATATAAAACAGCATTAATGACTTGATAGCCTAGATGCGTAGACGCGCGGCCCTATAAAAGGTATAAGATCGAGATCGGCCGAGATATATGGGCACGCAGAAGGAGATACGGACGAAATGTTTACGCAAGGACATTCAGCAATGCGTTTATGTGTGCTGCATTGCGGTGCCCATTGCGCGGCCCACGGCGGCGGTTTCCGTCTGCGGACGTGCTCATGTGCGTGGTCAGCCGCTTAGCGTAAAAGCGACAGGAACTCCTCCCGCGTCTTCTGCTTGTCTCTGAAACATCCAAGCATGCAACTTGTGATTGTTTTCGCGCCGGGCTTCTGGACGCCGCGCATCTCCATGCACATATGAGCGGCCTCCATGACGACGGCGACGCCGTGCGGTTCCAGGGCCTCCCACAGGCCCATGGCGACCTGCTTTGTGAGCCTCTCTTGGACCTGGAGCCTTCGTGCAAATAGCTCTGCGATCCTGGCCAATTTGGAAAGGCCAATGACCCTGCTTTTCGGGATGTAGCCGATGTGTATTTTGCCGTGGAAAGGCACGAGGTGGTGCTCGCACAAGCTCTGCACTTCGATGTCCTTGACTATGACGAGCTCGTCGTGGTCCTCCTCGAAAATGGCGCCGTTAATTGTCTCCACAAGGCTCTCTTGGTAGCCCTTTGTGAAGTAGAGCAGGGCGCGTGCGTAGCGGCCCGGCGTGTCTTCTAGGCCTGGCCGGTCGGGATCCTCGCCGATCTCGCGCAGAATCGTGCCGACAGCCTCGGCGATCCGCAGCTCGCGCGCCTTGGCCTCCTCCGCAGACTCGTTTTTGCGCTGCGAGGCGCCCACGCTCGGGAAACTCAGCTCCTTCACGCCGCTGGGCACGTCCTTCGGGTTCCCGCTGAGCTTGCGAAGATGCTCGTTGTACTTCGGATATCCCTTCATCTTCTGGTTCTCAACGGTCATGCACACGGAGCCCAAATCTCCAGCTAATCAGGCCCTCGGCGTCTGTGATGACTGAAGGCGGTTTCGATCTCGAATTTGCGAGGTTAGGTCTACGCAATTAGATCTGCTTCGGTGCTCGCATGTGAATCACCGGAATTCGCTGAGCGTTTTTCGTTTGCGCGAACCAAATTCAATGAACGGTTGGTTATTTTTGGCGGCATTTGGCGGTGTAGCATTTTCGTTTTCGCAGAGTCCTATATTCGTGTAGGTCTATGTAGTCCATTAGACATGTTCGTATATTCATGTACACGCCCCGTGTAGACACTCCGTTTATGTAGACGCCGCGTGTAGACGCTTCGTGTAGACGTTCGTGGACCGTGCACATTCGGGCATGGTCAATTCGTGCACGCGAGTCCATGTATGTCGTCCATGTATGTCGTCCATGTATGTCCATGTATGCCCGTGTATGTCCATGTATGTGTCGTCCAATTAGCTCGCCAGCATCGCGAACGGTTCCAGCAGCTCGGATAAGCGCTCAGACGGGTCCTGAGCCTGTTTTTGAGCGGTTAGAACACACGGCCCACGCCGTGGCACACGGGACACGTCTGCTCGAAAACAAACATGTCTCTCGTGACCCCGGATCCGCGGCACCGGCCGCACAGCCAGCCGCCAATGGACGGATCGCCGGGCTGCACGACGCGCGGCGGAAGATTAAATACGGGCATCACGCCGGGCGGAAGGTACTGCGCCTGGCCGCGCACGCCAAACCGCTCAAAACAGTCCTGGCACGTCGTTCCCTTTTTGACTTTGATGCCGGTGTTGTGGCACTTCTTGCAGAAGTAGTTCGGCGGGTACCGCAGCTGCGGCCGGCCCTGCGGAGGCGGCGGAGGACCCGGCATTGGGGCGTGGAAGTGGTAGTCTGACGACGGGTGCGACGAGTGCGACGACGCGTGCGAGCTATGCGAGTGTGCCGAGGACTGGGAGTGCGACGATCCCGCAGACGACGGCCGTGGTGGTGCAGCGGGCGGCCGCAGGCTGGACGACGAGTGTTTGGAGTCCGGGTGGCCCGGCGGCGGCCCGGAGGGTGGCGCGTGCTGCGGAGGAGGGCCCGCGGGCGGTGCGTGGGCCGGCGGCCTGCTCGAGGAGGACGCGCTCTGCGGCGGAGGGCCCGCAGGGGGCGCATGCTGTGAGGGGCTCACCGAGATCGACGGCTTCCCCGGGGGCGCCAAGTACTGTTGCGATGCTTGTGGCTGTGGTTGCGACCCGAACGCCTGCGATCCAGGGGCCGGGGGCGCGAATCCCTGCGATCCAGAGGCCTGCGGGGTGTGTGGCCTTGATCCGGTCTGGAACGTCGTGGGCGGAGGGCCCTGAGAGGCCATTGGGCTCGCGTTCGCGCTGACGCGCGGATCCTGGCTGTTTTGGCTCGAGACCGACGGCCGCGAGGTCTGCACGTCGAAGCGGCGGATCTGCGGCACGCCGGCGCCTTCGTCTATAGACACATTGCCGTGCGAAGCGACTTCCGTGTACGGAGGAGGCTCGTCCTGCGGCTGCTCGCTCATGGTCGCTTTGAGGCTGAGTCCGGAAGCCAAACGCAGGCAGGGCACGGGCAGATCCTAACGGCTATGGCGGTGGTGTATATAAATAAGGCAATAAGCAGCAGCCCGAGAGAGCTCCCCGGGAATTGCACGGCATGTGGTAGCACCGCTGTCTGAGGCATGTATTGAGGACGACGCGGGGCCGGCACGGGGTGCCTATACGGCGTGACTGTGTGCATGCCTGTGTGCATGCCTGTGTACGTGCCTGTGTACGTGCCTGTGTACGACGTGCCTGCAGTCCTCGTCAAGCAGTAGACAGCAGTCGCGGCTCTTGTAGCCGCTGTCAATTGGGTATTCAGTAGATCTCGGCGAGCTGGTCGCGGATCTCGTCCAGACCGAGCCGGCCCTTCGCCCGCAGCTGCGCAGACAGCTTTTCTACGAGGACTGGCGTGACGCCGACGGCAAACTCGCCGTTCTCAAGAACAAGAGCACCCGACTCGTCGGAGATCTCGATGTCTTCGTCGCCCTTGAGCTCGACGGCGCCGTGCTCGCTGATCGCACTGCGGATCTCGGCGCGGCGCTGGTTGCGGCGCAGCCGCTCCTCCGTCTCGCGCTCGCGGCGCAGCCTGCTGGCCTCCTCGAGCGCTTGCTTCGCTTCCTCGATGCGGCGCTGGCGCTGCTCGCGCTCCTCCGCGACAATGTCGCCGAACATGTCCTCCTCGATCTGCAGCCGCTCGCGCTCGCGCTCGGCCTCCTGCCGCACGTACTCGAAGTACGCCCGTCTCCTATCGCGTCTCTCCAGCGACCGCGCCTTCTTTGTGCCCACAGTGCCTTTCTGTTTCCACGCATTGATGCGCTGCGTGTCCTGCTGGGCCTGGTGCGCCTCGAGAGCCCTCCGCGCCCGGTCGTCCGTGTCCCACGCGGCACCAGCGTCTCCGCCAGCGTCACCAGCGTCTCCACCAGCGTCGCCAGCGTCGCCAGCGTCGCCGCGGCCATCAGCCGCAGCACCAGCAGGCTCGTTCGCCCCATCGAGCTCGTCGTCATGCAGGTCCTCCGCCAGGCGGTCTGCCTCGGAATACTCGGAGTCCCCAACAACCTCGACGTCCGGCCGCCGCCGCAGAACCTCGAACGCGAGCCACGACGTCGCAAAAACCGTCGCAGCGGTCCAAAACACGGCGTTTGTATTCATCGCTGAAGCTGAGCCGGAAGAACCCCAGCCCACGGCCTTTTCGCGACGTCTCCAGCCACAAGCCTTGAATCCAGCAACGGTCCGCGAGTTAGGCCCAGGCTTCAGGTTGAGCCGTGGAAACAATGCAGTCGAAGGAGCTGGACTCGATTACGTGGAAGCTGATGCCGCCGACGCGGGCGTTGCAGACGGCGTTCACGGCGTGGGCGCGCGGCGAGGCGAGCGAGGACGAGGTCAGCGACCAGTACGTGCGGCTCGGCAACGAGTTCATCGCTGCGCGAAGCCGCCTGGCTGCGGGCGGGCTGGCGGTCGACGATCTTGTCGACGTGCCCTCGCAGCTGCGCAACATTCTCGAGGATGCGTTAGCGCTCGACTTCTCGCCGGCCGTCGCAGAGCAGTACGACCCTCAGATCCGCGCCGTGATGTCGCATCTGTTCCACCAATTGAAGGCTAAGCAGCTCCAACTCTCTACAAACCAGTCACAGAATCAGGCCGCAGTGCCACCCCAGGACGCCATGCTGCCTCAGGGCCAGCACGCTCCTCAGGGCCAGCACGCTCCCCAGGGCCAGCACGCTCCCCAGGGCTCTCACACGCGTCGCGGCTCTCAACAGGACGCTCATACACATCCAGGGTCCCAACCACAGACTTACCCGGGCCAACTACCAGGCTCGCAAGCGCCCGTCCCGCAGCCAGGCCCTCAGGGTGCAGCGGGGCCCCAGCAGCCCGCACACGCGAAGCAGCCATCTCAGTCCGGCCGCAGGCCCGTGCATGCCTCCTATGGATCGCACAACCGCGCACAAGCACAGGCACCTGCTCAGGAAGCACAGCGCTCAATGCACTACCCGCGGCAGCGGCCTATGGTCCAGCCATCCAACGGAGCTGCTCCGGCTCCTGGCCCTGGGAACAAGCCTGCTGCTGCACCGGCATACACAAACGAGCTAGGCGCTAGTCGCGGGCCAGCGCCCTCGTCGGGGTCTGCCTCTCAACTTAGCGTGCCTTCCGAGGGAGGCCCGCCGGGAATTCCTGCGCCCAAACGGCCGGAATCCATGGACCAGGAGGACGATGCGCTCTCATTGCTGCAGCGCCATGGCGCGCTCGAAAGACAGGCCTCGAAGCGCTACTCAACACGACAGATCTCGAGGATGATGAACGGTACCGCTGAGCAGATGAACCTGCCGACCTCGGGAATTCACAAGACCCTGACGCCCGACTTCAAGGAATCAAACGTCATCAAGGAAGCGAGCGAGCGCAGCGTCTCCGACCGCGTAGCAGAGCGGATCCCGGAACATAGTCTACGGCGGTCGTCGCGGAGAAGCTCAGGCACACGCTCGCCCTTGCCGTCTTCGCCGCGCAGTACCGCGGCATCGCCCAGCCGGCAACCCGATGAGTTCTCCGTGTTTTTGCGCATTGGAAACGACATTCGGAAGGCAAAGCTTTCGAAGCCCGTGTCCATTGCCGCAATCCGTCTGCGGTTTGTTGAGGTCTGCGCATACATCCATTCGGGCGACGACACCTTCCCAGTAATATTGATCCAGGACCCACAAAGTAGTATCAACTACGAGGTCACTGAGGCCACCGTAGGAGATGTTGCTGATGGCTCGCTGCTCACGCTCAAGGTGAAGACTGAGGAAGAGCTCAGCGTCGAGGATAAGCTCAACAAGCTGACGGACTCGATCGCCGAACTCAGCTCCAAGATCCAGACTTCGAACAGCACCCCAGTTGCCTCGGCAGGCTCGGGCAATGCGGGGCTGGCGCGAGGGAACAGCACAAAGACGTTCGGGTCTCCTGCACCCTCGAAGTTCGCGTCACCAGTGCTCACGGGCGAGGGAAGGTTCAAGCTCGAGCGCCCGCCGGCTCCGCCGCGCGAGCTACCTGTCGATAAGGTAGAGACCGTGCACCGCGAAATCGCCGTCATCCGCCAGCTAAGTAGCAAAACCATCGCCGCGCTGAAGGCAGAGGTGGAGAAGCTGAGGTCTGAGATCAAAGAACTGGGCAAGGCCGGCGGTAACGACGCGGTGTCGGACCGCAGGACCATGAACAGGATCAAGCAAGAAATGGAGGATTCAAGCCAGAACCTGCTTTCGCAAATGGAGAGTCTTTCCGACGTCATCGATACGCAGCGCGTGGGCATTGGATCCCATGGCGTGCGGTACCCGCCCAACGAGCTCGAGAAAGTGCGCAAGCAGCTCGCGGCCTGGTCGGCGGAGTTCGAGAAGAGCGAGCAATTTATACAGAACGAGAAACCCGTTTGGAAGAAGACCTGGCAAACAGAGCTCAACAACGTCATTGAAGACCAGGAGTGGCTCAAGAACCTCGATATGCTATATGGAGATCTCCGAACCGATCTCGAGCAGAGCCTGAAGACCTTCGATCTTGTATGCGAGGCGAACGCGCTCCCCAGGAAGCCGACCTCGAGACAGGGGATGCCGATGGCCCCTCCCATCAAGCCCGGCGAGGAGAAGAATGTCGTGGATGCAGTTTTCCACGAGATCACGGCCCTGAATCTCAACAGTGAGCAGCGGGCCGAGGCCGTTCAGCGGGCTGAACGGCTGCACAAGGCGAAGCTGGCTCTGCGGTCGGAGGAGTTCGAGGACGAGCTGAACACGTTTGTGTCTGACTCGAAGCTCAAGCAGAATGGCGGCTTCGAAGAGGTCGAGCGCCGCATGCGAGAACGAGAGGAGGCAGCGCGGAAGCTCGGTGAGGAGAGCGAGCGCGAAGCTCGAAAACATAATGAAAAGCTCCGCCAGGAACGCAGGGCGAAACGACGGGGCGAGGCTGTAGAAGCGCCAAGCCGCGAGCCCAGCCAAGAAGTCCAGTTTCAAGATGCTCCGAGTCAGCTAACGCCTGCTAAGGATGCCCCGGGACAAGGCGCTTCTCGTCAAGATGCTCTTGGTCAAGATGCCTCCAGCCAGCACGCTTCTGGACCACCGGCGCCTGTTGAAGAAACAAAACCAAGTCAGGAGACTGATAGTCAGGAGGCCTCTAGCAAGCAATCACATATCCAGGAACAGCATAGCCAGGAACCATCCCAAGATCAAGTTCCAGTAGCCACTTCCGACGCTGGCGTGTCCGGTTCCAAGCCATCGGAGCCTTCAGGCAACGCATAATGTACATCCATGTAAATATAATCTACATTTTATGATTAGCGTATGACCTCACTGCACTAGCCTTTCAAGAAACCCGCCGCTTCTCCCTAGCATAGCTCTGTCTTATGATCCGCCGGATCGTATCGTGTTCACTCGGTACGAGCGGCATCATATACTGGTTGACGGCGCGGTTGTAGGCCTGCGATCGACTGATCTGTGTTATACTGACCTGTGTTCGCGTATCTTGTGCTCGGGTGCCCTCTGGTCGCGTATCCTGGTCCGGTGTGCGGTTGTAGAGCTGCATGAACGCGTCGAGTCGCGATGCAAGAGCAGCTCCGAATTCCACCGCTGTTTCTCTGACCAATTTGGCAGGCGGGCAGATCCTTTGGCGTTTGAAGCCTCTTAGTGCACTCAGCATGTAGTCGAGCTCGTATGCCAGCTGCCGCTTGAGCAGATCGCTTCTCTTGCTATGCATGCTGAAGCTGGGTGTAACCTTTCGCGGGTAAACGTCCAGCGACTTCGCATCAAAGTCGTATCCAAGGAAATGCAGCCTGTAAGGATGCGAAGTGTGCAGGTTCGACCTCACTTTGGAGACGTTACAGGTGACCCCGTACTCGTCCTGAAATCCTTCGAGCATCGTTTCCCTGAAGTTGGTTGCCAGCGACTTGTCGGTCGTAACAAACAGGAAATCGTCGACGTAGCGTAGCAGCAAGCTCTGCGGATCAGAGGTGAACTTGCCGAGCTTTTGCTCCACGAGATCATCAAGAAGCATGTTGCACAGATCGAGAGAGCAGGAGGATCCCTGAGGGATTCCCTGCGTGAAGTCGATGCTCGAGTATGGTGCGACGCAGAATTCGAGGTTCTTGAAAAGCGTCGTGGCGTTACGCAGGGCCAGCGGACCCGGAACGATCTCCGATGTCGGAGTCTCCTGGACTACAAAAGCGGAACCAGCCGCTTCTCCATCTTCATTGGTGTTGTGTCCATCTTCTTTGGTATTATTAGTTCGACGCAATTCTTCGTGCACGGCACGGTCCGGCAATCGTTTGACCACGCGTTTGAGTCCTGATTTTCTCTGAGGGTCGAGCGTGTATGTTCGCACAGACTGGAGGCGGTAGTTTTGATTCCCGTTGTCGAGGTTCTGCTGAATGAGCTCTTTGACCTTTGCCATGTTTGCGTTGTCGTAGCATCCACTGATGTCGAGCTGGACGCTGTAGAAACATTTTGTAGGTTTCGCTGCGGTGACCGTGGCTCTGTATTGGTAAAGGCGAGTGATCCAGGACTGCCAGGAAGCGAGTCTCGAAGGCACGGGCCTCATCGACTCCAGAAGTATGGCATGGGTGTCCCTTGACGTTGCGTTCAGCTCCTTCAAGTTGATAATGGGCCGCGAGGATCCGTCGCGTTTCGGAACAACACGCCAGTGTGTTGTGCTATACGGCACATCAAGCTGGCCATCACCGTGTCGTTTCGCTGATAGATACTCTTCGGCTCTAGCATTCATTTCAGCCTCGCTCGTTTCTGCAGATACGCGCGGGCGCAAAAAGTGCCGCTTTACAAGGTCGAGTCTCGTAGGTCGATCAAACTCGCGAAGCCAGACTGTTTTCTCGAAGTAGAAAACAGACCTAGGATCTCCAGACATCTCGGTGATGTAGAAATGGTGCTCGAGCAGCGGCTTCACGACCGAGTCGAAGAGTATGCACACGCATATTTCAGCAATAGAGTCTGCAAGGCTTGAGTCTACCGAGGGGTCGTCGAGCACGGCGCGTCTCCACTCCATTTCAGAGGGCTTGAGACCCTTCAAGAGAGGCTTGACTGCGAGTTTTGAGAACCCCGTGGCCTTCACGAACTTCAACACGGCAGCCTCAAACACGCTCCAATTGTTTTTGCTACCAAGAAAGCTCACGGGCACGAGCTTCTTAACGCGTCGAAGCACAAAGCCCACGACTTCGCGGTGCGGAGTCCACCTATGCTTCGCGGACAGCGGTTTAGGCAGCGGGATTCGATGGCAAGCGAGCTGGGAATTATACTGCGCAAAGCGCTTTGCGATAATCCCGCAGCATGATACGAGCCGTGCGGGAAGTTTGGATCTGGCAGCTGCCGTGGGCACCGTCGGCTTGAGGGGCATGCCTCCCGTCATTAGATTCTCCATTTCCAATGTGAATGCGGGCAATCCGATGGTTTCGTCACCAAACCGCATCTCAGGATTCAAGGGCACGCGGCCCAGGGGAGTTTTTTTGTACATGATATCCGCCTTGGACAGATACATGAAATCCTTCTTCAGATCTTTCCTGGACTCTGTCTTGGGCGAGCCGTGGCGGACCGCTTGGTTCCAGTTCAGCTTCCCCACGAGGTGGAGCCAGTGCTGCTTCGAAGAGTCGGCGCCAGCGCCGACAAGCCATGGTCTAAACACATGGCAATGCAATATGATGTAGGTGACCCATTCTCTGCCAATGCACTCTGCCAGGTCATACCACGGGCCAGTGTGAAGCTCCGCATTGAGGCTGGTGGCTTCTACGCGTGGATACACAGCGTTCCAGAGCTGGTACAAGAACTCTTCAGTGCTCTGATCTGCGTTGCACAGAGCCTGGTGAGACCGCGGCATGGCTGAGGGGCCGTGGCAGTGGCCGTTTTTTGGTGAAACAATGTACGCAGTGAGCGCTAAATGCAAGCCCGCCGAGTTTTCAGGGCCCTGGATGTCAACGCCGTGGTCCTGGATGAACTCGCCCAAAGTAGTTGCCAACAAGCCGTGTTCTTTGGACAAAGCGGTGACGAGCTGGGCACGCGAGGCCGTCCATTCCGGGCCCAGATCCTCGTCGTCAAAGACCGGGGTCTCAACTGTAGGAGCAATTGAGCCCTGTGCGCTTCCGATTGGCTCGCTGCTTCCGAGTTCTGGGGACGGCGCGGCGTCTACGATCCGCGGAATCTCCTCGCTTGTCCAGTCGTGCTCGCCCTGCGCGCTAGCGACAGATTCGAGGGTCGAGCTGGCGTTTTCCTTATCTACCTCGAGGTCCTCAACTGATTGGGACTCGCTGTCCTGGACAGTCTCGTAAATAGTCTCCACGGGCCGTGCAGCAGCCGCCAGCAGATTGCCCATGAGCCCCGTCTCAGCAGCGACCGCGCGAATCCCAATGGCATCGCTATCTGAATCCGACGAATCTAACAAGCTGATCTCGGGCCTAGGCTTCACCTTCGGCGACGTTTGCACGTTCTCGGGCTCCTTTTCCTTGAACCGCGGTCTCTTGGGCCCGCGGCCTCGGGACCGGTCCGCCACGGGTGAGCTTCGAGGGCTTTGAACCGGCGTACGTCTCCTCTTCCTTGGAGAGGTTGCGCTGTGTTTCGTGGCGCGGAAGCCGGCCATGTCTGCCATGCCCGATGTTGACAGCCTGCGACGGCCCGTCCGGGGATCGCGGTATCGCGTGTTTTAGCGAGCGCCGGCGCCCGACGCGCTGCGTGACTAAGCGGGCTTAAGGCGGGCGGGCTCGTCTCGGCCACACTCTCCAGCCATTGAAGACGAGCCACTAAAGCCGAGCTTGAAGCCGACCAGCAGTGGGCCATGTCGTACTTAACTCCGCAGGCTACTCCGCAGGCCACGCCACAGGCCGCGCCGCAGGCCCTGCAGACCGGGTACTCGTCTCGACTGCGGCTCGGGAAGACGTCGCTGATGATCTCGACGATGCCGGCCCAGCGCAAGCGCGGCATCACGTACGCGGACCTCGCTGACGAGTTTGATGACGACGAGGAGGACCCGAGCTTCGGGGGCCGCGACGAGTCGCCTGGCTACAACCGGATGAGCCGCCACGACCCGACCGCTGGCAAAGTCGAGGTCAAGCGGCACGCGGTGCCCGCGCGCCAGATCCCGTACACAGAAAAGCAGCTGAACGAGCTGGCGGAGCAAGAGGAGATCCTGGTGCCCATCCGGCTGTCGTTCGAGGTCGAAAACTTCAAGGTCGTCGACTTCTTCCTGTGGAACGTCAACGAGCCGAGCCTCACGCCGGAGCAGTTCGCCATCATCACCTGCCAGGAGCTCGAGCTGCCTGTGGGCTACACCTCAAACATTGTCAATGCCATCAAGTCGCAGCTGCACGACTACGCCGAGCTGGCGACCATCAAAATCCCCGAAGACGCCGGGCTGCACGTCATTATGAACCTGAGCATCAACCTCGACAAGGAGCTGTTCGAGGACAAGTTCGAGTGGGACCTGAGCTCGTCAGATCTGTCGCCGGACGAGTTTGCGCGGACCGTGGTTGCTGACCTTGGTCTCGACCGCGAGTTCGTGCCTGCCATAACCCACGCGCTGTACGAGCAGATCCTGCGCATGAAACGCGCGGTGTTTGTTGATGGACGGCTCATAGACGTCGTGAACGAGGTGGCTCCGCATGCGAGGAACCGCGAGGCCGGGATCCGGCTTGTTGACGAGGATACGGTCGACGACTGGGGACCTTCCACGGAGACGCTGTCCCAAAGCGATCTTGAGCGCCGCGAGATGGAACGCGAGAGGATGATCCGCCGGATGAAACGCGACGCAGCACGCTCGATGAGCGAAATCGACCTTGGATCGATGCTCAGCCGCAAACGAAGGCGGCACACGGAGTTCTAATCGCTTAACCGTTGCCTTGATCGCTCCAATTGTCGCATGATCTGTAATTTATATACGAAACCCCGTTTAATATACGAAACCCCGTTTAATGCACCGAAAATATGTTTTATTTGTCGTTGGTTGGTTCGTCGTTGCACGTTCCGCGAATTAAAATTCCGTGACATTCATTACATGCTGTAAGCTATTTCTTCGATGAAGCCGCGTTCAAATAAATATCGTTGTACATGGGACACGACTTGTTTGTCTTGATGTGTCCCACGGCTCCGCACGTCGCGCACTTGCGGGTCGTGGCCTTGAGCTTCGGGTCCTGTTTCGTGGCTTTCCTGGCCTGGCGGCGGTCCGCGTTGCGGTTGAGACGCGCGAGCTCTTGTTCGAGGAACTTGCGGCGCTGCTTGTTCGCCTCGGCGTCGTCGGTGACCGAGATCTGATCCACGGCCATCTTCTCCTCCTCGGAAACCTTCCTCCTGCGCAGGTATGCTCGGATGACCTGCGGGTCCGTCACAAGCTCCGTCTGGCGCACCAGCACGTCGTTTTCGTCGCGCACAACCCGCGTGATCTGCAGCACCTTCCCTGAGGATCCCGCGTAGGGGGTCTGCGCAGCCGACTCCGTGCTTTCCGGCGTTTTGTAGGCGTCCGGGAGAAGCTTCGGGTCCTTGATCGACAACGACCTCCGCTGCGCGTACCAGATGCGTCTGATCTCTTCGTCGTACGCCTTCTGCTGCAGCGCAACATTGTACGAGTGTCCACCGAGCTTCTTCTCATCCTCGGCGCTCACTTCCGTCGCAAAGCCGCCTTTCATGCTCGTGCGAAGGAAGCTGAATCCTTCTCCGCGCGCAGTGGGGTCGCCCACGCCGTTGAGCTGCAGCATGGCTTTGCCCTGAATGGCGTTGATGAAGTTGCGCGACATGTTCCACGGAGCCAGCTGCTCGTCCATGGACAGACCCTCAGTATCCCGGTCATTATTCCCATCCTCCTCAACAGACTTCGAGTATCCGGAGTCCTCGAGATGCTGCTGGCCGACGCGCATGCTCTCAAGAAGCATGATATCTTCTGGCGTGATCATGTTGCGGATATCTGTCTCGTTCGGCAGCACATCTCCCGGCTTGACCTTCCAGAAGCCCTGGTCGGGGCCAGATCGCTGGTACTCCATGAACTCCTTCAGTCGCTGGCGGTTCTGCACTTCGTTGTGATCGGGGAAGTGCGCGGAAATGTCCTTGATTTGCAGCCTGTGGTTCGGGTCCTTGTTCAATACGCGATAAACAACCATCTTCAGCCTGTTTTTGGACGCGGCCGTGACTTTTCGTGAATGCGGTCCCGGGATCTGCACGGCGGGGAACACCTGTCCCGAAACGAAAATGTAAGGGATGCGCCGCAGGTAGTACTTCGCACCCCGCAGGCGGGTCGTACTCTTCACAAACAGGAAGTCCGTCGCTTCTGGGTCGTGCTGGAACACGGGAGACCGGATCATCTGGTTATAAAGAGTCGGCACGATGTTGCCGGGCTCAACAAACCCGAAGTTCCAGAATGTTGACCGGTCCTGCTCTTCCAAAACATGGGTCTCGCCCAACGGCCGCTTTGGCCGCGTCGTGTCATTGGGCGACTTCTTGCGGTAGTAATTAATGAGTTTGCTGCCCATGCCAAACCCAGAGAGCACGAGCGGGGTTTCCTCGCTGTACTCGATCAAGAAAATAGGAGCGTTGTCGCCAAGTGTCAAGTCCGAGCTCTTCGAGAACACCTCCTGCGCCACGCGGTTCTTGTCCTTCCATCGCTTGCGCGACTTCACGTTCGTCAGCTGCACAACAGTGCCGGGCTTGATCCCGAACTTCTGCCTATGCCAGGACCGCAGCTGAGACTTCGTGTAGTTGCCCTTGTAGAACGGGGACTGCAGCCGCAGCGCCGCCATTGCATGGTCGATGTTGAGACTGCCGATAGTAGAGCGCACCTTGCGCTGGTAGTTTCCTCGAAGCATGTCGTATGCAGCATCGTTCGACACGTTGAGCTGCGGCTCATCTCCACCGCGCTTGCCGCGCGCAATGTCCGAGCGCCTGTCCTCGACGAACGTCAAATGCGAGTCATTAAGATCGAGCTTCGTGCGCTTGTTCTTGAACGCGCCCTCCAGAATGGCCTGTTCCTCGTCGCTGCCATAAATGTCTTCCTCGTCGATTCTAATGTCCGAGATGCGGATATTGCTGCCTTCTTTCGAGGGCGACGGTGACTTCGGCGAGGGCGACGACGAGGCCGAGGATGGCGAGGATCCGGCCTCGAGCACCTCGTCCCAGTTCGACACCTCGAACTGCAGCATATTAAGCGCGTTGCGCGACGCCGATCCATCCTGGGCCTCTTCGCTGTGCTCTTCCGACCGCTTGTTCGGCCGAATCGACGATTTGCGGCCGAGCTCGAGCTCGAGCTTGCTCACCGACTCATCTGTGATTTCGCGCGTCAGGCATTTCGACCGCGCGCGCTTCGCAAGGTTCCAGATCTGCGAATCTGAGTCGTGGGTGAAGACCGCCGCCTCGTCCGGGTCGACTTCGAGCCGAATCCGGTTCAGCTGCACGGGTTTGGTGGTTTTGGGCTGCGGCAGCTGCGTTTTCGAGGGCTCTGGCCCGAACAGCTTGTTCATGCGAAGCACGGTGTGCGGCTCGAAGCCCGGGTACCACTCCTTGAGCTGATCCAGAGCGAGCTGCCGCTCCTCCTCCTCGAACCGTCTACGCGCCTCCTCTGCGCGCTGCATCGCTTCAATCTCTCTGGCCGGGTCCGCGCCCGCGCTCTCGCCGGCATCCTCCTCCTCAAACAGCCCAAGGTCCTTGGCAAAGCTCTTCGTCCAGTCCTCCTCGTCGTCGCCCTGGTTTCCGGAACCCGCGGCCCCGCCATTGGCTGCACCAGCGCCCTCGTCGCTCTCCTCCTCCTCGGCAAGCTCGTCCTCGCTTTCGAAGTCCATGGCGTCGTCGGCGTGCACGACTCTGTCTTTGCCACTAAGGTCGCCCGGGATCATGGCGTCCACGTTGCCGGCCCGCAGCAGCTTCTCGTAATCCTCATCCTCCGCACCAGGCGCGTCTCCCGCTTTCTCTTTCTTCCCGTCGCTCGGGTCTTTGCCTCCCATGGCCTGTGAACTGCAAACGTCCGTTTCGTCCGTGGCCTGGCGTTGTCCTGCTAGAATCGCAGGCGTCACGTTACCGCGGGCCAGTGTAAGGCAGGAAGATCAGGGTTAGGCCAGAGTTGTGGAAGCCAGTGAAACTTGTGGAGCACAAGGCGAGTTCGATGTTTTTCATGTTTATGAATTAATTAATTTACAATTTAGAGATGCTGATGCATGCACGAGGTGCGTTCGGTGGGAGGAGCTGCATGGAGCAGCGGTGCTACTGCAAGTCTTTCAGCGTCCACTTAATATAGTCGAAGCAGCAACCTGCACAGTGTGCTGTCTACTTGAGAACCGGCTGCTATTGATTAAATAGTGTTTATGGCCTATAACTGGTTTGGAAGGTGATGTAACTCGATCTCGGTTAGCGATCCGCGGTAGTGTTGGCAGACTTATGGTGTGCGGCTCGGCCAGAACACAGCAGCCGAGGTGGGATCCGTCATCTGTGTCATGTATCGTGCAACCTTTCGCAAGACGTTGCCAAACTGACAGTCGTGCTTGAACCTGCTTATTTTGATCATTCGTTGCACTATGTTGGTTGCACAGAGGTATCTCATCAGTTGTACAGACTTATCCCACTATTTACGTAGAGCTGCGTTGTGATTCATATAAAAATGCTGGCTATATTGCTGCTCGAGCTCGTAACTGGTATCCAGTTCCTACCATCATTACATACATTCACTTACATAGGTACCGTAAGTTACATAGGTGTGTCTAGTGATGTATGTAGATTGACGTGCAAAAACGTGTTCCCTATGAAAACTGTGTTTTGATTCTAAAACGCGTTCGGGATCACCGCGATCTTTGGTAATACATATGCTATGCCAACAAGGCTCTCGAACAGCCCGAGGTTGGCGCTCGCCGACCACCTATCTGTTCCACCACAACGTGAAGAAGGCTTGGAGCAAGCCGCGTCGCCCTCCTTTGTTCCACCCGCGCCTGCTATTCTTGCAGCGGTCGTCCATGAGTAATAGCTCAACGGCCGCGACACCCGAGTTCGCGATCGGATGATAGGGTATGGCTGGCTCGAAGGGATGGCTGGCGCGCTGGCGTCCAACCGTCAACGGGCCAGCAGCACCGATTCAAGCCCGTGTCGCGTGTTTCTACGCGCAAATACAGCGTAGCCGCTCTGGAGCGAGGCGCGGCGACGACGGCTCGAGAATCGCGGCGGCAAGGCGCTCTGCGTCCTAACCCCCCTTAATTAAAGATCTTGCAAAGCCTGCATAACCCTCGCGATCTGCGAGTCCCCTGCCCTGAAGGAGACGAATACCACCGAGCCTGCCACGCCCATGGATATATATTACCGGGGTGCGTCCACCCTGCGATCTCTCTACGCACGGTCCCGAACCTAATTTCGCACTGAAAACTTCTCCTTTGATCCGGGTCCTCGGCCTTTTATAGCCCGCCTTCTGCTCCTGATCTGCGTCCCACTTCCCAAACAAGTCGCTCTCTTCCGCTGTTTCACGTTCTTTTTTCGCAAATGCAACTCTTCTCTGCTCTCGCCGTCGCGGCCCTTTCGGCCACACTCTCCTCCGCCGCAGTCGTCACGCAAATCGACTACGTCACGCAGTACAACTACGAGAACGTCGATGTCCTTGTTGACAACAACGGCGTGCCGTACTCGACGGTCACGTCGACTGTTTCCACGGGCGGCGCCCCGGGCGCTGCGGGCGCGACCGTGACGCGTGTTGCCGCTGCTGCCGTGACGCCGTCTGCGTCGACGTCGGCGGCTGCACCGCCGGCCGCGGCCCCGGCTGCTGGATCGACGTCTGCTGCCCCGCCGGCGGCTGCGCCAAGCCCGGCCAGCTCGGCCCCGGACGCGCCGGCCGCGCCGGCAGTCTCGCACTCGCATCCCGCCGTTGAAAACTACAACTACATCACGCCCTCGGAGTCCTCGAGCCCCGCTGCGGCCACGACCAGCTCGGCGCCGGCGCCGGGCCCGTCCACGCCGAGCCTCACGACCTCTTCCTGGGTCCCGCCCTCCACAACCGCGGCGGCTCCATCGACCACGTCCGCGGCTGGCGGCGGCTCGTTCAACGGCGACGCGACCTTCTACGACGTCGGTCTCGGCGCGTGCGGCGTCCAGAACTCCGACAGCGAGCTCATCGCCGCGCTGAACGTCGACCAGTTCAACCAGTTCGGCAGCATGAGCAACGGCAACCCCGTGTGCGGCAAGAAGGCCACCCTGCACTACCAGGGCAAGTCCGTGACGGTCACGATCCAGGACAAGTGCATGGGCTGCAAGTACGGCGATCTCGATCTGTCGCCCGCGGCGTTCGCGCAGCTCGCAGACAAGAGCGTCGGCCGTTTCGAAATGTCCTGGAGCTTTGTCTAAGTATCATATCATAGTTTATCTCGCATTTTCTCTTACTTTTCCGAATAAGGCAATCCTGGGCCCGAGCAATGCAGGCTGCTTTATCTGTATATAAATTGTGTGCTCGAGCGATCTCGCTGCTCGCGGCTTGTTCCCGTCGTATATACAGAACTAATCACCGTCGATGAATTGATCACTTGTGTATCCTCGATCTGGGGAAGTGGGTCTCACGAGTTCAGTTTCGAGCTGTTTGCTTGCTGAGCCGAGCAATTGACCAGCCAATCGACCAGCCAATCGACCAGCGAGTCAACCGACGGGTCAACGAACGCCTTTGTCGATCAGCGACTTATCAATTGAATCAGCCAATAGAATGCGGTTTTCGGCTCTGCCGGGCTCCCAAGCTCTTTTTTAAAAGGGCTTCCGTATATAGGCACTCTCGTGTTCTGGGGGGTCACGGCTCGTGCTTGCGAGGAGGCTCCTCCCACTTCCCCCCTCAGATCGTGGGCTGCAGCAACCATCGTTGGGAGCGGTACAAGCCTGCTCACGGCTCAGCTCCACAGGCTCGGCGGGCTTCCCCCCTACCCTTGCCTCCGCATCCACACTGGCGCAACCGTTGGCTCGCGAGCCTCTCAACATCAACAACTTAAAGGCGCAGCTTTGCCGAAGAGAAATTGGCAATGCCGCAGGCCCCGTTTCCAGCTCGGGCTCTCTATGAGTACGTCGCCGAGCAAGATGATGATCTGCCTTTTGCCCCCGGTCAGCGCCTCACGGTAGACGAGGTCCTTGATAGCGACTGGTACCACGGCTACTACGTGGATTCTGCCAGTGGCAAGCGCCTCGAGGGCATCTTCCCGATCAATTACGTCGAGGTCGAGAAGCCCCCGTCGCGGCCGTCGCGTCCGGCGCACTCGCGGCCCAGCGCGTCGTCCAGCGCGTCGGCCACCCCCACAACCAGCGAGCCCTCGCTCACTTCATCGGCAGCGATGCCTGTGCCGGCGCCAGCGCCCGTGCCTGCTCCTGCTCCTGCCCCAGTCACCGAGGTCCCGGCCGCGGCCCTGGACAGGTCGGCCTCGGGTCAGGAAAGGTCGGCCCAAGACAGATCGGCTTCGAGTCAAGACAGATCGGCCTCAAGTCACAGCGAGGCCAACGCGCCTGCTCCGGCAGCCGAGCCCGCACCTGCGCCGCTGCCTGCCGCGGCACACGCTCGCGCTCCGGGATTCGCGCGCCCGACCACGGAGAGCGACGACTGGGACGACGATGAGCCGGCCGAGGAGCAGGAGGACAAGAAAATCGTGCTCGGAGCTCCAAAAACCACGGCCGTGCCCGAGCAAGCCGCCAAAGTCGCCGCGGGAGACGCTCCAAAGCAGCCTTTGAGTGAGCCGATCAGCCCCACGAGCCATACTCCACAGCCGAAACAGGAGACGCCAAGATCCTCGCGGCCCGAGCCCGAGTCTGCACCGAAAGAGACTGCAGAGGCGTCTGCGCCCACCGCGGAGGAACCCAAGAAGGAGTTCGTTAGACCGAAGTTGTCGACGTCGGTTACTGATGAGCTTCGCCAGGACGATGCGTCACGCACGGAAACCAAGCCTGCGGACTCGTCCTCGTCCTCGAATCGGGATTTGCGGGACGCGAAGGTCAGCCCTCTCAGTGCGGATGTGGAGGAGTCCGAGTCTGAGCCAATGGACTCGCTGGGCTACGAGGTTCACACCATAAAGCACTCTGACCGGCACGAGGAGCACGAGGAGCCTGCGTCCGTGGTTAGCGGAGAGGAGGCGCACCGCGTCAAGGAGAAGACTCTATCGGCAAGCGCCTTCGACAAGCTCGACCGTGCGCCCAAGATCGCGCGGCCGTTCCACGAGACGCCGATGGATGTCGAGGAGCCGAGCGAGTCCGAAAGCGTTGGGCCCAGCGGTTTGGACGCGGCGGCGCCAAGCGCGACGAAGGCCGTCCGCGAAGAGTCGTCGACCGAAGCGACGGAGCGCGCACAGATGAACCCCGAGAGCGGCATCTCGCAGAAGGAGGCGGACTTCAAGACGCGGCTTGCACGCTTCAACCAGGGCATCTCGAAGGAGACGGAGCCGGACCTGAAGCGGCCCGAGCGGCACGCGACGTTCGGCAAGACGCTGAACCTGCGGGACTCGGACGAGCACGAGGAGCACGCCAAGCGCGAGAACCCCGACGAGTACAAGCCCAGCGTGAGTCTGAAGGACCGCATTGCCATGCTCCAGAAGAGCCAGCAGCAGGAGCAAGAGGCCGCCGACGCGGACCTGGCCGCTGAGGAGCGCCGCAAGCAGCGGCGCGCAGAGATGGCCGCCGAGGCCGAGGCTCGCAAGCAGCGGATGCAGGTCGAGGCTGCGGAGCGCGAGAAGGCCGATAAGGAAGAGGCCGAGCGGCGCGCGGCGGAGCAGCAACGCCGGCTGGAAGAGCAGCAGCGCATCCACGAAGAGGCCAGCCGCGCTCAACCGCCGCCCATCCCGCACGACGACAGCCACGAGCAGTCCGCTGAGAACCTCGAGCAGGACACGCGTGGCCTCTCTTTGGAAGACATCCCGCACGTTCCCAAAACACACTCCTCCGAGGACGCGGGCCACTCTGAACTCGAGGAGACGGCCGGTGCGAACTCGTCGCGGCCCTCGAGCTTGTACGAGAATGTCAAGGAGCTGAGCAGCCACGACATCCATGGTTCGCCCGGCGAGCTTCCCGAGGGAGCCCACGAACCGCGGCTCGCCGATGACGACGAGGATAATGCTGAAGCGCGCCGCATTGCGCTGCGTGACCGCATGGCGAGACTCGCGAACAAGACCGGCGGCGTGAACCTGGGAATGATCATGGGCGGCGGAGCGCACGGCGGAGGACTGCCGAAGCGCGAGCGCCGCATCAGCCGCAGCGAGTACGAGGCCATGAGTCCTGCCGAGATCGAGGCTGCCGAGGCCCGGCGCGAGGCCCAGGAAAGCGCCCCTGTGTCCATGTTCGGCATGGGGCCGATGCCGAAGGTTCTACAGAAGAAGTCGCAGGATGAAGACGCCGGCGAGTATGATGAAGAGGCGGATGAGCCTGCAGAGCACGCACATGAGCACGCTCTGGATGCTGAGGAGGAAAGCCGAGCAGCCCATGCTGATCCCGCCGTGGCTGATCGTGCGCCTGAGCACGCACCTGAGCACGCGTCTGAGCGCTCTTCTGCGTCTGCACCTGCTCCTCCTGCGCCTGCTCCTGCTCCTGCGCCTGCTCCTGCTCCTGCGCCTGCTCCTGCTCCCGCACCTGCTCCTGCGCCTGCTCCCGTGGCCCCACATGAACCTGAGCCTGAGCATGTGCCGGCGTCTGCTCCGGCAGTGCCGCAGTCTCCGAGTGCGCCGCACCACCCTACGGCGCTCGAGTCTCCGATGAAGGAGCGGGTGCCGGATTCGCCGCGGGGGTCCGTGAAGAGCGATGATTTTCATGATGCTTCGGATATCACGCCCGGGCGCATTGCCCGCGTGCCCTCGTTGAGGAACAAGGCGCTCAGTGATGACGAGTTCGAGTTCTCGGACGCCGTGCAGAGCCCAAGTGCACACCGCGCGCCGCCTCCGGTGCCGCACGCCGAGACGCCCTCGACCCACCACCGGGCCCCTCCTGCTCCTCCGCATGCTCCATCGACCACTGCACCACCCGCACATGCGCCAACGGCCACTGCTCCGCCGCCAGCAGCCCCGTCTGCCCCGCCGGCGCCCTCTGCACCAGCGGTTCCTCCCGCCCCCGTTGCAAGGCCGCCGCCAGCGGTGCCGAGCACGTCTTCGCCGACAGCGCCGCTTTCGCGGACCCCATCAGTGACGGCCCCGCGGCCTCCTCCCGCCGTTCCCGCCGCGCCGCCGGCGGTTCCTCACCCTCCGTCAACGAAGACAGGCAGTCCGGGCCCACCTCCGCCGCCACCACCGCATGCGACCTCAGAGTTGCCGAGCAGTGCGCAACCGGCGCCTGCTGCACGGCCTCCGCCCCCGGCACCGCCAACTCACACGCACGCACCGCCGGCGCCGCCGGCTCACCCTGCACCACCGGCTCATCCTGCACCACCAGCACACCCTGCTCCTCCAACAGCCCACCCAGCAGCGCCGGCCCATTCTGCTCCGCCGGCTCACCCTGCTCCTCCGGCGCACCCGGCACCGCCCGCACACCCGGCGCCGCCCGCTCATCCCGCACCGCCTGCTCATCCCGCACCGCCTGCTCATCCTGCACCGCCTGCTCATCCCGCACCGCCTGCGCACCCTGCACCGCCTGCACATGCGGCCCCAAGATCTGGTGCGCCTGCACCGCCCGTAGCCCGGCCTGTAGATGATGCTGGTGGCCGGCGCTCGGCACAGCTCGAGCGCAGCATCAGCCGAGACTCGAGCCGAACCGTGGGCAGCGTTGGCAGCGGAGCCGTTGCGCCGTCGTGGATCGACTCGCCCGACGGCGTTCCCACCGACCTTGTGTCCCGCGGCGAGGCGTACAAGGTGACGAGCACGTCTTCGGAGCGGAAGGTGATCTCGGTTCGGCCGGACATGTCGTACACGATTGCGCGGTTCTCGCTGGCCAGCGGCGAGCAGCTGTCGCGCCAGGAGCACGCGGCCCCGATTGCCGATCCGGCGAAGCTGAAGAGCGTCAGCTCGCGGCTGGGCGCCGGCGTTGTTGCGAACGCCCAGCGCGACGTGCAGAAGGTCGAGCCGACGTCGTCGTGGGTCGCGCACGTCCTGAAGTCCGTCGGTGCGTTGGTGCCCGGCGCCTCGCTCGGGGTGGAGATCTACACGAACATCGGCAACGCGAGCGTGCAGCAGGTCGACGAGATCCGGGCCGGCGACGTGTGCGTTTTCCAGGACGCAGACTTCCAGGGCTCGCGCTCGCCGCTGCAGAAGTATCACAAGACATACAAAGATGCCGTGTACGTGGTGAGCGAATGGGACGGCACGAAGCGCAAGATGCACTTCGTGGATAGCAAGAAGGAAGCCGTGCGGCTGAACGACCTGCGCATGGGCGTTGTGCGCGTATACCGTCCCGTGGACGCGCGATATTTTACCAGCTAACTATGTAACCAATAGACACATTAACGCGAGCTGCTGTTTGAAAAGGACGTGAGTGGCCTGTACTGTAACAGTAGGTTAAGGATACGCTCCATCATGCTTCATTTGGTGCTACGCAAACTCTTTATTTAGCGAATTGTCCAGGTAGGCGTGTCGATAGGCGTGGAGCGCGTGCATCGCAATGCATGATCGATCAGCTGTGAATGCTACACAGTTAACGTAGTAGGTTCGAGCATAGTTCAGATTACCACCACCAAACTGCGTCTTCAGCGCAATTGTAGAATATGCACACGGATATGCACTTTATATATATATATATCTATATATACGTAAATAATACAGCCGATGGGCTGTCGATAGGTGCTGGCACGATAGGGTCAACACGGCTACACACTAATACACATGCAACATAACAGGAATTGTGACACAGAACTTACATATAGGAATTTACGGTGTGCACCTAAAATGCACATCTGACGTATATACAGGAGATCGCTACGTTCGGCTCGCGTATCGCTCGTTGGTTTGTTGGATGCTCGTGCTTGTTGGGTGGTTGGTGATTGCACTTTGCTCGCTGGACGCTTTTAGTGCATCAGATTCTCCTAACTGACTTTGAAATACATCCCCGTTTTTCACAAGAACTGCCCGGCGTCCTGGCATTTGAAGGCTCACGGCTGGCGCACATGCTCGGCCGGGTATGCAGTGGTGAGGGTATCGATCATAGCTCACATGCGATTGCCATGCGCTCAACATTATAGGCCATCAAGATCGGTCCACGGTCATACGCGTTTCATGATAAAAACAGAACCGCGCTGTCTTTGAAGCTACATATCCTATAAACCCGGGTGCAGCCGTAATCGAGGCTCAGCTCGCGAGATCGATCGCGCCGCTGTTCGAATTGCCAGTCAATATATATGCCTGCGATCCGCCTCTGTCTTTCCCTGGGGCTTGCATGTGATGTCCCCGGCCATCGCGCGCCGCCCGCATCGAGCCGGTCCCAGGCGTGGTCCCAGGCGTAGCTGACGGGCCCACGGCATCACCCGCATTTTCTGCCAGCGTTATCTATCACATGCTATCATATCAGCAGAGGATTCGGGTCGTGCGATGCCTGGTGATCACGTGCGATGTGCTCATCGGCCAAAAATTTGTCACTCAACATCGAGAGCCTCGAGGGTATAAATATCCCCCCAACGCGCTTTGGCTGGCCCGTAAACAATGCCCGAGACGTACCTTTTCACCTCCGAGTCTGTTGGCGAGGGCCACCCCGACAAGATCTGCGACCAGGTCAGCGACGCCATTCTCGACGCCTGCTTGGCCGTCGACCCGCTGTCGAAGGTCGCGTGCGAGACCGCGTCGAAGACCGGCATGATCATGGTCTTTGGCGAGATCACGACGCGCGCGCAGCTCGACTACCAGAAGATCATTCGCGACACGATCAAGCACATTGGCTACGACGACAGCGCGAAGGGCTTCGATTACAAGACCTGCAACGTGCTCGTCGCCATCGAGCAGCAGTCTCCGGACATTGCCCAGGGTCTGCACTACGAAAAGGCGCTCGAGGAGCTCGGCGCTGGTGACCAGGGCATTATGTTTGGTTACGCGACCGACGAGACCCCGCAGCTGCTCCCGCTCACGGTTGTGTTGTCGCACGGCCTGAACAAGGCGCTTGCTGACGCGCGTCGCGACGGCAGCATCCCCTGGCTGCGCCCGGACACGAAGACGCAGGTTACCGTTGAGTACGAGAACGACAACGGAGCCGCTAAGCCGCTGCGTGTCGACACGGTTGTCATCAGTGCGCAGCACGCGGACGAGGTCAGCACGGCCGACGTGCGCTCGCAGCTCGAGGAGAAGGTTATCCGCAAGGTCATCCCCGCGAACCTGCTCGACGCGAAAACCAAGCTCCATGTCCAGCCCTCGGGCCGGTTCGTGATCGGCGGCCCTCAGGGCGATGCCGGCCTCACGGGCCGTAAAATCATTGTCGACACCTACGGCGGCTGGGGTGCGCACGGTGGTGGTGCGTTCTCCGGCAAGGACTTCTCGAAGGTCGACCGCTCGGCTGCGTACGCCGCGCGCTGGGTCGCGAAGTCGCTCGTGAACGCGGGCCTTGCGCGCCGCGCCCTCGTGCAGTTCTCATACGCGATCGGTGTGGCCGAGCCGTTGTCGATCTTTGTGGAGACCTACGGCACCTCGAAGTACTCGAACACGGAGCTCGTGGACATCATCCGCAAGAACTTCGACCTGCGCCCCGGTGTCATTGTCAAGGAGCTTGATCTCGCGCGCCCGATCTACTTCAAGACGGCAAGCTACGGCCACTTCACGAGCCAGGAGAACTCGTGGGAGAAGCCGAAGCAGCTCAAGCTCTAATCTGAAAATATACGGCGACTTTGCACTCGCTTCAACACTTTTGCTAAGGCGGCAGGCCCCGCCGCCACTAATGGTTCTCTCAACAGACCGGAGGTACGTCTCCTTATATAAAACGTTGTGTGTAACGCACGGCACGAATAATGCAATCTAGACACTGTCAAAAGCACGGTATGCAATGCACGTATGCTTGAGCAGGCCAAGTACGTGAGCAGCACTCGAATCAGTGCGGAGGAGCTTGTAGAAGGCATTGCCGTATTAGAGCATTGTCAAGCAATTATAGAGTAGCAGGACTTGTAGACACATCGGCTGGCCGTCAGCAGGCCCGCATCGATCAATATTAGCTGGATCGGCAGGTACGCCAATCTGCGGATTTTATCTTTTATCTTTTCGAACACATATCGCAGTCCATGTTGGATGCTTCTACGAACTCATTCTAATGTGCTAGACAGAGCTTCTAGAAGGTAGAGCATTGTCAAGCAGCAATTATAGAGTAGCAGGACTTGTAGACATATCGGCAGGCCCACACCGGCAGGCCCACATCGATCTATATTAGCTGGATCGTATAGGCAGGTACGCCAATTCGCGGATTCCAAGCATTAGGTTGAATTCATGGAGAAGTTTGATTCGCCCAGTTCTATTCGTGTGCGCGAATGGAGTCGCGAAATGCAGCGTTAGCGTCTTGTTGATCTTTTTGAACACATGTCGCGGACCGGTGCCTCTACGAACTCATTCAATGCGCTAGACGTTATGCTAGTCAGTCTATATACAGGTCCATGCAGTTCTTAAAATTGTGCTTGGCTGTTCCCATGCACAAGTCCCGGGTTCAGCCCACGGTACCGATCTACCAATTTGAAGTACCGATCCACCAACACTGGCCCACAGTACCGATCTAAGGCACCGATCTAAGGCACCGATCTACCGATCCAGTGGCAGGTGTTCACTGCACGAAATGCTATTGTTGCACGGCTTTCGATTCCACGGCTCTTTCCACGGCTCCTTCAGCTGTCCGCTCAGGATACGCTGCTCAGGTCCACTCCAGTCGGCTTAGGTGCCGCGGCGTAGGCATGCTATGAACGCGCGCGAGCTGCGCATCGAGTTTGTCGAGATTGACGATGCCGGCCTGCTTGTCTGCCCACCGCAGATCCGCACGCGCCACGGTCTCGGTGAACTGGGTCATTAAAGAGCGCGACTCTGCCGCGGTCGGCATCTTGAACATCATGACGACGTACAGGCCGTCGACGCGGTACGACTCCATCAGGGCGCGGCGGAACCTGCGGGCCGCCCGCTGCCTCCAAACCGCGTAGTCGAGCGGGTTCATGCTCTTAACGGACTTCGCCTGCTTGACGTTCGCGTTCCCGTTGAACTGGACGCCCGGGCCGCGGAGGACGGCGAGGGCCGGCCGCGACTTGCGAGCCTGGGCGATCGGGTGCCACGGCGGGAAGAAGTAGAGCGACGCGAGCCCCTCGACGGAGAGCTTTGTGCCGCAGCGCACAAGAAGGCGCTGCACGAACAGCTGCGACGTCGCGAGCGCGTTGCAGCCCTTGACGGCGGCGGGCGACGTCACAAACGCGGTCTGCGGCGTGACAAACGGGAACTTCAGGTTCTTCCACGCCGTCTCCGTGTACAGGTTTGCGTCGTCGAACACAGACTCGAGAATCGGCACGGGCGGGGCGACGGGCCGCGCCGGATCGAGGCCGAGGCCCATCGTGAGCTGGCGCCGCGCCTCGTCGCTCTGGTCGAGCGAGTACACGCTCCGCGGGCGTGCAGCACGCGAGTACGCGCGGAGCTGGCCCCCCGCCGCGCCGCAGCCGAGCAGCCCGCGTGCGACAGCTCTCATCGTCAAGCTTCAAGCCTTTGGCACGCGTCACCTGGGGCTAGGGCCGGCGACGCCCGGAAACGGGGCCCCGCGCGACAAGACCGTTTGCCATGGCGAGCGTCGTGCAGTGGGTCAAGGAAACCGCGCGCCGGGCGCTCGGGATGTTCGACGCGCTCGAGCGGCGCGAGCGCTGGTTCGTCGGCGTCGGCCTCGCGTGTCTCGTGACGATGCTCACGCTCATGACCGTGTTCCACACGGCCGTCCTGAACTGGATGGCCCACTCGTCGGCGCAGTTCCGCACGGTGCGGCTGAACTGGCTGATCCTGTTTCTGCTCTACGTGCTCGTGTCGTTCCCGCCCATGATCGGGTACTCGGCGCTGTCGCTGTTCACGGGCATGGTCTTCGGGTTCCCCGGTGGCTGGCCGCTCATCGCCTCGGGCACGCTTCTCGGCTCGTTCCTCAGCTTTCTTGTGTTCCGGTACCTGCTGCGCGAGCGCGCGGAGAAGCTCGCGCGCAGCAACCTCAAGTTCACGGCCTTCATCGAGACGCTGCGCCAGGACTCGTTCCTGCTGCTGTGGATGATCCGCCTGTGCCCGCTGCCGTACAGCCTGTCGAACGCGGCCATGAGCACGGTGCCGTCCGTCGAGCCCTGGAAGTTCTTTCTGGCGACGCTGTGCTGCACGCCGAAGCTGTTTCTGCACATCTTCATCGGCTCGCGGCTCGCGCGGCTGTCGGACTCGCAGGACAACGCGACGTGGTGGGCGAACTTCATCAGCATTGTCATTGCGCTCGTGGTCGGCGTCGCCACGTCGTGGCTGATCTACAAGCGGACAAAGGAAAAGGCCGCGGCGCTGCAGGCCCAGGGCGGCTACAGCGAGTCGAACCCGGAGCCCGACGACTTCGAGATCTCCGAGGACGAGGCCGAGCTCGAGAACCCGTTTTCCGTGCACGGGCCATAGACAATGCGCGGACCGCCTATAGACAGCCTAGCAACATGGACTCTGTAATGAAGGAAGCATGGCTCATGCGCGGAAATTGTGCAGAATTCGTGGAATGGACGCCGCTGCTTCGTAACTTCGTGACTTCCTAAATATGTTTCTTCGTAGGTAGTGATTTCGTAAAGGCGTCGCTTCGCCTACCTTTTTAGAATATCTTTGTAGAGTAGCTTCTTGGTAGCAGATGCTCTGAAACATGTGGTTGTTCTGTGGAGCGTGGAAGTGTACCAATATTTCGTTTAGGCCATCGCCATGAGAATACTAGCAACTCACTTCCGTCATTGAGGAAGTTGATTTCATTATGTTGAGTGGTCACTGCAGCCTGTTCCTGGGGCATGGCCTTTGAGACTAGACTCGGTACTGTGAGCATTCCGTATCAAATCCGCATAGTACGGACCGCAGCCGCGGGAGAACGTGCTAAAATAAAGCAATACGCTGTTCTGTACCGAAACCGTACCCGTCCTGCACCGAAACAAACTGCACCTTATCTTTCCTCTGATCGAGCCTGGTGTACTATCAAGACCTTCTGGGCTTAGTGCGGACCGCAGCCGCCGGGGAACGTGCTAAAATACAGCAATGCGGTGTCCCGTACAAAAACAAACTACACCTACTTTCCTCTGATCGAGCCTTGGGTACTATCGAGACCTTCTGGGCTTAGTATGGACCGCAGCCGTGGTAGAACGTGCTAAAATACAATAATACGCTGTCCTGTACCGAAACAGTACCCGTCCTGTACCGAACAAACTGCCCTTTATCTTTCCTCTGATCGAGCCTGGTGTACTATCAAGACCTTCTGGGCTTATGTACCGCGGGAGAACGTGCTTAAATACAGCACTATGCTGTCTTGTACGGAAACAATACGCTGTTATGTACCTAAACAAACTGCACCTTTTTCCTCTGATCAGGCCTTGGGTACTATCGAGACCTTCTGGGCTTACCAGATCGCCGATCCTGGATGCTCATTGGTGTGATTCCTCTTGATGCTGCCTAATTCTCGTCATTTACCGTCGATTCTTGTTGACCTTCATTGCTTCTCCAGCCTTATACTCGAAGACCACTAAGGCCACAACCGCCTCTGTTTTGACTCTCAGACGAGCCCGGCAATTTCGTAGCTCATTTGTTACATCTTACGGATAGGTTATGTATTAATCTACGATTTTTTTGTAGACCCCTCGTGGTCGTCCGGTGGACGATTTGTGGACTGTGGGGCGATTTGTGGAGCCGGGTTCTGCGGGTTTGGGCCACAAAAAAAAATGTTTGTCATCGATCGCTCATCTGAAAAATTCAGCAGCCCGACCTCTCTCCTAAAGCTTTCAATGGACGAGTACGTTTCGCAGCTGGAGGGCGTGCTTTCGAGCATCCTGAGCGCGAACAGCTCGCAGGCCGTCAAGGCGGCCACGGACGAGTTGCACAAGGTGTGGTACAAGCGCGGCGAGACCGTTCTCGCCCTGTTCCGCCTGCTCCAGGTGCACCCGCAGCCGCAGATGCGCCAGCTCGCGGGCGTCGAGGTCCGCAAGCTGCTGGCCCGCTACTGGTACGACAGCGAGCGCAGCCTTGGCGCCGAGGCGATTGAGCCCATCAAGGCCTCGCTGCTCGCCGACTCCCTGAAGGAGGACAACGACCTCGTGCGGCACACCGTCGCGCGCATCATCAGCGCCATCGCGAGCATCGACCTCGACGAGAACCGCTGGCCGCAGCTGCTGCCGGAGCTGCACCGCGCCGCCCAGGCCCCGGACGTGCGCCAGCGCGAGATCGCCACGTACGTGCTCTACGCGCTGCTCGACTCCGCGGACTACTGCGCCGCGGCGGCCAGCGAGCCCAAGGCTCTGCTCGAGCTGTTCAGCAACACCATCAAGGACCCCGAGTCGCTGCCGACGCGCGTGAACACGGTGCTTGCGCTGTGCGGCCTCAGCAGCGCCATGGCCGGCGACGACGCGGCCGTGTTCCAGCAGTTCGTGCCGAGCATCGTCGCGGTGCTGCGCGAGTGCGTTGCTGCGAACGACGAAAAGAGCAGCACGCAGATCTTCGAGAGTCTGAGCGAGCTCATCGATGCCGACGCCATGCTGCTCGGCTCGGCCTTCGGCGAGCTCCTCGCCCACATGATCGACGAGTACGGCCTGAACCAGCGCGTCGATCCGGACACGCGCGTTGCTGCGATGCGCGTCGTGGCCACCGCCGCCTCGTACCGCTACAACCGCATCAACAAGCTCAAGCTTGCTCCCGAGCTCACGCGCAAGCTCGTCGAGGTCATTGTTGCCTGCGCCGACGACCAGGAGGAGGACGACGACGACGAGGATGACGACATCACGACCGAGCAGCTTGCTCTTCAGACGCTCGAGACGCTCGCGGCGCGGCTGCCGCCGTCGCAGGTCATTGCGCCGCTGCTGCGCCTGCTGCCGACGCTCGTGCACACGCCCGATCCCGCCCACCTGCGCGCGGGATACCTCGCGTTCAGCGCGACTGCTGATGGTGCGCCGGACTTCGTCGCGAGCGAGACGGCGACGCTGCTTCCGTGGATCGTGCAGGGCCTGCAGAACCCGCACCAGGGCGTGCGCGTTGCTGCGCTTAATGCCCTGGTCCAGATCGGCGACAGCTCGGGCGACCGCATCGGGCAGGAGCACGCGACGCTCGTGCCGATCGTATACAGCATTCTCGACTCGGCCCCGTCGCTGAAGGTGTGCCGCTCGGCGTGCGTCGCGCTCGCCACGATCATGCGCACGCTCAAAAACGAGGTGCTCACGAACGAGTACCTCCCCGGCCTCGTGCCGCGTCTGCTCGACGTCGTGCGCACGGCCGAAAACCTCGACCTCAAGGGCTTCGTGATCTCCACGCTCGGCACCGCGGCCGAGGTCGCCGGCCGCAACTACCTGCCGTACTTCGGCCAGACCGTCGGCGTGCTCGAGCCGTACGTCGCCGTGCCGCAGCCGGACCCGGCCACGAACGAGATCAACCCGGCCGCCGCGAAGCTCGTGAGCGAGGCGCTCGGCACGCTGTCGCGCCTGTGCTGTGCCGTGGGCGCCGAGGAGTTCGCCCCGTACCTCGACGCGTGGATGAAGACCGCGCTCGTGTGCCTGAAGAGCGAGGACGCCATTCTGCGTGAGATGGCCCCGCTCTACATTAGCGAGCTCGCCGAGGTCTACAAGGGCCAGTTCGGCGTGTACGTGCCGCACATTGTGCCGCACCTGTTCGAGGTACTCGACCAGGAGGAAATCACCTTCGACGACGTCAACGGTCTCGACAACGAGATCGACATCGAGAACCTCGATGCCGCGGACCTGAACGACGGGTTGAAGGTGAACTCGGCTTTGTGCATCGAAAAGGAGTTCTCGCTCGACTGCTTGGCCGCGCTGTGGCAGCACGTCCCGGCGGAGCCCAGCATGATGCCGTACCTGCAGCCGTCGCTCGAGAAGCTCGTTGCGTCGAGCGACCACTTCTACGAGGAGGTGCGCTTGTCGGCCATCACCGGTCTGTGGCGCATGTACCAGTCGCTGCCCGCGAACTCCGACATCAAGGACGCCGTTTGGTCGTCCACGAAGGAGGTGCTCGAGACCGAGGCCGACATGGGCGTGCTTTCGTCTGTGTTCGACCTCGTGAGCGAGTCGGCCAAAACCGGCGGCGCGGCCATCTTCCCCGACGAGGAGTCCGTGCAGCTGCTGCTCACGAACGTGTTCCAGGTCATTCGCAAGCAACACCGCGTGTTCGAGGAGTTCGAGGACGACGAGGGCGGCGAAGAGGACAAGGAGAACGCCGGCGAGGAGTCTTCGGAGGCGGCGACGCAGCTCGTGCAGACGAGCCTCGAGCTGCTCTCGCGCCTCGCAACCGTCATGGGCCCGCAGTTCGCGCCCCTGTTCGAGCAGGTCGCCGAGACCCTGCAGCCGTACGCGGCCTCGCCCATCGACTCGGAGCGCGAGAACGGCGTCGGTGCGTTTGCTGATCTTGTGGGCGCCATGGGCGCCACGGTCTCGCCGTGGACGGGCGCCCTGCTCACGGCCTTCTCGGCCGCTCTCGACGACCAGGCCATCGGCGTGCGCTCCGTGGCCGCGTACGGCGTCGGCCTGCTCGCCTCGCACTCTACAAACGTCGACGAGGTCAAGCAGGCCTACCCCTCGCTTCTTGAGAAGCTCGCGCGTGTGCTGAGCGATGCTAGCAACGACCGGGCCGTGGCCAACGGTGCAGGCGCCGTGGCTCGCTTGGCCACGCGCCACCCGGACGCCATCCCGGTCCCTGCCGCTGAGCTCGCCCAGCAGCTCACAACCGTGCTCCCGCTCAAGGACGCCTACGAGGAGTACCCGCCGATCCTGTCGTTCCTGAGCACAACGCAGCTGCAGCCCTCGACGAAGGACCTGCTGCAAACGCTGTGGCAGCAGCACCTCGAGGCCCAACAAAGAGACGCCGTCAAGTCCATCAACTACCTGCCTGCCGACGATCCCCTCGGCGACGAGGTGTCGATGGGCGCCTGGCAGCTCTGCGCCCAGCAGCTGGGCCTCAGCACTCAGTGATCTATCCATCACGGACATCCTTCACGGACATCCATCACGGACATCCATCACGGACACCATTGCTCCATAGTCGAGTTATTAGTTATTTATACGTATGTCGTTAGCCGGCTGCCGCCGAGTGGCCCTGCGAAGATCTCGCGGCACACAGCCAAGGAGCTGCCAAGTCCGCGGACCCTGCGAGCATCATGCCTTCTTTGAAGAATCGAACTGCTTGATATTAACCGCCCGGCTCAGAGCCGCACGCCGCTTGCCGTACTTGACGATCGAGAAGTACCCCGGCGCCTTGTCGAAGATCTCGTCGATCGTTTCAAGCTCGATCCCTTTGGTTTCCAAAAACAGGACGTACAGAACAATGAACGTGAATGCGTTGGTTGCGGCGTACACGAGATAGTATCGCGATCCGATGGACGTGAATGCGATCGGCGTGATGAGCGTTACTGTGAAGTCGAACAGGAAATGGATGCATCCAGCGAAGGAGCAGATCTCGTGTCGGATTGCTCCAGGAGCTATTTCGGCCGTGTACATTGCTGGGATCAAGTGGTAGCCAACGGGATACGCACACATCGTGAGAAAGTAGAAGAGGATGGACGCCTTGAGCATGGCCTCGGAGGCGCTCGGCAGGGACAGGCCGTACAGAAAGGCCATGGCCACGGTCATGAGCCCCGCGCAGTACAGAAGCAGCGGCCTCCGGCCCATGGAGTCTATTAAGAGTATGGATATTGTGGAGAACAGCCATTGGCATGCCTGCAGACCCATGGTAAGATATCGCGACACCAGCGCCGAGAAGTGCAGCTGCGTCTGGAAGGTTTGTGTCGAGAAGAACGACACGACGTCGATTCCGCTCATCGAGCTCATGATCTGGATGAACACCGCGAGCGACGCACGGTAGTACTTGCGGGGCGATCTCCGGCGCTCGCTCTCGACCTCGTTCGCACCGGCCTCGTGCAGCGCCTCCTCGAGCACCTGGATCTCTTCAAGAACCTCGGGGTCGTCCTCCGAATGCCCGCCCAGCTTCGAAAGCGACTGGATGCACTGCTCGTAGCGGCCCTTGCGAAGAAGGAATCGCGGGGACTCGGGACACCAAAACGGCAGAATCGCGCTCGATAGGCCCCAGATGAGCTCCATGGCTATGGGCACGCGCCATTGCGCGCTGCTATGAACGAAATAGAAGGCGATCTCCATCACCGCGCCGAAGAAGTGGCCGAAGTTGCCCGCAGCAGCGCACGCAAGGATCGCGCGGCCGCGGATGCGCGACGTGACGCACTCCGCCAAATACAAGGGGAACGTAGCGTGTCCAGCACCTACACCGAGTCCCATAACGACCCTTCCGATTATAAGATGAGGCAGCGAGTATGCGGTGACCTGGAGAATGATTCCAATGCAGTTCAGCAGGCCCAGAATGTGGATGACCCGCTTGCGGCCGATCCGATCCGTCAAAAAGTAGCAGGCAAAAGCACCGGCCGCGCAGCCTACCTGGTACAGGCCCACGGTGACGCCTTGCATTGTAGACTTCGTCTCCTTGTTCGAGCCCGAGGCATGTTCCGAGTCGATTTCGGGGAACTGCTTGAGAAACGTAGTATTCACGATAATCCCGTTCGTCACGGAGTTGCCGAATCCGTGCAGCGTGTACGTCATGGCGGCAGCAGCTATGATCAGCCAGACCGTGGGTGCGGTGGATTTCCGCTTGGCCTCCGTGTCCTCGAGCCGGACATTCGCCAAGCTCTGTCGACTCAGCACGCTCACTCCACGGTCCAAAGGGGCCGGGCGTTTCAGCGGTTTTTTAAGGCTTTCCTGGGACTCTAGAGCCCTTGCGGTGTGTGACGAGCATGCTGAGCTGCTGCTGGAGGGCACGACGGTGGTCCGCTGAGTGCTCAATGTGCCTTTCACAGCACGCTTCGCGGTCTCGCCCATACCGAAGTCGAACTCGGTCTCTGCATCGGAGTCTGTTGACGACTCCAGGACCTCGCAGAGCACCTCGTCGGAGCTGCTGCGGGAGCTATATAAGGATGAATGGCCCGAGGCGGGTTCTAAAGAGCGACGTGAGCCATCGTGGCCTGCTGAAAACCGCATTCCAACGTGGTGCGGTGACTGCCAGAGAGGTCTGGTTTGGCCCGGCCGAGTCGGGCGACGCCTATATACATATCTGTATAGATGTTACTGAGTTTGATTGAGATAAAAACCCAAATTCATTGGGTTGACAGGTGCGATGGTGTGGGCGCGACTCCCATTGTCCGAAATAAGCTCAGCTGCGATGCAACCTTGTTTCCGACTTTCCGCAGAGCCCATTGGCCCATGTGTATTTTTAGCTGGCCTAGCAGTATATGAGCGCGGAACCAGCAGGGATCAGAAGGGGATCAGGGAACCATAGGGAACCATTAGGGGGAGACGAGCTATAGCTCTTCACATGAGAGAAACCGTGCTTTACATGAGCCCGAAGAGCAAACTAAAGCAAGTACGTGAGCTGAACTCACAGTATTAGCGCGTCGCCCGATTTTGGGAGCCCGCCATTGGCTTCTGGATCGAGCTCACATGCATTAACGTTGATCCTGCAGAAGCCTGTGTGACGTGCCGATCAAACAAGTGCGGTCATGACCGCTAAAAAATTAAGACGAAATAATTCGGGCACCAAAAACAGGCCAGTTTTATTTGTCGGAGTTGCCGCAATGGGCGTTTCCACACACTTAAGCACATCGGCCGCGGCCGAGTCACTTACTTAACGTTTTTCACCTTATAAGGGTGGAATGGAGATCCCTGGGTATAAATGGGATCCTGAGAATAATCGGTACTTCAAGGTTCTGAGTACTGGCCAGCAGCCGGGCGGCGAGTACACTGTTGCGCGAGTAGCCGAGAGAGACCGGGAGTTCCGCCGATCCATTGTGCGCGGCCGGGCCCAGGCGCTGACCGAGGACGCCGAGTTTGCGTACTCTCAAGGTGTTTTGTCGCCGCAAACGGACTACGAATTCAGCAGGCTCGGATCCAGGTCCCGGAAAGTATACACGGGCGGTTCTGATGAGCTGATCTCGTCGATCCATGTCACGCCGCGGAACGAGCTTGTGACGGGGAGCCGCACGGGCGTGATCGCATTCAATGGCTCGAAATCCGGACCCGGGCGGTCCATTATTGGGATTTCGGAAGTCTGCGACACGCCAGTGGCCGCTGCCGTCGACAACGAGTCGGGATCCACGGTCGCAACGGCCTCGGCCGCGGTCCACTTAGTCCAGGACTTTGTCACGTCGCTGACCCCCGTGGATCGCGTGCTGGCCATCGGCTCGCAGCGGGGCGTCAGTATTTGGGACGTTTCGCATGCAGATTCGCTGGATGCGCTGCCGCTTGGTTCGGTCACGGCTCTGGCGAGCCCCGATCCGCACACGGTCCTGGCCGGAACGAAGTCTGGCGACCTCGAGGTGCTGGACCTTCGTACTTGCGAGTCTCAAAGCAGCGGCCAGGTCGAGAACCGGCGGAGCATCACGAACCTTGGCGTGTTCTACGACAGCATCGTGGCCACGGGCCTGGAAGACCAGATGTGGCTCTACGATGTGCGGAACCTCGGCTCGCCCGTTCTCCAGTTCGCGGGCTACGAGAACTGGAGCACTGCGAAGCACGGATTTGCCGTGCGCGACACTGCCGTGGCGGTCGCCTTGGATAATGGCGCCGTGCGTGTGTTCGACGGCATCACAGGACACTCGCCGGGCCTAGCCTGGTCCGCGACCTCAGAGCCGCCGGTTCCAGCACTGGTGTGGACCCAGGACGGGCTTTTCGTCGCTAAAGACAACGCTGTGGTCCTGAAACCAGGCCACCTTGGCGTCGCAGAAGCCACGTCGTCGGGCGTGGTAGGCAGGATCCACCGCGCGCTGAACCTGATTTAGTGCAGTTCACATCTGAATTGCGCTTTGTATTTTATTTAGCATCTAATCACAACTTAATTAATCCAACAACCATTTTACGGGTACGGAATCCGGACAGCCAGGACTCTATGGATCATGCCGATCCGAGCATATTTTAGGGAGATCGGAGCACTTTGAGGTTTCCGACTCTGTTTCGACCTCGGAGGAGTTATTCGACGTGGTGTCGAGATCAATCTGGTGTCGATCTGCCGCCGAGCTGCCGCCGAGCTGCCGCCGATCTGCTGTAGAGGCCGATCTGATGTCGGGTCGATTTGGTGTCGACCAACGACCCCGCGTCGACGAAAAACACGTACAAGGGCCGAGGCCAACCGCACACTCGACTCGCCGAGCCTAATCGTTCGATCCGCGTTGCGATCCGCGTTGCGATCCGCGCTGCAATCCGCGCTGCAATCCGCGGCTCGTAGTAGAGCAGATCTCGCGATTCGTGGCCAAGCAGCACGCGCTCTACATAAAGCCGCACACGGTTGGGCTAGCAAAAGTGGTCTAGTTAGTTTATACTATTTAGATCCTGGAGGATACTAAGATGGCATGTTTTGGGTCGTCATTCATCAGTGGCCCTCGTGCTCGTGCTCGTGGCGCAGGTGGAAAATGTAGTCGAGCGAGTAGCCAAGGGTGAGGAAGAAAAGAATGCCGTGGACGAGCGGCTTCGAGCTGTTCGTGGCGATGTACTTCGCGTAGTACTTCTGCGAGAAGCCCTTCGGCTCGACCTTCGGCGCGGGGCCCTGGGGCAGGCCCTTGTAGAAGTTGACGACGCGCGTCATTTGCTTGGCCTTCGGGTTCGACCCGAGGTTGGCCGGCGACGCAATCTTCGGCGGAACAAGCGTGGAGAGTCCCCTCTTGGCAATGAACGACATCAGTGAGCTCGGTGAGAAGAAGGAATCGCAGGCCACGGGTAAGGAAGCTTAGTGCTGGTTGGGCCAATAGGCGTTAGGTAAGTGCCGCGTAAGTCACTATGTGTGTCACGTGGTTTTTTGAGGCGCGGCCGACGACCCGTGGTCAACACGTTTGGGGTCGGCAGAATCTCTAAACGAAGCTCCCAATGAAGTTTCCAATAGTTTCCAATAGCTATAATATACATATTGTTTTTGGCTTCACTAGATGTTGGTTATCTTCGTATTCCGCTCGTGCGGTTGGAGGCGTGCACCAGCGCCCGCGCGGTCCGCGGCCGTTTCAGCCTAACAAACTTTACAATTCACGAACTATTCCTGCGTGGCTCGCGCTCGCTCGAAAAAGCTGTGTGCGCATTCTGATTGCAGAAACTCGACTGCAGTCGTCGCGGACATCTGCAGTCACTGGGTTGGGGCAGCGCGATCCATATAACGAAAGATTTCAGGCCACAAGGGACAGCCGCCATGGTCGCCGAATACCCGGAGCTCATAGCCTCTCTTGAGGACCGCACTCAGGGGCGCAAGGTCGGCAGGGCCATGAAAAGCGTCTACAAGGTTTGGGGCATCCCCGAGCTGGAAATCACGCGGTGGAAGTTCAATGAATGGGACTACTACTCGGACAAGGCAAAGCTGCCAATTAGCGCGCGCGGCCTGTTTACTCTCGGGAACCGCATTCTCGTGCGTGGATACAACAAGTTCTTCAACATCGGCGAGGTCAAGGCGACGAACCTCGACAACCTGAAGACGCAGACCGCAGGGCCGTTCTATGCCACCGTCAAAGAGAACGGCTTCCTCGTGCTGATCGGGGCCTACGACGGAAAGCTCGTGGTCACCTCTAAAAACAGCTCTGGGCCCGAGTCCACGAACAGTGTTGGCCGGAACTACTCCGAAACCGCTCGCGAGTGGGTGCTCAAGCACCTCGCCTCTGCGGGCAAGTCCGAGGCCGAATTCGCACGCCTGCTCGAGCAGAACGACTGGACGGCCGTTGGTGAAGTGTGCGATGACGACTTCGAGGAGCATGTGCTCCCATATCCGCCGTCATTGGCCGGTGTGTATCTGAATGGCCTGAATCACAACACCCAGGAGTTCGCTACAGAGAGCCCCGCCAAGGTTCTTGAGGTTTGCGAGGAGTTTGGGTTCCGCAGAACCGAGTTCGTGGAGTTCCCGACCTTCGAGAGCCTCATGGCGTTCCTCGAAGGCGGCCAGAAGACCGGGAAGTGGGCCGACCGCGAGGTCGAGGGCTTCGTGATCCGGTGCAGGCGCCGCCGCGATCCGCAGGACGAGTCGTCCGAGCTCATCGACTTTTTCTGGAAGTTCAAGTTCGAGGAGCCGTACCTCATGTACCGCGAATGGCGTGAAGTCGTCAGGTCGTATCTCGAGTCGGGCCCCGCGGCCGCGTACATGCGCGCGAAGCGCAGCCGGCACTCCGAGTCGTGCTTCGAGTTCCTGAAATTCGCCCGAGTTTGGCTCGAAGAGCACCCGAGCCTCAAGGACCGCTTGCTGAAATACAACCTCGGGATCATCGAGCTACGCACCGAGTTCTTCAACAAGCACGAGATCAGTGAGGACGCACTGCTGAAACTCGACCTTAATACGCCGCGCTGGCTTCTCGTGACGGTGGCCACGATCGGATGCGGAAAGAGCACTGTTTGCAACGCATTGACGCACCTCATGCAGGGCAAATGGGCGCACACGCAGAACGACGCGCTGCCGAGCCGCGGCGGGAAGTTTGCCATGCTCACAAAACAGCTGAGCTCGCAGCTGACGAGTTGCGATGTGGCTATATTGGACAAGAACAACAGCGGCAAGGACGAGCGCCAGAAAATCGTCACCGCCTTCGACGAGTACTCGGTCGCCATGGGCTTTGACCTGAAGTACGTCTGCCTGAACTTCCTGCCGAAGGGCCCCACGGGGGCAATCAGGAAGATGACGCGCGAGCGCGTCTTTAGCCGCGGCGACAGCCACCTAACGATCCAGGTGTCGCAACTTACGCAGAAAGGCGTGAGCAATATCATGAGCCAGTTCGAAAACAGGTTTGATATTGTGAACAGGCGCGCCGAGCCCGACAGCCAGTTCGATCTGATCATAGACCTTGTCCCCGGTGAGAGTGTGCAGAACGTGAAGCGCATTCTACAAAGCCTGTCCAAGACCTACCCGAAGATGGAGCTGCCCGCGTTCACGGACGCGCAGATAGCAGACGCGGTGAGCTACGTTCGTGAGCACGAGCAGGAGCTGGCCGAAGCGTCCAGAATCGGGCCTGCCGCGCAGCCATCGGTCAAAGTGAAATACTTCGGCGTGGGCATCGATGCCAGCAACTACCAGCGGCTTGCAGCGCTTGCTCAGAATATCATGGCAGAGAAGGACGCGGCGGCTTTGGAGAACATGGTTGTCCAGGACGAGTTCCATATCACGATGGCGCACTACAGGAGTCACAAGCCGCTCTTGAACAAGCTGAAGCAACAATACAAAGACCAGCTCAAGCCGCTGGGGAAAAGCATGCTGGGCGTCAAGTACGACGTCGTGGTCGAGGGGCTCTACTGGAACAGGCAGATCGCGGCCTTCAAGGTCATTGTGAACGACTGTGCCAACAAGTTCCCGCACATCACCGTGGGCGCCTCGCAAGGCACGCCGGCCTTCTACGCATCCACTCTGTTCGACGGCACGGCACAGAATGTGAATCACGTCGACTTCGAGCCGATCAGTATCGCGGGCCAGGAGCTGTACGCGAGCTAGCTCTATTTATTAAGTATGTTACCATGTTAAGGACTTTGCTACGGTATGTTAAGGACTTGGCTGCGGTATGTTAAAGACTTGGCTGCGGTGTGTTCTAGTGCATGTACAGTTGCCGCCTAGTCTCAGGGGCTACTATTTACAGGATGCGGCCCTTGTTCAGCACGAAGGCCTCGAGCACGGCGATTGCCGAGTACAGCCTGTTCTCGCCCTCCTCGAACACAAGCGACCGGTCCGAGTAGAAGACGTCATCGCTGACCTCCTCGGGTTTCCTGGGCAAGCAGTGCATGAACTTCCAGTCCGAGCTCGCGGCCTCGCCGAGCTTGTTTGTGATCTGGAACCCCTCGAACTGCTTGAGCCGCAGCTGCTTCTCCTCCTCCTGGCCCATGGACACCCAGGTATCGGTTACGAGGACGTTCGCGTCGGCAACGGCCTCCTGCGGGCTCGTGGTCGTCTCGAACTTTGCGTTGCCCTCGCGGTGCTCGTTGATGAGCTCCTGGATCTCGGAGGACACAGGGTACTCCTTCGGGGTCGCTGCCGAGACGTTTATGCCAACCTTCACTGCTGCGAGTGCGAGGTCGTGCAGCACGTTGTTTGCGTCTCCGACCCAGGCGATCTTCAGGCCGTCAAAGCTGCCGAAGCTCTCCTTGATCGTGATCAGATCGGCCACGGCCTGCATGGGATGGAACTTCTCGCACAGCGCGTTGATCACGGGCACAGTCGAGTGCTTCGCGAGCTCCTGGATCTCGGAGTGCGGCCCGACGCGAGCCACAATGGCCGAGGACATCGACGAAACGATCTTTGTTGTGTCGTAGAACGACTCGTTCACGCCGAGCTGGATGTCGTCCTTACCGAGGAACATAGGGGATCCGCCAAGGTACGTCACGGCTCCCTCCGTGGAGATCCGCGTGCGCGTGCTCCGCTTCGAAAACAGCAGCGGGATCTGCTGGCCCTTCAGAGTCGACGCCGGCTTGAAGGCGTCATAGTCGTAGTTCCCCGAGCGGATCGCCTCCTTGAATTTCAGGCCCCGATCCACGAGGTGCTTGAGTTCCGCAGAGCTCAGATCCGCAATAGAAACAAAATGACGAACCATTTTTACGAGCGTTGTCTGGCCAAGGTTTCTTTATATGGGTCAGGAATGACTCAAGGGCAACACCACATGAACCGTGATAAGATAAAAGCGACGGGCATGAAAATTATGGGTCATTATATGATAAACAATTTAGAATAAATCGTCCTCCTGTAAAGCTCGTTCGAGCGATTCAGCTTCAATATGCAGCGAGTGGATCCTCGTTTTAATGCGCTCTTTCACGTCTGCGAACTGGTCGTCGCCAGGCATGGCAGATCGCACGGGTTTGTCCACGGTTACGCCGTTTTTTCGTAGCTGCTCGTCCTCCCAGTCGTCGTCCAGCTCCTCATAAGTCTCCGTCTTCGGTTCCTGGCCGTTGCCGTATCTCAAATGCAGTTCCTCTAGCGATAGTTTCGTGCGTTCATGAGAAGGCTGTTTACGAGCCAAAGGTTCCTGATTCGGTTCCTCAGCGAGTTTTGGTGATGCCTGTCGTTGTTCACGGGGCGATGCAGTGGCCTGGCGGGCCTTGCTGCGCTTCTTGAACATCTACTTCTGCATGGTCAAAAGGCAGGCGCAATCGAGGGTAGCTGATGCATATGTAAAAGTTACGGGTTACTGACAGAAGACCAGAAGGTGGGCTCCCAAACAGCCACCATGAAGCTGCGATCTCGAGTCTCGGTTCCCACAAAAACTCGCGAAAGTCGCGAGCGTCTTTAAGTGGGTCTGCTAACTTCATTGCAAAGTACCCTACAAAACGGCTGCACGCTAAGCTGCATATGCTTCTAGGGTTTGGTTTGCGGCAGTATGACGCACTGTGCTGCACGCGTATGCCGTGAGGCCATTTGCACAGGACCGTGAAGTTTGTGGTAGATTCATGCAGGCTGCATTCAGCCCAGCCTGTCCGAATACGGCCATCCTGCAGCCACCAGGCAGCGCACCTTATAAGACCTGGCCTGCCCTGGCAGACTTCCCGTTTCAGATCCCACCGAGCTAAGCGAGATCCCCAGATGTCCCTTGTTGGTCTTGTGAGCTCTGTGGCCACACTACTGAGTGACAGCACTGTCCTTGACAATGCTCCAGCCACCAGCGCGCTCAGTGATCCAACCATTGCGCCGTCGCCTGCACTCAGCACGAATGCATGGCATGAAAGAGAGTTCAGTTTCAAATACGGGAGCTCAAGCCTCGAAGACATCGAGGTTGACGTGTCGATCACTCAGCCCGAGGTCGGCGATCTGACTTTCGAGCCGGGGCCCGTGCTTCCGCCGTACGACCGGGATCCGGGGCTTTCTCTTGAAATAGATCAGGCTGCGGGCAAACACAGCGGAAGTGCTGCTCCGAACCTTGCGACCGCCAGGGTAAACGTAGGTGAGCCCCCGTATTCTGATGGCCCCGGTTCAGAGGGTGCGGGCTCAGATGAGCCCGGGCCTTTTAACGCACCTTGGCCCGCCGAGGATCCAGCGGTCCTTGGTCCATACGACTGCGATCCATTTTTGAACCCCGAGCTTCCGTTTGGGTACTGTGGTGACAATGCCACCTACCCAAGCTTGTATCCGGGTACCGGCTATGCTACACAGACGACAGAGAGCTACGACGGTGGAGACGTCTACTACTCGGCCTTCTTCACGGAGTATTCGTTCAACCCCATAAGCATCACTTTCGAAACCTTCGGTGACGCTGCGCTCACTCAAACCGCTTTTGATGCTGTAGGCACCAACGCTGTTGATTTTCAAAAGCTCAATGGTCAAAACTACGGAGGCTATGGTGGCTATCAAGGTGCCGGAGGTTATGGAGGTAGCTTTGGTCAGCCCGGCCAGCCTGCTCAGCCTGCTCAACCTGCTTTTGGTCGGCCTGGCCAAGCTGGTCAGCCCGCATTCGGGGGTCAGCCCGCATTCGGTGGTCAGGCTGGCCAAGGATTCGGCGGGCAGGGATCCGGAGGACCGAGCTTTAACCCTGCGGGTCGCGGAGGCCAAGGCTTCGGTAACCCCGGATACGGAGGCTACAGCGCGATTAATGGCAATCATCACGGAACTGTTCCTGTGACTGCTTATCCGTCAGTTCGCCATGCGGCCACGGCGACTCTTCTGCCCACGGCCGCGCTTCCAGCCAACCTCCAGCGACATACCGCTGCTGTGACCCCGGCTCCTGCTGTCCCTGCTGGCCATGGCCCTGAGTACAGCCGCGGGTATAGTGATGGCTGGAACAACGCACGCGCGAGCAAGGGATATTTGGAGGGATTCAATCAAGGCGAAGAGGATGGCTACAGCTCGGGTTACACCGTTGGCTTCAGGGCCGCTCAATCGGGCAGCCCAGCCGCCGCGTTTTCAGAAGCGTACCTCGAGGGAGAGAAGTACGGCTACTACTCTGGCTACGTCGACGGGGAGCTTATGGAGCCCTTCGACTACACACTGACATACGTACCATCGCTTGGTCCCCAAAACCGGACAACGACGTCGTACGGTCCATTCACAAGTCTGCCTGAAGCAACCTTCTCGCTCTCGTACAGCACAATTGCTCCGCACACCGTCGAATCCGGCAGCCCTCTGACATTCTCGTCGAACTTCGGCTCGAAGATCTCGATTGTCGCGCCCACCGAGCTGCACACAAGCTTGCCCATTGTTCCCTCATCGCTGAAGCCTTCTTCGTCGTCGTCCTTCACCTATGCTCCGCTCATTTCGCTCGGCCCCGAGGGCCCTGGCTCGAAGGCCTCCCCGTACGCTGCTCAGACTTCGGGGGCAGCACTGAACAGCGCGTTTGTATCTCAGTCGAGTCACGAAACGGAGACAGTGAACCTGAACAAGAGAGCAACGAGGGACAGCTTTAGGCGAGGAAACCGCAAGGGCATCCAAGAGAGGGTCAATGCTCGGTCTGGTCCTGTGAAGTTCGACGATAACACTGGCGGAAGCGGCTACAGTAACGCTAATGCTCCGCCCAGCTACGGATACGGGTACCAGTACCAGGCGCCGTATCAGCCGCAGTATTATCCGCCGCCGCCGTACGACAACAGCCCTGGCAGTGGCTTGATGGACTTTATTTCTACGCTCTTCTGCCCGTGTAACTGGTTTGGAGGAAGCGACGGCGGGTACTCGCCGGCGCCTCAGTACCAGCAGCCGCAGTACCAACCGCAGTACCAGACGTACCAACCGCAGTACCAGCAGTCTCAACCGCAGTACTACTACTACCAGCAGCCGTACGTCTACTACGCTCAGCCGCAGTACTACTACTACACGACGTCTCCCGGCGGAACCTATGCGCCGACGGACCCTTCGACGACGGATCCTGGCCAGACACCGAGCTCTCCCGACGGTAGCTCTCCATACGAGAGCGGCGCGCCTTCGGACGGAAGTGCCCCCTACGGGGACGGAAGTTCTGGGAGCGGCAGTGCAAGTCCTCCTTACAGCAACCCGGGGTCTGATGGTGAGAGCTTGTCGAGTATCGGAAACCCGTACGGCTACTACAGCAACTTTGTGCCCGAGCATTCGGCCACGCACGGCACGCAGGGTCTTTTCACCACGAGCGCTCAAGGCACTCAGAGCACTCATGCTTCTGTGCCTGTGTTCTCGGCGCCGACTCTCGCGTCCTACGCGCCATACGGCCAGGCCGGTGCCTATGGCCAAGCCTACTCTGAATTTGCAACCGATGGTTCGCCTGTGGCCACGCCAATCCCGCCGAACCCAATTGATACCGGCGAGGGAGGAAACTCCCAGTATTCTCCAGCGGTTCTGGAGATCAAGCCAACCGAGTCTGCGCCCTCTGCCTTCGCTAGCACGGGCCCGAAGCAGAAATTCCCGGCTCAGCAGAAAGTTTCGATCCCTAAATCTTCTCGAACTGAGTCTGTTAAGAGCACGGAATCCGCCAAGCCCACCTCGTCAGTATCTCTGAAGACGCAAAGCCAGCACACGCTGTCTCTCCAGCCAGCGGCAACCGATCTGGCAGCGACAACTGATCGGGCAGCGACAACTGATCTGGCAAAGGCAACCGATCTGGCAAAGGCAACCGATCTGGCTGAGGCAACCGGTCTGGTGAATTCTCGACACATATATGCGCAGAACCAAGCAGTGAACGCGGCTGAGCAGAACCTGTATGCACAGCCCGTGTTCTATCCGTCCCCCCAGTATGCACCGCAAGGAGTCATCCCTCAGGTTGTTCCTCAAGCGGCCCCTCAGGCCGTTCCTCAGGCTGTTCCGCAGGCCCCTCAGGCTGTTCCACAGGCCCCTCAGAATGTCCCGCAGGCTGCTCCTCATAATTCCCCACAGGGGGCTGTTGGAGGGGCTGCTCCGTATGCTGTTCCCCAGAATACAGCCCCGCAGCCGATCCCGCAGGCCCCGCAGGCCGTCCCTCAGGGTGCAGTGCCGCCATACGCTCCTCAGTACGCACCACAGGGGCCAGTCCCCCAGTATCCTCCGCAATACGCGGTACCACAGGGGCCTGCTCCGCAGGGGCCGGCGCCCCAGGTAGGGCCGTACCAGCCACAGTGGTTCCCTTCGAGTCCGCCGCCGTACCCGGTCTACTACCCGGGGCCGTACTACGCTCCGCCAGCCCAGGCTCCGCAATCGAAGGCCGACGCTGTGCTAGCTAACGGCGTATCTAAATTGGACCCGATATTCGACCAAACGGCACCGAGACTGAACCTGTTCGATTCGGCCCAGCCATCTCTTGCCTAGTACGGTGCCTAAATAGCAAGCCTATGCTACAGGCACCCAGGCTACAGCCCCAGACCGTGCAGTCACTAAGGCGTATTTTGCACTACTAAATCTAAATATTATTGAACAATCATTTACAAGTTACTTGATATCCATGAGTACTTCAATATCTGTTCTGCGGCTCGAAATGGTAAGAAAATGCGTGGCCGCGATGTGCCCAGCCGCAGTGCAAGCACAACGCACCGCCTTAGTTTCGAAATCAAAAGCCCAGCAATTCCCGGTTCCTCCCATGCGAAAATTAACCAAAATTTATACAAAAACCCGGGAATTGGGAGAACGAGTTCGTCCTGTGGCTGTGCATCGCGAATGTTTATGAACAGTGGAAGGGCGAGGGCGAACCTCAACCAACGCTGCACAGCTACGAGCTTGGATGTCGTCCGACTTTCTGCAGAAAGGCATCGACCAGGTGCAGAAAGCCATTGATGCCGACAACGGCGGGCGATACGAGGAAGCTTGGAAGCTGTACATGCTTGCGCTGGAGTACTTCATGACGGCGCTGAAGTACGAGAAGAACCGGCGCAGCCAGGACCAGATCAAGACGAAGGCGGCCGAGTATATGACGCGCGCCGAGGAGCTGAAGGACCATCTGCAGAAGCTCGAGAAGCAGCGGTCGGAGCAGAGCGAGGGCAGCGCGAGCGCAGGGTCCACGAAGGCGAAGAAGCCCGGGCAGAAGGACGACGACGACGACAAGGAGACGAAGCGGCTGCGCACGGCGATTGAGGGCGCCATTGTCAGCGAGACGCCGAACGTACAGTGGAGCGACATTGCCGGACTCGACTCGGCGAAGGACGCGCTGAAGGAGGCCGTCATCCTGCCCGTCAAGTTCCCGCAGCTGTTTGTCGGCAACCGCAAGCCCGTCTCGGGCATTCTGCTCTACGGCCCGCCGGGAACGGGCAAGTCGTACCTCGCGAAGGCCGTCGCGACCGAGTCCCACTCGACGTTCTTCTCGATCAGCTCCAGCGACCTCGTGAGCAAGTGGATGGGCGAGTCGGAGCGCCTCGTGAAACAGCTTTTCACGGCCGCGCGCGAGTCGAAACCGTCCGTGATTTTCATCGACGAGGTCGACGCGCTGTTTGGGCCCCGCGACGAGTCGTCCTCGGAGGCGAGTCGGCGCATCGTCACGGAGCTGCTTGTGCAGATGAACGGCGTTGGCCAGGACCAGGGCGGCGTGCTTGTTCTTGGCGCGACAAATATCCCCTGGCAGCTCGACGGCGCCGTGCGGCGTCGGTTCGAGCGCCGGATCTACATCCCATTGCCGGACACAGCGAGCCGCGCGCGCATGTTCGAGATCAACGTTGCGGAAACGCCAACAACGCTCACGCAGGCGGACTACCGCCAGCTCGCAGAGATGACCGAGGGCTACAGCGGCCACGACGTGGCCGTGGTTGTGAAGGACGCGCTCATGCAGCCCGTGCGCAAGCTGCAGCAGGCCACGCACTTCAAGGACGTCGGCACGCCCGAAACCGGCCGCAAGCTCATGCCGTGCAGCCCAGGAGACGAGGGCGCCGTCGAGATGAACTGGATGGAGGTCGAGTCCGACGAACTGGAGCTGCCGGACCTGGCAATCACCGACTTCATCCGCAGTGTCTCGACAACAAGGCCAACCGTGAACCAGGACGACCTAAAGCGGTATGTGCAGTTCACCGACGATTTCGGCCAAGAGGGAAACTAGTCCCAAGCTGGAAGGTCTTGCTCGTGTTTCGGCGATGGGCGCGCGCTCCGCTGGCGTACTTGTTGGAGCAAAGCATATAAAAGCTCCTGAAGAGGTCAAGATCCGCCTGTTTTAGGGCTTCTTCCCACAAATCTATCCGTTAATGGCTTGTTTATGTACAGTAAAAGTAGCTTCGACTTCCGTCTGCCTCGCGGCGTCCAATTCCCAGGCGCTGCGCTTCTCGCTTCAGGCACTGGAGGTAGAAGTCTTCGATGCCATCGTGTTTCGGCGTAGCGCTCAGCCATTCGCGCTTCAGCAGCTCAGTTCAGCAGCTCGTTTATATTGTGCGCCAGTCACTTCAGGCTGGCGGCGAGTGAGGGCTCAATAGAGCTGCACACGTCCGCGTACTCGTCGACGGGCGGAACGCGGGCATCGCTGATCCAGAACATTGTCCAGTGCGAGTCCGGCAGCCGGAGGTGACCACGGCTGCGCTCAAAGTACCACTTGTTCACCGGGTTATTGTAGCGCGACCGCCAGAGCATCTCGTTCGGGAACAGCCGGCGGATCATTTGAATCAGCATGATGTCGGCGACGCCCTGCGCGCCCTGGCTCGATGGATTGACAGCGAACTTGTCCAGGTAGGCAATCTTGCGCCCCGTGCGCGGACTGGTTTCCCAGCTGATGATGGCGGCGCCGTCGTAGTCGCCCACGACTATGATGGCCGCGATACGCGACTTGAGACGCGCTAGGTAGTGGTCGACGTTGAGCTTACGGCCGAAACTCAGCTCGATAAGCTGCACGAGCTTCGTGAGGTTTATCGAGCCCACTTTGTCCAAACGGCGCAGGTCCAGGGGCGCCTCTGGATCCGCGGAATGCCGCACGTCCACGGGGAACCCAGTGCGGATGAGCGATGTGCGCAGCTGCGTACGCTCGAGCTCCGCAGGCAGGCTCGGCGAAATAAGCGGGCGCTCCGTGAGCAGGTTGTACACGATGGGGTTGCGGTCGAGGACGTTGCCCGCTGCTGCAGAGTCGGTAATGAGTCCCGAGGTCTGGGGGCCGCCCACCGACAGGATATCGCGCATTGCGTTCAGGTTCGCGAGATGAGCTTCTCGCGTCGCACCGTCGAGGTGCTGCGAGCCCCGAATCTCGGCGCTGATCTCGCCGAGCTCCTGCTGCAAGTTCACGATGACGTGCGCCGCGTGCCGCCGGCGCTGAGACGGAAGCCCGCCGATCGGGTCGATAAAGATGACCTTGTCGAGGACGTAGCCGCCATGCGCATTGTCTTGACCTGAGGGTTGTGAAGAACGCGAGTTGGGCTCGCGGCCAGAGCTTAGAACCCGCCTTTCATCGAGGCGTGAAGGCCTCTGCTCGTCGCCGTGCGGAGGATGGAGGCTAAGAGCAAGGGTTTGACAAGCCTCGTACGAGTTGAGCATTTTGGACTCGTTGGAGTCGAGATCGTACATGAAAGGGAGCATGACCGGAATCCGGTCGTACGCGAGCGCCTGGTCCAGCCAGTCGCGCTTGACTACGCGGCCGCGGTCCGCGGACAGCTCGAACGGCGCAGACAAGAGCTGGGCGCGCTGGCCGAAGTCGAGGACGTGCTGGCCGAGGCCGTGGGCAAGATCTGTGAGCTGCGACCGGTACTCGCCGAGAGAGCTCGGGTTCGGGCCCAGGTACGACGCGATCTGCGGCTCGCCGTCGAGCACGACCACTGGGTAGCTGCCGAGCTCCTTGAGGTGCGCGAGCGTGCGGCCCAAGCTCTGGCCGGCCAGACCCTCGAGCGCAGAGTGGTTCGCACGGCCGCTCACGCGCACAATGCTGACGAGCCGCTGCGCCGCGTTGAGTCCGTACTTCTGGATGTAATTGCGGGCCTCGCGCTTCGTGGCCGTGGTGCTCAGCACCGTCAAGAGAAGATTGCGGAAGTTCTTCATCGGAAAGCAGCGCGCAAAGAACGAAAGCTGGTCCTACTCAGCGCGATCTAGCCTTGGCAAGAGAGTTGGGCAGTCGCGTATTGCCCCGAGCTTCAAGGCTGCTTTGCTCGACGCTACGTTTACTAAACGTCCGAGGTTGGCTTGAATCTCCTTCAAGAGCCCCAACTTCGCGATGCTCAAACTAAACGGGCCTGAATACCGCGATGACTCTTTGTCCTCCAAGCGTCGTTGTGGCTTGTGGCAGTGGCTAGGTGTGTGACTCTTGGTGATCGAACGCCTTAACGAGCCCTGATATGCACCGGCGTGACAGAAAATGAAAGAAATCGGCTGGTTTGCGGAAAGCAGACTGTGAGTAGTTAAAAGTGGTAGAGGCAGAATTAAATAACGTCTTTAATTATGGGAGCTAGAAAATAGTGGACGTGAAGGCTGTAAAATCTGATCGTGGAATAGCGAAGGCTGGGAAGGCAAGGCTGTGCGTCACCGTTATTTGCTGATCCTAAGCATGCAGGGATCTCTGCTTAGCCTCAGCTACGTTACTATAGAACAGATCGCGTCCCGCGAGCGCAGTATAGATCTCTTTCTCCGATCCGCCGATCGCATCAGAGTCGGAAGCGGATTACTCCTCTCCATGGCGAACACCGTGAGAGATCAAAGAGTTCGCTAGCCAATTCCGTACACGGTTTCGCCACCAATGAACACGATTTGCGGCTCCCCGTAATAACGTTCGATCGAATACAAATTTATGTGCGCGCGTTCGTAGTCCAATAGGCGGCACAATACCAATAGCACGGGCTACCGCGGCTGGGCGGAGCCAGCGTCTTTTAAATGTGTTGCATTAATTACGGGATGTTGATCTCTGACTCGTGGAGAAACTGCTGTTTAGCCGCAGCCAAGTCGCCGTAGAACAGGTCGTGCTCCGCCAGCGCGGCATATACCTGGCCTTCTGTTCCGTCGATCTCGAGACAGTCAATAGTTAAGTAATTTTTGTTGTTTCGTACCTCGCTAAGGATCGAAGAGTTCACGAAGACGAGTCCGAACCCGCGCTGATGTCCACTGAACTCGATCTGCGGTTTTCCTTCACAGCGCTCGATCATTTCGTCAATGCTGATCTTGCGACTGTCATGTGTCTCAAAAGCTAACAATCCCAGGAAGTAGTTCAAGAGCTTCATCGTGCTTGGTATACGGCTGATCTACGATCTATAAATATCCGCTCTGCTGCAGGCTACTGACTAAATAGCTCAGACCGGGCCCGCAAGGAATACGGTGATGCAGAGGATGAAGGGCCAAGATAAGCAATCGACCATGATTAGATAACACTGACGACTGCTTCCACTGCTTTTAGAAGGCTCCTGCAATCCTCACTCCCAGGCGCTGGCACATAATGTCATGTGTCTCAATGCTAGCTGGTGCCTGATTCACATGCACGGTGACAAAGAAATTTTGTGCAGATAAGAACACGAGCTGCCAGCAAGTCCATCCACGTTTCACGTAAAGCAGATCTGTTGTCGTTTCTCAATTACACCCGATGAACCACTCAATTCTTTTGATCCTAGTGCAGATGGCTGCAGCGGCGAAGCTGAACTGGACGACGCTCAATAACTACGGCGTGGGCGAGTTCACCGTGGATCCCACAACCAAGGAGGGTAATGCGAGAGTCGATTTCGACAACCACGGAGTTGGGTTTGTCTACGATGTGATCGGCCTCGGGTTCGGACTCCATAGCATTTCCGGAAACGACGAACCTCCTACTGACGGTGTCCCGTTGGATGAGTACGTGGCTAACAAGAAATTCGACTATGCTAGTTGGAACCGGAACTTCGAGGCTTTGGAACAGGATGGATTCGACCCCGACTACTATGGCAAGGCTGGATACCACATTTCCGACATAGTCATCGAATAGGTTGATTGCTGGCCATTGATCTAACGAACCCACAGAACATGTGTGCCTGATCAGTGCAATCGCCAAAGCGTTTGTTGTCAAGGTTCCATCGATTGGAGAGCCGATTCTATGCGGTATGCGGTGCTCCATCTCACACAATTTACCTGCAATTGAACCAAAGTAACGACCGGTTCACAAACCTGAATTTATCGTTGTCATACTCATAGCTATTTTCTTTTTAATAATGTCATATCTTTTCATTTGTGGCTAAAATGAGCTGCCAAAATAAGGTTGCGCGGAACTCTCCACACTCTTTTATATCATTGTGAACTTTATACGCTCCTAACATGCAGAGCTTCTGTGCCATCTACAGCGCTTATTACGACACAGTGACAGCTGTTACTACAATAGATTCAAGAATGGCAGGCACCTCAGGCTGTTAAAAGCGAAACTATCGCTAGGCTCGAATATGGCAAAGGTC